>CM057457.1:309027500-310277500 GCA_016271365.2 Neoceratodus forsteri | reverse complement strand
CCTCCAAGGGGGAGACCAGACAAACGGAGACCTCCGTCCAAATCCTCTTCCAGGTAACCCAGCCCTAAGAGACCCAGAAGACGCCGACGATCGCCTTCAACGGAGGACACGGGATCAGAGTTCTCAACATCCATCTCCCCTCTCCATCCCTTCTCTGGATCCACGCGAGATGCCAAAGTCTTCTCCAGATGACCCTTCGTTCTCGGATATTATGAGACACATCCAAGAGAACATGGGATGGGATGCGGAAGAGCTAGACCCCGAAAGGCTATGCCTTGCAAAGTATCTTCGGCAGAAGGACCCCAAGCCTGTGGTGGTGCCTTCCTTGGTAGACACTTTCGTGGACGTCACCAAGGCAGCGTGGAAGCGTCCACATTCGCTCCCGGCAATGCCGAAGAAAGCTGATCGCTTGTACAAGGCTCCCAAGGAGGACCAGTACTTGACTCAGCATCCTCAGGCCGACTCTCTGGTCATAACAGCTTCACATGACCGGTCCCAGAGACCGCAACATCTGAGCACCCTGCCACCGGACCCAGAGTCCAAACAGCTGGACGCTATGGGTAGGCGCACGTATGCTTCTGCTACCTGCGCCATCAGATCCCTGAATTACTTGACCCACATGGTGCAGTTCCAAAATGCCTTGTGGGAACAGGGTCTGGATGCGGCTGAGAAACTGCCGGACGGTGAGCAGGAGGAGGAGATGCTTCAGCTCCTTCGTGCGGGTTCAGAGCGTGGGAACCCAAGTGCTTCTGAGGCAGCAGTATGACTCGCTGGACTCCTCGGCCCGAGCAGCAGCTTCAGGCGTATGCATCCAGAGACACTCTTGGTTACGCGTCTCCGGCTTTACCCCAGACGTCCAGAAGAATATCATGGACGCCCCATTCGAGGGAGAAGTCTTGTTTGGTAAGCCCTCAGAGAAGATTATTACCAAACTCCAAGAGGTCAGGAAGGCGGTGAGGTCGGTTCAGGCCATGTACTGACCCAAGCTTAGTTCCTTTCGTAGGAACCAAAGCCGATTTCGTGGACGGACGCAGAGGCAACAGTCCCGCCCCGCTCCACATCAGAGGGGCTCCGGCTTTCGCAGAGCCCAGGGGAAACAACCCGCAGGCCGTAGCCAGCGTACTTCCAAGCTGGTCAGCCAGCGGGACCCTCAGCCGCCACAGCCTGACTCCTTTCACCCCCGCCCTCAGGATCAACAGGAAATTATGGTCGAGAAATTATGATGAGCTTCCTGCTGGGATGGCAGGCTATAACCACCGACAGGTGGGTTCTTCAGTTGGTCAGAAGAGGCCACTTTATAGAATGCATAGAAAAGCCACCCTCGGGCCTCCTTTGCTCTCCCGGTACCGGGTCAGCACAAGTCACTGATCTGGCAAGAAATACTCGGCGCTCTTGCAAAGGGGCGATAGAGTGCGTCCGGAGAACCAGTAAGGACAAGGATACTATTCCACTTCTTCCTGGTTCCAAAGAAAACAGGGACCTCCGTCCGATTCTGGACCTCAACGACCTCAACGTGTCGGTCGTCTACAAGAGATTCCGCATGGTGACTCTTCCGGGTCTCATTCCCCTGCTGAAGCAAGACGCCTTCTTAGCATCTCTAGACATGCAGGACGCATACCTGCACATCCCTATAGCTCAGGCGCACAAGAGGTTCCTGCGCTTCGAGTTTCTCGACCACCACCTTCAGTTCCAAGCCCTCCCATTCGGACTGTCATCCGCACCCAAGGTCTTTACCAAGTGCATGGCAGTCGTGGCAGCATCTCTAAGGAGACAGGGCTATTATGTGTTCCCGTACCTGGACGATTGGCTTCTCATGGCCGCCTCCAGAGAGGCGTTGTTACTAGCGATCCAGAGCACCCAGGACCTCTTCCGATCTCTGGGCATCCTAATCAACCACGAGAAGTCTCTCCTGGTACCATTGCAGAAGCTGCAATTTATAGGCGCTGTACTGGACACCGTTCAGGGAAGAGCATTTCTTCCAGACGACAGAGCGGAGCGCATCAGATCCCTCATCAGGGAGTTGTCGAACAAGACCATCCCTGCCAGGTTGGTCCCGCTTGCTTCGGACACATGGCTGCGGCCATTCCTACCGTCCCTTTCGCAAGGCTCCACATGCGGGTAACTCAGTGGATGCTCAAGGTGCAATGGGATCAAAGGCAAGACCACATGCAGCATCCGGTCAGAATCACGAACACCGTGATTCGAGACTGGCAGTGGTGGCTAGACCCAGGGTCACTCTCCACGGGCGTCCCGTTTATAGCGCCATCCCCGGAGGTAATCCTCACCACAGACGCCTCAGGTCTAGGGTGGGGAGCACACCTGGACGGGGTGAAGTCCCAGGCCGTGGACCCCTCTGGAGGCTCATCTCCATATCAATGTCCTAGAGATGAGGGCGGTCCTTTATGCCCTGCAGGCCTTTCAGTCAGAAATCCCGCCGAGTACTCTCCTGCTTCAGACAGACAACACGGCGGTGATGTATTACCTCAACAAACAAGGAGGCGCACATTCTTACCCCCTTTGCAGGGAGGCCATGAGGGTGTGGGATTGGGTAATCCGACACGGCGCGAATCTGATCACAGTACATGTTCCCGGGGTGGACAACACGATTGCAGACGGCCTGAGTCGACTCAGGCCAGAGTCCACGAGTGGGAACTTCTTCAAGAGGTAGCAGAGGATCTGTTTCTTCGATGGGGAACTCCAGAGTTGGACTTGTTCGCATCCCCATCCAACGCAAAACTGCCCAATTTTTGCTCGCTAGATCCAGGGCCTGGTGTTTTCCCTCTCCTAGGCGGACAGATTCCTCTACGCTTTCCCTCCCTTCCTGTTGATCCAGAGAGTTCTTCTCAAACTGCGCAGGGAGCAAGCAACCATGATCCTTGTGGCCCCCTTTTGGCCCAGACAAATATGGTTCCCTTTACTGATTCAACTATCCCAGGAACCTCCACTCCCGTTGCCGTTCAGCTCCCATCTCTTGTCTCGGGAGGAAGGTTCACTGGTCCACCGGACTAAGCTCACTGAACCTGCATGCATGGCTCCTAGAGGATAGCCATCTTGCATCACGGGCGTCCTCGCAAGAGGTTATGGAAGTTCTTTCTGCAGCCAGAAAGCTCGGCAACGATGCGACATTAGCCATGAAATGGCACCGCTTTTTGGTTTATGGTCACGAGCACGCGATTTTTCCCCTTTAGGTTGCCCGGTGAGAGTGGTGTTGGACTACCTGCTCTCCCTTTTCCGTTGGGCCTAGCCTACTCCTCTATCAAGGTGCACCTTTGTGCCATCTCTGCCTACCACCTTCCGGTGGGACATCGCATAGTGGCACAATTAGACGCCTCTCGGGAATTTTTGAGAGGGGTGTTACATCTTAGGCCACCCATTAAGGACCCAGTGCCTCCATGGGATTTGCTCTTTGTCCTGGAACAACTCACGCTTCCCCCTTCAAACCTGCCCACCAGGATTGCGAGCTGCGTTTTCTGTCGTGAAACGCTGTTTTTAGTTGCTGTTACTTCCGCGAGAAGAGTTTCTAAGCTTCACGCTCTCATGTGCAAAGAGCCTTATTAGTTTTCCACGGGACAGAGTATCCTGAGAATGAATCCTAAATTTTTGCCTAAGGTGGTTTCTACACTCACTCTCAATCAGGATATTGACCTGCCGGTCTACTTCCGAATTACTCTAATAGAGGAGAGGTACTGCTCCACACCCTGGATGTTCACCGCAGCTTGAGGTATTACCTCAACAGAACTAAATAATTTCGTAGTTCAGAGCAACTTTTCGTTTCCTTTTCTGAAAGGATGATGGGCCAACCAGTATCCAAACAGTCCCTGTCTCGCTGGCTTGTCCAGTGTATTTCATACTGTTATATCAAACAAAAGCCCCTCCCGGGAACAGTCCAGGGTCATTCCACTAGAGGTGTGGCCACCTCCTTTGCAGCACTCCGAAACATCTCCACCTCTGCCATATGTGCTGCAGCCACTTGGAGCTCTGTGCATGCATTTATCAGGCATTATAGCCTGGACATCGCCTCTCGGCCCGAAGAGCGACTTGACCTGCGTGCTACAGGATTCCTGTCCTAGATTCAGGACCTGGAATGTAATTCCTAGTTTCCTTCTCCCAGAATGTTGGCAGCGTTACTGCTTGGGAATCAGTCTAATGGTGTAACCTGCTGCAAGAGCTGTGTCTCAAGTAAGATAGTACAGTTACGTAAGAACTTACCGTAACAGTAGATCTTCGAGAACAGCTCTTCAGCAGGTACCTTCCCAGCCCCACCTTCCCCCTTGGAGGAGGCATGGCTTAGGCCTTTACTATCAGAGTTTTTCCTTTTTGATTTCTGACGGTGGATCCTCGGTCTCCCATTTCGATGTCAGCCTGCGGCCGGAAGTCTCGGCGGGAGAACTGGGGAATCAGTGGGACCGCCTCTATGTACTACATCTGACGCCGGAGGCGGACTGATGTCGGGCGGTCCTCGCTGAAGATAGCTAGCTAGAATTTTTCCGTGGAGTCCTGACGCCTGCCGGCTTCAGTCCCAATGGTGTAACCTGCTGCAAGAGCTGTTCTCGAAGATCTACTGTTACAGTAAGTTCTTACGTAACTCTGCTTTTCCCTCCATAAATCTTTTGGGAAACAGACATTTAAAATTCTAAAAACTCCTAATTCTATACCTCCTGTGGACAGAAGAATGGACAAGAGGTATACTCTTTCAGGCTCGGACACGGAATTCCTTTCCCAGCAAAGCAGCCATGTTGGAGTAGTGCAGGCTGCTGCCTGTGATAAGGCAAATATTCCCTTGGCTTCACACCCCCCAGATAAGGACTCCAGGAGGATTAATGCCATGGCAAAGAAACAGCACATGGCAGCATCTTTGGGACTCAGGCAGGCTAACTATATGGCCTACACAGCTAGATACCAGAAGTCCAGGTGGGACACTGTGCTGGCTCTAGCGAAACAGGCCCCTGACCAGCTTGCCAAGGAGCTGGAGTGGGTGGCTGCGGATGGGATTGAGGCATCCAAGGTGCAATTTCATGCTGCTGTGGACTCCAGTGATGTTTCATCTAGAGTCATGGCTACATCTGTGGCCCTTCGGGATGGCTTGGCTCAGATGTACTAGCCTATCACAGGATACCCAGGCTAAGGCCATGGATTTTCCTGTCATTGGTAATTCTGTGTTTGGGGAGCAAACAGAGAACTACATGAAGAAGATGGACAAGTACAGGACCACCTACAGGAGTGCTCCTACCCTACACAGGGGCAAAGGATTGTACTCCAGGTACTTCCTAATCCCCAAAAAGATAGGAGAATGGCGGCCCATCCTGGATCCGAGATATCTAAACAAGCACCTTTTAAAGCCAAAATTCAAAATGGTGACTCTGGGAATAATTCTGCCCTAAGGCCAAGGGACTGGCTAGCCTCCCTGGACCTCAAAGATGCCTATTTTCACATTCCCATCAGGTGCTCCCACAGAAAGTACCTCAGGTTCGAGTTGCCCTCAGGCCACTATCAATTCAGAGTAATGCCCTTTGGCCTAACATCAGCCCAAGAGTGTTAAAGTGCCTAGCAGTAGTGGTTGCTTTCCTAAGGAGAAAAAAGATCTCCATCTTTCCTTGCTTGGACGACTGGCTCATAGTAGGTCAGTCTCCAGACCAAGTCAAGTCACATCTTCAGATAACTCAGCAACTGCTCACTTCCTTAGGCTTCCTCCTAAACCTTCCAAAGTCAGTTCCGAGCCCAGTACAGCTCCTCACCTTTATATGGGCAGAGAGCTGGATACAATAAAACAAGCCCTTCCCTGGACAGGGCAAGGACACTAATAGAACTGGCCTCTTCTTTCACCTTCAGGTGTCTCGACCAGCAAGGCACTTATTGCAGCTCCTGGGCCACATGGCAGCCTCTGCAGCAGTGGTCCAGGGGGCAAGATTTCAGATGAGGGACATTCAGTTCCACTTGAGAGCCTTCTGGTTCCAGAGAAAGGATTCCCTTACCAAACTAGTCCCAGTGACTCGAACCCTGATCCAGGCTTTGCAATGGTGGCAGGATCAGGACAATTTAAGGCAGGGAGTTCCTTTTGTCACTCAGTCTCATTCACTAATCCTCACCACAGATGCCTCCCTCTTCCCAATTGGGGGATCTTACCACCCAAGGGCTGTGGTCACCTCAAGAATCTCTGCTTCTCATCAATCTCTTGGAACTTGGAGCAGTGTTTCTGGCACTGCAAGCTTTTTCCAAGTCTGTACAGAACAAGGTAGTCCTGATCAGAACAGACAATACCACCACAATGTGGTACATCAGCAAGCAAGGGGGCACTCGGTCTACGGCATTGTGCACAGAAGCAATGAAGTTGTGGTCTCTGGCCTATTCCCTGCAAACTTCTCTGATAGCAGTTCACCTCCCAGGGAAGGACAATGTCCTAGCAGATGCTCTCACCAGGATATCTCAGGGCCACCAAGAATGGTCCCTAGATCCCCTAATTTTGAAAGTGATTTTCTCCAGATGGGGCACTCCACAGATAGATCTTTTTGCAGCCCCAGACAATCACCAATTTCCTCTCTTTTGCTGCAGACCCCCAGTATTGGGCTCAGTCCCCCTGGATGCTCTGGTTCTGAATTGAGAAGGGAAGATCTTCCTGGACATAAGTCTCACCACTCCATTCACACTAGTAGGATTGGCGCGGAGGCACTAAGACCCATCGGAGCAAACTTTTGCTGGAGGGTCGTGTGAGAGGCAGCGCCCGCGAGACACGGCGCCATGAGCAGCCTGGCTGGCAGATAATAGCCATCTCGTCGACGACCCTCCAACCGCCTCAGTTCCTTTTTTCCGACCGCCGAGTGCGCTCAGTGACGTAGCCGCCGTCATTGAAATGGGAGTCAAACTTCAAACTAGCATAGCTTTCAGTTTTGTTTTTGTAACATTATCAATGATAGTAGTATCGCTTAGTTTTATTCTATTTTAAGTAAAATTTTCTAATATTTAAATTTAACTTACTTAAAGAAGTCTCGGCCTACTGGACGGAGACGACCATGAGCAGGTCAGGTGGCGGTAGGGAGACTTCAGTGAAACTGTTCAGTCAGCGGGCTGGGTCGGTCAGCCTCCTTCTCCTCAGCGGGGTTCCGACTACGGTCAGTCCGATGCCGGGGGATAGGCGGTCCCCCGCCCGGCATAAAAAATAACGATCGCATTCTCGGCGCCCGTTCAGCCTCGAGCTCTTCTTCGCCCACAGGTCAAAGAGAAGGCATCACTCGAAATTAAGCCTCTGCTATGTTCTGGCGGCCGACGGTCGGTTATGTGGTTGCTGGTGCGGTCTCCTTCTTCGAGTCGCCAACTTCCGATAATCGCCGCCTCGACATCGGACCCCTCCCGCCTATAGGTAGGGCTCCAGATGAGCAGTTTCATCAGTGGGCGCTCTTATGGAGCGATGGGCTCGGAGGTTGGTTCTTCTGCCTGGCTCGGTTACCTCGAGCCTCGGGGCTCCTCGGCGATCAGGTAGAGGCGGTTGGACCTTTCCTAGTGCGCTGGCCTTCTTCGGTGCTAGCGGCTCCTGCTCAGAGTGTTTCCTCACATGGCTGGTGCGCAGGGGCCTCACCGATGCCCTTTATCTCCTGGTATTTTCTCTCTTGTTTTCCAGGTTCCCGGGCTTTTCCGCGCCTTCTGCAGGGTCTGTGGCCGTGTCGGCGCCGTTTGAGCCACCCGAACTGCCGGCGCCAGCGTGGTCTCTGGCGCCCGTTGGTGGCGCCCGCGTTGGCTCATGGCGCGCCCGGTAGATACCGTTGGATCGGCGGCGCCGTTGGCCGTCGTCTCTGACTCACCGTCGCCCGGCGTCGTCCGTTAGCGCCGTTGGCGCGCCCGTGCCTGGCGCGTCGATCAGCGCCGCCCGGGCGTTCGCGAGCAATGCCTCTTGACGCCCGTCGCCTCCTCGATGCCATCTTCAGCCCGTTTGCCGTCTCGGCGCCCGGCAGCCAGCAGGGACTCCCTTGTTTTCTGCTATTTCCTCCTCTCCTAATTTCCTCCTTTCCTGTCAAACAGTCCTTTCTGGACCATCAGGAAAATGATGTTGAGCCTGACCCAGACTTTCGGTTGGGTGATGAAGTGGAGGAAACAGGATCTTTCTTTGCTACAGAGCCTGTGGTCGAGGACCTGTCCTTTAAGTCTCTGTTGAAGAACCTGGGATCACTCTTTCTCTCAGACTACAGACGTCGATCCTGGGAAGATGTTAAGACTCCAGTATCTTCGTAGCCGGAGATCCCTCAAGTTTGACTCCTCCGATTCAGCCTTCCTTGAGGCAGCTGTCTCAAATGGTATGGAATAACCCTGCTCTTATTCCCTCAGTGGCTAAAATCCATTGATAAAGAGTATTCAGCTCCCAAGGATCGTCCCATTTGGCATCCCAAGCCTTTACGGATCTATTGTAGTCCTGGCGAGAGAATGACAAGATCGTTCTTCCTCAAACTACTACAGCTCGACCTATTAACAAAGTCTCGTAAGATTGATACATTAGGTAAGAGGTCTTTGCGCCTCCACTCATAAGTATCGTGTTGCCAGTTATCAAGGCTATTTTCTCTCAGTATGGTATATCCTGTGGCACTCTATGAAAAGAATGGTTGAAGCTCTTCCAGATTAAGATTCCAAGTCAGGCTGCATCTGGCCGTTATTAGAGGTATTGAGTCCAATAACCAACAGGTCAAAGCCGCCATGGGCCAGCTTTCGACACTGCTTCTCGCTCAGCAACAGCGAGGATTTGTATAAAGCCATTCCTGAAGCTGCGTGCTTCTGGCTGCAGAATGATGCTCAGCAGCAGGTGATGGCGCTGCCTGATGGCTCCTTTCTTTTTGGCCCTCAGGTGGAGCAAGCCTTAGAGGCCACTCAAGAGACTAGATCGGCCATTAAGTTGCCCAGACCTCCACATGCCCCCTCTCGGGGGCATGTGAACAGGCGTCAGTTTCATAGTCGTCAGTCCTTCTCGAGGCAGGAGGTCTCCTTCCTCGGACAACCGACCGTTGACTTCGTCGGTTATGTGCTCTGGCCGCTGGCTCATGGTGTCCCCGCCAGGCCAGCCTGCCGAGACTCCTGTTGACGAGTCGAGATTTTTCTCACCCGCCGGACGGGCTGGGTCGACTGGTGAAGCCGACTAACCCACCTTCACCGTTCCCCCGGTGGAGACTTCCGAGAATCTGGCTCATGCCTTCGGGTGGCAGTCACCGGATAAGTGCCCGAGCCGAGGGAAGAGCTGGTGTCCCCCGCCCCTTCCCAGACCCGCCTCGGGTCACCCCGAGGGTCTCGGGTCTCGACTTCATCTCGGTCAAGCCGCTCGCTGACATCGGCAGTCTCGTACTGCCAAGCGGTGACACTGTTCCTCTTCCTCGGATGAGGAGAGGCTTCGACGTAAATTGCATCGACGTTACGAGGAGCTTATGTGGCAGCAGTTACTGTTGTCCGGGACTAAATCGACTCCGATTCTGCCCCAGCCATCAAGTGGCTGTTGCTGGAACGACCGAAGTAACCATTCGCCCCAGTCGAGATGCCCTTTCCTGGGCCGGTTGTTCAGCCGAAACCAGCTGCTCCACAGATTGTGGTGGAACCTCTGCCTCCAACCGAAGTTCTGGAGCAATCACGCATATCTTGGTCGGTCACGGCCTGCCCCACAGGTTGTCGGTCACCTCACTCCCGACCACCTCGTAGGTGGAGGGTGGCTCAGGGCCGAGGCAGCTCTTCGCAGACTCTTCGGAGTCCATTGACGACCCCTCCCTGTTCTCCAGGCAGGTCGACTTGGAGTCCTCCGGGGGCCAGTCTTTGGACGATAGCCCATCGTCCTTCTTGGGTCTGCTTCGATTTATCTCAGAGTCTACCAGGATGCAGCTCGAGCCCGTGTCCAAACGGGCCAAGTATCCCCTGATGGAGATACTGGACAGAGGGGATTCACCCAAGGAGGCCTTTCCGGTGGCTGAGGCCATTGTCGGCCCAGCCTTGGAGCCTTTGGCAGCGGCCTGCTTCTAGGGACATGGATATGTTGTTCATCCACACTCATTGGCAGGTATCCTTGCCGCTTTAAATCTTGCCGGAAGGTCTTCAAGCTTGCTCCTCCCACCCACCCGGTGGTATAAACTCCTAGTCTCGCCCCCATGACGCCAGATCTCTCCCACCGCCTGGAAGCTCCAGGTTCCCTCCCAACGCCTGGCGCTTACACTGGTTCCTATTTCTCCGCTTATGGATTTAAAATTATATTTTGTAAAAACTTCAGTCTTGTCCCCGGCCGCGATGGACAAATCGACCTCGGATTTCGGAGATGCCCATGCGGGCAGAAGATGTCTCGGACGGATCCACACCCACGTGTGTCTACTGCTTAGGCCTTGAGCACGACCCGCAGGCTTCACACCTGTGCTCATCTTTCTCGGCCTACGCCCTCAAGACCATGCTGCCTGATTGCAACTGGGCCGTCCCCAGAAGCGTCTTCTCCGTGAAGTCCAAGGAGGCCCGGGTTGGCGGTGTCCGCGGCGGGTCGGTCGGATCAGCTCGAAAGGATGGTCGCCTCGAAGAGGAGGCGGCGGCTTATTTCTCGGTCATGCATTTATCCCGCTCTCTCTGGGTTCTTCCTACACGGCTTCCTTTTTAGGAGCTTTTGTCTGTCCCTCTCCACTAAAGGAGAAGGACATGTGCCTGCTGGACCTTATTCTCGGTCCAAAAAAGAGGGACAAGGGCAGTCCTCCGTCGACGCCTTGGGAGCGGAAAGGTCCTCTCGGGCCGCTTAACGACCGCCGGGTTGTCCCATCGGCTGCTTCGGCCACTGGCCTCACGGTGTCCCTGGCCAGGTCAGTTGACCGAGACTCCTGACTGATGAAGTCGAGATTTTCTAATTAATTGGACGGGCTGTCGCTTTAGCAGCCGAGATTCTCTCCTGGTTCCTCCGGGAGGAGTGAGGATCCTGGGCTCGCCTGTGCCTCGGTTCCGGAGCCCTCGATGGACCTTCCAGCCAAGGGAGTGCCGGCTCCGCCGACACCTCCCCGCACCGACCCCGGAAATTCGGGACTCTCGTCTCGGGTCTGGACTCTTCGCGGGTCCAGCCGTCTCCCACCATCATAGGCGGTCTCTGCTCTCGGCACCGCTGTGTAGGCGCCGCTGGCCCTCGCCTCCTCCTCCTCGGATGAGGGAGGTTTCGCCGTGAAATTACGCCGACGGCACGAGGACCTTATGTTGCAACAGCCTCCTGGCCGGGAATAAGCCGACCCGCGCCTTCCCGCCATTAATGGTTGTCACCGAACGGCCGACACAACCCCCGACTTGTCCGAGGAGTTTCATACCCAGGCCGGTTGTTCGGCTAAACCAGCTGCTCCACCGATTCCGTGGAACTCTCCGCCTCCACAGCCACCATTGGGGCTCCACCATGATCTCGGCCGCTAAGGGTTTACTCCCATCGCTGTCAGTTACCCTCACTCCCGACCGACTGCAGGTGAAGGTGGCTCAGGCCAGAGGCAGTCTTTCGAGGACTCTTCCGAGTCCGAAGATGATTCCTCCTTCTCCAAGCGACTGGACTTGGAGTCTTCAGGAGGTCAGTCAATGGACGATAGTCTGGTGGTCTCTTCCTAGGACTGCTCGGCTCATCTCGGAGTCTGACTGGGATGGAGCTCAACCCGTTTCCAACGGGCCAGGTATCCTCACGGAGATTTCTGACCGAGGGTTCTCCGACTGGAGGCCTTCCGTGGCCGAGGCCACAGTGGGTCCGGCACTGGAACTTTGGCAGCGCCTGCTCTGCCCTGCGCCCGGCCAGGATGGCCAGGAAGTATGCGGTCCCTACCGTTCCTTGTCCGTTTTTTGAACACCTCTGCTGAGGGGTTGAGTTACCGACAGCTGCTCAGCGCCACGGGCAACGCCAGGGATGTGGACAAACCTCCTGACAAGGAGTCCAAGAAATTGGACTATGTCGGGCGAAATGACGCTGGCGTCCTCTCTCTGCCTTCTGGCTAGCCAGTTCGGCCGCCCTCATGGCACATTTTTCCCATGCCCTGTTGGGCTCCCTGGATGAGGTCATCCTCATCTTCCCGCCCGATCTGCAGACTACGGGTTAAGCAGGTGCGGGACCAGGGCAGGGCAGTGGCCAAACAGCAGCTCCAGACTGCTTTGGATGTAGGGGGACTCATGTGCCAGATCGGTATGTCACGCAGGGTTATGCGTCACGGGTTTGGCTGAGGATATCCACCTTTACTTGGATACCCAGCACAAGTTGGCGGATGTTCCCTTTTGGGGACTGACCTCTTCGGCCCTGGGGTGGAAGGTCACCTGCAGAGGATCGAGAAGTCTCAATGCTACCTTGGACTCGGTCTCTTCCTCCAGAAGGACAAAGGCCAAGAACCACAGCCTAAGCCCTTTCGGTCCTTCTGTGCCCCCGGCGCGCCTAAAGCTCCAGTGCTAGGGCCAGCAGGCTCGGCCTTGGCATCCCAAACCCAAGCCACCGGCTTCCCAACAGGAGGCAGGGAGAAAGGGCCCAGGAGGTCCCTCGGCCGGTCCCTCCTCCAAGCCTGCCCAGTGACGGGCTGAGGGGTGTCGCCCCATCCCCGGCACCTTACTCCCTGGGTCCCCCGTGGGGACGGCTCCGCACTTCCTGCCCGCCTGGTCCGCTGTTACCACGGACAGGTGGGTCTTGGAGGTGGTGGAAGAGGCCTGCCTCCTGGAATTCGAGCAGGCACCACCCTTCAGAGCTGCCGCCTCGGGGGCTTGGACTCCCAGCCTCACTGGACGTGCTCGCTCGAGCCGACACACTCTCCTCCTCCAGAAGGAGGTGGTAAGAGAGGTGGTGGACCCTCCTTCTGACCCAGGGTTTGTGTCCAGGTACTTCCTGGTTCCGAAACCGACGGGGCTTGGCCTCATTTCGACTTATACACGACCTAAACAAGTTCCTTGCTGTCTCGAACCTTCAGGATGGTCACTCTGGCTCAGATAATACCATCCTTGGAACGCCGGGCGTAGGTTCTGCTCTCTGGACTTGCAGGACGCGTTTTTCCACGTCCCTATCCGTCTGTCTCACCAGAGATTCCTTCGCCCAGCGGAAGGATCCTCTTCGAGTTCCAAGCCATGCCCTTCGGCTTGTCTCCAGCTCCCAGGGTCTTCACCAAATGCATGGCAGTGGTGACAGCATTCTCTGGCTCCGAGGGGTCCGGTGTACCCTTACCTGGACGACTGGCTGATAGCAGCTCCCTCCAGGAAGGAGGCGGAGTGGTCCAGAGATCTGGCCCTCCAGGTCTGCTCTCAACTGGGCCTCCTTATCAACGAGGCCAAGTCGGAACTCGAGCCAAAGCAGGTGATTCTTATTCATCGGGCGCAGCTCGACTCTCTTCGAGCCAGAGCTGCTCCCGCGGACAGGGCCGAGGTTCTTCCTCCTTGCCCAATCATTTCTGGTTGGGCACCGCGCCTGCCCGGGACTTCCTGCGCCCTGGTCTCATGGCGCCTGTACCAGCGTGGTCCGCTGGGCCTGGCAACATGCGCCCCTTCAGTGGGGACTGGCCAGCCAGTGGTCACAACGCCGCGATCCCTTGACCAGCTTGAGTCGGTGACAAGGGATGTGGAACGCCTCCAGTGGTGGACCGCTCAGATCATTTGCAGGAGGGCATCCCTGCTGGTCCGCCCCGAGCCGACGGTCTCTCTATCGACCGATGCCTCTCTGATGGGTTGGGGTGCCCATCTGGGGGAACACCGGGCTCATGGCCTCTGGTCCCCGCGGGAGTCCCGATGCCACATCAACCTGCTGGAGCTCCGAGCGGTCCGCCTAGCTCTCACCGCCTTTGCTCCATTCCTCCGGGGTCAAGTGGTCCCAGTCCAGACGGACAATACCACGACCATGTACTATCTAAACCGCCAGGGCGGGACGCGCCCATGCTTCTATGCAAGGAAGCTCTCCGCATTTGGTCACTGTGCAGCCTGGAGGCGGATCTCCTAGCCATTCACGTGGCAGGAGCCTCCAACACCCTGGCCGATGCCCTGAGCCGGATAGGGGCTGCATCCCACGAGTGGTCTCTCCTGCCGGAGGTAGTACAGCATCTGTTCTCCCTTTGGGGCACACCTCAGGTGGACCTGTTTGCCTCCAGGAGAAGCCGGCTGAGTCTGTTTCATGCCCGCCCCAGCAGGGCTCGCTGCAGGGGATGCCTTCTCGAGGTGACCCATGGGCCTTTTACGCCTTTCCCATTTCCTTGATCCACAAGGTGCTTCTCAAGGCGAGGAGGGACAAGGCGAGGTGATTCTGATAGCCCCAGACTGGCCTCGCCAGTTCTGGTACCCAGATCTCCTCAGTCTCAGCTCCAGGACTCCGGGTAGCTTCAGCTCGCCGGACCTGCTCTCAGTCAATCAGGGAAGGTGTTCCATCCGGACCTTCAATCCTGCACCTGACGGCCTGGTTCCTGAGCGGCCAGAGTTCCAGGCCTTGGGTCTTCCGACGAGGTCCTCAATGTAGTGAGGCGTCCCGTAAGAGAAGGTGGTCTGGCGCTTCAAAGGCCTTGATCACATTTCCCTCCAGTGCGGGAACCCCCACCTCCGTGGGATCTACTGCTGGTATTGGCAAAGCTCATGGGCAAGCCATTCGAACCTATGCACAGGTGTGCTCTCCTCACCTGTCGTGGAAGACCGCCTTCTGGTGGCTATCACGCCAGCCAGAAGGATGGGAGAGCTCCAGGCGCTCACCTCGAGTCTCCTTACCTGGTCTTCCACAGGACAAGGTTGTCCTGCGCCCCCACCGAAATTCCTTCCGAAGGTGGTGTCGGAGTTTCACCTTAACCAGGTGTTGACTCTGCGGTGTTCTACCCCAATCACACCTCGGAGGCTGAATATAGGCTCCATACTCTGGACCCTAGAAGGGCCGCTTATTATAAGGAGCGACGGCTGAAATTGGGAGAGGTTCGCCAGCTGTTTGTCACCTACGCTGAAGCCGAGATCTGGCAGACCTGCAGCCAAGCGGACGATAAGCAGGTGGGTAACCTCCTGCATAGATCTCTGCTATAAGTTAGCGGGCATGGAGCCTCCCAGAGGGATAAGAGCTCATTCTACCCGCCATACTGCTGCATCGGTGGCTGCTTCCAGGGACGTCCCTATCCAGGAAATCTGCAGGGCTGCTACCTGGAAGTCAGCACACACCTTCATTACCCATTACCACATCGACCTTGAGTCACGCCGGGATGCTGGTTTTGGGGCCTCCGTTCTCCAGTCTCTCTTTCCCAAGTAAGTATCGGGGGTGTGCTTCTTGCCTCCCTCCTCCCGGAGAACTGCTAGGAGTCTGCCAATGAGTGTGGATGAACAACATATCCATGTCCCTAGAAATACAGGTTACTCACCTGTAACAGGAGTTCTAGGAATGGTATATGTTGGTTCATCCACACGACCCACCCGACCTCCCCGGCTTCGACGCACAACCTGAGCTTCCAGCGGGCCAGATCTGGCGTCATGGGGCGGAGCCGAGTTATACCACCCGGGTGGGTGGAGGAGCAAGCTTGAAGACCTTCCCGCAAGATTTAAAGCGGCAAGGATACTGCCAATGAGTGTGGATGAACAACATATACCATTCCTAGAACTCCTGTTACAGGTGAGTAACCTGTATTTCCTGTCCTGCGCCCTCGGCCAGGATGGCCAGGAAGTATGCGGTCCCTACTGGCTCTTTGCCCGGTTTCTCGGAGCACCCTTCTGCCGAGGGGTTAGTCACCGACAGCGTCTTCCAGCGTTCCGGAAACGCTAGGGACATGGATAAGACCCCCGACAAAGAGTCGAAAAAGCTGGACTTTGCCGGGCGCAAGGTGTACGCTGCATCCTCCCTTGGCCTCCGACAGGCCCGCTCGGCTGATGGCACACTTCTCCCACACCCTCATGGGCTCCCTGGATGAGGTCGTCCCTCATCTCCCGACCGACCTGCAGACCAAGGTCCGTCAGGTGCGGGACCAGGGTAGGGCGGTGGCGAAGCAGCAGCTTCAGACTGCTCTGGATATAGGTGATTCCTGTGCCAGGTCAGTAGCGGCCGCGGTAGCTATGCGCCGCAGGGTGTGGCTGAGGATATCCCCCTTCACGGCGGATACCCAGCATAAGTTGGCGGACGTGCCCTTCTTGGGGTCTGACGTCTTCGGCCCGGAGTGGAGGGACGCCTCCAGCGGATCGAAAAGTCCAATGCCACTCTGGACTCGGTCACCTCCGCCCAGAGGGACAACGGCCGCAGTCGTCAACAGCATAAGTCCTTTCGTCCTTCGGCCCCTGCAGCACGACCAGCCCAACAGCACCAGCAACAGGGCCAGCAGGCTCGCACTTGGCGTCCCAAGCCCGCAGCTTCCTCCAACAGGAAGCAAGGAGGTAAAGGCCCAGGAGGTCCCTCGACCGGTTCCTCCTCCAAGCCTGCCCAGTGATGGGTTGAGGGGTACCACCCCCAGCCTCGTCACTCCCCCCTGGGTTCCCCCCGTGGAGGAACGGCTCCGCCACTTCCTTTCCGCCTGGTCTGCTATCACCACGGACCGCTTGGTGTTGGAGGTGGTAGGAAAGGGCCTGCCTCTGGAGTTCGAGCAGACCCCACCCTTTCGAGCCTGCGCCCCTCGGGGGGGCCACGGGGTCCGCAGCCTCGCTGTCGGCCCACTGAGCCGATATTGCTCTGCTCCTCGAAAAAGAGGTGATCAGGAAGGTGGCGGATCCTTCTCCAGACCCGGGGTTTGTGTCCAGGTATTTCTTGGTCCCAAAACGGACGGGGGGCCTAGCGCCCCATCCTCGACCTGCACGACCTGAACATGTTCCTAAGGTCTCGGACCTTCAGGATGGTCACTCTGGCTCAGATAATCCCATCATTGGAACGAGGCGTGTGGTTCTGTACCCTGGACCTCCAGGACGCGTTTTCATGTCCCGATCCGTCCGTCTCATCAGAGATTCCTCCACTTCAGGGCGGAGGGATCCCTTTACGACTTCCGGGCCATGCCCTTCGGCCTCTCTCTAGCTCCCAGGGTCTTCACCAAATGCATGGCAGTGGTGACAGCATTCCTGCGGCGCCGAAGGGTCCGGGTATACTCCTACCTGGACGACTGGCTGATTGCAGCCCCCTCCAGAGCGGAGTTGGAGCGGTCCAGAGATCTGGCCCTCCAGGTTTGCTCTCAGATTTGCCTCCTCATCAATGAGGCCAAATCGGAACTCGTCCCGAAGCAGGTGATACTCTTCATCGGGCCAAAGCTCGACTCTCTTCGAGCCAGAGCTCGGCTCCCGGCGGACAGGGCCAAGGCTCTTTCCTCCTTTGCCTAGTCATCCTGCGCCTCCTGGGCCTCATGGCGGCCTGCACCAGTGTGGTCCGTTGGGCCCGTTGGTACATGCGTCCCATTCAGTGGGGACTGGCCAGCCAGTGGTCACAACGCTGCGATCCGTTGGACCAGCCCGTGACAGTGTCCCAGGAGATGTGGAACGCTCTCCAGTGGTGCACCGTTCCGGCACATCTGCAGGAGGGCATCCCATTCGTCCGCCCCAAGCCGACGGTCTCTCTGTCGACCGATGCATCTCTGATGGGTTGGGGTGCCCATCTGGGGGAGCACAGAGCGCGTGGCCTCTGGTCCCCTCGGGAGTCCCAATGCCATATCAACCTGCTGGAGCTCCGAGCGGTCCGCCTAGCTCTCACTGCCTTCGCTCCATTTCTACTGGGTCAAGTGGTTCAGGTCCAGACGGACAATACCCCAACCATGTACTACCTAAACCGCCAGGGCGGGACGCGCTCCATGCTGTTATGCAGGGAAGCTCTCTGCATTTGGTCACTCGTGCGCAGCCTGGAGGCGGATCTCCTCGCCATTCACGTGGCTGGAGCCTCCAACACCCTGGCCATGCCCTAAGCTGGATAGGGGCTTCGTCCCACGAGTGGTCTCTCCTGCCGGAGGTAGTACAAGATCTGTTCTCCCACTGGGGCATGCCTCCGGTGGATCTGTTCACCTCCAGGGAGAATGCAAAGCTGAGACTGTTTCATGCCTGCCCCCCTCAGCAGGGCTCACTGCAGGGGGATGCCTTCTCGAGGCCATGGACCCCAGGCCTCTTATACGCCTTCTCCCATTTCCCTTGATCCATAAGGTGCTTCTCAAGGCGAGGGTGGACAAGGTGCAGGTGATTCTGGTAGCCCCAGACTGGCCCCGCCAGTTCTGGTATCCAGATCTCCTCGGTCTCAGCTCCAGGCTCCCGAGGCGGCTTCCAGCCTGCCCGGACCTGATCTCAGTCAACCAGGGGAAGGTATTCCATCCAGACCTTCAATCCCTGCACCTGACGGCCTGGTTCCTGAGTGGCTAGATTTCCAGGCCTTGGGTCTTTCCGACGAGGTCCTCAGCGTTGTTGAGGCGTCCCATAAGGAGTTGACCAGGAAATGCTGTGCCTTCAAATGGAAGAGATTCTCCATTTGGTGTCAGGGGAAGGGCTTGGACCCTTCCGTCTGTCCCTTGGCAAGCATTCTGGACTACCTGTGGTCCCTTTCTCAGCAAGGGCTTCGGTCGACGACCCTAGGTGCACCTGGAAGCCATCTCTGCCTACCGGGCGCGGGTGGGGAAGCAGTCGGTGGTGCAAGAGAAGGTGGTCTGCCACTTTTTCAAAGGCCTTGATCACATTTCCCCTCTGGTGCGAGAACGTCCACCTCCGTGGGATCTACTGCTGGTATTGGCCAAGCTCATGGGCAAACCATTCGAAACAGTGCACAGGTGCAATATCTCCCACCTGTCGTGGAAAACCGCCTTCGTGGTGGCTATCATGTCAGCCAGAAGGATGGGAGAGCTCCAGGCGCTTTCCATCGAGTCTCCTTATCTGGTCTTCCACAGGGACAAGGTTGTCCTGCGCCCCCACCAAGTTCCTTCGGAAGGTCGGGTTCGGAGTTTCACCTTAACCAGATGTTGACTCTGCCGTGTTCTACCCCAGTCACACCTTTGAGGTCGAATATAGGCTCCATACTTTGGACCCTAGAAGAGCTCGCTATTATAAGGAGCGGATGGCTGAAGTTCGGGAGAGGTTCGCCAGCTGTTTGTCACCCACGCTGAAGTCGCACCTGGCAGACCTGCAGCCAAGCAGACGATAAGCAGGTGGGTCACCTCTGCATAGATCTCTGCTATAGGTTGGCGGGCATGGAGCCTCCCAGAGGGATAAGAGCTCATTCTACCCGCCATACCGCTGCATCGGTGGCTGCTTCAGGATGTCCCTATCCAGGATATCTGCAGGTCTACTACCTGGAAGTCGGCACATACCTTCATTCCCCGCTACCACATCGACCTTGAGTCACGCTGGGATGCTGGTTTTGGGGCCTCAGTTCTCCAGTCCTTATTCCCTAAGTAGGGGTGCACCTTGCCTCCTCCTCCCGGAGAACTGCTAGGAGTCTGCCAATAAGTGTGGATTGAACAACATATCCATGTCCCTAGAAATACGATTTACTCACCTGTAACAGGAGTTCTAGGAATGGTATATGTTGTTCATACACACGACCCACCCGACCTCCCCGGCTTCGACGCACAACCTGGCTTCCAGCGGGCTAGATCTGGTGTCATCGGGCGGAGCCGAGAGTTTTACCACCTGGGTGGGTGGGAGGAGCCAGCTTGAAGACCTTCCGGCAAGATTTAAAGCGGCAAGGGAACCTGCCAATAAGTGTGGATTTACAACATATACCATCCCTAGATCTCCTGTTACAGGTGAGTAACCTGTATTTTTCTGCTGGTGATGCCTCTCCCCTATACATCCCAGTATCCCCCCAGCCCTCCCTACTGCCTTCTCACTTTAAGCTCAGTAGTGCGAGCAGCACTACAATCGACTGTTTGTTACATTGGTGATGGCTGACAACATGGAATTAATGTTTTTTTGTGCAAGAAGACTAACATCTCCGGTGTCTTTTCCTCTGAGTGGTGAGTACACAGTGCCATTTAAAACATTGAAAACCATTTCTCTGTTTACACCGCCACCTGAGAGCCCTCCTCCCTTGAATCTTGGATGCATCTAAGGCATGTCTGACACAAATCCTACATTATATCCAGGGGGTCATCATGGCCTGCCCTAAGTCCCTCATGCCACTGGCTCTGCTTATATTGAGGTATTGCCGGGTTTCAGCAAGGCCTGGCTCTTATTCCTGACAGGACTGAGACCCCCGAGGTACAAGCTCGTTCAGTTGTTTCCCGCTGCGGGCAGCCTGTTCCTTCCCATGGCCACAGAGTTTCTTGGCTGTGGCAACCCCTATGGTACTCCTGGCTGTGCTACCCAGGAGTGTCCCCGGTGGACCCTGCAGGTCCAAAAGGTATCAGAGTTTGGGTCACTCTGATCTCTAGGTATTTGATTCTGAACCAGTCAAGTGGAGGCTCCTCTAGAGTATATGGTCCGGGACGGGGCTCTTCTGCACATCTAGGTTCCTGGAATGAGGCCGGTGTACCGGGAGGTCAGGCAGGTGTGGGCGTGAACCATGCAGCACGGCCTTCTACTCTCAGCGGTGCAGGTGCCTGGCATTCTGATCTTCCTGGAGGTCATTCTCAGCCGTACACAGGCTCTGCCTCACAGGCGGCATCTGTGCACATTCAGGTGAAGGTGACCAACATTATCTGTTTGCTGCCCATCCAATGCGACCTGCCTAGTTACTGCTTGCCCATCCTCGGGCTTGGTGTTTCTGGGGAGACACGTTTTGGAGGGGCGCCTCCCTTTCTGTTCCTCCTCCCTTTTCCTGCTACTCCAGAGGGTTCCCCTCTAACTGCAGTTAGAGGGGGTAGGAATGACAATTATCGTGCCCTGTTGGCTGCATCAGGCACAGACCCCTCTACTTCCCGCTTGGGCAGTGGACCTACCCATTCCTTTTCCCCTCTGTTTCGTTCTGTTCTTCCTGGTCCCAGGCAACTTGCTTCATAGGGCTCTCAAGTCCCTCCTCCTTCCCACATAACCCCTTATGGCATAGCCATCTCCTGCTTGGAGGCCTCCCTGTGGATCATTCGGGTTCAGACAGGGGCCTTTATACTGATCTTGCTTCAAGAAACAGCTCTTGCAGCAGGTTACACCATTAGGACTGAAGCCGGCAGGCGCCAGGACCCCACGGAAATTTTCTAGCTAGCAGTATTCAGCGGGGACCACCTCCGACGTCGGTCCCTCCCCCGACGTCAGGTGTAGTACATATGGAGGAGGTCCCTCATAATCCCCAGTTCTTTTCCTGTCATCGACTCGCCAACATTGGCTTCTGTGTCTCTTTCTAGTGTGCGACGACTACAGAACTTTCAGTGAATTTTTTCTTTGCACAACTGATGTCCTCTCCAACTCCATCACTTGAGGGTCACCTTTCGAAGTGTGCCTGTGTAAAACGGTTCCCTTTCAAGGATCCTCACTCTTCTTGTGTGCGTTGCCTAGGCCCGGACCACGACACCAAGGCCTGCACCTTTTGCCAGAGTTTCAATAGCCGCACCAGGATCCGCCGTCAGAAGGCACTTCAGGCATATCTCCTCGAAGAAAAACTAAAAAGGATGGACGAAGAACCTTCCTCCAGGGGAGAATCTTTTTCAGAATCCCACAAGCACCGGGAGAAGGTGAGGTCTAGGTCCCCAACTCGGGCCTTGGACTCCCGCAGCTCCGGCTCCGTATCAGACTGCTCTCCTTCCAGGGCTCGGTTGCCCCCCCCCGGTTAAGGTCCGGACTTCAGGCGCCTCTTCCTCGCCCCAGCCGATCAAGACATTGAGGCCCTCTGCTTCCTCAACCCCATCCAAGGCCTCTTCGAAGTCTTCTGAGAGCTATAAGTCCTCTTCTTCCACCTGACGTCGGAACACCAACGCCAGGTCGGTCTCCCAACCACCCAGAGGTCCTAATCCTGCACTCAGAAAGACCAAGGACCTGACGTCCCTGAAAAGGGCATTGGACCCAACGTTGGCTCAACACCTGACATCGGGCCAAACATTCTAAATCAGCTCAGCTCTCACAGGAGCCGGCGACACCTGCCAGACACCAGTTGCCGGCCAGGCGTTCGCCAGATCCGAAGGTGTCAACCAGGAGACCGGCATCTCCAGAGAGGAAGACCACACCCCCGTCACCGGCGGATGCCGGTCATAGGGAAACGACAGGGGAGGACATCCCCACAGCCCGAGGACCAGGCAGGCGACACCGAGGATGCTGGGCTCCCACGGGAACCCTCCCCGGACCGGGAGACACCCGGGGACCCGACCCCGGCGACAGACCTCCGGCGCCAGGCCTGTCGTTGGGCATGAATATCGCAGAAGTAAAGGAACTCTTTACTTTTTGGTCGGACACCATCCGGAAGGATGTGGTCCCCATCCATCCTACTCTTCCTCCTCCTACCCCTTCACCTCCTACGCCCCCCCTCCACCTAAGGGCCCAGTAGGACAACCACCAACCCCCAAGGAACAGACTCCACCTCCTAGGGACAGATCTACAGACAGGAGAAGGCCTCCCTCCAGATTCCATCAGGGTCGTCCAGCCCCAGACGACGCTGGTCTACTTTGTCGGGGAGGACTCAAGATCGGACACCTCGGACTACTCCAGTTCTCCTCCTCCGCTCAGCATCTCCTCTCCTGACCCACATGACCTCCCCAGGTCTCCACCTGATGATCCCTCTTTTGTTGAGATCATGAGGCACATCCAGGACAACATGGGGTGGGATGCTGAAGATTTGACCCGAACGACAACGCCTTGCCCGCTACCTTCAGCAGAAAGACCCAAAGCCTGTGGTAGTGCCACCCTTGGTGGACACCTTTGCGTACGTCACCAAGGCTGCGTGGAAGCGTCCGCACTCCACTCCCGTGGTGCCGAAGAAGGCTGACCGCCTGTACAAGGCTCTGAGAGAAGACCAGTACTTGGCGAAGCAACCTCTGGAAGATTCCCTGGTCATCACGGCCTCACGTGACCAGTCTCAAAGGCCCCAGCATACGAGCACTCGGCCACCGGACCAGAAATCCAAGCAGTTGAATGCCCTGGGGAGGCGCACGTATGTGGCTGCTACATGCGCCATCAGGTCTCTGAACTACCTTACCCATATGGTACAGTTCCAGAACGCCCTGTGGGAACAGGGCCAGGACCTGGTCGAAAAGCTTCCCGATTGCGACCAGAAAGCGGAGCTCGTCAACCTACTCTGCACCGGGTCAGATGCGGGGACCCAAGTGCTTAGAGCTGCATACGATTCCGTGGACTCTTCTCCAGAGCTGCAGCTTCAGGCGTTTGTCTCCAGCGACACTCCTGGCTCCGTGTCTCTAGCTTCACCCCGGAAGTACAGAAGAATATTCTAGATGTCCCGTACAATGGCGAGGTACTCTTTGGTGAATCCTCGGAGAAGGTCATCTCCAAGCTCCAGGATGCAGGGAAGGCAGTCCGATCTGTACAGGCCATGCACAGATCCAGGCCTAGTTTCTTTCGTAGGAACCAGAGTCGTTTTCGCGGCTGACAACAAAGGCAGCAGCCATGTTCTGGCCAGCAGCAAAGGGGCACTTTTTTGTGCAAGGCCCAGGCCAAGTCGTCCCCAGGCAGAGGCCAACGTTACACGAAGTCGGCCCAGCCCGCAGGGACTAATGCTACCACAGCATGACTCCTTCCCAGCCCCCACTCCTCCTCTGGATCAACGGGCAATGAAAGTCGGGGGTCGCATCGCTCGCCACTTTTTAGGGTGGCAGTCTATCACCACAGACAGGTGGGTTCTCCAGTTGGTCAAGAAAGGCCATTGCATAGAGTTTCTAGACGACTCACCTACAAGACCTGCCCTGCTCTCCCGTTACTCGGGTCAGCATGCCCTGCTCATACAGCAGGAGGTGCGCTTCTGGAAAAAAAGGCCATAGAGCACGTACCAAGGAACCAGAGGGGTCTAGGATATTATTCTCATTTCTTTCTGGTTCCAAAGAAGACAGGGGACCTCAGTCCAGTACTGGACCTCAGCGACCTCAACGTCTCAGTCTTGTACAAGCGCTTCCGCATGGTGACCCTTCCCGGTCTGATTCCCATGCTGAAGCAGGGCACCTTTCTAGCGTCCCTAGACATGTAGGATGCTTTCCTGCATATTCCTATTGCTCAGGCGCCCAGGAGGTTCCTGCGCTTCGAGTTTTAGGGTCGTTGTTATCCATTCCGAGCTCTTCCCTTCAGGCTGTCATTGGCACCTTGGGTGTTCACGAAGTGCATGGCGGTCGTAGCCGCATCTCTGAGGAGACAGGGCCACTACGTGTTCCCCTACCTGGATGATTGGCTTCTCATGGCGCCCTCCTGGGAGGCCCTGATGGCTGCCATTCACTGCACTCAGTCTCTGTTCGAGACGTTGGGCATTATCATCAATTACGAGAAGTCACGCCTGGTTCCGTCTCAGACTCTACAATTCATAGGCGCAGTTCTGGACACCATCCAAGGGAAAGCTTTCCTCCCCTGGACAGATCTAAACATGTCAGATCCCTCATCAGGGTCATTTCGGCAAAGAAGATCGCTCCTGCCAGACTGGTCCTTTGCCTGCTCGGACACATGGCTGCGGCCATTGCAACAGTCCAGCTAGCCCGTCTCCACATGCGGGTAACCCAGTGGATGTTACGGGTACAATGGGACCAAAGGCAAGACCATCTGCAGCACCCAATCCGGATCACGAAGGCCATAACTCGAGATTGGCAATGGTGGCTAGATTCGAGGAATCTCGCGGCGGGAGTCCCTTTCATAGCGCCATCCCAGACTGAGACGCTCTCCACAGACGCCTCAGGGCTCGGTTGGGGAGCACACCTCGACGGTGTCCAGTCTCAGGGCCCATGGGCAGACCAAGAGTCTCATCTCCACATAAACATCCTGGAAATTAGGGCAGTTCTTTACACCCTGCAGGCCTTCCAGTCGGAGATTCCACCGGGTATACTTCTGTTACAAACAGACAATTCCACGGTGATGTATTACCTCAACAAACAAGGAGGCAGCCATTCCTACCTGCTTTGCAGGGAGGCCATGAGAGTGTGGGATTGGGTCTTACAGCACGGTGCAAACCTTATTGCCGTTCATGTTCCGGTAGTGGACAACGTCATCGCAGACAGCCTGAGTTGCTCTCAGGCCAGAGTCCATGAATGGGAACTACTACAGGAGGTGGCAGAGGATCTGTTTCACAGATGGGGTACTCCAGAGCTAGACCTTTTCGCATCCCCATCCAACGCAAAACTGCCCAATTTTTGCTCGCTAGATCCAGGGCCTGGTGTTTTCTGGCAAGACGCATTGTCCCTCTCCTGAGCGGGTAGATTCCTTTACGCCTTTTCCGTTGATCTAGAGAGTGCTTCTAAAACTTCGCAGGGAGCAAACAACGCTTATACTGATCGTGCCCTTTTGGCCCAGACAGATTTGGTTCCCTCGCTTGCATCGGCTATCCCGGGAACCTCCAGTGCCTTAACCAATCAGCTCCCATTTGCTGTCTGAGGAGGCGGGTTCTTTAGTCCATCCGGACCTACGTTCCCCGAACCTGCATGCTTGGCTCCTAGAGACTTAGCCATGATGTGACACGGGGTATCGCAAGAGGTGGTAGACGTTCTCACTGCCGCCAGGAAACCGTCTACATGACGCTACGACCATGAAGTGAGCGAGGTTTGCTTATGGGTTCAAGCACGCGGTTTATTGCCTTGACTGTCCAGAGAAGCTGGTATTGGATTACCTGCTGTCCTTTTTCCACTCCGGTTTGGCTTACTCCTCGATTAAGGTACACCTCTGTGCCATTTCAGCCTATCACGTCCCTATAGGCCAACGCAGTATAGCTCAACTGGACACGACACGTGCCTTCCTGAGGGGTGTCCTCCACCTTAGGCCCCCAATTAAGGATCCGATCCAACCATGGCATCTACCCTTCATCTTGGAGCAGCTCACGCTGCCATCTTTTGAACAGCCACGGATTGCGAGCTTCATTTTCTCTCTTGGAAAATGTTATTTTTAGTTGCCGTTACTTCGGCCAGAAGAATTTCTGAAATGCACGCACTTGTATGCAAAGAACCTTATTTGGTTTTCCACCAAGACTGGGTATCCCTAAGGACTAATCCTACATTTCTGCCTAAGGTGGTCTCGGCTCTCACCCTTAATCAGGACATCGAAATATTCTAATCGAGGAGAGGCCCTTCTGCACACTCTAGATGTGCATAGGTGTCTCATACTACCTGACCAGAACCAAACATCACCGGAAATCGGACCAACTTTTTGTCTCCTTTGCCCATAGGATGATGGGAGCTCCTGTTTCAAAACAGTCGCTGTCCAGGTGCCTCATTCAGTGCATTATGTTCTGTTACCAGAAGCGCAACAGACCCTTACCGGGCGCGGTTAAGGGTCATTCCACCAGAGGGGTGGCTACCTCTTTTGCAGCTTTAAGGAATGTATCCGCCTCAGCTATTTGTGCTGCAGCTACTTGGAGCTCCGTACACACTTTCATCAGGCATTACAGCCTGGACATTGCATCGAGGCGAAGAGCAGGATTCGGTCTAGTAGTCCTTCCGGGACTTCTGTCCTAGGCTAGATGTAGTTTGAGGATTTTTACCTTTCCTCCTCCCAATGGTGTGTGATTTCCAGTATTGCTTGGGAATCGGTCCTAATGGTGTAACCTGCTGCAAGAGCTGTTTCTCAAAGTAAGATAGTAGTTATGTAAGAACTTACTGTAACAGTAGATCTTAAAGAACAGCTCTTGCAGCAGGTACTTTCCCTCCCACCATCCCCACTGGAGGTAGGTTGTAGTCACAACATCCTTCTCCTAGGATAAGGCATTTACAGCCTCTTTGTTTGCCATTTGATGGCGGATCCTCGGTCTCCTCTTCTGATGTCATCCAGCGGCCGAGAGTCTTGGAGGGAGAACTGAGGATTATGGGGGACCGCCTCCATACGTACTACGCCTGAAGTCGGGGGCAGGACCGACATCGGAGGAGGTCCCTGCTGAATACTGCTAGCTAGAAAATTTCCGTGGGGTCCTGGCGCCTGCCGGCTTCAGCCCTAATGGTGTAACCTGCTGCAAGAGCTGTTCTCGAAGATCTACTGTTACAGTAAGTTTTTACGTAACTCTACTTTCCCAGACCCATATACGCTTTGAGGTGGAAGCCTTCATCGTTCTAGCTGGCTTCCAAGGGATGGGACCCTTTCTTATGTCCAGTCCAGCAGCTCCTGGATGATTCTCCATCCCTGTTGGACTCGCGCCTTGGTTCTTCCCAGTTACCAGTCTGTCCTTTTTGGCCACCCCGCCTGTCTATTCCAGGTGAGAAGCACATCCACAGGGGCATTATCCCGTACTTTCTCATCGGGGAGGGAATCACTTCTCCATATCCTGATTGTGTGCTGTTTCCCTGAGAGCCTATTCCCTTTGGCCCAGGTTCTCTCAGCAATCCTATCTTTTCTTTTAATTTTTTTAGCTCCCTAGACGGCAGGCACTTCATAAAAACATAGACTTTGATGACAGATAAGGCCCACTTGGCCCACCTAGTCTGCCCATTTCCCTAACTGTTGAATAAGCTGCAGATCCTAGTTAACCAACAGCCTATTTCTTTCTACCCCCACAAGAATTGCCTTATGTCTGTCCCATGCTTTCTTGAATTCCCCCAGTTTTTGACCCCACGACCTGAAGAAGGCCGTTCTATGCATCTAGCATCCGCACTGTGAAAAAAATACTTCCTCACATTGCCGCTGAGCCATCCCCCTTCTATCTTCAGATTGTGTCCCCTTGTTCTTGCACATCTTTTTCTGAAAGATGCTACCCTCTTGGACTTTGTTGATTCCCTTGAGGTGCTTTAAAGTTTCTATCATGTCCCCTGCCTTCCCCCCCTTTCCTCAAGAGTATACATAATAAGCTCCTTTATTCTCTCTTCGTATGGCTTCTGTTGCAGACCCTGCACCATTTTAGTTGCCCTCCTCTGGACTGTCTCCATCCTGTGTCCTTGCAGAGATGGGGTCTCCAGAACTGCATGCAGTACTCTCTGTACAGATGAGGTAACAACTTCCTGTTTTCTACTGGTGCTGCCACTCCCTATACATCCCAGTATCCCCCCAGCCATCCCTACTGCCTTCTCACATTGCTTTCTAACCTTTAGGTCATCTGATATGACTACTTCCAGGTCTGTTTCCATTTTTGTTGTTGTTACTATCCCCGCACCAGTTGTGTACTCTTCCCCTGGGTTTTTGTTTCCCAGGTGCATTTCTTTGCATTGAATCTAAGCTGCCATACTTCTGGCCATTTCTCCAACCTTGCCAAGTCATACTAACTTATTAAAATGCCAGCAGAATAGGCCTAACTGTTTCTCAAGTCTGATCGATTTTCAGCACCAGTACCTAGGGTCGATTTTGGTGCCCCCTTCCCTTTGGGTTATACTGTCCCCAGTCCCAGATGTTCCACCTGTATTGTGCCTAGTCAGATTTACCCTGTACCTGTCCCATCCCCTCTTAAACCCGTCCACAGTCTCCATCTCTACCAGCTCCATGGGCAGTGCATTCCATGGCTGTACCACCCTTTCAGTGAAATAACATCTCTTCCTCTCCCCTCTGAGCCTGCCCCCTTCCAGCTTACACCCGTGACCTCTTGTTGCCCCACCCTCCTTCCTTTGGAGTACCCTGACTGGGCCTCATTTATTGATACCTTTCATGTACTTAGACCTCTATCATGTCCCTCCCGTCCCTCCTCTCATCCAGGGTGTACATGTCGAGCTCCTTGAGCCTCTCCACATAGGTCCTCTCCCCCAGACCACAGATCATTTTGGTTGCCCTCCTTTGGACCCTCTGTAGGAGTTTAATGTCCTTCTTTAAATGTGGTCTTTCAAAATTGTAGACAATACTCGAGGTGTGGCCTAACCTAGCAGTTATACAGTGGAAGGATCACTTCCACCTTTCTGTAGGTAATCCCCCCTGGCGATGCATCCCAGCATCCTATTTGCCCTTGCCGCTGCCCTCCTACAGGTCTTCGAGTTGTTCATTTTAACATCTACCACTACTCCCCGGTCCCTCTCACCCTCCGTAACCTGAATCATGTCTCCTCCCAGGGTATACCCCTGGCCTGGATTTCTGACTCCCAGGTGCAGAACCTTGCACTTCCCCGCATTGAATTTTAGTTTCCATTTTCCCGACCACCTTTAAAGAGCCTCCAGGTCCTCCTGCAAGGCCACCCTCCCCTCCTCTCCATCCACCACTGCACCTAACAGTGGAGTCCCCCACGAGGAGTTTCTTTCCCCTGTGGGGTCCCATGCCATCCTCCTGTGGGTCTTCTTTATGGAGGTTCCCAGCATCAAGGGTGCTGGAAGATAGTAAAAGCTAAGGGGACTGAGAATCAAAAGGGCACTTATGAGGGTAGAAAGGGCACTTTCTCTATACTGGTTTTTGCAATACAGAAACAAAAAATTGGAGTGGCTACCCCCGGTTCCAGCACCTGTGCTCAGCATCCTCCTTGGTCTCCATTGCGGGTGCCTCCATAGAGAAACCACACTCTGCCAGAATGTAATACAAATTGTGGAGTGGTACAGCTGGAGGGATGCGCCTCTGTTCCACCACCCTCACCCTCCCTGAGCCCACTGTGGTCCAACCGCTCCTCTTTCTTGGCAACCTCTGTGATAGTGGCGGTGGCCCTGGTGATCCCTGGGTGGGAGAGGAGGTCCCCTGAATCCTGGCTAACTCAGCCTGGAGATGAGCAGCCTCCTCTGTCAGCCTAGAGAGGTGCCTGCAGATGGGACAACACCACATCCTTCAGAATATCTCCCAGAAGACTGCTGCTTCACAGCCATTATACTACACCACTCCCATCATGTCTTATTTGTGGCCCCTTAACTGTTGATCTTACCTCGAGAGAGCTCTTGCAGTAGGTAATTGCATATAGGACTGAAGCCGGCAGGCGTCTGGACCCCACGGAAAAATTTCTAGCTAGCAGTCTCTGACGTGGGACCACCCCCACATTAGGTGACCGACGTCAGTATAAAGGGGCGGTCCCCTATGCCTGCCTTCCAGTTCTTTCCCGCTGTTAGCTCGTGAAAACGCCTTGCGGTAAAGTTCATTGCTCGTCAGTCTGTCATCGGTAGTTCTACTATCGGTTTTTCTCGATTTAATTAGACTTTTAATCAGGAATTTGGTGGTGTATGTCATCCCCTACAACCTCCGAGCACAAGAATAAGTGCGACGTCCAACTCTTTCACAAGGACGGTCACTTCCAGTGCCTCTTCTGTCTGGGCCCGGATCACCCAGTGGAGAAGTGCCAGCATTGCCTGAAGTTCAGCGCAGCCACCCGCAGACGGAGGCAGCAGTCCCTGGAGGTCTTCATCCTTAGAAAGATGTCCTCCATGGAGAAAGAGCTGAAAAAGCTCAGTCAGGCTTCAACTTCCCCCGAGGGCTGTCGTAAGAAGAAGGATAAGGAGAAGCACCGGGACTCCTCAACCACCACGACTTTGGCTGGAGTCGCCATATTAAAGGTAACGTTCCGCACCCCAACCCCCCCACGAGGGACTGCTCCGCGATGGCCTCCAAGACGGCATCGGCCCACCTGTCTGGCTCGCGCTCTTCAGGTGCCTCCAGGCTAAAGGAGGCCTCCACTCCCAGTAAGACCGCCGCCATGCGGCCTATTGGTGTGTGGCTCTGGTAAGACGGACGTCGGCTCCTCTGACGCCCACCTCGAGAAGGCTGCCAAGTCGCTCAACCCTTCAGGGCAGTGCACAGCCCCTGTTCCACCCAACCATACCACTCCTCCATCGCGGCCTGCCTTGGGCGATGGATCCACTAAGTCGGACAGCGGCTCCTCCGACATCCGCCCGGACTCCACCGGTCAGTCGAACATCGGACCTTCCGATGCGCACACGGTATCTGAGCCGACGCCGGACCCCAAGCTGTCCGCCGTCCTGGACTCCCTGCAGCCTTCGCTGCACTCAGAGGACCCAGCGTCTCCTCCGCCTGACCCCGGGGATTTTTCCCCTCCTTCTCCGGGCGATGCCGGGGATCTTACCTCGCTACCGTCAGGTCTCCCTCCCGCCAGGCCGGACGACCTGACGTCGGTTCCTCAGATGCCGGTTCCGACACCAGTCCTACCGTCGCCGGGCGACATCCCTCTTCCTCTCCTAGATGCCATCCCCACACTGGGCCTGCCGTGCCTCCTGCTCCAGGCCTGCCTGCTGGGCGCCCTCTCGGGCCATCTGCCCCGGCAGACCCCCCTCCCAAGCCCCTGGGTATCAGACACCGTCATACCCAGGACCGCAGTATCCGGCACCCCAGTACCCAATGCCTGCCTATCCGAAGCCGCAGTACACGGTGCCTCAATACCCACCGTCAGGGTATGGATACGCGCACTACGGATAAGCCCAATATCCGTATCCCCCTCTGCCTCCTGGTGGGCTGAGGCCAAGGCTCAACTCACCAGGGAGGTAGAGAGTAGTCTCCCGACAACAGTGCCAGTTCCGGTTCCCATACGTCCGAGACAAGAGACTCCCACCCCTTCTCCAGATACCAGAAGCGAACCCTCTGGTTCCCGGGCAGGGCTGGATACGCTTCCCCAAGGGCTTCCCAAGTGGTCCGTTCCTCCCCCGCACCGGGAGGTACAATCTTCTTCCTCTTCATCCACCTCTGAAGACTCCGATGGCTGTTCCGACCCAGACGACGAGCCTCGCTCTCCGGACAAGCCCAGACCAATGACTCCTCTGAAGTTTCCTCCAGAAGAGCCTTCTTTCATGGAGTGGCGTAAAATCCAGGAGGTTCATCAGTGGCATTCCTTGGAGCAGGATCCACAGCGTAAGAAACTCGCTGCGCACTAGATCTGCCCGAGACAGCTTCGACCTTGGTGTGCCGCCCTGGACTGAGCCTCATGCCGACCTTGTTTGCACTATTTGGAAGCAACCGTCAGCCATAGCCCCTCTTCCTAGGAAATCAGATAGGCTTTATCAGGCTCCCGAGGGTGTTGGCTCCCTTAATTCTCACCCTTGAGCTGATTTGGTTGTGATTAGCGCCGCTCACGATCGGACAGCTACCCCGGAGCACTTCAGCTCGTCACCACTAACAAGGAATCGTGCTTTTTGGACCAGTACGGAAAGAAGGTCTATGCTTCTTCCACTCTGGGTATCAGGGTCCTGAATTATGTTGCCCACATGGGGGATTACCAGAAGGCGATTCTAAGTGAGGTGTAATCTAAGTTGTACTCTCTTCCTGACTCTCAGATGAAGCAGGAAGTGGCTGGTCTAGTCCGCTCTGCACGTTCGGCCAGTCATCACATTCTCTGTGCCATGTACGATGCAGTGGACGCAGCTGGTCAGAGCTCTGCTTTCGCCATAGGGCTGTGGCGTCATGCCTGGCTCCGTGTGTCAGGATTGTTCCCGGAAGTGCAGTCTGCTATCCAGGACGCGCCTTTCAGGGGTTCAGTGTCGATATCAAGGACATCATCACCGATCTGCAGGAGAAGGGGACTGCTCTGAAGTCGGTGTACCCATGTACAAACCCCCTCAGACGCAGCATCGTCCCTTTCACAGATGTAATCAGCAAAAGGCAAAACCACAGGGAAAGTGGCCCAATAAACATTGAGCCTCTCCGGCTGCCAAGCCCCCCCCAACCCAAAAAAGCAGCGCAGGCTTCAGCGGCGACGCTGCCTCACACCACCTGACTCCTTTCCTCACTCACAGCCTCTGGGGTTCCCAGAGGAACCGGTGAGAGGTAGGTTCTCCCTCCATCTTCCGGGTTGGGAGAGGATAACTTCAGACACTTGGGTGCTCCAGCTGATCGCAGAAGGACACTCAGTACCGTTTCTTCAGAAACCACCTCGAACCCCAGGTCGCTCGTTCTCACAACATCATCTTCTGGTTCAGGAAGAAATTTCTGCACTTTTCTTGAAGGAGACGATAGAGCCCATCCCCCTCTCTCTTTAGGGGACAGGGTACTATTCCCATTTCTTCCTGGTCCCAAAGAAGTCAGGAGATGTGAGGCCGATTCTTGACCTCTGCTCCCTGAACTTGTTTGTGGAGTACCAAAGGTTCAGGATGCCCTCTTTTAAGGGTCTCCTGCCCCTTCTTCAGCTGGCACAGTGGCTGTGCACTCTGGATATGCAGGATGCTTACCTGCATATCCCTATCTGCCCTTCCCACTACAGATACCTTCGTTTTTGCATTCCGGGGGAACCACTACCAGTTCAAGGCCCTCCCATTTGGTCTCCCTCGGCATCCATGTGTTCACCAATGTCTATCGATGGTGGCGGCCCTGCGTCGGGGTGCAGGTTTTCCCACGTACCTGGACGATTGGCTCCTGGCGGCCCAGTCCATGGAGGAACTCCTGCGCTTCCTTTCTCTTACCCTGCAGGTTTTTGCCTGCCTGAGTATTTCCGTCAACCAGACCAAGTCCCACTTGTTCCCGTCCCAGAGGCTCCAGTTTATCAAGGCGATACTGGACCCTACTTCCGGCATGGCATTCCTGCCACTGGACAGGGCGGCCACACTACAGGCTCAGGTCAACCTGTTGTCCAGCCGCAGGTGTGTCAGCACATAGTCATTCCTTCACCTCCTCTGGCTCATGGCGACTGCAGTTCCGACAGTCCCTCGTGCTCGGCTTCACATGATTTCTCAGTGGATGCTTCGGTTTCAGTGGGATCAGCTGGTGGATGACCTAGTTCAATTGGTTCTCGTCTCTACCCCCATGGCTCGGGACTTGCAGTGGTGGTTGGTTCAGGAGAACCTTTGCCGGGGAGTTCCCCTCTGTCTTTCTCCCCCCTCCAAGATGCTGACTTCGGATGCCTCAGGCGAGGGTTGGGGAGTCCATCTCGGACCATACAGGACCCAGGGCTCCTGGTCCATGCTCGAGAAATCTCTCCACATCAATGTGCTCGAGCTTCGGACTGTGCTGTATGCTCTTCTGGCTCTGCATCTGCTTCCCGGGCATCTGGCTGTCCAGACGGACAACATGTGTGTGGTCTGGTACATCAATAAACTGGGAGGAACTTGTTCTGACCCTCTTTACAGGGAGACAATGCGAGTTTGTGATTGGGCTGTGCAGCACAACCTTTACCTCACGGCCATTCACGTCCCAGGGGTCGAGAACACGTTGGCAGAACACCTCAGTCGGTCGTCTGCTGACGAGTGGGAACTGGATCAGGGGGTAGCAGACGATATCTTCCTGTGTTGAGGAACACCACAGGTAGACCTGTTCGCATCCCCTCGAAATGCAAAACTTCCCGACTTCTGCTCGCTTGCTCCAGGGCGTGGCATTTTTTGGAGAGATGCTCTGTCTGTAGACTAGAAGAGCAAATTCGTCTGTGCCCCAAAATTCCCTTGATTCCAAGGGTGTTACAGAAACTCAGCTCAGAGGAACTCGATGATTCTGATTGCTCCTTTCTGGCCCAAGCACGCTTGGTTCTCTCTTCTGCAACAGTCTTCAGAGGAACCTCCTCTTCCTCTGTCGAACTTTTGCTGACCCAGGATCAGGGACCTTGGTCCATCCAGGCCTCAAGTCCCTTGAACGCGTGACTCCTGCAGACGTAGCTCAAGCCTGATTCGGGGCCCCCGGTGGCTGAGATCCTGGTGGAGGCCAGAAAACCCTCCACTAGATCTATCTATGCCATGAAATGGAGACTGTTCACTATGTGGGCCGCTTCTAAAGATCTCGAGCCTTTCTCCTGCTCTGTTGGGTGGCTTTTGGATTGCTTGCGGCACCCCTTTGACCTGGGTCTCATTCATCTTTGAAGGTTCACATGGTGGCCATTTCGGCCTACCATGTCCCTTTTGCAGACAAGTCATTTGCTCAGCTGGAGGTCTCTAAGACCTTTCTTAAAGGGGTTCTCCACTTGAGACCCCCTATCCAGGTTTCTGACCCTACTTGGAATTTTAATTTTAATCTTGAGAAGCTTACACTGCCTCCTTTCGAGCTGGCAGCCTCAGCAGACCTGAAGTTTCTCTCGTGGAAGACTCTCTTCCTCGTGGCCATTGCTTCTGCTCGAAGGATTTCCGAGCTTCAGGCCCTGATGTGTAAAATCCCGTATTTGATTTTTCACAAGGAACGTGTGACTCTGCGTACCAACCCTAAGTTTCTCCCCAAGGTGGTAGAGGAATCTACACTGAACCAATCCAGTCACCTGCTTTCTTTACGCAGCACTCCAATCAAGAAGAGTACCTCTTGCACACTTTGGATGTTCACCATATTCTGAGATACTACACCACCAGGATGAAGTGTCTCGGAAAGACTGATCAACTGTTTCTCTTTTGCTCATAAAAGAGAAGGCAATGCTGTTTCCAAGCAATGCCTGTCATCTCTGTTTATCAGTTGTTTGCCCTGTGCCTTGATGTATGACGTGGAACCTTTGTAAATGAGTCTCTGACTCAAAGGTCTTTCTGAATATTTCACAATAAACAATAAAATGGTTGGCTCATTGTATTACTTTCTGTTATGACAAGTACAGCAAGACCTTGCCGGGTCAAGTCAGAGGCCACTCCCATCAGAGAGGTCGCGGCCTCTGCTGCTTGTTTCAAGAATGTGTCGGCGGCAGACATCTGTGCAGCCGCAACTTGGACTTCTGTCCATACTTTTATGAAACATTACAGTTTGGACATTGCCTCTAGCACTAGAGCAGGCTTCGGGTTGGCTGTTCTGCAAGGTCTCCTTTCCTAAGACCTTCACAGCCAGAGGGTCTACTTCTGAGTAGTTTTTCCTCCTCCCGTTTGCTTCTCCTTGTTCTAGACTGCTTGGGACTCAGTCCTGTATGTAATTACCTTGCAAGAGCCCTCTCGAGTAAGATAGGCTGATTTAGGTAAGAACACTGTAACAGTAGATCTTCGAGAGAGGCTCTTGCAGTAGGTAATACCTTCCCAACCTCCTTCCCCTAAGCTTTTTCAGCTCCTTTTCCAGGATGGGAAATATCTGCTTCTATCTCATTTGGCCTTTGGCGGGAAAGAACTGGAAGGCGGGCGTGGGGGACCGCCCCTTTATACTGACGTAGCATGACATGGGGTCTTGACGCCTGCCGGCTTCAGTCCTATATGTAATTATCTACTGCAAGAGCCTCTCTCGAAGATCTACTGTTACGGTAAGTTCTTACGTAACTGTACTTTTTGTATACTTACTCTTTCCTCTTTATTTTTTTTTATATAAAAAAAATGATTTTCCTGGACATAGTCTCCATCACTCATTCACACTAATGGGATCTACGCCGGAGGCGCTAGGACCCAGCCGGAGCAAACTTTTTGCAGGAGGGCCGGCGCCAGAGATGGAGCTGCGAGGAGCGGCGCCGCAAGCCTCAGCTTGTGTGGCAATGACTATTTCGGTGTCAACCCTCTAACCGCCTCAGTTCCTTTTTTCCCACCGTCGAGTGCACTTCAGTGACGACGTCGCTTGCCCACCGGGAGTCAAACTTCAAACTAGCAGCATAGTTTTTCAGTTTATTATTTTGTAGTATTTTTCAAATAAAGTACCGCTTACGAGAAGTTACTCTTATTAAAGAATGAAATCTCAGTTACATTGATGGAGTCGACCATGAGCAGGTCAAGTGACAGTAGGGAGACTTCATATGAAAGCTGTTCAGTCAGCCGGGCTGGGTCCAGTCCACCGCCTTCTCCGGGGGGGTCTGACAACGGACTGTCCAATGCCCGAGGGGGAAGGCGGCTCTCGGGAGCATAAAAGAACGGTCGCATTCTCGGCACCGCTCGCCTCGAGCTCGCCCATAGGTCAAGAAAGAGAAGGCATCACTTGAGGTCACCTTCTGATATGTCTGCGCGTCGACATTCGGTCATTGGAGCCAGTTGCCGGTCTCCTCATTCGGAGTCGCCAGTTTCTGGTCACTGACCTCTTCGACATCGGAGCCCTTCCCCGACTTCTGGTAGGGCTTCCGATGAGCAGTTTCATCAGAGGGCTGCTCTTATGGAGCAGTGGGCTCAGAGGTTGGTCCAGCTGCCAGGCCTGGTCACTCCGAGGCCTTCGGGTTCTTCAGGAGATCGGACAGGGCGATTGGTCCTTCCTGGTTGCGCAGCGCCCTCTCCGGTGCCATTGACTCCGTGCTCAGGTGTCCCCCCCCCCTCACATGACTGCGGCACAGGGGGCCATACCGATGCCTGTATCTCCTGTTGTTATTCTTCCTTCTTTACCCTCAAATCCAAAATTTCGGGGCCCTAGGGTGATGTCAGCGTCGATGTGTCACTACGGCGATGATTTGTCGGCAACGTCTGTCTGCACCGTCCTCAGCATGGTTTTGGCACGTTGAGTGTCTCGCGCTGTGTAGTTTTTCAACGCAGTGTTCTTCGGCGCCTGCTTTGTCAGGCCGCGCGCCTTTTGGCCATATATTCTTATTCGGTGCCAAGGCTGAGCTTTTTTTTCAGCCAATCTTCAGGGCTTCTCCTCTCCGAATTCTTTTCCTACTGATTTTCATTCTTTTCCTGTGCATACAGTCCCTCCTGGACTGTCAGGAGATGATATTGAGCCTGACCCAGATCTTACACTGGGAGATGTGGAAGGAGCAGGACCTAATCCTGTTACAGAGTCTGTGGTCGAGGACCTATCTCTTAAGTCTCTGTTGAGAGATTTGAATTCTAGGGACGTGGATATGTTGTTCAATCCACACTTACTGGCAGGTTCCTTGCTGCTTTAAATCTTGCCGAAAGGTCTTCAAGCTGGCTACTCCCACCCACCCGGGTGGTAAAACTCTCGGGTCCGCGCCATCACGCCAGATCTTCCTTACTGCTTGGAAGCTCGGGTTCCCTCCTTTGCGCTCTGCATTTTAGGCATGGATCCAAATTCTTTGGTTTACCCGAAACTAATTTAAAAATTTACAAGACTTCGGTCTTTATCTTCCCTCGCGGCTGCAATGGACAAATCAACTCCCGGATTTCTTCAGTGCCCCTGTGAGCAGATGATGTCCCGGAACAATCCTCACTCCACGTGTGTGTACTGCCTTGGGCTTGAGCACGATTCGCAGGCCTGTGACTTGTGCAAGCCCTTTTCGCCAGTCTTAGAGGATCGCGCCACAGATTGCAACTCTGGGCGCCTGAGAAACGCTGTCCTCCGGTCAAGTCGTGAAGGAGGCCCGCTGGGCGGTGTCCACGGCGGCGGGTTTTCAGCTGAACAGTTCGAACAATTGATCGCCCTTGAGTAAGCGGCCCAGGCCGCATCATCTTCTTCCTCGGTCACGGCATTTATCCCGCTCTCTTTGGGCTCCTCCTACCCGGCTTCGTTCAAGGAGCTTTGTCCGTCCCTCTTCACCAAGACAGAGGGGCCTTCGGGACATTCCTCTCGGTCCAAGAAGAAGGACTTCAAGGGTAAGTCCCACCGTCGATGTTCATGGGAGCGGGAGAGGTCCCCTTACCCAGCTAGTCGACTCTTGACTTCGGTCAAAGTTGCGGCTAAGGCCGCTGTCTTCATGGAGTCCCCGTCAGGTCAGCTGGCCGAGACACCCGTTGACGCAGTTGAGATTTTTCTCGACCCGTCGGACGGGCTGTCAACTAGAGAAGCTGACAGCCCTTCTTGACCGGTTCCCCTGGTGGAAACCGAGGACTTGCCTTTGCCTCCTGTGCCGGAGTCCCCAGTTAAGGTCCCTGAACCGAGGGAGGTGTGGGTTTCCCCCACCCCGTCTCAGACCCCACCCTAGAAAACACTGAAGGTCTCGGACCTCTTCCCGGTCCAGCTGATCCCGGCGACCTCCGTCTCGGCACCGTGGAAAGCGGCGGCACCCCTCATCCTCGCCTTCATCCTCTTCGGAGGATAGGCTCCGGCGCAAAGTGCGTCTGTGCTACGAGGATCTGATGTGGCAACAGCTCCTTTTGACAAGGAATAAGCAGACTCAGTCGCCTTCCCCGGCCATTAAGTGGCTGTCACCAGAGCAGCCGAAACAACCCCTCTTTGTAATCGAGCCAGTGCCGGCACCGGTTGTTTGGCCGAAAATGGCTGCGCCACCCATTGTGGTGAAACCCCCGCCTCCACAACTTAGATTTGGGGCCCCGACCTAGGATTCTCGGTCGGGTCAGGGCTTGCCCCATCGGTTGTCGGTCACCCTCACTCCCGATCGGCCTCTGCAGGTGGAGGGTGGCTCAGGCCCTCGGCAGCTGTTTTCACACTCCTCGGAGTCTGACAATGACTCTTCCCTGTTCTCCAGGCCCCTCGACCTGAAGTCCACTGGGGGTCAGTCGGTGGATGAGAGCCCATCCTCGTTCCTTGGAATGCTTCGGCTCATCTCAGAGTCCACTGGGATGAAGCTTGAACCCATTTCAAAGCGGGCCAAGTATCCCCTCACGGAGATACTGGACCGAAGGGATTCCCCCACGGTGGCCAAAGCCATTGTTGGCCCGGCCCTGGAGCTGTGGCAGCGGCCAGCTTCTTGTCCAGCACCTTCGGCCAGGATTGCTTGGAAGTATGCTGTCTCCACCGGGTCACTCTCCGGTTTCTCGAAGCACCCCTCCGCGGAGGGGCTAGTGACCGACAGCGTTTTCCGGTGCTCCGGAAATGCTTGGCATGTGGACAAGCCACTCGATAAAGAGTCCAAGAAACTGGACTACTCCGGGCGGAAAGTCTATGCTGCTCCTTCCCTAAGCCTTCATCAGGCCAAGTCGGCTGTTCTGATGGCACACTTTTCGCATGCCCTTTTGGGCTCCCTGGATGAGGTGATTTCTCATCTCCCGGCTGACTATCCAGACAGTGGTCAAGCAGGTGCGGGATCAGGGAAGGGCGGTGGCCAAACAGCAACTCCAAACTTCCTTGGACATAGCTGACTCGTGTGCCCAGTCATAGCGGCCGCAGTGGCCATGCGCCACAGAGCTTGACTGCGGATCTCCACTTTTACAGCAGATACCCAGCACAAGCTGGCAGACGTTCCCTTCTTGGGTACCGACTTGTCTGGCCCAGGGTGGAGGGTCATCTGCAAAGGATCGAGAAGTCCAATGCCTCCTTGGACTCTGTCACGTCTGCCCAGAAGGACAAAGGCTGCCAGCAGCAGCGTAAGCCCTTTCGGCCTTCAGCCCCTGCGGCACGTCCGGCCCTGCAACACCAGCATCAGGGCCAGCAGGCTCTCACTTGGCATCCCAAAGCCAAGCCTGCAGCTTCCTCCAGCAGGAAGCTGAGAAGAGAAGGTCCAGGAGGCCCCTCGGACGGTTCTTCCTCCAAGCCTGCCCAGTGACAGGTTGAGGGATGTCGTCCCCAACCTCGTCACTCCTCCCTGGGCCCCCCATGGGGGGACGGCTCCTCCACTTCTTTCCGCCTGGTCCGATATCACTATGGACCACTGGGTGTTGGAAGTGGTAGGAAAGGGTCTGCCTCTGGAATTCGAGCAGTCCCCACCCTGTCGAGCCATCGCCCCACGGGGGTTACAGGGTTCGCAGCCTCTCTGTCTGCTCATCGAGCCATCATTGCCCTGCTTCTCCAGAAGGAGGTGATCAGGGAGGTGGCGGAACCTCCACCAGACCCAGGGTTTGTGTCCAAGTACTTCCTGGTCCCAAAATGGACGGGGGGCTGGCGCCCCATTCTAGATCTACACGAGCTGAGGAAGTTCCTAAGGTCTCGTACCTTCAGGATGGTCACTCTGGCTCAGATCATTCCATCCTTGGAACGAGGCATGTGGTTCTGCTGTCTGGACCTCCAGGACACGTTCTTTCACGTCCCAATCTGTCCATCTCACCAGTGATTCCTCCACTTCAGGGCAGAGGGATCCCTTTATGAGTTCTGGACCATGCCCTTCGTTATCTCTCCAGCTCCCAGGATCTTCGCCAGATGCATGGCAGTGGTGACAGCATTCCTGCGGTGCCAAAGGGTCCGGGTGTACCCTTACCTGGACGACTGGTTGATTGCAGCCCCCTCCAGGCTGGAGGCGGAGCGGTCCAGGGATCTGGCCATCCAGGTCTGCTCTCAGATTGTCGTCCTCATCAACGAGGCCAAATCGGAACTCGTGGCGACACAGGTGATTCAGTTCATCGGGGCAGAGCTCGAGACACTCTGAGCCAGAACATGGCTCCTGGCGGACAGGGCCAAGGTTCTTTCCTCCTTTGTCCAATCATTTCTGGTTGGCAGTTGTGCCCTGCCTGGGACTTCCTGGGCCTCATGGCGGCCTGCACCAGTGTGGTCTGTTGGGCCCGCTGGCATATGCGTCCCCTGCAATGGGGGCTGGCCCGCCAATGGTGACAGCACTCCAATCCTCTGGACCAGCCAGTGATAGTGACCCAGGAGATGGAGAACGCTGTCCAGTGGTGGATCGTGCCGGCTCATCTGCAGGAGGGTATCCCATTTGTCCGCCCAGAGCCGACGGTCACTCAAACGACCGACTCCTCTCTGATGGGTTGGGCTGCCCATCTGGGGGAGCTCAGAGCGCACGGCCTCTGGTCCCCTCAGGAGTCTTGATGCCACATCAGCCTGCTGGAGCTTCAAGCGGTCCAACTAGCCCTCACCGCCTTCACTCCGTTTGTATGGAGTCAAGTGGTCCAGGTCCAGACGAACAACGCCACGATCATGTACTACCTAAACCGCCAGGGCAGGACGCAGTCCATGCCTCTGTGCAAGGAGGCTTTCCGCACTTGGTCTCTCGTGAACAGACTGGAGGCGAATCTCCTAGCCATCCATGTGGCAGGAGCCTCCAACACTCTGGCCGATGCCCTAATCCGGATAGGTGTTGCATCTCACGAGTGGTCTCTCCTGCCAGAGGTAGTACACGATCTGTTCTCCCACAGGGGCACACATCAGGTGGACCTGTTTGCCTCCAGGGAGAATGCGAAGCTGATGCTGTTTCATGCCCCCCCCCCCCCAGCAGGGCTTGCTGCAGGGGGATGCCTTCTCGAGGCCGTGGACCCCGGGCCTCTTTCCCCCATTTCCCTTGATCCACAAGGTGCTTCTCAAGGCGAGGAGGGACAAGGCGCAGGTGATTCTGGTAGTTCCAGACTGGCCCCGCCAGTTCTGGTATCCAGATCTCCTCAGCCTCAGCTCCAGTCTCCCAGGCGGCTTCCAGCCCGCCCAAACCTGATCTCAGTCAACCAGGGGAAGGTACTCCACCCGGATCTTCAATCCCTGCACCTGACGGCCTGGTTCCTGAGCGGCTAGAATTCCAGGCCTTGGGTCTTTCCGACGAGGTCCTCAACGTTGTTGAGGCATCCCGTAAGGAGTCGACCAGAAAATGCTATGCCTTCAAATGGAAGAGATTCTCCATTTGGTGTCAGGATAAGGATTGGACCCTTCCTCCTGTTCCTTGGCCAGCATTCTGGACTACCTATGGTCCCTTTCTCAGCTAGGGCTTCGGTCAACGACCTTTAAGGTGCTCCTGGCAGCCATCTCTGCTTTCCGGGCGCGGGCAGGAAAGCAGTCGGGTCAAGAAAAGGTGGTCTGGCGCTTTTTCAAAACTTGATCACATATCCCCTCCAGTGCGAGAACCTCCACCTCCATGGGATCTACTGCTGGTATTGGCTAAGCTCATGGGCAAGCCATTTGAACCAATGCACAGGTGCGATATCTCCCACCTGTCGTGGAAGACCTCCTCATTGTTGGCTATTACGTCAGCCAGAAGGATGGGAGCGCTCCAGGCGCTTTCCATCGAGTCTCCTTATCTGGTCTTCCACAGGGACAAGGTTGTCCTGCTCCCCCACCCAAAATTCCTTCCGAAGGTGGTGTCTGAGTTTCACCTTAACCAGGTGTTGACTGTCCCGGTGTTGTACCCCAGTCGCACTTCGGAGACCGAATATAGGCTCTATACTTTGGACCCTGGAAGAGCGTCTCTTATTATAAGGAGCGGACGGGTGAAGTTCGGGGAGAGGTTCACCAGCTGTTTGTCACCTACGCTGAAGCCGCACCTGGCAGACCTGCAGCCAAGGGGACGATGGGCAGGTGGGTCACCTCCTGCATAGATCTCAGCTATAGGTTGGCGGGCATGGAGTCTCCCAGAGGGATAAGAGCTCATTCTACCCGCCATACCGCTGCTTCGGTGGCTGCTTGCAGGCACGTCCCTATCCAGGAAATCTGCAGGGCTGCTACCTGGAAGTCAGCACGCACCTTCATTTCCCGCTACCACATCGACCTTGAGTCACGCCAGGATGCTGGTTTTGGGACCTCGGTTCTCCAGTCCTTATTTCCCAAGTAGGGGGTGCTCGCCTTGCCTCCCTCCTCCCGAACTGCTAGGAGTCTGCCAGTAAGTGTGGATTGAACAACATATCCATGCCCCTAGAAATACAGGTTATTCACCTGTAACAGGAGTTCTAGGAATGGCATATGTTGGTCATCCTCACAACCCACCCGAACTCCCCGGCTTCGACGCACAACCTGGCTTCCAGCAGGGTAGATCTGGCGTCATGAGGCGGAGCCGAGAGTTTTACCATCCAGGTGGGTGGGAGGAGCCAGCTTGAAGACCTTCCGGCAAGATTTAAAGCGGCAAGGAACCTGCCACTAAGTGGGGATGAACAACATATACCATTCCTAGAACTCCTGTTACAGGTGAGTCACCTGTATTTCCACTCTTTCTCTCCAGACTGTGGACATCGATCCTGGAAAGCTTTTAAGACTCCAGTACCTTCATGTTCCGGACATCCCTATGGATTTAACTCCCCCTGTACAGCCTTCCTTTGAGACGTTGTCTCAAATGGTGTGGAATAATCCTGCTCTCGTTCCTTCTGTGGCTAAGTCCATAGATAGAAAGTATGCTGCTCCCAAGGATCTATCTATTTTGTCCTCCCAAGCCTTTGCGGATCCTATCGTATCTTGGCAGAGAATAAGTCGTCCTTCCTCAGACTACTACAGCTCGACCTGTTAACCAGGAATCTCATAAGATAGATACTTTAGGTAAGAGAGTCTTTGCTGCATCCACCCTGGGTATGCGTATCGCCAGCTACCAGGGCTATTTCTATCAATATGAGTATAGCCTTTGGCATTTTCTCAAACAAATGGTTTAAGCTCTACCGGATTCGGACGCTAATTCAGAGCTTCTTCAAGCCATAACCAGGGGTGTCAAGTCCAACAACCAGCAGGTTAAAGCAGCTATGGACGCCTTCAATACTGCCTCTCAAGCGGTGGCAGGCATTTGCACCCGCCGCCATTCCTGGCTGCGCACTTCAGGTTTCACGAATGATGCCCAGCAACAGGTCATGGCGTTACCATTCAATGGTGTGCATCTCTTCGGCCCTCAAGTAGAACAGGCTCTAGAAGCCACACAAAATATTAGGTCAGCCATTAAATTGGCTCAACCTCTCCCAGCCCCCTCTTGAGGGGGAGTTATCAAATGCCAGTTTCATAACCGTCAGTCCTTTTGAGGCAAAGGCAGGGGAGGTTTTAATAAAAACCAAGCTCCCCAGCCTCAAAAGAAAACGCAACAGAAGGCGCAAGGACCTAAAGCGCCCAGTGCCGCCTTCTGAGTTGTTGGCCCAAGTCCTACCTCAGCTGCCCTAGGGGACTCCTCTTCAGCAGTGGGAGGTCATCTAACTCAATTCTACAGTCAGTGGAAGTCCATAATATCAGACAAATGGGTCCTCTGGATAATCCGCGAGGGTATTCCCTCAGTCTTTTGGAGACCCCCTCCGGATCATCCCCCCAAACAGCCCAGGCTGTCGGTACTTCAGTCTGAACTTCTCGCCTCCGAGATACAAGGCCTTCTGAACAACAGGGCAGTGGAAGTAGTTCCATTGGATCAACGGAACACAGGGTTCTACTCCCTTTACTTTCTGGTTCCAAAGAAAACCGGGGGCATGCTCCCCATTCTGGACCTCAGAAAATTAAACACATTTTTTCCCAAAGAGAGATTCAAAATGTTATCGCTAGGAACCCTGTTACCTTTGGTTCATCAACACGGACATGCAGGATGCTTACCAACATATCCCTATTCATCCAAGGCATCACAAATACCCAAGGTTTGTGGCTTTGGGGCAGCATTGTCAGTTCAGAGTCCTTTGGGCTGTCCTCTGCGCCACAAGTTTTTACAAAGTGTTGTGCAGTACTCGCAGCGCATCTCAGAAAAATCGGGATACAAGCGTTTCCATACCTGGACGACTGGCTTCTAGCAAGCCCTTCCAGGCAAGGAACTCTAGATGCTGTAGCCACAGCCTCAGACTTTCTCACGCCCATGGGAGTCCTGCTAAATCTCAAGAAATCACATTTGCAGCCCTCCCAGAAGCTCCTTTTCATAGGAACTCTTCTGGACACCACCTGCGCGAAAGCTTTTCTATCAGAGGACAGAAGAAGTGATATCCTGCAGATGGCCCGATACATCAGCGAGAACAGCTCGGTTCAAGCGATCTCGATGCAGCGGATGCAAGGTCTCATGGCATCTTCGGTGTTCACTGTTCCCCTAGCATGCCTGCACACGAGAACCTCTCAGTGGATGCTCAGTACTCAGTGGTCCCCTACCACTCACCGTAAGTCCTTTCTCATCAAGGTGACAGAACCTCTGAAGAAGTCACTCACCTGGTGGTCGCAAGAGGACAATCTTCTGGAAGGGTATCCCTTTGCTCCCCTGGATTATCAGATTTCCATTACTATGGACGCGTCCCTGATGGGGTGGGGAGCTCACTGTCAGACTCTCCACACTTAGGGTACATGGACTCAGGAAGAGTCCCAGCTTCACATAATTGTCCTAGAAATGAGGGCCATTCTTTATGCAGTCCGGGCTTTGAAGGACATTCTCTGTCACAAGAACATTGTCCTTCAAACGGACAACAAAGCAGTGATGTATTACATCAACAAGCAGGGTGGTGCTCACTCTTACCCCTTATGCAGGGAAGCGATGAGAGTGTGGGAATCGTGCTTGGAGCACAAGGCTCTAATTCAGGTGGTCTACCTGCCGGGAGTACAGAACGAACTGGCAGACCGTCTCAGCAGAACAGAAACAGATCCTCACGAATGGTCTCTCGACTCAACCGTAGTTCAGTCACTATTCGCAGAGTGGGGAACTCCAGACCTGGACCTTTTTGCATCCCCACTCAACACAAAACTGCCTCTCTTCTGCTCCAGAAATCCAGGGCCAGGCATTTTCTGTCAGGATGCATTCAGGCTGCAGTGGACAAAATGCTTTCTATACACCTTTCCGCCTCTTCCTCTAATTCAGAGGGTACTTCTCAAGTTCGAGTCCCAGGGTGACAAAATGATCCTCAGTGCTCCCTTCTGGTCTCTGCAAATATGGTTTCCGTTACGCAACAGTATGTCAGAAATCCCTCCGAAAGCGCTTCCCCTTCAGACGAACCTTCTGACTCGGGGGCCTGTGGTCCATCCCAATCTGAGATCGCTTCACCTTCACGCTGGGCCCCTGAAGAGATAGAAGTGAACAGGTTCAATGTCTCTCGCTGAGTTTCAGATATCCTTCTGGCTGCATGCAAGCCAGCCACTAGGAAAACTTACACAGCCAAATGGAAGCGTTTTCCGCTCTGGTGTGCAAAATCCTCTTTGAATCCCTTTTCCTGCCCACCAGATAAAGTTTTAGAGTACCTTTTAGACCTCTCAAATTCAGGTTTGCAATACTCTACAGTCAAGGTTCACCTTTGTACCGTTTCAGCTTATCATGAGCCAGTACTTTCCTTGTCACTGGCTCAGTTATCTGTGGTTAAGAGGTTTCTTAAGGGTATTCTGCATACCATATCTCCTATCAGACGTCCAGTCGCAGCCTGGAGCATTAATCTTGTGCTAGACATGCTCACTCGAAAGCCTTTCGAGCCTTTAGCTACCTGTGAGTTGAAATTTCTCACTTGGAAAACGGCCTTCCTGGTGGCCATTACCTCTGCCCGCAGGGTCTCTGAGATAAATGCCTTGGTCACAGACCCTCCGTATACTGTGTTTTATGAAGACAGAGTAGTTCTTAGGACCCAACCTAAGTTTCTCCCTAAGGTTGTTTCAGAATTTCATCTAAACCAACCTTTGGTCCTTCCTACTTACTTTTGCAAACTTCCAAAATGAAGGAGTGTTCTCTTCATTCTTTGGACGTCAAACGAGCTTTCCGTTTCTATTTAGATAGAACAAAAGAATTTTGCAAAGCCAAACAACTGTTCGTTTCCTTCAGTGAGACCCGGCTAGGTCAACCTGTCGTTATCAGATGCATTTCAGCATGGCTGGTGGCATGCCTTCACCACTGTTATTCCATGGCGCAGGTTTAGCAGGAAGGCAGAGTGTACGCTTACTCTACTAGAATGGTCGTGACATCTCTGGCGGAAATCCGCAACGTGCCCATTGCAGATATTTGCAGTGCAGCTACTTGGAGCTCAGTGTATGCTTTCGTCAAACACTATGCCTTGGATGTACATGCCAGACGACATTTCATTTGGCAGAACCATACTTAATAGACTTTCGTCCTAAATTTGTGAGCTCTTGGTCTCTCCTGCCGCCCTCTTGGGGGATTATTAGCTCAGTACTCTCCCATTAGTGTGAATGAGTGGTGGAGACTTTATGTCCAGTTAGATATGGAAATTATGTACCTTCTGTAATTCTTGATCATCTTGGACGGAGTCTCCACCACTCATTCACACGCCCACCCACCATCCCCTGAGCTCACCTCTGTTGTTGGTCTTCACTCCCTCAGTCTTTAGGCTGTGAAGACTTCTTTCTTGAGCCTTCTTATACGGGTCTTCCGGAGTATCTTAGTCCGTTTTTTTTTTTGGTTAGGCTCTCCTAGGTTAGTTACGCTGCACCTCCTCGGGGGGGGGGGGTACTGAGGCGGTTGGAGGGTCGATGCTGAGATAGTCATTGCTGCACTAACCGAGGCTCACGGCGTTGGTCCTCGCAGCTCCATCTCTGGCGCCGGCCCTCCTGCAAAAAGTATGCTTCCACTGGGTCCTACCGCCTCCAGCATAGATCCCATTAGTGTGAATGAGTGGTGGAGACTCCATCCAAGAACATCAAGAATTACGGAAGGTACATAATTTCTATTTCTTCCTACTTTTCTACTGTTTCCGTACCCTTAAAGCTCCTGATCTTCCTGTTCAGAGACAGGAAGTTCCTGTATTCCTCAGTACTCTCCTTACTTGCTCAGAGTCAGACCTCTGGCAGCTAGGGGGGATGGAGAGCTACTCTTTTCCTTATAGGATGGTGAGTCTTTTGTGCCTCTGTGATCACTCCCTTCCTGCTCCCAAACAGGAAATTCCTGCTGTCAGTCAAATCCTGTGCCTGTAAAAGTAGAACTGGCTAAGGGTGGAGGGGAGGAAGGGAAGGCAGTATAGTCCCAGTTAAGTAATGAAGTTCTAACAGCACCTCCTTTCTTTTGCTGATCTCTGCCAAAAGCTATCTAGGGCAGTGTTTTTATTTTTATTTTATTTTTTTTTTGTTTTGTTTTTTGTGTGTATTATTTCTTTTTCCTTCCCTATGTACTACCGCCTCAGCACTCCTGGCTGTGCCAAGTCATCATCTGACCCGTCGTGTTCCTGAGCCCCGACCCTCATACTGCAGTCGTTCCCAAGGTAATCTGGTCATAACCCATCGCCGGGTGGGTCCCCCTCCTCAAAGGGGGAAGGCACCAGAGGCAGGGCTAGCACCATACTTGGCCCTGGGGAACTGCTGAGGGACCGGGAGCTCCGGGACATTGACGGGCTCAGATCGCCAGGCGTCTGTCATGCGGCTAAACGCAGAGCCATTTTTTCTGGTGACGTTCCCTTGCGTTGTCTGCACTTCTTCCGGTCTCCACCGGAGGTCACTGCAGAGCGACACCTCCCCACTACCCACCCGAGGAGAGCAGACTTTACAGACGCTCATTCCTCTCCTCCTCCTGCCAGCCCCCAGTGTCCTGAACCCGGTTGCCGGCATGGCTCGAGGTAAGGCGCCAGCGCCTCAGCCCTCTATGCCACCGGGCCGGCATTAGGGCAGTTTTTAAATCCAAACACCTGGCTTCCTGCTTTCTAAGCCACTCCCCCTAATTCACAGTTTCCTTCTTCACATAACTAACTGCACAGATAATTCCATTCACCCAACTCATGCAAACACACTATTTTTTTTTTTTTGTTTTTACACTAAATTGAAGGTCCCAGTAGTAGAGTTCTAGTTTTTTAGTCCGAATGGAGTAGTAAAGTTCTAACAGCACCTCCTTCCTCTTGCTGTTTTGTGCCAAAAGCTATCTAGGGCAGTTTTTAAATCCAAACACCTGGCTTCCTGCTGCAAAAGCCACTCCCCCTAATTCACAGTTTCCTTCTTCACCTAGCTAATTGCACAAATAACAAATCCCTTCACCCAACTCGGACAAATAGACTTTTTTTTGTTGTTGTTGTTTTTACCCTAACTTGAAGGTCCCAGTAGTAGAGTTCTAGATCTTACTTTGAGGGTGGGAGCTCTTGCAGCAAGTAATACCAATAGGACTAAGGCCACCAGGCGTTGGGCCCCCACGGAAAAATCTTCTAGCTAGCAGTCTGTGGCAGGGGACTGCCCCCTGTTGGCTCTGTCCGACGTCAGACATAGTATAAAGGGGACGATCCCCTGGTGCCATCTCCGTTCTTTTCCCATCGACACGCTTACCTTGGCTCCACAGACTCCTAGTTTTTTGCAGTCGACCGCGCTTTTTTCCTACTAGCCTGTATCGTTCGATTACAGTATTTTTCATAGATTATTAAACGAATTTGCATGTCTTCGCCTTCTTCCACATGGCACAAGTTGATGTGTCTGTGCACTAAGCAGATCCTGGCCAGGAACAGCCACGCGGCCTGCTTGATCTGCTTAGGCCCAGACCACCAGCCCGACAATTGCCCATACTACCAGAAGTTCAATAACTAGACCCGCATCAGACGAGCTAACGCCCTGAAGGCCTGTCTTCTACAGAAGCAGGTGGCAGCCATGCAGAAATCTCCATCGGGGCGTAGTTCTTCATCCCCTGCTAGAGTCTCCCTCCAAAGAGAAGTCATCGCAAGGGAAACTGCATCATCACCAGGAGAAAGACAAGGCCAGGTCGGAGTCCCACCCTAAGTGCTCCCCACAAGGCCTCTAATTCCTTTGCCTTCAGCGGGAGGTCAGGGTCGGTCCCACCAGCTGCCTCTGGGATTGTTCTCAAGAAGACTACTTCCTCCTCCTCCTCCCCCCCCCCAAAAGACAAGAGCAAGGCGTCATCTTCTGGGTGTTCATCCACGCAGCTCCCCTTGGCTCACCAACCCCACAAACCTTCTCATGGGTCAGCCCAAGAAGGACAGGCGTGTTCCCCAGGCACGTCTTTGGAAGCAGACCGTAAGTCCAGTGGTTCGTCCAGTAGACACAAACACTCTGACGACTCCACCAGACGCCAGGAGGCCATCTGGCTTCGGACACCTCCTCACCCTGCAAAGGGGAAACCTCCTGTGGGTGACAGATGACCCATAAGCCCAGATATCTCGCCCTCAGGTCAGGACCAGATGCCACCAGCTGATAAGAGGCCGTTGGCCCCCAAGGCTCAACCCTCTACCCCTACTCCTGGGGATCAGTCACCTGATGATTCACAGGCAAAGCCAGACGCTGGGTCGGACGACAGGTCTTCCTCAGTACTGAACCAGACCTGCAGCCCGATGTAATTGAGGAGTCTCCTGACCGGACACCCGGCCCAAAGGGTCCTAAAGGCCCGGCACCCGATCAGTCGCATCCAATGCCCGCACCCCCGGTTGTCCCTCTAGCAGACGTCGGTGCGTTTTTCACCTCTTGGTGGAACACTGTTAAAGGGGACTTACTCTTCAGGCCTTTGGAGCCTTCCCCAAAGGAAACCCCTGCAGCACCTTCTCCACCCTCCAGCGGTCAGGTGCCTGATGAGGACTCTCATCCGCTGCCTGGTCCCATGGGAAGAAGACACTGTCGTTGGTGCCTTCTTCCAGCGGTCGTCCGCCGTCCTCAGGTTGAGGACACAGAGGACTCATCCTCTGATTGATTATTCTTCCGGGGAAGATCTTCTGAGACTCGCCTAGCCCCCCCCAGACGACCCCTCGTTCCTTGACATTATGCGAAACGTACAAGCCCTCTACCAGTGGGATACAGAGGAGCTTGATCCAGAGAGGCGCCACTTGGCAGTAGTTTCGGGATACAAGGGCCCCAAACCCTTTGTCATCCCACCTTTGGTAGAGCCTTTTCAAGACATTGCCAGGCTTACCTGGCAGTGCCCCGCCACCACATCTGCAGTGCCAAGGAAGGCAGACAGGCTATATAGAACACCTAAAGGAGAGCCATTCTTGGGCGAGAATCCCAAAGCAGACTCCATGTTGCTTATGGCAGCTTGTGGAAGAGCTCAGCAGCCCCAGCATATGTGTGTCCAACCTCTGGACCGTGAGTCCAAAAAAGCTGGAACACATGGGGAGGAAAGTGTACACATCGGTCACTGGTGCTATTTGCTCTCTAACTTTCCTAGCCCATATGATGACTTACCAGAAGTTCCTCTCGGAGAAGACCATGGATCTGGTAAAAGCTCAGCCGTATTCCGACAGCAAAAACAAGCTCATGGCATATATCCAGTCTGGCATGGACGTAGATAAGCACGTGCTCAGGTGCTGTTATGATTTGGCAGACATGGCAGCCAGGGCTGCGGTCTCGGGGGTTTGCATGAGGAGGCATGCCTGGCTTTGTATCGGGATTTGGCCAGGACTTGCAGGATCCATCCTGAACGCCTCTTTCCCGGGCTCCGTCCTTTTTGGACAAGAGACAGAGAAAGTCATCCTTGGGCTTCAAAATTCTGGCAAGGCGGTGGCTGATGTGCACAGAATGTATAAGATAGAGCCTCCTACTTCCCTTCGTCATCCTTTTCATTGAAACCAAGGACAACAAGGGAAAAGGCAGCCCCAGACCAAAGAGCCTTTAAGAGACGTGGCCACCCTGTCCCTTTAGGTGCCCAGGGCCCCAAACCCCCCAATACAGCATGACTCCCTGCTGTCCCTCCCCCACCCTCAAACACCATTGGGGGAGATGGTAGGAGGGAGATTCTCCCTCTACCTGTCAGGGTGGTGCAGTATCACCTCGGACCAATGGATCCTTCAGATGATAGAGAGGACTACTCCCTAGAATTTCTGTGCTGCCTCCAGACAACCCTCCTATCCCTTCCCATTGCTCACCCCGCCACACCTTTCTTCTAAAGCAGAAATACAGGCCCCCGCAGAAGAAGGCCATCCAGGTGGTTCCACATGCCCAACAGGGCAAAGGCTTCTATTCACATTTCTTTCTGGTTCCCAAGAAAATGGGAGATCTCTGCCCTGTTCTGGATCTCGGTCAGCTGAACGAATATATCCAGTACAGGAGGTTCAGAATGGTGACCCTAGCAAGCCTAATGCCCATGATCCATCGAGGAGACTGGCTGTGCTCCGTAGATATGCCGGTGCATACATGCTCATCTGAAACCTGCCCTCACACAGGAAGTTCCTGCGCTTCCTTTTTTAAGGTAACCCTATCAATTCAGGGTTCTTCCGTTTGGCTTCTCATCAATGCCAAGAGTCTTCACCAAGTCTCTGGCAGTGGTAGCAGCGGTCATGAGAAGAAAGGGCCACTTTGTCTACCCTTACCTGGACGACTGGCTTATTTCTGCCCAGTCAGAAGACCAGCTGAGCAGTGCCTTGCAAAAGCAATCTTGATGTTCCAGTCCCTGGACATCACTCTAAACTGGTCCAGGTCACATCCTTGGCTCTCCCAAAGGCTTCAGTACATTGGGGCAGTCCTAGACACCATTCAAGGCATGGCCTTCCTGCCACCAGACAGGGCAGAACGGCTGCGAGGAGTTGCCCGAAAGGTGCAGATCTCAGACCGAGTCCCAGCGAGGGTAATCCTGCAACTGCTAGGGCATATGGCAGCCGCCTTAGCCACAGTCCCTTTGGCACGGCTGAGCATGAGGATATTACAGTGGCACTTCAGAGTTCAGTGGGACCAGGGTGTAGAGGGAGCTGGACCAGCCTATTCAGATATCAGAGGTGGTCCGTCATTCTCTACTATGGTGGTTAAATCTGGTCAACCTCGAGATAGGTGTTCCCGTTCAGCGGCAGAGCCCGATGCAGATTCTCCTTACAGACGCCTGGGGTCTAGGCTGCGTAGCCTATCTGGATGCACATCACACAAAAGGCTCTTGGAATGCAGTAGAGTGGTCTTTCCACATCACTGTTTTGGAAATGAGAGCCGTACTGTACGCTCTTCAAGCTTTCCAAGATAAGCTCTACCGGGGCCCACTCCTAGTCCAGTCAGACAACACCCCTGTAGTGTTCCATCTAAGCAAGCAAGGGGTCACTCCTTCATATTCCCTATGCAGAGAGGCCATGAGAGTGTGGTACTGGGCAGTAGAACACGGTCTAGATATCGCAGCGATTCAAGTCCCAGGCATCCAGAATGTTCTCGCAACAGTTTAAGTTGCTCTCAGTCTCTGAATTAGAAGTGGGAGTTGCACCAAGAGGTGGCGGAAGACCTCTTCGAAAGAGGGGGTCAACCAGAGCTGGACCTGTTTGCATCCCCTTGCAACGCCAGACTTCTGCTCACTAGATCCAGGGCGTGGTGTTTTTGGCGAGACACATTGTCTCTCTCCTGGACACAAAGGTTTCTATATGCCTTTCCTCCCTTCCCTCTCCTTCAGAGAGTCCTGCTCAAGTTGCAGACGGAGGAAGCCAGAATGACTCTGGTAGCTCCTCTGGCCTCGTCAGATCTGGTACCCGCTGCTGCAACAACTGGCCGCAGAACCTCCCGATCAGTTGCCCCTCTCCTCTCACTTGCTCTCCCAAGAACAAGGGATGCTAGTCCACCCAGCTCTGCAGTCCTAGCATGGAAAGATTTGGAGTGTCATGTAGAGTGGCAGAGGTCCTAGTAGCAGCGAAAAAACCCTCTACCAGGGCAACATATGCCATGAAGTGGAAGCGTTTTTGTTTATGGGTGACACCCCATTCCTTGGACCCCTTGGGTTGTCCAGTAAAATCTGTGCTGAAGTACCTTCTTCATCTTTTGGACTTGGGCCTCAGCTACTCATCCATTAAGGCAATGGCACCACAATCCGCACAGGGGTTGTATACAGACCCCCTTCTTGGGGAGGAAATGGACAAGGAAATGATAGAAAGTATACTTAGAATGGCAGAAAAAGGGGAGATATTGCTGATGGGTGATGTGAATGTGCCAGATGTTAACTGGAGTGCAGTTGCAGCAGCCACTTCGAAGAGTGGGGTTATTCTAGATGCCCTACAGGGGGCATGCCTTAGACAACTAGTATTGGAGCCCACTCGAGAGGGAGCAATCTTAGACCTGGTTCTCTCAAATGGAGATGAAGAGAGGATCACAGATGTAGAAGTGGGTAGCCATCTGGGAACTAGTGACCATCGAACAGTATGGTTCACAATAAACACAGCAATAGAGTCAAGCCATACAAAGGCAAAAGTACTGGACTTTAGGAGGGCTGACTTTGCCAAAATGGGTGAGTACCTAAGGAATGCACTAGCAAATGGGCAGGAAGGAGGGGTGGAAGAACAATGGGGAATAATAAAAACTGCCATCACAGAGGTAACAAGCCTTTGTGTGAAGCAAATAAACAAAACGAACGATCTAAGAAACCACTATGGTTTTCAAAGGAAGTGGCAGTGAAGGTTCAAGAGAAAAAGAAAGCATTCAGGAAGTACAAGGAATCACAGAAGGAGCAGGACAGAGAACTGTATCAGTTAAAGCAAAGGAAGCTGGGAAGGCAGTCAGAACAGCAAAGGCCCAAACCGAGGAAAAGATAGCCAACTCAGTTAAGAAGGGGGATAAAACCTTTTATAGGTACATTAGGGAGCGAAGGAAGACCAAGGAGGATAGTGAGGTTTAATAAAGGGGGAAGGGAGGAGGCAGAGGGTGACTGTGAAAAGGCAGAGATACTAAAATATTTTTGCTCAGTATTTACAAAGGAAGAGGGGGAGGTACTTAAAACAAACAGTAGAAACACTCTGGATACAGAAGTTGATACCAGCCCATTTACAGAAGTAAGGGTTCTGAAAGAACTTTTAAAACTGAAGGTGGACAAAGCAATGGGGCCTGATGGGATTCATCCCAGAATTCTAAAAGAACTAAGGGTAGAACTAGTGACACCACTGACTACCCTCTTTAACAAATCATGGGAGGATGGGGTGGTACCCGAGGACTGGAGGAGGGCAGATGTGATTCCCTTCACAAAAGTGGGAGCAAGGCAGAAGCAGGAAACTACAGACCTGTTAGTTTAACCTCAGTGGTAGGAAAATGATGGAATCACTCTGAAGGAAAGAATTGTCGAGTATCTAGAGGCCAGAGGGCACAGGACCCAAGGCAGCAGGATTCACAGCTGGAAGGTCGTGCCAGACAAATCTGATAGATTTCTTTGACTGGGTGCCAAAGTAGTAGATCAGGAGGGGCTGTGGACATGGCCTACCCAGACTTTAGCAAGGCATTTGACACAGTCCCACACAAAAGATTAATATACAAGTTAGCCAGCCTGGGAGTGGGTCCCAAGATGACAGCCTGGGTAAAGATTGGCTGGAGAATAGGACACAGAGAGTAGTAAATGGAGTCCTCTGAAGAAAGGGGTTACTAGTGGGGTACCACAGGGTTCAGTATTAGGACTAGTCCCTCAATGTCTTTATAAGTTTACATTGCAGAGGGACTGAAGGAAAGTATGTCTCGCAGATGACACAAAGATCTGCAACAGAGTTGATGCACAAGGTGGGTGGAAAGATGAGAAGGGACTTGGCAAGGTTAGAGGAATGGTCAAATGTATGGCAGCTTAGATTCAATTCTAAGAAGTGTAAGGTAATGCACCTGGGAAACAAAACCCAGGGGAAGAGTACAATGGGGGGGTGAGATACTAACAACAACAAAAATGGAAAAGGACCTGGGGTAGTCATATCAGATGACCTAAAGGTGGGCAAGCAATGTGAGAGGGCAGCAAGGACTGTTGGGGATACTGGGATGCATGGGAGAGGCATCACCAGTAGAAAACAGGAAGTTATTATCCTCTGTACAGACAGCTGGTCAGACCCCATCTGAGTACTCAGCGGCAGTTCTGGAGACCCAATCTCCGCAAGACATAGACAGGATGGAAGCTGTCCAGAGGAGGGTAACTAAAATGGTGTAGGGTCTGCAACTGAAGACACATGAAGAGAGACTTAAGGAGCTTAATATGTATAGCCTTGAGGAAAGGAGGGAGAGGGGGACATGATAGAAACTTTCAAGTATCTCAAGGAATCAACAAAGTCCAGAGGGTAGCATCTTTCAAAAAAAAGAGGTAAGAACAAGGGGGACAATTTGAAGATAGAGGGGCGGCTCAGAGGTAATTTAAGGAAGTATATTTTTCACAGAGAGGGTTGTGGATGTATGGAACGCCTTCCAAGGAGGTTGTGGAGTCAAAACTGGTGGAATTCAAGCATATGGGACAGTCATAAAGGCAGATTCTAGGGTGGGGTGGAAGAAGTAGGCTGCTGGTTAACTAGGATTTCTGGGACATGGATATGTTGTTCATCCACACTCATTGGCAGGTATCCTTGCTGCTTTAAATCTGCCGGAAGGTCTTGAAGCTTGTTCCTCCCACCCACCCGGTGGTATAACTCGGCTCCTCCCCATGACGCCAGACCTTCCTTACCGTGGAAGCTCAGGTTCCCTCCTTAACGCCTGTCGCTTGAGAGTGGTTCTATTTCTCCGCTTTGCGATTTAAAATAAATTTTGCTAAAAGACTTCAGTCTTCGATCCCCAGGCTGCTGGCGGACAAACGCACCTGATTTCGGAGATGCCCATGTGGCAGAAGATGTCTCGGACGGATCCACACTCCACGTGTGTCTATTGCTTAGGCCTTGAGCACGCATCCGCAGGCTTGCGACCTGTGCTCATCCTTCTCGCCTCACGCCCTCAAGACCGTTGCGTCCCGATTGCAACTGGGCCGCCCCGAGAAGCGCTTCTCCGGTGAAGTCTAAGGAGGCCGGTTACGTGTCCATGGTCTGGCGGCTCGGTGGATCAGCTCGAGCGGATGGTCGCCTCAGAGGAGGAGGCGGGCCAGATCTTCCTCGGCCGCGGCATTTATCCCGCCTCTCTGGGCTCTTCTTACACGGCTTCTTTATGAGCTTTGTCTGTCCCTCTACTAAAGGGAGAAGGCCTACTGCGGACCCTATTCTCGGTCCAAAAGAGGGATAGGGTAAGTCCTGGTCGACGCCTTGGGAGCGGAAAGGTCCTCTCTCGGGCCGTCGACCGTCGGCTTCGGTCGATCTGGCTCGCCACTGGCCTCACGGTGTCCCCGCCAGGTCAGTTGACCGAGACTCCACCGGTGAAGTCGAGATTTTCTCGACCCATTGACGGGCTTTCGCCTTTAGCAGCCGAGATTCCCCTCTCCCCGGTTCCCCCGGGAGGAGTTGAGGATCCCGTGGGCTCGCCTGTGCCTCCGGTTCCGGAGCCCTCGGATGGACCATCCGAGCCGAAGGGAGTGCCGGTTCCGGCCGACACCTCCCCGCACCGACCTCGGAAATTCCGGGACTCTCGGTCTCGGACCTCTTCGCGGTCCAGCCGATCCCACCATCATAGTCGGTCTCGGCACCGCGGTAAGCGGCATCGCCGCTCGTCCTCGTCCTCCTCCTCGGATGAGGGGAGGCTTCGAGAATTACGCCGATGTGCACGAGGACCTTATGTTGCAACAGCCTCCTGGCCGGGAGTCGCCACCCCGTCCGCCTTCCGCCATTATTTGTCACCGAGCTGCCGACACAACCCCTCACTTATCCGAGGAGCCTATACCCAGGCCGGTTGTTCGGCCAAAACCAGCTGCTCCACTTATTCCGTGGAACTCCGCCTGCCACAGCCACCACTGGGGGCTCCGACCAAGGATTCTCGGTCGCAAGGGTCTACCCCATCGGTTGTCAGTTACCCTCATCCCACCGACCTGCAGGTGAAGGTGGCTCAGGCCAGAGGCAGTTTTCAAGGACTCTTCCAGTCCAAGATGATTCTCCTTTTCTCCAAGCGACTGGACTTGAGTCTTCAGGAGGTCAGTCAATGGACGATAGCCCGTCGTCCTTCCTAGGACTGCTTGCTCATCTCGGAGTCCACCGGGATGGAGCTCGAACCTGCTTCCAAACGTGGGCCAGGTATCCCTCACGGAGATTCTGGACCGGGGATTCTCCCGACGGAGGCCTTTCGGGGCGAGGCCATAGTGGGTCGGCACTGGAGCTTTGGCGGCGCCCTGCTTCCTGCCCTGCGCTCGGCCAGGTAAGCCGGAAGTATCACGGCCTACCGATTCCTTGTCCGTTTTTTGAACCCTCTGCTGAGGGGTTATTACCGACAGCGCTTTTCCGCGCCAGCAACGCCAGGGATGTGGACAAACCTCCTGACAAGGAGTCCAAGAAATTGACTATGTCGGGCGAAAGTCACGCCAAGGCTCCCTCTCTCGGCCTTCACAGCCAGTTCGGCCGTCCTCATGGCACATTTCTCTCATGCCCTGTTGGGTCCCTGGATGAGGTCATCCTCATCTTCCGCCCGATCTGCAGACTACGGTTAAGCAGGTAAAGGACCAGGGCAGGGCAGTGGCCAAACGGCAGCTCCAGACTGCTTTTGGATTTAGGGACTCATGTGCCAGATCGATGGCGGCCGAGTGGGTATGCGTGCGTCATGGCTTGGCTGAGGATATCCACCTTACTGGATACCCAGCACATGCTGGCGGATGTCCCTTTTGGGGACTGACCTCTTCGGCCTGGGGTGGAAGGTCACCTGCAGAGGATCGAGAAGTCCAATGGCTACCTTGGACTCTGTCTCTTCCAGCTCAGAAGGACAAAGGCCGTAAACCACAGCCTAAGCCCTTCGTGCCCTTCTGTGCCCCTCGCGCGCCCGCCCAAGCAACGCTAGGGCCAGCAGGCTCGGCCTTGCATCCCAAACCCAAGCCACTGCCTCTAACAGGAGGCAGGGAGGAAGGCCCAGGAGGTCCCTCAGCCTGTCCCTCCTCCAAGCCTGCCCAGTGATGGGCTGAGGTGCCGCCCCCATTCCCGCCACCTATCTCCTGGGTCCCTGGGGACGGCCCGCATCGCTCCGCCTGGTCCGCTGTTTCACGGACAGGTGGGTCTTGGAGGTGGTGGGAAGAGTCTGCTCTGGAACTTGAGCAGGCACCACTCCTTCAGGAGCCGTCACTGGGGCTTCGGATCCCCAGCTCACTGGGCTCGTCGAGCCGATATCCTCCTCCTCCAGAAGGAGGGATAAGAGGTGGTGGACCCTCCTTCAGACCCAGGGTTTGTGTCCAGGTACTTCCTGTCTTGCTGGACGGGGCTGGCTTCCATTCTCGACTCACACGACACTCAAACAAGTTCCTAAGGTCTCGAACCTTCAGGATGGTCACTGGCTCAGATAATACCATCCTTGGAACGCCGCGTGGTTCTGCTTCTTGACTTGCAGGACGCTTTTCACGTCCCTATCCGTCCGCTCTCCACCAGAGATTCCTTCGCCTCCGAGCGAAGGATCCTCTCGAAGTTCCAAGCCATGCCCTTCGGCTTGTCTCCAGCTCCCAGGGTCTCACCAAATGCATGGCAGTGGTGACAGCATTTCTAAGGGCGCTGAGGGGTCCGGGTGTACTTACCTGGACGACTGGTTGATAGCAGCCTCCAGGAAGGAGGCAGAGTGGTCCAGAAATCTGGCCCTCCAGGTCTGCTCTCAACTGGGCCTCCTTATCAACGAGGCTAAGTCGGAACTCCGAGCCAAGCAGGTGATTCTATTCATGGGCGGCCTCGACTCTCTTCGAGCCAGAGCTGCCCCAGCGGACAGGGCCGAGGTTCTTTCCTCCTTTGCCCGATCATTTCTGGTTGGCAATTCGCGCCTGCCCGGACTTCCTCGCCTCCTGGGTCTCATGGCGGCTCAGCACTACGTGGTCCTGGGGTTCGCTGGAACATGCTGCCCTTCAGGGGGACTGACAACAGTGATCTCACCGCCGCGTATCCTTTGGACTAGCTTATGTCGGTGACATAGGGATCTGGGAACGCCTCCAGTGGTGGACCGCTCCAGATCATTTGCAGGAGGCATCCTGCTCGTCCGCCCGAGCCGGCGGTCTCTCTATCGACCGATGCCTCTCTGATGGGTTGGGGTGCCCATCTGGGGAACACCGGGCTCATGGCCTCTGGTCCCCGCGGGAGTCCCGATGCCACATCAACCTGCTGGAGCTCCGAGCGGTCCGCCTAGCTCTCACCGCCTTTGCTCCGTTCCTCCGGGGTCAAGTGGTCCGAGTCCAGACGGACAATACCACAACCATATGCTATCTAAACCGCCAGGGCGGGCGCGCCCATGCTTCTATGCAAGGAGCTCTCCGCATTTGGTCCCTCGTCGCGCAGCCTGGAGGCGGATCTCCTAGCCATTCACGGGCAGGAGCCTCCAACACCCTGGCCGATGCCCTGAGCGGATAGGGGCTGCATCCCACGAGTGGTCTCTCCTGCCGAGGTAGTACAGCATCTGTTCTCCCATTGGGGCACACCTCAGGTGGACCTGTTTGCCTCAGGGAGAACGCAGGCTGAGCTGTTCCATGCCGCCCCCCTCAGCAGGGGCTGCGCGGGATGCCTTCTCGAGCAGTGGACCCGGGCCTCTCTCGCCTTTCCCCATTTCCCTTGATCCACAAGGTGCTTCTCAAGGCGAGGAGGGACAAGCGCAGGTGATTCTGATAGCCCCAGACTGGCCTCGCCAGTTCTGGTACCAGATCTCCTCAGTCTCAGCTCCAGGACTCCATGGCAGCTTCCAGCTCGCCCGGACCTGCTCTCAGTCAATCAGGGAAGGTGTTCCATCCGGACCTTCAATCCCTGCACCTGACGGCCTGGTTCCTGACGGCTAGAGTTCCAGGCCTTGGGTCTTCCGACGAGGTCCTCAATGTAGTTGAGGCGTCCCGTAGTCGACCAGAAAATGCTATGCCTTCAAATGGAAAAGGTTTTCATTTGGTGTCAGAACAAGCTTGGACCCTTCCTCCTGTTTCCTTGGCAAGCATCTTGGACTATTTATGGTCCCTTTCTAGTCAAGGCTTAGGTCGGCGACCTAAGGGTGCACCTGGCAGCCATCTCTGCTTACGGGCGCGGGCGGGGAAGCAGTCGATGTAGGCGCAGGAGAAGGTGGTCTGGCGCTTTTCAAGGCCTTGATCACATTTCCCTCCAGTGAGGAACCCCACCTCCGTGGGATCTACTGCTGGTACTGGCAAAGCTCATGGGCAAGCATTCGAACCTGTGCACAGGTGTGCTCTCTCTCACCTGTCGTGGAAGACCGCCTTCTTGGTGGCTATCCGTCAGCCAGAAGGATGGGAGAGCTCCAGGCGCTTTCCATAGAGTCTCCTTACCTGGTTTTCCACAGGGACAAGGTTGTCCTCGCCCCACCGAAATTCCTTCCGAAGGTGGTGTCGGAGTTTCATCTTAACCAGGTGTTGACTCTGCCAGTGTTCTACCCCAGTCACACCTGGAGGCCGAATATAGGCTCCATACTCTGGACCCTGGAAGGCTCGCTTATTATAAGGCGCGGCTGAAATGGGGAGAGGTTAGCCAGCTTGTTTGTCACCTACGCTGAAGCCACGATCTGGCAGACCTGCAGCCAAGCGGACGATAAGCAGGTGGGTAACCTCCTGCATAGATCTCTGCTATAAGTTGGCGGGCATGGAGCCTCCCAGAGGATAAGAGCTCATTCTACCCGCCATCGCCTGCACGCGATGGCTGCTTCAAGCGTCCTATCCAGGAAATCTGCAGGGCTGCTACCTGGAAGTCAGCAAACACCTTTATTACCCATTACCACATCGACCTTGAGTCACGCCGGGATGCTGGTTTTGGGGCCTCGGTTCTCAGTCTCTCTTTCCCAAGTAAGTATTGGGGTGTCGTCTTGCCTCCCTCCTCCCGGAGAACTGCTAGGAGTCTGCCAATGAGTGTGGATGAACAACATATCCATGTCCCTAGAAATACAGGTTACTCACCTGTAACAGGAGTTCTAGGAATGGTATGTTGTTCATCCACCACGACCCACCCGACCTCCCGGCAGCCGCGCAACTGAGCTTCAGCGGGCCCAGATCTGGCGTCATGAGCGGAGCCGAGAGTTATACCACCCGGGTGGGTGGGAGGAGCAAGCTTGAAGACCTTCCGGCAAGATTTAAAGCGGCAAGGATACCTGCCAATGAGTGTGGATGAACAACATATACCATTCCTAGAACTCCTGTTACAGGTGAGTAACCTGTATATACAGCTTATCCATTAGGTAGGGAAATGGGCAGACTAGGTGGGCCAAGCGGTCCTTATCTGCCATCAAATTCTATGTTTCTAAGGTGCATTTCTGCACTCTTGTCAGCCTACCAGGCACCGATAAATGGTAGGAATCTGGCACAGCTTGATATGTGCAAGACCTTCTTGAAGGGAATCCTGCGCATCAGCTCCCCACGGAGGGATCCTGTCCCTCCGTGGGATTTTCTTTTTGTGTTAAAGAAGCTCACCCTACCTCCCGTTGAACCAGCCGCGACATGCGAGTTTCGCTTTCGCTCTTGGAAAGCTTATTTTTAGTTGCTATTACTTCTGCTCAGAGAGTTTCTGAGCTGCAGGCTCTGATGTGTAAAGAGCCTTTCACCATTTTTCACGGACAGGGTGGCACTACGTACATACCCTAAGATCTTACTTCAAGAAGGTTCCTGCAGTAGGTCTTCACATACGGGTCTGCGCCCCCTGGCTTCAGGACCGTACGGCAGACTTGTAGCTAGCAATCCAGCGGGGACTAGCCCGTCTTCCAGGTGACTGATGTCAGTGTGACTATAGAAGGGCGGTCCCATCGCCCTCAATTCTTTCCTGCCATCGCATGTGTCGTTCGACAAATGCGGTAGAACAGTTTTCAGTCACCGGCCATTTTCTAACAGCCTATGAGGGTTACCCAGTGGACTCTTCGAGTCCAGTAGGACCAGCACTTGGATGGCATGGACCAGAGAATGCTTGTCTCCAACAGCCTTCAAAAGATTCTCCTTTGGTGGCAGAACCCGGCCAACCTTTCGGTGGGGGTTCACTTCCACCCTCCATCTCCCTCTCAGATTCTTACCTTGGATGCTTCAAACTTGGGATGGGGAGCGCATTTCGGAGACCACAGAACTCAAGGCTCCTGGTCTCCTATGGAGGAGAACCTTCACATCAGTATTCTGGAGATGAGAGCTGTGCTCTGTGCTCTCCAGGCCTTCCGGTCGCTTTTAACTCCAGAAACACTTCCCTTTTTTTTTTTTTAATCACTACTTTATGCTCCTTTGTCCCGGCTTTCCCCCTTCAGCCTGAACCCCCCTCCCCCTAGCTCTGTCACCCAGAATTACTGCGGCTTACCTTTTGCATGGCCCAGGAGCGGTGCCTACAGGGAGTCTGGCGTTATCCTGCCTGCCAGGATGATTTTCCTCCTCCACTTTTCACCCAGGGCCCCAGGAGTCTACGCACACATGCGAACTACGGCCCCAGTAACGACCCTTTCTAGGGACATGGATATGTTGTTCATCCACACTTATAGGCAGGTATCCTTGCCGCTTTAAATCTTGCCGGAAGGTCTTCAAGCTGGCTCCTCCCACCCACCCGGGTGGTATAACTCTCGGCTCCGCCCCATGACGCCAGATCTTCCTTACCACTTGGAAGCTCAGGTTCCCTCCTTAACACTCTGCGTTTGAGACTGGTTCCTATTTTTTCCGTTTTGCGAATTTGAAAGTTTTTGCTAAAAAGACTTCGGTCTTCGATCCCTACATGACTGCGATGGAGAAATCGACTCGGTTTTGGAGATGCCCCTGCGGAGTCAGATGATGTCGAGACGGATCCACACTTCACGTGTCTACTATTTAGGCCTTGAGCACGACCCGCAGGACTCGACTTGTGCTCTTCCTTTTTGACCTCGTCCTCGAAGACCGTGCTGCCCGATTGCAACTGGGCCGTCCTGAGAAGCGTTTCCCTCGGTGAAGTCTAAGAGCCCGGTCGGCGGTGTCCGCGTGATAGGCTCGGCCAGATCAGCTCGAGCAGATGATCGCCCTCCCAGAAGGGCGGCGCAGACGTATCTTCCTCAGCGCGCACTTATCCTGGCTCTTCTGGGTTCTTCCTACACAGCCTTTGTTGAGCTTTTGTCTGTCCCTTCCACTAAGGGAGAAGGGCAGCGTCTGCTGGACCTTTTCTCGGTCCAAAAGAGGGACAAGGGTAAATCCCTCTGTCGGCGCTCTTGGGGGCGGGAAAGGTCCCTCTCCCGAGTAGTCGACCGTCGACGATCGACCGCTTCGGCTTGACCACTGGTCTCACAGTGTCCCGTCAGGTCAGTTGACTGAGACTCCCGTCGGCGCGGTCGGAGATTTTTCTCGATCCGTTGGGCGGGTTGTAGCCTATAAAGCCGAGAACTCCTCTCCCTGGTTCCCCGGAGTTGAGGATCCGTGGGCTTGCCTGTGCCTCCGTTCCGGAGCCCTCGGATGAACCCTCCGAGCCGAAGGAGTGCCGTTCCTGCCGACACTTCCCGCACCAACCTCGGGAAAAGCCGAGGTCCGTCTCAGACCTCTTCGCTGTCCAGCCGATCCCGGGCCATACAGGCGGTCTAGGCCTCCGCACCGCGGTAAGCGGGCGGCCGCTCGTCTCGGACGAGGGAGGCTTCGCTGAAGTTACGTCGGACGGCATGAGGACTCATGTGGCAACAGTTTCCTCCCTGACCGGGAATAAGCCGACACAGTCGCCTTCCCCGGCCATTAAGTGGCTGTCACCGGAGCGGCCGACACAACCCCTCGACTTACCCGAGGAGCCTGTACCCAGGCCGGTTGTTCTGCCAAAACCAGCTGCTCCACCGATTCCGGTGGAACCTCCGCCTCCACAGCCACTATTTGGGGCTCCGACCAGGGATTCTCGGTCGGCTAAGGGTCTACCCCATAGGCTGTCTGTTACCCTCACTCCCGACCGACCTCGGCAGGTAGAGGGTGGCTCAGGCCAGAGGCAGCTCTTCGAGGACTCGTCTGAGTCCGAGGATAATTCTCCTTTTTCTCCAAGCGACTGGACTTGGAGTCCTCAGGAGGACAGTCAATGGACGATAGCCTGTCGTCCTTCCTAGGACTGCTTCGGCTCATCTCGGAGTCCACCGGGATGAAGCTCGAACCCGTTTCCAAACGGGCCAGGTATCCCCTCACGGAGATTCTGGACCGAGGGATTCTCCAGCGAGGCCTTTCCGTGGCCGAGGCCATAGTGGGTCCGGCCTTGGAACTTTGTGGCGCCTGCTTCCTGCCCAGCGCTTCGCCAGGATGGCCAGAGTATCGCGGTCCCTACCCGGTTCTCTGTCCGGTTTTTGAGCACCCCTCTGCTGAGGGGTTGGTTACCGACAGCGTTTTCCGGCGCGCCGGCAACGCCAGGGATGTGGACAAACCTCCCGACAAGGAATCCAAGAAATTGGATTATGTCGGGCGAAAAGTCTATGCTGCGTCCTCTCTCGGCCTTCGTCAGGCCAGTTCGGCCATCCTCATGGCACATTTTTCTCATGCCCTGTTGGGCTCCCTGGATGAGGTCATCCCTCATCTTCCCGCGGATCTGCAGACTACGGTCAAGCAGGTGCGGGACCAGGGCAGTGGCCAAACAGCAGCTCCAGACTGCTTTAGATATTGGGGACTCATGTGCCGGGTCGGTGGCGACGCGGTGGCTATGCGTCGGCGGGCTTGGCTGAGGATATCCACCTTTACTTGGATACCCAGCACAAGTTGGCGGATGTTCCTTTTGAGGACTGACCTCTTGACCCTGGGGTGGAAGGTCACCTGCAGAGGATCAGAAGTCCAATGCACCTTGGACTCGGTCTCTTCCGCTCAGAAGGACAAAGGCCGCAAACCACAGCCTAAGCCCTTTCGTCCTTCTGCGCCCCGCGCGCCTGGCCCAACAGCGTCCGGGCCAGCAGGCTCGGCCTTGGCATCCCAAACCCAAGCCGCCGGCTTCCTCTAACAGGAGGCAGGGAGGAAAAGGCCCAGGAGGTCCCTCGGCCAGTCCCTCCTCTAAGCCTGCCCAGTGACGGGCTGAGGGGTGTCACCCCAACCCCCCGTCACCTCACCCCTGGTTCCCCCCGTGGGGGGACGGCTCCGACACTTCCTTTCCGCCTGGTCCGTTGTTACCTCGGACAGGTGGTTCTGGAGGTGGTGGGAAAAGGCCTGCCTCTGGAATTCGAGCAGGCCCCACCCTTCAGAGCCGTCGCACCTCCGGGTCCGTAGCCTCACTGTCGGCTCGTCGAGCCGACATCTCTCTCCTCCGAAAGGAGGTGATCAGGGTGGTAGCGGACCCCCCCTCAGACCCGGGGTTTGTGTCCAGGTACTTCCTGGTTCCGAAACGGACGGGGCTGGCGCCCATTCTCGACCTACGACCTAAGCAAGTTCCTAAGGTCTCGAACCTTCAGGATGGTCACTCTGGCTCAGATAATACCATCCTTGGAGCGCGCGGGTGGTTCTGCTCTCTGGACTTGCAGGGCCAGCGTTTTTCACGTCCCTATCCGTCCAGTCTCACCAGAGATTCCTTCGCTTCGAGCGGAAGGATCCTTTCGAGTTCGAGCCATGCCCTCGGCTTGTCTCCAGCTCCAGGGTCTTCACCAAATGCATGGCAGTGGTGACAGCATTTCCTGTGCGCCGAGGGTCCGGGTGTACCCTTACCTGGACGACTGGCTGATAGCAGCTCCTCCAGGCAGGAGGTGGCCGGTCAGAGATCTGGCCCTCCAGGTCTGCTCTCAATGGGCCTCCTTTCAACGAGGCCAAGTCGGAACTCGAGCTGAAGCAGGTGATTCTGTTCATCGGGGCGCAGCTCGACTCTCTTCGAGCCAGAGCGCGGCTCCCGGCGGACAGGGCCGAGGTTCTTTCCTCCTTTGGCCAATCATTTCTGGTTGGGCAATTGCGCCCTGCCCGGACTTCCTGCGCCTCCTGGGTCTCATGGCGGCCTGCACCAGCGTGGTCCGCTGGGCCCGCTGGAACATGCGTCCCCTTCAATGGGGACTGGCCAGTCAGTGGTACAACGCTGCGATCCTTTGGACCAGCTGTGTCAGTGACACAGGGATGTGGAGCAGCTCTCCAGTGGTGGATCGTTCAGGTCATTTTGCAGGAGGGCATCCCGTTCGTCCACCCGAGCCGACGGTCTCTCTATCGACCGATGCCTCTCTGATGGGTTGGGGTGCCCATCTGGGGGAACACCGGGCGCACGGCCTCTGGTCCCTGCGGGAGTCCCAATGCCACATCAACCTGCTCGAGCTCCGAGCGGTCCGCCTAGCTCTCACCGCCTTTGCTCCGTTCCTCCGGGGTCAAGTGGTCCGGGTCCAGACGGACAACACCACGACCATGTACTATCTAAACCGCCAGGGCGGGGACGCCCCATGCTTCTTGCAAGGAAGCCTCCGCATTTGGTCACTCGTGCGCAGCCTGGAGGCGGATCTCCTAGCCATTCATGTGGCAGGAGCCTCCAACACCCTGGCCGATGCCCTAAGCCGGATAGGGGCTGCATCCCACGAGTGGTCTCTCCTGCCGGAGGTAGTACAGCATCTGTTCTCCCATTGGAGCACACCTCAGGTGGACCTGTTTGCCTCCAGGGAGAACGCGAAGCTGAGGCTGTTCCATGCCCGCCCCCCTCAGCAGGGCTCGCTGCAGGGGGATGCCTTCTCGAGGCAGTGGACCCCGGCCTCTTCTCGCCTTTCCCCATTTCCCTTGATCCACAAGGTGCTTCTCAAGGCGAGGAGGACAAGGCGAGGTGATTCTGATAGTCCCAGACTGGCCTCGCCAGTTCTGGTACCCAGATCTCCTCAGTCTCAGCTCCAGGACTCAGGCAGCTTCCAGCTCGCCGGACCTGCTCTCAGTCAATCAGGGAAGTTGTTCCATCGGACCTTCAATCCCTGCACCTGACGCCTGGTTCCTGAGTGGCTAGAGTTCCAGGCCTTGGGTCTTTCCGACGAGGTCCTCAATGTAGTTGAGGCATCCCGTAGAGTCGACCAGAAAATGCTATGCCTTCAAATGGAAAAGGTTTTCCATTTGGTGCAGAACAAGGGCTTGGACCCTTCCTCCTGTTCCTTGCAAGCATCTTGGACTGTACTGGTCCCTTTCTAATCAAGGGCTTAGGTCGGCGACCCTAAGGGTGCTGGCCATCTCTGCTACCGGGCGCTGGCCGGGAAGTAGTCGGTGGCGCAGGAGAAGGTGGTCTGGTGCTTTTCAAAGGCCTTGATCACATTTCCCTCCGAGTAGAAACCTCCACCTCCGTGGGATCTACTGCTGGTACTGGCAAAGCTCATGGGCAAGCCATTCGAACCTATGCACAGGTGTGCTCTCTCACCTGTCGTGAGACCGCCTTCTTGGTGGCTATCACATCAGCCAGAAGGATGGGAGAGCTCCAGGCGCTCCATCGAGTCTCCTTACCTGGTCTTCCACAGGGACAAGGTTGTCCCTGCCCCACCGAAATTCCTTCCGAAGGTGGTGTCGGAGTTTCACCTTAACCAGGTGTTGACTCTGCGGTGTTCTACCCCAATCACACCTCCGGAGGCCGAATATGGGCTCCATACTCTGGACCCTAGGAGGCGCTCGCCTATTACAAGGCGCATGCGGCTGAAATTCGGGGAGAGGTTAGCCAGCTGTTTGTCACCCTCGCTGAAGCCGCATCTGGCAGACCTGCAGCCAAGCGGACGATAAGCAGCTGGGTCACCTCCTGCATAGATCTCTGCTATAAGTTGGCGGGCATGGAGCCTCCCAGAGGATAAGAGCTCATTCTACCCGCCATACTGCTGCGATGGCTGCTTCCAGGGCGTCCCTATCCAGGAAATCTGCAGGGCTGCTACCTGGAAGTCAGCACACACCTTCATTACCCATTACCACATCGACCTTGAGTCACGCCGGGATGCTGGTTTTGGGGCCTCGGTTCTCCAGTCTCTCTTTCCCTAGTAAGTATCGGGGTGTGCGTCTTGCCTCCCTCCTCCCGGAGAACTGCTAGGAGTCTGCCAATAAGTGTGGATGAACAACATATCCATGTCCCTAGAAATACAGGTTACTCACCTGTAACAGGAGTTCTAGGAATGGTATATTGTTCATCCTACGACTCTCCGACCTCGGCTGACGCACAACCTGAGCTTCAGCGGGCCAGATCTGGCGTCATGGGGCGGAGCCGAGAGTTATACCACCCGGGTGGGTGGGAGGAGCCAGCTTGAAGACCTTCCGGCAAGATTTAAAGCGGCATGGATACCTGCCTATAAGTGTGGATGAACAACATATACCATTGCTAGAACTCCTGTTACAGGTGAGTAACCTGAATTTCTGCCCTCCCATCGGTAATGCTTATGCACCTTCTAGACTGTACTGCCTCCTGGCCTCCACCAGGAGGGCAGGCAGTAGCCAAGGGATGCCACCTTCCCTCCCTAGAGAGGAGAGCTGCCTTCCGGTAGCTCACTTCGCCCTCCCTCCCATGCCGACCTCCAGCGATGCTCTTTCCCGAAACGGGTCATGGTAGGTGTCCACCGCCTAACCCCTTAACTTCACCGGGCCAGCCCCCGAGAACACTTTTTATCCAGACAGACAACATGGCCACTGTCTGGTATCTAAGCAAACAGGGAGTCACCCAGTCATACCCTCTATGCAGGGAGGAGATGCGGGTGTGGTACTAGGCAGTACAGCACGGCCTGTCCTTGACAGCAGTCCACGTGCCAGGTGTTCACAACATTCTGGCGGAAAGTCTTAGGCGATCAGTCGCCAGAGCTCATAAGTGGAAACTAAAATGGGCAGCAGTTGAAGACCTGTTTCTTCAGTGGAGTCAGCCAGACCTAGATCTCTTCACCTCCCCCAACCAATGCAAAACTACCCAGCTTTTACTCACTCATTCCTGGGCATGGTGCTTTTTGGCGAGACGCACTGTCTCTTATCTCGGACAGAGAGATTTCTATATGTTTTCCCTCCCTTTCCTATTCTTCAGAAGGTTCTACTGAAGCTACAAGCAGAGGGGGCACTCATGATCCTCATTGCCCCCCTGTGACCTCGGCAGATATGGTTCCCATTGCTACAGCAGCTGTCACTGGAACCCCCAGTACCTCTTCCTCTCTCTCACGACCTTCTGTCCCAGGAGCAGAAACTCGCCATTAGATCCACTTATGCCATCAAGTGGAAGAGGTTTTCTGTCTGGGCCTCAACGAAATGCTTAGACCCTTTTTTTTGCTCGACTTCCCAGATTTTAGAGTACCTCTTGCATCTGTCAGAGTTGGGCCTTGGCTGTTCCTCCCTGTAGGTCCATCTCTCTGCAGTTTTGGCCTACCACCTCCTGGTGGAGGGTAAAACCCTAGCCACAACTAGAGGTTTCCAGAACTTTCTTGAAGGGGATTCTTCATATCAAACCTCCAGTCTGGAATCCTGTCTCCCCCCCCCATCTCAACTTTGTTAGAAAAGTTTACTTGGCCCCCTTTTGAACCACAGCAAGTTGTGATATGTTGTTTTTTTTAAGCATGGAAAATGCTCTCTTTAGTTGCTATCACTTCAGCTCGAAGAGTTTGAGCAATTTTTCCACAGAGACTGGCTGGTTCTGTGGATTAACCCTTCCTTTCTTCCGAAGGTGGTTTTGGAATTGACCCTTAACCAAAGTGTTGAACTGCCAGTGTTCTTCCCAGAGCACTCCAATGGGGGAGTATCTTCTGAACACCCTCGACGTGCATTGGATTTTGAGGCATTATACTTCAAGGACTAAGGAGGTTCGAAAGGCAAACCAGCTCTTTGTAGCCTTCACCTCCCAGTGCCAGGGCAAGGCTGTCACAAAACAGGCTTTGTCTAGGTGGCTAACAAATTGTATCCATCACATTTACCAGAAGTATGAGAAGCCCCTTCTGGGTACAGTTAAGGGGCCACTCCACCAGGAGGGTAGCCACTTCAACTGCTTTTTTCAGGAATGTGTCCATTGCAGGCATTTGTGCAGCGGTCACTTGGCCCTCCATCCACACCTTCACTAAGCATTACAGTCTGGACTTCACCTCTAGGTGTAGGGTTGGGTTTGATCTTGCAATTCTGCAAGGCCTCTTGTCTTGAACAGACATTCAGTGACAGACATTTTCCTCCTCCCAGAACCTCATCTCCGACTCCTTCTTTTTCATTAGACTGCTTGGTATTCAGTCCTACATGGGAAGACCTACTGCAGGAACCCTGTCGAAGTAAGATATAGCAGTTACGTAAGAACTTATTGTAACAGTAGATCTTCTAGAAAGGTTCCAGCAGTAGGTCTAGTTTCTAGGGACATGGATATGTTGTTCATCCACACTCATTGGCAGTATCCTTGCCGCTTTAAATCTTGCCGGAAGGTCTTCAAGCTTGCTCCTCCCACCCACCCGGGTGGTATAACTCTCGGCTCCGCCCCATAGACGCCAGATCTTCCTTACCGCCTGGAAGCTCAGGTTCCTCCTTAACGCTCATGCGTTGTGACTGGTCTCATTTCTCCGCTTTCAGGATTTAAAATAATATTTTGCAAAAGACTTTAGTCTTTATCCGCGGCCGCGATGGACAATCAATTCCTGATTTTCGGAGATGCCCATGCGGGCAGAAGATGTCTTGGACGGATCCACACCCACGTGTGTCTACTGCTTAGGGCCTTGAGCACGACCAGGCTTGGCGACCTGTGTCTCATCTTTCGGCCCACGCCCCTCAAGACCGCGGATGCCCGATTGCAACCGGGCCGGGCCCCGAGAAGCGTCCGTGAAGTCCAGAGGCCCGGTTATGTGTCCGCGGCGGCGGCTCAAGGATCAGCTTGAGCGATGGTCGCCTCAAGAGGAGGCGCGCGGTCAGTATCTTCCTCGGCCATGCATTTATCCCTGGGCCTCTGGGTTCTTCCTACACGGCTTCCTTTAAGGGAGCTTTGTCTGTCCCTCTCCACTAAAGGAGAAGGGCTCATGCCTGCTGGACCTTTTCTCGGTCCAAAAAGAGGGACAAGGTAAGTCCCTCCGTCGACGCCTCTTGGGAGCGGAAAGGTCCTCTCTCCGCTGCCGACGCCGGCTTCGGCCGACCGCCGGGCTTCGCCACTGGCCTCACGTGTGTCCCCTGGCCAGGTCAGGTTGACCGAGACTTAATGATGAAGCTTGTACTTTCCACCTATTGACGGGCTGTCGCCTTTAGCAGCCGAGATTCCTCTCCCGGTTCCCCCGGGAGGAGTGAGGATCCCGGGCTCGCCTTGTGCCTCCGGTCTGGAGCCCTCGATGGACCTTCCCAGTCAAGGGAGTGTCGTTCCGCCGACACCCCTGCACCGACCCCCGAAATTCCGGGATTCCTCGTCTCGTCCGGGATCTTCATGTCCAGCTGCTCGCACCGCCATAGGCGGTCTCGGGTCTCGCATCACAAGCGGGCGTCAGCCGTCTCCTGCCCCTCCTCCTCGGATGAGGGGAGTGCTTCGGCGTGAATTACGCCGACGGTACGAGGACCCATGTTGCAACAGCCCTCCTGGTCGAACAGCCGACTCCGCGCCTTCCCCGCCATTAAGTGGTTGTCACCGAACGCCAGACACAACCCCCTCGACTTGCCCGAGGAGCCTATCACCCAGGCCGTTGTTCTGCCAAACCAGTTGCTCCACTGACTGCGTGAACCTCCGCCTCCACAGCCACCACTTGGGGCCCGACCAGGATTCTCGGCCAAGGGGTTTACCCCATCGGTTGTCAGTTACCCCTACTCCCGACCGACCTCTGCAGGTGAAGGTGGTTCAGGCCAGAGGCAGTTCCGAGGACCCTTCCGAGTCCGAAGATGATTCCTCCTTCTTCCAAGCGACTTGGACTTGGAGTCTTCAGGAGGTCAACAAACACTATAGCCTGTCAGTTCTTCCTAGGGACTGCTTCCGCTCATCTCGAGTTCACCGATGGAGCTCGAACTGCTTCTTCCAAACGGGCCAGGTATCCTCACGGAGATTCTGGACCGAGGGATTCCACTGGAGGCTCTTCCGTGGCCGAGCCATAGTGGGTCCAGCACTGAACTTGCAGCGCCTGCTTCCTGCCCTGCGCCGGCCAGGATGGCCAGGAAGTATGCGTCCCTACCGGTTCCATTCCTTGTTTTTCTTTGAACACCCCTCCGCTGAGGGGCTGGAGCACGACAGCCGCCCGCCAGCTGCAACGCCCAGGGATGTGGACAAACCTCCTGACAAGGAGTCCAAGAAATTGGACTATGTCGCCAAAAGTGTACCCAGTCCTTCCTCGCTCTTCTGCTAGTTCCGCCGCCCTCATGGCACATTTTTCTCATGCCCTGGGCCCTGGATGAGGCTATCCTCATCTTCCCCCGATCTGCAGACTACGGCAAGTTCAGGTGCGGACCAGGCAGGGCAGTGGCCAAACAGCAGCTCCAGACTGCTTTGGATGAGGGACCTATGTGCTAGATCGGTGGCGGCTGCAGTGCTATAAAGGGGTCAAGTGGTCATTGAGGATATCCACCTTTTTACTTGATACCCAGCACAAGTTGGCGGATGTTCCTTTGGGGACTGACCCTCTGCCCTGGGGTGGAAGGTCACCTGCAGAGGATCGAGAAGTCCAATGCCACCTTGACTCGTCTCTTCCATTAGAAGGACAAAGGCCGTAAAACCACAGCTTAAGCCCTTTTCGTCCTTCTGTGCCTCGGCGCCGCCTGCCCAGATAACGCCAGGGCCAGCAGGCTCGGCCTTGGCATCCCAAACCTGCCGCCGCTCTCTAACAGGAGGTAGGGAGGAAGGGCCCAGGAGGTCCTCGGCCGGTCCTCCTCCAAGCCTGCCCAGGACGGGCCAGGGTGTCGGCCCCATCCCCGCTACCCACTCCTGGGTCCTCTGGGGACGGCCCGGCACTTCCTGCCCGCCTGGTCCGCTGTTACCACGGACAGGTGGGTCTTGGAGGTGGTGGAAGAGGCCTGCCTCTGGAATTCAGCAGGCACCACCTTTCGGAGCCGCCGCCTGGGGCTTTCGGATCCCTAGCTCACTGGCGGCTCGTCGAGCTTGACATCGCTCTCCTCCTCCAGAAGGAGGTGGTAAGAGAGGGTGGACCCTCCTTCAGACCCAGGGTTTGTGTCCAGGTACTTCCTGGTTCCAGACGACGGGGCTGGCCCATTCTTCCGACCTACACGACTCCAAACAAGTCTTTTAAGGTCTCGAACCTTCAGGATGGTCACCTGGCTCAGATACTATCCTTGGAACGCCGGGCGGTGGTTCTGCTCTCCTGACTTGCAGGACGCTTTTTCCGCCCCATCCGTCTGGCCTCACCAGAGATTCCTTCGCTCCGAAGCGAAAGGATCTCTCTCGAGTTCCAAGCCATGCCCTTCCGCTTGTCTCCAGCTCCCAGGGTCTCTACCAAATGCATGGCAGTGGTGACAGCACTTCAAGTGCTCGAGGGTCCGGTGTACCCTTGACCTGGACGATGGCTGATAGCAGCTCCTCCAGGAAGGAGGCGGAGTGGTCCAGAGATCTGGCCTCCAGGTCTGCTTTCAACTGGGCCTCCTTGTCACCGAGGCCAAGTCGGAACTCGAGCCGAAGCAGGTGATTTTATTCATCGGGCGAGCTCGACTCTCTTCGAGCCAGAGCTGCTCCCGCGGACAGGGCCGAGGTTCTTCCTCCTTTGCCCGATCATTTTGGTTGGGCACCATGTGCCTGGGACTTCCTGCGCCTCCTGGGTCTCATGGTGGCCCTGTACCAGCGTGGTCCGCTGGGCCCCTGGAACATGCGCCCCTTCAGTGGGACTGGCCAGCCAGTGGTCACAACGCTGCATCCTTGACCAGCTTAGTCGGTGACACAGGGGATGTGGAATGCTCTCAGTGGTGGACCGTTCCAGATCAATTGCAGGAGGGCATCCCGTTCGTCCGCCTGAGCCGTCGGTCTCTCGTCGACCGATGCCTCTCTGATGGGTTGGGGTGCCCATCTGGGGAACACTGGGCTCATGGCCTCTGGTCCCGCGGAGTCGATGCCACATCAACCTGCTGGAGCTCCGGCGGTCCGCTAGCTCTCACCGCCTTTGCTCCGCTCCTCCGGGGTCAAGTGGGTCCCAGTCCAGACGGACAATACCATCACCATGTACTATCTAAACCGCCAGGGCGGACGCTACCCATGCTTCTATGCAAGGAAGCTCTAGATTTGGTCACTCGTCGCGCGAGCCTGGAGGCGGATCTCCTAGCCATTCACGTGGCAGGAGCCTCCAACACCCTGGCCGATGCCCTGAGCCGGATAGGGGCTGCATCCCGAGTGGTCTCTCCTGCCGGAGGTAGTACAGCATCTGTTCTCCCTTTGGGGCACACTCAGGTGGACCTGTTTGCCTCCACGGAGAACGCAAGCTGAGTCTGTTCCATGCCCGCCTCAGCAGGGGCTCGCTGCAGGGGATCTTTCTCGCAGGCAATGGGACCCCGGCCTCTTTACGCTTTTCCCATTTCCTTGATCCACAAGGTGCTTCTCAGCGACAGAGGGACATGCGCAGGTGATTCTGATAGCCCCAGACTGGCCTCGCCAGTTCTGGTACCCAGATCTCCTCAGTCTCAGCTCCAGGACTCACAGAAGCTTCCAGCTCGCCGGACCTGCTCTCAGTCAATCAGGGAAGGTGTTCCATCCGGACCTTCAATCCTGCACCTGACGGCCTGGTTCCTGAGCTGCCAGAGTTCCAGGCTTTGGGTCTTCCCACGAGGTCCTCAATGTAGTTGAGGCGCCCTGATGAGTCGTACCAGAAAATGTTATGCCTTCAAATGGAAAAGGTTTTCCATTTGGTGTCAGAACAAGGGCTTGGACCTTCCTCCTGTTCCTTGGCAAGCATCTTGGACTATTTATGGTCCCTTTCTGGTCAAGGCCTTAGCGGTGACCTAAGGGTGCACCTGGCAGCCATCTCTGCTACAGGCGCGGGCCGGGGAGGCAGTCGTGTTGCCAGGAGAAGGTGGTCTGGCGGCTTTTCAAAGGCCTTGATCACATTTCCCTCCAGTCATGAACCCCACCTCCGTGGGATCTACTACTGGTACTGGCAAGCTCATGGCCAAGCCATTGAACCTATGCACAGGTGTGCTCTCTCTCACCTGTCGTGGAAGACCGCCTTCTTGGTGGCTATCACGTCAGCCAGAAGGATGGGAGAGCTCCAGGCGGCTTTCCATCAGTCTCATACTGGTCTTCCACAGGGACAAGGGTTGTCCTGCTTCCCACCGAAATTTCCTTCCGAAGGTGGTGTCGGAGTTTCACCTTAACCAGGTGTTGACTCTGCGGTGTTCTACCCCAATCACCTCGGGGCGAATAAGGCTCCATACTCTGGATCCTAGAGGCGCTCGCTTATTATAGAGGCGCACGGCTGAAATTGGGAGAGGTTCGCCAGCTGTTTGTCACCTACGCTGAAGCCGCATCTGGCAGACCTGCAGCCAAGCGGACGATAAGCAGGTGGGTAACCTCCTGCATAGATCTCTGCTATAAGTTAGCGGGCATGGAGCCTCCCAGAGGGATAAGAGCTCATTCTACCCGCCATACTGCTGCAACGGTGGCTGCTTCCAGGGACGTCCCTATCCAGGAAATCTGCAGGGCTGCTACCTGGAAGTCAGCAAACACCTTCATTACCCACTACCACATCGACCTTGAGTCACGCGGGATGCTGGTTTGGGGCCTCGTTCTCCAGTCTCTCTTTCCCAAGTAAGTATATGGGGTGTCGCCTTGCCTCCCTCCTCCCGGAGAACTGCTAGAGTTCCAATGAGTGTGGATGAACAACATATCCATGTCCTAGAAATACAGGTTACTCACCTGTAACAGGAGTTCTAGGAATGGTATATGTTGTTCATCCTACGACCACCAAACCTCCCGGCTCGACAAGACAACCTGAGCTTCCAGCGGGCCAGATCTGGCGTCATGGGGCGGAGCCGAGAGTTATACCACCCGGTGGGTGGGAGGAGAGCTTGAAGACCTTCCGCAAGATTTAAAGCGCAAGGATACTGCCAATGAGTGTGGATGAACAACATATACCATTCCTAGAACTCCTGTTACAGGTGAGTAACCTGTATTTCCCACCCACCTTTCCCCCAGCTCCTGTGTTTTTTCTCTTTATTCCCTTCCCAGGACACTCTCATATCCAGGGCACAGGGTACCAGGCGTCTGTCACTCCTCTTTCCTGCTTCTTTTCTAGAGGTCTCAGGTGGAAAAGAACTGGAGGGCAGACAGGGGACCGCCCCTTTTATAGTTGCACTGCTGTCCGTCACCCGACAAGGGGGCGGTTCCCACTGATTGCTAGCTACAAGTTTGCCGTGCGGTCCTGATGCCAGGAGGCGCAGTCCTATATGTGAGGACCTACTGCAGGAACCTCTTTTGAAGATCTACTATTACGGTAAGTTCGTATGTAACTGCTGTTTTCTTCCGAAGGTGGTGTCTGAACTTACCTTGAATCAGGACATCCAGCTTCCAGTTTATTTTCCAGAGTATTCCAATAAAGGCGAGGCTCTGTTGCATACTCTGAATGTACATGGGATCCCCAGATATTACCTTGACAGAACCAGTTATGTTAAGCAGACGGACCAGTTGTTCATTTCCTTTGCGTACAGGAAGAGGTGGGGGGGGGGGCTCCTGTCACCAAGCAAGCACTGACCAGATGGTTAGTGCATTGCATTACCTTTTGCTATCAGCACCATAACAAGCCCTTACCGGGATCAGTTAAGGGCCATTCTACTAGAGGTGTGGCAACTCTATATCCTCGCGGCTCCATCTCTGGCGTCAACCCTCCAGCAAAAAAGTTTGCTCCCGCTGGGTCCAAGTGCCTCCAGCTCTATTCCCATTAGTGCGAATGAGTGGTGGAGACTCGTCCAAGAAGATCACAGTAGGTACGTAATTTCCATTTCTTACGTAACTGTACTTTCTTTAGTCCCAGTAAAGTAGTAAAGTTCTAACAGCACTTCTTTTAGTGCTTGTCTGACACCAATTGCAGGGGGTTGCATACTGCGTCTCGTCTGGCTATCAGTACCACAACTAGTCCCTTTTCGGAGTTGTTCAGGGCCATTCCACTAGAAAGATGACCCCTTCCACAGCCTGTTTCAGAATCATGCCTGCCATAGGCTACTGCTCGACGCCTGCCGCCTCTGTCAACACTTTTTCAAGTTGTGCCGGCTGGACATTACTTTTCAGTGCAGGGCTGACCTTGGACTAGCAGTCTTTTAGGGTCTCTTGTCCTACTTTATCTACGGCAGACCTCTTTCATCCTTCTGAGTGTCATGTCTGCTTGTTTTTTCGCATTGCTTGGGACTTTCTCAACGGTGTTACCTACTGCAAGAGTTCCCTCGAAGAAAGATAATACAGTTACACAAAACTTGCCGTAGCAGTAGATCTTATCTGTGTCAATCTTCACCATTCATCACAGATGGGTACTGGCCGGAGATCAGGACCCCGCGGGAGCCTTTTTTTTTTTTTTTAAAGGATAGGCGGAACCGACGCAGCATCGGCGCCCTCGAGGCTGATGTACTCATGGGCTGGGATTAGCTATTGAAGCTGGAGTCGACTCCGCCTGCCTACTAGTTCTTGCGTCTCCACTTGGGTTGAGGTAGCACATTAGGGGACCTAGAAGCGAGAAAATTCAAATTCTGGGCCTTGAAGCCTGCGTTTAGTTGGTCTACTAGTTCTCTGTCTGCTCCTCGCGTCGCGGTAAGATCTTTCCTTATTTTTCTGTTTAAATGGCGTCAGTCTGTTTTTAGTGTTTTCCCGTAGGTCATGTCGCGGTCGGAGGGCAAAAAATCTGTGAAGACGGGGCGGCCCCCTATGCGTTGGTGCCCGTGTGGCCGCAAGTACTCCGTCACCGACCAACATGACCGGTGCCTTTCGTGCCTTGGCCCGTTACACGACATGGACTCGTGCGACGCCTGCTTCTCGATGGACCGCCACGTTTTGGAACAGCGCGCGTTTAAAGTCGGGTGAGCTCCGCTGACTTTCGGAGGTAGGCCGCGCACTCGTCGGGCCAAGCCGCGTTCTCTCGGCCCTTCCTCCGGGTCCCCTCCGGTTCTACTCCTGGACCGCGGAGGAGGGAGCCTCGGCTTCTTTAGCCTAGCCGTGGCCGGGCTCCTTCCGTGGCGCGGGAGGCCGTCCCGGCTTCCCCGTGGCGGGCGGGAGGTGCTGCTCGGCAATCACCCGCCAGCGAGGTGAAAGGCTCCCCGGTGTCTCTCCGCGGTCCGCTAGGCCGGGTCGGCCGCCATCGTTCAGCACCGTAGGGGCTCTTGGCGCCCGTTCGCGGTGCCATGGGTCTATCGGCGCCGACCGATTAGTCGGCGCCGTGGGGTTTATCGGCGCCGTTCACGGTGCCGACCTCTGCGTACGTGGAACCGCCTGCGGCGTCGGTCGCCGCCATGTCTTGCCTCGGCGCCGTCCTCTGCGCCCGAGGATTGAGCTGCCAGTGCCGTGGGGCCTTGATGTTGTCTGTCGGCGCCCGGCGGTCCTGCTTGCCGACGTGGGAGCCGAGTCGCCCGGAGTAGTCAGCGCCGCCTTGGCCCTCGGCGTGCGGCGGCCTGGTGGCGTGGTCGGCTCCGACACTGGGGTTTCCGTCGGTGCCGTCTCTGTCCGGGTGCGCAGCTGGCCTGGCCAAGGACTTCTGGCCCAAACTGCCTTGCCACCTTCGCTGGCACCACTCGCGTGCTGTGGGCGGGCAGGGGTTGCTGACTCCTGGGCCTCTCGGAAGGTATCGCTACTCGACCCCCTACTGTTTGGCTTAGGGCCTCGGACTCTTCCTCTTGGTCGGTCTGGCTCGAGTCGGATGGGCAGTCACACCTCCGGGGTTATCTGCAAGGGGACGAGCTGGTGGTTCCTCTTGGTCTCGGCCAGCCCCCTCCGGGTGAGTCGGGTTCCCTCTAAGGCTAGGGTCAGTGGTGCTGACCAGCGGGCTGTGGTGCGTGCCACCATTGCCTTGCAACCTGGCCTTGGGGGTTCCTTTACCTGGCGGTGGTACCCCCTACTGTGGCGTCTCTCGTCGCCCAACCGGGGCCTATTGGGAGGGCCCACGGGAGGAGGTGCTCTTTCCGGGACTTCCCCTTGGGGGTGACCCCAACTCTGAGCTGCCTAGGCTGATCACTTGAGGACCAGGACCTTCCGGACTTGAAGGAGTCGAGAGGTGTGGAGTTCGGCGCTGGCCTTCTCTGGGACCCACCCGGGCCCCGGACAGAGAGCAGTCTCGGACTTCTCCCTCGGGTTCCTTGAGAGGTCCCATTCTTCGAGGCAGGGACGTCCTTTTGGACCTTCACGGCCCAGTCGCCTCACTTGGGGGATTCTTTTGGGCGCAGTCTAGGTAGTACCGAAGCGGTTGTGCAGCTGTCGACTGCGGAGTCTTCCAGGACTCCCCCCGTGGGTGTCCGTGGTCCGCTCCTTAGCCCTGGCAGAGGTCAGCCGACTTCTTCTCTCGGCTCTGTCCACTCCCCTCTGCCGCCTTCTCCTGCGTTCCCAGGTATCCTTGGTCCTAGTGGACCTCTCACCTGGGAACAGTTCAGAGCAGTGGCTGCTCGTTTCCCTGCTTACGTTAAGGCATTGGACAGTCAGGTTTTTCAACCTCCCCCCGAGCAGCCACCCTCTGAGCTTATGGTGACCTCCAGCTCCTCATCCCCCTCTTCTGGGGGGGAGGAACCGTCTGTCCACATCTCTCCTGCTGCTGATCTCTCTCAGTATCAGCGTTTCCTCGTGAGGATGATGGAGGACCTTCACCTTTCTCCCTCTTCTATTAGCAATCCAGAGCATCGGCGCCACGCCTTTCTAAGCGATTTTGGGTCAGCCACCCCGTGGTGCCGCCTTGGCCGCTCTCCTTTCAGGAGGCGTCCTTGCGTTTCTGGCAGAGGCCCTTCTCCGGAGTTCCTGCCCCTAGGGACCTTTGCAGAGTATTCAGCTCCCAGTTCTCCAGGTTCCTTGCCTCATCCGCTGTCGGTTGGCGCACCTGGACACTCCTGATGGGCTTGCGCCCTCCCGTGACCGGCCCCAGATCAAGACTCCTCAGTTTTGATTTCTGGGGAGGAGGACTTTCTACTCGACACGGCTCCTTCTCTCCATTTCTGCACATCAGGCCCACTCGCTGCCTATAACAGGTACTTGTGGTCAGCGCTAGGTCGAGTCCTAGCCACCCTACCTGACTCGGAGCAAACCAGGCAAGCCATTGCTCTCTCTGCGTGGCCTGGAGCTAGCAAGGCACCAAGCAAGGGCATCTTACGGCGCCAATGAGGTAGCTACCAGGGTCGTAGGGGCGGCGATCGCACCAGAAGATCGGCATGGCTCCCCTCTCCCGGTTGTCACCCTTGGCCCGGCGTGGGGTGATTTGCTCCGCTCACCAGGAACCTATCTCTTTTCCCGTAGAAGCGAGGCAGGCGTTTGTCGGGGCAAATTCCTTCCCCTCATTGGGAACCCGTCTCGCTTTCCCACTCTGGGCCTCCTCAGACCCAGAAGGTTCCCCCATAGTGTGTCACCACTGAGGGGCTAAGGGGCCAGCTGTCGCCAAGGGTGCAATCAGTCAACCCCCTTCAGGGGGCTTGGTACTCACCCATCTATGATGAATGGTGAAGATTGACACAGATAAGATATGAAAATTACGTACTTACCGTAATTATGGTCTTTCTGTGTATCTTCACCATTCATGACAATCCCTCCCACCATCCCCCTTGGGGCTCCAGTCTCTGGAATCCTCCTCCCTCTGTGCCTTCCTCGCGCTTCACTGCATAGGTGCCGGAAACTGGGGCGAACGGGGCAGTAGCCCCTCCACTTTCTATTTCTGTATGGTAAAACCAGTATAGGGAAAAGTTCCCTCTCATTCTCAGCCCCCTCAGCTTTTGCCATCTTCCGGCACCCTTGCTTGAGTGAGATTAGTTGGGACACACAGGGGGGGGACAGTTTTTCCCTAAGGGGTACAGTTAGAGTGGCACCCTTCTCTTCTACATATCTTCACCCCTACAGGGTGGGAGCTGGTAGTTGCCCTCCTTCTGTTATCCATCTTATTTAAAAAAAAAAAAAAAAATGTTCCCCCTTTTTTTCACCAAATATTTCCTTAAAGAGAGTGTGCTGGGTCCCTGTACCCTGTCATTCTCCAGAATAGCCGACTCTGCTTTTGGGGTATTGCCAGTTATTCTGTGCCTTGAATTCTGGCAAAGAGCTTTGCTAACTCCTTGCAGTTCCTATACAGTCTGGTGACGGACAAGGGTCCTGGACCCTTGTTACTTCTCACTCTCTCCTAAATTTTCTCTCCTCCCTTCCCTCCCTTCTTCCGTTTCCAGAGATTGGGGCCCCTACCCAATCCCCTTAGTCTTACTTCTTCTATGCTGTCCTCTCAGTCGTTATTTCCCCTTTTAATTTAGTTTTCTCTTCCTTTTTCTGTCCGTTGGACTCTCTTGTCCCACCCTCCATCCCTTCCTCTTACCTCTCCGGCGACTCAGAACTGGTAGGCAGGAGGTCGGCCAACCTAACGGCTAACCCTTGGCGCACGTGGTACGTGGCCTCCGAGGCGCCCGACTCGCGTCGGCTCCACCTATCCTTTAAAAAAAAAAAAGAGCTCCTTGGTCCTGATCTCCAGCCAGTACCCATCTGTGATGAATGGTGAAGATACACAGAAAGATCATAATTACGGTAAGTACGTAATTTTCATATCTTTGAGGGGAGCTCTTGCAGTTGGCATGTTTTTCCCTCCCTCCATCCCCCTGCTCTTTTCCACTTATATTGGCCTTTCTATGGCTCCAGGAGCTTCCTCCTGCTCCTGTCACTCCTTTTCACAGGTCTCTGGTGGCAGAACTGAGGTGGGGCTGGGGAACCACTCCCTTTATGCCACAGGGGGACGTCGGCATGCTGACGTTAGGCGCGGTCCCCCAATGTAGACTGTTAGAAGTTTTCTGTGTGGTTGTAGCGCCTGGCAGCTTAGTCCTAACAGTGTTGCCTACGGCATGAGCTCCTCTCGAAAATCTGCTGTTACGGTAAGTTCTTTACATAACTGTACTTTTTTTTTTAATCGGCCTTCTGTGTTACAGAATCAAAGGCCTTGCTCAAATTCATATACACCACATCAGCTACCTTGTCTGTGTCCCCTGTATTTGTAACCTAATCAGAAAAATCGATAAGGTTACTCTGACATGATCTACTTCTCAAGAACCCATGCTCCCTCTCACAGAAACATAGTGCTAGCAGGAAAAAAAAATTATCCTTCCAGTCTGCCCTTAACACCCTATCATACCCCAACAAAGCAATGGGGCCAGATGGAATTCACCCCAGAATTCTAAAAGAATTAAGCAGAGAACTAGTGACACCACTGACTACCCTTTATAACAAATCCTGGGAGGATGGTGTGGTACCTGAGGACTGGAAGAAGACTACTGTGATTCCCCTTCACAAAAGTGGGAGCAAGACAGAGGCAGGAAAATACAGACCTGTCAGTTTAACAGGACCCAAGGCAGCATGGGTTCACAGCGAGAAGGTCATGTCAGACGAATCCAATTGATTTCTTTGACTGGGTGACCAAAGTAGTAGACCAGGGAGGGGCTGTGGACATGGCCTACCTAGACTTTAGCAAGGCATTTGATACAGTCCCACACAAAAGATTAGTAGTCAAATTAACCAGCTTTGGAGTAGGTCCCAAGATGACAGCCTGGGTAAAGAATTGGCTGGAGAATAGGACACAGAGAGTAATAGTAAATGGAGTCCACTCTGAAGAAAGGGGGGTTACTAGTGGGGTACCGCAGGGTTCAGTATTAGGACCGGTCCTCTTCAATGTCTTTATAAGCGACATTGCAGAGGGACTGGAAGGAAAAGTATGCCTCTTTGCAGTTGACACAAAGATTTGCAACAGGGTTGATACAAGGAGGTGTGGAAAGGATGAGAAGGGACTTGGCAAGGTTGCAGGAATGGTCAGAAGTATGGCAGCTTGGATTCATTGCAAAGAAGTGCAAGTAATGCACCTGGAAACAAAACCCAGGGAAGATTACACAGTGTTTGGGGGTACTAACAACAACAAAAATGGAAAGGGGCCTGGGATATAATCATATCAGATGACCTTAAGGTTGGCAAGCAATGTGAGAAGGCGGTAGGGAGGGCTGGGGGGATACTGGGATGTATAGGGAGAGGAATCACCAGCAGAAAACAGGAAGTTGTTATCCCCCCTGTATAGACAGTTGGTGAGACCCCATCTGGAGTACTGTGTCCAGTTCTGGAGACCCTATCTCTGCAAGGACATAGACAGGATGGAGGCAATTCAGAGGGCGGCAACTAAAATGGTGCAGGGTCTGCAAGGGAAGTCATACGAGGAGAGGCTAAAGGAGCTTAATATGTATACCCTTGAGGAAAGGAGAGAGAGGGGGACATGATAGAAACGTTTAAGTACCTCACTGGAATCAACAAAGTCCAAGAGGGGTAGCATCTTCCAGAAAAATAGATGTGCTAGAACAAGAGGACACAATTTGAAGATACAGGGGGGGACGGCTCAGGGGCAATGTGAGGAGGTATTTTTTCACAGAGAGGGTGGTGGACGCATGGAACAGCCTTCCTGAGGATGTTGTGGGGTCTAAAACTGTTGGAGAATTCAAGAATGCATGGGACAGATATAAGGCAATTTTTGTGGGGGGTAGGAAGAAATAGGCTGTTGGTTAAATAGGTTCTGCAGCTTATCCTCTAGGTAGGGAAATGGGCAGACTAGGTGGGCCAAGTAGTTCTTATCTGCCGTCAGAGTCTGTGTTTCTGTAACATATTTTGTCAGTACAAGGATTTTGTCTACACTGTCCACCCCCTTGCTCTGTTTCATTACCACCCTCTTGGTTACTACAAAACCTTTAACTATGTCCCAACCATGCTTGAAACTGTTAATGGTTCTAGGGATGTGGATATGGTGCACTTAACACTTTGGCAGTCTTCCTTTCCATTTAAGTTCAGCCAGTGTGTCTTTAAACTAAGCTCCTTCCACACGGGTGGTGTCCTGCTTGGCTCTGCCTCATGACATCAGACCTTTCCTGCTGGAAGAGTCGAATCTCCTCCTTCAGAGATCCTGCGCATGGTGTATGCCCAGTTCCCCCCTCCCCAAAAAAAGTTTTCATTTTCAGGTTAATGTAGTGAGTTTTTTCTTTGCGTTTTTGCTAAACTGTGGAGCGCAATGACCAGAAAACTGGTCCTGGGTTCAAGCAGTGTGCCTCCTGTAACCAGAAGGTGTCACTGACCAACACTCATGCCTTCATTATATACTATCGGGGTCAGCTCAACCCGCGGGCTTGCAGCCTGTGCCAGTCCCTGCAACCCTCATCCCTCGAGGACCGTTATGCCGGTCTTTTTGCTAGTCCACCTGGACGAACGAGATACGCCAGTCCAAGGACCATCCACAGGGCAATTTCTCTGGCAACAAGCTCGGTGTCACAGCTTGCTGCGCTTGAAGAGGCAGCAGTCCATGCCACAGCAGGCTTCCCCTCTGCTCCTGTGTTGCTCCTGGTGGGTTCCAACATCAGGGCCTCATTCACGGGTGCTTTTTGGAACATGTTCCAGTCCCTTCAGACCCTTGGGGAGGGCCATTTGGAAGGGAATCAGTCTTAAATATTTGAGGACTGGTTTTGTCATGGGACAGGGGAAGGGCTCGCTCTTCCCATTCCCACAATTCTGTGTCTGGCTCAGTGTCTGTCGAGCAGTCTGCTTCGGGTGACTCTTCAGGCCGCTAGCTCCACATTGTCACCATTGGGCTTGTTGGCTGATATGCAGGCCAACCAGCCAGTCGAGATTTTTCTTGATTTGGTCAACTTGTTGTCTGAAGAGGTCGAGGATGACTTGATCTCATGGACTCTGGTCTTTCCGGCTCTCTTCCAGGAGGGGCCAGACAACCCAACCAATCTGGCTCTTTCTCCCCTGGAGATCAACCCCTCCGCGGTTCCACAACGGAAAGCAGTCCATGTCGATGACATGAACCGTTCCCCTGCTTCTTCTGACCAGCAACATATTCATAGTCTGAGGTCCAGGTCAAGGACCCAATCCTCTTTAAGATTGAGGTTTCTGGACACTCACCGCTTCTGCTCCCGGACATCGACTAGGAAGCACCATCAAGGCTCCTCCTCCTTGTCTTTGGTCAACGAGATGCTCCGCTGCAGGTTATGGCGTCGCTACAAGGAGCTCATATGGCAGCAGTGAATTCTGTGCTGTGGTTGACCCACAGCTTAGTCTCCAGTGCTTCTTTGGTTTCCACTGAAGCAGCCCATCCCGCCCCCGCCGGCCAGAAAGGCTTATGCTGCTTCCTCCCTCAGTTTCCAGCAGGTGAGCTTCGCCATCATGATGGCCTACTCTGGAGCTCATGGAGTGGCCCCTAGAGAGTCCCCCAGTCCCTTCATCTTACCCCCACCCACCCCCAGCTCACATCCCCATTCTAAGGAAGGAAATCCAGTCCCTGCTTAGGAAAACAGCAATAGAACCTGTGCCAGAAGCGTAGCAGGGCTGAGTGTTCTACTCCCATTTCTTCCTGGCTCCAAAATGCATGGGCAATCTCTGGCCCATTCTAGACCTCAGAGAGTTAAACCTAATTCACTACAAAAAGTCCCAGATGGTAACTCTCCAGGGACTGCTGCTGTTCCTGAACAAAGGGGGTTGGGTATGTTCTCTAGACATGCAGGCACATATCTACATAGAAAGATTTGTGCCCCACACAAGTAATACCTCAAATTTCAGTTTCAGGGGACACACTTCAGGCCAGGCCTTGCCCGTTGGCTTGTCCTCTGCTCCTCGGGTGTTTACTAAGTGTTTGACGGTGGTCGCGGTTGCCCTCAGGAGATTGGTTCTACATCTTCACCTTCCTGGATGACTGGCTGCTCAGAGCTTCGTCCAGAGACAGCCTGTTCCAGGACCTCTGCATAAGTCTACGTACCCAAGTCCATCTTTTGCAGGGTTTTTTTTTAGCTATTTATTTTTACCTCCGCAGCGGGGTGACAGGGAGCCCCCACTCACCCATCCTTATGGATCCAGATCTGATGCCCTCCATAAGCGGCACTAGAATACGACCATCAAGCCGCTCGTTCAGGGATGCACACTCCTCAGATTTTCTTGTTTTTTCTTTCCCCAGAGCTGGGGGCGTGCAGTGATGCCGGCAGAGCACACACGCGCTTCCTCCAGGCGTCTGCCCCAAGCTCCTCCCCAAGGTACAGTGCAACACCTTGTCCCCCAGCCTCTGCCATGGGGTGAGCAGGTGCCAACTGTCATGGACTCCCCACCCCGGAAAAGGAGAGCAGTCTGGACAGTCAGTCCTTCTCCCCGTCGGCTCGTGCTCGTTCCTGAGCACTGGTCGCCGCGTAGCGCGAGGGGAGGCATCCAGCACCTTAGCCTTCAGCGCTACTGATCCAGCCACCCAAGTCCATCTTAACAGGTCAGCATCTCAAGTATTACTTGGTATGAAAGAACAGAAGAAGGCCAGAGCCCATCGAGACTGTTCCCCACACTATGTGGGACATTATTTATCTATTGTCCCTCAACCAAATATCTAATTTGTTTTTAAAGACAGTGGCACTAGTTGCCTCTACCAGTTCTTGTGGCAATGTGTTCCATACAATGGATGCTCTTATTGGAAAAAAGTTTCCCCTTTTGCTGGTTTTATAAGTTTTTACTTCAAGCTGTTTATTATGCAGTCTCGGAACATGTCTCCTTTTGGAGAGTGTTAGACCACATTTTTGCATTAGATCTGGTGAATTTATTAAATTAAAAACCATAAGCATATCACCTCTTAATCTTTTAGTTTGAAGAGAGAAGAGACCAATAGCTTTTAATCTGTTCTGATAATCCAGGCAGTACATTGGGACAGTCCTAAACACGGCACAGGGCATTGCATTCCTTTCCCACGACAGGGTGGACATCTCATAGCCTGGGCCAGGCTGCTGTTCCACAAGTGCTATGTTTCTACTAGAGTATTTCACCAGCTCCTGGACATGATGATAGCAGCTATAGTCACGGTGCCCGTGGCCAGATTACATATGAGGATCCCCCAATGGACAGTGAGAGTCTAGTGGGATCAACATATGAACAGCCTGGAAAAGGAGGTCCTGGTCTCCTCCCCGATAAAGAAAGTTCTCCTCTGGTGGATGGAACTCACCAGTCTTCTATAGGGGGAGTCCCCTTTGCTATCCCTTCCCTGCATTAGATACTGACCACAGATGTCTCTGAGATGGGCTTGGGCGCTCATCCAGTCCCACACCAAACACAAGGGACATGGTCCCGACTGGAGTCCACTCCCCTTATCAATGTTGTGGAGATGTGGGCAGTGTATTATAGTCCCTACTGGCCTGGCCCCAGGCCTCGCATGGTGCAGACAGACGTGACTTGTTATCCATTACATGAAGTAGCAAGGTACCCACTCATATAGCCTCTACGGGGAAGCGATGAGAGTTTGGTACTGGGCTCTGGACCATGGCCTAGAACTGTCAGCCATCCATGTCCCAGGTGTCCAAAATGTCCTGCTGTACTATCTAAGCCAGTCAAAGATGCTTAAGTGGGAGTTTCTGACCTTGGTTGTCGAAGACCTATTCGATAGGTGGGGTTGACTGGAGTTGGACCTTTTTGCAGCCCTACTCAGTGCAAAACTGCTGTGTTTTTGCTTGCTAGATCCAGGGCCTGGAGTTTTCTGGTAAGTTGTGTTGTCCGTCTCCTGTAAAGGGACGTTTCTGTACACCTTCCATCCTGTTCCCTCTGCTTCAGAGAGTACTAACCAGATTACAGGTGGAATGAGGCTACAGTGATTCTTACCACCACCCTCCGGCATAGTCAGATCTGGATTCCCCTTGCTCCAGCAGCTAGCAGTGTAACCTCCAGTACCTCTTCTGCTGCGTACCTGCTTGCTCTCCCAGAACCTGGGCACCCTGGTCTGTCTGGACTTCAAGTTCCCACACGCTTGGTTCCTGAGGATATAGCCATGGCTGTGTTTGGGGTGTCACCTAAAGTGGCTGATGTCTTGATAGCATCCAGAAAGCCTTCCAGAAGACCGCTTTCTCCATGAAATGGAAGCATTTCAGGCTGCTTCTCACCAATTGGACCCTTTCACATGCCTTGTGAATCAGATCTTGGAGCACCTACAGTACCTTTCGGACTCCGGTCTGGAGTACTTCTCTTGTAAGGTGCACATGTCTATCTGTACTTTTCAGTGCCCAGTGATGGCCATACAGTGGCACAACTGAAAGTGTTGCATACTTTTTTGAGGGATATCCTTCACCTGAAGCCTCCTATCCACAATCTCATCCCTCTATGGGACTTGAATTTTGTATTGGAAAAACTTACTTTAGCTCCTTGTGAGCTTGCCGTGACTTGCAAGCTATGCTTTCTGTTGTGGAAAGCATTATTTTTCGAGGGACGTGGATATGATGTTCTATCCACACGTCTTGGCAGTTGCCTTTCCCTTTAAGACTTGCCAGAAACATCTTCAAGATGGCTCCTCCCACCAACACGGGTGGTAAATCCCTTGGCTGCACCCCGTGATGCCAGATCTTCCTTTCCGCTGGAAGAAGCAGGTTCCTTCCTTACTGCTAACGCGCTCTGTACGGTTAAATATTAGGATTTTCTTCCAAAAATTTTTTTGAGTTTTGTCTTCAGCTCATTGACCCGACCGCGATGGACAAATCCATTCCTGGGTTCTGCCAGTGCCCTTGCGTGCAGAAGATGCCCCGAACAGACCCACATACCACGTGCGTCTACCGTCTAGTGCACGAACATGATCTCCAGGCTTGTGATTTTTCTCTCGTTTCACCCTGCCATTCTTAAGGACCATCTCACCCGACTCAAGTTAGGCCGTCCTGGCCAACGGAACCCACCGTTCAAATATAAGGATGCCCGTTGGGTGGACTTCACGGTTGCGGGGTCCGCTAACAGCTCTCAGCGTTCGACAGAGGCAGCCCAGGCCACATCTTACTCCTCTTCGGTTTCTGCCTTCATGCCGCTCCAGTTGGGTTCTGCTATCTCTGGGTCCTTAAAGGAATTGTACCAGTCCCTGCCGACCCTCCAGGCACAAATCAAAATCCAAGAAAGAGAAAGGGAGGACTTGCTGTCATTCTTAGGATCGGGAGCTTTCTCGTTTGAGAGCTTCAGATTCCCGCTCTTTCCAGATCCAACTTTGGTTGAATACTCGGCCCAGGATGAGATTTTTTTAGAACCGACCAACCAGTTGTCAACTAAGTAGGCTGACAATTCACTTTCCAGGACTCTGGTTCTGACTCAGACCATTGTAGGGACGGATCAGTCCACTGACCCACCATCTCTGGTCATCGACCACGACCCGAAGGTGCCTTGGCTCTCGCTGTCTCCCTCCGAGATCCCCCTGGTTATCGAGGTCTCTGTCTTTTGCCTGTGGGTCGAGCGGCAACCACCATTGGCGCTCCTGACAAATGTGAAGCGGTGACGCTGCTATTCTTCATCCTCGGCTGAGAGGCTTTGGCGCAAATTGCATCAACACTACGAGGACCTCGTGGCAACAGCTGGTGCTCACCGGTACGAAGCCAACTCCGGCTTCCACACTGGCCATCACTTTGCTTTCACCTGACAGGGCAACACCTCTGCCTAAGGAACAGACCAAGACGGTCCCAGTTCAGTCGACCCCGGCATCTTCACTGGATTGTGATGGAACCACCATGTAAATGGCCGTCAAAGGGACTTTCCCATCGGCTGTCACTCACCGTTACCCCTGACTGTCCACAGCAGGTCAGGGGGACTCAGGCAGCTGGCCACTCTTTGAGGAGTCTGAGGATTCCTTGCACTGCTGTCCGGTTGACAGGGGATCTCATGTAACATGGTTATGTAAGGCACAGTCCCATTTGTTATGCAGAAAGAGTTTAAAGGCAAGGATCGGTTCTATCCTCTCTTTTTCGGTTTCTTCTCTAGTTGCGCAACCAAATATTCTTGAGACCTAGAAATTGATCACACCGATGGTCTTGCTCTTCTCCACCTCTCGCTATCTCTCAGCCTTCCCTTGCTATTTCTGTCTTTTCTTCCCCCTTGCATACCTGCGGGTATAAAAGTATATGTGAATCTTTATGTGGAAATGTCACTGATACTGGGATCCCTTTGTTTAAAACTCTGTATAGTTGTACTGTTGAAATGATTGCAAAAAGCTGTTTTGAACTCAAGGGGTTAACTTGAGATGCAGTTTTTAAGCCCTTTGCTGAGCTGTGAACAAGAGATTAGTTCTGGTACACCATGTATCATTTTGTTGCACCTGCAAGGAATGAAAGTTACGAGAACATTCTATAAACTTACAATAACTTTTTGTGAGAAGCAGGCTCTCTTAACAAGTTCTCAGAAATACTTGTAAAAAAGAGCAGCAATGTTTTTGCTAGAGAGATGAGTGAGAGACTGAAACTTGAAATTAAGAGATACCCTCAGAAGGACTTAGTTTTCTCTGTTTTGTGACAGGGTTACAGCCCTGTTCTGGTTGTTATAGAGAAAGTTTAAATGCAAGAGTCTGTTCTATCCTCTCCTTTTCTGTCTCTTCTCTGGTTGCGCAACCAAATTTTATTGAAACCTAGGACTTGATCACCCCAAAGATTTTGCAATTCTCTACCTCTTGCTATCTCTCTACCCTCACTTGCTGTTCTGTGTTTTCTTCGCCCTTGCATATCTGCTGGTATAAAAATATGTGAATCATTTTGTGGAAATGTAATTGATACTGGGATTTTTTATATATATATATATATATATATATATATATGTATATGTATATACATAGATAGATATATATATGTTGAAATGACTGCTTAGCTAAAACTGTATACAGTTATAATGTTGAAATGATTGCAGAGCTATTTGGAACTCAAGGGGTTAACCTGAGATGCAGTTTTAAGCCTTTTGCAGAAGATGTAAACAAGAGGTCAGTTCTGGGTCACAGTGTTCATTTTGCTGCACCTACTGAAACTGACAAGAACACTGTGAGAAGCATGCTGTTTTTCTTAACAAGCTCCAGCACAAACTTATAAAAAGCTGCAATGTTTTGCAAAAGCGAGAGAGACTGATTGGAAATTGAGAAGAAAAATGATTCTGCTTTCTGTGTTTGTACTGCTATTGTAAATAGTTATTCTGAATTGTATTTTTTTTATTCTACTGTTATTAAATCACTTGTCAAGAATTTTACAACTGCTCTTGGTTTTTCTATGCTTCCTGACCTGTGTCTTGATGACAGATGGTGTCAGAGTGGGATTTACGCTGTGCGTACTCTTAAGCCAGGAGTTGTGCGTGGGTACTAGACCTGGTACCAGAGAAGCATTGAAGAAAGGTATGGATTCTGCAGCTGCAAGCCCAGGAGTGGTTACCAGGAGAATGGCAGCCAATCTAGCAGAGACAGAAGTCCAAGCTCAGACTGTACAGCTAGCACCAGTGATAGAAAAAGAACAGGCAGTGACAGAACCTGAAAACCTGACTGCCTTTTTCAAATGGTGGTCTATACAACAAAAAGAGATGGAAAAACAGAGAAAAGAAGGAATGCAAAAACTCGAGAAGAGGAGATGCAGCGACAGAAGCAGCAGAAGAGAAGAGATGCAGTGACAGCAGCAGAAGAGAGAAGAGGTGCAGCGACAGGAGCAGTAAATGAGAAGGGATGCAGCGACAGGAGGAGCGGTGGCTAGATGCCTTGCAGGCTATCAAAGGCAGGATCTGGCACAGATCCAGATGAGCAACAGAATATAGGCAACTTGAAATACATTAAACTTACAAGGCTGTGTCCCTCCAAATATCGAAGCATACCTGACGACTTTTGAAAGGGTTGCTGCAGCCTGCCAGTGGCCAAAGCAGCAATGGGCAATAAGACTGGTACCTTACCTGACAGGGAAAACCCAACCTGCCTACAGATTTGCAGCTTTGGGTAAAAGAACACTGACCAGAAAGTGACAAAAATGCTGTTTCTTTGGCTGAAGACTACCAAATGGCCAGACAGACGTCACAGCAGCGAGATAACAACCAAGCACTGGTAAGCCATTCTTTTTCCCCATTTAAATTTCAAGTCTGATAAGAACTCTGGTGAGGATAACAAAATATGTGCCCAAAGACTTTTATTTGCTATATCTGTAATAAGCCAGGTCATATTGCAAGAAATTGAAATAGTAATAAGAGTGCCACTAGAGCAGATTTGTCCTTAGCAAATTGGGGCAAGTACTTATCACTCCTGTTGGGGTCACTGCGGCGCTCCCCACGGCTCCTTGGACCCCACCAGCCCACCTCAAAGCCAGCAAGTCTCCTAGTCACCCCTGTTGGGGTCACCGCAGCACTCCCCACGGCTCCTTGGACCTCACCAGCCTGCCTCAAAGCCAGCAAGGTACTGTAGCCAGCAGGTTTCATTTCAAGTCCTCAGGTAGCCTAGCTTTGAATTCTGGCACCTTTTCTAAGCATCTCCCTGCCTTACAAGCTGTGGCTGAATTTCTACTTCAACTTACCTCTGCACTGTTGCAGACTAGAGGAGACCACAAACCCCCCTGTGCAGACTGACTTAAATGTCCCTCTGTCCAGCTGAGCTGTAAACTGAATTTGTGCCTTGCATTGCAGCTCCCTGGTGTGTATGGCATTTCTGTGTGCACTGCAGTCTCTGAGTGTATGGCACTGTTTCTGATTTAATTGTATGCTCCTAGCCTGTTTCTCTGTGAGACACTGAAGTAAAATTTTCTCTCTCTCCCCCCCAAACCCCAACATGTCTTATTAAATGCTTGTTCCTTGGGGGCAGATATTCTTTTTTTTTTTTTCCCCTCAGTGATTGGACCATTTCTTCTGGTGTGAGGATCTCAAGGCAGCTAGCTTGTGAATTTCATTGTTGGATTGCCCCAGGAAGCTGGTAAATATCTCCACACTTAGCAAAAGCCTTAATAAGGTTTGTAGTTGCAGCTCTATAGCTCTGCCTGCTGGATAGTTTCATCCTTGGACTTACTGTCTCATTCCTGCAGTCAACTGCACTTTTGCTTCAGTCCCATCTCCAATCCTAAATTCGCTTTCTCTCTTTTTCCCTAGTTCTATGTTCCCTTCTTTTCCTTACTGGTGTACACTGTGGGGGTGATCTCACTTCACTGCAGCTCTGTAGGAGTATTTTCCCTTCTGCTAGCCCTCCAACTCTCAGTAGATCTTCTCTGCCAGCCATGTACTGACTCTGGGTACTCAAATAAAGACGAGGACTGGAGCTATTCTTTCTCAAACCTAATCATCAGGGGTAATACCTCTATCCCTGAAACCTGGCTCCTAAAGCTTATCCCATTTGCTAGTATAGCTGACTACCTAAGCCATTCCCCTTTTTATATGCCACTGGAGGGCAAACTCCAAGCCTCTCTCATTGAGACCTGGGTACCCCATGTCATCTCTCTCTCTGGTGATATTGAACCTAACCCAGGCCCTCCTGATGGCATCGCTCCCAAGAACCCATCTTACTGGTTCACAGAAAAGGGGCTTAAACTTACACATATGAACAGTAGAAGTCTTGTCAGCTAATTTTGTGCATCTTGAAGCCTGGATTGCTCACAACTCCCCTGACATCTTAGGTCTAACCGAGACTTGGTTAAAACCCCATATACCAGATTAATTATATAGGATCAGTGGATATAAACTTCACAGATGTAATCGTTCAAGTGCTAAAAAGGGTGGTGGTGGTAGTATGTGATTATGTTGACTCGATACCCAGAGGCAGTTCCAGTGCGTACTGTCACAGCCCCAAAAGTGGCAGCAGAGCTTGCCAAAAATTTCAGCAGGCTGGGCATACCAAAAGAGATTACTGATCAGGGTAGTAATTTTGGTGCTGCATTACTGAAGGAGCTGCACCAACTACTAGGCATCACTGCTATAAGAACCTCCCCTTATCACCCTCAGACAGACCGTCTTGTTGAGCGTTTTAATCAAACCCTAAAACGCATGCTAAAAAGGCTTGTGAAAGGGAAAGACTGGGACCAATACGTACCTTACCTGCTTTTTGCTTGCACAGAAGTGCCACAGGCATCAACAGGTTTTTCACCATTTGAAATGCTGTATAGTAGACAACCTAGAGGGCCACTGGATGTAACAAAAGAAACATGGGAAGATAACCCCCATCAGAAACATACTATTACATTTTATATGTGTGCCCTGAGAAAAAAGCTCGCAAAATATGTTGAAATCGCCCATAGTAATCTGGAAGAGGCCCAAAAACCAGCAGACAGTATATTATGACCATGGGGTAAAAGAAAAATGTTTTGAGCCAGGTGAAACGCTCTTGCTACTGTTACCCGCTACAGAAAACTGCTGATGGAGTGGCAACAGCCTTATAAAGTGCTTAGACATACTGGCACAGTTAACTATGAGATTGAGACCCCGTTAGGAAAAATCCTTCTAAGATATACCATGCTAATCTCAAGAAGTGGGTTGAAAAAAATGCCAAAAGCTGTTTTGCTAGTTTTACCAGAAACTGATAAGATATTGATGTAGTTTATGATGGACTGGAACAAACTGTTAGTGCTGTAAAGGAGAATATTTCCGTAACCTCCAAATAAACTGTAGAAATACTAAAGGCATTTGACAGTACTTTTATAACAGTACCAGGTCGAGCAAAATGAGTGTTGAGCATGTAATAGTGACAAGGAATGCTCGCCCTATTAGACAAAAACATACAGATTACCAGAGCAGTTAAGAGTTGACATGGTTAAGGAAATACAAAAAAATGAAAGAATTGAGTATCCTAGAAGCATCGAGAAGTGCTTGGTCATCACGAATGGTGATTGTAAACAAAAAAGAAGGGGGTGTAAGAATCTGCCTTGATTTCAGGAAACTTAAGTGTCAGAATTTGACAGTTATCCTATGCCCAGAATCAATGATTTAGTGGACAGACTGGAAAGTGCTAAGTATATCCGTACCCTCGATCTCTGCAAGGGTTACTGGCAAATTCCTCTAGGTAAAGAATCCAGAGACAAAACTACATTTGCCACTCCTATAGGAGTCTTATCAGTTCACCACCATGCCGTTTGGTTCATGTGGCGCTCCCGCTACATTCCAGCAGTACATGGATGTAATTTTATCGCCTCATATTGTTTATTGTGCTGTATACCCGGATGATGTTGTGGTGTACAGTCCAGACTGGAAGAGCCATCTGGAACACCTACGAGCAGTTAGTCAATCTATCAAAAAGGCAGGTCTGATAGTCCTACCAAGTGTGCACTGGGGCATGCAGGAGACCAGATATTTGGGCCATGTTGTGGAAAGTTTAGGGAGGCAGTGGTTTAAGGCTCCGAGCTGTAAACCTGGAGACCTGGCTTTTAATCCCGCAGCCCCCACTCGCGTACTGTGACCCTGATCAAGTCACTTCCTTGTGTTCCCAGGTTGCACCTCTAAACAAGCTTACAGCTTAGTGTCTCTCTCCTGGTTAAAAAAAAAAAAGAGAGAAGTCAAGCCAGAGGTTTCCAAGATAGAAGCTGTAGGTAACAGCCCTGTCCCCAAAACCAAGAAACATGTCGGGTAATTTTTAGGGCTGGCTGGTTATTATTGGAGATTTGTTCCCAGCTTTGCCGAGTTAGCTACTCCCCTCACTGAACTCACAAAGAAACGGTTCATGAATAATGTGAAATGGACCCCAGAGTGTCATGAGCCGGCTTTTCAGGCCATTAAGGCTGCATTATGTTCAGCCCCTGTTTTAAGAAGCCCAGACTTTGAGAAACAATTTCTGTTACAGACTACTGCGTCAGAGGTAGGCCTGGATGCAGTCTTGGGTCAGCATACAGATGGGAAGGAGCATCCTATTCTGTACATAAGTAGGAAATTGCTCAACAGAGAAAAGGTACTCCACCATTGAAAAGGAATGCCTTGCAGCAAAGTGGGCCATGGAGTCCCTTATGTTTTATGTACTGGGAGCTGACTTTGTACTTGTAACAGATCACAGTCCTCTCTGTTGGCTTAACCAAATGAAGGATAAAAATTCTAGAATCACACAGTAGTACCTGGCACTGCAGCCATTTAAATTTAAAGTGATGCGCAAATCTGGGAAAGATAATGTCAATGCCTATTTTTTTTTGTCAAGATATGGATCAGGAATTGAGAATTCTAAAGGCTGAAAAAACAAATGTGTGAGTTTAAACTTCACTGTTTGCTGTACTGTTATGGAAAAACAGGATACTGCATATGCACAGAACTGTAGGTTATATGCTTATGTTAGATGAGAATTAAGTGAAAGTTTTGGAAACTAGTTTTTGTAAAACAGGTTCCCTCTTGAGGGGGGTATGTGTTGGTTGAATACGACCCTGTCCTATTTGTTATGGAGAAAGAGTTTAAATGCAAGGGTTTGTTCTAGCCTCTCCTTTTCTCTCTCTTCTCTGTCTGGTTGTGCAGCCAAATTTTCTTGAAACCTAGCACATGATCACCTCGACGGTCTTGCAGCTCTCTGCCTCTCGCTATCTTTCTGCCCTCGTTTGCTGTTCTGTTTTCTCTTCTCCCTTGTATATCTACTGGTATAAATATATATGTGAATCATTTTGTGAAAATGTAATTGATACTGAGATTCTTTTGTTTGAAAGTTATACTGTTGAAAAACGAGGTCAGTTGTGGGTCTCAACGTTCTTTTTGCTGCACTTGCTGAAACTGACAAGAACATTGGAAACTTACAAGAACACCATTTAAGAAGCATGCTGTTTTTCTTAATGAGCTCCTGCACAGACTTATAAAAAGGAGCTGCAGTGTTTTGCAAAAGAGACAGACTGCGATTAGAAATTGAGAAGAAAAAGGATTCTGCTTTCTGTGTTTGCACTGCCATTGTAAATAATTATTCTGAATTTTATTTTTTTATTCTACTGTTAATGAATCACTTGTTGCGAATTTTACAACTGCTTCTAGTTTTCCTATGCTTCCTGACCTGTGCCTCGATGACATGTTTGTACTGTCTTTGTAAATAGTTATACTGAATAAATTTTACTTTTTATTTTGCTATTGAGAAAAATAAAACTGTTTGCAAATGTTTAACCTGCTTCTGGTTTTTCTATGCTTCCTTTCCTGTGCCTCAACATCTCTTGATGGATCAAGGCCCTACTTCCTTAATAGGCCTCCTCCACCCGATCCACAAGTCTTAAAATGGAGCCCGTCCAAAAGTGGGCCCGTTATCCATTGACCGAGATCCTGGACCAGGGGATTCTTCTACTGAGGCTTTCTCGGTGGTGGAGGCCATTCTTGGCCTTACCCTGGAGCTCTGGCAGTGCCCCGCTTCCTACTCTGCTCCCTCTTCCCAGATGGCCCATAAATATGTGGTACCTGTCAGATCTTACTTCAAGATACAGCTCTTGCAGCAGGTTACACCATTAGGACTGAAGCCATCAGGTGTCAGGACCCCATGGAAATTTTCTAGCTAGCAGTCTTCAGCGGAGACCGCCTCCTACGTTGGTCCCTCCCCCGACATCGGGCGTAGTACATAGGCGGTCCCAATCCCAGTTCTTTTCCCGCCGTCGACATCGCAAGCATCGGCCTCTCGGTTCCTTCTAGCGTGCGACGAACTTAGAGCTACAACGTTCTTGTCTTTCTTCACAGAATTGGATTTATCTGATGTCCTCTCCAAACACTTCTCTGGAAGGTCACCAATCGAAGTGTGCCTGCGGCAAACAGATCCCCTTCAAGGATCCTCACTCGGCCTGCGTGCGCTGCCTAGGCCAGGAACACGACACCAAGGCCTACTCCTTCTGCCAGGGCTTCAATATTCGCACCAGGATCCGCCGCCAGAAGGCCCTTCAAGCGTTTCTCTTAGAAGAGAAACTGAAGACCATGGATAAGGAACCTTCCTCCAGGGGGGAGTCGTGGAGTAAACCCCACAAACACCGGGAGAAGGAAAAGCCCAGGTCCCTGGCGAGAGCCTCGGACTCCCGAAGCTCCGGCTCGCAGTCAGACCACTCTCCCTCCAGGGCTGAATCACAGCTTCCCCCGGTTCAGGTCAGATCCTCCAGCAGCTCCTCCTCCTCTCTGCAGCCCCGCAAGACTTCCAGGCCATCGGCATCGTCCACTCCATCTAAGGCCTCGTCTAAGTCTGGGGAGCACCACAGATCTTCCTCCCGCCATCGGGACTCTGACGCCAGGTCAGTTTCTCAGCCTTCGCGTGGGTCGGACCCGGTTCCTCGTAAGACCAAGGATCTGACGTCCCTCAAACGGGCGCCAGACCCGACGTCGGCCAAGCATCACCGGCGCTCCCAGGAGCCAGCGACAACCAGACACCCGTCGCCGGCCAGGCGTTCGCCTCTGAGGACGTCGGCCAGGGGACTGACGTTGGCTACCCCAGAGAGGAGGACCGCACCACTGGCTGACGTCGGTCAGAAGGACTCATCGGAGGAGGATATCACTCGGCCCAAGGACCAGGCGAGCGATACCGGAGACATTGGGCTCCCACGGGAACCTTCCCTGGAGCAGGAGACCCCCGGGTACCCGACCCCGGCGACAGGCCACCGGCGCCCAGCCAGTCGTCTGGCTTGAACTTGGCAGAGGTAAATGAGCTCTTTACCTTCTGGTGGGACACCGTCAGGAAAGATGTGGTCTCCACGCACCCTCCTCCGGCTCCGCCTCCACCCACTGCTTCACCACCTACGCCCCCTCCTCCGCCTAAGGGGCCTGTAGGACGGTCACCAACCCCCAAGGAGCGAACACCACCTCCTCAGGGCAGATCCTCAGACAGGAGAAGACCTCCCTCTAGATGTACTTCAGGGTCACCCAGTTCTAAGAGGCCCAGACGACGCCGGTACACCCCGTCTGGGGAGGATTCTAGATCTGACACCTCGGGGTGCTCCAGATCTCCTTCTCCCATCAGCATTCCTCTCCGGACCACACGACTTGCCTAGGTCTCCTCCGGATGATCCTTCTTCGCGGAGATCATGAGGCACATCCAGGAGAATATGGGGTGGGATGCTGAAAGCTTCGACCCGAGACAACGCCTTGCCCACTACCTTGACGAGAGACCCAAAGCCTGTGGTAGTGCCACCCTTGGTGGACACCTTTGCAGACGTCACCAAGGCTGCGCAGAGCGTCCATGATCTACTCGGCAGTGCCGAAGAAGGCTGACCGCCTATACAAGGCCCCTAGGTAGGACCAGTATCTGGCGAACCATCCTCTGGCTGACTCCCTGGTCATCACTGCCTCGCATGACCGGTCTCAGAGACCTCGGCATTTGAGCACACAGCCACCGGACCCGGAATCCAAGCAATTGGATGTCCTGGGTAGGCGCACGTACGCGGCTGTGACTTGCACCATCAGGTCACTGAATTACCTCACCCATATGGCTCAATTCCAGAACGCACTGTGGGAACAGGGACAGGACCTGGTCGAGAAGATGACCGATGGCAACCAAAAGGAGGAGCTCTTGAACCTCCTCCGCACAGGTTCGGATGTGGGAACCCAGGTGCTCAGAGCCGCATACGATTCTGGGGATTCTTCAGCCAGAGCTGCAGCCTCAGGGGTATGTCTCCGGAGACACTCTTGGCTCCGTGTCAACGGTTTAACCCCGGACATCCAGAAGAACATCTTAGACGTCCCTTACAACAGCGAGGTCCTATTTGGTGAAGCCTCTGAGAAGGTGATCACCAAACACCAGGATGCAGGGAAGTCAGTCAGATCTGTACAGGCCATGTACAGGTCCCAGCCCAGTTCCTTTCGTAACAGATACAAAGGCAACAGCCACGTTCCAGCCAACATCAGAGGGGCACTTTCACCGGAAAAGATCAGGCCAAGTCATCCCCAGGCATAGGCCAACGAATTGCAAAGTCGGCCCAGCCTGCTGGATGAGCAGCTGCCACAGCATGACTCCTTCCGGCCCCGCCCTCCTCAGGATCAGCGGGAAAGAAGGTCGAGTGCGCTCCATGCGCCACCTGCCAGGGTGGCTGTCGATCACCACAAACAGGTGGGTGCTGCAACTGGTCAAAAAAGGCCACTATATAGAATTTGTAGGAAGCCCACCTACAAGACCTCCCCTGCTTTCCCGCTACTCTGGTCAGCATGCCCTGCTCATACAGCAGGAAGTGCTCACGCTTCTGGAGAAAGAAGCCTTAAAGCACGTTCCAGAGAACCAGAGAGAACTAGGGTATTATTCTCACTTCTTCCTGGTTCCAAAGAAAACAGGGGACCTCTATCCAATACTGGACCTCAGCGACCTCAACTTCTCGGTCGCCTACAAGCGCTTCCGCATGGTGACCCTTCCGGGCCTAATTCCCATGTTGAAGCGAGACGCCTTTCTGGTGTCTTTGGACATGCAGGACGCTTACCTGCACATTCCAATTGCTCAAGCGCACCGGAGGTTCCTGCACTTCGAGTTTCAGAGCCGCCATTATCAGTTCTGAGCTCTTCCCTTCGGGCTGTCATCGGCACCTCGCGTTTTCACGAAGTGCATGGCAGTCATAGTGGCGTCTCTCAGGAGGCAAGGCCACTACATGTTCCCATACCTGGACAACTGGCTTCTCACGGCACCCTCCAGGGAGGCACTGATGATGGCCATTCATGACACCCGGTCCCTTTTTTAATCTCTAGGTATCCTCATCAACTACAAGAAGTCAGTCCTGGTGCCATCCCAGAAACTGCAGTTTATAGGAGCAGTTCCGGACACCGTCAGAGGGAAAGCCTTTCTTCCCTCAGACAGAGCGGAACACATCAGATCCCTCATCTGGGACCTGTCGGTGAAGAAGACCGTCCCGGCCAGATTGGTCCTTCGCCTGCTCGGACACATGGCTGCGGCCATTGCAACAGTCCCGATGGCACGGCTCCACATGCAGGTAACCCAGTGGATGCTAAGGGTACAGTGGGACCAAAGGCAAGACCATCTCAGCACCCAGTTGAATCCGAATACCGTGATTCGGGATTGCAGTGGTGGCTAGATCCGAGAACCTCTCGCGGGGGTTCCCTTTGTAGCGCTGTCTCCGACTGTGACTCTCTCCACAGACGCCTCAGGGCTCGGGTGGGGAGCACACCTAGACGATGTTCGGTCTCGGGGCATTTGGACAGCCCAGGAGTCTCATCTCCACATCAGCATTTTGGAAATGAGGGCAGTCCTTTACGCTCTGCAGGCCTTCCAGTCGGAGATTCCACTGGGTACACTCCTGTTGCAAACAGACAATACCGCGGTGATGTATTATTTCAACAAACAAGGAGGCACTCACTCCTACCCGCTTTGCAGGGAGGCCATGAGAGTGTGGGAGTGGGTATTGCAACACAGCGCAAACCTAATTGCAATTCATGTACCGGGAGTGGACAACAGCATCGCAGACAGTCTGAGTCGCTCTCAGGCCAGAGTCACAGTGGGAACTTCAGGAGGTGGCAGAGGATCTGTTTCACAGATGGGGCACTCCAGAGTTGGACCTTTTCGCATCCCCATCCAACGCAAAACTGCCCAATTTTTGCTCGCTAGATCCAGGGCCTGGTGTTTTCTGGCGAGACGCGTTGTCCCTCTCCTGGGCGGGCAGATTCCTCTATGCCTTCCCTCCTTTCCCGTCGATCCAGAGAGTTCTCTTACAACTTCGCAGGGAGCAAGCAACGCCAATTTTGATCATGCCTTTCTGGCCCAGAAAAATTTGGTTCCCTCTTCTGCATCAGCTATCCCGGGAACCTCCAGTTCCTTTGCCAATCAGCTCCCATCTATTGTCTCAGGAGGCGGGTTCATTGGTTCATCCAGACTTAACGTTCATTGAACCTGCATGCTTGGCTCCTAGAGACATAGCCATGATCAGATACGCCAGAAAGCCGGCTACCCATGCAACGTACGCCATGAAATGGTGTAGATTCTGTTTGTGGGCTCAAGTGCGCGGTTTCTCGCCGTTAGACTGTCGCGAAAAGCTGGTTCTGGACTACCTGCTTTCCCTTTTTCATTCTGGACTGGCTTACTCCTGGATTAAAGTGCACCTTTGTGCAATTTCTGCTTACCATGCCCCTGTAGGCCATCGGACGGTGACCCAGCTGGACACTACTTGTGCCTTTTAAAGGGGAGTCCTCCACCTTAGGGCGCCCATCAAGGATCCGATTCCTCCTTGGGACTTACCCTTCGTCCTGGAGCAGCTTACGCTGCCACCTTTTGAACCAGCCATGGATTGCAAGCTTCGTTTTCTCTCTCTTGGAAAACGTTATTTTTAGTTGCTGTTACTTCGGCAAGAAGGATCTTGGAATTGCATGCTCTAATGTGCAAAGAGCCTTATTTGGTTTTTCACCAGGACAGTGTTTCCCTGAGGACAAACCCAAAGTTTTTGCCTAAGATGGTTTCAGCCCTCACGCTTAACCAGGATATCGATCTTCCAGTGTATTTCCCAAAGTACACTATTCGAGGAGAAGCCCTTCTGCACACCCTTGATGTGCATCGGTGCCTCAGATATTATCTGACCAGAACCAAACAGTTTCGTAAGGTGGACCAACTTTTTGTCTCCTTTGCTTTCAGAATGAAAGGAGCTCCTGTCTCCAAACAGTCTCTCTCTCGAGGTGGCTTATCCATTGCATCACTTTGTTATGACAAACGCAATAAACCCTTACCGGGCGCGGTCAAGGGTCATTCCACGAGAGGGGTGGCCACTTCCTTTGCAGCGTTAAAGAACGTCTCCACCTCAGCTATTTGCGCTGCAGCTACTTGGAGCTCTGTGCATACCTTTATCAGGCATTACAGTGTGGACACTGCATTGACGCAAAGAGCTGGTTTCGGCCTAGCCATCCTTCAGGGACTTCTGTACTAGGCTCGAGTAGTATTGAGATCTCTACCTTTCCTCCTCCCTGTGGTGTAGGATTGCCACTATTGCTTGGAAATCAGTCCTAATGGTGTAACCAGCTGCAAGAGCTGTATCTCGGAAATGCGATGAGTACATTACGTAAGAACTTACCGTAACAGTAGATCTTTGAGAACAGCTCTTGCAGCAAGTACCTTCCCGCCCACCATCCCCCTTCTTTTGGAGGTAGGTCGTAGCCAAACACCCATCTTACGGAATCGGATGTTCTGATTTTACAGTCTTGGCCATCTGGTGGCGGATCCTTGGTCTCCTCTTCTGATGTCATCCAGCGGCTGGGAGTCTCCGGCAGGAGAACTGAGGATTGTGGGGGGACCGCCTCCTTATGTACTACACCTGATGTCGGGGGCAGGACCGATGTCAGAGGCGGTCCCCGCTGAAGACTGCTAGCTAGAAAATTTCCGTGGGGTCCTGACGCCTGACTGCTTCAGTCCTAATGGTGTAACCTGCTGCAAGAGCTGTTCTTGAAGATCTACTGTGACGGTAAGTTCTTACATAACTGTACTTTTCCTTTTGGGATTCACAGAACACCCCTTGGCTGAGGGACTGGTGGCTGATGCTGTGTTCAGGTGCTCGGGCAATACTGGGGACGTCGACAACTTTCCCCGACAAGGTGTCCAAGAAATTGGTCTATGTGGCTAAGAAGGTCTATGCTGCCTCCTCTCTTGATCTTCGCCATGCGAGTTAGGCTCTTCTTGTGGCCTGTTTCTCCCATGCCCTGCTGGGCTCACTGGATGAGGTGTTTCCTCATCTGCCTTCAGACCACAGTCAAACAGGGCCGGGCTGTAACCAAAGTGCTTCAGACAGCCATGGTCATTGGGGAGTCTTGCGCCCGCTCTGTGGCGGCCTCCGTGGCCATGCGCTGCAGGGCTTCGCTGAGGATCTCGACCTTCAATGTGGACTCTCGGCAGAAGTTAGCAGATGTCCCCTTTTTGGGCACTGACTTATTCGGGCCCAGGTTTGAGGGCCACCTCACTCAGATTGAGAAGTCCAGTGCCGCCTTAGACTCCTTGACATCTGCCCAAAGGGACTGCAAAGGGCTCCATGCAGCAGCAGAAAAGGAAGCTCTTTCGGACCACTTCCAGTCCTGCAGCCTAGTGTGGCAAGCAGGCTCAGACTTGGTGACCTCAGCCGAAATCTGTAGCCTCGATCCTCCATAAGCCAGGAGGAAGAGGTGCTGACGGTCCCTCAGCCAGGCCCCCCTCCTTTTCCAAGCCTGCCCAGTGATGGGATGAGGTGTGCCTTCTTCATGCCTGTCACACCACCCATGGGGGGCCAGCTCCGCCACTTCCTTTTCACTTGGTTCACTGTCACAATGGACAGGTGGGTTCTCGAAGTGGTCAGTCAGGGTCTGCTTCTGGAGTTTGAGCAGTACCATCCTTGTTGAGCCCATGCCCCATGGGAGGACTTGGTATCTGCAGACATTCTGTCTTCTATTTGAGATGACATTGTCCATCTCCTCCCCAAGGAGGTCATGGTTCAAGTTGTGGATCTTCTGTAACATGCAGGGTTTGTCTCCATGTACTTCTTGGTGCCAAAATGGACAGGGGGCTGGCGCCCCATTCTAGATCTTGCACGACCTGGACAAGTTTCTCAGGTCGCGCACCTTCAGGATGGTAAATTTGTCTCCGCTCAAACCACCTCTAGAGCAAAACATGTGGTTTTGCTCCCTGGATCTACAAGACGTGTTCTTTGTTGCCCTGATTTGTCTTGTCTCACAGAAGGTTCCTCCGCTTCTTAGCAGAGGGATCCCTCTGTGAGTTCCAGGCTATGCCTGTTGCCCTCTCCACGGCCCCCAGGGTCTTCACCAAGTGTATTGCAGTGGTGGCAGCTTACCTGAGGCGCCGAGGTGTCCAGTTAACCCCACCTGGATGACTAGCTGATAGCAGGTCCCTCCAGTCAGGAGGTGAAGCATTCCAGGAACCTGACCCTTCAGACCTGTGTCTCCCTTGGTCTCCTGGTGAGGCCAAGTCGAAACTTATGCCCTCGCAGGTACCCAACTTCATCGGGGTGGAGCTAGACGCTTGCTGAGCCAGAGCATGGCTCCCAGCAGGCAGGGTGGAGAGTTTCTCCTGTTTTTGACCAGTCATTTCAAGATGGGCAGTTTCATCCTGCCCAGGACTTCCTACTCCTGCTGAGTTATATGGTGGCCTGCTCCAGTGTGGTCCGATGGGCCTGCTGGAGAATGTGCTCTCTGCAGTGGGAGCTGGCCAGCCAGTGGTCTCGGCGCTTGGGTCACTTCAACCAGCTGGTCACTGACCCAGCGGATATGTGACACCATCCAGTGCTGGTGAATTCCTGAGCATCTGCAGGAAGGGATCCCATTTGTCTGCCCAGAGCCAACTGTCATCCTGATGACAGACGCCTCTCTAATGGGCAGGGGACCACAGTCCATGTGCTCAGGATCCCCGAGGAGTCCTGATGCCACATCAAGCTGCTGGAGCTTCGAGCAGTTCGGTTGGTGCTGAATGCATTTGCTCTGCATATTTGGGGTCAGGTGGTCCAGGTCCAGATGGACAACATCACGATCGTGTACTATCTCAACAAACCGGGCAGAGCGCACTCCCTACCTTGGTGCAAGGAAGCTCTCCACGTGTGGACCCTCGTGTGTGCCTGGGGGCCGATCTTGTAGTCATGTATGTGGCAGGGGCCTCCAACCAGCTTGAAGACACTCTTGGCCGTGTGGGCGAGGCATTTCACGAGTGGTCTCTCCGCCCAGAGGTAGTACACAGTATGTTCTCCCAGTGGGGCACCCTCAGGTGGACCTGTTCGCCTCCAGGGAGAATGCAAAGCTGAGGCTGTTTTATGCCCCCCCCAGCAGGGAACCCTACATGGGGATGCCTTCTCAAGGCCCTGGACCCCAAGCCTCTTCTATGCTGTCCCTCTTCCCTTAATCCACAAGGTGCTGCTCAATGGCAAGAGGAAAAAGGCACAGGTGATCCTTGTGGAACTGGACTGGCCACACCAATTTTGGTACCCTGAGGCGTCTTCTCCTCCACCTGGACCTGTTCATCAATCGGGGGAAGGTACTCCATCCAGACCTTCAGTCCTGCTCCTAACAGCCTTGTTCCTGAGCAGCTAGAGTTCCAGGCTTTGAGTTTGTCTGAAAATGTCCTCACTATTGTGGAGGCATCTCGGAATGAGTCGACTAGGAAATGCTACATCTTCAAATGGAAGAGGTTCTCCCTTTGATGTCGGGGCAAGAGGTTGGACCCTTTGTCCTGTCCAGTGGCTAGCATCCTTGATTACTTGTAGTCTGTCTCTGTCAGGCCTTCAGTCGACCCTCAAGGTGCACCTAGCAGCCATCTCTGCTTACCGGGCATGAACCGGTCAGCAGTCTGCACAGGAGAAGGTGGTCTAGAGCTTTATAGGCCACAGCCAAATTTTCCCCTCCAGTGTGTGAACCACCGTGGGACTTGTTGCTGGTTTTGGCAAACCATTCGAACCGATGCACAGGTGTGACATGTCACACCTGTTATGGAAGACCACCTTCCTGGTGGCTATCGCATCAGCCAGAAGGATCAGTGATCTCCAGACACTCTCAGTGGAGTCTCCTTACCTCTTCTTCCACAGGGACAAGGTTGTCCTGCGCCCCAACCCGAAGGTTGTCTCGAATTTTCACCTTAGCCAGGTGATTAATCTCCTGGTGTACTTCACCAACCACACCTCGGAGGCCGAGCACAGGCTCCATACATTGGACCTGCGGCGAGTGCTAGCCTCTGTTACAAGGAGTGCATGGCTGGAGTTTGGGGAGAGGTTCGCCAGCTATTTGTCACCTATGCTGAAGCCGCACCTGCAGACTAGCAGTTGAGCGGACATTGGCTGGTGGATTGTATCCTGCATTGACCTCTGCTATAGGTTGGCGGGTAGGGAGCCTCTCATTGGACTAAGGGCTCATTCCACCTGCCATACTGCTTCCTCAGTTGCTGCTTCCAGAGACGTCCCTATCCAGGAAATCTGCAGTGCTGCTACCTGGAGGTCAGCACACACTTTCATTTCCCACTACCACATTGACTTTGCTGGTTTTGTGGCCTCAGTTCTCTAGTCTCTGTTTCTGTTTCCAGAGTAAGGGGGTTTGCACCTTGTCTCCCTCCTCCCAGGGATCTGCCAAGACGTGGATAGAACATCATAGTCACGTCCCTAGAAAAACAGGTTCTAGGGATGTGGAGATGAACTATCCACACTTTCTGGCAGTTGCTTTTTCTTTTAAGACTTGCTGGAAACATCTTCAAGCTGGCTCCTCCCTCCCACCCAGGTGGTAATTCCCTTGGCTCTGCCCCATGACGCCAGATCTTTCTTTCCGCTGAAAGAAGGTTCCCTCCTTACCACTTCCGCATTGAGTAGGCCCTGGTGCTTCAGTCTTTGGATTTACTTCTGAAACTTAAAACTCATTTGAGTTTCGTTTTCAGCTCAATCTTTAATCGTGACCTCGACGGAGAATGAATCCTTGCCCAGATTTTGCTGGTGCCCGTGTGGGCAGAAGATGTTGCATAATGACACCCACGCCTCGGTCGTGTACTGTCTGGGCCACGATCCACAGGCCTGCAACATTTGTTGTTTTACCTGACTGTCCTGGAGGATCGTGTTGCCCACCTGAAGTTGGGAAGTCTGGATCAACATCCGCTGGTCAAATGAAAGGATGCCTGTTTGGTGGTCTTTGCGGCTGTGGGGTCCGCTGAGCAGTTGGAGCAATTCAAGGCCTTCGAGGAGGAGCCGGCAGCCCAGGTCACCACTCAATCCTTTTCTGCTTTGGCCTTCATTCCACTCCAGTTGGGCTCCACTTAATTGGCCTACTTCAAGGAGCTGTGCCAGTCCCTCCCGACCAATGGGCAGGGACCTTCTGAATCAGAGTTCCTACTTACGCATGAAGGAGTCCTAGAAGGATAAAGAGAAGACTTTGTTGATCCAGGAACCGGGAGTGTTCCCGCTCTCAGGAATCTTCGGTTTTGACTACGATCAAAACCGTGGCCGCTGGTTTCAAGGAAACCCCGTCATGCCAGTTGGCTGAGACACCAGCTGACGATGCGGCCAGGATTTTTCTCAACCCTGTCGACCAGTTTTCATCTGAAGAGGCCTACAACTCTCTTTTCAGGACTCCAGTCCTGCCCATGACCACTGTAGGGGCTGCTGAGCCACCCCTTCCGGTCACCGACCTAGACCAGGAGGAGCCGCAGACCTTTCCGGCCCCCTCTTGAGGCCCATCGGCACCACCGACGGTCGAGGTCTCGGTCTTCTTTCTCCTCTGGTTCAAGCAGGTCCCGCTGACATCAGCAGTCTCGCTCTTGGCACCATGGGAAGGGACACCACCACTACTCGTCTTGGTCCTCCTCGGATGAGGAGAGGCTTCGGCTCAAATTGCGTCAACGCTCTGAAGACCTGACGTGGCAAAAGTTAGTGCTGACCGGGCTGAAACACGCTGGCTAATACCCCAACCATTATTTGTCTGTCGCCCCCGCTAGGTCCAGTCGTCACTGTTCCTCCCCCAGTAGAGCCGGTCCAGACCGTTTTGGCTCAGCCAAAGCTGGCTTCTCCACCGATTTGTGGTGGAGCTGCCATCTAAGCAGCCATTGACCTAGACTCCAAGCAAGTGAGGCCCAGTCGGCTAAGGGGCTTCCCCATTGGCTGTCGTTCACTCTCATGCCGGACAAGGATGGGTCGAACGTGATTCTGGTGGTCGCCCGCTTTATGCAGACTGCTCAGAGTCTGAGGATTCCTCCCTGCACTACCGTCTACTGGATACAGAGTCGATGGGGGATCTGTCGATGGATGAAGACCCCACATCGTTCATGGGCATTCTCCGCCTCATCTCCGAGTTCAGAGGGATGAAACTGGAGCCCGTTCAAAAACGGGCTCACTACCCCCTTACAGGTATTCTGGATAAAGGGTACTTTCTGACAGAGGCTTTCCCAGTGGTTAAGGCTGTCTGCCTTGCCCTGGAGCTCTGGCAGCGCCCAGTTTCTTGTCCAGCGCCCTTGGTCCGGATGGCCTGCAAATATGCGGTGCCCACCAGTTCTCATTCAGGGTTCATGGAGCATCCCTCGACTGAGGGTTTGGTGGCTGACTCCATGTTTAGGCATTTGGGCAATACAGGAGACGTCGATAGACCGCTAGGTAAGGAGTCCAAGAAATTGGACCACTCTGCTGAAAAGGTCTATGCTGCCTCCTTGCTCGGCCTCTGCCAGGCAAGCTTGGCCATCATGATGGCACTCTTCTCCCATGCGTTTCTGGGTTCTCTGGATGAGGTGATTCTTCATCTTCCTGTGGACCTCCAGACTATGGTCAAGCAGGTCTGGGACCAGGGTCGCGCTGTGGCCAAACTGCAACTTCAGACAGCCCTGAACATTGGAGATTCCTGTTCCTGCTCGGTGGGGGCTGTGATTGCCATGCACCATAGGGCTTGGCTGCAGACACGGCAGATACCCACCACAAGCTGACAGATGTACCATTCTTGGGCACTAATCTCTCTGGGCCTGGTGTGAAGAATCCGCTCCAACGCATTGCAAAGTCCAGTGTCACCCTGGACTCTGTGACATCCACCCAGATGGACTCTAAGGGCTGTAAGCAGCAGAAGTGCAAGCCCTTTCGGTCCTCTACTCCTTTGGCAAAACCAGCCCAGCATCAGTCTGCCAAGCAGCCTCAGTCCTGGCGATCTTAGGCCAAGTCCGTGGCCTCGGTGATCCAAAAGCCCGGAGGGAAGGAACCCGGTGGCTCCTCAGCCGGATCCTCCTTCAAGTCTGCTCAGTGACTGGATGGGGGTTGCCACCCTTGTGCCCGCCACGCCTCACCTGGGTCGTCCTGTGGGGGGCTGGCTCCACCATTTCCTTTCCACCAGGTCTACTGTTACCACAGACAGGTGGGTTCTGGAAGTGGTAGGTCAGGGTCTGCCTCTGGAATTCAAGCAGTACCCTCCAAGCCGATCCCGTGCCCCACTGAAGGACTTCGTATCTGCAGACACTTGGTCAGCTCTTCGAGACTACCTAGCCCAGCTCCCTATGTGTCTTCCCATATGGCCAGACTTTCTCTCAATCAATCGAAAGGTTCTCCACCCAGACCTTCAATCTATGCACCTGACAGCCTGGTTTCTAAGCGGCTAGCGTTCCAGGCTTTGGGTGTCTCCAAAGATGTCCTCACTGTCGTGGAGGCGTCTAGAAAGGAACCTACCAAAAAAAGCTATGCCTTCAAATGGAAGAGATTTTTCATTTGGTGTCAGGGCAAGGGGTTGGACCCTTCATCCTGTCCAGTGGCTAGCATTTTGGACTGTCTGTTGTCTCTCTCCCAAGGGGGACTGTGGTCGATGACCCTTAAAGTGCACCTGTCAGCCATCTCTGCTTACCAGGCGCGAGCTGGTCAGCAATTGGTGGCATAGGAGAAGGTGGTCTGGTGCTTTTTCAAAGGCTTAGATCACATTTCCCCTGTGGTGCTTGAACCATGGGACTTGTTTACTGGTTTTGGCAAAGTTCATGGGCAAGCTGTTCGAACCGTTGCACAGGTGTGACATGTCTCACCTGTCATGGAAGACCACTTTCCTGGTGGCTGTCACGTCAGCCAGAAGGATCAGTGAGCTCCAGGCACTCTCGGTGGAGTCTCCTTATCTGGTCTTCCACAGGGACAAGGTTGTCCTGTGCTCCAACCCAAAGTTCCTCCTGAAGGTTGTGTCAGAGTTTCACCTGAATGGGGTGACAACTCATCCAGTGTTCTTCCCAAATCACATCTCTGAGGCCAAGCACGGGCTCCATATTCTGGACCTGATGTGAGCGCTCGCTTATTACAAAGAGCGCATGGCTGGAGTTCAGGGAGAAGTTCGCCAGCTGTTTGTCACCTCCTCTGAAGCCGCACCTAGCAGACCTGCAGCCAAGCGGACAGTTGTCAGGTGGATCACATCCTGCATTGATCTCTACTGTATGTTGGCGGGTAGGGAGCCTCTCTGAAGGCTAAGGGCTTATTCCACCTGCCATACCACTGCAACGGTGGCTGCTTCTAGGGATGTCCCTATCCAAGAAATCTGCAGAGCTGCTATAGTCGTGGCCAAAAATATTGGTGCCCTTGCAGTTTTTTCTAATGCACCATTCCTTCCAGAAAATTGTTGAAATAAAAAAATATTTTGGTATCCACATATGTATTTCTTTGGTTTGCAGTTTAATAAAACACAAAAAGCAGAAAAATTTACTAAGTCTTAGCTTATTCCACACAGAAATTCTTAAATGGCCCGGTCAAAATTATTGGCACCTTTTAGAAGTTGTTAGAAATGATTAGATTTCAAGCAGGTGATTCTCCTTTACTTTGGAATTGAACTCACCTGTGGTGAGTTGCAGGTGCCTGCAATATAAAAATCACTCATTCAACCAGTTTGAATAGAGAAAAGGACTCATTCTCCTGTTTTGTGTAACTGTGTGTACCGCAGTGAGCATGGAGAAAAGAAAGACAGCCAGAGAATTGTCTGAGGAGGTCAGACAGAAGATTGTAGCCAAGCATGGACAATCTCAAGGCTACAAATCAATCTCCAGAGACCTTGATGTTCCACCGTACGTAATGTTATCAGGATGTTTAAGGCCCATGGCACTGTAGCCAACCTCCCTGGACGTGGCCGCAAGAGAAAACTTGATCGAAGATTGCAGCGCAGGATTGTTCGAGTGGTGGAGAAAGCACCTCGATCAACTGCCAAACAGATTCAAGCTGACCTTCAGACACAAGGTATGACAGTTTCAACTCGCACCATCCGTCGCCAACTCAATGAAAGGGGGTTATATGGCAGGAGGCCTAGGAGGACCCCACTGCTGAGAGAGAGACATAAGAAAGCCCAACTGGGGTTTGCCATAACACACCTGAACAAGCCAAAATCCTTCTGGGAGAATGTCCTGTGGACAGATGAGACCAAATTAGAGCTTTTTGGTAAAGCACATCATATCTATTTACAGAAAACAAAATGAAGCCTTCAAAGAAAAGAACACCTTCCCTACAGTCAAACATGGAGGAGGTTCAGTGATGTTTTGGGGTTGCTGTGCTGCCTCTGGCACTGGGTGCCTTGAACGTGTGCATGGCATCATGAAATCTGGAGATTACCAGGCCATTTTGGAGCTCAATGTTGAACCCAGTGTCAGAAAGCTGGGTCTTCGTCGAAGGTCATGGGTCTTCCAGTAGGACAGTGACCCCTAACACACTTCAAAAAGCACCCAGGAATGGTTCAAGACAAGACGCTGGACTGTTCTGAAGTGGCCAGCAATGAGTCCAGATCTAAATCCCATTGAAAACCTGTGGAGAGATCTGAAAACAGCAGTTGGGAGAAGGCACCCTTCAAATCTGGGAGAACTGGAGCAGTTTGCACAAGAAGAGTGGGCCAAACTGCCAGTAGAGAGGTGCAGGAAGCTCATCCATGGCTACAGGAAGCGGTTGATTGCAGTTATTTTGACCAATGGCTGTGCTACCAAATATTAAGTCTAGGGTGTCAATAATTTTGTCAGTGCCATTTCTTTTCATTTTCTGATTTAAAAGGATATATTAAATTCTGAATCAAAAACAAAGGTTCTGTAATATTAACAGAGAAATAAAGAATTGTGGAGACCAAATACTGTACTGTTGTTAATTTCAACTTATGTTTACAGGAATTGTGAGTTATTTGTAAAAGTCCAAGGGCGCCAATATTTTTGGCTACGACTGTACCTCTAAGTCAGCACACACCTTCATTTCCCATTACCACATTGACTTAGTGTCACGCCGAGATGCTGGTTTTGGGGCATCGGTTCTCCAGTCTCTGTTCCCGAAGTAGGGGGTGTGCGCCTTGCCTCCCTCCTCCCGGAGAACTGCTAGAAGTCTGCCAGAAAGTGTAGATAGAACATCATATCCATGTCCCTAGAAACTCTGGTTACTCACCTGTAACAGTAGATCTTCCGCGGAGTGGTCTCTTGCAGTAAGTAATACTTTGGGGTATCCAGCAGAGGTCGCTGTGGTGCACAGCAGCTCTTCCAGCAGTTTTTCACCAGGAACTGCCCACACGATATCAGCTTCCTGTTTTCTATATGTGTGGGCAGTCCTGGTATCCTCGGTTCATTTTTCCGCCATCTTCAGCTCGTGCAGCAGCTAGTGCAATCTCTTTGTGGCAGTTATCAACGAGAAATTTGGAATTTAGATGAATGTCTACCGATTCTTCAAAGAAACAAACTTTATTTCATTCCTGCCGTTGCGGTACGAAGATATACCGCTTTGACAATCTCATACTTTGTGTAAGGTGTCTGGGTCCCACACACGACACTAATTCCTGTAGTTTGTCAGGAATTTAATCCGACAACTCGTCAACAATGATTGCTTGAAATTCAGCACCTTTTGAAGGAGCAAAAAATGTCTCTCTTGGAGAACCAGGGGCCTCATACCAAGGGCTCCCCCTCTACTGGTTCTCATTCCAGGCGGGAGAAGGAGAAACCCTCCTTACACTCCCTGCCTCATCTCCCATCGACGGCCACCGTTTCTGGTGTCCCTCCGTGGACTGGGCGTCCTTGAAACATTTTGACAGGGGCTCATACCCTCTCGTCGTCGGCAATTTCCAGTGCTTTGAATGCAGTTCAAATAGTAACTGCTCAATTGACGGAGGCTTATATTTCCTCTCGTCTACACTTTCCAGCGCTTTACATGCAGTTAAATATACTGCTGCTCTGTTGACGGGGGGCCTCCTCTCCCGTCGACTGCATCTGACAATTTAAGTGAAAATAATTAATTCTCCTCTGCGGGCCCGTCAACGAGATCCTGCATTCCTCAGGGGAAACCTATGGCTTATGCCTTATTGACTGCCCCTCTGCCTACACAGGTGGCTTCCTATAGGGGTCAGGCGGACAGAGATCAGGACCCTGGTCTTTACCACCCAGGGGCGAGACTTGCTCATACTACGTGTCCCATTCCCGCTATCACCCCCCACTTGTTTCCCAACATGCCCCCTTCTCACCCCACAAAAAGCTTACAAGTGTTCTCTCTTGTTGCCAGTAATCTCTTGGCCTCCTGTAAGCCAGCAACAAGAGCAGCACACAATTCCAAATGGAAGCGCTTTTCCATATGGTCTACCTCTCGATCTTCAGACCCTTACTCTTGTCCACTGACAAAGGTTTTGGACTACCTGGCCTTACTATGTGAGTCCGGTTTAAGTTACTCTTCCATCAAAGTCCACTTGGCCGCCATCTCTGCCTTCCATGAACCTCTGGATGGCAGGTTACTATACCAACATCATCTAGCTAAGATGTTTTTGAAAGGAATGTTACATATTAAACCTCCTGTTAGAAGACCCACTTCTCCATGGGATCTCAATTTTATGATAGAAAAATTGACCCTTGAGCCTTTTGAGCCAGCAGCCACTTGTGAACTTCATTTTCTTTCATGGAAAACCCCATTTCTGCTGGCTGTCACTTCCGCTCGACTTATTTCTGAGCTTCATGCCCTCGTGTAGGGAACCTTACTTGATTTTCCTTAGAGACAGGGTGGTCCTTCGTACCAACCCTTCTTTCCTTCCTAAAGTAGTTTACGAACATACTTTAAATCAGTCCTTGGAGATTCCGATCTACCGTTCTGACTACTTCAATCGGGGTGAACATCTACTACATACTTTTAAATGTCCATCGTATATTACACTGCTATACTAATCGGACACAATCGATTAGACAGACGTCTCAACTGTTCGTCTCTTTTGCCCAAGGTCACGACGGCCTCCCCGTTGTAAAACATACTCTTTCATCTTGGTTGGCAAAGTGTATTACATTTTGTTGCAAAAAATTCAACAAGCCTTTACCTGGACCTGTCCAAGACCACTCCACTAGAGCTATGGCCACCACTGCGGCTTGCTTTAAAGGAGTCTCCATTTCAGATATCTGCAATGCAGCTACCTGGTCCATGATCCATACAGTCACAAGGCACTACAATCTGGATATTGCCTCATGATGTAGGCAGGCTTTTGGCCGTGCAGTCCTACAAGGTCTCTTCGTAATTGTCCTTCCATCTGGGCATTACCGCTTGGGATTCATCCCAAAAGTATTACCTACTGCAAGAGACCGATCCATGGAAGATAGTACAGTTACGTAAAAACTTACCATAACAGTAGATCTTTGAGGAGTGTCTCTTGTTGTAGGTTTGTTCCTGCCCTCCATCCTCCTCCTTCTCTAAGAGAGAAAGTTCTGGTCCAGTGACTAGGGTTGGGTCTCCTTTGGTACCTCGGCTTCCCCTCTGTCCTCACTTTGCGAGCTGAATCTGGTGGGGGAACTGAGGATACCAGGGACTGCCCACACTTATATAGGAAACGGGAAGCTGATCTCATGTATGGGCGGTCCCTGGTGGAAAAACTGCTAGAAAGAGCTGCCGTTCACCACAGCGACCTCTGCTGGATACCCAAAAGTATTACCTACTGCAGAGAGACTCCTCAAAGATCTACTGTTACGGTAAGCTTTTAAGTAATTGTACTTTCTAGGAGTGGTATATGATGTTCATCCACACAGACCCACCCAACCACCTCAGTTTCGGTGCACACACACACACTGCTTCCAGCGGGCAAGATCTGGCGTCATAGGGTGGAGCCGAGGGAATTACCACCCAGGTGGATGGGAGGAACCAGCTTGACGACATTTCCAGCGAGCCTTAAAAGAAATGCAACTGCCAGAAAGTGTGAGTAACCTGTTTTTCTAGGATCGTGGATAAGTTCTGTCCACACTGGTGTGTCCTTTCCCTTTAAGAATCTTGCTGGAAGGTCTTTAAGCTGGCTCCTCCCACCCACCCGGGTGGTATATGCCTGAGCTCCTCCCCTTGATGCCAGATCTTCCTTTCCGCTCGAAGATACAGGTTCCCTACTTACCGCTGTCGCATTTTGTAGGCCCTGGCTCTCAAATCTTTGGATTTTCTTAAACTAAAGCTCGTAAGATTTGCAGCTAATCGCTTTACAGTATCGATCACTATGGAGGATAAATCCTCTCCCGGTTTCCGCCGCTGCCTGCCGGGCAAATGATATCTCGCACCCACCCGCATGCCACATGCGTGTACTGCCTGGGGGTCGGCCATGACACTCAGGCTTGCGAGATGTGCTGCACATTTCACCCAAACATCCTGGACAGCCGTCTTGCACGGCTTCAACCGGGCAGACCGGAGAAGTGGAATCTGCCAGTCAAATCTAAAAAGACTGATGGGCAGTCTCCATGGCTGCAGGGTACGCCGAGCAGCTTGAACAGATGAAGGCTTTCGAGGAGGAGGCGGCGTGGGCCATGGATCGGTCCTCAAAGTCCTTTTTCATATTGCTCAGCTTGGGCTCCACCTTCTTGGGTTCTTTTCGAGAAATGTGTCAATCCCTTCCCACCAAGGGTGAGGGTCCCACGAGCGCACATGCTTCTCAGTCTCATAAAAAGGACAAAGAACCAAGAGATTCTTCATCTCACCGACGATTTTCCTGGGATCATGAGAGATCTCGGTCCCAGGAATCGCCTTTCTCGACTTTGGTCGAGGTTGCAGCCTCAGCTGCTGGCTTCACGGTTCCCCCGTCGGGCCAGACACGGGACAACGATCCGGTCAAGATCATTCTTGACCCAGTCGACACGTTGTTGCCCGAAAAGGCTGACAACTGCTTATTCAGGATTCCGGTTTGGATTGTCACTGAAGAGGAAACCCAGCCTGCTGGGAATCCATTCGGTGAACCGGTCCCTGACCTAGAAGAGTCACGGTCCTCCCTGGCACCTTCTTGACCCCGTCTGTACCCCCGACGATCGAGGTAGAGGTCTTGGACCCCTTCAACCGATAGGCCTGAAGAATGTGCTCAAAGAAGTGGCACCACTGCTATTCTTCTTCATCCTCCTCGGATGAGGAGAGGCTTCAACAGAAACTTCATCGACGCTACAAGGATCTTATGTGCAACAGCTGATCTTATCTGACCAGAAGTCGTTCCGGCTTCTGCTCTGGACACTACTTGGCTGTTGCCTCTTAGGCCGAAGCAGACTCCTCCAGAGCCAGCCCGCACAGTTCCTCCTTCGGAACCGGTCAAGCCTGTTCTGGTTCGGCCAAAATCTACCTCTCCACCAATCATGACGGAGCCGCCACCCAAACAGCCCTCATCAGGGGCTCCTGCCAAAGAGTCTTGATCTGTTCCGGGCCTCCCGCATAGGCTTTCTGTCACCCTCACTCCGACCATCCTAGGCGGGTGGAGGGAGACTCGGGTAGCCAACCAGTTTATCCAGACTCCTTGGAATCTGAGAACTCGGACCTTCATTCCCATTCCCTGGACGAGGAATCAGTCGGTAGTCTTTCAACAGAGTAACATCCCTCTTCCTTTATGGGCATCCTCCGTCTCATCTCCGATTCCACGAAGATGCCTCTGGAACCCATCCAGAAACAGGCTGAATATCCCCTCACTGATGATGTCAAATGGGGGAATTCCCCAGTGGAGGCCTTCCAGTGGCTGAGGCCATTGGTGGTCGGCTGGAGCTTTGTGACACCCTGCCTCCTGCCCTCGCCGTCTGCCCATAGTATCACGATCATTTGGGTCCCTTTCAGGTTTCACAGAGTACCCCACCGTGGAGGGTTTGGTGACCGAATTTGTGTTCAGACATTTTGGTAACTCGGGAGACACTGATAGGCCCCCGGACAGAGAGTCCAAGAAATTGGACCATTCTGCCTGGAAAGTCTGTGCCGCCTCATCGCTGGGCCTTCATCAGGCAAGCTCAGCTGTCATCATGGTGCACTTCTCTCATGCCCTCCTGGCTCCCTTGATGAGGTTCTACCTCATCTCCCTGCAGATCTCCAGTCTACGGTCAAGCAGGTCCATGACCAGGGTCGGGCTGTTGTGAAACAGCAACTCCAGGCAGCTCTGGATTTCGGGGAGTCTTCTGCCCACTCAGTGGTGGCCGCAGTTGCCATGCGCTGTAGGGCTTGGTTTAGGGTTTCTACCTTCACGGCGGACATCCAACACAAGCTAACGGACGTCCCCTTCCTGGGTACCGACCTCTTCAGCCCAGGCATGGATGGTCACATCCAATGCATCGAGAAGTCCAGTGCCACCTTGGACGCTGTGACTTATGCAACAAAGGAATCTCAGGGTTCCAAGAAGCCATTTCGGCATTCTAACCCTGCGGCCAAGCAGCCTCATTTCCAATGGGGCAGCAACAGCAGGCACAACCTTGGCACCCTCGGCCCAAGCCCGAGCCCCCAGCAGCCCGTAAACCCAGAGGACTGGGCTCAGGAGGTCCCCATTCCGGATCCTCCTCCAAGCCTGCTCAGTGACAGGATAGGGGTGGCTATCCCCATACCTACACACAAGCTCTGGGTTCTCCTGTGGGGGGCCGGCTCCGCCACTTTCTTTTCACCTGGTCCACCATTACCACGGACAGGTGGGTTCTAGAAGTGGTCAGCCAGGGTCTACCTCTGGAATTCCAGCAGTACCCTCCAAGCCGAGCCTACGCCCCATGGGAGGAATTTCGGTGTCTCTAGCTCAGCAGGGCTCGCTGAAGGGGGATGCCTTCCCGAGGCCATGTTCCCCAGGCCTCTTCTATGCCTTCTCTCTGCTACCTTTGGTCCACAGAGTGATCCTCAAGGTCAGGAGGGACAAGGCACAGGTGATCCTGGTAGCCCCAGACTGGCCCCGCCAGTTCTGGTAGCCAGATCTCCTCAGCCTCAGCTGCAGGCCTCCGAGGCATCTTCCAGTATGCCCGGACCTGTTATCAGTCAGTCAGAGGAAGGTATTCCATCCAGACATTTAATCCCTGCACCTGACAACCTGGTTCCTGAGTGGCTAGGGTTCCAGGCTTTGGGTCTCTCTGAGGATGTACTCACAGTAGTGGAAGCATCCAGAAAGGAGTCGACCAGGAGATGCTATGCCTTCAAGTGGAAAAGGTTTTCCATTTGGTGTCAGGGCAAGGGTTTGGACCCTTTGTCCTGTCCAGTGGCTAGTATCCTCAACTACCTTTGGTCCTCGTCCAAGGGTGGTCTTCGGTCCACGGCCCTTAAGGTGCACCTGGCAGCCATCTCTGCTTAATGGGCACAGGCCGTTCAGCAGACTGTGGCACAGGGGAAGGAGGTCTGGCTTTTCTTTAAAGGCCTCGACCACACATCCCATCTGGTGCATGAACCTCCATCTCCATGGGATCTACTGCTGGTATTTTCAAAGCTCATGGGCAAGCCATTTGAACCAATGCACAGGTGTGAGATGTCACATCTGTCATGGAAGACCACCTTCCTGGTGGCTATCACATCGGCCAGAAGGACTGGGGACCTTCAAGCTCTATCGGTGGAGTCTCTTTACCTGGTCTTCCACAGGGACAAGGTTGTCCTGTGCCCCCACCTGAAGTTCCTCCTGTTGGTGTTGTCGGAGTTTCACCTTAACCACGTGTTAACTGCCTGTGTTCTATCCAAACTACACCTCGGAGGCAGAGTACAGGCTCCATACTCCGGACCTGAGACTAGTGCTGTCTTATTATAAGGAACAGACGGCGGAAGTTCTGGGAGAGGTTCGCCAGCTGTTAATTACCTACGCTGAAGCCGCATCTGGCAGACCTACAGCAAAGCGGATGATTGGCAGATGGATTACATGCTGCATTGATCTCTGCTACCGGTTGGTGGGTAAGGAGCCTCCCAGTATAAGAGCTCATTCTACCCGCCATACTGCTGCATCAGTGGCTGCTTCCAGAGACATCTCTATCCAGGAAATCTGCAGGGCTGCTACCTGGAAGACAGCAAAGATCTTCATTACCCACTACCATGTCAACCTGTGTACAGGCCACCATCTCAGACGGAGGAGTTAGACAGGGAACTAGCGGGACAGATCAGGAGGACCTGCGAGAAGGGTAGTGTGGTGATTGTGGGGGACTTCAACATGCCAGGAGTGGACTGGAGCACCCCAACAACCAGGAACAGAAGGGCAGGTACTGCTGGATGCCTTCCGGACAGCTTCCTGCTCAAATGGTCAGTGAACCAACCAGGTTAGGGAATACCCTTGACCTTGTGCTGGCAAATGGGGACTTTTGTGAGAGAACTTACAGTGGAGGAACCGCTGTCAGGAGTGACCACCACTCAGTATGGCTCACTTTGGATATGGGCAAGGAAGGAGTGGAATCTGGCACAAGAGTGCTGGACTTCAGGAGGGCCGACTTTGGAAGGATGGGGGAAGTGGTAAAAGGGTACCTGGCCAGAATTCAATCTAGTATGCATACTAACCAGAGGTGGGAGCTCATAAAGCTGGGGATAATGGAGGCAACCAAAACCTGCTGCAAAGCCCAGAGCAAGAAGGCTAGGGCTAAGAAACCGAGCTGGTTGAGCAAGGAGGTCATGGAAAAGGTAAGGAGGAAAAGAGCTGCATTTAGGAAGTACAAGAAAACAGGGAGGGGGGGAGAACAGAGAGGAGTACTTGACAGAATCGAAGGAGGTGACAAGGGCAGTGAGGAGCCAAAGCATCCTACAGAACTCAGGCTGGCACAAGGCATTAAGAAGGGGAGAAGGACTTCAAGTACATCAGGGAGAAAAGGAGCTGTAGGACCACATAGTAAGGATTAGGAAAGAGGGGGTTGGGTGGAAGCAGGAGTACGATAAGGCAGAAGCACTAAATGAGTACTTCTGCTCAGTATTTACTAAAGAGAAGAGGGGTGACACCTAAGGTGGGAGAAATGGCAGGGGGAAGTGGTGACAGATGGGAAATCATGGAGGCAGAGTTCGAGAGGGTTTGAAGGCACTGAGGGTGGACAAGGCACCAGGCCCAGATGGCATCCACCCGGGGTACTGAAGGAGCTGGCAGAGGTCCTTGCAGGACCTTTGGCAGACTATTTAATGCCTCACTGCATTCGGGGTGTGTACCTCAGGACTGGAGGATGGCTCATGTGGTGCCCCTCCACAAGAGTGGCCCCAAGGATGAACCGGGAAACTACAGACCAGTGAGCCTCACATCCATCGTGGGTAAGCTGATGGAGACTATCCTGAAGGAGAGGCTGGTGGCCCTCCTAGAGGTCAAAGGACTACAGGACAGCAGACAGCATGGCTTCATACGTGGCAGATCATGCCAAACCAACCTGGTCGAGTTCTATGACTGGGTAACTAGGCAACTGGACAGGGGCCATGCAGTGGATGTCCTGTATCTGGACTTCAGTAAGGCATTCAACTCGGTGCCACATGGAAGGCTGGGAAGGAAGTTAGTAGGCACAGGGGCGGGTGCAAAACTGGTGAGATGGGTAGGAAACTGGCTGCAGGGAAGGCAACAGAGGGTGGTGGTGGGTGGGGAGCTCTCACACCCAAGGGCAGTGACGAGCGGTGTCCCACAGGGCTCGGTGTTGGGACCAGTGTTTGGGATATTCATTGCAGACATATCATGGGACATCAAGAGCAAGATCAGTCTGTTTGCTGATGATACCAAGGTTGGCGCTGTGGTGGATGACCTAGGGGGATGGCAGGGGTTGCAGGATGATCTGGCAAAGCTTGAAACCTGGTCAGACACCTGGCAACTGGGCTTTAATGCCAAAAAGTGCAAGGTGCTGCATTTTGGGATGAAGAACCCAAGGAGGAGTTACCAGCTAGTGGGAGTGCAGCTAGCCCAGACAGAGGAGGAGAAGGATCTGGGTGTGCTCATTACAGGGTCAATGAACAACTCGGCACAATGTAGGAAGACAGCTGCAAAGGCCAACAAAATGCTGGGTTGTATTGCAAGGGGTATATCCTCGAGGAGGTGATTCTGCCACTGTATAGGTCATTAGTTAGACCACACCTGGAGTACTGCGTGCAGTACTGGCATCCATATCTGAAGAGGGACATTAAGTTACTGGAGGGGGTGCAGCGCAGAGCGACAAAAGATGATCAAGGGGCTGGGGGACTTATCATACGAGAGGAGGTTGAAGGAGTTGAACATGTACTCACTGGAGGAGAGGAGAGACAGGGTGACATGATTGAAACCTTTAAATACATGAAAGGAATAAACAAGACGGGTACAGAGGGCTGTTCAAAGTAAGGGAGGGGAGGGCCACCAGGGGCCATGATATGAGACCGGAGCGAGGAAGGTTCAGGAGGGAGATGAGACACATTTTTACAGAGAGGGTGGTGGCTGGGTGGAATGCGTTAGCTGCAGAAGTGGTATGCAGTAGAACAGTGGACTGCTTCAAACGAAGATGGGATGGGACAGGACAAGGGGGAGGGTTAATGAAGGGGAAGGGTGGAAGGGAGGGGCAGCTGCAGAATAAGGGGTGCTAGCTGCACTTTCGAGCAGACTTGATGGACCTCTAGGCCTTTATCTGCTGGCAAATTTCGTATGTTCGTATGTAACCTAGATTCACACCGGGATGCTGGTTTTGGGGCCTCAGTTTTCCAGTCTCTGTTCCTCAAGTAAGTATGGGGGGGTGTGCGCCTTGCCTCCCTCCTCCTGGAGAACTGCTTGGAGTCTGCCAAACAGTGTGGATAGAACAGCATATCCACGATCCTAGAAAAACGGGATCTTGCTTCGAGAGACAGCTCTTGCAGCAGGTCACACCATTAGGACTGAAGCCGGCAGGCGTCAGGACCCCACGGAAATTTTCTAGCTAGCAGTCTTCAGCAGGGACCGCCTCCAACATCGGTCCCGCCCCTGACGTCAGGCGTAGTACATGAGGCGGTCCCCCCATAATCCTCAGTTCTTTTCCCACCGTCGACATCGCCAGTATCGGCCTCTCGGTCCTTTTTCTAGCGTGTGACGACCTTTAGTACTACGACGATTTCATCTTTCTTCACAACTTTGGATTCAACTGATGTCCTCTCCAACTACTTCTCTGGAGGGTCACCAATCGAAGTGTGCCTGCAGCAAACAGATCCCCTTCAAGGATCCACATTCGGCCTGCGTTCGCTGCCTAGGCCCAGAACACGACACCAAGGCCTGCTCCTTCTGCCAGGGCTTCAACAGTCGCACCAGGATCTGCCGCCAGAAGGCCCTTCAGGCGTTTCTCTTAGAGGAGAAACTGAAAACCATGGATACAGAACCTTCCTCCAGGGGGGAAGTCGTCAGGTAAAACCCACAAGCACCGAGACAAACACCGGGAAATGGAAAGGCCTAGGTCCCCTGTGAGGGCCTTGGACTCTCGAAGCTCCAGCTCGCAATCGGACCACTCTCCCTCCAGGGCTCAATCGCAACCTCCCCCGGTTCAGGTCGAATCCTCCAGCGGTTCCTCTTCTTTGCAGCCCCTGAAGACTTCCAGGCCGTCTGCCTCTTCCACTCCATCTAAGGCCTCATCGAAGTCCAGGGAGCCCCATAAATCTTCTTCCCGCCAGCGGGACTCCGACGCCAGGTTAGTTTCCCAGCCTCCGCGTGGGTCGGATCCGGTTCCTCGCAAGACCAAGGACCTGATGTCCTCAAACGGACGTTGGACCCGACATCGCCCACCCGACGTCGCCACATCATCGGGCGCCCCAGGAGCCGGTGACACCAAAACACCTGCCGCCGCCAGGCGTCTCTCTGAGGGCGTCTGCCAGGGGACCGACGTCGGCTACCCCAGAGAAGAGGACCGCACCACCGTCGCTGGCGGACGCCGGTCAGAAGGACCAGGCGGGCGACACTGGAGACGCCGGGCTCTCACGGGAACCTTCCCCAGAGCGGGAGACCCCCGGGGACCTGACCCCAGTGCCGGGCCCGTCGTCGGGCATGAATTTGGCAGAGGTAAAGGAGCTCTTTACCTTCTGGTGGGACACCATCAGAAAAGATGTGGTCGCCACACGTCCTTCTGCTACTCCGCCTCCTCCTACTCCTTCACCGCCTACACCCCCTCCTCCGCCCAAGGGACCCGTAGGACGGTCGCCAACCCCCAAGGAGCAAACACCACCTCCTCGGGGCAGATCCTCAGAAAGGAGAAGACCTCCCTCCAGATCCACCTCAGGGTCACCCAGTCCCAAGAGACCCAGATGACGCCAGTACACCTCGTCTGGAGTAGATTCTTGATCTGACACCTCAGGGCGCTCCAGATCTCCTTCTCACATCAGCATTCCCTCTCCGGACCCACACGACCTACCTAGGTCTCCGGCTGATCCCTCTTTTGCAGAGATCATGAGGCACATCCAGGAGAATATGGGGTGGGATGCTGAAGAACTTGACCCCGAGAGACAATGCTTGCCTGGCTACCTTCGCAGAAAGACCCGAAGCCTGTGTTAGTGCTGCCCTGGTTGGTAGAACTTGCGGATCGTCACCAAGGCCGCCTGGAAACATCTGTATTCCACTCCAGCAGTGCGAAGGCTGACCGCCATACACGGCCCCTAGGGAGGACCAGATCTCGCTAACCATCCTCTGGCTGACTCCTGCTCATCACTGCCTCGCATGACCGGTCTCAGAGACCTCAGCATTTGAGCACAGCCACCGACCAGGAATCCAAGCAATTGGATGTCCTGGTAGGTGCACGTACACAGCTGCTACCTGCGCCATCAGGTCACTGACTACCTCACCCACATGGTTCAATTCCAGAACGCACTGTGGGAACAGGGACAGGACCTGGTCGAGAAGATGCCCGATGGTGACCAAAAGGAGGAGCTCTTGAACCTCCTCCACAGGTTCGTATGGGAACCCAGGTGCTCAGAGCTCATATATGATTCTCATGGACCTCTTAGCCAGAGCTGCAGGCTTGGGCGGTGTCCTGAGGACGCTTGTTCGTGTCGCCGGAAAGTTTATCCCGGACGCCCAGAAGAACATCTTAGACGTCCCTTATAGCGGCGAGGTCCTATTTGGTGAAGCCTCTGAGAGAGTAATCACCAAACTTCAAGACGCAGGGAAGGCAGTCCGATCTGTACAGGCCTCCTTTCGTAGGAACCAGAGCCACTTCCGTGGCCGGCTACAAAGGCAACAGCCACGTTCTGGCCAACAGCAGAGGGGCACTTTCACCCGCAAAGCCCAGGCCAAGTCATCCCCAGGCAGAGGCCAATGATTTGCAAAGTCGGCACAGACTGCCGGATCAAACGCTGCCACAGCATGACTCCTTCCCGGCCCCCGCCCCTCCTCAGGATCAACGGGAAAAGAAAGTCGGGGGTCGCATCACACGCCACTTGCCAGGGTGGCAGTCGATCACCACCGACAGGTGGGTTCCGCAACTGGTCAAAAAAGGCCACTCACTATGTAGAATTTGTAGGCAATCCACCTGCAAGACCTCTCCTGCTTTCCCGATATTTGGGTCAGCATGCCCTGCTCATACAGCAGGAGGTGCTCGCGCTTCTGGAAAAGGAAGCTTTAGAGCACGTTCCAGAGAACCAAAGAGGTCTAGGGTACTATTCTCACTTCTTCCTGGTTCCAAAGAAAACGGGACCTCCGTCCAATACTGGACCTCAGCGACCTCAACCTGTCAGTAGTTTACAAACGCTTCTGCATAGTGACCCTTCCGGGCCTAATTCCCATGCTGAAGCAAGACGCCTTTCTGGCGTCTTGGGACATGCATGATGCCTATCTGCATATTCAGATTGCTCAAGCGCCCTGGGATGTCTTGCGCTTTGTGCTTCAGACGCCATTATCAGTTCCGAGCTCTTCTCTCGGGCTATCATAGGCACCTCAGCGTATTCATGAAGTGCATGGCGGCTCGAGCGGCCTCTGAGGAAACAAGGCCACTCACGTGTTCCCATACCTGGACGACTGGCTTCTCATGGCGCCCTCCAGGGAGGCACTGATGACAGCCACTCACTGCACCCAGTCCCTTTTTCAATCACTGGGTATTCTCATCAACTACAAGAAGTCACTCCTGGTGCCGTCCCAGAAACTACAGTTTATAGGAGCAGTTCTGGACACCGTCAGTGGGAAAGCTTTTTTTCCCTCGGACAGAGCGGAACACATCAGATCCCTCATCAGGGACTTGTCGGTGAAGAAGACCGTCCCGCCAGATCGGTCCTTCGCCTGCTCAGTAGTCTATGGCTGTGGCCATTGCAACAGTCCCGGCTGGCACGTCTCCACATGCAGGTGACCCAGTGGATGCTAAGGGTGCAATGGGACCAAAGGCAAGACCATCTGCAGCAGCCAATCCGGATCTGTTAATGCCGCATCTGGATTGGCAATGGTGGCTAAACCGGGGAACCTCTCCACGGGGGTTCCATTCATGGCGCCGTCTCCGACTGACTCTCTCCACAGACGCCTCAGGGCTCGGTTGGGGAGCACATCTGGACGGTGTTCGGTCTCAGGGCCTGTGGGCAGCCCAGGAGTCTCATCTCCACATCAGCATTTTGGAAATGAGGGCAGTCCTTTACGCTCTGCAAGCCTTCCAGTCGGAGATTCCACCAGGTACACTCCTGTTACAAACAAACAATACCGCGGTGATGTATTACCTCTAGAAACAAGGAGGCACTCACTCCTACCCGCTTTGCAGAGAGGCCATGAGTGTGTGGGAGTCGATATTGCAACACGGCGCAAACCTAATTGCAGTACACGTCCCGTGAGTGGACAACACCGTCGCAGACAGTCTGAGCCGCTCTCAGGCCAGAGTCCATGAGTGGGAACTTCTACAGGAGGTGGCAGAGGATCTGTTTCACAGATGGGGCACTCCAGAGTTAGACTTTTTCGCTTCCCCATTCAACGCAAAACTGCCCAATTTTTGCTCGCTAGATCCAGGGCCTGGTGTTTTCAGGTGAGACGCGTTGTCCCTCTCCTGGGCGGGCAGATTCTTCTATGCCTTCCCTCCTTTCCCATTGATCCAGAGAGTTCTCTTAAAACTTCGCAGGGAGCAATCGACGCTCATTTTGATCGCGCCTTTCTGGCCCAGACAGATTTGGTTCCCTCTTCTGCACCAGCTATCCCGGGAACCTCCAGTTCCTTTGCCAATCAGCTCCCATCTATTGTCTCGGGAGGCGGGTTCATTGGTCCACCCAGACTTACGTTCATTGAACCTGCACGCTTGGCTCCTAGAGACATAGCCATGATGCGATATGGGGTCTTGCAAGAAGTGACAGACGTACTCTGTGCCACCAGAAAACCGGCAACCCACACAACGTGCGCCATGAAATGGCGTAGACTCTGTTTGTGGGCTCAAGCGCGTGGCTTTTCACAGTTACTGTCCTAAAAAGCTGGTTCTGGACTACCTGCTTTCCCTCTTCCACTCCGGACTGGCTTACTCCTGGATTAAAGTGCACCATTGTGCAATTTCTGCTTACCATGCCCCAGTAGGCCATCGGACAGTGGCCCAGCTGGACACTACTCATGCCTTCTTTAGGGGAGTCCTCCTCCTTAGGCCGCCTATCAAAGATCCAATTCCTCCTTGGGACTTACTTTTCGTCTTGGAGCAGCTTACGCTGCCACCTTTTGAATCAGCTGCAGATTGCAAGCTACGTTTTCTCTCTTGAAAAACGTTATTTTTAGTAGCAGTTACTCGCTAGAAGTGATTCGGAATCGCATGCACTTATGTGCAAAGAGCCTTATTTGGTTTTCCATCAGGACAGGGTATCCCTAAGGACAAACCCAAAGTTTTTGCCTAAGGTGGTTTCAGCCCTCACCTTAACCAGGATATTGATCTACCAGTGTAGTTTCCAAAGTACACTAATCGAGGAGAAGCCTTCTACACACCCTTTATCGCATCGGGTGCCTCAGATACTCATCTGACCAGAACCAAACAGCTCTGAAAGTCTGGACCAACTTTTCATCTCCTTTGCTCACAGGATGAAAGGAACTCCTGTTCCAAACAGTCACTCTGAGGTGGCTCATCCAGTGCATCACTTTGTTATGACAAGCGCAATAAACCCTTACCAGGGCGGTCAAGGGTCATTCCACAAGAGGGTCTACTTTGCTGTGTGTAAAGAACGTCTCCACCTCTGCTATTTGCGCTGCAGCTACTTGGAGCTCTGTGCATATCTTTATCAGGCATTACAGTCTGGACATTGCATTGAGGCGAAGAGCGGGGTTCGATCTAACCGTCCTTCAGGGACTTCTGTCCTAGGTTTGAGTAATATCGAGATCTCTGCCTTTCGTCCTCCCAGTGGCACATGATTGCCACTATTGCTTGGAAATCAGTCCTAATGGTGTAACCTGCTGCAAGAGCTGTATCTCGAAGTAAGATAGTACAGTTGCGTAAGAACTTAACGTAACAGTAGATCTTCGAGAACAGCTCCTGCAGCAGGTACTTTCCTGCCCTCCATCCCCCTTCTTTTGGAGGTAGGTCGTAGTCAAACACCCATCTTATGGGATGGGACGTTCCTATTCTGTAGTCTTGGCCATCTGGTGTGGATCCTCGGTCTCCTCTTTTGATGTCATCCAGTGGCACGGTCTCTGGGCGGGAGAACTGAGGATTGTTGGGGACCCTGCGCCTTGTGTATTGCCTGGCCTGATCGTGGCGGGACCGGCGTCTAGTCGGTCCCCGCCGACTGCACTCAAGCAATGGTACCGCTGGGTCCTGACACCTGCTGGCTTCAGTCCTAATGGTGTAACGTGCTGCAAGAGATGTTCTCGAAGATCTACTGTTACGGTAAGTTCTTACGTAACTGTACTTTACTCGCCTGTAACAGTAGATCTTCCACGGACTGGTCTCTTGCAGTAAGTCCATTACTTATGAGAGTCGCCACCAGGTTGAGCTGTCTCAACAGTTTCTTCTGCAGTCCTGTATATGGTCCACCCCCACAACATAACTTCCGTAGGTGGAGTATAAGAGGGGCGGCCTGTACCCTTTTTTTTTTTTTTTTTTATTTTCTTCTTTATCCTGCGGTTCTGCTGTCGCATTTTCAGCCCTGGTCACGGCCCTGGGACTTCCACTGCCATCTACTGCCGCCATCCCCAGTTATCCCTGGCTTACTCCCTGGAGAGCAGGGCTGCGGCATCAGTCCCCTTCATCCGTGCCGCGGAACTAGTATGTGGTCAGGGATGTGGCTATGGCAGCTAATTGAAGCCCCAGGGAGGGCTTCATATACACAGCGGACCCGCCTGGTTTTCTTCGAGGCGGGAACGTGCAGTGACGCCAGCGTCTGCCCCGCCTCCCTGTTACCAAGCGCTGGTAGCATGAGCGACTCTCAGCCTCCGCAAGGGGTCCTCATTGCGCCGGACACTGCCCCACCTTCCCCCCGGAAAAGGAGAGCCGCCCATGGGGCACTCAGTCCTTCTCCCCCTCGACCGTTCCTCTGACAACCCAGGTCCATTCCCGAACCCAGGTCACCGGCGCCACAAGCGAAATCCAACCGCTGCGCTGCAGGCCGGGTCTCCTTAGTACCTTTGTTCATTTTCCCACTGGCTTCAGCTCACACAGCAGCTAACTCAGTCTTCTGAGTTGCAGTCTTCGATGGAACCTGAGCCCGATTTTCTTCTCTCCTGGGCCTATGGCTTGCTCCCTGGCCCCAGATCTTTTTCCCTTCTAGGTTCAGGACCTGGCTTGTGCTCCTCACAGTACCCCCGGCTCTCCTTGTATGCGGGTCTGTGTTCACTCGCAGTACCCCCGCTGCTCCTTGGCCCAGCCTGGGACAGGGCTCGGGGACCCGTCTTCAGGGTACCCCTGCTAGGAGCTCTCGTTCCCAGCATCGGAGGGCGCAGGACTTGCATGACTCACACCCCTACTGATCCTCTCCATAGTCAGTGGCTCTTCCGCCGTCGAATGCTCCCTCTATCATCGAGGTGGCCTTCCCCGTCGATGGAGCACTCAACAGGAGATGTCTTGTCGATGGGCACTATTCCCCTATCACCGGCATGTCCCTTGTTGACGGGGGACCTTCCCTCCGTCGACGGAGCTTGTTCTTTCTTCACCGTCGATGGGACGCATTTCCCCATCGATGGGACACTCTAGGCACACACTCTCATTGACGGGAGCTCCTCTCCCATCGGAGCATTCCTAGTTGATGATACGGCTTCCTCTGTCAACTGAGCATTCCTCATCAACAGGGTGGCATGCTATGCTTCCATCGTCCAGCAGGGCTGCTTCCCCGTCGGCCAGCACCTCCTGGCAGTCCGCCTTTCCGAGGACTGCCTTCATTCAGAGGGTGCGCTTGCACCCAGCCTCTTCCCAGACTGTGGGTCCACTTCAGGGTCCTCCCCTTCCAGACCTTGCATGGGCACCCTGCTGCGGCTTTGCCTGGGGTTCGCCCCGCTTTGCAGCCGAACCCTTTTTGGTGCACGCTGCCAGATGCCTGGGTGCCCACCCCGATTTCCTTGCCCCTCCTCCTGTGCCACCCCATTAGTGTGAATGCCACCTGTCCCCGTGACTGCCCTGTGGTACCCCCCTCTCCTCCATGTGCCCCCCTTGGCCACCCTCCTTCTGTTGACCTCCCCCCTTCCCAGGTGCCGGGCATTGCCTGCATCGTCATGGAGGTTCTCCATTCCTTGAATCATGGCCAGGCCTCTGGCTTCCCTGTCAGTCCCCCGCTGCGCTGCTGTCCCTCACCCCACCCAAGCGCTTTTGCCTGGACCCTCCGGTTCCTGCCTGGACCCCCCCCCCTCCTCCCATATGTCCTGCCTCCCCTTTTGGAGCCTCGGACGGGGAGGACCCCTTTGGGGGCTCAGACACTGGCTGTTCGTACTATGGGGATCCTGATTCCCCCTTCTCAGTCTACTGTCTGCTGGCGGATGTCCCGCCTGCCCCTCCAGACGCTTCTGTGGATGCCTCCTTCATGGCTTTTCTGATGAAGATCTGGGACGTCTTCCACTTTCCTGATGGGAACCCAGATTTTCTTCGCCGGGACCTCACCGACTCCCTTGGCATGCCAGTTGCACCTGTCCGGGTTATCCCTCCCATGATGCCGGCTTATGCCAACGCCATCACCCAGGCATGGCGCCACCCTGCTTCCACTGCGCCCACCCCCCGTGGGCCTGACCGGCTTTACTGTGCCCCCCCGGATCACCTTTGGTTGTCTGTCACACCTGCGGCTGACTCTGTGATCATTGTGGCGGCTCATCGTCGGGCCACCCAGCCTAGCTATACTAGTGTGGTGCCACCGGACGGTGAGTCCCAGCACCTAGATCTTCTTGGCAAGAAGGTCTGTGCCGCCAGTACTCTTCTACTGTACAACCTTAATGATTCGGGCCACATGGCCCGCTATCTGCACGCCTAGGATGCCTCTGCTGCGGATGCGCTGTCATCCTTGCCGCCCTCTCTGGCCTCGCGCGGGTTGCCTACTCGATGGCTGCCCTGCCCTCCCTTGCCCATCTCTTTTGGGTGAGCTATGACGCAGTTCATACCACAGCTCGCCTCTCTGCCACTGGCATTTGCATTACGGCACCATGCTTGGCTTCAGGTGTCGGATTTGGCCCCTGACGTTCAGTTGTCTGTGGCTGACACCCCGTTCTGTGGGGGCTGACTCTTTGGTGCTGGTACCCAGTCCATTCTGGATTCTCTCCTGGCCTCCGGCCATGCCCTACGGTCTATCCAGGACCTGTATCGTGGTACGCCTCGGACCCCGTCTCCCGCTCCTGCAGGTGGGCCTCCGCGTTCCCAGGCCTCATTCCAGAGGGCATCTCGTGGCTGCCGTCAGGCTTCCTGGGGCTCTGCTCCTCCGCCCCTTGCCCGTCCCCCTCCTGGGCCCGCACCTGCACCTTAGCCTCTCCATAGGGTTACTCCATCCGCATTATTGTGGAGGCCTGCTCCTATTGCCGACTTGATGCTCCACGCGGTTTCTTGGGGACCTCTGCTACTCTCCTTTTGGGAGCCCTTCGATGTCCCCTTGCTTTCAGGTTATCCACTGCCTCCCGCACTTACTGCGCCTTCGGGAGCTCTACTGGATTGTCTACATACCATGTTCTCTTGACCCCTGCCTCGTCAGGATGCATCATTGTGCTTGGCCTCATGCAGCTTTCTGTTCTGCCTTGTCCGGCTCCCTGCCTGTCTTTCCGGTGCCTTGAATGCCTTGGGGCGCTTTCTGCAAGCCATTGCCTTTCACACCCCTGCATGGCAGGTTGTATCATTGACATGGCCCCATTCATTCTATCCCTTTGGGGATCACTGTTTTACTCGCCACCTGTGGGAGTGACTTGTATTTACTTGACTCTGGCTCTGTGACGCCGTCCCTTGTTCTGGCTTACTCAGCTATCCATTACATGGATCAGCGGCTCCTCCTTGGCTTTCCCTGGACTGTGCTTGCGTTTTCCTTCCCATTCTTTCTCGAATGGTCCTCTTTGCTTTCTTGTGCTGCATCCTAGTGCCCGGCTCTAAGCTTTACTGATCCTCCCTTATGGATCTTACTGCTTGCCAATCTCCCATAAGTAATGACTTACTGCAAGAGACCAGTCCGTGGAAGATTGTGCGGTTACGTAAGAACTTACCGTAACAGTAGATTTTCCAGGACGTCTCTCTTGCAGTAAGTGCCCTACCCTCCGTCCCCCTGCCTTTGTTCTGTCTAGGGGTTTTCTCTGAGTCCTTGCAACTCCGGACATTGGGTTGGGACCCCTTTGTCCCTCGGTTTGCCTCGGTCCTCACCGTGTGTGCTGAAGCAGACAGTGAACAAAGGGTACTGGGGCTGCCCCCTCTTATACTCCACCTATGGAAGTGATGTCATGGGGGTGGCCCCTATACAGGACTACTGAAGAAGCTGCCGTGAGACAGCTCCACCTGGTGGCGACTCCCATAAGTAATGACTTACTGCAAGAGACATGTCCTGGAAGATCTACTGTTACAGTAAATTCTTATTTAACCGCACTTTCTAGGAGTGGTGTATGTTCATCCACCCACCCTCCCCGGCTTAGACGCCCAACCTAGCTTCCAGCGGGCAAAGATTTGGCATCAAGGGGCGGAGCAGAAGCATATACAACCTTGGTGGGTGGGAGGAGCCAGCTTAAAGACCGGGCAAGATCCTTAAAGGGAAAGGACATGCCAAACTATGTGGATGAACAACATATACCATTCCTAGAACAACCGTTACAGGTGAGTAACTGTTTTTCCAGCTCCTGGCAAAGGCAGACTGCCACAAGCTTTAAGGTACCTGGGTCCAAATCATGATTTTGCCAATTGTGAGCTCTGTATAAAGTTTTGCCCTAAAGCCCAAAAGAAAAGAAAATAACTAAAAGAGAAGAATGTATGGCTTCTCAGTGTGCTTTCATGTCATCAAACAATAAGGGCTCTGAGGGTGTTCCGAGTTTATTTATCGAGATCTCTGATTATAACACCTTTGAGCTGAAAGCTGTCTGAGCCAAACAGATAACATACAATAAAAACAAGACTGAAAAAACATGGCAGGATACATAGAGAGCTAAAAGATGTACAGTCAGTTTGAGAGTGACATTTTAATTATAGAATTTATTACATAAGCTACGAGCAGCCAGGGGCTTTGTCCTGGTTAGGAGGATGTGGGGCCGAGAGAAGCATGGAGGGGGGATGGGGCATGGGTGAAGGTGGTGAGGGGGGGCAAGCAGAGTGAAGTGCTGATAATTACTAGCAACTAGCTGGAGGTTGTACTATGAAGTGCAGTCACAGCCACTAAGAGCAGTTAATGATAGTAGAAAGCATGCATCTTTAGTCCAGAAGAGCTTCAAAGCAGGCACTGGAAACAGTCTGCCAAGAAAAGAATGTTCTTACGTTCCTGCTGAAGCAGGAAAGAACCAGTCTTTGGAACAGAGACAAATGCCCTCAACAGAAAACATATAAAAAGACTGCAACTTTTCTAGGCCTTTTTGGTCAAGGGGAAATTTTATGAATATGCTCCCTCTCCCCTGCTCATGCTTTTGCCTACATGCCTCTGGAGAAGGAGAAAGAAATATACTATGAAGAGGAGGAAAGTGAACCTATTTAACCAGATGGTTCACCTGTCATAAATTTGGCTCTCCCACGCGTGACCTATAGAGGATTACTCCCTTTTCCTCTTTCAATAGGCAAATTAATAACACCTTCAACATCCTTCTCCGAAAATGAAATATGGCTCCTCCAGCCTGTAGAGGATTACTTCTTTTTCCTCTTTCATTGGGCAAATGGAGAACACCCTTAACATCCCCCTCTGGAAACGGGAGGATGAAAGACTGAAAAAAAGTATCAGGTGGACAAACGGAGGTAGAATACCTCTATGCCCTCCCTGATCATCATTGTGTAATCCAAGTGGTGCCTGCAAAGGTGCTAAGGTCCCTTTCTAGGGATGTAGATATGGGCCTGGATATTCAGACCGCGCCAGTCTGTGGCGCAGCCGGGCGCAGCGCAACTTGGCTGCGAGAGGGCGGACAGGTGATATCAGTTGCTGCTGTGCCATGGCACAGCAGCATTGAATATCGCATTCCTGGCCACCCGCATGGCGAGTGGCACTGCGCCAGCGCAGTGGCCAGAGTGGAGCAGTGGGATGCGTTGGTGCAAGTTCAGTTGCGCTAGGCGCAACAACCGCAATATTCAAAAGTGCACATACAAATGGGGCCATAATGCATGCAAGGCACAAATGGGGCCATTTGCATGTCATTATGGCCCCATTTGCATGCAGGTGCGCCGATCCCCAGCGACTTGCACCTGGCACCCTGCCAGGCTGCAGCTGTTTGGGACCGATGCTCCCTGCACAGCGTGGCAGTGTGCCCTGCTGCCCGATCGCAGGCATCAGTTGCAAAATACACTTGTCCAATATCCCTGGTGGCCCACCCGCCTGCCGCCCACCGACTGACACCGTAGGTAGGGCTGAACGCCCATTGGTACATAGCGTAAGTTAGTGGGCGTAGAAGCTCAGCTATACTACACATTCCAGATATGTGAATGGATCCATTCTACATATTTGACTCTGTAGCATGGTACAGGCTGCACGCCCATTGGCTCTTGTTGCTGACCAACCGGCATACAGCCCTACCTGCGTGTCAGGCAGGTGGGTGCTGTCCGCCGCCGACGGGACGGGCAGTGGGGCTTCGTGGGGGGTACCGCTGACCACTAGGGATATTGGACGTGCTTTTTTTTTTTTATACTTAACCCGCAGTCGGCTGCCAAGTGAGCGGTCCACTGGACCACCAGGGATATAGGACGTGATTTTCTTTATACTTAAGCCCGCACTCGGGCTGCGAGCGGTCCACTGGACCACCAGGGATATAGAACATTATTTATTTATACTTAAGCCTTTGTTTGTGTCGTTTTTGCAGTATGGGCTTTCCAGATCTCTTCCCCGCCCCCCCCAAAAAAAATAGACATGCCTGCAAGTTGGTTTCCGCAGCAGTGGGCTCAGCTGAATAACTTGCCACCTTTGAGGAGGCCATAACCTAGGCTTCAGAGTGTGCTTCATCCGTGTCCACCCTGGTTGCAGTGGGCATGGACGCCTCGTTTACCAGGGACATTTTGGGACTTGTCAGTCTCTTCCAGTGAGGGCCCTTCCCTAGGTTCTAAACCTTTGAACAGGACTCCAAAAGCAATAAGTCCCGTTGCATGTCATGGGACCAGTCTTGGTCCTCCCATTCCCGGACTTCTGCTGGCTTGACAGCCGTCTGCTTCGGTCAACATTTCTGTCCAGGCCTTTGGTCCCATCGGGCTTATCGGCCGAGACGCAGGTCGACCAATTGGTCAAGATCTTTCTTGACCCGGTCAACCCATTGTCACTGGACAAGGGGGAGGACTCCCTTCCTAAGTCTCCAGTCCTGCCTTATCTCTCTCGAGGGAGTTGGCTCAGCCCGCTGAGTCAGACCCTCCTCTCAGGAGCCTGAACTCTTTTGGGAAGGGGGTCTCAGGTGTCCTTCGTCTGTCTCTGTATCCTCCCGCGAACTCATGCTCCAGTGGTAGAGATCAAACTATTCCCGATGTAGCCATTGGTCCCGCTCTCGACACTATGAAGAGACACCGGTGATATTCTTCTTCCTCTTTGAGGGAGGATCGGCTCAGCCATAAAATGCAGCACCATTATGAGTTCATGTGGCTGCAGTGGCCTCTCGGCACCATCCACGTGCCATTGTGCATGCTTCAGCCCATTCCGGCCCTTCTGTGGTCACCTCTGCCCGAGCTGGTCCCACCAGTCAGGCCACCAGCTTTTCCGCCTATTCGGGTGGAACCCCCTCCTCCACAGCCCAAGGAGGGGTGGTCTCCTAAAACTGCATGCTTGGTTGCTGGGCTTCCCTGTCAGCTCTTTGTCAAAATCACTCAGGCCAACGAATCTCTTATTATCGGAGTTGATACGGGGGCTCAGCGATGTTTGATGCGTCCTCCAACTCGGAGGACTCCTCTAGGCATTCTCATTGGACCCAAGGCTTCGACTTTTGAGTCCAGTGAGGATCTCTTGGAGGAGCTGGGATCTGTCTCCTTTGGGGCCCTGCTTCTCTTGATTTTTGAATCCATGGGGATCCCACTGGAGCCAGTCCAGAAGGGGGCTAGGTATCCCTCGACAAAAATCCTCGACGGGTGACTCTCAGGGGGTTGCCTTCCCTGTGGCAGAGGCCATCATTGGCCCCACTCTAGATGTGGTAGCGCCCTGCCTCTTGCCCTATACCCTAACCCTGTGTGCTTCACAACTATGCAGTGCCCACTGGGTTCCTGATGGGCTTCACTGCAGGGTCTGCACCGGAAGACATATGAAGAGAGACTAAAGGAGCTTAATATGTATAGCCTCGAGGAAAGGAGGGAGAGGGGGGACATCATAGAAACATTCAAGTACCTCAAGGGAATCAACAAAGTCCAAGAGGGTAGCATCTTTCAAAAAAAAGGTGTGCAAGAACAAGAGGGCACAATTTGAAGATAGAGGGGGGACGGCTCAGAGGTAATGTAAGGAAGTATTTTTTCACAGAGAGGGTTGTGGATGCATGGAACGGCCTTCCGAAGGAGGCTGTGGAGTCAAAAACAGTGATTGAATTCAAGCATGCATGGGACAGCCATAAGGCAATTCTAGGGGGTGGGGGTAGAAAGAAGTAGGCTGCTAGTTAAATAGGATCTGCAGCTTATTCATTAGGTAGGGAAATGGGCAGACTGGGTGGGCCAAGCAGTCCTTATCTGCTGTCAAATTCTATGTTTCTATGTTACCTTTCCGCTGAAGGGTTGGTCACTGACTCAGTATTTAGGCACACAAGTAAAGGGGATATTGACGAACCTTCTGACAAGGAATCCAAGAAGTTGGACCACATGACCTAAAAGGTCTATGCAGCCTTGTTCCTAGGCCTTCAGCAGGCTAGTTTGGCCATTATGATAGCCAGCTTTGCCCATGCTTTGTTGTATACCCTGGACTAGGTTATCCCCTGGCTCCCCGCTGACCTACAGTTGCCAGTCAAGTTGGTCCTTGGCTAAGGTTACGCTGTTGCTAAACATCTGCTCCAGATTGCCCTAGATATAGGCAACCCGTTTGCCAGGCCAGTGGCCTCAGTGCTGGTTATGTGCTACAGGGTGTGGCTTTGGACTTTGACTTTTACAGCCGATGCCCAGCATGTACTGGCTGATGTCCCTTTTTTGGGCACCGATTTGTTAGGGCCCAGAAAGTCTTAACACCACCCTGGACTCCATCACATCTGCCCAGAAGGATGCTATGGGCCAGAAACAAAGGGAAAAAGTCCTTTCATTATCAGCCGTATTCTGCTCTTGCAGCCAGACCACCTCAACCCCCAGTGGGGCAACAGCAAGCCTGGAGGCCTCGGCTGAAGCAACCTTCTTCCGCTGCCAAGAAGTTAGAGGTTGTCAGCCAGGGTCTGCCTCTGGAGTTTGAGGCTCTCCTGCCGAGTCTGTGCCCCATGGGGGGATGTGGTGTCAGTAGACATGTCCGCCCTTTGGGAGGACATCGCCCGGCTCCTCCAGCAGAAAGCAGTGGTTTGTGTCACGGTCAGTCCAGGGTTTGTCCCCAGATACTTTCTGGTTCTGAAATGGTCCGGGGAGGGGGCTGGTGCACCATAATGGATTTGCACTCCCTCAACAAATTTATATAGCCAGGCAAATTCCAGTTGGTCACTCTGAATCAGATCGGGACGCCTATTTTCATGTCTCCATCCGTCCATCCCACCTACAGTTCCATGCAGAAGGGATCCAGTAGAAGTTCCAGGCCATGCCGTTCAGCCTTTCTTCGGTCCCCAGGGTCTTCAGAAGTGCATTGCAGCCGGCCCTCTGGCACACAGCAGTAGTGCTAGTGTTTGCGACCCAGGTTCAGGAATGGACTCTGGTCGCCACTGGGCCAGCCGGGGGGGGGGAGGCTTGAGCGCTCGTAGGACCACTCGTCTCCAGGGGGAAGGGGGACCTCAGCTAGATGCCTGACTGACCTGTAGTGGAACCTGGAGGTTCAGCATGTCCGAGCAGTCAGAGCTGGGGTGGAATGTGATTGGCATCATGCACATGTCACGCTCTTGGGGGGTGTACTCAGCAGAAATGCTTGGCCCCGGCGCAGCACCGGTGAGAGCTGGATGCATGGCTCTCGTCCACCGGTGTCCTGATCCACTGTGGATGGACCCTGATGAAATCAAAAGGTATGGCACAAGGGATGAGGTTGAGACGGGGCCACGGCTCCACAGGGGGTCCTCCCGTGGTTTGGGCGCAGAGGTTTAGCTGTGTGACAGTGCCGGTGTTAAGGGGGAAAAAATAGAAATTACCAAAAAAAAGTGCATTGCAGTAATGGCAGTATTCCTGCAATGCTGAGGAGTCTGGGTGTATCCGTACTTGGATGACTGGCTGATCACCAGTTCCTCCAGAGTGGAGGTGGAGCAGTCCAGGGACCTGGCCCTCCAAACCTGCTTGACCCTGGTCCTCCTTGTCAACGAGGTAAAGTCTGAACTCAGTCCATCACAGATTACCCATTTCACTGGGGCAGAGCTAGACTCCCATCTGGCCATGGCCCAACTCCTGGCAAACAGAGTGGAGGATCTTTCTTCCTTTGCCTGATTTACTTCAGGTTGAGCATTAATGCCCTGACTGGGACTTCCTTTGCCTGTTCGGGTACATGGCAGCTTGCACCAGTGCGGTCTTTTGGGCCTGCTGGAGGATATATTTCTGCAGTGGGGGCTTGCCCAGCAGTAGTCTCAGTGCCGCAGTCACCTCAACCAGCTAGTCACAGTGACATAGTTGTGGGACGCCATCCAGTGGTGGCTAGTATCAGACCATCTCCAGGACGGAGTCCTGTTAGTCCACCCGTAGCCGATGGTCAATCTCATGACCGACATGTCTCTGCTGGGCTGGGGTGCCCACCTAGGTGTCCACAGGCTCTGGACCCCCAGGAGTCCCGATGTCATATCAGCCTGCTGGACCTCTGTGCAGTCCATCTGGCTCTGACAGCGTTTACTCCTTACATTTGGGATCAGGTTGTCCAGGTCCAGACAGACAACACGACGGCCATTTCCTATCTCAACAAGCAGGGGAGGATGCATTCCCTCCCACTGTGTGGGGAAGCTGTCTGCATCTGGACCCTCATTTGCAGCCTGGGCGCCAACCCTCTGGTGATTCATGTGGTTGGTGTGTCCAACCAGCTGGTGGACGCCCTCAGACGGGTAGGCAGGGCATCCTACGAGTGGTCCTTTCACCAGGAGGTAGTAGAGTGTCTGTTCTCCCTGTGGCGCACTCCCCAGGTCGATCTGTTCACCTTTCGGGAGAACTCGAAGCTGAAGCTGTTTTGTGCCCACCCCCTCAGTGCGAGATACTGCTAGGGGATGCATTCGTGAGGCCCTGGACCTTGGTCCTTCTATATGCCTTTCCTTCCTTTCCCCAATCCACAGAGTGCTGATCAAGGTGCAGAAGGTCAAGGCTTGGATTATCTTGGAGGCTCTGAACTGGTCGCGCAAGTTCTTGTACCCTGATCTCCGCCGCCTCGGCAGCAGACCTCTGTGGTGCATGCTTCTCCTTCCAGACATGAGTTTGTACACTCAGGGGAGGGTCCTTCACCCGGACTTCAGTCCCTGCACCTGAGAGCCTGGTTTTTGAGCGGCTAGAGTTCAAGGCTTTGGGTCTCTTTGATGAGGTCCTCCGTGTCATCGAGGCCTCACGGAAGCAGTCGACTTGTCAGTGCTATGTCTTCAAATGGAAGAGATTTTCCTTGTGTAATTGCAATGGGTTGAACCCCTTGATCTGCCTGGTGGCAAGCATTCTGGACTACCTGTGATCCTTCTCTGTCGGGCCTCCAGTTGACAACCCTCATGGTGCACCTGGCAGCCATCTCTACGTACTGAATGTGGGCTGGTATGCTGACAGCGCAGGAGAAGGTGGTCAGGCACTTTTTCAAATGCCTTGACCACTTGTCCCCGCTGGTACGTGAGCCACCACCACCACCTTGAGACTTGCTGCTGGTTTGGCTGATGCTCATGGGCAAGCCACTCTAACCCATGCACAGGTGTGACATCACACACCTCTCGTGGAAGACTGCAGTCTTGGTGGAGTCTCCTTATATGGTCTTCCACAAGTATAAGATTGTTCTCTGCCACAACTCAAAGTTCCTCCTGAAGGTTGTTTCAGAGTTTCACCTTAACCAGGTGATTAACCTCCTGGTCTCCTTTACCATCCCAGCCTTGGAGGACCTGAGGCACACACTCGCCTATTATAAGGAGCGTTTGGCTGGAGTTCGGGGAGAGGTTTGCCAGCTCTTTGTCACCTATGCTGAAGCCGCACCTGGCAGACCAGCAGCTAAGCAGACGATTGGCAGGTTGATAGTCTCCTGCTTCAACCTCTTTTATATGTTGACTGGTAAAGAACCTCCCGTTGGTCTTAGGGCTCATTCCACCAGTCATACCGCTGCCTTGGTGGTTGCTTCCAGGGACATCCCTGTCCAGCAAATCTGCAGGGTTCCCACGTGGAATTCAGCACACACCTTCATTTCCGACCACCACATCGACCTTGAGCCACACCAGGATGCTGGTTTGGGGGCCTCGTTTCTCCAGTCTCTATTCCCTAAATATTGGGTGTACGCCTGGCCCCCTCCTGCCATAGAACTTCTAGTAGTCTGCCAGACATGTGGATAGTACACTTTATCCACATCCCTAGTAATAAGGGTTATTCACATGTAACCATAGTTCTAGGAGTGGTATATGGTGTACATCCACAAAACACACCCGACCTCCCCTGGCAAGTGGCACACCGGTCTTGCTTCCAGGTGTCTAATATCACGGGGTGGTGCTGAGGAGGCTATCACCCAGGTGGGTGGGAAAAGCCAGCTTGAAAACCTTTCGGCCATTCTTAAATGGTTAAAGATTCTGTCAGATGTGTGGATGTATACCATATAGTACTCTTCTAACTACGTTTATAAGTGAGTAACCTTCATTTCTTGGGATATGGATATGGTGTACTTATCCACACTTCTGGCAGTGTCCTTTCCCCCCTTAAGGCTTGCCAGAAAGTCTTCAAGGTGGTAATTCCCTTGCACTGCCCTGTGATGTCAAATCTTCCTTTCTGCTAGAAGAGGGTTCCCTCCTTTCCACTCTCCGTGCTGAGTAGGCCATTTGCTTTCTAACTTTTGTGATTGCAAATTTCTTCTGTCTTCATGTGATTTCCTTCACTTCTCCATGATGGAGGACTCTAAGTCGCTACCGGGATTAAAAGATGTATGTGTGGGCAGAAGATATCCTGGACGGACCCACACACCACTACTGTCTAGGCCACAAACATGATCCCCTGGTGTGTGGCCTTTTTCGCACTTTGCATCTTTCAGCTTTGGAAGACCAGCATGCTGGGCTTCTGCTGGGGCACCCTGATGAACAGCATCCTCTCATTAAATCGAAAGACACCCATCGGGTGGTCTTCACAGCTGCGGGGTCCACAGAACAGCTTGCTGCTTCTGAAGAGGCTGCGGCTCAGGCATGCCTCTTTTGCTTCAGCCTTCATGCTACTTTCCTTAGGTGCCACCTTTTCAGTGGCGTTGCTTGATTTGTGCCAGTCCCTTCCCAACTTTGGGACGTGCCCGTCTATGGACACTAAATCTAAATCTTCAAAAAAAGAGACTAAGTAGTAGTCTCGCCTTCAGTCGTGGGATCGTGAGTGTTCTCAGTCTTCAGATTCCCACCCTTCTATGGAGGTTTTGACTAGGGTTGCTCCTTCGATCCTGGCTGTTGCCTCTACGGTTCGCCCCCATTGAACGTGTTGGTCAAGGTGGCCGTTGACCAACCTGTTGAGATTTTTCTCGAACTGATCCACCCGCTGTCGCCAGATGAGGCCAATACCTCCCTCTCTAGGACTCCGGTCCTGCCTGATCTTACTTCGAGAAACAGCTCTTGCAGCAGGTTACACCATTAGGACTGAAGCCGGCAGGCGCCAGGACCCCACGGAAATTTTCTAGCTAGCAGTATTCAGCAGGAACCACCTCCGACGTCGTTCCCACCCCCGATGTCCGGCACAGTACATAAGGAGGCGGTCCCCCAGAATCCCCAGTTCTTTTCCTGCCGTCGACTCGCCAGCATCTGCCTCTCGGTCCCTGCCTAGCACACGACTTACTTAGAACTTCAAGAGTTTCTAAAACAATGTCCTTCCAACTCTTCACTTGAGGGACACCTTTCCAAGTGTGCTCATGAGAAAAGATCCCTTCTAGGATCCTCATTCCTCCTGCGTGTGGTGCTTAGGCCCGGACCACAACACCACCTTTTGCCAAGGGTTCAACAGCCACACCAGGATCCGCCATCAGAAGGCACTTCAGGCTTATCTGCTGGAAGAAGAACTTGGCAGGATGGACCAAGAACCTTCCTCCAGGGGCGATTCTTCTTCCAAGGCCCATAAACACCAGGACAAGCCAGGAGAAAGCAAGGTCCAGATCCCCGAACCGGGCCTTGGACTCCTGTAGCTCAGGCTCCACCAGATCGGACCGCTCTCCCTCCAGGGCTCGTTCTCAGCCCCCTCCGGTCAAAGTCCGGGCTTCAGGCGGTTCTTCGACTCTCCAGCCCATCAAGACTTCAAGGCCCTCGGCTTCCTCCACTCCCTCTCGGGCGTCTTCCGAATGCCACAAGTCTTCCTCATCGACCCGATTTCGGACCCCACTCCAGATCTCCCAGCCTTCTAGAGGTCCCGTATCCACCACCCAGGAAGACCAAAGACCTGATGTCCCTAAGCGAATGACGGACCGACATTGGCCAGGCGTTCTGGAGCCACAGGCGCCAGGCATCAGACGCCGCCGGGCGTTCGCCAGACCCGAAGGCGCCGGCCAAGCGACGACATCGGCCTCGCATTCACCGGAGCAGAAGACCACTGACGCCCGACCCCAGCGACAGACCACCGGCGCCAGGCCAGTCTCGGGCATGAATCTACAAGAAGTAAAGGATCTCTTTACTTTCTGGTGGGACACCATCCGAAAAGATTTGGTCCCTGTAAAACCTCCTCCTTCACCTCCTACGCCCCCTCCTTCACCCAAGGGGCCAGCAGGACGACCACCAACCCGTAAGGAGCAGACTCCACCTCCTAGGGGTAGATCCAAGGACAGGAGAAGGCCTCCCTCAAGATCTCCATCAGGGTCCCCCAGCCCCAAGCGACCCAGACGTCATCAGTACACACTGTCAGGGGAGGACTCCAGATCAGATAACTCGGATTATTCCAGATCTCCTTCTCCACTCAGCATTCCATCACCTGACCCACATGACCTTCCCAGGTCTCCTCCGGATGATCCCTCCTTCTCTGAGATCATGAGGCACATCCAGGACAACATGGGGTGGGATGCTGAAGACCTCGACCCGGAAAGACAGCGCCTTGCCCATTAATTTTGGCAGAAAGACCCAAAGCCTGTGGTAGTGCCATCCTTGGTGGACACCTTCGTGGACATCACCAAGGCTGCGTGGAAGCGCCCGCACTCCACTCCCGCTGTGCTGAAGAAAGCTGACCGCCTGTACAAGGCCCCGAAAGAGGACCAGTACTTGGCTCAACAACCTCTGGCAGACTCCCTGGTCATTATGGCCTCGCATGACCGGTCCCAAAGACCGTAGCACATGAGCACACAGCCACCAGACCAAGAATACAAACAACTGGATGCCCTGGGGAGGCACATGTATGCGGCTGCTACATGCTCCATCAGGTCCCTGAACTACCTAACTCACATGGTACAGTTTCAGAACGCCCTGTGGGAACAGGACCAGAACCTGGTCGATAAACTTCCAGATGGCGATCAGAAGGCAGAGCTCCTAAACCTCCGCACAGGGTCTGATGTGGGTACTCAAGTACTACGAGCCGCATACGATTCTGCCGACTCATCCGCCAGAGCTGCAGCTTCAGGCATCTGTCTCCGGAGACACTCTTGGCTCCGTGTCTCCGGCTTCACCCCGGACGTACAGAAGAACATTCTTGACGTCTCCTACAACAACGAAGTACCTTTTGATGAACCCTCAGAGATGGTTATCACCAAACTTCAGGATGCTGGGAAGACAGCCAGGTCTGTACAGGCCATGTAAAGATCCAGGCCTGGTTCCTTTCATAGGAACCAGAACTGTTTTTGCAGCTGGCAACAAAGGCAGCAGCCACATTCCGGCCAGCAACAAAGGGGCACTTTTCAGCGTAAAGCCCAGGCTAAGTCGTCCCCAGGCAGAGGCCAACGCTACACTAAACCGGCCCAGCCTGCAGGGACCAGTGCTGCCACAGCATGACTTCTTCCGGGCCCCCGCCCCTCCTCTGGAGTAACAGGCCAAAAGATCGGGGGTTGCATCGCTCGCCACTTTTTACGGTGGCAGTCGACTACAGCCGACCAGTGGGTTCTCCAATTGGTCAAGAAAGGCCACTTTATAGAATTTCTAGGGACTTGGATATGTTATTCATCCACACTGTCTGGCAGGTTCCTTGCCGCTTTAAATCTTGCCGGAAGGTCTTCAGGCTGGCTCCTCCCACCCACCCGGGTGGTAAAACTCTCGACTCCGCCCCATAACGCCAGATCTTCCTTACCACTTGGAAGCTCAGGTTCCCTCCTTAACGCTCTGCGTGATAGACTGGATCCTAATTCTTCGGTTCGCCCGAAACTCATTTTAAAATTTTCAAGACTTCAGTCAACTTTCTCCCTCGCGGCTGCGATGGACAAATCGACTCCCGGTTTTCGGCGGTGCCCTTGTGGGCAGAAGTTGCCCAGGACAGACCCGCACTCCACGTGCATCTACTGCCTTGGCCTAGAACACGACACGCAGGCCTGCGAGTCATGACGTTTGTTTTCAGCCAACGTCCTGGAGGACCGCACTGCCTGGTTATAGCTGGGGCGCCCCGAGAAGCGCTACCCGCCGGTTAAGTTGAAGGAGGCCCGTTGAGCGGTTACCGCAGTGGCTGGCTTGGCTGAGCAGCTCGAGCAGATGATCGCCCTCGAGGAGAAGGCGGCGGCCCAGGCTGCATCATCCTCTTCCTCAGTCGCAGCATTTATCCCGCTCTCTCTGGGTACCTCATATTCAGCTTCGTTCAAGGCTTTGCCAATCCTTTCACGAAGGGAGAGGGCCATTAGGACATTCCTCTCGGTCCAAAAAGGACTCTAAGGGTAAGTCCCATCGTCGGCGTCTCGTGGGAGAGGTCTCCTTCCCCGGACAGCCGACTGTCGACTTCGGTCGAGGTTGCGGCTAAGGCCGCTGGCTTCACGGCGTCCCCGTCAGGCCAACTGGCCGAGACACCTGTCGACGCGTTCGAGATTTTTCTCGACCCGTCGGACGGGCTGTCAACTGGTGAAGCCAACAACCCTTCTTCACCGATTCCTCCAGTGGAGACCGAGGATCTGCTTGCGCCCCCGGTGCAGCAGTCCCCGATTAAGGCATCCGAGCTGAGGGAAGAGCGGGTGTCCCCCGCTCCTTCCCAGACCCGTCCTCGGAAACACCGAGGATCTCTGTCTCAGTCTTGGACTTCTTCTCGGTCTAGCCGATCCCGCCGACATCGGCGGTCTCGCACCGAGGTGAGCTACCGCCTCATCCTCGCTTCTCTTCGGAAAGGAGAGGCTTTGGCGAAATCGTGCCGACGCCACGAGGACCTAATGTGGCAGTTGCTACTTCTGTCCGGGAGCAAGCCGACGCCTTCCCGCCATCAAGTGGATGTCACCCGAGCGTCAAACAACCCTCGCCGTAGTCGAGATGCCTAAGCCTGGACCGTTGAAACCGTAAAACCTGCCCCACCGATTTGTGGTGGAACCTCCGCCTCCACAACCGAAATCGGGGGCACCGACAAAGGACTCTTGGTCGGGTCAAGGCCTGCCCCACAGGTTGTCGGTCACCCTCACTCCTGACCATCCTCAGCAGGTGGAGGGTGGCTCAGGCCCCAGGCAGCTCTTCACGGATTCCTCCAAGTCCGACGACGAGTCCTCCGGGGGCCAGTCGTTGGACAGAAGCCCATCGTCCTTCATGGGTTTGCTTCGGCTCATCTCAGAGTCCATCGGGATGCAGCTCGAGCCCGTATCCAAATGGGCCAAGTATCCCCTCACGGAGATACTTGACCGAGGGGATTCCCCCACGGAGGCCTTTCCAGTGGCTGAGGCCATTGTGGGTCCAGCCTTGGAGCTTTGGCAGCAGCCTGCTTCCTGCCCTGCGCCTTCAGCCAGGATGGCCAGGAAGTATGCGGTTCCTACCGGCTCTTTGCCCAGGTTTTCGGAACACCCCTCTGCCGAGGGGTTGGTCACCGATAGCGTTTTCCAGCGTTCTGGGAATGCTAGGGACATGGACAAGCCCCCCGACAAGGAGTCCAAAAAGCTGGACTACGCTGGGCTCAAGGTGTACGCTGCTTACTCCCTTGGCCTCCACCAGGCCAGCTCGGCCGTGCTGATGGCACACTTCTCCCACGCCCTCATGCGCTCCCTGGATGAGGTGATCCCTGATCTCCCGGCCGACCTGCATACCTTGGTCCGACAGGTTCGGGACCAGGGTAGGGCAGTGGCTAAGCAACAGCTCCACACGGCTCTGGACATAGGAGACTCCTGTGCCAGATCGGTTGCGGCCACGGTGGCCATGCACCGCAGAGCATGGCTGAGGATATCCACCTTCACGGCGGATACCCAGCATAAACTGGCGGACGTCCCCTTCTTGGCGACCGACCCCTTCGACCCTGGAGTGGAAGGTCACCTCCAGCGGATCGAAAAGTCCAATGCCTCACTGACTCCAGTCACCTCTGCCCAGAAGGACAAAGGTCGCCCACAGCAGCAGCATTGAGTCCTTCGCCTCTTCTGCGCCTGCGTGCACATCCGGCCCAACAGCACCAGGGCCAGCAGGCTCACGATGGCATCCCAAACTCAAGCCCGCGTTTCTCCAATAGGAAGCAGGAGGTGAAGGCTCAGGAGGTCCTCGGCCGTCCCTCCTCCAAGCCTGCCCAGTGACGGGTTGAGGGGTGTCGCCCCCAGCCGTCACCCCCCTGGGTTCCCCGTGGGGCGGCTCCACCACTTCCTTTCCGCCTGGTCCGCTATCACCACGGACCGCTGGGTGTTGGAGGTGGTAGGAAAGGGTCTGCCTCTGGAGTTCGAGCAGGCCCCACCCTTCTGAGCCGTCGCTCCTCAGGGGGCCACGGGGTCCGCAGCCTTGCTGTCGGCCCGCCAGGCCGATATTACCCTGCTCCTCGAAAAAGAGGCGATCAGAAAGGTGGTGGATCCTCCTCCAGACCCGGGGTTTGTGTCCAGGTACTTCCTGGTCCCAAAACGGACGGGGGGCTGGCGCCTCATTATCGACCTGCACGACCTGAACAGGTTCCTAAGGTCTCGGACCTTCAAGATGGTCACTCTGGCTCAGATAATCCCATCCTGAACGAGGCATGTGGTTTTGTTCCCGACCTTCAGGACGCTGCTTTCACGTCCCAATCTGTCCGTCCCACCAGAGATTCCTCCACTTCAGAGCAGAGGGATCCCTTTACGAGTTCCGGCCATGCCCTTGGCCTTCCCTAGCTCCCAGGGTCTTCACCAAATGCATGGCAGTGGTGACAGCATTTCATGCTACCAAGGGTCCGGGTACCCTACCTGGACAATTGGCTGATTGCAGCCCCTCCAGAACAGAGGTGGAGCGGTCCAGAGATCTGTCCCTCCAGGTTTGTTCTCGGTTGGCCTCCTCATCAACGAGGCTAGAGTCGGAAATCGTGCCAAGCAAGTGATACAATTCATCGGGCAGAGCTCGACTTCACGAGCCAGAGCATGGCTCCCGGCGGACAGGGCCGAGGTTCTTTCCTCCTTTACCCAATCATTTCAGGTTGGGCAATCGCGCCCTACCCGGGTCTTCCTGCACCTCCTGGGCCTCATGGCGGCCTGCACCAGTGTGGTCCATTGGGCCTGCTGGTACATGCGTCCCCTTCAATGGGGACTGGCCAGCCAATGGTCACAGCACTTCAATCCGTTGGATCAACTAGTGACAGTGACCCAGGGGATGTGGAACACTCTCCAGTGGTGGACCGTTCCAGCACATCTGCAGGAGGGCATCCCGTTCGTCCGCCCCAGCCAACGGTCTCTCTATCGACCGATGCCTCTCTGATGGGTTAAGGTGCCCATCTGGGGGAGCACAGAGCGCACGGCCTCTGGTCTCCTCGGGAGTCCCGATGCCATATCAACCTGCTGGAGCTTTGAGCGGTTTGTCTAGCCCTCAACGCCTTCGCTCCGTTTCTACGGGGTCAAGTGGTTCAGATCCAGACGGACAATACCACGACCATGTACTACCTAAACTGCCAGGGCGGGACGCGCTCCATGCCTCTGTGCAGGGAAGCTCTCTGCATTTGGTCACTCGTGCGCAGCCTGGAGGAGGATCTCCTTGCCATTCATGTGGCAGGAGCCTCCAACACCATGGCCGATGCCCTAAGCCGGATAGGGGCTGCCTCCCACGAGTGGTCTCTCTTGCCAGAGGTAGTACAAGATCTGTTCACCCTCTGGGGCACGCCTCAGGTGGACCTGTTTGCCTCCAGGAGAATGTGAAGCTGAGACTGTTTCATGCCCGCCTCAGCAGGGCTCGCTGCAGGGGGATGCCTTCTCAAGGCCATGGACCCCGGGCCTCTTCTACGCCTTTCCCCCATTTCCCTTGATCCACAAGGTGCTTCTCAAGTCGAAGAGGGACAAGACGCAGGTGATTGTGGTAGCCCCAGACTGGCCCCGCCAGTTCTGGTATCCAGATCTCCTCAGTCTCGGTTCCAGGCTCCCGAGGCGGCTTCCAGCCCTCCCGGACCTGATCTTAGTCAGTCAGGTGAAGGTATTCCATCCGGACCTTCAATCCCTGCACCTGACGGCCTGGTTCCTAAGCGGCTAGAGTTCCAGGCCTTGGGTCTTTCCGACGAGGTCCTCAACGTCGTTGAGGCGTCCCGTAAGGAGTCGACCAGAAAATGCTATGCCTTCAAATGGAAGAGGTTTTCCATTTGGTGTCTGGGCAAGGGCCCGGACCCTTCCTCCTGACCCTTGGCAAGCATTCTGGACTACCTGGCGTCCCTTTCTCAGCAAGGGCTTCGGTGCGACGCCGGGTTTTCCTGGCAGCCATCTCTTGCTGGTAGGCCAGGAAAGCAGTCGGTGCTGGGAAAGGTGGTCGGGTGCTTCTTCAAAGCGCTTTGATCACATAACCTTCGGTCACGAGAACCTCCACCTCGTGGATCTACTGCTGGTATTGGCTAAGCTCATGGGCAAGCTTATTCAACCAATGCACAGGTGTGACATCTCTCACCTGTGCGGGAAGACTGCCTTCTTGGTGGCTATCACGTCAGCCAGAAGGAAGGGAGAGCTCCAGCGCTTTCCATCGAGTCTCCTTATCTGGTCTTCCACAGGGACAAGGTTGTCCTCGCCCCACCTGAAATTCCTTCAGAAGGTGGTGTTGAGTTTCACCTTTACCAGGTGTTGACTCTGCTGGTGTTCTACCCCAATCACACTTCCAGGTCGGATCTGCGACTCCATGCTTTTGGACCCTAGAAGAGCTCCGCTTATTATAAGGAGCCTGACGGCTGAGTTCGGGAGAGGTTCGCCAGCTGTTTGTCACCTACGCTGAAGCCGCCTGGCAGACCTGCAGCCAAGCGGACGATAGGCAGGTGGGTCACCTCCTGCATAGATCTCTGCTATAGGTTAGCGGGCATGGAGCCTCCCAGAGAAGAGCTCATTCTCGCGCCATACCGCTGCATCGGTGGCTGCTTCCAGGGACGCCCTATCCAGGAAATCTGCAGGGCTGCTAACTGGAAGTCAGCACACACCTTCATCACCCATTACCACATCGACCTTGAGTCACGCCGGGATGCTGGTTTTGGGGCCTCGGTTTTCCAGTCTTTATTCCCTAAGTAGGGGGTGTGCGCCTTGCCTCCCTCCTCCCGGAGAACTGCTAGGAGTCTGCCAGACAGTGTGGATGAACAACATATCCATGTCCCTAGAAATACAGGTTACTCACCTGTAACAGGAGTTCTAGGAATGGTATATGTTGTTCATCCACACGACCTCTCCGGCTTCGACGCACAACCTGGCTTCCAGCAGGCTAGATCTGGCATCATGGGGTGGAGCCGAGAGTTTTACCACCCGGGTGGGTGGGAGGAGCCAGCTTGAAGACCTTCCGGCAAGATTTAAAGCGGCAAGGAACCTGCCAGACAGTGTGGATGAACAACATATACCATTCCTAGAACTCCTGTTACAGCTAAGTAACCTGTATTTCTCGAACACCCACCAGCAAGACCTCCCCTGCTTTACCGTTACTCAGGTCAGCACGCCCTGCTCTTATAGCAGGAGGTGCTCGCGCTTCTCGGAAAAGAAGCTATAGAGCACATACCACGGAACCAGAGGGGTGCAGGATATTATTCTGACTTCTTTCTGGTTCCCAAGAAAACGGGGGACCGCCGTCCCATACTGGACCTCAGCGACCTCAACGAGTCTGTCCTGTACAAACGCTTCCACATGGTGACCCACCCAGTAATGATTCCCATGCTCAAGTAGGGCACCTTTCTAGCGTCCTTGGACATGCAGGATGCTTACCCGCATATACCCATTGCTCAAGCGCATAGGAAGTTTCTGCGCTTTGAGTTTCAGGGTCACCATTATCGGTTCCGAGCCCTCCCCTTCGGACTGTCATCAGCACCTCGGGTATTCACAAAGTGAATGGCGGTCGTTGCGGCGACTCTGAAGAGACAAGGCCACTACATGTTCCCCTACCTGGATGACTGGCTTCTCATGGCACCCTCTCGGGAGGCCCTGATGTCTGCCATTCATTATACTCCGTCTCTGTTCGAGACATTGGGCATCATTATCAATCAAGAGAAGTCACGCCTGGTTCCGTCACAGACTGAGCAGTTCATAGGTGCAGTTCTGGACACCGTCCAGGGGAAAGCTTTTCTCCCCCAGGACAGAGCAGAACACATCAGATCCCTCATCAGGGACATTTTGGCAAAGAAAACCGTTCCTGCCAGATTGGTCCTTTGCCTGTTCGGACACATGACTGCGGCCATTGCAACAGTCCCGCTAGCCTGTCTTCACATGCGGGTGACCCAGTGGATGTTACGGGTTCAGTGGGATCAAAAGCAAGACCATCTGCAGCTCCCAGTCTGGATCACGAAGGCCGTAATCAGGGATTGGCAATGGTGGCTAGATCCGAAGAATCTTTCGGCGGGAGTCCCCTTCATTGCGCCATCTCTGATTGTGACACTCTCCACAGGCGCCTCAGGGCTCGGATGGGGTGCACACCTCAACGGTGTCCGGTCTCAGGGCCTGTGGACAGCCCAAGAGACTCATTTCCACATAAATATCCTGGAAATGAGAGCAGTTCTTTACGCCCTGCAGACCTTCCAGTCGGGGGTTCCACCGGGTACTCTTCTGTTACAAACAGACAATTCTGCGGTGATGTATTAAATCAACAAACAAGAAGGCACCCATTCCTGCCCGCTTTGCAGGAAGGCCATGAGGGTGTGGGATTGGGTTTTGCAACACGGCGCAAACCTCAGTGCTGTTAATGTCCCAGGAGTGGACGTCATCACAGACGGCTTGAGCCGCTCTCAGGCCAGAGTCCACGAGTGGGAACTACTCCAGGAGGTAGTAGAAGATCTTTTTCGCAGATGGGGTACATCATAGTTAGACCTTTTTGCGTCCCCATCCAACGCAAAACTGCCCAATTTTTGCTCGCTTGATCCAGGGCCTGGTGTTTTCTGGCGAGACGTGATGTCCCTCTCCTGGGCAGGCAGATTCCTCTATGTCTCTCCCCCCCCCCCCTTTTCCATTGATCCAGAGGGTCCTTCTGAAACTTCGCAGAGAGCAAGCAACACTGATACTTATCACGCCGTTCTGGCCCAGGCAGATCTGGTTCCCTCTACTACATCAGCTATCCCGGGAACCTTCGGTGCCTCTGCCAATCAGCTCTTACTTGTCTCAGGAGGCGGGCTCCTTGGTCCATCCGGACCTTCGTTCACTGAGCCTGCACGCTTGACTCCTAGAGACATACAGTAGTCATTTTGCGACACGGGGTCTCGCAAGAGGTAGCTGACGTTCTGGTGGCCGCGAGAAAACTGGCCATTCATGCTACTTACGTCATGAAATGGTGCCATTTTTGCCTATGGGCTCAAACGCGGGGGTTTTCGCCTCTCTAGACTGTCCAGAAAAGTCGGTCTTGGACTACCTCCTGTTTCTTTTTCAGACAGGCTTGGCCTACTCCTCGATTAAAGTACACCTCTGTGCCATCTCAGCCTATTACATTCCTATAGGCCAACGCACTATATTTCAGTTGAACATGGCACTAGCCTTCCTGAGAAGTATTCTCCACCTTAGACCTCCGAGTAAGGATCTGATTCTGCCATGGGATCTACTCTTTGTCCTGGAGCAGCTTACGCTGCCACCCTTTGAGCCAGCCGCGGATTGCGAGCTACGTTTTCTTACTTGGAAGACATTGTTTTTAGTTGCCGTTGCCTTGGCCAGAAGAATTTCTGAACTTCATGCACTCATGTGCAAAGAACCTTATTTGGTTTTTCACCAAGACAGGGTATCCCTACGGACTAATCCTAAGTTTCTGCCTAAGGTGGTCTCAGCTCTCACCCTTAATCAGGACATCGATCTACCAGTGTACTTCCCCAAGTATTCTAATCGAGGAGAGGCCCTGTTGCACACTTTAGATGTGCATCGGTGTCTCCGATACTACCTGACCAGAACCAAACACCACCGAAAATCGGACCAGCTTTTTGTCTCCTTTGCCCATAGGATGATGGGACCTCCTGTTTCCAAGCAGTCGCTGTCCAGATGGCTCATTCACTGTATCACGTTCTGTTACCAGAAGCGCAACAAACCCTTACCAGGCGCAGTTAAGGTTCATTCCACGGGGGTGGTGGCTACCTCCTTCTTGCCCTAAAGAATGTGTCCACCTCTGCCATCTGTGCTGCAGCTACTTGGAACTCCGTGCACACTTTCATCAGGCATTATAGCCTGGATATTGCACCGAGCCGAAGAGCAGGTTTTGGTCTAGCAGTCCTTCAAGGACTTCTGTCCTAGGTTCAGATTCTATTATGGATTTCTACCTTCCCTCCTCCCAATGATGTGGGATTTCCATTATTGCTTGGGAATCAGTCCTAATGGTGTAACCTGCTGCAAGAGCTGTTTCTCGAAGTGAGATAGTACAGTTACGTAAGAACTTACCGTAACAGTAGATCTTCAAGAACAGCTCTTGCATCAGGTACTTTCCCTCCCACCATCCCCGCTGGAGGTAGATTCTGATTCCAACATCCTTCTCCTAGGATCAGGTGTTCTCAGCATCTCTCTGATTGCCATTTGATGGCGGATCCTCAGTCTCCTCTTCTGATGTCATCCAGCGGCCGGGAGTCTTTGGTGGGAGAACTGGGGTTCACGGGGACTGCCTCCTTGTAGCACTGTGGCAGCGTCAGGGGGCGGGACCGGCGCCGATGCGGTCCCTGCTGAATACTAGCTAGCTGAATATTTCCATGGGGTCCTGGCACCTCCCGGCTTCAGTCCTAATGGTATAACCTGCTGCAAGAGCTGTTCTCGAAGATCTACTGTTACGATAAGTTCTTACGTAACTGTACTTTACCTCAAGGGACGGTCAGACCAGCCTGCTGATCTAGTCCCTACTCCTCAGGATCTGGTGATCTTGGAGGGTCCTCGACTTTCGGCAGCTCCCTCTGTGAGCCTGCCTTCTGCGGCCCCGATGGTTGCGGTCTCGATCCCAAAGTCCTGAGTTGAGCAACCCAGGTCAGCATCGACATTCCCGCTCTCCATGTTTGGGTAAGGAGCATCACTGCTTCTCCTCTTCTTCTTCCTCCTCGGATGAGGAGATGATCCACCGCAAAATATGTCTGCGCTACGAGGAGCTTATGTGCACCTGCTCATGTTCACTGGGGTTGAGCCGATTCCGGCCCCCACCCCAACTGTCCCATGGCTCCCACCACCGAGGCTTCAGCCTACCCCACCTCGGCTTGGCTTCCCTGCCTATTCAGGTGGAGCTGCCACCTAAAGAGCTTCCTCATCGACTGTCTGTCACCATGACTCCCGACAGACCCCATAGGGTCAGTGGGGACTCAGGCGGTCTAATTTTATTCAACAAGTCCTCGAAATCTGAGGGATCCTCCCTACACTCTCATCCATTGGATGTTGAGTCAGGAGAGGACATGTTGATGGAGCACGGTGCCACTTCTTTCATGGGTCTGCTCCATTTAGTCTCCACAGTCTACAGGTCTTCAGAGGCAGCCCATCCAGAAACTGGCTAAATACCCCCTGTAACAGGAATAGCTGTCTGCCGTTATGTGTATATAATTTTGATATAAATATGTTTTTGAATTCTGCTTGTGAAACATGACAGCACAAGGCATCATGGGACATTAGATTTTTGAAAGAAAAAAAATGTTGCGGCCTTGCTTGCTGTCACAGCTAGCTTGTAAAAGCTGACTTCATGGGACTATAATAAAACCAGGTTATAAAAACAAACCACTGCTTTTAACCCAGGCAGCCTGTCATAAAATATTGCATTTTATGACATATCAGGAGGGAAGCAAGTTCTGATAGATGCCTGTGAAAATTCACCCAGCTAAGAGAAATGTTACAGGATTAAGAATGACCTTGTGTGCCATGACATCACAAGGAGGGTGGGACTTGAACTGATATTGCCAAGCTGGCTGAAGGGCTGAGACATTCTTTTCTGGACGACTTAGAGTTACTGTTTTCTGGACTTCTAAGAGAGGCACTTCTGCCAAAATAGGTAATTTCAGCACCACTATTTGCCAACTGAAACTGGGTAGAATTAGTTATTCAGTACAAGGGGATTTGTTTTTAATTGTCCATTTATTTTCTGACTGTACCCTTAATTTATATATGTTCTGTTATGCATTTTATTTACTATTGCTCATTTGTGTGTGAATGGTGAAACAGTCTTAATATTCTAACACGGCTGTTAAATGCTTATTGTATCACCTTATGCAGCCACTAAGAAGGATCTGTGTAAAGATACAGCAAGATAAGAAAAATACCAGCGTCTCAACTGAGTCAGAGGGGGTTGTGAACCAAGGTTGGTTGTATGCCCACTGGGCCAAGTATATTGCACTGCTTTCCCCAAAGGGAGCATGATATTTGGACCTTTTACCTGTGTGTGCTAGTTAAAAAGGGTTCATAATTGACCCCAGGACTCGAGACTGATAGTTGCTCTGACCCAAAACAAACGGTGTCCCTGTTCATGAATCGCACTTAAGGTTGTTATGGCACTGTGGCTAGTCGTGCGCGAGGGGCTGAGGCTGACATGCCACCTCCTGTGCCAGTGACCTGGGAGACTCACTGTGGTGCCGCTTGGGGTTGGTGGGATTGAGACGCAGCTCTCCTACAAAGGGGTGGACGCCCACATGTCTGTAGTCTTTCTCCCACTTGATGGAGGTCCGGTGGGTGGGTAAGCAGTACAGGAGCTGGGCATTTAGGTTGGAATGGCCACCGGATCTCTGTGTACGTGTATAATACATGCATGTATATTGGCACGGGAGTCTGGGACCTAAAAAGAAAGAAGTGTATATGGAAAAGGAAAAAAAGGTTAGGCACTGTGGCAGCAGAGGGCCTGACCCCTGGAGTAGGTTTGTGACAGATTTGTTGCCCAGCAGTGGGATCTGAAAGATTTGTTTGCGTACTGTGCAATTATTTGGTGATACAAGCATTATAACAGTCCAGTGTGTCAGACTGATAAACTGTGACAGTTCACACACAAGCAAGGCAGAGATTTTAAAATAAATGTATAATTTTGGTTACAGTCTAAAGTTCACTATCTGTGGTGTTTTTTTTTTTTTTTGTTTGTTTGTTTTTTTCTCCAGGTGCAAGCTAGTGTAGCCGTAGATTAGGGAAGAATATGGCTTCCAGCTACAGCAGATACACTGCAGACCACTTGTGGCAGCTGTGCCAGGAAAGAAGAATCCGATGTGAGGTGCGAACCAAACAGAACCTCATGGAGGCTCTTGTGGCAATCGATGCACAAGTGACTACCCAAGACCTCAAGTTACAGGCGGTGACTGAAAGGGACCAGACCTTGGTCGTGGAGGGGCCAGGGTCCATTGCAGTGTCCAGTCCCAGGGAGGAGGACAGTGGGAACAGAGAGCCACAGCAGCAGGGGAAAGTCACCACAACGCTGGATCCAGAAGGGATCGGGTTACAGCTAGAGTTAAGGAGAATGGAGCTGGAATTCGAGCAGTAGTTCCAGATGGAGCTGGAGATGCAAGAAAAAGAAAATCGGCACTTGCGAGAGGCTGATTGAGAGGAGAGAGAACGCCAGAGGAAATTTGAACTGGAGAAGCTACAACTCCAAAGACCAGTGCCAGAGCAGGTAAGTGGCATGGGTGAACCTGGAATTCCAGGACTGGGTTACAAATTACATTCTAAATTGATAGCTGAATTTAAAGAGAGGGAGGATATGGATGCATGTTTAAATTAATTTGAAAAGGTATGCATTCAGGCAAAAATTCCCTGAGTCCTGGAGCTTCCAGCTATCCCCGCTGCATACCGGTAAAGCTTGTGATGCCTTGGGTCACATGGACAATAATGATTGACAAACTTAAAGCTGCATTGTTTAAAAAGTACACATTGACAGCTGAAGCATACAGAGTTAAGTTCCATAAGCTCAGGAGAAGCCCTGAAATGAGCTACAAGGAACTAGCCACCAAGCAATGTCAGTTTTTTTTTAACAGTGGGAGGGGTCAAAGTAGACTCTATAAAGAAACTTGAGGATGTGGTACTTTTAGAGCAATTCTTTTGAGCTTGCCCAGCAGAGATGAAAACCTGGCTAGATCCAAAAACAGTGCAGTAGGCTGCCAAGCTCTCGGACCGCTATGCCAGGAGCAGGCCTGCTCTGAAACGGAGTGTGGTGGATGTGGCAGCGCAGAAAGGGAGAAGCGTGCCTTCAGGGCAGGTAAAACCTTCACTGCCTCCCCAGAAAGTAAGCAGCCCCAGGTTACAAAGAAAGGATTTGCCTGATAAAAGAAATGATGATTGTTGGTTTTGGAAACAACCTGGGCACCTTGCAAAACAGTGTCCTAAAAAGGTAGAGTGCACAAAGTGGTGCTCAAACAGAGGTGGGTGCACTGTGTATCCCTGAAAGCATGCCTATAAACATGAGAGAGCATGGCCGGCACGCTGGGGCAGGTTACCTACCTGGCGACGCCGTGGCCCGCTGCTCGGAACGGATCCGGGACATCTGAGGGCTGGCCGAAGAAGGATTGAGCATCCAAGGACTGCTCTTCTTCTCCGGGGGCAGTAGTGTCCAGCACAACACTGACACCTAGCATAGGCTGGGTGTACCATGCACGCCGACGCCAAAGTGTTCAGGGGCAGACACTGGGGCATGTCCCCGCCCCCCATATACCAGGGTGAAAAATGCTGCTGGCCGCCCCAAATGAAACCCGCCCTTGGCTTCCATCTCTCCCAGGTTGGCCCATCAACCTATCCTGACGCGGCACTGTAGGGGCTAGAGCTGCGACCCCACCCTGTGGGGGTAAGCTGGGGGTATTGGTGAGCTGTGACTGATTCAGGAGCAGAAGTAGGGGATCCATGACTGGGCTGAGGAACCGGGCAGGCAAGAAAAAGCGTACTAAATCAAAAAACATGAGGGAGCATGTACACCTGGTTACTGTAAATGGGGTGCAAACCCATGGGTTGAGGGACACAGTGGTGTCCCTTACTTTGGTAAAAGAGGGTTTGGTTGAGCCCGAACAGCTTATACCTGGTCAGTTCGTTACGGTACAGGGATTCACTGGGGAGGAGAAAACTCTGCCACTTGCTAGTGTTCTCCTGGACTGCAGTGTGACAGGAGAGACTGTGCAAATAGTTGCAGTGGCAGAAAATCTTGCCATGGATGTGATTATGGGGAACAATCTCCAATAGGGTCTGGTGTGTGTGTGGCCAATTGTGGTTCCCTGTACTCCATAGAAGCCCCTCTGGAAAACACTGGGAGGCTGGTTCCCCAGTCTGTGTCTCCTGACATGGAAAGTAGTGAAAGAGAGGTAGAAATTCCCCAGGTAGCTATTAACAAAACAGCTACAAAAGGTTACTCTGAGGAGGGAGGGGTAACCAGTGGTCAGAGGGCTAGGAATGGCATTGACCCTGAATGCCCTGACGCTAAAGCTAGGGACCCTATTTTTGAAACTGTAGGGGGCCTGTCCCATGCCTTGGGAATATGTAAAGATTTTGCAGCTGCTCAGAAAAATTACCCTAGTTTACAGAGTCTGATGGGACACTGGGAGGTGATGGGAGACCGCGTGTATTGGGACAGTGGACTGCTGTTTACATAGGACGTGAGGACAGAGGGAGGGGTGACGGGCAGGCAGCTTGTCATTCCCCAGGGGTATCGTGAGCGGTTGCTCAAAATTGCTGATGATATCCCCATGCCTGGGAATCGCGCTCACTACACAACAATTGGCCCAACTTCACCCAGCAGATGAAGGAATATTGTAGGTCTTGTCACCGGTACCAAGAAATAGGGAATGTGGGTAGTAAAACCCAAGCCACCCTAATTCCCTGCCCATAGTGGAGTAGCCATTCCAGAGGGTATGAATGGCTATTGTGGGGCCTTTGAATACCTCAAGCTACTCCAGGAAGAGGTTTATCCTAACAGTGGTGGATTATGCCACCCGGTACCCAGAGGCAGTCGCCCTGTCCTCACTGAGGACAGAGTGGCAGATGCCTTGCTAGGGATTTTCTCCCTTGTGTTCCTGCAGTATGTTCTCCCCGATTGAGGGGGGTTCCTTCATGTCTAACCTGATGAAGTGTTTGTGGGAGGTGTGTGGGGTGGTGCAGAGACGCACGACACCTTATCACCTGCAAGCCAGTGGGTTTGTGGAAAGGTTTAATGGTACCCTAAAATTGATGCTCCAAGCATTTGCTGAACATGGGAGGGACTGGGAGAAATACCTTCGCCACCTGTTGTTCACATACAGGGAGCTGCCCCAAGAGTCAACAGGGTTTCCCCCTTCGAACCCGTATGGGCGCAGAGTGCGTGGGCCCCTAGCCTTGACCCGGGAGGACTGGGAAGGCGAACACACCACCCAGGGAACTCCCATAGTGGATTATGTTCTTAAATTTAGGGAAAAGCTGAAGGAGCTTATGGGAGCAGCCCAGAGCAACCTGGCAGCTGCCCAGCAGAAGCAAAAGGTATGGTATGACCACAGAGCCAGAGCTGACTCGTACGCTGGGTCAGGAGGTCATGGTCCTAATCCCAGTATGGAAAGATGAGCTGCAGGCTGAGTGGGCAGGACCATACAAAGTAGTCAAACAGGTGAATGACATAAATTACATGGTGTAACTGCCTGACCAGAGACATACCCAAAGGATGTACAATGTCAACATGATGAAGCCATATGCAAATAGGGCTGACATGGTATTTGCAGTGTGTGGCCCTGGGAGGGGACGGATGAAGAAGACCCCCTTCTGGACTTGCTGGAAGAAAGCAAGCAGCAATCCTCTGTGTAGGCAATCAAACTGTTGACCCCAGAACAGATCCAGGAAGTAAAGAAGGTTTTAGCAGACTTTGCCCCATTATTTAATGCCAAGCCTGGACTATCCCCTTTAGTGACACACAGCGTAGATATGAGGATGCAAGCGCCCATACGGCAGACAGCATATCGGGCATCCGAGGCTGTCCAAAAGGACATTAGGATGGAGGTGGAGGAAATGCTGGTTTTAGGGATAATCTAGAAATCCCTCAGCCTTTGGGCCTCACCCGTAGTCTTTGTTCCCAGCCCGGATGGCTCTACTCATTTTTGTGTGGACTATTGTGGACTCAACGTAGTCACAAAGTGTGACACCCACCCAGTACCACAGACGGACAAATTATTGGACAAGTTGGGAGGGGAGACATACCTTACCACTGTTGACCTGACGAAAGGGTATTGGCAGGTGGAGTTAACTGCTAGGGAGAGGTCGGCCTTCATCACTCCAGTAGGGTTATTTGAGTTCAAGGTAATGCCTTTCGGAATTAACACCCTTGCCACCTTCCAAAGGTTGGTGAACCAGGTGTTGCATGGTACTGAAGAGTACACAGTGTCGTACCTGGATGACGCCATCTTCAAACAACATGAAATCTTGCTGTATTCTGACATATGCAGTGATCACCAACCTTTGAACTGCCCCGGAGAACAAAGAGTCAGCTTTCCATGCAGGGCATGGAACGCTGAGCTCGAGCTCGGTTGAAGCCTCTGTCTGCTGTTGTTTAAACCCCAACGGTCAGATTCTTTACTCCGCCTCACTGAACAGTCGCTCTGGAGATTTCTCCTTCGCGCGGTTCAAAAAAGTCAGTGTGTCGTTTTTTTCGCTCGGTTTCAACCGAATTTCTGCTTCTAACCTGTCTAAGTCTCTGTCTGTGGTACCATGAGTACTAGATAGGTTTTTCTATATTAGTTTCTGTGTGGAACTTGTAAACATTGGATCGGCTCGGTTTGAACCGATCAGGTTTAATGTAAAAAAAAAAAAAAAAAAAAAATTCTGTCTTTATTAGAGTGTGGTAACCGGTCCGTATCAGTTCTTAAAAAAACTAATTTCATTACAGTTTTTTCCAAGACCCGTAACACGGTCAGGAACCGATAGGGGTGGATTGCCAAAAAAAGGGTAAGTTTTGATTAGGATTGGCCATGTCTGAGAAACCCAAGAAAAAAATCGGGCCCACTGGGTTTCAACACTGTAGTGTGTGTGGGGAAGCCTTTGCTAAGGCTGATCTCCCCCCCCCCACCACCACCTGTGTTTATTGTCTGGGGTTTGACCACCTCAATTCAGACTGCCAAATTTGTAAAAGTTTTCCCAAAGCTACCCTGGATAAGAGAGTAGGTAGACTGAGGGAAAGGGAGGCTGAGAAGTCCGCTGACCCGGATGGCCAGCCCGGTTCGGTTCCAACCGAACCAGAAGGAGTGCCCTTTGACCAGGGCGAAACTTTTTCGGGCAAAAGGAGAGCCGATTCTGAGGAGTCTGTTCCGGTTAAAAGAAAAAGAAGGGATAAATCATCCGGTTCGGATCCACAAGTTCTTTCTCCGACCGCTGATGAGATAGCCAAAGCGATAAGGATAGTTCAATCGCTAACCTCGGTTCCGGCCGAACCGGCACCATCGTTCAGGGGCTCGGTTCGGTCGGTTCCCCCGGTTCCGGATTGTACTTTAGAAGAATTTTATGAACCGGAGGAGGAGGAGGGAGAGTATTAAGATAATGAGGATGATGGTGATTTATGAAAGTCTGGATGTGCCTATTGACCTGGACATCTCCCCAGACAGACCTTCAGGTGTTTCTCCTCCTAGGCTTTCTGAGTCCCCTTCCCACTTTATGTTTTACAAAAAAGTGGCTGAAACCCTCCAGCTTCCTATGGAAGAAGCAGTAGAGGATCAGGAGGAGCCTGATTTTGTTGAGATGATGGACATCCCAGAGTCCAGGAGATTGTCTATTCCCCTCCATAAGTCTTTTGAGAAACAGACATTTAAAATTCTAAAAACTCATAATTCCATACCTCCTGTGGACAGAAGAATGGACAAGAGGTATGCTCTTTTAGGCTCAGACACGGAGTTCCTTTCCCAGCAATGCAGCCATGTTGGGGTAGTGCAGGCTGCTGCCTGTGATAAGGCAAATATTCCCTTGGCTTCACACCCCCCAGATAAGGCCTCCAGGAGGATTGATGCCGTGGCAAAGAAACAGTACATGGCAGCATCTTTGGGACTCAGGCAGGCTAACTGTATGGCCTACACACATAAATAGCAGAAGATACCATAGATACCAGAAGTCCAGGTGGGACACTGTCATGGCTCTAGTTAAACAGGCCCCTGACCAGCTTGCCAAGGAGCTGGAGTGGGTGGCTGCGGATGGGATTGAGGCATCCAAGGTGCAATTTCATGCTGCTGTGGACTCCAGTGATGTTTCATCTAGAGTCATGGCTACATCTGTGGCCCTTCAAAGGATAGCTTGGCTCAGATGTACTAGCCTATCACAGGATACCCAGGCTAAGGCCATGGATTTTCCTGTCATTGGTAATTCTGTGTTTGGGGAGCAGACAGAGAACTACATGAAGAAGATGGACGGTACAGGACCACCTACAGGAGTGCTCAGGCCAAGAAAGGCAGCCACTCCTCAGAGGCAGCATTCCAGGGCAGGGCAGACCCTTTCAAAGGCCTTTTACCAAGCCCAGGCCTCCTCTTCTGCTTTTGCTCAGAGGGGTTCTTTAGAGGGAGAGGCAGACAGGGTATGAAGCAGGCCTGCTTCCACCCCTCAGCCTAAAGCCCTGCAAGCAGACACCCTGATGGGTCTGCCTGGGCCGATTCTCCAATACCTGTAGGGGCAGGCTGGCTTACTTTGTCCAGGACTGGAAGTCTTTAACATCAGACAAGTGGGTCCTGGAAGTAGTAAGCTAGGGACTGTTCTCAGCTTCAAAATTTCCCAAGATGAGAACCAGATCCTTTCCACCTGCAAATCCATCAGAGGCTCTTGCCCTAGAGGAAGAGGTTTCTTCCCTCTTGGCTCTCAGAGCCATAGAAAGGGTTTCTACCCTACACAGGGGCAAAGGATTGTACTCCAGGTACTTCCTAACCCCCAAAAAGACAGGAGAATGGCGGTCCATCCTGGATCTGAGATCTAAACAAGCACCTTTTAAAGCCAAAATTCAAAATGGTGACTCTGGGAATAATTCTGCCCTCTCTAAGGCCAGGGGAATGGCTAGCATCCCTGGACCTCAAAGATGCCTATTTTCACATTCCCATCAGGTGCTCCCACAGAAAGCACCTCAGGTTCGAGTTGCCCTCAGGCCACTATCAATTCAGAGCAATGCCCTTTGGTCTAACATTAGCCCCAAGGGTGTTCACAAAGTGCCTGGCAGTAGTGGTTGCTTTCCTAAGGAGAAAAAAGATCTCCATCTTTCCATACCTGGACGACTGGCTCATAGTGGGTCAGTCTCCAGACCAAGTCAAGTCACATCTTCCGATAACTCGGCAACTGCTCACTTCCTTAGGATTCCTCCTAAACCTTCCAAAGTCAGTTCTCGAGCCAGTACAGCTCCTCACCTTTATGGGGCGGAGCTGAATACAATAAGAGCAAAGGCCTTCCTTCCCCTGGACAGGGCAAGGACACTAATAGAACTGGCCTCTTCTTTCACCTTCAGGTGTCTCGACCAGCAAGGCACTTCTGCAGCTCTTGGGCCACATGGCAGCCTCTACAGCAGTGGTCCAGGGGCAAGATTTCAGATGAGGACATTCAGTTCCACTTGAGAGCCTTCTGGTCCCAGAGAAAGGATTACCTTACCAAACTAGTCCCAGTGACTCAACCCTGATCCAGGCTTTAATGGTGGCAGGATCAGGACAATTTAAGGCAGGGAGTTCTTTTGTCACTCAGTCTCCTTCACTAATCCTCACCACAGGACGCCCCCTCTTGGGCTGGGAGCCCACTTGGGGGATCTTGCCACCCAAGGGCTGTGGTCACCTCAAGAATCTCTGCTTCACATCAATCTCTTGGAACTCAGAGCAGTGTTTCTGGCACTACAAGTTTTTCCAAGTCTGTTCAGAACAAAGTAGTCCAGATCAGAACAGACAATACCACCACAATGTGGTACATCAACAAGCAAGGGGCACTCGGTCTCGGCCTTGAGCAAAGAAGCAATGAAGTTGTGGTCTCTGGCCTATTCCCTGCAAACTCTCTGACAGCAGTTCACCTCCCAGGAAGGACAATGTCCCAGCAGGTGCTCTCAGCAGGATATCTCGGGGCCACCACGCATGGTCCCTAGATCCCCTAATTTTGAAAGTGATTTTCTCCAGATGGGGCACTCCACAGATCTTTTTGCAGCCCCAGACAATCACCAACTTCCTCTCTTTTACTGCAGACCCCCAGTATTGGGCTCAGTCCCCCTGGATGCCCTGGTTCTCAATTGGGAAGGGAAGTTCCTGTATGGTTCCCCCCCCCCTTCCTTCTCCTGTTCAAGGTGCTAGTCAAGATCAGGTCTCAGCCGTGCAAAGTGATTCTGATCGCTCCAGACTGGACCAGACAGCCCTGGTACCCACTGTTGCTGTCCTTAGCAGTCCACCTTCCCCTGTCTCTTCCGAGGAATTACAACCTGTTGACATCCTCTCAGGGAAGGATTTGGTATCCAAATCTCAAATCTCTCAATCTCAAGGCCTGGCTCTTGAAGAGTTAGAGTTTGCTGATCTGCACCTCTCTCAAGCTGTTCTGGATATTCTAAAGGCTTCTCGAAAGCTTTCCACCAGAAAGACTTACAACTCCAAATAGAAAAGGTTCACTATTTGGTGCTCTAGTAAGCATATTTCTCCAGAATCTGCTGGGTTGCCTACAGTCCTGGACTATATGGTTCATCTCAATGGCTTGGGACTCTGACCAGCTACACTCAAAGTACATTTAGCAGCCGTTTCTGCTTTTTTGTCAGTAGGCAAGCCTTCTTCTCTTTCAGCCCATCCTGTATTTTGCAAATTCTTCAAGGGATTGTTGCACACCAATCCTCCCTTCGGGGACCCTTCTCCTGCTTGGGACCTTAATGTTTGCATTGCTCAGCTTATGCAATCCCCCCTTTGAGCCTTTGTTCTCTGCAGAGCTTAAGTACTTAACTTGGAAAACTGTGTTTTTGGTAGCCATTACCTCTGCCAGGCGCATCAGTGAATTGCAGCCCTGTCAGTGGAGCCTGATTTCATCTCTTTCCATAGAGATAAAGTGGTCCTAAGAACTAACAGGAAGTTTTGCCTAAGGTGGTTTCAGATTTCCACCTTAATCAGTCTGTCTCTCCCTGTTTTCTTCACTGACCGTTCCTCTTCTGGAGAGAGGAGGTTGCACAGCCTGGACGTAAAAAGGGCCCTTAGCTACTACATAGAGCGCACCAAGGGTCACAGGTTTGAGTCCCTCCAGTTGTTCCTCACTTATGGAGAGGTCGGTAAGGGCAAACCTGCCACTAAAAGATCTGTTGCCAGGTGGATTGTTTCTTGTATACAATTCTGCTACAAAAGATTGGGTAGAATCCCACCCTCAGGCCTGAGGGCTCACTCTACTAGAGGTACAGCTGCTTCCCTGGCTGCTGCCAGGGATATTCCTATCTTAGAAATCTGTCAAGCAGCCACCTGGAAAACAGTCCATACATTCACCAAGCATTACTCTCTGGATATCCAGGCCAGGAGTGATGCTCGGTTTGGCACAGCAGTGCTTCAGAGCCTATTTCCAAAGTAGGTTCTGTCCCTCCTCCTTGGAGGTACTGCTTGGTAGTCTGCATATGTCAGAATACAGCAAGACCTCATGTTGTTTGAAGAAAAAATTACTCACCTTAGTAATGTTGTTTCTTCTAATGGAGTCTTGCTGTATTCTGACCCCCCCCCCCCCTCTCAGAACCTGTTTTTGGGATGTGGGTGGGCAGGAGCAGTGTTGGCATTTAGAGGTGACCCTTTTTTCTCACCCTCCTTTATTTTGGGTGTGTGTTGTGTTTTGTTTTTTGGGTTTCCTGACTTGAGTCTTTGCTTTGAAACCGAAAAAAAACCTTTTTATCAAATTTAGTTGCCAGTTGGCTAGTGTGAGTTTACAGCCTCCACACAGAAAGCCCAGTGAGTATAGCTCATAAAGATCTGACGGTTGGGGTTTAAACAGCAGCAGACAGAGGCTTCAACCGAGCTCGAGCTCAGCGTTCCATGCCCTGTATGGAAAGTTAACTCTTTGTTCTCTGGGGCAGTTCAAAGGTTGGTGATCACTGCATATGTCAGAATACAGCAAGACTCCATTAGAAGAAACATCATTACTAAGGTGAGTAATTTTTTCTTCAGTACCAGCTGGAAGGAACACCTGTCCCACCTTAAGGAAGTGTTGAGCAGGATTCAGAGGGCCAGCCTCATGGTGAAAGCTGAAAAGTGCCAGGTGGTCATGGCTGAGGTGACATACCTAGGGCATGTAGTAGGTCGGGGACAGCTGCATCTTAATCAAGCAAAGATTGAGGCAATAAAGGCGTGACCCAGACCTGAAACACAGAAGCAGGTCTGGAGTTTTCTAGGGAACGCAGGGTACTATCGAAAATTTGTATCAAATTACAGTGCCCTGGCAGCTCCCCTATCTGACCTGCTAAAGAAAAGAATGCCTAAAAAGGTAAACTGGGAACCAGCCTGTGACCAAGCCTTTACACAGCTAAAGGAGGCACTGTGCGGTGCTCCTGTGTTAGCCAGTCCAAACTACAGTAAACCATTTGTAGTCCAGACAGATGCCTCAGACATGGGTATTGGGGCAGTACTTAGCCAGACTTCTAACCAAGGGAAAGATCATCCAATAGTGTACCTCAGTAAGAAATTACTTCCCAAGGAGCAAGCTTATTCTACACTCGAGGAATGCCTGACAGTGGTGTGGGCACTGAAGAAATTAGAGCCATACCTATACAGGCGGCACTTTGAGGTACAGACGATTTGGCTGGCACAAATAGGTAAGACAAATAATAGGCTTCTAAGATAGTCTTGCATTACAGGGATATAACGTGACCAATACCCACAGGGCTGGATCGGCAAACACCGACAGTCTATCACACCAGTTTGTGCAGTGAATTAAATTTGGAAAACTCATCCCATACCTAGAAATAGATTCCCCAAAATTCGGTCTAGTCTGCCGTTACGCGTATATAATTTTGATATAAATATGTTTTTAAATTCTGCTTGTGAAACATGGCAGTCAGCACAAGGCACCTTGGGACATTAGATTTTTAAAAGAAAGAAAATGTGGCCTTGCTTGCTGTTACAGCTAACTTGTAAAAGTTGACTTCCTGGGACTATAATAAAACCAGGTTATAAAAAAAAAATCCACTGCTTTGAACCCAGGTAGCTTGTCATAAAATATTGCATTTTACAACATATCAGGAGGGAAGCAAGTTCTGATACATACCTGTGAAAACTCACCCAGCTAAGAGAAGTGTTTTTAGAATGTTCTGCTGAGAGCTCAAAGCGGAATGCTGTCATAATGTATGCTTTGATGAAGAGAGACTGTTTTAATTTGATATTGCTATCTTTGCAGATTTAAAAAAAAAATAGTAAGATGAAACCATTTTGGTTATACCTGGTCATGTTACAAATCAATTACAGGATTGAGTGACCTCATGTGCTGTGACATCACAAGGAGGGTGGGACTTTAACTGATATTGCCAAGCTGGCTGAAGGGACTGAGACACTCTTTTCTGGACTACTTAGAGTAGCTCTCTTTTAGTCTTCTGAGAGGGGGCACTTCTGCCAAAATAGGTAATTTCAATACCACTATTTACCAGCTAAAACTGGGGTAGGATTAGTTGTTCAGTACAAGGTGGTTTGTTTATAATTGTCCATTTATTTTCTGACTGTACATTTAATGTATATATGTTCTGTTTTGTATTTTATTTACTATTTTTAATTTTAGTAAACTTTGTTTTTCCTTAAAACGCTGCTTGAAACATGCTTATTTGTGTGTGAATGGTGGAACAGTCTTAATATTGTAACACAGCTATTAAATGCTTATTGTATCACCTTATGCAGCCACGCTAAGAAGGATCTGTGTAAAGATCCAGCAAGGTAAGAAAAATACCAGCATCTCAGTTGAGTCAAAAGGGGGTTATGAACCAAGGTTGGTTGTGTGCACGCTGGACCAAGTATATTGCACTGCTTTCCCTGAAGAGAGCGTGATATTTGGACCTTTTACCTGGGTGTGCTAGCTAAAAAGAGTTCATAATTGACCCCAGGATTCGAGACTGGTAGTTGCTGTGTCCCAAAACAAACAGGAGGGTGTCCCTGTTTGTCCCGTGTCCATGAATTGCACTTAAAGGTTAGGCACTGTGGTAGCAGAGGGCCTGACCCCGAGTGGATTTGTAGCACCCCGTGACCAAGATTTTCGATTGGAGCCACTCCCCTGGGGAGGTCTTCCTGGTTGCCGATGCCATTCTTGGCTCTGCTCTGGAGCTTTGGCAGCATTCTGCCTCTTGCCCTTCACCACTGGCCCAGATGGCCTGCACCTGGATGACACAGTATGGTTTCGTCCTGGGGAGATCATATCAGACCAACCTCATAGATTTTTATGACTGAGACCCTGGACCGACATAGACCTGTGGACGTCCTATAACTGGATTTTAGTAAGGCATTTGATTTGGTACCCCAGATTGGGTTGCTAACAAAGCTGGGGAGGATGGGGGTGGGAGGACAGTTGCTCAGAATGATAGAAAATTGGCTAATGTGAATACAGAGGGTAGTGATTGGTGGAATAGTCTCCTCCCCTAGGAAGGTCATCAGTGGGGTCCCCCAAGGTTCAGTATTGGAGCCACTCATGTTCAATGCCTATGTCTTGGATATGGGGAGGGGGATTAAGAGTAGGATGAGCCTCTTTGCGGATGACTCAAAACTGGGAGCACTGGCAGATGGGGATGAAGTGATAGAGAGAGAGTCCAGAGGGACCTGGATACCCTGGAGGGGTGGTCAAGGAGGTGGGGACTGAGGTTAAATCCAGGGGAAGTTCAGGGTGCTGCATCTGGGGGTCAGAAACCCAGGCCATGTATACACCCTGGGGGGCGTCTCAAGTGCAGCCCACAATGAGTGAAAAGGATCTTGGAGTGGTGGTAGATGCCAAAATGAATAACACTGAAAATTGCAGAAGAACTACAGCAAAAGCAAACAGGATTCTGGGCTGCATAGCCAGGGGGGATTAGTCCAGGAGAAGGGAGGTGATCCTCTCTCTGTATAATGCCTTGGTCAGGTCGCATCTCGAGTATTGCATGCAGTTCTGGAGACCTCACCTCAAGAAGGATGTAGCACTGCAGGAGAGTGTCCAGAGGAGTGCAACCAGGATGATTCAGGGCATGGGAGGGAGGACCTATGAGGAAAGGCTGGAAGAGCTTGGGCTGTACTCGCTGGAGGAGAGGAGAAATGGGGAACATGATAGGGTCTTCAAATATGTAAAAGGAATAAACGGGTGGAGCCAAAGAGATGTTAAGACTAAAGAAGGGGGGCATGAGTGGAGGGGGAGAAGTACGGGGGGAACACAGGAGACATTACTTCACTGAGAGGGTGGTGGAACCATGGAATGCACTGACCGGGAGTCTGGTGGAGGAGGGCACAGTGGAGGGCTTCAAGAGGGGGTGGGACAGGTACAAGGGTAAACTGAAGCCGAAGATGATCCTCTCTGGGGCTAGGGGGGGGTGGCAAAGCGAGCACCCGTTTAGGGTCTGGCTACCGAGCAGACACGACAGACCATCAGGCCTATTCTGCTGGCTTTTAGTATGTAAGTATGCAGTCCCTTCCGGTTCCCTTTTCGGGTTTCTCTGAGCACTCCTTGGCTGAGGGTCTGGTGGCCAACTCGGTCTTTCAGCGTACAGGCAATGTTGAGGACGTGGATAAACCTCCCGACAACGAATCCAGGAAATTAGATTGTATGGCCCAGAAGGTCTATGCAGCCTCCTCCCTTGTCCAGTGAGACCAGACCTTTTTTTGGTTTTTAAACTCATTTTTATTGAGGAAGTTGCATGAAACAATTTCACATTACGTAACATCTTCATTACATCTGATCATGGCATACATTTGCAATAAGTTGGTCAGGCATGGCAGTTAGATTTCCTGTGATTTTTATAGTCCTCCATGTGTTACTCTGGGTAAGTTATTCTAAGAGATGGCTTTTACAAGAAACATGCTTGGTTCATTCTGTCATACTTACTATATATGGTCCTCCTCCCCCACTTGTCTCCCTCTTCTTTGTACATTTTTTGTTATGCTTTCTCTGGACTCTTTCTACACAACCTCAGTATTTCACACCAGATTGTATGTACAACTCAATACCTGTGATTATAATAAAAGTAAATTATATACAATAAAACTTTGCACTGATTCCTTCTTTGTTTTACTGTTTCTTAAATAGTTGTTATGACATTGGAGTTCTAGCAGTCATCCATGTAAGAGTACTCTTTCGTCTGCTTGACCCAATAATTTGTTATATTATCTTCACTCAGCCCCATCCACCTTGGCCAGCCCTGATTTGTTTATCCAATCACCCCATAAATCCTGATGTTTGTCTGTCTGTAACCTAAGTTTGGCCATGAGGCTTTCCATCCTCTCAATCTTCCCCACCCTTACTCTCCATGCCTCCACTAAAGGTACAGTGGGACTAAGCCAGTTGACCATAATTTCTTTCAGGGCCACCATGCACACCACCCTGATGATCTTGGGTGAGTTGGGGTTATGCACCTCATCCACCTCTAGGCCCAGGGCCAACTGTCTGAAGTTTCAAGGAAGGGTTAGACCCCAAATCTCTAAGTGTCGCGTGAACCTTGTCCCACAACTCTGAAAGTTTTGGACAATCCAAAAAAGATATGGCAGTGAAAACCTGTTTGCACACAGCCCTTCCAGCACATGGATGAGTTGCCCATAGCATAGTGGCTGGTAATGGTTGGTGTGTGGAAGAACCTGGTGCAGCATTTCCACATAAGTTCCCTCCCCAGACCTTTTCCTAGTCTGCCCTCAGGATCACCACCCCTGTGTCCATCTCTCAGCTCACCCTCAGTTTCTCCAACCACCCCTCAACAGCACCCCCAGATGACTTTATAGATATGAGACCCTTCCCATGTTATTGAGTCTGACCAGCCAATATATGCAGTTGTCTAGCTGTGTGAGCTCCCTACCAACCTTCCCTATGATCTGCTGAGAGATCATATAGTACTTTATCTGCAGGAATCTATGAAAGTCTGTTCTAGGGATATATTGTGTCTGAAGATCTAAAAATATTTCATTACATTATTCTGAATCTCTGGTTCCATTTCCAAAATCCAGGATCTGTCTGAGCCATGGGGAACCCCGGATCTCCCCAATAGATGCAAGTGGCCCTACTTCATTTGCCTGTGAGATTTCTGGCTTTTGCAATGACTTTCATAGTCTGCGTGATCCAGGGGTTGTGAATCTCTCCACAGTTGTGCCGTGAAGGCGGCATGTGGGCAAGCACAGAGTGGCAGTGAGCCCATCTGAGCTGCCTCAATCTCCCTCCACCCAGACTCTTCGCACTGCTTAATCCAGGTGATTGCTGGGGATAATTGTGCTGCATAGTAGTATGTGCATAAGTTTGGCATGGCCAGCCCCCTCTTTCTCTCTAGGGAAAGTCAGGACCCTTGCAGCGGTCCTATGTCTCCCCCTCCCCCCTCCAAACAAACTTCAATATGGCTATGTTCATCATTTTCTAAAAGGAGAGAGGGATGTGGACAGGTGGTGCCTAGAACAAAAACAGCAGCCTGGTAAGAATGTTCATTTTGAAGTTGTCTACTCTTCCAGACAGTGACTGGCATAGTTTCCCACCTAGCCATATCCGACAGGATCTCTGCCCACAGTGGAAGGCAGTTCAGTCTAAAAAGCATTTTTCTTTTGGGGGAGATCCTCACCCCAAGATACCTTACTGCATTGTTATGAGCCATTTGAAATGGGAGGGTGTGGAGCCAATCCCGTGGTATTGGTCCCCCAAACTTCAAGGCTTCTGATTTTTCAAGGTTCACCTTATACCCCGAGACATCTCCATATTCCTTCAGCTCCTCTAGGAGGGCCAGCACTGAATTTTCCGGAGACATCATTAAGGAAAAAAAAAAGGGGGGTGACGTCCGCAAAAAGAGAGATTTTGTGTTCTCTTCCCCTTCCGTAATCCCCTTCATGTTTCTGTTATTTCTGACCGCTATTGCCAAAGGTTCTATGCACAAGGCGAAGAGGAGACGGGGCAACTCTGTCTTGTGCCCCTTTGAATGTAAAACCTTGGTGATGTCAACTCATTTACCCTAACTAGCCTGTGGAGCTGTGTACAAGGCTCTTATAGTATCCTTAAATCACTCCCCCATCCCTACTACCTCCAAGGTCTTATGAAGGAATCCCCAGTCTACTCGGTCAAATGCCTTTTCAGCATCTATAAATAAAGCTAACATGGGATCCTTGAACTTCTGTTGGCAGGTACTAAGGCTCAACAGGCATCGAATGTTGTCATATACCAGCCTTCATCTTATAAAACCTGTTTGGTCAGGGTGAACTAAAGAACCTATGACCCCTTGCAATCTCTCTACCATTGCAGACATGAACATTTTTTGATCCATGTTTAATAATGAAATAGGGCAATGTGACCCACAGAGGGTTGGGTCTTTACCTGCTTTGGGAATGACCAAAATGTGGGCATATTGCCATGTTGGAAGAGCCACCTCCCCTTCCTGTACTGCCCTACAGACTTTCCCAATATGGGCACCAATTCCCCGGCAAAGGTCTTGTGAAACCCTGCTGGCAGTCCATCTGGTCCTGGTGACATACCTGCGCCCCCCCCCAAGTCCTGTCATCGCTCCCACTATCTCCCCCTATGTTAACAGACTGTCTAATTTCTCTCTCTGGGTGTCTTAAGTTTTGGCATTGTCAGTTTGGTAAAAAATGCTTCTAACTTTTCTGCTTTGTGGTCTCCCTCTTCTTCACTATACAGTTCCTGGTAAAACTTCTGAAAGAAATTATCTGGGATGGGTTAGACTCTTATTTTATGGCCCTGTTGTTATGTTTCCTGATTTTCAATACCATTCTCCCCACTGCCTCCCTATGTATTTGCCATTCTAGGAGTTTACCGTCTCTATTTGCTTTTTCATAGTATCTCTGTCTAGTATATCTTGGGGTCCCTTCAATTTTGTCATCTAACAGCTCATTTAATTGTGCTGTTTGTACCTCCCAAGTTTTGTTTTACTCCAGGATCCAGGGTGACTTTGTGCTCTGATTCCAGGTTGAAGATCTTTTTCTCTTGGGCCCTTTGTTCTTTTAGCCTTTCTCTCTTAAACCCTGCTGCGTGACTGATTATCCTCCCTGTGAGAACGGCCTTCCACCCATTCCACCAGGTTTCAGCTGTGTATTCCCCTGGCGGGGGGGGGGGGGGTCCATGGACTTATATTCTGCAAGGCACTCCTTAACCATCACCCTACAGTCCTCACTATTTAATAGGGATACATTCAGCCTCCAGGCTGAGGACTTCATCCTCGGCATTACAGACAGTCAGATCTTACTTCGAGATACAGCTCTTGCAGCAGGTTACACCATTAGGACTGGAGCTGGCAGGCGCCAGGACCCCACGGAAAATTTCTAGCTAGCTATCTTTAGCGGGGACCGCCCCCGACGCCAGTCCCGCCTCAGACCTCAGGCATGGTACATAAGGGGCGGTCCCGCCTAGAATCCCCAGTTCTTTCCCTCTGGCTTGACTTGTACATGCCTCGACCCTTCTTGTCTCAGTCTAGCGCACACGCGTGGTTGCTGGAACTTCCTATTAAAATTGCTTATTTCAAAGATTTTTTCTTCTCTGATGTCCTCACCCGACCTCCGGCATACATCTAAGTGTCTTGTGGAAACAGATCCCCTTTAAGGACCCCCACACGGCTTCATGCTCGTGCCTGGGCCCAGAGCACGACACCCAGGCCTGTTCTCTGCCAGGGATTTCAACAGCCGCACCAGGATCCGTGACAGAAGGCTCTGCAGCATGCTCCTCCTGAAGAAAAACTAGAGCCATGTCCTCTAAAGGGGAATCTTCTCACAAGCCCGGAAAAGAAGAGAAGGGAGAAGACCCTTCCAGGTCTCTGACTCGGCTTCCGAGTCCCGCAGCTCTCGATCAAGTCGGACCGTCCCCGCCCAGGGCCTCTTCCTGCCCTCGCCGCGGTGGCTATCTGGATCTTCTCAGGCCCCTACCACCAGGTCAGCCGCCCTTCCACCCCTAAGGCCGGGCGAAGTCCGGGAGCGCCATCACCATCGCCATTAAGTCGGGCTCCCGCCGCGGGTACCCGACCGTCCTCTTCAGTGCCGCCGAGGAAGACCCTGAGCTTATCTCTGAAGAGGCTGCTGGCAGACCCAACGCCGGCTCGACCTCCGTCAGCCATTCTCCGCCACCGCCTCGGGAGCCGCGTTGGCTGTCAGACTGTCGGTCACCCTGCCCATCGGATGTCGGCAGGGGACCGGCGTCCAGGCGCTGCGAAGAGGGGTCGCTTCCGACCGGCCGGGGCTGGCAGGAGTCCTTACGGAGGAAGACTCGACAGCAGCCTAAAGACCAGACGGCGATCCCTGCCTCAGCAAAGTCTCCCAGGGCTCTCTCGGCCATGCCCGAGGTCCCTTGTGGAGCTGCTGACCCGACGTCTGACCGACGCCTGAGCCAAGGCCGATTATTTATTGCGGATATAAAGGGATCTCTTTACATACTGGTGGGACACCATCAAGAAGCGGACGTGGCGCCACCGCCTTCCCCCTCCACCTCCTCCTTCTCGCTCCTGCCCCCTTCACCTGCGGGTCGGCTGGTCTGCCTACTGTCCCTAGGGAGTCCAGATCCCTCCCAGGGCTCGAGTGCAAAGAGGAGACCTCCGCTCAGATCCTGCCTCCGGATCACCCAGCCCAAAGAGATTCAGGAGACGCCCGACGCTTTGCCGACGGAGGGATGATGGATCTGTGTTTACTTCCAGATCTCCATCTCCAATCTCAGTCCTCTCCGGACCCACGTGAGACTCCATTGGTCTCTTCCGATGACCCCTCGCTCATGGATATCACGCGCCATATCCAGGAGAACATGGGTGGGGATCTGAGGAGTTAGACCTCTAAGATTGGCGCCTGGCTAAGTATCTTCGGCAGAAGGACCCTAAGCCTGTGGTGGTGGCACCCTTGGTGACACTTTTTGTGGATCGCCACCAGGGCCTGCGGGAAGGCCCATTAGTTATCATGTGTCAAGAAAGCTGACCGCCTATACAAGGCCCCTAGGAGGACCAGTATTTGACGACCAACCTCTGGCCGATTCTCTGGTCATAATAGTTCTCACATGACCGGGTTCCAAAGGCCGAGCATTTGAGCACCCTACCACCGGATCCAGAATCCAAGTAGTTGGACTCTGGCAGGCGCACATACGCCAAGCGACCCAGCGCCATCAGATCCCTGGAAGTATCTGACCCACATGATTCACTCCAGAACGCCTGTGGGAACAGGGTCTGGAGGCAGCTGAGAAGCCCTGAAGGTGGTCAGAAGGAGGAGATGCTCCAGCCCTCCAAGCACGGGTTCAGACGGGGACCTGCGCTTAGGAGCCGCGATGATTCCGCTGGACTCATCGGCCAGAGCAGCAGCTTGTATGTGCTTTGTCTCCGGAGACGCCCTGGCTCCGTGGTTCGGCTCCACCCCCGACGCCCAGAAGAACATTATGGACGCTTCTTTGAGGGAGATGTCTGTTTGCAACCCTGCAGAAAAATTATTACCAAACTGCAAGAGGCTGGAAAGGCAGTGAGGTCGATCCAGGTACCGGCTCAGGGCCCCTGGGTCCTTTCGTGAGGCACCAAGGCCGCTTGTGGCAGACACAGAGGCAACAACCTCGCTCCGCTACACAACAGAGGGGCTCTGGCTCGTGAGAACCCAGGGAAGCAGCCCCGCTAGCAGAGGTCAGCACTCCCTTAGAGCTGACTCCAGCCAGCGGGTCTGCTCTGCCGCTGCCAGCATGACTCCTTCCGCCCTGGATCAACGGGATGTTATGGTCGGGGGTCGATTAAGTAACTTCCTGCCGGGATGTCAGGCAATCACCACCGACAGGTGGGTTCTTCAGCTGGTCAGCATTAGCCACTTTTTAGAGTTTATGAAAAGCTACCCTCGAGGCCTCCTCTGCTCTCCCGTATTCGGGCAGCACGGCGCCTAATCTGGCAAGAAATACCACGCCCTGGAACAAGGGGCAGTAGAGTACGTCCTGGGAAACCAGAGAGGACTAGGGTATTATTCTCACTTCTTCGTGGGTTCCCAAGAAAACAGGGGACCTCCGTCTCACTTGACCTGAGCTAATCTCAACATGTCGGTCGTGATACAAAAGATTCTCCGATGGTGACCCTCCCGGGCTTGATCCCCATACTAAAGCAGGGCGCCTATTTAGTGTCCTTAGACATGCAGGACGCCTACCTGCATATCCCCATAGCTCAAGCACATCAGAGGTTCCTGCGCTTCGAGTTTCTAGGCCACCACTTCCAGTTCCGGGCTCTCCCTTTCAGACTGTCATCCACACCAAGGGTCTCTACCAAATGCATGGCAGTTGTGGCAGCGCTCTAAGGAGAAAGGGCCACTATGTGTCTCCCTGCATTCTCGACGATTGGCTTCCTCATGGTCAGCTCCAGCGAGGCGCTTTGCTCGCGATCCAGGACACCCAAGACCCATTTGGATCGCTGGGCTTCTTATAACCCGAGAAAGTCCGTCTTGGTACCGCAAGAAACCTGCAGTTCATAGGAGCAGTGCTGGACACGATCCAGGGAAGAGCTTTTCTTCCAGCCGACAGGGCGGAACGATAAGGTCCCCTCATAGGGGACTTATCGACGAACCAGATCAGACCAGCTTCAGGTCGGTCCTTCGCCTGCTCGGACATGGCTGCGGCCATTCCTACTGTCCCTCCTCACGACCACATGCGTAATAACGCATTGGATGCTCAAAGCGCATGGGATCAGAGGCAAGACCATTTGCAGCATCCAGTCAGGATCACGAAATCCGTGGTTCGAGACTGGCAATGGTGGTTAGCCCCCTGGTCGCTCTCCAAGGGCATCCCGTTTGCAGCGCCGTCCCCAGAGATAACCCTCACCACGGATGCTTCGGGTCTCGGAAGGGGAGCACACCTAGACTGGGTGAGGTCTCAGGGTGTATGGACCCCGTTGGAGGCTCATCTCCATATCAACGTCCTAGAGATGAGGGCGGTCCTCTATGCACTCCAGGCCTTTCAGTCCATGATCCCGCCGCTGCACGATCCTGCTTCAGACGGACAACACAGCGTGATGTATTACCTCAACAAACAAGGAGGCGACACTCTACTTTGCAGGGAGGCCATGAGGGTGTGGGATTGCAATCGGACGGCGCAAAACCTGATCGCTGTACATTTTCCCCGAGTGGGACAACATGATCGCGATGACAGCCTGAGTCACTCCCAGGCCAGAGTCCACGGAATGGGAACTTTTCAGGAGGTGGCAGAAGATCTGTTCCTTCGATGGTGAACTCCAGAACTGGACTTGTTCAGATCCCCATCCAACAGAAACTGCCCAATTTTGCTCGCTAGATCCAGGGCCTGGTGTTTTCTGCTAGACGTTGTCCTCTCCTGGGTGAACAGATTCCTTATGCCTTCCCTGATCCAGAGAGTTCTTCTCAAGCTGCGCAGGGAGCACGAAAAATGATTCTGGTGGCCCCGCTTGGCCTCCAGACAGATTTGGTTCCCCTTGCTGGCACAGCTATCTCGGAACCTCCGCCCCATGTCCTAACTCCCACTTACTGTCTCAGGAGAGAGGTTCATTGCTTCATCCGATCCTCCGCTTTGAACCTGCATGCATGGCTCCTAGAGACATAGCCATTTTGCCACGGGTCTTGGAGGAGGTTGCTGGAGATTCTCTCCGGAGCCAAGAAAGCTGCAACGATGCTACTTACGCCATGAAGTGGTGTCGTTTTTTTGTCTATGGTCACGGGCTCGTGGACCTTTCCCTTTAGGGTTGTCCCGCTGGAGTGGTTCTAGACTACCTCCTTTCTCTTTTCAATTCTGGGCCAGCCTTCCTCTATTAAGGTGCACCTTTGTGCTATTTTTGCCTACCATCTCCGGTGGGGCACTGTACTATTGCTCAGCTTGACACTTCTCGGAGTTTCTTCAGAGAGTGTTGCACCTCGGGCCTCCCATTAGGGACCCTGCCTCCGTGGGATCTACTCTTGTCCTGGAACAACTTACGCCCCTCCCTTTGAGCTCTGTCAAGGATTGCTTAGCTGCTGCTTGTCGTGGAAGACGTTATTTTAGCTGTCAAGCATTTCAGCCAGAAGGATTTCAGATTTCATGCTCTCTGTAAAGAGCCTTATTTGCTTTCCACCGACAGAGTATCTCTCACGGACTAACCCAAAGTTTTTGCCTAAGGTGGTTTTGACACTACTTTAAATCAGGATATTGACCTTCCGGTCTACTTCCTGAGTTACTCAACAGAGGAGAGGCTTTGCTTTCATACCCTGGATGTTCACCGCAGCCTGAGGTATTACCTTAATAGAACTAAACCCTTGCGGCTTCTGACCAGCTTTCTGCCTCTTTTTCTCAGAGAATGGAAGGCCAACCGTGTCCAAGCAGACCTTGTCACGCTGGCTTGTCCAGTGTATCTCGTGACTGTTACCAGATTAAACAAAAACCCTCCGGGTTCTATCCGGGGTCATTCTACCAGAGGTGTGGCACTTCTTTGCAGCCAGAAATGTCTCTATTTCAGCTATTTGCGCTGTTTGCTGTATTTGGAGCTCTGTACATACCTTTATCAGGCATTACAGTCTGGACATAGCCTCTAGGCGTACAGCCGTTTTCGCCTAGCGGTGTTGTAAGGTCTCTTGTCCTGAGTCAGGACTTGGATTGTTTTTTTCTTTGTTTCTATGCCTCCTCCCGGATCTTATGGCAGCGCTACTGCTTGGGAATCAGTCCTAATGGTGTAACCTGCTGCAAGAGCTATATCTCGAAGTAAGATAGTACAGTTACGTAAGAACTTACCGTAACAGTAGATCTTCGAGAACAGCTCTTGCAGCAGGTACCTTCCCCCTTAGAGGAGGTACGGCTCTGCTTTAAAAAAAAAAAAAAACAACAAAATGAAAGGTTAGAGCAGAAGCAATATGTCATGGATGATTGAAACGGAGGAAAAGAAAGAAACGCTTTGGTTGAGATTTTCTCCTTCATTGCCTTCTGACGGCAGATCCTTGGTCTCCCCTTCTGATGTCATCCTCAGGCCGGGAGTCTCCGGCGGAGAACTGCAGATTCTGGGGACCGCTCTTTATGTACCACGCCTGATGCCGGGAGGCGGACCGACGCTAGAGTGGTCCCTTGCTGAAGATAGCTAGCTAGAAATTTTCCTGGGTCCTGGCGCCTGCCGGCTTCAGTCTTAATGGTGTAACCTGCTGCAAGAGCTGTTCTCGAAGATCTACTGTTACGGTAAGTTCTTGCGTAACTGTACTTTCTGCTGCCCCATGGTCCCAAATTGTCCTGGGAGGATCTCAGCAGTTTTGAGAGCCTCGACCATTTCAGCAAAGATGAGGTAAAAATCCAACCATGAGTAAGCTTGATGAGGGGCCGACCAACAGGTATCCCTCACATTTGGGTGTAGCTACCTCCAGGCTTCTACCAAACTCAATTCCCTGGCCAGACCAAGTAGACACTTTGCAGCTGGTCCCCTAAACACACAATGTGCTCCTGACTTATCCAAGGTGGGGTAAGAACCATATTGAAGTCCCTTCCCACTAGAAACATGTCGCCCCGAGGCGGTACAAACCTAGCTGCTGTTTGGCGGAAAAATTGCACTCTCTCTGTTTCTAAGTTCAGTGTATATATATTTAGCAGGGAGCAGGGCACCGAACACCAGGTACCCATTACACATATAAACCTACCCTCCGGATCCGGGTGCACCTCCCCCACTTCAGAGGGGCAGTTTTTATGGATTAAAATGGCAACTCCTTTTCTACTCTGGTGTGCCTGATATGCCGAGTGGTATACCCGGCCCACTCAACCCCTTTTTAACTTGGCTGCTTCCTCTGGAGTCAAATATGTTTCCTGGAGGAAGGCCACCTCTGCTCCCTGCTTTTTAAGTTCCATAAGCAATGTTGTATGCTTGACTGGACTGTTGAGGCCCCTCACATTGTATGTGGTTATTCTCCCTCCCTCCATTACAACTGTATCCAAAGATTTCCTCAGATATATCCCTTGAAATCAGTGCAGTAACATATAACAAAACTTAAAACTTTATCATCAACCAATGAAAACATTTTGTAACTTTGTACTTCGCAAGGTTGTGTGTGCACCCATTTCCCTCTTTAGGTGACCATTGGGGACATGGGTGAGGTCCTTCAGTCTTGGACCTTGCGCCAAACATGTGCTTTAAAGTCCTCATCTCCCTCCTTTCCTTATAAGGGGACTCTTTTCAAGGGTTGCCACCCTGTCTCTTTCCGCTGAGACTATTGAGCTGTCTGTCACCACTCCACATCTCATCCCCCTTACCCAGTGCTGGTTATCCCACCATTCCTTCTGAGGGAACCCACAGGTAGTTCCAGCATTTTCCCCTGGTAGCAGTTTTGGGGAATGTCAGGGACCCCCACACCCCCCCCCCTTCTCCCTGTCTACCGTTCTCCCTATTCGCGGCCTTGGGTTGGCCCCTTGTCATTTCTCCCTGTTTTTGCAGTTACCCTTCCCAATCCCCCCTCTGATTTTGGATCCTCAACCCCCCCCCCCTTCCTTTTTGATTGCAATTCCTGGTTCCTACCCCTTCTCTGGGTGTCAACTGGGATGTACTCTGAATATATATCTGAGGGACTCAGTGCTCCTGCAGGTCTCCTTAGATGCAGCATATCTAGGATTCCTTTTAGCTGCCCAGTATAAGTAAATCAGTATTGAGAGGTGGTTCTAACCTCCCTTATTTGATTCTTTAGGCTACTACCAAAGGGGAGCCAGGTGGAATCCTGCCCACTTATAGGCCCTTTCTTCGTAATTTTCAAACCTTGAACTGAGTTTGAGCCCCTGCTCCCGGGCCGGTGTCAGGAAGGAGAGCCCATCCTCTGTGTCCCATCTCAAAGTGCCTTTCAAGGCAATGCGTTAATTCTGTGTCTATAAGACCTTTTAGGCTGGGCTCCCCCCGCCGAGTATCCTCATCATTTGAAAAATGACCCACAACAAGGAGGCCTTACCCGATATCCAGCTTCATTAGACCGGCCAATCTTCCTCGCAGGTTTATTCACTCCTCCCTGGGGAATTACTTCGATGCCCGGGCTGCCATTTTACCATCCAAGGCTCTTCCTTCAGTACCATTGAAGACGAACTCAGACACTTCATCCATCCTGGGACTCGCAACACTCTGCTGCCATGTGGCCGTGATCAGTCTCCAGGGGTCCATGTCTGCGCATCTTGGACCCTAAAAAAAAGGCAAATAGGGATTTGTTTGTAAGGCACTCAGAATTAATAAAGGGGGATCCAGCCCATCCTTGGCCCATCCAACCTACTCTTGGAATTACACACCCGTTTCTCTCCACCCCCCCACCAGGGCAGGCATTACTAGCTCCCATTTACCTGGAAGTGTACACCCCACCCAGCCAATACTAAAATCAATACACCCCCCTGATCAATATCACATCAACCCACAAAAGTCCATTTTCATTTTAAGGTCTTGCGCTCTTGAATCTGCTCCAGGCCTCAGCGATCCAGCTTCCATCGCACCCACGAGGGGACTAGGGGAAGTCAAGCCACCTCCGATCACCTGGCAAAAAAGTCAAAGTTCTCTAAGTACCTGGATTATAGCCCCTTTATTTTCAGTCTGATGAGGCCGATGAAGGCTGCGATTGCTCCTGCCAGGTAGTTTGAGTTGACTTATTCCTGGCCCCACAGTTCTTCCCCCCCCCCCAAGGCCTGTACTGTGGACCATGGGGCAAAGCCCGGGTGTTCCTGTGGTGGGCCCCATCCAGTCTCACATGCATCTCTGGTGGGATTCTGAGCTGTTGCAGTATCGCCCTGGCATCTTTCAATGTTCTAAAGAATACTGGAGCATCCAGAAGGAAGATTTTTAGTTAGGCCAGGGCTATCAGGTGCATTTTCGTGCCCTTGGATGCCAAATACTTTTTAATTGATAAAAGGGCACACCATTTTTATTTATTTATTCACAATTCAGATTTACAACCTTTGAGTCAAAGACTCATTTACAAAGGCACCTCATCACAGGGAGGGTAGACAACATTTTGGTGCAGTACAACAATGGAGAACATTACAGGTGAGATACAAAAAAGAGCATACAATGCAGAGCAAACGGACATTCAAAGCAATTCCAGTGAAGCACACAGATTTCCAGTTGAGGTATACAGGCCTCAATTAAGCTAGTCTAACTAAACATATATATATATATATATGTGTGTGTGTGTGTATATGTGTATATATGTGTGTGTGTATATATGTGTGTGTGTGTGTATATATATATATATATATATATATATATGTACAGTACCTGGGGAGGTGGGGACCGGGAGACTTTGTCTGTGGATTGGGTCAGGCAGAGCTTTAGGTATGGCCCCGTCACATGGACATTCAGCTCCGAAAGGCCAGTGAGGTGTTCTGGAGGAGGGATTTTAAAGGGGCCGATTTTTGGGATGATTGTGATTTGACCGGGAAGGGAATTATACCAGGAGGGGGCTCTGGAGTGGAAAGATTTTTGGGCAAGGGAGGTCCTGGCTCTTGGCACCTGGGAGGTGGCTTTGGTTGCATTTCGGGTGGTGACCGAGTGAGTGGCCTGTTTTAGGGATGAGGTAACCCCTGGTGGGGAGAGCCCAAGTAGTGTTTTTTTTTTTTGGCCAGTATACATGTGTGGTATCACAGGCGCTCTTCAAAGGTGAGTAGGTTCGAGGTGGAGTAAAGCTGGCAAGTGTGCGTTCTGCTGGGGGCACCTGTCAGGAGCCTGTAAGCCTTGTTGATTGAGGTCTAGACTTTGGAGAGGGCGGTGGAGTCAGCAGCTGCATAGATTGGGAGCCCATAATCAACCAAAGACAGGATGGAGGAGGTGCTAGCCAGCCGGAGGGCATACTCAGGGAGGCAGTCTTTGTGGCGGTAGAGGAGTCCAATTCAGGCTTTCATGGCAGAGGACGGGGAGTTAAGATGGGAGTGGAAGGAGAGAGCCAAGTCAAAGGTGATGCCCAGGTATTTGTATTCTGATATCTGTTCAAGGGGGTGTAGGGTGCAGGGGAGGATGAGGAGGGGGGCATTTCTGGAGTAACCATTTTTCAGCTTGGCTGAAGGAAAGTTGCAGGGAGCGCTGGAGGGTGAGTGGGTCGGGGTGGAAGGTGGCAAGGACCGCATCATCTGCATATAGGAGCATTCTGCCTGCGCAGGAGTTGGTAAGGGTGTTTAGAAAGAGACTGAATAATGTGGGGCCCAGGATGGAGCCCTGAGGGACACCAAGCGTACAGGTCGGGCAGTTGACAGGGTACCATTGATTTTGACCTGTTGGGATCTGGCATGGAGAACCAGGCCAGGGGGGCAGATGAAAAAACAAGTTGACTAAGTCAAGCAATAGAGGATGACACACAGTGTCAAAGGCCTTAGAGAGGTCAATGAACACTGCCCTAGCGATGTCTCCAGTGTCAAGTGCAGAGTGTATTTGTTGGGAGAACTCCAGTAGGGCTGAAGTGGTGCTGTGTCCAGGATGGAAGCCATGCTGTTTGGGGCATAGTATGTTATACTTGGATAGGTAATCCATGACTTGGATGGATACTATCTTTTCCAGGGTTTTAGAGAGTGGAGGAAGGTTGGAGATTGGGCTGTAGTTGTTTGGTAATGTCCGGTCTCCGTTTTTATGTAATGGGGTAATTTCAGCTGATTTCTATGCACTCGGGAATTGGCCGAGGCATAGAGACTGGTTAAAATGGTCAGTGAGAGGGGCTAGCATGACATCAAGAGTTAGGCGGAGAATCCTGGAATCAAGTGGGTCACAACTGGGGTTGTGGCTGGAGAGAGCTTTTAGTAGGAGAGGTTTGGCATTGTGGGGGGATATGGTGTGGAGGAGAAATGGGGGGTGATTCATGGCAGGGGCGTTGGGGCATTGATAGGGTCAAAGAAGTGGACAGGAAGGACTGCACTTGGGTCAGAAAAGGCCACGTTGAGGCAGTCTGCAACAAGCAGGGGGTCAGTGGTAGCTAGTGCCATTACCAGCATCTGGGGAGCGAGATTTCCCATTAAGCTTTTGATATTATCCCAGAAAGCTCGGCAGAGCCCCAGGATGAGGCCAGGTGGTTTGTTAGTATCTGGCCTTGGCTTGCATTATGGCCCAGGTGCATTGGTTGTGAGTGGCATTATGGTTTGTCTACTGTCCTGCCTGACTCTACTACGATCTGCCATAGGTTGTCTCGCTGCTTCAGTTGCTGGATCGGGGGAGTCCAGGCGGCATTGTGTGTCTTGAAAGTGAAAAGCTGGTGACAGGTGTGAAATGTCACAGGACTTGCAGAAAGCACTGGTGAGGTAGGCTGGCGCAGTGTCTATATCAGTTACAAGGGAGATCTGGGACCAGTCCAGCTAGGCTAGGTACTGCTTTAGCTTATTAAGGCTCCCGGGTCGGAAGCGGCGGCGGTAGGTGACTTTGCATGTGGGTTTGAGCGTGGGGGAGGACCAGAAGCAGAGGATAGGGGAGTGGTCGCTAAGGGAGTTGGCTAGGACACTGACAGATTTGATTTTGTGGGGCGATTGGAGAGTATTATGTCAAGGAGGGAGCTGGTTCTGCTGGCCTGATTAAATCTGGTTGGACGGGTGACTAGTTGAGTTAAGTCAAGGGCAGTGAAGGAGTCCTTTAGGTGTGCTGCAGTGGAGCCAAGCCAGTTGACACTGAGGTCACCTAGGATGAGCTGTTAAGCCTTGTGGGGCAGGGTGGAGAGATGGTCAGTGAGGGAGTAGATAGCTGGACCTTGGGCCCGTGGTGGTATGTAAGTGGCTGTAAGATAGAGAGGGCCCCTGCCCGGGTCAGGGGAGATTTTTAAGGTGATGGCTTGGGCACCATGATCAAGCTTGGGGGCAGGGAGTGCAAGGCAGAGGAGGGAGTCACACAAGTAGACTGCACATCCGCCACCACGCTTACCCACACGATCCTGTCTGAAAAGGATGAAACCGGGAAGGGAGACAGCCGAGTCGGGTTAAAGTGGAGAGCCAGGTCTCCACTATGGCAAGGATGTCGGGCCTGTGTTGGATGACCCAGCACTGGAGTGCAGCAGTTTTCTTTGGGAGACTGCAGATATTCATAGAGGCAATGCGGAGGCTGTGCCCAGTGACGGGGGGGGGAATGTCCAGGACCAGGATTTGGGTGGACATTCCCAGAGAGCAGAAGTAGTAAGGTAACAAGTCGGAGTAGTGGGCTACGGCGATTGTGGTAAATGTGCCTGGGCAGATGTGAGGATCTGGGGGCAAAGGTTCAGGGGATGGCATCATAAGACGTCAAGTCCTAGTCAAAGAATAGCCTCCGGTCCCCAAAACTTATTTCTTTTTTGGCCCATGCTTTCTGCAGCACTTATGTTTTTATCCTGTAATTCATAAATTTCATTACCACAGAGTGAGGATTTGATTTAGCATCTGCAGACATTTTGGCCAGGGCTCTGTGGGTCCTTACAATATTTAAGTTCAGTTCGAGCGGGAAGTCTAACAGCTCTTTAATGAATGATTCCATGAAAGCCTCCATGGGGCCCGATTCAGTATCCTTGGGCAACCCACAAATCCTTAGATTGTCCCTGCGTACCCGGAGATCCTGGTCATCCAATTTTTGCACCTGTTCTTTTTCTCTTTTTAAAAGGTACTGAATTGCTGATTCATGGTGCCGCATCAACTCCGATGTATCGTTTAAGCCAATCTCGAGTTCATCTGTGCGCTTAGCCACCTCCTGCAGGCTCTTGGTATTTGTAGAGTGCTTTTTCCAGCCGGGTCATTATAGAGCTGATCTTTGCCAGCTCATGGAATAACCTCTTAGTTGTGATGGTGAAGTTTTCCTGGGATTTGTTCTCGCTTCCTTCACTACGGGAGCCTAATGCTATTGAGGCCAGCCGAGATTGACTCATGCACTGGTGTCCCTTTGCTCCAATCTATTCAACGGCTTCAAATATTAAAGCAGCATATCCCTTGGTTTCTCCTTTGGTGGCATTTTGAGTCCTAATGGGTTACTGATCCTTCCTGGCTGGGCTGGGGGTTCACCCATGGTAGATTACTCTGGATAACACATACAGGTGAAGAGCCGATCCGAATCGCATCTCCATACCTTGAGGGTGGAACTGGAAGTCCCCGAGGTCGGCCCTTTTAATGACCCACTTTGCTCACGCCCTCCTGAGCACCATTGTTGAGGTGCATCCTCATCTCCCTGCGGACTTGCAGATCATGATCAAACAGGGCCTGTACCAGGACCAAGCGATGGTTAAGCAGCAACTCCAGACAACCATGGACATCGGTGACTCATGAGCCTGGACCGTGGCCGCTGTGGTGGCCATGCACCGCAGGGCTTAGCTGAGGATCTCTACCTTCATGGCAGATACCCAGCACAGTTTGCCGGACATCCTCTTCTTGGGCACCAACTTGTTTGGGCCAGCGATTGAAGGGCACCTTACTCGCATTGAAAGTCCAATGCCACTCTGGACTCTGTGACCTCCGCCCAGATGGGATCCCAAGGGCTCAAAGGAAGAACCACTTTCAGACCCTCTCTGATCCTGCAGCCAAGCCATCCCACCCCAGCAGGGCAGCAGCCCCAGGCTTGGCATCCTCAGTCAAAGTCAGTTGCTTCAGTCATCCAGAAACCAGGAGGTCGAGGTCCCACTGGTTCCTCAGATCGTCCCTCCATGTCCAAGCCTTCCCAGTGACTGAATGGGGGTGCCTCTCTATGCCCGTCCTGTCTCCCCCATGTCCTCCACTTCCTTTCCACCTGATCCGCTGTTACCACGGACAAGGTGGGCATTGGAAGTGGCCAGTCAGTGTATGCCTCTGGAATTCGAGGCTTATCCGCTTTGCCGAGCCGGTGCCCCACTGGAGGTCATGGTGTCGGCCAACATTGTCAGCCCTTTGGGAAGACATTGCACAGCTTCTCCAGAAGGACATCATGGCCCCTGCCTCAAACCCTCCAGTACACCCATGATTTATCTCCAGATACTTTCTGGTACCAAAATGGATTGGGAGGGGCTGGTGCCCCCCTTCTTAGATCTGCATGACCTGAACAAATTTCTTCAGCCTAGCAGTTTCAGGATGGTCACTCTATCTCAGATCATTCCATCTCTGGAGCAGAACATTTGGTTTTGCTCTCTGGATCTTCAGAATGCATTCTTCCACGTCACAATCCATCCGTCCCACCCTACAGTTCTGTGCGGAGGGGATTCTCTACAAGTTCCAGGCCATGCCCTTCAGCCTCAACTCAGCCCCCAGGGTCTTCACCAAATGCATTGCATTGGTGGCAGCCTACCTGAGGCGCCCGGATATACCCCTATCTGGATGACTGACTCATAGCAGGTCCCTTCAGAGAGGAGGTGGAGTGGTCTGGAGATCTGGCCTGCCAGACATGTGTCCCTTGGCCTCCTAATCAACGAGGCCAAGTTGGAACTCTTTACCCTTGCAGGTGATTTACTTCATTGGGGTGGAGCTAGACTCTTGCAGAGCTAAGACTCTGCTTCCAGCGGACCAGGCAGAGGTCTTGTCTTCCTTTGCCTGATAATTTCAGGTTGGGCAGTTGCACTCTGCTCGGAACTTCCTGTGCCTCTTGAGGATATATGGCAACATGCACCAGCGTGGTCCATTGGGTCCAGTCAAGAATGCATTCTCTGCAGTGGGAGCGTGCCCTCCAATGGTCTCTGTGCAAGGGCCACTTCGACCAGTCAGTCACTGTATCCCAGCTGATGTGGGATGTTCTCCAGTAGTAGTTAGTCCTGGAACATCTGTAGGAAGGGATCCCATTTGTCATCCCGGAGCTGACGGTCATCCTGATGACTGATTCTTCCCTGATGGGCTGGCTGGAGTGCTCACCTGGGGGACCACAGAGTCCATGGGTTCTGGACCCGAGGAGTCCCGATGCCATATCAGCCTGCTGGAGCTTCAGGCAGTTCGGCTGGCACTGATAGCCTTTGCTCCGTACTTCCAGGGACAGGTTGTTCAGATCCAGACGGACAACATGACCATGTACTATCTCAATAAACAGGGTGGGACGCACTCCCTTCCTCTTTGCAGGGAAGCTCTCTGCATCTGGACCCTCGTGCTCAGCCTTGGCAACAATGTCCTGGTCATCCATGTGACCGGCATCTCCATCCAGCTGGCGGACACCCTCAGCTGTGTGGGTAAGGCATCTCATGAGTTGTCCCTCCATCCAGAGGTAGTACACAGCCTGTTCTCCCTGTAGGGCAGCCTTCTGGTGTACCTGTTCACCTCCAGGGAGAATGCAAAACTGATTGTATTGTGCCCACCCACCCCCAGCAGGGAACACTGCAGGGGAATGCCTTCTTGAGGACTTTCTCTGTACCTTTCCTCATTTCCCTTGATACACAAAGTGTTGCTCAAGGCATGGATGACCCTGGTGAGTTCGGACTGGCCACACCAGTTTTGGTACCCCGATCTCCTCAGCCTCAGCTGCAGGCTCTCGAGGCATCTCCCTCTACCCCCGGACCTGCTGTCTTGCAGTCAGTGGGGGGTTCTCAATCTCGACCTTCAATCCCTGCACCTGACAGCCTGATTCCTGAGTGACTGGAGTTCCAGGCTATGGGTCTTTTGGAAGGAGTCTACCCGAAAATGCTATACCTTCAAATGAAAGAGGTTCTCCATTTGGGGCAAGGGCCTTGACCCCTTATTTTGTCTAGTAGCTAGCATTCTCGACTGCCTCTGGTCCCTCTCACAGTCTGCCCTCCAGTCGATGACCCTCAAGGTGCATCTGGATGCTGTCTCTGCTTACCGGACGTGGGCTGGTATGCAGTTGGTGGTGCAGGAGAAGGTGCTGGCACTTTTTCAAGGCCTTGACCACATTTTCCCTCCAGTATGTGAACCACCACCACCTTGGGACTTGCTGGCTTTGGCTAAGCTCATGGGCAAGCTATTCAAACCAGTGCACAGGTGTGAGATGCCTTACCCATCAGGGAAGACTGCCTTCCTGGCGGCTATCACATCAGCCAGAAGTATCAGTGAACTCCAGGTGCTCTCGGTGGAGTCTCCTTAACTGGTCCACCCAAACTTGTAATCCTTACACCTGTATACCTGGCTCCTGAAGACTTAGCGATTTCTCACAATGGAGTCTCAGAGTGGCTGATATCCTCGTGGCTGCGAGGAAACCCTCTACTAGAGCCACGCATGCCATGAAATGGCACAGGTTTTGCCTTTGGTCCTCTGCTCATGACCTGGACCCCTTGACTTGCCCGCGGTGAACTCGGTACTAGAGTATCTTCTCTCCCTGTCAGACGCAGGGCTAAATTACTCCTCCATAAAGGTGCATCATTCAGCATTATCAGCATACCACATACTTTTTGGAGATAAATCTCTAGCCCAATTGGATCTATCACGCACTTTTCTGCGTGGCATCTGTCATTGAGGCACAGGTCAGAAAGCATAGGGAAAACCAGGAGCAGTTGTAGAATTCACCAGAAATATTTATTTACAGTAGCAGTAACATAAAAAAATAAACTTGTTCAGAATAACTGTACAGAGAAGAAATACAGTAGTTTTACTTCAGTCTGTGTCCCCTTTTTCTTCAGCAGTTGCAGCTTAGCTCCTTTATAAGTCCTTTCAACCCCCATTCTTAGGAAGCATCCCATTTTTGTGAATATCAGTCAGGAGCTGCTAGAACACAGCGTGCTACTTGAGGTCCCTTTTGCAAAAAGCTCAAAGATTTGCACTAAGGTAACCTCTAGTTTCCAATAGCTTTTTGCAGTCATCTCGAATTATATATATTTCAACAGTAACACTATATTTTTTTTCTAAACAAGACATACCAATATCAGTTACATTTTCATACAATGATTTGCACATATTTTTTATGTTAACTGATATGCAAGGGAGGAAAAACAGACAGCAAGAGAAAACTGAGATAGTGAGAGGCAAAGAATTGCGAGACTGTTCGGGTTGATCAAGTCTGAGGTCTCACAGGAAAATTTGATTGTGCCCCCCCCAAACCAGACAGAGAAGAGACAAAAGGAAAGAACAGATCCTTTTTTGTTTCATATATTTATTAATTGACAGTTTACCAAATACAATTCGTATCCATCATGTATAAACAATCCATACAGCGTTATCATAGTCATTTGTAATGACACCTTATAGTTATAGCATTTTATACATCATTCAACATTACTGTAATTTTTCTTTTAGTTTTAAGAACCCCCCCAAACCAACTAAACTAGCAACCCCCAACAATTAACTCGATCTGTGTCTATCCTTTCCTAATTATCTCATACTTGAATAGAGGCCCTTTCTTTCAATTGAATAATCCACTACCCTCCAGAAGCATTCTCTCCCTCATTCTCAGAGCACCCAAGTATTCCACCCAGGTTCTTTCAAACCTATCTTCTGCCCCCTTCAGGCAATATGTCAGCTTATCAATTGCTAACACCTTCACCGTGAGCTCTTTCTACTGTCCCACTGTAGGTCCCAGAGCTGTGGTCCATACATTTTGTATTCCCACTCTAGCTACTGTAAGTAAGATTATGATCCACCTGGGGTAGAGAAACCAGTCCCCATTCTCTTCTCCTTCCACCCCTAACAGCAGTGATTTTTGGGAAATCTCAAGGGGTTTTCCCCTCATAGACACAATTACTTTGACTATGCCTTGCCAGTAGGACTTTATCACTGGACAATCCCAATAGTAGTGCTAAGTACCCCTATTTATTTTACACTTACTGCAGAATAGTGAGACCCCCGGGCAAAACCTATGCACCATAGCTAGCAGGTAATATAGTCTTTGTATATACTTAAATTGAGCTTCCTTAAACTTATTACATACTAATAACCCCTGATGGGACTCCAACATTAGTTGCCAATTGGCCTCACTGATTTCTTCTCCAGTGTCCCATTCCCACCAAACCATCGCCGTGTGGGGAAGTTGTTTAAAAAAAAAAAATGTTTCTATCCAGTTTTACTGCTCGCCCTACTAGCCCCTTCTTGCATCTACTAGCCCCCATTATCTCCCTTTCCACGTCTTCCATCGATGATCTAGCTTCTCCAGGTCCACCGAGCCATTTGTAATAGTTCCTTACTCGGAAATATCTATACATGTGTGAGGTAGGCAGGTTCCATCTCTCGTTCAAATCCTGGAATGTACATATGCCCCGCCCCCCCGATGTTAGAGTTGCCATACATTTCACCCCTTGGCCTGCCACAATTTAAACCCATCTTCCTCCAAGCTTAGCAGGAATTCAGGATTTCCCACCACTGGGACCAGCAAAGTCTGATATGTGTCAATGCCTTGTTTCTCTTTAATTTTCCCTCAAGCCGATAAGTCCGCTACCACCATGGAGTTAGGTGCTACTAGCTTTCTGTACTGCTTAAGGCCTTCTCTGCTTAAGTAACTTGAAATTCTCCCCGGAGCCCCATCCTCTTCTGACTCAACCCACCTGGCCACTTCCTGTCTGTGTACCCAATTTTGGATGTACCTATATTGTGTTGCCAGAAAGTACCCCATCACATCTGGGAAGTTGCACCCCCCCCACCCCACCTTGTGCTACTGGTGCTTTCAGCCATTTCAGACTAATTCTAGGGTGTTTACTTTTCCACACAAAAGTTGTAAATGCCTTTTCCAGTTTCTTTACATCCTGGGCTACCGGGCTGAAAGGGATCATCTGCATATTATACAAAAGTCTGGGCAGAACATTCATTTTGAGGAGGTTAATCCTTCCCATCCAAGAAATACGCCAGCTCCTTCCAACTACTCAAGTCCTGTAAGATTTCTCTAATTAGAGGTCTATAGTTCACCTCATACAAGCTCCCCAATTGTTTTCCCATCTTAATCCCTAGATATGTGAATGTGTGTTGGACTGTCTTCTGCCCCCTCCAAAAAACAATATCTCCAACTTTTGCAAATTCTTTTTATACCCAGAGAAAACTGTGAATTGTTCTGTCATTGACAATACTTTGAGTCGACACTTCTGTCTCTGAGAGAAACAAAAGAACGTCATCCGCGTATAGAGTTGTAACATGTCTCCCTCCCGTCTTCCCTGAATACCCTTTATAGTGGGCTCACTTCTAACTTTAATTGTTAGAGGTTCTGTTGTTAACACAAATAGCAAGGGGGATACGGGGCACTCCTGTCTTATTCCCCTATGTAATCTAAATTCCGGAGATGCCACTCCATTAAGTAAAATCTGAGCCCTCTGATGTATATGGAATGCCCCCACCATGTTTACAAACTCCTCCCCCCAACCCAAATCTCTGCAAAATGTGCAGGAGATATTCCCACTTGATTCTATTGAATGCTTTCTTGGCATCTATCGAAAGAACACAGGCCTTACCGGGTGCCTCGTGCCCCCCCCCCCCCACCAAATGACATTTAGTAATCTCCTCAAGTTATGGTAGGAGTGCCTTCCCTTCACAAACCCAGGCTGACCAGTAGGGGAAGCACGTCTTCTAATCTTTTCACTAAGACTTTTGTCATAATTTTACAATCTTGGTTTAGGAGCAAAATCGATCTAAATGACCCACAATCCTCCAAGTTCCTACCTGCTTTAGCGAGAACGGTGATGAGAGCCTGACAACACGTACTGGGAACCCCTTCCCCTTCCCTGGTTTCTTATAAAATATTGCACAGTGAACCCGCTACCTCTTCTTTCAGTAGTTTGTAAAATTCTGCCCCCAGCCCATCAGGTCCAGCTGCCTTTCAATTCCTCAGCTGGTTTATCGCATTCTTTACTTCCATCACTGTAATCCCTTCCCCCCCAGCTTTTGCCTTTGTGCTTCATTCAACCTGGGTATTTCCAGATCCTTTAAGAAGCCGTCCCTTTCTCTTCCTTTCCCCGGACATTCAGCCCTATATAATTCTTCATAGTACTCCTTAAATCTATTATGAATTCCCACTTCCTCCTTGAGTATTTTCCCTTCCTTATTTCTAATTTGAACTATCTTGTGGCTACTTTTCCCTCCCTTCATAAGCCGGACCAATAGGGGACCCGGTTTGTTGCCCCCTTCATACATATGAAAATTACGTATCTACCGTAATTCTTGATCTTCTTGGACGAGTCTCCACCACTCATTCACACTAGTGGGATTAGCGCCGGAGGCACTAGGACCCATCGGGAGCAAACTTTTTGCTGGAGGGTCGGCGCGAGAGATGGCGCCGCGAGGCATGGCGCCGCGAGCAGCGGCTCGAGCGGCAATGACCGTCTCGGCGACGACCCTCCAACCGCCTCAGTACCTTTTTTACCAAGGAGGTGCAGCGCAACTAACGTAAAGAGTAAATCTAACCTTAAAAAAAAAAAATGGACATAAGATAGTCCGTACGACCCGTGTAAGAAGGGTCAGCAAAGAAGTCCTCATGGCCTAAAGATTTGAGGGAGTGAAGACCAACACAGCGGTGAGCTCGGGGGATGGAGGGTGGGCGTGTGAATGTGTGGTGGAGACTCATCCAAGAAGATCAAGAATTATGGTAGGTATGTAATTTTCATATCTTCCTGGACATAAGTCTCCACCACTCATTCACACTAGTGGGAGAGTACCAAGCTGATAATCCCCCAAAAGGGCGGCAGGAGAGCCAGAGCTCACGCGTCTAAGATAGAAGCCCATTAAGGATAGTTCTGCCGAATGCGGAATGTCGCCTGGCATGAACATCCAGTGCATAATGCTTAACGAAGGTATGCACTGAGCTCCAGGTGGCGGCGTTGCAGATATCCGCAATTGGAACATTGCGAATCTCCACTAAAGATGCCGCGACCGCCCTAGTAGAGTGAGCGTACACTCTACCCTCCAATTTAACTTGAGCCATGGAGTAGCAATGTCGAAGGCATGCCACTAACCATGATGAGATGCATCTAATAGCGACGGGTTGACCCAGCCGGGTGTCGCTGAAAGAAACAAACAGTTGCTGAGTCTTATGAAAATTCTTGGTTCTATCTAAATAGAACTGCAGAAGGCTCTCTTAACATCCAAGGAATGAAGAGATCGCTCCCTTCATTTTGGAAATTAGCTGATAAGAGGGAAGTACCAGAGGCTGGTTTAGATGGAATTCTACACAACCCTTGGGAAGAAATTTAGGATGAGCAATGGAGAACTACCTTGTCTTTATGGAATACAGTATAATGGAGGGTCCGTCACCAAGGCATAAATCTCCAAATCCTGGGGCTGAGGTAATGGCCACCAGGAAGGCAGTCTTCCAGGTAAGAAATTTTAGCTCACAGGTAGCTAAGGGCTCGAAAGGCTTCGAGTGAGCATGTCCAGCACCAGGTTAATGTCCCAGGTTGCAACTGGACGCCTAACAGGGGTCTGGTATGAAGAATCCCCTTAAGAAATCTCTTCACCATAGGAAGCTGAGCCAGAGTCAAGGAAGAAACCGGCTCATGGAACGCTGAGATGGCACTAAGGTGAACTTTAACTGTGGAGTACTGGAGACCCGAGTTTGATAGGTCCAAAAGATACTCCAGAACCTTGTCAGGAGGACAGGAAAAGGGATTCCAAGAGGACTTTGCACACCAGAGAGAAAAGCGTTTCCATTTGGAAGCGTACGTTTTTCGGGTGGCTGGCTTCCGCGCAGCCAGAAGGATGTCCGAGACTCTACGAGACATTGAATCAATTCACTTCTACCTCTTCAGGAGCCAAGCATGAAGGTGAAGTGATTTCAGGTTGGGATGGACCAACGAACCCTGAGTCAAAAGGTTGATTTGCAAGGGAAGTGGTCTCGGAGAGGCTGCCAACATACTGTTAAGCAGAGGAAACCATAGTTGCCGAGGCCAGGAGGGAGCAATGAGAATCATTTTGGTCCCCTGAGACTCGAACTTGAGGAGAACTCTCTGGATTAGAGGGATGTGGAAAGGCGTAAAGAAAACGTTTTGTCCACCGCAGCCTGAACGCATCCTGACAGAAAATGCCAGGCCCTGGATTTCTGGAGCAGAAGAGAGGCAGTTTTGCGTTGAGTGTGGATGCAAAAAGGTCCAGGTCTGGAGTCCCCCACTCTTCGAATAGTGACCGAGCTACGGCTGGATCGAGAGACCACTCATGAGGGTCTGCCTCCGTTCTGCTGAGGTGATCTGCTAGATCGTTTTGTATACCTGGCAGATAAACCGCCTGAATCAGAGACTTGTGCTCCAAGCACCACTCCCACACCCTCAGTGCTTCCCTGCAAAGGGGGTAAGAATGAGCACCGCCTTGCTTGTTGATGTAATACATCACAGCTTTGTTGTCCGTTTGAAGGAGAATGTTCTTGTGACAAAGGATATCCTTCAGAGCTCGGATCATGTAGAGGACCACTCTCATCTCCAGGACATTTATGTGGAGAAGAGTTTCAAACTGAGTCCATACACCTTGAGTGTGGAGGGAGCGACAGTGAGCTCCCCATCCCATTAACGATGCGTCTGTGGTGATGGAGATCTGATGATCCGGGGGAGCAAAGGGGAACCCTTCCAGGAGATTGCTCTCTTGAGTCCACCAGGTGAGAGACCTTCGAAGGGGCTGCGTCACCTTGATGGGATAAGACTGGGGGTGAGAGGTCGGAGACCACTGAGTGGAGAGCATCCATTGGGTGGTTCTCATGTGCAACCGGGCCAGGGGTACAGTGAACACAGAGGAATGCCATGAGACCCAACATGCGTTGAATCGAGAGAGCTGTAACCGATTGGTTCTCCCCGATGTAACGGGCCATCCGAAGGATGTCGAGTCTTCTGTCCTATGGAAGGAAAGCCTTCGCCGAAGAGGTGTCTAGAAGCGTCCCTAAGAAAAGGAGCCTCTGGGAGGGCTGCAGTTGTGATTTTTTCAAATTCAGCAGAATTCCCATGGACATAAGAAGACGTGAAGTCGTTTGCACGGCTTCCAAAGTCCCTTGGCTGGAAGGGCTTGCTAGAAGCCAATCGTCCAGGTAGGGAAACACTCGGAGTCCGATCTTCCTGAGATGCACTGCGAGAACTGCACAACACTTTGTAAAGACTTGCGGCGCCGAGGATAGCCCAAAGCGCAGGACTCTGAACTGATAATGCTGACCCAGAGCTACAAACCTGAGGAACTTGCAGTGGGTCGGGTGGATGGGGATATGCTGGTAAGCGTCCTGCATATCCAGGGAGGCCAGCCAGTCGTGCTGATGCAGCAAGGGTAACAGGGTACCTAGGGAAGTCATTTTGAATTTCTCCCTGGGGAGAAATTTGTTTAACTTTCTGAGGTCTAGAATGGGGCGATTCCCCAGACTTCTTGGAACCAGGAAGTAATGGAGTGAACCTGTGCTCCGCAGATGCGGGGCACCAGTTCTATTGCCCTGTTGCTTAGAAGGCCCTGGATCTCGGCGGTGAGGGAGGTTCGATTGAGAGGCCGACAACCTGGGTTGTCGCCTGGGAGGACACCGGGGTTTAAAAATTGAGAGAATAATCCTCTGAATTATCCGAAGGACCCATTTGTCTGAAGTTATGGACTTCCACTGGTTGTAGAAGTACATCAGACGCACCTCCCACCGGAGGAGAAAGTTCCACCTCGGCAATGTGGATGGAACTTGAGCCAGCAATTATAAGGGCGCTTGGGGGCTTTAGGCCCCGCGCTTTCTGCTGCGCTTTTTGAGGTTGGGCAGTGGCTTTTGCGGAAGCTTCCCTGCCTCTGCCTCGAAAGGACTGACTACTATGAAACTGACGTCTGTTCACATGCCCCGAGAGGAGCAGGCGGAGGTCTGGCCAACTAATGGCCGACCTAGTCTTCTGAGTGGCCTCTAAGGCTTGTTCCACCTGAGGGCCGAAAAGAAAGGAGCCATCAAAGGGCAGCCATTACCTGCTGCTGAGCATCATTCGTGAAGCCAGAAGCACGCAGCCAGGAATGGCGCCGAGTACAACTACCTGCAGCTGCTGAGCGAGAAGCAGTGTCGAAAGCGTCCATAGCGGCTTTGACCTGTTGGTTATTGGACTCAATACCCCTAGTAACGGTCAGAAGAAGCTCTGACTTGGAGTCCGAATCCGAAGAGCTTCAACCATTCTTTTTCAAAGAGTGCCACAGAATATACTCATACTGGAGAAAAATAGCCTTGATAACTGGTAACACGATACTTAGAGTGGAGGCAGCAAAGACTCTCTTACCTAATGTATCAATCTTACGAGACTCTTTGTTAATAGGTCGAGCTGTAGTAGTTTGAGGAAGAACGACATCTTATCATTCTCTGCCAGGACTACAATAGATCCGCAAAGGCTTGGGATGCCAAAATGGGACGATCCTTGGGAGCTGAATACTTCTTATCAATGGATTTAGCCACTGAGGGAATAAGAGCAGGATTATTCCATACCATTTGAGACAGCGTCTCGAAGGAAGGCTGGATTGGAGGAGTCAAATCCGTAGGGATCTCCGAAGCATGAAGGCACTGGAGTCTTAATATCTTCCCAGGATCGATGTCTGTAGTCTGGAGAGAAAGAGTGGATCTCGGGTTCTTCAACAGAGACTTAAAGGACAGGTCCTCGACCACAGGCTCTGTAGCAAAGAAAGATCCTGTTTCCTCCACTTCATCACCCAACCGAAGGGTCAGGCTCAACATCATCTCCTGATGGTCCAGAAAGGACTGTTTGGACAGGAAAGGAGTGAAAATTAGGAGAGGAGGAAATAGAGAAACAAGGAGAGTCCCCGAGGGCCCCCGGCGCCGAGAAGGCAAAACGGGTTGGAAACGGCACCGCAGAGGGGCACGGGCGCTGAAGAGGCGGGAGCGCGCCGGCCGACCAAGCGGCGCCGCCAGACCACACGCAGCGCGCCGCTGGACGGCACCATGAAAGCCGAGCGGCACCGAACGGCACCGACAAGCCAACAGACCCCGCTGAAGGCGCCAGAACGCCCAGGAACCTGGAAAGCTAGAAGGAAAAACCAGGAGATAAGGGCATCGGTGTGGCCCCTGCGCCGCAGCCATGTGAGGGGGAACACCTGGGAGTCACCGGCACCGAAGAAGCGCCCGCGCGACTAGGAAGGTCCAACCGCCTCTCCCGATCGCTGGAGGAGCCCGGGGCCTGGGTGGCAACCGAGCCAGGCAGGAGAACTAACCTCCGAGCCCATCGCTCCATAAGAGCGCCCACTGATGAAACTGCTCATTTGGAGCCCTACCACAGGCAGGAGGGCCTCGATGTCGAGGACGACGGTCACCAGCAGTTGGCGACTCCGAAGAAGGAGAACGGCAACTAGCTACTTATAACCGACCGCCGACGCAGACATGTCCAGAGGGCGATTCCGAGTGATGCCTTCTTTTGACCTGTGGGTCAAGAAGAGCTCGAGGCCGAACGGTGCCGAGAATGCGACCGTTTATTTTTATGCCGACGGGGGGACCGCCCATCCCCCCGGGCATCGGACTGACTGTTGTCGGAACCCCGCTGAGGAGAAGGAGGCTGACCGGACCCAGCCCGGCTGACTGAACAGCTTTCATACGAAGTCTCCCTACCGTCACCTGACCTGCTCATGGTCGACTCCGTCCAGTAGGCCGAGACTTCTTCAAGTAAGTTAAATTTAAAATATTAGAAAAATTTAACGAAAATAGAATAAAATTAAGCGATACTACTATCGAGATAATGTTACAAAAAAATAAACTGAAAACTATGCGCTAGTTTGAAGTTTGACTCCCGACAGGCGGCGGCGGCGTCGTCACTGAAGCGCTTCTCGGCGGCGGGGAAAAAGGAACTGAAGGCGGTTGGAGGTGTCGCCGGATGAGTCATTGCTCGCCGAGCTGCGCCGCAGGCGCCATCTCTCGCGGGCCCATCTCTCACGCCGACCCTCCAGCAAAAAGTTTGCTCCCGATGGGTCCTAGTGCCTCCGACGCTAATCCCACTAGTGTGAATGAGTGGTGGAGACTTATGTCCAGGAAGATCCTCTGTTTTGCGAAGAAAATATTAGTATTCACTTCCTTACCCAGATTAACATTAAACATCTCCCTCGCCACCCTTGGCTCTTTGTTTTTCTTCTCCTCCTCCCCTAAGGGTTTTTCTCTCCATTTCACTAATTTTGATTTTCAAGTCTCTTTATTTCTGCCTTTTGTCTCTTTTTTGCTTAGCTGTGTAACCAATTATGACCCCTCGTATAAATGCTTTGCCAGCTTCCCAATACGTGCCCTCATCTTCCACCGTACCCTTATTTGTCTGCTCATAAAATTTCCGTTGCTCTTTTACAAAGTCCCGAAACTACTCCCTAACCAGCATATACGTAGGAAATCTCCAGCGGCCTCTCGGCACATCAAGTCTGACCCAGAGCAAGCTCCATTTCCACCATAGCATGATCTGAGAGGAATATCGGGCTATGCCCCATTGCTCTAGTGTATTGATTCAAATTTCTGTGAATATAGACATAGTCCAGACGTGACCAGGAACAATGTGAATTGGAAAAAAAAGTATATTCCTTCACCCCAGGATTGGCTGTTCTCCATCCATCAATCAAGCCTAACTCTGTTAGCCCAAGTAGCCATTGTTGGATATCTCCATCTGTTCTATCCCTGTTCCCCAAGTAATCTAACTTAGGATCCACTATGCAATTAAAGTCCCCACAATATCAAATTAGTGAATTGCTCCTTTACCAGGACATCAGCACCTTTTGGTAAAAGCTCCTATCCCTGTCAGCCGGCACATATAAGTTTCCAAAAGTAATCACTTTACCCCCCGAGCTCCCCCTCTACAAAAACATACCTCCCTTTTATAGGGTCCCTCACCACCGGCTGCGCTTTAAAGGGTAGATGTTTATTAATTAGGATTGCCAACCCCCTCTTATGCAAATTATAGGCTGCTGCATGGCATTCAGCCACCCATCCTCGTATGAGCTTTTTATGCTCACCATTTGACAGGTGCGTCTCCTGTAATACAGCCACTGAGACCTCACGTCTTTTAAGAGCCACCAGGATTTTTGCTCTTTTTGCAGGAGTCGTAAAACCCTTTACGTTCCAGGAGACTGCTTTAACCCCCACCAAAGGCTGAGACGACTTATGAGCCATTTTCCCAGCGTATTCGTCCTAAAAGCATCCTGATCACAGCACAGACCTCTGCCTCAAACAGATACCATTTTACACAGACCATTTTAAAAATAGAACCACAAGTAAACAATTGAACAACAAACCTTGTAGAAATAACCCCAACTTTACCCCTTCCCTCACTTGATTCAAATTCCAAAATAGAACCCCTTTAACTCCCCTTGCCTTATACTGCCCCTCCCTCTTCACTAACCCCAACTGTTCCCTCCCGTCCACATATACCACTAACTTCAGTATGAAATCTCTCTCCCCCATACGCCCTACTCAGCCCTTCTTGTCCCATAATAAACCGTGTGCTACGTTTGTCTCTGCAAACCCCTAAAGGTCTCTCTTGTTGTACCACAAATGTACTACCCTTCTTATCTAATCACCCTGTACCTCCCCAGAATCGGTGTCTGCACTCCTCCATCTATCCGGGCCTCCTCCCTTCTCCCCCCCCCCTCATTCAATTGCCATAGGGTCTTCACGTCTTTCCCCTCCCCCCTCTTGTTATTACCCTTCATACATTCTCCAGACATCTCTCCCCTCTCAGGCCCTGCAGAGCCATGTCCCTCAATCCCAGCCAATTCAATCAACAGTATGATCTCAGCCCCTCTTTACCTCCAAGATGGGCCTCTACTCCCACTTTTACTGGGTGTACCTCCTTTAGTCCAAGCAATGTGGATGCCCCTGTTTCGAGCATATTCAGTCTCAGCCATCTATTGTTGCCAAAAAGGCATGCGCCCCGTAGTGCCATATGCTCCTTACGGAGATAAAGTTCTGTCTCTAGTCCACACTCATTGGGCCTCCAGCAGCTGTTCCATTCCCATTCCTTCCCTTCGGCCCCGCATACACCAGCTCAAGCCAGGCACCTTCAGGAAATCTCACCAGACATAGCTCACAGTTATCATGATTTGTCGGGCCTGTAGGAGGAGATGCCGATCCAAAAGAGGTAAGAGACCCCCCCAAAACCCATTTACTACCCCTTGATGATTATTTTATTAAATTATACTCCCTCAACAGATGCAGTCACCGATCCAGTCTTTTCCCGATCAACAGACCACAATCTCCTTCCCCCGCCTCGGAACCACAGCCCATCTCAAGTATTCTGATTCTTCCTATCCCACTCATCCAGGAAAGCTTGCAGCTTATCCGACTCCCAAAATGAGTATGTAGCTCCCTCCATCTTCACTTTGACTGTGGCCGGGTATACTATGAAGAAGTCAAGTCCTCTTTTCCGTAGACCATCCATCTGGGTATTGAATTGCTGCCTCTTTTTTGTTTTCTTTGTGACATATCTTGATGTAAAGTAAGTTTATGCCCCTTGTATAGTTAGTCCTTTTTATTTCTGAAAGCCAACAGCAACGCCTGTCTGTCTTGATAATTGTGCAGGTGAAAAATCACTTGGCTAGGAGGCTGACCATTCTGGGGTCTCGAGGCAAGGGCCCTATGTGCCCTTTCGATTTTCAGTTTAGGCTTTTCCGGCTCCATATCCAGCAACTTTGGCAAAGTCTCTGCGCAGAACTTCAGGAGATTCCCGCCCTCTGCTCCTTCTGGCAGGCCTCTGATACGGAGATTGTTTCTCAGACTATAATTTTCTTGGTAATCTAAAGCTTCTTTTAACTCTTCAACTTTTTCCAATCGTTGCATCTTATTGGGAATGTCATTAGTTTGGTCCTTCAGATCTGATATTCTCTGCTCCACCTCTCCAATTTGCCTTGCGTACTGCTTCAATTCCTGAGCCAGCCCCTTTAAAGTATGGTCCAGACTGTCCCAGCGTGGCTTAAATTCAATGAATATTTGTTCCGAGACCGCTCTGTTGATTGCGGTAACTTCCACCGCCGACATAGAAATCAGACCTTGCCCGCCACTCGCGCCTCCCTCCTGGATCGAGATTTTCTTTGCTTGTTTAGCTGACTGACAGGCAGACTTGCCCGAGGTGATATATTCGTCCATTTTCCTGTACTTCCGGCACTGACCGTATTGGAGTTGAATGTAAAAAGACCAAATTTAAAGCACTTTATTTCTTTTGAAATGTGGAGCTCTGGAGTAGTGCGACCAGTCTGTTTAACCGCTTAGTAGCGCCCCACGCTACCCCCTTTTGAACCAGCCATGAATTGCAAGCTATGCCTTCTCTCTTGGAAGGCGTTATTTTTAGTTGCAGTTACTTCTGTCAGAAGAATTTCATAGCTCCAAGCACTTATGTGCAAAGAGCCATATTTGGCTTTTCTTAAGGATAGGGTGTTCTTAAGAACTAATCCTAGGTTTTTACCTAAGGTAGTGTCAGAGCTTACTCTCAACCAAGTGATTAACCTTCCTGTTTATTACCCAGAGTATTCCAATAGAGGAGAGGCTGTACTGCACACATTGGATATGCACAGGATACTCTACGTACTAGCTGACTAGAACCAGACTGCACCCAAAAGTCAAATCAGTTGTTTGTTTCGTTTGCCCCCAGGATGTTGGGGGCACCTGTGTCCAGACAGACACTTTCAAAATGGTTGGTAAACTGCATTGATTTATGTTAATCAGAGCAAACCCTTACCGGGACCTGTAAAGGGTCATTCCACTAGAGGAATAGCAGCCTCATTCGCCTCCCTGGGGAATGTTTCAGATTCAGACATCTGTGCAGCAGCTACTTGGAGTACTGTGCACACATTCATTGAGACACTACAGTCTGGACTTTGCCTCCAGGCACAAAGCTGGCTTTGGCCTTGCCATCCTGTGGAGGGGTTCTTTCATGAGGAGTCCCCTTTCACCCTTCTCCAGCCGCCCTCCCGTTTTTTAGGGGCTACCACACACTGCTTGGGACTCTGTCCTAATGGTGTAACCTGCTGCAAGAGCTGTATCTGTAACTAAGATGGTACAGTTACATAAGAACTTACCGTAACAGTAGATCTTTGAGAACAGCTCTCACAGCAGGTACTTTCCCATCCACCTTTCCCTCAGGAGGTCATCTGCATTTGCACTGATAACATTTATTGGTCTTCCTTTGAAAGCGAATCCTCGGTCTCCCTTCAGGATCTATATCGCTATGCTGGAGTCTCCGGCGGGAGAACTGAGTGATGCTGGGAGCTAGCTAGAAGTTTTCCGTGGGGTACTGCTGCCTGATGGCTACAGCCCTAATGGTGTAACCTGCTGCAAGAGCTGTTCTTGAAGATCTACTGTTATGGTAAGTTCTTGCGTAACTGTACTTTACTTACCTGTAACAGTAGATCTTACTTTGCGGGAGCTCTTGCAGCAGGCAGCACCATTAGGGACTGAGTCGCAGGCACCAGGACCCACGGAAAACTCTAGCTAGTAGTATATAGCAGGGGACCACCCCTGACGCCTCCCCGGTGTCTGACTATGGTATAGAAGGCGGTCCCCCAGCCCAATCTCAGTTCTTTTCCTTTCCTTGACCCGCGCAAATCGGATCTTCACAGATGCCTCCTGCTGTAGTCGACCATCATTTTCTTCATGCTACCCACGCTTTATTTTCCTAAAAATTATTCTTTTTACAGTTTCTTCCATGTTGTCTTCTCCATCCTCTTCTGTGGAGTGGTGGCAAACGAAGTGTGCTTGTGGCAAGCAGCTTGCCCATAAGGATGGCCACTCATCGTACTTGCTCTGCTTAGGCCCAGACCATGACACTGAGGCCTGCCAGCACTGCCAGGATTTCAACCAGCACACCAGCTGGGCCACCCAGAAGACCCTGGAAGCTTTCCTGCTACAGCAGAGTGTGGCGATGGAAGGAGCTACTAAAAGTACTACTTATTCCCTGGGCTCCAGGGCTTCCACTTCTTCTTCACACACAGCAGTCATCCAGTGGAAAGCACTAACACTGGGAGAAACACAGAAACCAATCCTGATCAGCTTCCCGTTCCAGGTCCCTGCACAAGTCTGTGACCAAGGCTGGGTCTTCCTCCCGCGGGAGGTTGGCCCCTACTACCTCGGCAGCCCTCACTTCTTCTGGGCTACCAGTAGTCAAACCACCCACTCTTATCACCATCTCGGGTGGTGATTCTCCGGGACTCAGGACTTCGTCCCCAGCATCTCAGGCCCCTACAGCTGATGGGTCTTTGCCCGTCGGCCCTGACTTCAGGGATCGACGCCACCAAGTGGTGCTCGGGACATGTGTTCACCTTACCTGCGAGAGTGATGCCTCTGCCCTGCAGCAGAGCTAGCTCCTGGGGACAGGCTTCTCCTTCTCTGTTGGGGCCAGCTGCATCACCAGATCGGCATTGGCCCATGTCAGTCTGGTTGATTCCTCAGCCATCATCCCCTAACCTTCCACAGTGGCCAGCCAAACCTGTCGGACCTCAGCCAACGCTTCAAGGGTCCGAAGCCCAGTATTTCTACTCCCATTAGACCAACGCTGTATATTTCTATGACTTGGGGACTGATGCCTGTTAACCCGACGCCCGGGTTGCCAAAGCCTAAGGAACCAATGCTGTGACCTTCTAATCCTACCCCACCAACGCTGGCTCCCCCGGTCACGCCTCAGAATCTGCCCATAGATCTGAATGCCCTCTTTACAGCTTGGTGAGCGTACTTTAAGGACTAGGAGCCCCTGAAGGAGCCTTCTACTCCAATGCCTAAGGACCCTCCTCCAATTCTGAATAAGGATCAGATCCTTCCAAGGAAAGCTCCAACGCCACCTCCTAAAGAACCTGCCCCACAGCTTGACGGAGTTGGCGCAAGCCATCCCAGGACTCACCAACAGAGACATTGTCATTCACCCTCTCCACCTCTAGACTCTGGCAAATACTCCTGTTCCTCTGATGAATCCAATGGCTCTGACTTGCTGTTGAAACCAGAGGAGCCTAAGGATACCCTTCGATCTCCTCCAGATGACCCTACTTTTATGGTGGTGATGAGGCATCCAGTCCCTTATGGGTTAGGACACAGAGGAAGTGGACCCCAAATGACATCGGCTGGCCATCTTTCTCTGTAAAAAGGAGCATCTACTGTGAAGATTAGTGGGTAGACAGATGCAACAAACACAGGTGAAAGGTGTAGAACGCACTCTGCGGTATTTATTTTCCAAAATAAAATAAACATGCAGAAAGGAAATATGTGATCAGTCCTTCAGTTCTGCAAAAACATATGAACATACGAAGAAGCCAACATAAGAAGGCCATTTGGTCTATCAAGTCTGCTTGTATTGCAGGGTCCACAGCTTGAGCTACTTTCCCTGCTCTCCACTCCTCCCATCCTGTCTACCCATGATCCTTGCCTTCTTCCTATGCTTATCCCAGCCTCTCTTGAATCTGCCCACTGTCTTCAATGAGATGACCTCCAGCAGCACCTTCCAAGTGTCCACCACCCTGTCTGTGAGTAAGTGCTTCCTGACCTCCCTCCTAAACCTCCCACTCTCCAGCTTAAGACCATGCCACTTCGTGTTATGGTTGCCACTCATCTTAAAGAGACTCTCCTTATCAACCTTATTTATCCCTTTCAAGTACTCGAAGGTCCCAATCATGTCCCCTCTCTCTTTCCTGTCTTCCAGGGAGTACATGTTCAGTGCCCTCAACCTCTCCTCGTATGCCTTACCCTGCTGACCTGCTATCATCTTTGTAGCCCTCCTCTGGACCTTCTCCAGTAGGTTAATGTCCTTTTGAGGTGTGGGCACCAGTGCAGGAACTCCATACTCTAGATGCAGCCTTACCAGTGACCTGTACAAGGGCAATATAAACTCTTTCTCCTACTACTGATCCCCTAGATATGCCCCTGCTTACCTCTCTGGTGCCAGATAACTCTCCCCCACAACCACCCTCTGGGTTCTGTCCCTCAGCCAGTTTTCCACCCATCTGACAATCTTTTCCCCAACCCCGAGATCCACCAACTTCCTGGTCAACCTTTTGTGGGGCACAGAGTCAAAGGCCTTGCTGAAATCAAGATAGAGGATGGCTACCGCTTGGCCCCTGTCTACTGTCTTAGTGACACAGTCAAAGTCAGTCAGATTCATTTGATACGATCTCTCTTCTCCCCCCCCCCATGCACCCATGCTGCCTTGCATCCTGGAGACCATGCTTCTCTAGATATTCCACCAGCCTTTCCTTTAGTATGGTCTCCATGAGCTTACCCACAATGGAGATCAGACTGACTGGTCTGTAATTCCCTGGGTCATCCTTGGGACTACTTCTGCGGAGGAGCACTACGTGTACTGTTCTCCAGTCCTGCAGCAACATGCCTGACTCTAGTGAACTATTAAATAGGTCTGCCAGTGGCCCTGCCAGCTCTGCAGCCAGTTCCTTTAGTACCCTTGGATGTACTCTGTCCCAGCCTGGTGATCTGTCCACCTTCAATGCCAGCAGCCCCTCCCTCACTCTGTCCTCCAGTTCCCTCAGTGCACAAATTCCAAGCTTCATTCCAGCCAAATAGATTCCTAGCACATGAAAACTTGCATGTACAATGAGAAACGGTGCACGATTCCCTCAGTGCACCACTTCCAGGCTTCATTCCAGCCAAATAGATTCCTAACACATGAAAACTTGTATGTACTATGACAAACAGTGTAAAACTTCCAGATTTCATTCCAGTCAAATAGATTCCTAGCACATGAAAACTTGCATGTAATGTGAGCTACCGTACACAATTCCCTTAGTGCACAGCTTCCAGGCTTTATTCCAGCTAAATAGATTCCTAGCACATGGAAACTTGCATGAACCATGAGAAACAGTGCACAATTTCCAGGCTTTGTTCCAGCCAAATGAATTCCTAGCACATGAAAACTTGCATGTACTGTGAGCTGCTTCCTCCACAACAGTCAGATCTTTACTGACTGACATCTGTTTTGCAACTCGAGAGGTAGGCTTTTATCCCTGCCTACTGATGTCAGCACCATGTGAGCTGTCTGACTCACAATTCTCTAACTAAACACAGGCAGGCTGACTCATCCTGAATAAACACAGACAGGCTAACTCATCTCACCTTTACATACCTCTGCTTCACATAGGAAAGAATGTTTTGTTTTTGGCTTCTTGCAAACCCAAAGCAGTTTACACAGAATAGAACGGAGTGCAAGGCTCTGTTTTAATTCTTTCTCATTACTTACATTCCCTCTGTGTCTGCCTACAGTACAGCACAGGGGAAGGCAAGCAACTTACTGCCTGATGTCTTACTTGTATGTTCCTTCTACAGTACTTAGGATGGGGGGGGGTGAAGAGACTACAAGACTGAAAGTGGCCAGATTTCAACCTGTAGCTAGACAGCAAACTCACAAGAACGGGACAGTGCAAAAGAAAATACAGCACAAATTCAGACAGGGGCTCTGACCCCATTATAGCAACCCTTGGTCATTCCACCCCTTTTTGATTCCTTTCAAGGATGTCAATAGGGCTGCTTGGAAGCATCTATCCTCTACTCTGGCAACATCCAAGAAGGCAGATTACCTATGTAATGCTCCAAGGGACGAGCCCTTTTATGGGGAGCACCCAGAGGCTGACTCTGTAGTCATTAACACTGCCCATGACTACTCTAAGTGGCCCATACATCTTAGCACTCAGACCAATTTGGCAAGAAGGTCTGCACCTCTGGTTCCATGTCATAATGGCAAAAAGAATGAGGACATATTGCCAAATGAGCACATAACCCACCTCAGCAGCCAGCAATAGGGTGACGCAAATACATTTAAAAATGGGACCTTAAATTTAATCTTTAAGGCGGGGGGGCTATGCTACCCGCACCCCCCTTTGTTGGAGGGTGATCCCCTAATACCCCCATAGTAAAATAATCATCTATTGGGGGGCAGACACTGGGGGACAGGGGACTACAAGGGAGGGGGGCCACAGTAAATGGGGATACCGCGGTTGGGGCACCAGAACCACAGGATGGAATAAAAAAACACCAGAAACGCTACAAAAAAAATACCTGCAGGCAGTACCAAATCCGGGACCATCGGCACCACAGGCAGCATCCATACCCGCAACGCCAGGTGGGCAGCAGCAGGCTGCACTTCCCCATTTAGCCCGTAGCACCTCTCAAACCCTCGTGATTCACTTTCTGCCCCTCCTCCCTCCCCTCGCAAAAACCTCACCATCTCTGCTCCTACAGGCATGCAAATCGAGTTGCTTATATTTGAGTCACGCAGTTTGCTTTACTCGTATCACTGTATACCATGTCTCTGCCACCTGCAGTATCCATTCCTTGAACTTTTTGGCACACATGGTCCAGTACCAGAACACCCTGTGGCAGAAGGCTTTGGGAGGTGACACAAGCTCAGCCTGATGCTCCTGGCATGACTGAGCTTCTGCATCTTCTGAAATCAGGCTTGGATATTCATACTCACATCCTTCGGGCTTCCTATGACTTGGCGGACTTCACCGGTAGAGTTGCTCCTGCAAAAACAGGCCATATAACCCATACCACTGGCACACCAGGGGATGGGATTCTACTCTCATTTCTTCTGGTTCCAAAGAGAACTGGAGACCTGTGTCCCATCCTAGATCTCAACCACCTGAACCAGTACATACAACACAAACTCTTCAGGATGGTCACTCTCCCTAGTCTTCTCCCCCTGCTTCATCAGGGGGATTGGATTTGTTCTCTGGACATGCAGGATGCTTATCTTCACATCTTGGTCTTTCCACCTCACAGAAGGTTTCTTTACTTTTGCTTCTCAGAAAGCCATTACCAGTTTCGGCCTGTCCTCTGCCGCGCCTCCCCCCAGTTTTTACAAGGTGCCTTGCAGTAGTAGCTGCGGCCTGAAGGAGGAAAGACCATTATGTCTTCCCTTATCTGGATGCTTCTGACAGCTCCCACTGTGCAACATTCACTCAGAACTATGGAAAGGTTACCTTCACCTTGTTTCAGGATCTGGGGATCACCCTGAAGTTCCCCAGATCCTCCCCTAGGCCAAGCCAGAGGCTTCAGTACATCAGGGCAATCTTGGACACCACCCAAGGCAAAGCTTTTCTACCTTCTGACAGGGCAGAATGCCTTCAGGCACAGGCTTAACTGGTCTCATCTTGCCAGGTCATTTCTAAGGCTGCTGGGACGCATGGTGGCCATTGCAACAGTTCCCCTGGCTCGCACGCACATGAGAGTAGTTCAGTGGAACCTTCGGGTCCAGTGGGACCAGCGCACAGATGATTTGGAACAACTGGTGACAGACTCTGGTGTGGTGGTTGAACCCCTCCAACCTCTCCAAGGGGGTCCACTTCCAGATATTCACCTCATCAGATCCTGACCATGGATGTGTTGGACCAGGGCTGGGACACCCATCTGGCAGACCGTCAGACTCCAGGGACCCGATCTTCACAGGAGCAGCATCTCCTCATCAATGTTTCAGAAATGCAGGTGATCCTTTACGCCCTGCAGACCTTTCAGATGAGCCTGCTCCCTAGCTCTCTTTTGATCCAGACAGACCATATGTCAGTGGTCTTTTACATAAGCAGGGGGTTACACACTCTTACCCCCTCTGCAGGGAGGCCATGAGAGTCTGGTATTGGGCCACAGAGCATCACCTGGACCTGACTGCTGTGCATTTTTCAGGCATTCTAAATTCCTTGGCTGATAGCTTAAGCTGGTCTCAGTCCATGGCACACAAATGGAACATTCTTCCCTCAGTGGTCGAAGACCTCTTTGACAGGTGGAGCTGTCCTGAATTGGAGCACTTTGCATCCCTCCCTATCCAACGCAAAACTGCCTAGTTTCTGCTTGCTAGATCCAGGGCCTGGTATTTTCTGGAGAGACGTGTTGTCCCTCTCTTGGACAGGGAGGTTTCTGTACGCCTTCCCTTCATTTCCATTACTGCACAGAGTTCTTGTCAAGTTATAGTCAGAGGGTGCAGAGATTATCTTAATAGCCTCTTACTGACCATGCCAGATATGGTTTCCACTCCTCCAGCAGCTAGCAGTGGAACCTCCAATCCCCCTGCCTCTGTGCTCCAACTTGCTCTCCTGGGAGCAGGGCACTCTGGTCCATGCGGACCTCAAATCTCTGCATCTTCATGCATGGCTCCTGCAGACTTAGTAGTTGCCTGATTTTGGGTTTCTTCCCAGGTGGCAGATATTCTAGTAGCAGCCAGGAAACCCTCCTCTAGAGCCACTTATGCTATGAAATGGAAATGGTTCTGTGTATGGGCCACTGCTCATCAACTGGACCCCTTCACCTGTCCTGTAAATCTAGATCATCTTCGAGACAATTTCTTGTAGCAGGTCATAACACATGGGTTATCAACCGCAGGCATCATTTCCTCTGGGTGACTTCTCAGCAGTCGACCCTGGGGCCTTCCCCTAACATAGCTACTCCTCAGTTCCTTTCAACCATGACCTGCATGCAACAAATCCTTCAGAGCTCTGTTTACCAGTCGTTGAAGAAAAGTTCTACCAACCAAATGTTCATTTTTAATGGGTTTATCTACTGATGTCTTCAGATCCCTTATTCTGAAAGTGTAGCTGTGGTCACAGAATTGCTACAGAGGACCTCCATGATGTCTGTGTTACATGCCCTGGTCCTGAACATGACACCAGGTATTGCATCTTCTGTAACCGGTTCAACAAGGCCACAAAACGTCGAAGGCTTCAGCAGCTTTGTGCGTTCCTCATGGAGCAAAAGGTTGCCCTTCTGGAGCAGCAGCAATGCTCCAAGTCCAGCAAGCCTTCATCCTCCTCGGAGTCTCACCTCTCTGTGAGTGAGCCCTCCTTGTTGATGGGAAAGCATCCCAGCAAGAAACATGCCAGCAAAACAAAGCAAGTTTCTGCCGTGCCCTCATCATTTACAATGAGTAGCCCAATCGCTTCTAAGAAGGTAAGTACCGAGAAGGTTGCCACTGTTACATCATCTTCTACACCATCACTGACAGTTGGCACATCTCTTCCCTCGTCGATAGTGGGTTCCGGGTTGATTCTGCAGCTTCCATCACTGCCACCCCACTCTATGGTATCAAACCATCATCCATTGATGATTCTCTCGTTGACAACCTCTTTACCTCAAAGGGCTCTATGTTGGCACACTCATCGACTATTTTTGGGTCTTATATACACCCCTTGTTGACCGCTGCCCATTTGGTACTGCTACCTTCTGCAGTACCGTCAGTGATCCCTTTTCACTTAGTCCATGCTACCCCAGCTACTTCCACTGGGCAGATGGCCATGATTTGACATCCAGACTCTAGTAAATACTATCCTGGACCTTACCAAGACCCTGCACCCCTCAGTGAGGTGTTGGCCCCTGTCTCTGCTCCCTCTCAGTCTTTGATCCAGAGGATGGCCAGCTCTTCCCCTGTCTCCCCAGATTTTTCAAACTGCAGATTGTCATCGAGGCACAGGTCAGGAAGCACCGGAAAAACCTGGAGCAGTTGTGAAATTGTGAAAAAGTTTATTATAACAAAATAAAAGAATACAGTTGTTCAGTATAACTATCTATAAAGGCAAAATAAACAGAGAAGATCCATCTGAGCTGTCCTTAAGTCTCTGTGTTTCTCTCTTGCAAGACATTGCAGCTTTGTTTTTATAAGTCCTTGCAACCCCCCCTTCTTAAGCATCCTGTTTTTTCTAAAATGTCCGTGTAAATATCAGGCAGGTGCAGCTAGAACACAGTGTCCCAGAACTGAGGCCTCTTCTCCGCAGCTTCTGAAAAAAGGGTTTAAAAACTGCTCTCAGGTTATCCCCTTGAGTTCCCAATAACTTTTTGCAATCATCTCAAGACTATAATTATATAGATTTTGACAGTAACACTGTATCATTTCTTTTTTTTTTTTTTTCATTTACCATTTTTCTGGGAGCCTCTGTCTTGTCTCTACCCTGGTCACAGCCCCCCGTAGGTCCCACCAGCTGCCAAGTGCCACTACTCCCAGTTACCCCCAGCTTACCTCCCCGGAGGGCGGGGCACCGGTCCCCTTAATTCTGATGCTGAGGAACTAGTATCTGGTAGGGACCTGCGGCGTCAGTGGCTAATTGAACCCGGGGGATGGCTTCATATAGACGGAGGTTTTCCCCTCTATTTTCTAGTTTTTCCTTCAAGGCGGGGACATGCAATGACGTCCAGCGTCCGCCCCCTGCCTCCCTTGAGTGTGAGTGCTGGTGCTGTGAGACCCCCGACCTCCATTAGGGGTCCTTCACGCACTGGACACTTCCCCACCCTCTCCCCGGAGTAGGAGAGCTGTCCATAGGATGCTCAGTCCTCCCTCCGGCTACACGGGTCCGTTTCCGAACCCGGGTCGCTGGCATCACACGCGGAATTCCAACTGCTGCGTCGGCAGGCCGGCTTTTTTTTTTTTTAACTTTCTTTTATTGCTTTTACAATAAACAGAGGCATATTGTACAGTCATCCGTCAGGTATCAGCATTGTTTTATCTGATACATCCAATGTAAACTAGGATAATTAGAGCCTAGACGGTTTGAATTCAGGACAGGGGGGGAAGACAAAATACCATATTTACTAAAATAACTTAACTAAATAAGCTACAGTGAACTAAGGATTTTGGGGGTCAAGTCCATGATGTTCAAAGTCCACAAATTATAACTCAACATCCCATGCTGATGTGTCCCCCCATTCCTTAAATATAAAATGTATTCCTATAATGTTTAGCACTACTAATACAATTCTCCACACATCGTTTCAATACATTGCTTAAGCCACAGAAACACAGGATGATTCATTCTTTATAAGACAGAGAACATTAAGCTCAAGTTCTGATGCAAGTCTGAACAAATTCATACAATTACAGGAAATAGTCCAGTTTCTTTATCTGAGTTCGATTCACTTCTAGTACATCCCTCAGACGACTGGAAATCCTGGGCTAGTAATTCCACTTTTTTACCTGCCTCCAGTGGGTTGGTGCATTGGTAGGTCTAACCACCATAATGGATGCATAGTCTGGCCAGCATCAGGAGAGAATGAGAAACTCCTAACCCTCAAAGCTGAGCTCTCACTGCATTGGAACTTCTTCCTTCAGGTACGTGTTTGCAAAAGAAAGGTCTGGAAAGAGATGGACAGTAGATCCATTGAATGCAAGCTCTCCCGAGGACCTCACCACTTGCAAAAGATGATCCTAACAATGGAGCTTGCTATCACCAACAGAACCACTCTTGGTGCCTCGCCACGTGGCCCTACAGCTTGGGGCGTAATCCGGAATGCTTTGCTGAACTGTCCCTCCAGAGTTTCCTGAGGAATTTGAAATGCTGCAGGTAATCAAGATTGTAGAAAAGAAATAAGATCCTCCTCTTCACTACCTTGGGGAGACCAGGTAAATGAATGTGTGATGCCCTATTAGAGTTCTCCAGCGCCTCCAATCTGTATCAAAGTTGAGCATTTTCTTGCACATGTTGCAGTTAGTGCTTGTACAGCCGTTTTCTCTGCAGTTGTTGCCATTTGACCACCTCTAATTTTACATCTTGCTCTGCAAAGCACTGGATGATCAACTTGATTTTGGAGTTGATCTCTTGCATAGAGGCCTGTAAAGCTCTCCAAGGGGGCTTTCCACTGGCGATAGTCATTGGGGAATTCGCAGCCTGTTCAGTTGTCGCATTTTTGGGTCCACTTCCAGTAGCTTTTTGGTTACGACCCATGATCGTTTGATATTCCACGACACAGGAAAACTTGAGCTGTCCACTGCTGCAGTCAAAATTAACTTTTCCTTACAGCAAATTGTGATTTTTTAATGATTAAGGCTGGTAAATGTGCAGAGCTGCACCTGAGTGTATCTTGTCAGTTTGCTGCTCCACAGTGCCCCCAATACTATATAACTTCTATACAAAGGGATCCCAAAATCAGTTACATTTCCACATAATGATTTGCATATATTTTTATACCAGCAGATATGCAACAGAGGAAAAGACAGAACAGCATGGGAAGACTGAGACAATGAGAGGCAAAGAATTGCAAGACTGTCGGGTTGATCAAATCCTAGGTCTCATAGGAAAATTTGGTTGCGCAACCAGACAGACAAGAGACAGGAAAGAACAGAACAGATTCCTGCATTCAAACTCTCCATAAACTGGGACAGGGTCTTCTTCAACCCTGTCACATACACCCCCCTTCCTTAAGAGGGAACCTGTTTTATTAAACAGGTTTCCAAAACTTTCTATTAATTCTGTAACAGTAGCTTCTAACTTTCAGACATTAAGCACATGTGCAGTATCATTTTTCTATAACAGTACAGCAGACAGTATAGTTTAAAGTCATACATTTGTTTTTCATCATTCAGAACCCTCAATTTCTAATCCATATCTTGACAGAAAATTAACACTGCTATTTTCTTTACCAGATTTGTGTGTCATCTTCAATTTAAATGGCTGTAGTGCCAGGTACCACCTAGTGATTCTGGAATTTTTATCTTTCATTTGGTTAAGCCAACAGAGAGGATTGTGATCTATTATAAGTACAAAGTCGGCTCCTAGCAAATAAAACATAAGGGACTCCATGGCCCACTTTGCTGCTAAACATTCCTTTTCAGTGGTGGAGTACCTTTTCTCTCTGTCATGCAACTTCTACTTATGTACAGAATAGGATGTTTAGTCAATTCTATATTTTGACTCAGGACTGCACCTAGGCCTACTTCTGAAGTATCTGTAACAAAAATGGTTTCTCAAAGCAGGGGCTGAACATAATGCAGCCTTAATGGCTTGAAAAGTTTCATCGCACTCTGGGGTCCATTTCACATAACTTGGGTACCATTTTTTCATGAGTTCAGTGAGGGAAGTAGCTAACTCCGCAAAGTTGGGAACAAATCTCCGATAAACAGCCAGCCCTAAAAAGGTAGCCTGTGACAATGGCAACCACAGTTGGGCACTTTCAAAAAGGGCAGCTCAATCATGGTGCCTGTTAACAGGGCTACCGAGCAGAGAGGACAACCGGATGGGAGGTGTCTGTGAATGTAGTGGCAGGATGTTGCTATATTTACACAGGAGGTGGCGAGCATTATGGGTGGAAGGGGAGGGAGGGATTGTGAGGCATGGTGCAGCAGTGGGCTGCCGAGCTGGCCCTCTGGCATGGTGGGTGGGTGGCAGGCTTGGGTTGCAAGGGTGCCAGGTTCGGGTCCAGGCATGTATACATTTTGTTGTGCCTGGTCCGAAATATTTTTCCTGGTTTTTCCCCAGTTGAGAATCTTATAGGTGGTGCATGGGGCACAGCCATCCGTGATAAACAAACAAAAAAAAAAAACTAAGTCCCCGGTGCCCTTTTGCTGTGCACCGGGAGTGTACATCACCAAAATTTATTTTAGGTGATGTACACTCACCCTAACGGCGATCGCTGTTATCAGATGGAATTCCTAAAAATGACTCGACATGTTTCTTTGTTTTAGGGAACGGCTGTTAGCTACAGCTTCTATTTTAGAAATTTCTGGTTTAACTTCTCCATTTCCCAACACATAGCCCAAATATCTGGTTTCATGCATGCCCAGTGCACATTTGGTAGGACTAATAGACCTGCATTTTTGATAGCTTGGATAACTGCCCGTAGGTGCTCCAGGCGGCTTTTCCAGTCAGGACTGTATACCACGACATCATCCAGGTATGCAACACAATAACCAGTGTGAGGTGATACAATTACATCCATGTACTGCTGGGAATGTAGCTGGAGCACCATGTAAACCAAATGGCATGATGGTGAACTGATAGAATCCAACAGGAGTGGCAAATGCAGTTTTGTTTCTGGACTCCCCGAATAAAGGGATTTGCCAGTAACCTTTGGTGAGATAAAGGGTACCGATATACTCTGCATTCCCCAGACTGTCCACCAAATCTATTCTGAGCATAGGTTAACTATCAAATTCTGATACTTGATTGTTTTCTAAAAATAAGGCAGATTCTAACACGCCGCCCTTTTTTGTTTACAATTACCATTGAAGATGACCAAGCACTCCTCGACTCTTCTATGATATCTAATTCTTTCTTTTTTTGTATTTCCTCAACCACATCAGCTCTTAACAGCTCTGGTAACCTGTATGTCTTTTGCCTAATAGGCAAGCAATTCCTTGGCACTATTACATGCTCAACCCCTTTTGCTCGGCCTGGTACTGTGGTAAAGTTATGTTAAATGTCTTTAGCACATTAAGAATTTCTGCAGTTTGTTCTGAGCTTAAGGAAACATTCACCTTTACAGCATCAGCATTTAGTTTGTTCAAGTCTATCATAAACTACATCAATATCTTCTTTATCTGTTTCTGGTAAAACTAGCAAAACAGCTTTTGGTGTTTTTTTAACCCATTTCTTGAGGAGGTTGGCATGGTATATCTTGGTAGGCTTTTTCATGTCAGGGGTCTCAATCTCGTAGTTAATGGTGGCAGTACATCTAAGCACTCTAGTAGACCCTTGCCACTTCATTAACAGTTTATTTTCTGTTGTGGGTAACAGTAGCAACACCTTTTCAACCGGCTCAAAAACTTTTTTTTTTTATCCCATGGTCATAATATACCTTCTGCTGGGACTTCCAGTGGAGCAATGGCAGCGTGAGCACACAGGAATCGGAGCTCCTCAGCAACATCCATTTAAATTAGTAACTCTCTCTCATCTAACAAACAAAAACTAGCTAAAAGCGTGCTAAATATCGGACAACTTGGGAGAAACAATAAAAATAGAAATTAGTCTCGCCTCACAAGACATGGCATGCCAGGAGAAGAACCGTTTTCAGCTGTTAAGGGACCTTCTGAAGACTGAGGATAGTGGCCTGCTGGATAGTGATACCTCAACACACTCTGTCTCCCAAACAGAAAAGACGGAGAAGAGAAGGGTCAAAAAGACCGAAAAACAAAAACTGCCCATGAAGGAACACTCACCCTCAGAGGCCATACTTTCTGCGATATCAGAATTTTAGTCTGAAATGTGAGACGCTTTTTGGGAGATTCGCACAGACCTGGGAGATTTATAGTCAAGGGTTACCGAAGCTGAAACATTAACCACTGAAAATTCATTAAGATTGTAGCTCTGGAACAGGCAGTACTTTTCTTAGCAGAGGAACAGCTATATTTATCGTTACGACAGGAGGATATGGAAAATAGGGGGAGCTGAAAAAACAAGAATATACAGACTACCAGAGGGGGAGGAGGGTAATGACCCCACTGCTTTTGTGGACTATGTCCTACGTTTGACCCTGGACCTTGGCCCAGAGTTCCAAATAGACACTGAGAGGGCCCACTGAGCGCTCAGTCCTCGACCTACTCAACCTGATGCTGGACTGAGATCCTTTGTGATCAGATTTGGCAGTTTTCTACAGAAGGATCAGATCTTGGCCAAAACATGGTGAAAACAGCAGGTTATGTTAGGCAATCGCTGCATTCTGTTTGACAATGACTACACCCCAACAACTCAGTGACAGAGGAGGGAATAATCCCCCCTATTTCCACTTCTGAGAGCAAAGAATTTAAAATTTCGCACCCCCTACCCAGCAAAGTTATCCATTCTTTTTCCTTAATGGTCTTAGAACTTATAATTCAGCTGTGGAGGCCAAATCAGATTTACTTCAAAGGGGCATAATATCGGATGAGGATCTTAAAATGGCATCCAAGGCCTGACGGCCATTAGTGGGACATGACTTACAAGATTCTGACCCAGTGCCTACAGAGGACCAAAAGATAAAGAAGCTACTGGATAAAGTGAAATAACTAAGAAATCCAACTCTTCAATTAGTGTGAAAGTTAAGTACATTGAGAGGGGTATATTATTAAATTGAGAGGGTGGGGGATGTTGATTGGCTGCGTCCTCACTCCTGGTGGTGGAGAGTGAGCTATTGCTCCTCATAGGGCATTTAAAGTACAGTATACAGAGCCTACATTTACTAGAAGGCCACTAGACCTACCCTATGGAGTGCTCGGCTTTCCCTTCATAAAGTGGGGGGCATTCAGCTGGTCTTCTTTCCTATCCTCCTAAGGCCTCACCCACGGGTCGGTGACCACCCCTTTTTTGTATTTCCTATCTAGAGGATTGCTCTGTGGTCAGGCCTAAGAGGGCTGAAATCGATAATCATAAAGGATGGACTTTCTTAAACCATAATTCATTACATCAAATACAATATTTTAAATTATAAACAGTTCATTGGGAACCCTGCTCACTGATTAATGGGCATAGACATTAGATGCAGGGAACTTGGACAGAGCTACACTATATGGGACTAAGAAAAGAAGTGAACTATTAAAATGATTTGGGAGTCACAATTACTATATGAACTATAACTTAGACTTGGCTCTAACTCAGTGGGTTTCCCATGGGACTCAAGGAAAATTGTGACTCCAGCCAAGTTTTCTGCCTCCCTCTTCCCTGTACCATTATATTAAGAGACCCCCCTTTTTTTTTTTCTCTCATGAAATATCTCTCCCTGGGTTACTTCTTTCGTCGAGATTAATCAGGCAGAAATCATCTGAGACATCTTCAAGCACAGAATTTAAGCTTTATTTAATTTATTAACACTAGAGGGCACTGTACATACACATGATGTACAGAAGTATTCTTAGGGCCAAATAAGAATATAAGGGACACTCCATAAGGTAAAATCAGCCAGCAGGGATAGGGGCTCTTTGGGTCTCTTCCCCTTTTGACCATATTATATGATGAGTTCCCTCTTAGGGAGGAATACTCATTAGTTTTTTCTCCCCTATTAAGTAATAGGAAGTAATTTCACAGCTTTTTGCAGTTCATCTATGGTGATGTTTACCAGCTGTGAGGAACATATGTCTCCTCTCTTTTGAAAATTAGGAGCTAGAATGGAGATCTTTCTCTTATGTAAAGGATAATTTAGGTTTCAGGGGAACAGAAGGAGGGCAGCATGGATAGAGCTGGCAAGACAGACTAAAGATATGAAAGTTTCCTCACCCCTTTTTTCCTTTTCTTTTTTCTTCCTCTCCTTCTGCATTTTTACTTTAAGGGGACGGGGAGAGAAGGGAAAGGAAAAATATAAGCTTCTCCAATTAATAATTGATCTCTATGTGAGACTAGATTTAACATTGAGATGCACGGGGGAGCTCTCCTTCCTTTAATTGGAGAGTTACCTAATCGTTTGATACCATACAAGCTCCACCACTACAGGACTTGGTTCCAATTAGGAATTAATTCCTTGAGAGGGAGTTCCCTATCAAGTGGGCGTAGATCCACTTTTAGTGGATTGCTCCCCACTTACCTAGAGGGAAGAGATCCTTCCTTCTAGGACCAGGGTCGGAGATGATTGAATCTCCCCCTACAGTGGAAGACCATCTGTACATAGTTCTTCCCAGCGGGAGGTTAATAGTTCTAAAAGTTGTTGGTTTTGAGTTAATATGGATGTTATTCCGTACAATGTTTATTACAAAAAAATGTTGGTGACATCTTTCAAATGCAAGGATGAGTACTCCCAAACCAGGCATTGGTTGTCTGGGCAGGGGGAGACCAGAGGCCAAAATGTACTGTACCTTCCAGGTATGATGAAAATGGTCCACCTGGACCTCTGAAAGGGAAGAAACATATATCTTTAATAGACTGGTCGGCTGTGCTCCCTCGTTGCCTTAGACGACTGACCATATTAATAGAGGAGATGACATTTCCCCGAGATCATGGTTAATGTGCTAGTTAAACTTTTTTCACAAAATGTGAATGGCCTACACTCCCCCATTAAACGCTATAAAATCATGCAACACCTAGGTAAACAGAACGCTGGCTTGTATTTTCTACAAGAAAAAACACCTATCCAATGTGGAACATTCTAAACTGCATTTGGGGGGGGGGGTTACCAACTATTGGCATCCTCTCATTCGAGTGGACATAAAAGGGGATCATCAATTTTAATTCCCACTTCAACACCAATAGAAATTCAAAATACTTACATGGACCCTCAGGGTCAATATGTAATCCTGACTGCTACGCTATACTCACAGGCTATTACTCTGGTGAATGTGTACTTGCCACTGCAGACCTCTCTCCCTATAATTAAGACCTTTATACAAAAGGTGATGGAAAGGCTTCAGGGCATTCTTATAATGGGAGGCAATTTCAATATTTATCTCCATCCCCATCTGGACTCTTCGAACCCTACACCACAAAGACTCTGGGGCAGCTAAGCATTTAAAGGGAAATTTGTCTTTTTTGGGAATTGAGGATGTCTGGAGGAGGCTGTTTCCCTCATCTCCGGGTTACACTTTTTTTTTTTTCTGGAAGACATAACTCATACTCACGCTAGACTATTTTTTTTGTTACTGGGGAGCACCTAACACTAGTACAGGATATATTAATAGAACCTAGAATTCTAACAGACCATAACCCCTTAATTCTTAGAATCAATCTAGGAAAACAAAAGAAACACAAACTTTGGAGATTTAATAATTCTTTATTAAAAGATAAAAAATGTCTAGATCATATTAAAGAGCGTATCCCACAAATAATTCAAGACAATTCTTCCTCCCAAGTCTCACAAGCAATTAAGTGGGACACATTGAAGGTGGTGCTCCATGGAGAGATACTGTCTTATGCATCCTATAAACAAAAAAACACACAAGCAAGATTAAATTATTTAACAGATTTGTTATTCTTCTATCAAATATTATACAGAGAGGGCAATAGAGTACTGCAGAGACACAAAAAAAATTTAAAATAAGATATCAAGAAAAGAATTGACTATAGACACTACAAAGCTTAAGTTATCTATGTTACTACAACTACGAGGGAGGTGCCCATGAAGCCAGAGCCTTGGCCCGGAGGTTGAGGGCAAATAAAAGGGCCTCAACAGTTTTAAAAATAAGATCAATGCCCTCAGATACCTTTTCTTATAAAGAGGAATTGATAAAACAAGTGTTTCAAAAGTTTTATGAATCCCTTTATATTGCTCCTCTCCCCCCTCAGAATCGGGAAGAAAATATAGCTGCCACAATTACAAATCTTAATTTGCCCACCTTAATGGAATCTCAAAAAGACATTTTAAATCAACCAATTACGGCCGAAGAGATTCTTTTACAAATTAAACAGCTAAAACCATTAACATGTCCAGGACCAGGTGGACTTGGCACAGTGTGGTATAAGGCCTTTATCCCTCTGCTCCTCCCTGGTTTGCTGCCTGCATGTAGGGAGGGGTAAGCCCCACCCCACCTTCCTGGAATTATGCAGTTTTGTCTTCTCTGCTCAAACCCGACAAAGATCCCTCTCTGCCATCTTCATATCATCCCATATCAATATTAAATATGGACTATAACATTTTGATGTCAATTTGGGTAAGGAGATTAGAACCCATTCTTATGACTTTAATTCATAAAGATCAATCGGGTTTTATTAAATAAATACCTTTGATAACTTGATGCTTCTACTAGAATATATTCATACTAGAAAGATCCCATCTATTGTTGTCAGCCTAGATGCTGACAAAGCTTTTGATAAAGTTGACTGGAAATATTTGTGGGCCACTTTATCTAAATTTACGTTTCCAAATCCCTTTATTACATGCATTAAAAATATCTATGCTCAGCCACGTGCCTATATCCCAGTTAATGGTGCCCTGACCCAACCAATCCAAATTCAAAGAGGCACGAAACAGGGATGTCCGTTATCCCCTCTACTATTTGCGTTATATATAGAACCATTAGCCGAAATTATAAGGGGTAATAGGAAAATAGAAGGAATTCCAGTGGGCCAAAGGAAATACAAGATAGCATTGTTTGTTGATGACATTTTGATAACCGCTCTTTCTCCCGAAACACCTCTTCCAGCCCTATGGCAGACACTGGAAAACGCTGGCAAAATTTCGGGTTTTCAGTTAAATATAGCTAAAACAGATTTACTTTCCTTATTTTTTTTTACTGTGTCACAAAATCTAAAATATAAATATCCAATTAAATGGTATAAAACTAAATTTCAATATCTGGGTGTGATAATCCCTCAAAATGTAGAACTACTAGAGTTATTAATCTATGAACCCCTATCTAATCGAATCCAAAAAGATCTGACTGTATGGTCCCGGTTACCATTATCATTGTTTCAGAGAATAGTCTATTCACATGATTATCCTTCCAAAATTATTGTATTTATTTCAAAATGTTCCTACCTTCCCCTCAAACTTTTATTTTAAATCGTGGTATAAGCTAATTTCTAATTTTATATGGAATGGCCAGAAACCTAGAATTTAGGATGTCACTTCTTCAGCTTCCTCTCTCTGAGGGAGGGGCTAATTTACCAAATTTAAAGTTCTGCTCAGTGACTTCTTGTTGCAGAGTATTGTCTTTGTGGCTCTCTCCATCTTACCATTCTCCCTGGAAAGACCTAGAATTTGCAATAAATGACCTATATGACATAATGAGGGTCACATTGGTCTCGGCGGGTAGGTCTCTTCCTCTCTGAGACCTCACTTCATTTACAGCCCAAATATTAAAGATATGGTACAAATTAAAACAACAAAAAGCTTTTAGAGAATTATTTTTTCTCTATACTCTAATCTCAGAGGATGATCAATTTATTCCAGCAAAATTGGATCATAGCTTCTCCAGATGGAGACTTATGGGGTTACAATTTTTTAAACAATTTTCTCCCCAACTGGAATTATTTTATTTGAATCACTTCAAACTAAATTTGAACTATCCAATAATGATGAGTTTAGATATAATCAGGTGAGGAACTACCTACTACGTCAAAGAGACATTAATGTCCAATTACCGGACCCATTACCACTGGCCTGGAGATATATGGAAGACAATATTAAGAGACGCTTATGGCCATATCAGGTGGGCTACTTCTATAAAAATTTTAAGAGGGGGAATGGGAGATTCTTCGATCTCTATCATGAACAGCTGGAATAAAGACCTTGAACCGGAGATATGGGAACAAGACTGGCTTCACTCTTCTGTGCAAGCATACAAAGTTATGCACGCTACTAGATGGCGTGAATTCACATGGAAGTGCAGGAATAGTTTTTTTCCATTCTCCCGCACTATTAACTAAATATCTACCAATATCATATGGGGCTTGTTGGAGAAAATGCTCTTGTAGAATGGCAGATCTGGGTCACATTTTTTGGACCTGTCCTTTATTGATGCCATTTTGGTGTTCAGTTCAACAAGAAATTTCAGATTGTTTGGGAAAGTCAATTGAACTCACAGCAGAGTCTGTGATGCTCCCTATATATATCCCAGACAGAACCCCCGGTGGCATCAAACTCTTCTACCTATATTTTTATTAGCAGCTAAAAAGGCAATAACTCACCACTGGCATCCTTCGGTAGTTCCAGCTGTTCATGAATGGAGGGGACTAATCGTGGATATTTACTACATGGAGTTACTGAGAGCTGAAATTCACAATAAACGAACACAACTTGAAGAGCATTGGAGACCTTGGTTAATATATTATTCCAGATATGACCCTGATTTTTGTCCCTTAACCATGTTTTTAGACTACAGGATAGGTTTGAGAGGTGAATGCAAGTGAGATTCTACTAAATAATGGGGAGTGCAGGCCAAACTCCTTAGCACTGATCACTGAACAGGTTATGACATCAACTTCATAAACTAGGCAAAGCACAAAGCCACTTTAATTCATTCTGAGGCATGGACTTTAGGTTGAGACAATTGTGATGTTAAAGATATAATGTAGTATTCCTTTTTTTTTTTTCCTCTCTTTTTTGTTTAATTTGTATATGAAACATCATTCTCAGTTTTTGATATACATAATCATTGATTTCATGCCTAATTTATTTACTTTTCTATGTGTCACCACATCTTAATAAAAAGAAAATAAAAAAATATATACCTTCTGGTTTTGGGCCTCTTCCTGATTACTATGGGCAATTTCAACATATTTTGCCAGCTTCTTTCTTAGAGCACACATATAAGACATTATAGATTGTTTCTGAGTGGGGTTATCTTCCCACATTTCTTTTATCACATCCAGTGGCCCTCTTGGCTGCCTACCATATAGCATTTCAAATGGTGAAAACCCTGTTGATACCTGTGGCACTTCTCTGTAAGCAAAAAGTCAGTAAGGCAAGTGTTGGTCCCAATCTTTCCCTTCCCCTTTTACAAACCTTTTCAACATGTATTTTAGGGTTTGAGTAAAACGCTCAACAATAGTGTCTGAGGGTGATGGGGGAGGTTTGTATGGCAGTGATACATAGTAGTCTGTATAGCTCCTTAAGTAATGCAGCACCAGAATTACTACCCGGATCAGTAATAATTTCTTTAGGCATGCCCACTCTGCTAAAAATGTTTGCAAGCTCTGCTGCCACTTTTGAAGCTGTGACAGAATGCATTGGAACTGCTTCTGGGTATCAAGTAGTATAGTCACATACTAGCAGAATAAATCTATTATCCTTTTTACTTTTGTCTAAAGGACCAACCACATCCATTGCAATTCTCTCAAAAGGCACATCTATCATGGGTAGGAGCACCAGCGACACCTTGTCTTTTCTAGTGATTGGGGCTACTTTCTGACACTCTTCACAGGAATTACAATAGGTAGCAACATATTCATGAATTCCAGGCAAGTAAAATATATACAGCATTCTGGCAAGGGTACCATCCCTCTCTGGGTGACCAGCCATAGAACTGTCATGTGCTATCTGTAACAACTCTGTTCTATACTTCTGTGGTATAACCAATTGTTCTGTCTGGTCCTGTGTCTGCCATTTAACCCATATTCTGTACAGTAACCCATTACATTTTTTAAACATTGGTTCACCCTGTTTTGGTTTTACCCCCAGCTTCTTAAAATAACCTGAACAGAAACATTGTTAGCTTGTTTTGAAAGAAAATCACAATCGGTGATCAGTTTAGTTTCAGCATTTTCATATGTTGAGCCCTTATGTCCATCAGTCATTTGTTGCCACAGTTTCTTCAGGCATTGTCTTTCTTTCCTGGATTTCCAGACCTTGGAACTGTGCTCAAACAAGTCCGAATCAGAGTCACTGAAAGGAAAAGTGTCCCCACCGTTTGAGATTTTCTTTGCCTGAGTTCTTGTTACCACTGCTGCTGAAACTGCAGGGTTCAGTCCCTGTGAGATTAACTCAGTAAATCCTGAACAGTCATTTCACAGGTACAGGTAACTTAGGTACTACCCCCACTTTCGTTTGATGCGACACACTCTTAATGGTCAGAGTCACTTGGGAGGTGGGATAGTATCGTGTGTCCCTAGGGATGCAGATGAAACCAGAACCTGGTCCCTTTGCACAGTGTTTTCCCAGCACTTCAACATGCACTAGGGTTTGTCTGCTTCTGGAATCAATGAGTCCCTTTACAGTCTTATCCCCCACCTTCACATCTGTTAAGTACTTGCCCCAATTTGCCAAGGACCAATCTGCTCCAGTGTCTCTCTTCTTACGGCAATTTCTTGCAATATGACCTGACTTATTACAGTTATAGCAAATAACCATCTTTGGGCACAGATTTGTTACCCCCACGAGAGTTCTTATCAGTCCTTGAGTTTAAATGGGGAAAAATGGGGTCTTACCAGTGCTTGGTTGTTACCTGACTGCTGTGGCATCTGTCTGATCATTTGGTAGTCTTTGGCCAAAGAAGCAGCCTTTTCCCCACTTTTTGGTTGATGTTCCTTTACACAGAGCTGCATATCTGTAGGCAGGATGTTGATGAATTGCTCCATTGCAAATGTGTTGATCTGTGGGACTGTTTTACTCTCTGGTTGGAGCCATTTTATCAGGAGTTCTCTGAGTCATGTGAAGGCTTTTCGGGGATTGTCGACTGAGTTGTACTTCAGATATCGAAATCTCTGCCTGTAGGTCTCTCCTGAGATGTCATACCTTTTCAGGATTTCGCTTTCACCAGGTCATAGTTGCTGTAGGCAAGTTGGGCTTTCCCTGTCAGGTAGGGTAGCAGTCTGATTGCCCATTGCTGCTTTGGCCACTGGCAGGCTGTGGCAACTCTCTCAAAAGTTGTCAGGTATGCCTCGATATCATCCGAGGGACACAACTTTGTAAGTTTAATGGCTTTTAAGTTGCTTGTGTTTTGTTGCTCGTCTAGATCTGTGCCAGACCCTCTGCCTTTGATAACTTGCAAGGCATCCAGCCATCGCTGCTCCTCTTCTCTCATCTGCTGCTTCTCTTCTCATCTCTGTTTCTCAGTTTCTTTTTGTTGTGCAGCCCACCATTTGAAAAAGTTCATCGGGCTTTCAGGTTCTGTCACTGCCTGTTCTTTTTCCATAACTTGTGCTGGATGTACAGTCTCGGCTTGGACTTCTGTCACTTCTAGTTTGGCTGCCATTCACTTGGTAACCACTCCTGGACTTGCTGCTGCAGAATCCATACCTTTCTCTATGCTTCCCTAGTACTAGGTCCAGTATCCATGCACAAAACTCCTGGCTTAGAGTATGCATGGTGTAAATCCCACTGCTAACACCATCTGTCATCATAGCACAGGAAAAAAAACAGGAGCTGTTGTAAAATTCACAACAAGAGTTTTATTATGAATTACAAAATGAAAAAAATAAAATTGTTCAGTATAATTATTTACAAAGGCCAAAAAAAAAAACCAGAAAAAGTTTATCTGAGTTTTTCTTCAATTTCTGTAGCAGATGGCTATGATTGACAACCTGGACCTTACCAAGACCCCGCACCACCTAGTGAGGTGTTGGCCCCGGTCTCTGCTCCCTCTCGGTCTTCGATCTAGAGGATGGCCAGCTCTTCCCCTGTCTCCCTGGGTTTTCAACCTGCAGATTGTCATCGAGGCACAGGTCAGGAAGCACAGGAAAAACCTGGAGCAGTTGTACAATTCACAACAAGAGTTTTATTATAACAAAATAAAAGATTAAAATTGTTCAGTATAACTATTTACAAAGGCAAAATAAACAGAGAAGATCCACCTGAATTTTCCTCCAATTTCTGTGTGTCTGTTTCTCTCTTGCAAGAAATTGCAACTTTGTTTTTATAAGTCCTAGCAACCCCACTTCTTAACGAGCGTCCTGTTTTTTTTCTTCAAAAATGTTCTTGTAAATAGGCAGGTGCAGCTAGAACACAATGTCCCAGAACTGAGGCCCCTTCTCCCACAGCTTCTGAAAAAGGGCTTAAAAACTGCTGTCAGGTTAACCCCTTGAGTTCCCAATAGTTGTTTGCAATTGTGTCAAACTATAATTATATACATTTCAACAGTAACACTATATTTATTTATTTTATTTCGTTTTTGTTTACTGGGTAAGTGCACTAGCCATAAAATTACTATTTTCAGGCACGACCCGGGAGAGTACAACAAAAAGAGAACAGTTGAAAAACAGCAACATGGGTACAATAATACGAATAGAGGAACAGTACAGCAGTGCTTCAAAAATACAATGGGTAGAAACAACAAAAAAATAATGGCAAGCATTATACAGATAATGGCAGTAAGATATATAAGTGCAGAAACCACGGACCCAACCTGTGGAGTGAAAGGGTTAATTAGATAGTAAGGTTATATAGAGAGAAATGTGAAGAATGTTAAAACATAACAAGAAAGACTGACAGAAGGAAGGTCAGGGGTGGTAATTGGCAAAACAGTGGATGGTCAGCAACAAGGTTCGAGAAGGAAGAGAGCTAGTAGTCAAGAAGTTATTTACAAAGAGAAGGAAAAATATGGGGAGGGGAAGAGGAGACAGTCTTGGAGCTGGATTAGAGCAGGGGTGACATTACTGGTAAGTCTCAGGAGCTTTAGGTTGGGTCAAAGCATGTACAAACATCGGCTAAGGATAGATAACGATATTCACTTTTAAATCCAAAGTGAGACAGCCGGAGGTTGAGTGGAAGAGCATTCCATAGCCTGGGAGCAGAGAATTGGAAGGCCCCTGTGCCTTTAGTCATCCAACATCTCGGAACATAGAGCAAGGATTTGTCAGCTGATAGCAGGCCATGGGAGGATGGTTGAGGGACCAGCAACACAGCCAGCTGGGATGGGCTTTTTTCCCAGATGATCAAGTCCATTAGTGATCCAAGGTAGTATTGTCTACTGGCAGAGGGTGAGAGCCAATTCAGATCCTTGTAAAGAAGGCAGTGATGTTTGAGTCGAGGCGACGAAGAGGGAAATCAGCATATATTGTTATAGGTTAAGTCCCATTTTAGTAGGGAGGTTTTATGGGCAGAGGTAAGAATAGAGGCACCATAAGTAAGGGTTGGAAGCAGAATACCCCGGACAATTGCTAATTTGGCCTAGAGTGTAAGCATGTAGCTCATTTTGTAAGCTACTCCCAGTTTCGAGTTTACAGCTTTGCACGAGGACTGAATGTGAAGATTAATATCCAGGGACTGGTCCAGCAGGATCCCAAGGTATTTGAAGGAAGTAACATTTTCAAGTGGAAATCCTCCTGGGTGAAGAACCTCCAGCAAACTAGAACAGGCCTCAATCTTTGGTGCAGAACCTAGGAGCATGGCTTTTGTTTTCTTTTCATTTAGTACAAGCCTATGGTCTAGTAGCCAGTCTAAGACCTTATTGAAGTCTGAAGTAAGTTATGTGTTTATGCAGGCAATACTAGAAGAGCTAGTATAGATGATCAGGTCATCAACGTAGAGAATAGCTGAGCAGGATTCCAGGACCTCAGCTGCATTGTTGATAAAAATTGAGAACAGAAGGGGCCCAAGGACAGAGCCCTGGGGGACCCCAAGGTTGATAGTAGACGTGTTGGACAGGGAGGAGTTAAATTTGACAGCTTGTGACCTGTTTGACAGGTAGCTACAGAACCAGTCCACAACAGGGGTAGAGAAATGGAATTTATGGAGAGTGGAGAGAAGCAGGGCATGGTCTACAAGGTCAAAAGCCTTAGTGAGGTCAATGAAGATGGCACTTGTGAGTTTTTCAGAAACCATGTTGGACAGAATATCAGTAGTTAGTTGAAGAAGAGCCATGGTGGTGCTATGACCTTTTCTAAAACCATGCTGGGTGTCTGAGAGGAGATTGTATATAATTTCTATACAGAGGGATCCCAGTATCAGTTACATTTCCACATAATGATTTGCATATATTTTTATACCAGCAGATATGCAAGGGAGGAAATGACAGAACAGCAGGGGAAAACTGAGAGACAGTGAGATGTAAAGAATTGCAAGACTGTTGGGGTGATCAAATCCTAGGTCTCGCAGGCAAATTTGGTTGCACAACCAGACAGACAAGAGACAGGAAAGAACAGAATGGATCCCTGCATTCAAACTCTTTATAACAACTGAGACAGGATCCTATTCAATCCTGTCACATGGATGACTCTTTCCTGCAGGATTGGGATTTGGCTGACCATGGGATGAAGAAGGCATGGACCAGGAGATGACCCATCAGTCCTCCTCAGCCACTTCATCCATTCAGGGTGAACCTGTCCCTGAACTACCCAGTTCTCCACCAGATGATGCCACATTTTTGAACATCATGATACACCTCCAGAAAACATTTGGGTTCCAGAGTACTGAGCAAGATACTTCACGGAAGAAGTTGGCGCAGTATTTGGGTGTATCAGAATGCCCTATTCTGGTTGTCCCCCCTTTAGTGGATGCCTTTGAGGAGGCTATTTGGACTGCTTGGAAGCAACCCTTTAAAATTCCCTCCAGTTCTTGTAAGTCTAACAGAATTTATCAAGCCCGGTGGACCACCCCTACTTTATTTCTTCGCCTCAGGCGGATTCTGTAGTTTTCAATGCCGTTCATGATAGGTCCTCTAGACCTCAACACATGAGAGCTCCCCCCCTCCGATAAGGAATCCAAGAATTTGGATGTTATGTGGAAAAGGGTTTACTCCTTGGCTACTATGTCTCTACGTATCCTCAATTACATGGGACACCACCTGAAATACCAGGAGGAAATCCTTAAGGCTTCCCAGGTGACTGTCCCTGCTGGTTCTACCAAGGGGGACCTGGCCACAAAGCTCTCTACTGCAGCGGCGGTATGCCACCACCTGTTCAGGACCACTTATGATGCTGTTGACACTGCGGCCCGAATGTCCTCAGCGCGGTGTTTGTCTGGTGTCAGGATTTTCATAGGACGTATAAAGAATGCTGGATCTCATGGCATTCTCGGTGTTCACTGTACCCTTAGCACATCTCCACATGAGAACCTCTCAGTGGATGCTCCGTACTTAGTGGTCCCCAACCACTCACCCTCAGTCCTTTCCCATCAAGGTGACAGAACCTCTGAAGAGATCACTCACCTGGTGGTCACAGGAAGACAACCTTATGGAAAGATATCCCTTTGCTTCTCTGGATCATCAGATCTCCATTTCCACAGACGTGTCCCTGATGGGGTGGGGAGCTCATTGCCAGAATCTCCACACCCAAGGTACGTGGACTCTGGACGAGTCCCAGCTTCACCTAAATGACCTGGAAATTAGAGCTGTCCTCTGTGCAGTCCAAGCCTTGAAGGACATACTCTGTCACAAGAACATTCTCCTTCAAATGGACAACAAGGCAGTGATGTATTACATCAACAAGCAGGGCGGTGCACACTCTTACCCATTATGCAGGGAAGCTATGAGAGTGTGGGAAAGGTGCCTGGAGCACAAGGCTCTAATCTACATAGTTTACCTGCCAGGAGTACAAAACAAGTTGGCAGACCATCTCAACAGAACGGAGACAGATCCTCACGAGTGGTCTCTCAACTTAACCATCGTTCAACCACTCTTCAAAGAATGGGGAACTCCAGACCTGGACCTTTTTACGTCCCCACTCAATGCAAAACTGCGCCTCTTCTGCTCCAGAAATCCAGGACCTGGCATTTTCTGTCAGGATGCGTTCAGGCTCCGGTGGACAAGACGCTTTCTATACGCCTTTCCTCCTCTTCCCCTAATTCAGAGGGTACTTCTCAAATTCGAGTCTCAGGGGCAGAATGATTCTCACTGCCCCCTTCTGGCCTTGGCAGATATGGTTCCCGCTGCTCAAGTCTGTCAGAAACCCTCCAAAAGACTCTTCCCTTTCAGACGAACCTTCTGACCCAGGGTCCCGTGGTCCATCCCAATCTGAGGTCACTTCACCCTCACGCTTGGCTTCTGAAGAGATAGAGGTGAATAGGTTCACTTTTTCTCATAGGGTTTGAGATATTCTTTTGACTGCACGTAAGCCAGCCACTAGAAAAACCTACACAGCCAAATGGAAGCGTTTCTCTGTCTGGTGTGCAAAATCCTCTTGGAACCCTTTTTTCCTGCCCACCGAATAAAGTCTTGGAGTACCTTTTAGACCTCTCAAATACAGGTCTGCAGTACTCCACAGTCAAAGTTCATCTTTGTACCATTTCAGCATATCATGAGCTGGTAATTTCCATGTCACTGGCTCAGTTACCTGTAGCTAAGAGGTTTCTTAGGGGTATTCTGCATACTAGACCTCTTATCAGAAGTCCAGTCACAGCTTGGGACATTAACCTTGTGCTAGACATGCTCACTCTTAAACCTTTCGAGCCTCTAGCTACTTGCGACTTTGAAATTCGTCACTTGGAAAACAGCCTTCCTGGTGGCCATCACTCCGGCCCGTAGAGTTTCTGAAATACATGCACTGGTCACAGACACCCCCCGTACACTGTATTTCACAAGGGCAAAGTGGTTCTTAGGACTCATCCTAAGTTTCTCCCTAAGGTTGTCACAGAATTCCATCTAAACCAACCTTTAGTCCTGCCTACCTACTTTGCGAACTTCCAGAATGAAGGGGAGAGTACCCTTCATTCACTGAATGTTAAGAGAGTGCTGTGATTCTATCTAGATGGAACAAAAGAAATTTGCAAGGCTCAACAACTGTTTGTTTCCTTTGACGAGACCCAGCTGAGTCAACCTGTCGCTATTAGATGCATTTCAGCGTGGCTGGTGGCATGCCTTTGCCACTGCTATTCTGTGGCACAGGTCAAGCTGGAAGGCAGAGTGTACACTCTCTACCAGACCAGTCGCGGCATCTCTGACGGAAATACGCAATGTGTCCATTGCAGATATTTGCAATGCGGCTACTTGGAGCTCAGTGCATACTTTTGTTAAGCACTACACCTTGGATGTCCATGTCAGATGACATCTGTCGTTTGGCAGGACCATTCTTAATGGACTTCTGTGCTAAGTATGTGAACTCTTTATCTCCTGCCGCATGTCTCGGAGGATTATTAGCTGAGTACTCTCCCATTAGTGTGAATGAGTGGTGGAGACTTTATGTCCAGGAAGATATGGAGATTACGTACCTACCATAATTCTTGATCTTCTTGGATGAAGTCTCCACCACTCATTCACACGCCCACCCACTATCCCCCAAGCTCATTTCTCTGTTTTTTATCTTCACTCCCTCAATAGCTGGGCTGTGAGGACTTTATTGTTGACCCTTCTTACAGGGGTCATTTGGACTATCTTATGTCTGATATTTAGGTTAGTCCTTCTAGGTTAGTTACACTGCACCTCCTCAGAAAAAAAGGTACTGAGGTGGTTGGAGGGTCGACGCCGAGATAGTCTTTACTGCACGAGCCGGGGCTCACGGTGCCGCTTCCTCACGGTGCAATCTCTGGTGCCGGCCCTCTTGAAAAGTTTTCTCCCGCTGGGTCCTAGCACCTCCGGCGTAGATCCCATTAGTGTGACTGAGATCAAGAATTACTTCAGGTGCGTAATTTCCATTTTCTAAATTTACTTTAAATCAGGCTATCCACTTGCCAGTGTACTATGCAGAGCCTGCGATTCCAGGGTAATCCCTACTTCATACTTTCGATGTGCATAGAACATTGAGTCCTTGTCTTCTCTGCACCTCATGGTTTCAAAAAACTGAGCAACTTTTTGTTTCTTTCGCCCCTGGAAATCGGCGAGTTCAGGTTTCCAAGCAGTGCTTGTCCACATGGTTGGCCAACTGCATTTCGTTTTATCAAGCAAAATACGACAAACTTCTCACAGGGGTTGTAAAATCCCATTCTACCAGAGTCATGGCTGCCTCCATGGCGTGTTTCCTGGGAGCGTCTGCCTTAGAAATCTGTGAAGCCGCCACGTGGTCTACTGTACATACATTCACGAAACATTACAGTCTAGACATCACTTCCAAGAAGTGAACTGCTTTTGGGCAGGCTGTTTTATAGCCTCCTGTCCCAAGTCCTGATGGTTCGCTTCCTCCTCCTCCCCAGTAGCATAACAGCTGCTTGGGAATCTTCCCATATGTTCTGACCTGCTGCAAGAGATTGCCTCGAAGAAGATAGTACAGTTGTGTAAGAACTTACTGTAACAGTAGATCTTCAAGATTATCTCTTGCAACAGGTCATGCTGCACCACCCACCTTCCCCATTGCTGTTACTTCAGAAGGGTGCCTTTTTTATGACTCCACAAGCTGCTGCCTTATTTCCCTCCTTGGTTCCCATCAGAGGCCTGAGAAATGGTTTCTCATTTAGTCGCTAGGATGGAAAAGAACTGAGGAATAGCTGAGACCTCCCCCTTTTATACATGCCATACTGACACTACGTGGTAACCTTAGGGGGAGGTCCCAGGGTCGACTGCTGAGAAGTTATCCAGAAGAAATGATGCCTGCAGCTGATATCCCTTGTGTTATGACCTGCTGCAAGAGATGCTCTCAAAGATCTACTGTTACGGTAAGTTCTTGCGCAACTGTACTTCCTAGAGTACTTTATGTCCCTTTCGGACTCAGGTTTGAGTTACTCGTCGATTTAAGGTGCACTTATCAGCCATCTCTGTGTACCATGCACCTATAGAAGGCAAGAATCTTGCCCAGCTGGATCTTTCCCACACTTTCTTGTGGGGTATGCTGTATCTGAAGCCTCCCATTAGGCACCCTGTCCCTCCATGGGACCTTTTGTTTGTTTTAGAAAAGCTTATTTTGCCTCCCTTTGACCCTGTTGCAAACTATGACTTATGTTTTCTGTCATGGAAAGCATTGTTTTTAGTTGTTATTACTTCTCCTCAAAGGATTTCTGAGCTTCAGGCTCTGATGTGTAAAGAGTCTTATTTGGTTTTCCACAAGGACTGGGTGTCCTTGCGAACTAATCCTAAGTCTCTGCCTAAGGTGGTGTTGGAGTTTACACTAAATCAAGACATACACCTGCCTGTTTACCACCCAGAGTATTCAAATCAAGGGGAGGCCATACTTCACACTCTGAAGGTCCACTGGGTGCTTCACTATTATTTGGACAGTTGCCTGCACTGTTCGAAAACTTGAGCAGTTTGTCTCATTCGCCCCTAGGAAAGAAGTGACTCCTGTTTCAAAGCAATGTTTATCCAAATGGTTAGTCAGTTGCATTGTTTACTGTTACCAAAAAGTACAACAAGCCTTTACCAGGGCCGGTTAAAGGCCATTTTATCAGAGGCATGGCTACTTCCTTTGCCTCCTCCAGGAATGTATCAGTCGCTAATATCTGTACAGCTGCCACTTGGAATTCTGTTCACACTTACATTCAGCATTACAGTCTGGATATTGTGTCCAGGTGCAGGGGGGAACTTTGGACTTTCAGTCCTGCAGGGCCTGCTCTCTTGAAAACCTTACACTGACTTCTGCCTCCTCCCTGCTGACCGGGTCACTCCATACACTGTTTCAATCCTAATAGTGTTACCTGATGCAATGATTACTTCTGCTCTGTGTTCACAAAGGAGAAATGGGGGCAGACACCATCTGGGAAAGGAGGAGTGGGCAGTGGGGGGGAGGGGTGATGGATTTAGGGATTACAGAGGATAGGGTGCTGAAAGGATTAAGGGCTGTGAGGGGGGGGATAAGGCACTGGGTCCAGATGGTGTTCACCCTAGGGTACTCAAGGAACTTGCAGAGATCGTGGCAGGACCACTGGCTGACCTGTTCAATACCTCGTAGGACACATGATGCATTCCACAGTATTGGAGGATGGCCCATGTGGTACCAATTCACAAAAGTGGACCCAAGGACGAACCAGGCAACTACAGACCAGTGAGCCTCACGTCAGTTGTGGAAAAGCTCCTGTAAATGATCCTAAAAGAGAGGCCGGTGACTTTTTTGAAGAACAATGGGCTTCAGGATGGTCAACAGCACGGGTTTGTCTCGAGAAGATCCTGCCAGACAAACCTGATTGACAAACCTGACTGAGTACTACAACTGGGTGACGAGGGAACTGGACAAAGGTCAGGCGGTAGATATCCTGTATTTGGATTTCAGCAAGGCCTTCAATTCTGTGCCGCATGGGAGGCTGGGGGGAAGCTGGAATATATAGGGGTGGAAACAAAGATGGTTAATTGGATCATCAATTGGCTGAAGGGAAGGCAGCAAAGGATGGTGGGGGGGACTGTCATCACTGAGAGATGTGACGAGCAGGGTGCTGCACGGATCAGTTTTGGGACTGGTATTATTCGGGATATTCATAGTGGATATCTCCCACGGGGTCTGGAGTAAGACCAGTCTCTTCACAGATGACACAAAGATGGGAGCTGTGGTAGATGACATTAAGGGGTAAAGAGGGCTGCAGGAGGACATGACCATACTACAGGAGTGGTCGGAGGAATGGCAGTTGGGGTTTAATGCCAAAAAGTGCAATGTACTGCACTTTGGGGCCAATAATTGGGGGAGAAGCAATCAGCTGGGGGGGTTACAGCTAGAATGCACCAAGGAGGAAAAGGATCTAGGGGTGCTTATAATGGGGAATATGAACAACTCAGCACAGTGCAGGAAAGCTGCAGCAAAAGCAAACAGGATGCTGGGGTGTATTGTGAGGGGAATCTCCTCCAGACATAGGGAGGTGATCCTGCCGCTATACAGGTCACTGGTCAGGCCATACCTGGAATACTGTGTGCAGTACTGGTGCCCATTCCTAAATTGTTTATTTTTTTTATTTTATTTATCAAGTCTAGGATTACAAATACCTTTGAGCCTTGGCTCTTTTACAAAGGTTCCACGTCAGAGACCACTATGGACCTCTGACGTGGAACCTATAAGGCACAAAAATATTATAATCCTAGACTTGATAAATAAAAAATCATAGTAATTTTGTTTCTTCTCAGAGGTCTATCATTGAGCCTCACAAACTCTGACCCAACCTCCCCTTCTACAGCCTGAAAATAGGGTCACACAAGAATCAGTCCTTATTTTATAGTTGCTTGAGCATTACTTATTGCCATTTCTCCACTATTTTGAAATTGTAATAATTTCTATTCTGCATGCTTGTCTGCTAGTTTGAGTTTTTCAGAATTTTTGGAAAATTTCAGAAATTTTTTAGAAGCAACTTAGTTGAGTTGTCACTGCTTCCCTGGCTATTGAAACAAATCTGACAGCAGAGGGAGTGTGACCACAGTGCAGTTTGAACTTCCATTCTACAGTCAGTTATTTGCATAAGTTCTATCTCCAGCAGAGCACATTCCTGTGGGCTGATGCTATTTGCAAGGCTGCTATTTGTAAGGCTCTTTGATAGATCCCTGAGAAGAAACAACATTACTAGGGTGAGTAATTGTCTAGAGTTACTTTCCATTTCCAGGGTCTATTCGTTATATGTGTCCTCCACTGTGCATGTGACTGTACTCTCCTGGGTAATGACTGGAAATACGCATATTAGGCAGTATAGTGCTGTGGTTTAAGGCACTGAACTGTAAACCTGGAGACCTGGGTTTGAATCCCACAGCCCCACTTGCATACTGTGTGTCCCTGAGCAAGTCATTTATCTTCCTTGTGCTCCTAAGTCGCATCTGGAAACAAGGTTCAGCATAGTGTGCCTTTCCTGGTTAAACAGTTTCCCCTTTCCCTCTTGTTTAGTGCACTTACCTGGTAATCAGAATATTTAATTTATTTGTTTTATACTGGTAAGCATGTGTTCAAAAATGCCCATTTTCACAAACAACCAGTCAGCAACACAAATGAAATTCCAGGTATATTAGGGTAAAGAAGCAGCTGGGAGGTAGTGATCAAGAAACAGTGTGGTTCCACATAGATATGGGAAAGCAGATCATAAACATGAAAACACACGTACTGGATTTTAGGAAGGCAGACTTCAGCAGGATGGACAAGACACTAAACAAGAGACTTACTTGCCTGAAGGAGGACTTGGACGTGGACCAGACGTGGACCATGATCAAGGATGGGATCATGGCAGCCACGGTAACCTGCTTTAAGCAGAGGGGGGAGAGAGTGAAATGCAGGAAGTGGTGGATATGAATACAGTGCAGGGCTTCAAACAGGCATGGGATAGGCATAAGGGAGCAATACAGATGAGTATGAATAGATAGGCCATTGACAGAGCAAAGGCCGATGGCACATTCATAAGGTAGAAAAAGAAATGGGCAGACTGGATGGGAACTTGCGGTCCTTATCTGCCGTCAACTTCTATGTTTCTAGAAGGCCACTTTGGTTTAACAGGGAGGTTGACTGGATAGTTAAGGAAAAGAGGGCCTCATATAGGAGGTATAGGATGCCCCTGGAGTGGTTACAACCATTAGCAAGTTATTGCTTTCTCACTCTCCTTGTATTTATATGGTAGGCTTTTTCAATGTTAAAGCCTGTACAATCTCACTAGGGGGAGCCAGTGTACAAGAAAGTCCTTCAGGCTGTCCCCCTCAATGCCCTACAACAGACCAAGGATCCTAATGTTTGTGCCCTCGCTGCATTCTCCAGTTGTTCAATTCTACTTTTCAGAGCCACTTCCTTCTTCATGGTAGTCGCCACGACAGTCATCGCTTTACTGGCAACTGCAGTTGACTCCTTGACTGATTCCCCCATTATCTCCAGTTTTGTTTCAGAATCTGTGAGCCTTTGAGTAAAGGCATCCACATTTTGGTCTTTTTTTTTTTTTTTTTACTTTTTTTTTTCCTTTTGTTTTCACAGACAGTACAGAGAGGAAGTGACATGAAATATTCTTTGAACAGATTTTATGAGGGCTAATTGATGCCGGAGGAGATTCTAAAGAAGCTGCAGCTAGGCCTGTAGGTTGTGAGGAGGGCAGGAGGCCTCCATCTGCTCCACATTCTTAGCAAAGCTGCCTCGTGGCAGACAAAGTCTTGCTTGGGGTCTGTTTTTGGATGGACCACAGTCCAATAAAGGTATTTTTGTTACTTTGTTTTTGTGGATAACTGCACAATAAATTATAATTTTATAGCTTAATAAGGGCTCAGTCTGGGGCGCTTTAGAAAATCGCTGCCTCCAGCTAGCTCCACCCCATCTCCTACTCCAGTCAACTTCAGTTCCCTCACCCCCATGGGTATGAATACGAAAAAGGGAAGTAGCACAACTCCAACATAGTTGGGCAGAAGGGCATCATATCTGGAAACATGGTGACCACTAAAGTGAATGCCATTACTGGAACATAAAAATGGACCAAAACAAATGAAAAGCAACACTAGGTCCTGAGGCACCCCAAAAAAGCTAGAAACCAACACCGCATTCCTGCAGGAAACCTATACTAGGGAGATCAGGGGACTCTCTTCCATAGGGACTGGGAGGGCCAAGTATTTACAGCAGGGAAGAGTAACAGGAGAGGGGAATTTACTGTCCTCATAACAACAAACGTCTTGTTCCAAGTACTGCAGATAACAGTGGAGTTGGATGCTATATTCTACTCAGGGGCACACCAGGGCTAGTGAAAATGGTGTTGAGATGTAGTCATGCCCAGATATTGATAACCCCCCCCCCCCACACACACACACACACACACACACTTTTCTCAGTACTCTTCTCTATTCTAGGAGGACACACCCTGGTTTTATTCCTTCTGGCTGGTGATTGGAATATAGTTTTAAACACCCCACTAAATTTGTCCAAAACTAAGAAAGAAGAATCGACCTCAGCCCAGAGAGCATTTCTTAGCTTCAGGATACTAGGTTTACTGCCCCACCCCCTCAGGAAAGGAGCACACTTTATTTTTGACACCTCATAATTCCTTTGCCACATCTGGCTATTTTTTTAATTAGCAAAGATGTTAATAGGCTTTCAGACATTTATGGAGACACTAGTCAAAGAGGACTTCATAATCTACCTGGAGAGCAGTGGACTCCAAGACAATAAACGGCACAGGTTTGTGGCAGGAATGTCTTTCAGACCAACCTAATAGTATTCTTTTGACTGGCTAACAAGGGTAGTGGATTATGGACACGCTGTGGATTTACTCTACTTTGATTTCAGCAAGGCTTTCAACCTGGTGCCTCACAGAAGGTTGCTGAAAAAGCTAGAGGATCTGGGTGCAGTGAAAGACACAGTTAGATGGGTGAGAAACTGGTTGGAAGAGAGACAGCAGAGAGTTGTGGTTAACGGAGTCAAATCAGAAGAGAGGGAGATCACCAGTGGGGTGCTACAAGGATCGGTCCTTGATCCAGTGAAAAAGTTTAATTTTAGAGAAAAGGTGGTGAAGCTGTGGAACAGTCTGCCAGCTGATGTGGTGGATGACAAAACTATCAGCAGTTTCAAACATGACTGGGACAGAGTGAAGGGCATAGTGGTTGCTTAGAGTAATAGTGGAATGGCTTGGAGCATGGAGATGGACAGTGTGGTTTAGAACCCTGCATGGACAATAGGTCCTGGGTTTGTTAGGGTTTATGGGCAGACTGGATGAACCAGTGGTCTTTTTCTGCCATCATTGTCTATCTTTCTATGTGATATCCTGGTATAAGTGATATCTGATCACTCCCCAGTGTGCTCAACACACTGCTTGTCACAAACGCAGATCATAACAGATCCCGGCGTGTAAATAATCACATTCTCAAGCATGACTGGGTTCACACACACAAAAAAAAAATCACAGAGCTCTTTTTTTACAGAGGATGCAGGATCCATTAAGAATCTCTCACACCTGTGTTGTGCCTATAAGTGTACAAGAAGGGGGAGGGCTAAATTTCATCACAGCCACGTGCTGCCAAAAGAGGGAGACAGGCACCCCAGGTTGCTAGCGGAGATTAGAGAGCAGGAGAGAACTCTACCCCTCCGCCCCCAGGGAGAATCACAAACTTTAAATAGAGACGGCACAGAGCTTGTCATTTTTAGGGCATAACTCAAATACATGTGTGTTGTTTTTTTTTTTCAAGTTAATGATGATGTTTTTTTTCTGCACAACCAAATAAGAGGCAACATAATGTCAGCCTCTTCATACTACGTGTCATGAAGATTTTATGGCCAGGTTTACAGATATGTGTTCTGGCAATTGCTATAAAACATTCGAGAATACAGTCCAATGATAAGAGGCTCTGTTCAACCATATGGTTAATCAACTGCTCACTTCCTGAATGGAGGAATGCAAACCTTACAGAAAGGTAAATATAGTGTACCAACTCCCTCTGCCCTGGAGCAAGTGGACTTTCCTCAGATGTTAAGTAATGGGTTAAAAAAGCCCCATCTTGCAGGGTGTTCATAGTGGTTTCTGTATACTCGACAGATTAGACGTCCAGCTCAGTGGCGCTAACGGTTGAGGCGCTGGATGCCACATCTCACACCACGCTGGCAACCCGTGTTTGGGAATGAGTGAGGGATGCCAGGGGTCAGCAGGGGAGGAGAAGGATCGAGCATCCCAGGGACAGCTCTTTTTCTCTGGGCTGGGGGGTGACCAGATGTTGGTGCATGCTTGGCCCCTAGCAGTGGCTGGGGGCTGGCACACCGACGCTGCAACAATCAGAGGCAGGCAGATGCCTGGCAGGGTGCGCACATGGAAGCGTGCGCAGCACCATTGCTGGCATCCTGGCACACTCCACCTCTGGGGACCAGGCACAAGAACACAGGAAAAAAGGAGCTCCTGGTCGGGCAGCATGAGCTTCCATCCTCCATGGCACCAACCCTGAATGGCGCTTCCCCCGAAGTCTGGATCCATTTCAGGTGAGCTGAGTTGGGAATCCTCACCACCTTGCCATGGAGGGGAACACATGGGTGGTAAAGGGGGGAAATTAGCCTGATGTCGGGGTATGGGCTGGGAGGACAGTTGGGATGTACAGCCAACCAGTGGCCCAGGAAAGAAACTAATAGCAAAAAAAAAAAAGACAGATTAGACAACAAACAATGACAAAAATTATGTACAAGATGGCATGGGGATCATTTTCTTACAGAGTTTTGCTCTTAGGGGGTGGGGTGAAGGGTTGGACAGTGGGGACCCATAATCCCCAGTGAGTGAATCCAGTCTCTACCCAGAAGGGATATAGGCTGACAAAAAGCAATATGCTGTCTTAATGGTAAAAACCCAGTGGACACGGTGGTGTCATTTAGGGGAGAAAGTCAGGCTCTTGTTCCAGGGCACAATGGTTCCAGTGGACCCAGGTTTCTTAAAACACTTCATATTGCTGTCCTTTTTCTTTTTTTTTTTTTTTATTTATTCAGATGTTTATGGTATTTTGTAAGTTTCTCACCCGCTGCCAAGGCCCTGGCACACGACCATGTGTGCGTGTGGAGGCTCACACACACACCGTGGCACCAGTTCAGCCCCTTCCACCCACCCATAAAGTGCCACCTCCTCCTGCCTATGCTATCCACTGGACCTCTACCAGGTCGGAGCAGAACTACCGGGGGGGGGGGTGACAACCCACCCCATCACCTACGGGAAAGGAAAGCAGCCTGCCAGCTTGCTCATTCCTGCTCTCCCCCCTCACGCACCGGCACCCTGACAACCCAAGGTTGTTCCCAAACCCACATCACAGGCGTAGTGTGAGGTAAGACATCCAGCACCTCAGCCTGCGGGTTAAGGCGTCCAGCGCCTCAGCCCTCAGTGCCACTGGGTCGGCTTGCTGTTCTTTTTTCCTAATGTAATTCTTTCTATGGTATACAGTTTTTTTTTTTTTTTTTAACTCTTTATTTAAGTTTCAATCTTTAACGAGACAGACATACAACATTAGACAATACAAAATATCACAATACAGTACAATACATCACAGTGGGTCACTTATTTCAGATCAATCAATCAAATCTTTATTTATCCAGGCGGACACCATTGAGCAAGCTCATTTACAAGGTGGACCTGCATCACAGAAGGTGAGAAACAGTACAGTACACATAATCACACGTAAGTACAGGCATTACGGTAGTACATGGGAATAAAAAATAAAACAAACTAAGTAACAATGAGACCAGAAGTCCATTTAGGCACACATTGAATATATCCAACTGTGTGCATGACATTGTCAAGGAATGGGTGAGAAAAAGGAGATCTAAGTGGAACCTCGAGTGGGTATAGGTTGCAGTGGTGGGGGGGCAGGGACAAAAGTACTACTCGTGACACTGTACTGAGTACCCCCTTATGCATAAGGGCTGTAAGTTATAAGGGTTGAAGGCTTTTAGGGTCACCGTCTGCCCATAAGCCTTAGTTTCCTGAAGTGACTGAGCTACGATCGCAGCTCACAGGGAGCGGGGTATGGTCAAGGGATACGGGTGTCTGCTTCAGAAGCACCGGCAACCCGGGGACTGTTGGTGCATGCAGCGTCCTAGCTGGGACCATGGAGAGTTCTCGGTATTAGAGAAGCTTAATCTGATCAAGGGTTTTCAGGGGCACCGACCGCCGGTGGACATGGATCCTGTGGCGACTACGCTGGGTACTCTATGGGGTTGCTGGCACTTGGGGAACAGAGTAGGAACAAGGGATAGAGAGATGAAAGGAAAGATGAGGCAAGAGAAGGAAGGGTATAAGGTTTCTGCAGGGTAAAGTTTTTAATGTGTGCGGGTCAGAAAAAGATATTATGCAAAGAGGCAGTGGTTCATAGGAGGTGGAAGCAGTAACATACTTCTCTAATTATTTTTGCGTATAGTCTTGAATACTGCGATGTTTACTGGAGATCTTAGTTTCAAGAATTTCTGGATCTCATTCCAGAGGGTTGGCAGTGAAAAGCCCATGGCCGCTCTCCCAAGGCACGTACGGACCCTGGGGATCCTCAAGGAATTTAGGGAGCAGCTCCTTAGGGCATAGTTTCGAAGCTCGCTTAGAGGCAGTAGGTCAGAAATATAGTGGGGTAATTTGCCAGTAATCACTTTTAATGTCCAAACTGCGGCATTTCTGTTGCGTCTGTATTGTAGGGAGGTCCATCCCACAGCAGCGTATAAGGAGCAGTGATGGGTAGAGGAGGGGAGACCAGTGATGAAGCGCAGCGCTCTGTGGTATAAGACATCCAGCTTACCCAGGTATAAGGCGCTGCAATGACTATAGATGAAATCGGCGTAATCTAATAAGGAGATGAAGGTGGACTGTACAAGCTGGTTTTTTGCCTCTGTAGTCAGAAGGCGGTTTATCCGGTAGAAGAGCATCAGCCTCTGCCTCAGTTTTTTCACCATATCCTCCAAATGTTCCCTGATGGGGAAAGGGGATTTCAATCCTTTTAATGAGAAGTTCCTTGTCTCATCAGGCATTAAGGAGAGTGCCTAATATAGATTGATTATTCCAGTAAGCGTTCTTTCTTTATTTCAAGCTTCAGCTCCAGATTTGGGATCCCTTAAATCAGTCAACCTATGGGTGAAAGAAAGGGGCTCCCCCTCACCACCCCCTCCCATCCCTTCCCTTCAGCGGATTAGGTCTCCAGCCCCTCATGGGACAAAATCATTTCTATGTGCCATAATGTATACTACCCATCTTCGCCATTGTATCTCAGATTTTTCAATACAGTGGTTTACCATGGCAGTGAGTTTTTCCGTCTTATATACTTGGGACATTAGATCCTACCATTCCACTATTTTGGGGGGCCTCCGATCTAACCATCTCTTGGTTATTGCTTTCTTAGCAGTAAGCAAGCTTATCTGTATTAGCTTTCTGTTGGACATATTTCTCTGTCCCCTTTCTAGGGTATAAAAAAAACAATTTCTCTGTTAGCTGTATCGGAGTCCCCATCAATTCCCCCAGTGTTGCCTCTAACTCAGTTATAAAGGGTTTGATAGTCGTACATGACCAAAAGATGAGACCATGAGTGGCTGGACCCCGTCTGCAGTTTCTCCAACATGCGGGTGTCAGAGTTAAGCTATATTTTGCTTGAATTGCTGGGGTTTAAAAAAATCTTAAAGCGTTTTTCCAGGAAGACTCTTTCCATTGATATGAGGCCATGCCCACCCTTAAATATTTAAGATGAGCGACCCACTCAGTTGTGTCCAGTTGTATCCCCAGGTCTTTTTCCCAGGATAACTTTACCTTGTTTACATTCTGTTTATGAAATTTTGAGAGGGCCTCATATAGATATGAAATCATATGTTGTAACAGAGCTGTTCCTTGCAGAGCCATTTTAAAGAGTTCCAAAAAAGATGGATTCTCTTCTCCCTGTATTAGGGGATTGGGAAGAGTCCTAATGTATGCCACTGCTTGCATATGTCTAAATCTGTCTCTGAGAAGCAAGCCATACTGTCCGACCATGTCTTCAAATGTCATTATTTCCCCCTTATGATAAAATTGTAATATTATTTGTATCCCTAATCTTATCCATGTTTTAAATCCATGATCTATCCTGGCAGGTTGAAAGTTCTGTAAGTTTGGGAGGGAGTAAAATAAATGTTTATATGGGGCGGTCTGCTTGGAGGTCCATAATGCCCACTAGCACGCCAGTGTATTTTTAGTGTATGGATTATCCATGATCTGAGCTAAAGAGACCGGAGGTTGGCTGAGGAGAATTTTATCAAAATTAAACAGGTCAGCCTCCCTTTTTTCTAGCTCACACCATTTAGCCCCAAAGTTTCTATTCAACCACATAAAAATTATTCTAATCTGTGAAGCCAAATAGTATCTATAGAGACATGGCAGAGCTAACACCCCTTCCCTAGAAGGAAGCTGCAATGTTTGAAATTTCACCCTAGGTGGTTGTGAGTTCCAGATATATCTAGAGATCCTTTTATTTATTTCCTTGAAAAAGGATGGCAGAGGTGCAATAGGTAGGCATTGCACCAAGTATAAAAACCTGGGCAATACGTTCATTCTAATTGCCTCAACTCTCTGTTTCAGAGGCAATGGGATAGTGTTCCACCTTTCCAGGTCTGATGTTACCTGAGCAAGCATCTGGGCATAATTAAGACGGTATATTGTTTCTGATTCTAGTGCTATCTGTATCCCCAAATATTTTAAATGCTCGGTGTTCCATCTGAAGGGGAATCTTTGTTTTATTAAGCTAGTGGGAGAATAGTTTATTTGCATGACCTCTGTTTTGTTAGTATTGATCTTATACCCAGCCACCTCCCCAAAGTTTTGAAGCAAGGACCACAATTGCGGCAGGGACTGTTCAGGGGATGTAAGATAGATAACAAATCATCTGCATGGAGAGCCAACTTATGGTCCCCCACCTTTATTCCTGTCACATCCTTCACTTGGCGCAGTGCCTGGGCTAGGGGTTCCAGGTATAATGCAAATAAAAGGGGCGACAATGGGCACCCCTGCCTCGTTCCCCTATGTAACCGTATCGGTGAGGCAGTGTTCTCGTTAATCTTAACGTAGGCTTTAGGTTGTTTATATAAGGCCCTTTTTAATTGTTGAAATTGTTCGGAAAATCCAAACTCCCCAAGGGTCTCTGACAGGAATGGCCATGCCACCTTGTCGAAAGCCTTCTCAGCATCCAAACGTAATAACAGAAAAAGGGATCTCGACTGGGTGGCATGGTGTAAAAGATGGAGGGCTGGATATTCAAAAGGGTTGCGCCATGCGCAATAGGGTTGCGCCTGCGCAAGTCCGAAATTGCACCATTCTGCCATATTCAGCAGGAGGCAGTTGCGCCCCCCAAGTCAAGCTGAGCAACAGCACAATGCTAATGAAGGCATGCTCAACCGGAGGGGGAGGAACCATGCATAAACTGCACAGCCCGATATTCAGCGGGCTGTGCAGAACATCAGAGTGCAACCCCAACCTGCACCTGCACAACTTTGAGCAAAAAGGAGTAAGTCGAGGGCCACCCACAGGTGAGCTGCTGCATTGCAGGGCGCAACAGCAGCTGCCACCTGTGGGTGGCCTCGACTTCTCTATCGCCCTGCAGCCCAATCGCGGGCCTAATGTAACCCCCGACTGGCCTGATGGCGGGCATAAATGAAAAATCCCCCACCCCGACTGGCCCGGTCGCGGCATGAGTGAAAAACCCCACCCCCACTAGCCCGATCGCGGGCAGAACAGAGTTCAAACCCCCAAGAACATATCCCTGGTGGTCAGTGGACCATGAAGCCCGATCGCGGGCATTAGAGTCCACCACCCCCAAGGTCCACCTACCTGGTGATCTGGTGGCCCCCACCCACCCACCACGGCCCACCACCCGCCCGGTGGCGGCAGCATCCACCGCCTGCCGCCCGCCATTCATTCACATATCTGGACTGCCTTATGCGGTATGGGCTGCGCCCATTGGCTCTTGCTCTGAACCAAGGCGTGCAGCCTACCTGCGCATCAGTCAGTCGAGGCGGCAGGCGGGTGGGATGCTGACGGGGAGCGGTGGTGGGGCCGGTGGTGGGGTGGGGGCCACTAGATCACCAGGGTAGGTGGACCTTGGGGTGGACTCTAATGCCCGCGATCGGGCTTCGCGGGTCCACTGACCACCAGGGATATGTTGTTTGGGGGAGTTGAACTCTGTTCTGCCTGCGATCGGGCTAGTGGGGGTGGGTTTTTTCACTTATGCCTGCGATCGGGCCAGTTGAGGGAGGGAGGGGTTTCACTTATGCCTGTCCAGATCGCCAGTCGGGGAGGGGTTATTCCTTATGCCCTCGATCGGGCCAGTCGGGGGTTGGGGATTTTTTCACTTATGCCCGCTGATCGGGCCAGTCGCGAGAGGGGGTTATTCACTTATGCCCGCGATCAGGCCAGTCAGGGGAGGGGATTACAACAGTTATGCCCGCCATCGGGCTGCAGGGGGCGTCGGTCCCTGGCGGCTGCTGCCTGGCAGGGCGCCAGGCGCAAGTCCTCGGGGATCGGCGCACCTGCATGCTAATGGCATGCAAATGGGGCCATAAATAGATGCAAATGCCCCCCCCCCGTGCCTTGCATGAATTATGGCCCCATTTGCATGTCACCTTTTGAATATTGGAAATTTGCGCATGGCGCAATGGAACTTACGCCACCGCATCTTGAATGCTCCACTCTGACCACTTACGGTGGCGCAAGTTCCACTGCACCATGCACAGTGGCTGTGGCGGGGGTGATATTCAAAGGAGTTGCTCAATAGCGCAACTCCATTGAATATCACCCCGGCCACACCCCAGCACAACTATTTTGTGCAGCGCAAGGGCTTGCGCCACAGAATGGCACAGTTTGAATATCCAGCCCGGAGTGTGTGTTGTACATTATCCTGTGTTTGTCTCTGCATAATAAACATACATTGATCCAAGTCAATAAGTTTGGGCATGATTTTTTCCAATCTTTTAGTTCTGATATATGTAAACATTTTATAATCTTTGTTCAACACTGATATAGGCTGGTAAGAGCCACACTGACCAGGATCCTTCCCTGGTTTAAGTATACTCGAGATCACTGCAAAGTCCCATGTTGGTGGGGTGGGTTCTCCCTCTAAAACCTCCTGAGACACTCTTTCCAGAAGGGGGAGGAGTAAGTCTCCGAATTGTTTATAAAATTCCCCTGAATATCCGTCCAGGCCAGGGGACTTCCCTTTCTTTAAGTATTTTATTGCCTCCTCCCACTCTGCTCTTGTTATTAAAGCAGTCAATCTCTCCATTTCAGCCGGGTTGACCTGGGGAAACCTAAGTCCTGCCAAGAACTGCTCTCCCAACTGAGGTCGATATGGTGTCTCCGGGGTATAAAGAGAGGTGTAGTACATTCTAAAAGCATCCAAAATATCATCTGGCTGCCTTAGAATCTTCCCTTTTGGAGAAGAATAGATCCCTGTAATTGTATTCTGGGTAACATGTTTCCTCAACCTGTGGGCTAGTATGCGAGTGGCCCGGGGTCTTTCCTCATAGAACCTCTGCCTGATAAATTGCAAAGCCTGTTCCGTTTTGATATCTAGTAATTGTTGGATTTTTTGTCTAATGGTCTCCATAAGGGGAAGCATAGCGTCGTCTCCTGACATGTGTTGTCTGTGCAGATCCTTAAGTTGATTCTGAAGCCTGCTGAGTTGCTCGGCCTGCTGTCTCTTATGCCTTGCGGCATAACTGATGATGTCCCCTCTTAGTACGATTTTTAAAGTGTCCCATAACATTGAGGAACTCACCTCTGGGGAGTCATTCTCTTGCAGAATCTGAGGTACCCTAGCCTTAATTAATTCCTGGAACTCTTTCCCATTAAGGAGATAGTTATTAAAACACCACAACGCGTTCTTTTTCCGTCCTGCCCAATTAAGGGTAAATAGATTTTACGAATGAGCTGAGGGTACAAAAGGTAAAATTTCACTTTTTTTGAGGAGATGCATATGCTCCCTAGAAATATGACTTAAGTCTATGCGGGTGTATATCTTGTGTGAAGCAGAGTAGTGCATATATTCCCACTTGGTGGGGTTTAATGCCTTCCAAATGTTTACCCATGCCAGCTCCTCAAAATATTTTTGTGTGAATTTTTGTGCTGCTGGTCGTCTCGGGGGGTTAGGGTTGGCTATGTTCTTTCCATTTAATACTATGTTACAGTCCCCACCTACTATCAGAACCCCTTTTTGATACTCTTATTTTTTGCAGCAATTTCCGTGCTGAGTCAACGTTCGACCTGGGAGGCTAAAGTTAGCATGATTCCCTGATATTTTCCCACTACTAATGCCAGTCTACCCTCCCTATCAACATAAGAACAGTCCAGCTGGAATGATGCAGAGTGAGGGATCAGGACAGCAACTCCCCTTCATTTCCCTGCTTTATAGGAGGATGACATAACATGTTCAAAACCAAACTTTTTAAGTTTTTGATGTTTCTCCTTAATAAGGTGTGTTTCATGTAGCAATATGAAGGTCAGCTTTTGCCATTTTAATAAGGATAAAACTTTATATCTCTTGACAGGATGGTTAAGTCCATTTACATTTTGAGAGGATACAGTAAGCCTCGACTCGGATGCCATCATTAATCGAGGAAAACCCCTTCCCTTGTTTTAGGTGGCTTATATCACCATCCCACCTGTCCTTTATAACAGACCCCTGGTTCTGCTCAACTCCGCTCTGACTCCCCTCCATTTGAAGTGTATTCCCTACTATCTGATACACATTCCTATCAACCCTTTCTTTTCTTTTGTAAATGTATTCGACCCACAAACTCAACCACATATGACAACTAGTTCCCAGAGGAATAAACTTTTTTAAACACAAACCTTTTTCCTCTGGTTCCTGAACTATATACAATACCACGTGACTTCCGATTGTAGAGGGCATTACAATCTGCCCCTCATTAAAAGAGGACTATTTATTTATTTATTTATTTATTTAGCTTTTGTTAACCGGGTAGGTACACTAGTTATATGCCTATTTTCAGGAACGACCCGGGAGAGTACAACAGGTATTACAGGGTACATCAATACAGCATAATAGGCAGGGACCCTGGTTTTCCATTTTTACCGGTAACAATAACGGAATCCTGCTTGGTTTGCGGATTTTGAATTCTTGTACCGGTGCCACACGGAAATTGCATGTCACTGCACAGAATCTCTAAGATTTCAGTATCTTTTTAAATGTTTTTTTTATTTTCTCTTTCTATGTCCCCTTCTCACAGCATCGGTACCCCCTAGCTTCACCCCCAGGTAATGCTCAAGAGCTCTTGTAGGCCTGCCCCTATCCTGCCTGGGTTGTACCCCCCGAGATGGGAAGGGAGGGGACCCTAGGTCACCCCTCCACACTCCCTTAGTGTGTGTCGGGTAGCCCAGTGGGTCCCTCATGGAGCCTGGTTATGAAGTCTGAGGCACCTGGGTCCCTTCTGCCAGTTACCAATGTGGGGTGATTGTTCCTGGTTTTCTGGTCTTTGTCCCTGAGGGCACCAGCACTAGAGATCCAAGGAGGTAGGTCACATAGAGACATGCCACTGCTCCAGATCTTGGCTAGCGTCCTCCCCTCCTGATCACTCTGCAGCACCATTGCACCTCCACCCGTGGTCACACCGGTGGTGGTAAAGAAGCAGGACCTGCAGCCCACCCTCCTCGGAGGAGGAGGAGAGCAGTCCCCCAGGTGCTCGATCCTACTCCCTTGGCTAGACCTCCAGCAACCAGAGTTTGCTTCTGACCCTGGGTCACTGGCATTGCAAGCAATAGAGCTACTGCACCGCCAGGCGGGCCAGCCCAGATTTCAGCATCTTAAAATGAATGCTGCTGTGCTTTGCATTCTTTCTGCTTTGCTGCATATAGAAACAGTAAGGAAATCACCCGCACTGCTTTGTTGTAATCAGCCATTCAGTTTAACCACCCATGTTTAGTGGTTAGAGTAACAAATGGTGATTGAACTGGGTACATCCAGCAGACTTGGGTTTGAGTACCACAACCTCCACTTGCATCCAAGCAAGTCACTTAACCTCCCAAGTGCTTCTAGGTCACTCCTTAAAACAGACAGTTCTGCCTAGTGGGCCTTACCTGCTTTACAAAGAATATACAAAAAATACCAATATATGTTTACTATCTCATAGACTAGTAGTCAGGGTACCATGTAATTTACTTGAGTTTTACTTGGGCTGCAATTATTTTTATAGGTAAAGATAAATATTCAGATATGTTTTATAAGCTTGTTTTTAGATTTTAGTCAGGTTTTTATTGTATTTTTTGCATATAAGCATCTCGGTTGTAGATTGCTTATCGTAGGATCACTGTTATCAACTAACTTATTCAAGTTTATAATCAGTAGGGCCATCCAAAATCCTCAGTTGTTTGAATGAAAACTAGTCTGAATGAAAGTATGTTCACAAAGAAGAAACTGCCTTACTACTTATGAAAAGACTTTACAGTTAGCACCCCATTTAGGTGAATTGGATCATTTGCACCTATCTTCCACCTGCTGGTTCTGTCTCTGTGACAACAAAATGTTTTTTGATAGACTGCTTCAACAAAAAGCAAATGTTAACTATTTAAGAATTCCTATGTTTGGCCAGTGGATTTTGAAAGCACATTCAATGACATACAGAAGGTAAGACCCCAGGGGCTATATGATGCTGGTGGGCAGAGTAGTGCTCAGTTCACATCTGAATAAAGACATGAAAACTGGGAGACACCCTTTTAATGGACACCAAGTAGAAAAAAAAAAAGCATCCACATGTCTGGGAGATGCACGAATCCATTTGAAGGTCCTAATCATGTGTGGATTTTTTAGGTGAAAAGACTTTATTTCAAGGAAGCAAATTCAAGCAGGTTTTTTTTTGCTACTCCTACCCCCCTGGCCGTCCACTCCTTCAGGCCTGCCAAGGCCTCCTACCACCGCTGCTGAGTCCCGACCACTATCCACTGACCTTTACTGCTGTGCTACCAGGTAACCCAAAGTAACCCTTCATTGGTGGGCCCCTACCCCTGTGGGAGGCTACCAGGGAGGAGAATTGCCCCAAAGAGCTTCCTATGTATCCTGGGCATGTCGGGGGTCAGAACGGACACATGTCTTTGGCTTCTGGTGTATGGCGGGACCAGCAGCCATCCTTCGGTTGGCCAGTGGGTGTTTTCACGTTTTCTTGGGAGCTTGACAGGCTACATGATGTCAAGGCACAAGCTAACATCTGTCACACTCCTCCCACAGTGAGGACTGACATGTTGTCATGCCTCTGGCCTCCACCATGGGCCAGCAAATGCTGAGCCGTGAACCCACCCTCCCTCTCAGGAGAAGGGGAGTGGTCGTTGGACACTCAAGTCTTCACCCATCAGCTGGCCCTCCAACACCCAAATCTGTTCCCTAACCCTGGTCAGTGGTGTCACAGGCAGATATCCAATACAGACAGTTAAATTATAGATAGGAAAAAACAAAGGTAGTCCACCTTAGTGGTGATGGTTCAGATTAATTCACATCTGAGTTCTAACAAGTAAAGAGATCAAGTCATTTGTAACTTGTGCATGTGGGGTGTGAGTGTTGAAAGGGGATCATAGTGCTGTCACTACTGCCATCACGCCAGAGGGATGTGTACTGCATTGCTGCTACTGCCATCACACTGAAGGGGTGGGGGTGGTAGTGCTTCTGCCATCACCACTGGTGGATGGGGAATGTAGGCCTGCTGCCGTCCCACCTGAGGGATGGGGGCTGTAGTGCTGCTTCCATCACACCTTAGGGACGGGGGCTGTAGTGTTGCTGCTGCCATCACATCTTGTACCTAAAATAACTTTAAATTGGTACAAGGATGGAAGGATGTGTATTAGTGGAGATCAAAATTGCTAAAATGCATGTTAGCAGAGTTAAAAATTGTTAAATAAAGTACACAAAACCAAACACTGGTAAAACCGGATTTTGGCTTAGCAGACACCGGTGACACCATTTTTTACAATGTGCAAAATGGAATATGCCCTTTCTCAATCCTGGTAAACCAGTGTCCCTGAATAGGTGAACAAGTACATATACATTTTGTGGTTAGGTACATTGAGTCGACAAAACAGCAGGCAATATACAGTGCAAGTAGTGTAACACAGATGATGATAGAATACATGATGAGCTGGCATTGCACAACATTGACTATCTGAAACATAAAGAGGTGCAGAAGGAGAGCTGGACAGGGAATCGGCAACCGATTTGATTTAGTTTAATTGTAGTTCCGGGAGTAGAGTGCCACAGGGTCTTCGGTGCCCAGGGCTTCGTGCTAGGGAGGCTTTGGGCATTCACAGCGTGAGGCCAGCTTAAGGTGCTCCCACAGGGAGGTCCGAAGGCATTTGTGGGAAGGGGCGGTGCAGACCTGCTCGGGAAAGGAGTTCCAGAGCCTAGGAGCATGTGCTGTGTAGTCCCTGTTACCCATAAGGGTGCGGGTAGAGGGTACATTTAGTATCCTTGGGCCCTGGGACCTTAGGGGGTAGGAAGAGCGGTCAGCTGGGGAGAGGAGCTGAGCCAGGGACTAAAGCAGCTTAATATGTATACCCTTGAAGAAAGGAGGAAGAGGGGGGACATGATAGAAACTTTCAAGTATCTCAAGGGAATTAACAAGGTACAAAAGGGTAGTATCTTTCAGAAGAAGAGATGTGCAAGAACAAGAGGGCACAATTTGAAGATAGAGGGGGGATGGCTCAGAGGTAATGTTAGAAAGTATTTTTTCACAGAGAGAATTGTGGATGCGTGGAACAGCCTTCCTGAGGAGGTTGAGAAGTCAAGAATGCATGGGACAGGCATAAGGCAATTCTAGTGGGGGGCATGAGGAAGTAAGTTGTTGATTAACTAGAATCTGCAGCTTATCCATCAGGTAGGGAAATGGGCAGACTGGGTAGGCTAAGCGGTCCTTATCTGCCGTCGAATTCTATGTTTCATAATACTGCACCAAGATGTCGTGTGAAGTGCAATTTGGAAGAGAGGTAATGGAAAAATCCATTAAGTCCTCCATTCTGTGGCTCCATAACCACAGAAAGCCCTGAAGGGCTAATGACATCAGAGCCCTCACCAGCAAGGTGAAAACTGAACTGAGCAGACACTCCAATGGCATATCCACATTTGTGGGGGGATTTTTCCTCAAACCCACTCCTCCACGCGGTCTCTCTTTATTTCAAGTCATGTAAATCATATTTAGCTAACTTTTCCCTACTCTCTTACTATCAGGGAGTAGTCAGAGGACAGCCCTTCCACAATATGAATAGGCTCTTCTCAAACATTATTCAACTGCCTGTATATTAGCATAGAACAGACAATCTGTCCTAAATTACATAAATCATTTCCGCATAGTAACTGTTCTGTGGGGTAAATCCGCTTCTAAGACTACGTTATTATTTCTAGTTTCATGTATCAGTGAGTTCAGTCTGACAGTGAATCATTGCATTAAGCCTAAAGGGAATTAACAAAACTGTTCCACTATTTCATGGAGCAAACGTCTCCTTCATGGTGGATAAACAGATTGTTTGTCCATGAAAACAGTACCTGTTCAAAAAGAGCCTGGGTAAGAACTAAGGCCTCAGCCAGCTGTTAATCCGTGTCCACATTCAGGTCCCAATCTGAGTTGCGGGGTCTGTTCCGTTCTTCCTCCCAGCCTCTTGTAGCCGCTTGTGAATGTCTGTGTAGGCTTGTTGGCTAACTCTATTGCCAGCGTATCTACTCTGGTTCTGGTTTCTCAGGTAGGACCTCTGGCAGTCCCCTGATGATCTCGATTGCTCATGGTGAGACACCGACTCCCTGATGCCATGGGTCTGCATCCCCTTTTTAGCTTCTTGTAGTGTGTCATATATTTTGGTTCCTGAACTCCACATGACTTTCAGACGTGCCAGATAGGGGGGGAAGAAACTAATCTGCTTTTCTCTAAGAGTTTTCAGTATATTGCCGTATTCCATGTGCCTTTTCAAAATTTTCAGGGGGAAGTCCTGGTCATATAAAAGCCTTGCCCCATTATATATTTAATTTTCTTTGCAGGCCCCGCTGCTTTCATTACTGTTTCCTTATCTCTAAAGCTGGAGAATTTTACCACCACCGAGCGTGGTCTTGCTTTAGGATCTGAAGGTCAGGGGGCGAGTGCACGATGGGCTCATTCTAGCCTGAAATTGAAGGCCTCCGGGAGGGGAGCCACATGTTTGAGCAAATCTGTGATAAATTCTACCATCTGACTGACCTCTGAGCCCTGTGGAAGTCTGTATATCCTCATGTTGTCTCTACAGGATCGTGACTCCAGGTCCTGGCATTTTTCTCTTAACATCTCTTGCTGCTCCAGTAGGGAATCTTCGGCTTGTTTCAGGTGAACCACCGTATCCTCGGAGTTGGAGATCCGTTCCTCCTCTTCTTGCACCCAGGTCTCCATAGCTGTAAGTTTAGCATTTAGGTTCTTAAATTCCACTTGATTTTCCAAACGGAACTGTTGTGTTTCATATATTATTGCCTCAAATCTCGGTCTTGTCAGTGTCTCCCTCTCCGTGTTAGTATCATTTTCTGAGGCCTGTTTGCTGTGTAGAGAAGAACCTTCATCAACATAGTAAGATTTCTCTGACGATCCGTCGTCATCTGGACGTCTCTGTGCCATTTCTCCTTGGTGCTTCAGTGGTTTAATTCATTCTATCCTATTGTCACTTAGAATGTTCAGGTAGCCTCTGCCTGCTGCTAGAACACCTATGTGCCTGAAGGGGTTTTAGATCTGCAGCATTCATACAAACACACTGTGCTTAAACCTACATATCTTAAAAACCATACATCCAATTTTAAAACTGTAAAAAGAAAAGTTTTTCAGGACAAAAAGTTTTTGAAAATGAGTGAGGTTTGGTGATGTCTATTTAACTGGATTTAATGTTGTGTGAGGTTGTTTTCATATTTTAATAAATTCTGATGATTTTATCTAAATATAATTATGCTCTGTTTACTTAGTCATGCAAAAATATTAAATTTCTGTAAAATTGTTGATTAAAATTGTTAAAAATATACAATAAACATCTGTCATTGTCTAAATATAAATTTTGCAAGTTTTTTACCATTTTTTTAGTCAGAAATCAATATCTGAATCTCTTGTTATTACAGTTTGAGTTTTTGTTCCACTCTGCTGGTTGGAATTTTACAGTGTTCAATTCTTCCTACCCACTGATTTTAGTTTATGAATCTGATTATCAATTTTTTTGTTTTTCCCCTAGTTTAGTAAGAACATATTTACACATTACCTTAGGAGGACATATCAGGAAGGGATGCAGGAAGGAAGTGCTTTGTGAGGTCAAGTGATGTAACTATGAAGAACACTTCCAGTGTAGGTCAGTAAGCTGACACAGGAAATGGAGACATTTGTTAGTGCTGGAGGGCTCTCTACGATTAATTGCATATGTGCTGTAGTTAAAATGTGTAATTTCATTGAAATAAACTATTTTATTTCATTTTTGTAATAAAATCCCATGATAAGTATAGGAAACTGTATTTTATTTGTGCTGTTTGCTTTATCATACTGTAAATGAAGCATGATGTTGTTCATGTAAAGGTTCACAGTCTTTCAGTAAAACATGTTACATAAATCTGTGTATTATTTAATTTCCTGGCATAGTTTATTTTTTGGGGTTGTATTATGGGATGGTTTAAGGTGAGGGAATGACTGTATGATGAAGCACTGTGTGTTAGTGGTGGTGGTGGTGGGGGGGTGGTCCCTGCATTCATAATACAGGCTCAGATGCACTTCATATGTTCTGGGGAAATGAGAGGGGCTGTATGCATCTAATAATGGTGCTAATCTACACTGTAGATACATTATGGGTATACGTATAGGATGATGAAATTGCTGAAAAGGCACTGGTAATTTGGGGTATACTGTGTCATGGGGAAGGGGGTGGGTGTGCCTGTACCAAGGAATGATGCTCACAGGCACTGCAGTCATTTTGCGTCATGAATTGGCACCCGTCCTTGGAGTATACTCAGTTGTAGGGAAGCAGGTGGGGCTGCCTGCACCTGGTAATGGTGTTCATGTGCCATGCAGAAACATTGTGGGTACACATACAGGGTGATGACATGGGCATCTGTAAAGGTTGTGTACTATGTGCTGTGTCACATGGTTTGCCTGCATACACATGTGATATGTTGCAACATTCAGTATGGCGCACTGTGTGGGTGGGAAGGAGTGTGGGTATGCCTGCACCATGGAGTGATGCTCATTGGTGCACATGTGTACTGTGTGCTATGTTTCATTTGAATGGACTGTATACATCATACACTGGCACTGATCACATCACAGTGCATCAGAGGTAAGGGATGGTCTGAAGCATTATGAGCACAAAGGACTAAAGTGGTTGTGGAGTGATTCGAACTTGAATAGAACATTACAGTGCATCTGAGGGTAGTGTTGGAATGAATCTTGATGTGCACAATGGACTACACCATGGTGACTGAGGAGGGATCCATATCAGTAATGCACATCACAGATTGTCAGAGATAAAGGTTGGACTGAAGACTGATGAACAGATGGACTAAATCAGTGACTCTGGTGGATTTGAACCTGAACAGCACTTTCCAGTGCAGTAGAGGTTGGGCTGGACTGACACCAGATCAGTCAATGGACAACACCATTGGCTGTGGAGGATCTGAACCTGAAATGCACTTCACTGTTCACTACAGTTTGGAGCTTGATGGATGCATGATAAGGAGATAGATTTTACAAGTGGCTGTGGAGGATTTGAGCCTGAGATTTTACAAGTGGCTGTGGAGGGATTTGAGCCTGAAGAATACTTTACAGTGCATTCGAGATTGGGGCTGAACTGATGTCATATGAATTGATGGGCTACACCAGTGGATGTGGAGGGTTTTGAACATCAAAGTGCATTATGGGATTGGTCTGGACTGATACATGGTAAGTCAATGGACAACACCATCAGCTGTGGAGGGATCTGATCCTGAAATGCACTTCACTGTTCACTACAGTTTGGGGCTCGACTGATGCATGGTAAGGAGCTAGATCTTACAAGTGGCTGTGGAGGATTTTAACCTGAAGAACACTTTACAGTGCATCAGAGGTTGAGTCTGGACTGACATCATACGAGTCGATGGACAACACCAGTGACTGTGGAGGGATTCAAAACTGATTTGGCCTTTACAATGCATCAGAGATTGGGGTTGGACTGATGCCAGATAAGTTGAAGGCAACACCATTATTTTTTTCATTTTAAACGATCAGCAACTGCGTATTGGGGAGAAAACTCAAGTGCAGAGCATGAGACAAACATGCTACTGACCCTAACCCACTTATCATCCATAACACAGGGAGCAACATGCCACATAGATTTTAATATAGCCATAATCCGAACATAAACTCTTTAAAAAGTAACAAAAGGTGCTGAATTCATGTGACCTCATCTAGTACATGCACAAGAAACACTCTCTCCGATCAGGAATGCCAGCGGATCCATAAGATGTGATCACACAGGATGACCAGAAATTATCCCAAAATGAACAAAGTAACAACTATGAAAACTTTTATCATAAATAAAAATAAAAACAAATAAAGTAAATACAGATTACAAATCGAGGTTTGGCACCGAAATGAAGTGAGTATTTTAGGATAAAAGCAGCACCTCCATCTTGAAACTAAGTTTCTAGTCACCATGCTCTTCCTGCACCAATGTGTGCTCTGACTGGTTAATGGAAATAATGACGTGTACAATAAGCATAGAGCAAGCATGGCAACAGTGAGGATCAATATGACCAAATGGTGACACACTACAGAGCTAGGGCGGGTGCAGGTGAGGGCTGTCACCCCTAACTGAAACATCAAAAAAAAATCACTGTACACTCCAGAGCCCAGAGACCCACTTTCCCTCCAGTGACAGTTGTAAAAAAATACAAGTCCTTGCTTGAATGCTAAATAAGGATTTAGTCTAACGTTTCAGGCACACACATTGAATAGAATAGTGGAAGGCACAACAAAAGATCTGCGTGCAGGTTCCCTGGTGCTTCGACAACTTAGGCTTCATCGGGGGATGGTGCCTGCATCTAAGACAATCCCTTTATACCAGTTAAATTCAGAATTGATGATGTCAGAAAATCCGACCAATCACAGAGCTCGATTTTTAAATATGGAAATATTCAGCTCACTTAGTGGTATAAATGGACTAATAGTTATAACAATCATGATATCAGTGACAACATGTTATTGTAGAAAAATACCCCAAAAGACAAAAAAATACACCAAAGTGGTGACGGCCAATCGGATTGCTCGAATAAAAAAAATAAACAAGTTATGAAATTAATTATAGTGTAAACCTGATCAGCTTAACATGTTACACTAAAACAAGATGATTTGTTGTTAGATACAAACTAATGGCAGAATGAACATAATACATTTTTCACAGCACATGCAAAAATAGTAAATTTATTTATTTATGTATTAAGGCTTGTTTTCTCAAAATAGCCAATGGGAACACATATTATATTAGGTAAATCAGTAAGTGACGATGTCCCTATTAGCTGGTACTACTCAGTTCATCAAATGTAAACAAATGCTTGAGCTGCACCAAGAGAAAGATATGGACGCCAATTGGCGTCATCAGGCACTACAGCAAATGATTTAGGACACCATATGGCGTCATCAGGAAAAAGAGGTATTTTTTTTGGCGACGCCATATGGCGTCATCAGGAAGGAATGAGTTAAGGCTCTGCTTTTTTTGGAGACATAATTATAGCGACTTTTTGGCTTTTGTTAGCTACGATAAGGTTTTTTAACCGGGTGGATGCAGAGAGATGAACTCAGACCTCTATTCGGGTCGATGATGACCGATATACAGGTTCTATACTTGTTTATGCCATTCTGCTATGCTGGTGGGAATGATAGCTGTAAACCAGTTTCTAGTCAGGGTTTTCTTGCAGGCTGCCAGCAGGGCTGAAAACAATTTTCCCTTCTTTTGTTCTTTTAAAGCTGGGGTTGGCAGCCCTAAGTATGTCTGACAAGGTTCCTCAGGAATTGGGCACCCAAGAATTTTACCAGTCTCACCTAAGCATGTTGCCCAATAATCTCGACTCTTTGGGCAAGACCATATAACATAGTGTGGTCCACTGGACCCACCCCAGAGTCTCTCCAGAATGTATAAGATATCTGGGGTATGAATGTTATCTAAATTGCCAGAGTGTGAAAATATCTAGCTAGGTGTTTCCAAGCATTCTCCCTGCAGCTTGGAGCACTAGTAGTCTTGTGTTGGCATGGCATTGCCATGACCAGGTTTTATCTGTAGTCTGTATATGGGGAGGAGAATATGCCCCACTCTGCTTCCCATGTCTGCTTGATATACATAGAATTTAATTTATCTAGGGATTCCAGATATTTGTACAACAGGGAAATGATTCTGTCTCCTTGAGGTCCCTGTGCTGCTGACATGAAGATAGAAATAAGTTCTATGGGGCTCTGCCACACCATCTTTCAGTCTGCTAGGGATGTGACATACGCCCTGAGTTGCAATTATCTTTAGAGTCATTGCAGTTCTTTGAAAGATTAAATAACCATTCCATTCAATAACTGTCTAGGGGTGGCCAGTCCTATCCTGTCCCAGTGTTGGAAACAGGGATCTAGTCCAGCAGGCAGAAGGAGGGAATTCTTAATAAACCTTTGTGGTAGTCTAGCATGGGCAGAGAAGCTAAGATTATTTCCCAGCCTACTCCATGGTGTCCCTAGTCCATGTTTCTTTGTTCGTTCTGAGCCCTAAAGGAGCCCTATCATTAAAGAGAATGTCAGGGATGCCAAGATCTATGTTTGTGTCCCTCTCCACTGTTTTCCACCCTGCCTGATACCCTGTAGAGCACCAGTATATCATGGTGTACAAAGTAAGTATAGAAACATAGACGTTGTCAGCAGATGGGACCATATGATCCATCAAGTCTGCCCTTGTTTTCCTACTCCCCACTACTTAGTTGCCTGTTTGAGTATCCTGCAGTGCCTATCCCATGCCTGCTTGAATTCTCCCACCGTCTTTGACCCCACCATTCCCTCAGGCAGGCTATTCCATGGTTCAACAAAGTGCTCCGTGAAGAATTTCCTCATATTGCTCCTCAACCTACCTCCCTTGAGGCGAAGGTTATGCCCTTTTGTCCTGCTATAGTCTTTTACCTGAAAGAGGTTATGCACCTGTACCTTGTCATTGCCTTTTAAATTATTTAAATTTCGCTATCATGCCCCCGCTAACTTCTGCGCTGCTCTAGGGAGCATAGATTGAGTCTGACTTCATACAGTTTCTGGTACAAGCCCTGCACCATCTTTGTTACTCTTCTCTGTAATGTCTCCAGTCTATCTATGTCCCTCCTGAGGTGTGGCTTCCAGAACTATGAAGTATGAAGCTGTGCTGCCCTATAATATGTCTGCAGTGATGGCAGACCTATCCTCTCTCCCTCTTTAGGCAATACCTAATCCTAGGATGTGTATTATTCCAAGTAAATCTACAGATCATCACATTCCCCTCTCTGAAAGCCTTTTACGATACTGCTACTGGGAGAGTTTGGAACAAGTAGAGGAATCATGGGAGGAGGTTCCTGAGGACCATTTGGATCTGGTGAATAAAGCCCGATGGTAAAGCTGTCCACCTCTGTAAGTCCTGTTTGAGGTGAATAGTAAGTGGGAGATAATTTTCCCTATATAGACTATGCAACTGTTGAGGTATGTAGGTCCCTAGGCATTTTGAGGTTTGTTGGTCCCATCTCAAGGGGAACTGCACCTTTGGGCAAGTGGGGGGGGGGTAAGGGGCAGACCCGATGGGCCAAGATTTCCTTTTCTGCCAACACATTTCTTTTTTTTTTTTTTTTTACCTCCACCTACGTACACCGCTTCAGCCTCTCCTTTGGCCTTACCAGTGCTGGCCCTGATCCATCTGCCCTCCGATTCCATATGGCAGCCGGCCCCAGGGTAACCCAGAGTAACCCTTCTCTGGATGGGTCCCCCTCCTCCGAGGGGGAATGCACCAGCCCAGTGAGCAAGCCAGCACTACACTTGGCCCCGGGGTGCTGCTGGGATGGAGGACTCAGCAGGGACATGAACGGCACCAGAGAGCCGGGCAGCTATCATCTGGCTCAAAGCGGGGTGGTATTTCTGCTTTTCTGGTACTTCCCTGATGTGCATCTGCTGTGCACCTGATCTCCACCAGGGACTGACACAGCACGACATCAACCCCACTACCCACCCCAGGAGAGGAGAGCTGTCCTACGGATGCTCGATCCTCTCCTCCCTCTGCCAGCCCTCGGTGTCTCAAATCCGTTCCTGAACCCAGGTTGCCGGCATGAGTCAAGGTAAGGCACCAGTGCCTCAGCCCTCTACACCACTGGGCCAGCCCGACACATTTCTACGAGTCTATGATTCAGGAAGTCAGGAGGGACAACATTTAATGTCATAACCTCTGTTTTGTGTGTTTCTCTTGTAACCAGAAAATTGGCCAAATATCTGCAGGAGTTCTGTGGCTGCTGGTAGAGATCTGCCTGGGTCAGTCAGTGTCAGGAGGACATCATCTGTGTACAGATGAATTCTGAGTCTGAGGTCCTTCAAAAGTACAGCTGAACCTGGTCTGTCTGTCTAAAAGCCTGAGCTATGGATTTGATGTACAGAACAAATAAAAAGGGAGACAGGGGTCACTCCTGATGAATCCCTCTAAAACTGAAATTTGGGGCTGGCCCGGTTGTACAGAGGGTTGAGGCACTGGACGCCACATCTCGAACCACGCCGGCAACCTGGGTTCAGGAACGGACTTGGGGGTCGGCAGGGGAAGGGGTAGGATGGAGCGTCCATAGGACTGCTCTCCTCCTCTGGGGTGGGTTAGGTATGCATGGTCATTCTGCAGCGGCCCCCAGTGGAGACTAGGAGCACAGCAGAGGGATCACATTATGGGAAACACCAGGAAAAACGGAAATACCACTCTGAGGACTGACCAGATGATGGCTGCCGGCCCCGGACACCTCTGAAGACTCCCAGGAAGCCACAGAAAGCCTCAGCAGTGCCCAGGACCGAGGAAAAAAATAGTGTGCTGGTCTCCTCCCGGCCGGTGCCTTCCCCCTTGGAAGAGAGGGACCCACCCAGTACAGAGTTACAATGGGCTATCCCGAGGATGGCTGCAGATCTGAGGTAAGGTGGCTTGGGGGAGATAGTAGGGGGATGTCTGAGGGTCATGGCAGCCCGAATGAGAAGCAGCTCCAGATCACGACGGAGGTATAAATAGAATATACAAAAAAAAAAATAAAACTGAAATTTGTTGATCAAGGGGAAAAGGTAGGGAAACGCTGGGCATTACGCCTTAAGCAGCAAGAAGCACAGTGCACCATAACAGGGATCAAAGATCCCCCCCCACTCACACAACACCAGAGAAATTGCACAAATCATTTAAAAATATTGTGAGGCCCTTTATAATACAGATGTAAATCCACCATCACTGGAACAAATTAACACATTTTTGAAGAGGGCAGATCTCCCCTGCTTCTTACAGGATGAGGGGTTAGTGCTGGAGTCATTAGTGCTGGCAACCAAGGTCAAGGCAGCCATTCAGTCACTTATAATACATAGGGCACTGGGCCCAGATGGCTGTTTGCCGATTCCTATAAAGGCTTCAGTGAACAACTGGCACCGAGACTGGCAGAGCCATGCAGTCATGCCTTCACAGGAGGAAGCCTAAATAATACCATGCAAGAAGAAAAAAGGAGTGGTAGTGCACATAGGAGGTTGATAAGAAAATACATTCAGAAACACCATGTGCTAAATAAATAAAGCACTAAATGCACAGTACAAACCAATGCAAATGACTACAACACCCCTATTGTAATTATCGGTGTGCACTACTGCTTCATTAGAGGGCAATGTTTCTGAGCCCTAGCTAGTGGTTTTTAGTAAAAAAAAAAAAATCGGTCCTCTGACCCAAACCACTTAGTCTTATACAATTAATCATTTAAAAGGTACAATATTAGCTTTCTTGTTAGCATACAGTCAGCTTTTAACGCTACTTGCCGAGGCTTCACAATATTCCTAAAGTGCTATGAGACATAACAGTAAACGAAATACAGTAACAGTGCATCCAATAAAAGGGAACACGAATCACTTGTTAAAGTAGCAGTTTGGGGGCCTGTTGGCGCAGAGGATTGGGGCATCTAGCCTTGCCTCGCGTCATGCCCGTGACCCGGGTTCGGGAACGACCTCGGGTCATCGGAGAACCTGCTTGGGGGGAGGGTAGTGTGAGAGTGGAATAGGACCCTGTCCCAGTTATTATGTAGAAAGTGTTTAAATGCAAGCAACTTTCCTTTTCTGTCTCGTCTCTGTCTGGTTGCGCAACCAAATTTCCTGTGAGACTTTGGACTTGATCAAACCAACAGTTTTGCAATTCTTTGCCCCTCTCTGTCTCTCAGTCCTGTCTTGCTGTCTATCTTTCCCCCCCTTGCATATCCACTGATATAAAAATATATGCAAATCAATATGTGGAAATGTAACTGATTTTGGGATTCCTTTTGTTTAGAAAATATATAGTGTTACTGTTGAAATGTATATATTTATAATTTGAGATGACTGCAAAAAGCTGTTGGAAACTAGAGGTTACCTTGGTACAAATCTTTGTCTTTTGCAAAAGCTGTGCAAAAGGGGCATCGGCAAGCACACTGTGTTCTGGCAGCTCCTGCCTGATATTTACAAAAACAGGATGCTTGCTAAGAATGGAGGTTGAAAGGACTTATAAGAATTAAGTTGCAACTGCTGAAGAAGGAGAAAAGGGGACACAGAGACTGAAGGAAAACTTTTATTTTGCCTTTGTAAATAGTTGTACTGAACAAGTTTTTTTTTTTGTTACTGCTACTGTAAATAAATATTTTGATGAATTCTACAACTGCTTCTTGTTTTCCCTATGCTTTCTGACCTGTGCCTCGATGACAGATAGGAGCAGGATTGAGTCGCTTATCGGCAGCTCTCCTCTCCTGGGGTGGACACTGTCCCTCCCATAGTCCCGTCACCACCAGGTGGAGGTCCAGTGGTGGCACAGGTGGAGAAGTGGGTGGCTAGTAGGGTGGGGTGCTCCACAGTGCCTGGTGTGTGTGAGGTGCCTCCAAACACATACGTCAGCGCCCTGGACATGCGCAGGAAGGGACAGGCAGAAAAGGGGAAAAACGACTATAAATAAATGTAAATAAAAAAATAATTGTAGTATGGAAAAGAGTAAACTTGATCCTTATGTATTATATATATTGTGCTCCACATACTTATTTTATCTAAGAAACGGGGATCTAAATATATTTAATATTCATGAATTTACAAGATTCCTTCATGATAAATATTGTTAAATCTAAATAATTCTGAGAGAAATGAGCAACATACAAAATATAGCATTTCCTTTCTTATACATAACTATGTAAGCCCCCCACCCCTGCCTTTTTGCATACGACAGCTGGTATGCTGTTTGAATCTGACAGCAGTACCAGGTGGGGACTGGGTTCGGGGAGGAATAGGTTACTCGGCACAAGGGCTAGGTTTGGCTACTGTGCACAGGGGCACCCAAGTAATTCTGAACACAGGAAGCAATAACTGTAATGTACAATACCAGGAATGGGATTCTAAAGTGTGGCTTTATTCACATCCAAGCAGAACAAACAAAGCATAGATGGACCCCCATGAGGCTACACTTCTGGTAATGCAGATTAAAAAGAATCTGAAACACTTCTTCAACACTCCAGCCCTTAGGCTCTGAACCCACCGGGCACACAGCCCGGACTTGCATGCTGCTTTGGGTACACAGCCCGAACTTGTACACTATCTGGGATTTTCCTGGCTCGGCTCCCTTGCTGGCCACTCGGATACCTTCCATAGGTCATGGAAACCTTTTCTGGTGGCTCTCTAAACCACCTAAGAGTACCTCAGCTCTATCAGGGAAGCTTTCTTTTAATCCCACATCTGGGTACTTTCCTCAGGCACTGGCCAAGTACCTGAGAGAAAGTAAAGGTGCCACAGAGCAAATCCGTAGTGGTGAATTTGGTTACTACTGATGGGGGAGTCTCCCACCTCTCGCTTCCACAATTCATACCCGGCCATTTCTCTGGACATTAAACATCTCTTTCTGTAAAGCTTGGCAATGTAGATTAAAGGGTAAATGTATGTCACATTTCCTCTACTTGTCTTGCTTTCCCATTGTGCTGGACTTGAACATACTTTTACTTGGCTTAGCCCATTGCTCTATGCCTCCCACTGATCAAGCAGTCCAATCCTCACTTTACTTTACTCTTTGTGCTGGACTTGAATTAACTGGCAATGTCTATTACACTAGACCTCCTACAAATTAAGTAGTCCAATCCCCACTTTCCAACAGTTCAGGTGAAAACATAGGCCCTATGTCAGAGCAAACTCACCCTTTGGTTGCAGGTGCCCCACCTGCGATTTTTCACAGGAATTTCTTTCCCAATGCTTGTGGTGCCACAGCACAACTTGAAATAAGGCAGCTTCTTCCTTAGCCAGAACCAGGAGGGTTGCCCCTGGAAAACAGGCAAACCCTTCCACCCCCATCCCCTCAGGGATGGGGCACATGGACCAGTAACAGCGGTCTCCACTACTTCACAAAAAGCTTACTGTGTTCCTCTTTTGGTGGAAACACACACCTCCCCTTACAGTAGCTCTGTGACAGAGCTTTAGGCTCAAAAAGCCTGTCCACAGACTGCTGTGCTGCTCCTCTCTTCAAGAATGCACACAGACTCTGTTCAAAACTCCCCAACATTCTATCCTAACTTCTAACTGCAGATTCCAGTGTGGCTCATGCAGCTGCGAGAGTTCTATGGTGATGTCATCCCTCAGTCTCAGCTGAGACTGAGAACAGAGTGAGACAGTGTGAAATCCATTTAACTGGAGTTTCACAAGCTGCCTTCCCTGCCTACCACTAGGTCTTACTGGGATTCTAGTAACCCAGGGTAACGGGGGGTTACACTTATATATAACCTGTCTGAAGTTATATCAAATAAATATGATGATAATAAAAATAATCATAATAAAAATGATAGCATAAGTTAGCAATTTCTTCAAAAAGAAAAACATGGAGATTATGAAATTAGGCCTCAAATTAATAGATACCATTACAGCACTGTATACCAAACCACAAGCACTAGTAAGGGTGAATGGAATTCTTTTGGAATACTTTCCACTCACCAAAAGCACACACCAGGGATGCCCCACCCCCACTGCTGTTTGCAATTGGCCTAGAGCCATGGGCAAGCACAGTTCGCCAAGATGTTAACATAACAGGCATAACAACAGGAGGACTGGAGCAAAAAGTTTCACTATATGCAGATCACTCTAATTTTTTTTTTGTTCACAGACAAAAAGAGTTGGTCCCTCAACTGGTAGACCTACTCTGTAGATTTGGTTGCACATTGGGCTATAAAATTAATTTTCTAAAAACTTAGGCCCTGAAAATAAGTGGGAGTGCCAAAGGAAGATAAAGAGATATTCCCCTTTACTTGGGCCCACCAAAATACAGTAAGATATCTGGAGATACAAGTCTCATTAGATCTTCAGAAATTGTTCGCATTTAACTACAAAAAACTTTGGAATGCAGCACAGGCAGACCTGGCAAGTTGGAGGCTTCTGCCACTATCTTAGGTGGGAAGGGTGGACACTATAAAAATGAATCTGTTACCAAGGTTCCATTTCCTGTTCCAGACTTTACCAATTATTATTCTGATCATCTTCTGGAACAGACTCACAAAAGGAGTACAAAAATTTCTTTAGGGAGACAAACATACTGGAGTGGCGAGATAGAGTTTGACTTTACCCAGGGAACAGGGGGTTTTAGCCCTGCCAGACTTGAAAATATATTTCATGGGAACGCAGATGGAAGCAGTTTGCACCAGCCAAAACAGAGGAGGGAGTCAGGCTGCTGTTTATTTATTTGGTTTTTGATAACTGGATAAGTGCACTAGATATTACTAGACTAGATATGGAGAATGCAGAGGCAGGAGAACAACCACTGTTCCCAATGGTGTTGGCCCCAGTACCAGCAGACTACAGGAAAAACATAAAAAGTAGATGGGCGAAGCACAGATTCAGAGGTGGGGCCAATGTCACTGATCAGGTATGAACCAGAGTTCCGCCACCCAGATTAGATGCAGGGTATTCTGGCTGGGAAAGAACAGGGGCTGCAAGGTTTGTGCAGTTTATACAACAGGGAACATGCATCACTTTTAGCAAAGCAAAATAAAGAGTTGGTCTGGGAAATAGAGAGTTCTACGGGTATGTGCAAGTCAGGCATTTTATCAATCTGCCAGGAAATAAGGAGCAAATAGCCAGGCCCCTGATAGTCGGAGAGGAATCCTGTTACTGGGTGGTCACCCTAGCAGGAGCCCAGAGATATGTTTCTGGTATTTATCAATTATTACAGAGAGTGAAAGGGTGTCACTGATCAAAGTTTGGGAGAAAGAGGCAGCACACAGGTTTTTATTTATTGAATTCTTGGATTACAACCTTTGAGCTACAAACTCATTTACAAAGGTTCCACGTTGAGAAAAAATGTGAACATACAATATGAGACACACAGAGCTGCAGTTACATTAATCAAATGACAACAGTATGATGAATGACAAACTGCATGGTATAGGTTTGTGACTCAGCATACAGGCTAAGTTGGTACTTCAGTAGTAACCAGAAACAGAGAGGGAGCAGGAGGAGGCAGGGTAGTTCAAGAGAGTAGGGAGAGAGAGGGGGAATGGAGGGGGTGTTGGCTCGAGGTAACCTCTGGCTAGGGGTCACCTTGTCAGAAAGGGTAGGGGAGTGGAAGGACAGTGTGTTCAGAAATTGGTAGGGGGGCTGTGGACCCAGGGGAATAGAGAGGGGGTGGGACTGGGGCTGTGGGAGGGGAAAAGGGTAGGTGGAGTAGGGTAGGAGGTGGGAAGTAGCAGGCTGGATGTTGCATAAGTGTGCGGTAGGTGGGGTAGTCAGTATTTGTTACTGGAGGAGTTGATCAGGTGTGGCAGGTGCATGTCACTTGGATGAGTTTTAAGGAACAGGACTGGGTAGGGAGACTACAAAAAGGATGGAAAGTGACAGCAGCCCCACTATAGCAATAATTTTTCTGAACGGTTTGAATCCAGTTCTTTAAAACACCAACTACAGATTTGGCAGAATGCTGGAGGCTATTTGGGGAAGAGGGAAGCCATTGGCATATTTCCTGGGGATGTCATAAGATACAGCCATTCTGGGAATAGGTACAGGAGGCATTCCACCAAATTACAGGGATTCAGATAGTTATGGATTTTTCAGAATGGGTCCTGGGAGTCCCAAAAGTGATCAAACTGTGAACAGAAAAATGTAAACTTGTGTTAATATTAATAACCATGCCGGCCCAGCGCCGTGGAGGGCTGAGGCATCATGCCTTACCTTCTGCCATCCTGGTGACCCATGTTCATGGTGTGAGTGGGTCGCCAGGGGTCAGCCAGGGTGGGAGAGGATTGAGTGTCTGGAGGACAGCGCTCCTCTCCCAGGGAGGGAAGGACACGGAGGCTGGCACACCTCTGACACCTTACGGTGGCTGGGTGTCGGGAAACCTGAGTCCCATATGTTAGAGATGGAGGTGGAGTAGTAGTTAGCTGGCATGTTGTGGGTGGAAGCACGCACAGCTTGGCCATGGGCCGATGCCAAAATGCTCCCCCGCCGGGGGACGGAAGGGAGAAAAGCCAGAGGAGAAAATGTGCTGGGCGGTTGGATGAATGCTGACCCCCACAGACGCTGCTCCCACGAATGACAGACACCTCCTGAAACTGGATCAGTGTCAGTGGGTTGAGGTGTTCCTGCCACCCCGCCATTGGGGGGGGAGCGAGCCATGGAGGATAACAGGAGGTGCACTGCATGTGGGGGCATGGGGCTGGGGGGGGGTCAGCGAGATGGAAGGCCACCCAGGATGGGGATAAAGAAAGTAAAATATATTAGTTGCCACAGTTCTCAAGTGCATTACAGCTCACTGGCTGCAGACAGCTATACCCGTGATGAAGAAATCATATAGTAGGATTGCAAAATGCATGGTATGGAACTAATGACAGCCAAACTTTAATCTGACAGAAGACGAATATGTGGAGAGATGGAGAGGATAGACACAATGGTGCCCCATCAGGGAAAACAGACGGAAATATGATATTGAGGATGACCCCTGACATGCACAGATGATGTATAATACAAGACCTCAGTAGAAACAGGAGGCTCTACACAAGGGGGTAATTAATGATGAAATTTGAAAGGGGAATGTTCAGTCCCATAATAATAGGACAATGGCATAATAGGCACCAGAGACGCAGAAAGACGGCTAGGCAAGACTCCGGAAATAAGGATGGAGAGGTGCTGTGGAGCCCAAGCAATATGGCCACTACTAGATGATGCTCTGCTTTGTGATCTACAAATATTAATACATAACTGCAACAATTTTTAGAGCAGCTCAATTTATTTTACCGAATTTGATGCTGAAACCTACACTGACTGTGATAGGGAATCCTCAAAAAGAAAAGATGGTGGGTGATTGAGCTAAACCCAAAACAGCTTCTGGAGCTCCGACCATGTGGGTGACACAGGGCCTTGATCCTGAGCAATATGATGTGACAACTGAAGAAATCCTGCAAATGGTGGGGGCTAAATTTAACGGACTGATAATGTCAGTGACCAGACTCTCTAACAAATTCAATGCTCTCACTAATAGAATTACCTCTATTGAAACCATGGTAGATTCGGTCACAATTGTGATCAACGAAGCCACAAAAAGAGCAGATGTGGCAATGGTAACAATCTCCTCAATTGTAAAAGAGAACACCCACCTGAAATCTTGATTGGAGACATTAGAGAATCAAGTTCAAGCACACAATTTGAGACTACTGGGGCTGTCAGAGGGGTGTGAAGGTGATGATTTGATGCTATTCCTCCAGGAATGGTTGGTGCAGCAGCTGGGGGAATAAGAAGCCCCAACAGTTCAGCGCTTTTAAAAAGTATATCTGGTCACTTCTCGGGGCCGACCCAACAATCCAGAGGTTCATGGACTGTGGTGATTGTTTCAGATGGAGTGGGCTCCTAAGGTTACCTACTTGCCCTGGCAAGACGGAAAGAGTCACTTCTTCACGATGGCCAGCAGATCAGGATGTTTGTGGACAACAAAAGACAGAAGAGCAAGAAGTTTGATGAGGCAAGAGCACTGTTTTGAGAGGTGGGAATCTCACACGGCCTGTTTTTTTTCTGGCTCACCTGTGAACTGTGCCTCAGGGCAGAATCTACATATTCTCAAATCCTGTTGATGCTATGAAGTGGTGTCAGAAGAATGCAGCTACCCAACCCCAAGTTTCTCAGAAGAGGATTCCTAATCAGATAAAGAACTCACCTGATGGTGAACTTTTTCCGGCTATTTAAATAGTTCTGCACTGTTACAGGCGGAGGAGGGGGTGAAGTTTCAGTCCTAAGGTAAGAAGTTTTATTGTTATAACCAATATAGTTGAATTTCTCCACATGCATTGACCTGAGACTGTAGTTTAACCCCCCCCCCAAGTTTGGGGCTTTGCCTGAAGTTGGGATAGTTCTCTGTCAACTTTCGAATGTCTGTTTTGTTATAAGGCAACTGCTGATATGTATCTGCATACTAGGTTAAGGTGCCCAATTTATTATACAGTAGTTAAAATCATAGATAGAAGACTGTAAGTTCTATATTATGATACGTAACAGACGTTATGCACCATTTTAATGGGTGAAATGTTATTAGCTGCTCTGCTTATTTCTTGAATCAAGCATTGGAGTATATATCTACTGTATATACTGGTTGCACTTACAATGAATTTACTATGGACAAGCACAGTGGATTTCCCCAATCCCTTATGGGAGAAGGGCACCTGTGACTTTCAGACTTTGGAAAATTTGTTCTTTAACACCATGCAGTTCATGGACTCCTAATACCGCTTAAAGTGATTTTGTGAGGTTTTGCGGATGCCTTTTTCACACAGTATGCCATTACCACCCGTGCTTCCGATGGTAAAGCTTCAATTTGTTTTGTAAAAAAATCTGTTGTCATTTTGTTTTATGTTTTATCAGCACTCTGTCCTCTATTTTTCTGTGTGCAGCCACACCCCCCATAATGATGTCATGGAAGGGAACTGTCAATGTTTTACATACAGCACCAAGGCATTCTGGGTAAATTATAAAGTTGATTTAAATATTAGTTACTCAGAGGTGCAGTCCCTTATTTTGGTGGTGATGATTGCAAGAGGTATTATGCTGACATACTCTCTTGTCTCAGTAGACTTATGTTTTTAACAATTATGTCTGCAGCAGTTTTGCTCTGATGATGTTTTAAAAATGAAGTTTACAAAATAATATGTAGACATATGTAGCAAGGCATTGTGGGTACAATAAGAAGTTGTTTTCCAGTTTCCTTACTGTGAGGTGCAGTCTCGTATTTCTGTAGTGGCTTCAACAATAAAAGCTTGCATATGTTTATTTTCAAAACAAGGCATTGTGCATATAGTATCTAGCCGACAAGATTTCTTTACTAAGATATGTAGTGTCCTATGTGTATTGGTAATGTGGATGTCTACAATACCTAGACTGACCAACAGAGGTCTCTGTTTCAAACCAGCTTTGTTTCCTTTGCATGATGTCACAGTTGGGGGTTGCAGCACTGAGAAAAAGAAGGGGCGGGTTATGCAAATGAAGCAGAACACAGAAATTAAAAGCATTTTTCAGGGAAAACAGCACTTTTTGGCAGTTTGAATGGTAGGAGATTGAATCACAACTCCTACAGGTTACTACTCCCTTATGCTATGGCAAACCTCACAAAATCCCTCTAATGTGTACTTCTTATGTTTATTCTGAATGTCTTATTCGAGAAACCCCTATATGATGTATCTTTTAACATTTGATGGACAAACTGAGTGTATTAAGGACTGGCGCCCTCCTAATAATATTTTATATACATCTGTAATATCAAATGTTAGCACATGTAACTGTATGTTTGTTTTCAAACAATAAACTTAAAAAAAGAAATAAGGATGAATTAAGCATAAACAGGTGCATGAGAAATTTGGTAGTATTTGCAACAATTTAATTGAGGTTAAGACAAGACACAAGAGACAATAATAATAATAAACTTTATTTATATTGTGCCTTTCAAAAACCAAGGCGCATTCCAAAAAGATTAAATACAAACAAAACAAACAATAATATAAAAACTGTTAAAAACATATACAAAACATTAATCAAGGACACCATATGCCTTATTCCATAAAAAGGATTTAAGAGCCTGTTTAAAGCTCCCCACAGTCGAACACTCCCTCATCTGACGAGGTAGAGAATTCCAAAGGGTTGGTGCCACAAACATAAAAGCCAGAGCACCAGCTGATTTCAGTGTAACCCTAGGAATCTCTAGCAACTCCTCGTTGGCTGAGCAGAGTGACCTCACAGGGAGGTAAGGAGCCAGGAGATCTTTCAGGTAGTCAGGGCCCAGATCATGTAGGGCTTTAAAAGTCAGTAATCCAACTTTGAAGGTGATCCGCCACTGAACTGGTAGCCAGTGCAAATCCCGTATACTCAAGCTGCGGAATTCTGCACCAGCTGTAGGCGGCGGATATCAACTCCCAGAAGCCCAAGGTAAAGTGAGTTGCCATAGTCCAGGCGTGAGGTCATGAAGGCATGGATCAAAGTTGGCAGATCGCCAGACGGAATGAGGTGCTTGATTCTGGCGATGTTTCTCAGATGATAAAACAAAGATTTTACCACTACTGACACTTGAGATTGTAAAGTCAGCCCAACATCTAAGATCACCCCCAGATCTCGCACCCGTTCAGAGACCAGTAACTCGACATCCCCACAAACACCCTAAAGGGGGAGACGGCCACAAGTCCCCCTATCCAGTGATCCGGATCCAAAACCAACACCTCGGTCTTCCCAGAATTCAACTTCAACCAACTGGACCCATCCAATCCTGGATTTCCTCTAGACAGCTATTAAATACTGAGACAGCTCCTTCCTGGTCGGGTGCAAAGGACAGGTACAGTTGGGTATCATCTGCATAACAGTGAAAACCCAACCCGTACCATCTCACAATGTCTCCAAGGGGAAGCATGTACACCACAAACAACATGGGGGACAATATAGAGCCCTGAGGGACCCCACAAAAAAGAGAGAAGGGATCAGAGGAAAAAAACCCTGACACCACCCTGTGAGATCTTCCAGTGAGGTATGATGTGAACCATCTGAACACAACCCCAGAGAGTCCACAAATACATCTCAGGCACTCCAAAAGAACCCCATGGTCGATGGTGTCAAATGCTGAAGATAGATCCAGTAATACCAGAATAGATCATTTTCTCTGGTCTCTCGCCATCAGGAGATCATTGAGCACCCGAACCAGCGCAGTCTCGGTACTATGCCTCTTACGGAAACCTGATTGGAGAGGTTCGTAGATGCTATGGGTGGTCAAGTGATTCTCCAATTGGGCTGCTACCACCTTCTTGATCACCTTCCCTGCAAAGGGGAGGTTCGAGATAGGTCTGTAGTTAGCCAGACATTCTGGGTCCAAAGACGGTTTCTTCAAGAAGGGTGTCACCACTGCCTCTTTCAAGGACGGGATATTCACCTGAGTCAAGAGAGGACCAGACAATCTGTGCTAGAGCCAGTAGAATAGAATCTCCACACCCTAAGATTAAGGGTGTGGGACCTGGATCTAAACTACAGGAGGTAGGATGCAGCCCCTGGACAATCCGCATAACATCCACGATTTCCGAGCGGTCGAAGGTACTCCAGGAAAACAAAGGGATAGTGACCCAGTCCTGGGCACCAGCAACTAGCATAGAAAGTGCCAAACCGATGTCTGCCCTAATGTTGGCCACCTTATCAGCGAAGAACCAAGCAATCTCATCACACTGTGATTGTGACAACGCTCTACGGAGCTGTAGACAGGTTGGGTTGCACAGTCTGTCCACAGTTCTGAAAAGCTGAGCAGGTCGGTTCTGTGCGGCAGAAATTTCCCCGGACAGGAACTCTGCCTTCTTATGGGAGATTTCTGATTGATAGAATTGTTAATGTTCTAGCACTCTAAGGTGGTCGGCATCCAGGCCAGACCTCCACCAGCAACGTTCTAACCTGCGTCCAATTCTCCGCAACTCCCTCAAAACCCTATCAAACCATGGGGTTCGAGGTTGGAGGGGGAGAGGACGCACATGAACTGGAGCAATAGAATCCAGGGCAGAGGAAATGGCAGTATTATAAGCCACAACCAATGCCTCTGGATCATTGCTATGCACAGGAAGTTCTGATAGGTCAGGAACCGCCGCAAGGCCATTAGAGGAAACATTCTGCAAGGGGCAGAACTTGACCATCTCCACAGGGGTTGGCCTACAAGGAGGGGCGCCAAAATTGAATCTCACAGTGTAGTGATCTGACCAACTGACTGGTTCCACCCCCACATCAGAAGCCTCGATCCCCAGGAGGAAGACCAAGTCAAGAGAATGGCCAGCTTTATGAGTAGCAGTGGTAACCACCTGGGTTAGGCCCAGTGAATCCATTAACTGGAGGAAGTGTTGTCCAGATTGCGAGAGTTCATCATCAATCCATGCATTAAAGTCACCCAGGACCATCAGCCTGGGCGACTCAAATGCCAGGTCGACAATGAAGTCTGCTACTTCCTTAAGGAATTGCTTCTCATCTCCTGGTGGGTGGTAGATGAGAGCAATTCGATAGCCCACCTGCCTAGCAGCACATTCAAAGAAGAGGTCTCCTCACTGGAACACTGATGAGATTCAATGGGTCTTAAAGCAGACCATACTTACGGTTCAACCTTGGGCGATGTATCACCGTATACCCGGCTGGAATTGCGGCTTCCAATATCGGTCCCGCATTATTATCCAGCCAGGTCTCGGTGATGCAAGCCAGGTTCGTCGAGGCAACAAGATCTGAAATTATTGCCGTCTTGTTCCGGATGGACCTGGCATTGCACAACATCGCCCGGGTTGGACAGGACTCCTGGACTGCCCTGACCACCTGCCCATCACTAAGGATGGTGCCCTTGGGTATGGGGACCAAACAGGATGGCCAACGCTCTAGGATCCACTTCGCCCCAGGGCGTCTCCTGGGCTTAGTCACCCTAATGGGAGCACTCCGCTCATCTTGCCTCCACTGTTCACCCCGCCTCCTGCGGGCAATACCTAAAGCCTGACAGTATTGGTAGATGGAAAAGCCAGAGGGGGGTATAGAAGGGGGGCAGGAGGGAGTGGAGAGCAGAGGCTGAGTAGCGTACGACTGGGGCCACAGGAAGACACATTTCAAACACAGCAAATCCTCAGAAAACAATAAAAATAGTTAAAAACAGTTCCTTATCAGAATTAAAACAAGCTAACTAACTACAATAACTAAACAAGTTTAAAAAAAAAAAAACAAATCACAGCCAAACCTTTTCTCACCCCCGCCCAACTAAATAATCAAACCAACTTCAAACAAACAAATAACTAAAATATATAACTTAAACAGTAGAAAACCTAACCTCCCTAATGCGTAAAGTAAATAAATAAGCCAACCGGTCCTCTCACAACCTGAGCTACTTAATAGCACAACAATACAAAACTAAAAATAAAATTATAAAAGTTATTCAAAAAATTTCCCCTCAGAGAAGTCTCTCACAAATCTCTACAGTGGGGAGATTTCGCAGATGTAATTACCAGCAAGGAATAAAAGGGTTAAAGTCTGAGAGTCACAAATTCATCGGAGCACAGGGTCGGCTAGTAGGTAATTCACCCCCTCACGGGTGGAAAACCGGTACAAAAAAGTAATGGATTGCAGACCGCTCGTACCAGATTCAAAACATGTCCAGGAGCTTACACCTCCAAGGAATGGTAGCACTATTCAATTTCTCAAGTGAGCTCTCACCTCCATTTGAAAACAACAGAGCCCCAAACAGTGTTCTTAATCCTGGAAAGCATGCATGCAGTCAAAGCCAAAACTCACTGCGAAAGCCAAAAAACAGAGAGCAGGGAAAGTCAAGCCAGGGCACCCAGGAAACCAAAGTTCTACCTCTCCACTCCACCAAATAGCTGATAGCAGGGCTAACAGCAGCGCTTCAAGTACTAGAGAACTCCAGGTCACCACCGATACTCCACCACTCCAGGAAGGTCCCACCCAGATCCCAATACCTCTTCCCAGACCCACTCCCTGCTACAACTGCCCACCAGCTACCAAGCGGTGAAAACAGAAGTGCTGTAGATGCGGCTGCCCAACGACAGCAGCACCACAGCACACCACTGGATCGAGGTCAGGGCCGGGAAGGAACTCCTCCCCACAGTCCACCGGAGTCCCTCTCTAATCAAGTGCTGACCAGAATCACTCCCCGCTCCTCGCTGCTCAATCAGGGCCACTCAGGGTTACTCCTTGATCAACCACTGGGACTCCATGCTCTGCTCTCCACTCTCACGCAATGTTGAGACTCCACAGGTAATAGCTCCTTCAGTTCCTCATCACACTCAGTCCTTGTGCAGTTGTTTAAAAGGAAAAAACTGCACAATTCACAGACACAAACCGGGTGAAAACGGCACAATTCAGGGATGCGGACCGGAATAATATCAAACGAAAACGGAGTAAACTAGCAATGAAAACAAAATAACCAAACAAAAATAAACTAAAACAAAGAACTGAAAAGCTAAAATAAAAACGCAACTCGACTACTGCTTGTGATGACTAGCCCAGCGTGGCTGTCAGAAAGGGAAAACACACGTAACCAAATTTAATTATTGTTCTCTTTTATTCTGTTTTATTGTTTTTCATTTATTTTTTTTATTTGGTATGCTTTTTCCCTTTCAGACACTGCTGCCCCCCATCGGTCCCACCAACACACATCGCCCCATCACCCACCTTCCCTGGGACTTACCTCTCCTCCTCCTACATACACACTTGCTTAACACCCCCCCAGGACTGAACCATCTGGAAGGGGGCTCTACCCCCGACAGAGGCTCAGTAAGTACTTTTGAAGGAGAGTACCATGATCAGCAGTGTGGGGCCTGCAGTTATTTTATTCATTTTTAAATGTGATGTTGGTTTTCAGTTCTGGAATCTTGTTTATTAGAATGAGTTACAAGTCATGTGGAGGAATTCTGTCAACATTCAGTCAAACACAAGGTATGATTTGTAACCAGTACTGGGTTAATGCCCACTCTAAACATTTAAATCTAACAGCATAGCTATGAGAAAGCAAACAGATTATGCATGCAGAAAAGAATACTAAGCAGATACAGGGATGTGATATAACTATATTCAGGTAACAACTTATAGAAAATGTCTGCACAGGATGCATACAATGAAAGCGAATGTGGAACCTTGCATGGCATTGATCCGAAATACAGCCGAGTTTAAAAAATAACAATATCAAAAAGATGACCATATATTCAATTCAGGGAGCGGTCGTTCTGTGTAAGTGTCCAAAGGTGATCGACTTGCCCACCCTGATTTGGCCTGTATATTCACATCATTATGTCTCCAGAGATAGCTAGGAATAAACATATTTGAATAAAAAAAATGAAAGAAAAATAGAAGGAGGCAAAAGTAAACACATTGTATACAGAAAAGCTTTTAACTCTCAAGCAGCACAATTGCTAGCAATGGCCCTGACATTTTGTTTCCTCTCTCTTTAGTGCAGGCAATATTACAAGGACAGATGCAAACCAAAACTTTTAGAAAAACACTTAATTAATTTATCATTCATTTTATTTAAACAAGGGGCTGTGGACAAATATTGCCCATTTCCAAAGATGCACGTGGTCTAAAACACAGGCAAAACATTGACTACATACAATAAAATATAAAATAACAAAAATTACTACATTTAAAATGTTTCAGAAGAGTATACATACTTTTAAGCTGAGATACACAAAAATAAAGATTTTCAACAGACAGGAAGTGGAGGCTGTAGCGTCCACTACAGCTCACCTTTTCGGGGAGAGGAGGATGCGGCTCAGTGTCTGCCGACCCCTAGCGAAGGCCGGGGACTTAGCAGGATGTCAGTGCCTTACGTGCTGGGCTGGTCTTGGATGGAGGTCTGGGGCTTTGCGGGCACCAAAGGCTTCAGCAGCACGGGGTAGGACGTTGCAGACGTCGGCGTTAGCACCTGACGTCAGGGACTCACGATGTCTCAGTAACTGGGGAAAAAGGCCTGCCAGCCCTGGGGAGATGGAGTTCCGAGGAGCTAGCCCTCAGATATGCATCCACCTGCCTGGCTGCCCGGGATCGACGAAATTCAGATTGCTGGGGTGTAGGGGCCTCATCCCGTCCCCGCCTGTGGGTAAACCGAGGCTCTGTGGGAAACCGGCAACAGACCAGGTAAGGTAGCTTGCAAGGGGTAGAGTCCATGGTACTCCCGAGGAAGTGGGACTGGTGGGGTGCAGGAGGGTAAAAAGAGACTTCAAAAAAATAAAAAGATTTTCAACATCACTTAAAAATGTTGGCATGGAATTCCAGTGAGAGGCAAAATGATAATAAAAGGACATTTGTCCCACACTTCTTTTACATTTAGACATTCTAAAAAGTGAGTCAGTTAAGCGTGTGGTAGAGAGTACATTACAAATAGGGGCCAAGACTAAATGAACAGGTCATAATCTATAACAGGAGCTATGTATGACAACACTAATTGTTTTTTGGCTTTCTGAGTGAGATTTGAATGATTATGGAAAAACAGACCAATTTTTTGGTTTACGTCTTTTATCAACTTCTCAATATGGTTAGAGTAACTTAACTTAAAATCCAAAGTTAAAAAAATATATCTTTTAAGTGTCTCAGAGTAACTTAACTTACAATCTAAAGTCAAACCAAGATATGTTAAGTAACTACCTGTTCTAGGACATTACCACTACAAGTCTTAATATGTAAACTTGGAGAGGTACTGTGAATCCTCCTGTAATTGAAAACCATTGCTTTGAGTTTGTTTGTATTCAGACACAGATTGTGACTAATCTACCAGGACTGTACCAAATCAAGTTTGTATTCAGACACAGTTTGTGATTGATATACTGTACCAAATCAAAATTAGACTGCAATAGAGACTTCCGGTGAAGTCACGGCATCAGCAACAGCCTGAGAGCTGAGCTCCCCTCCTTCGTAGAATTGCAAAACCTCTTAAGTTCTAAATTGCTACCAAAATTATTTAAAAATGTCGCCAGGAGGTGTAAAACAGGACAAGGGGGACAAAGGTCAAGCAGAAAATAATGGCGAACTCCTAACCCAGGCTGTGGACTCACTTTTCCAACACACTTTGGCCTTGCAAGCAAAATGTACCGATCTGGAGGCCAGGTCCAGAAGGGATAACCTTCGTCTGTATGGTCTTGCAGAGGGTGCGGAGATACAACCAATGTCTCTATTTATAGAAGATCTCCTGAAAGATGTATTGGATCTACCGCAAGACTATCTGATAAGGGTAGACCGAGCGCATAGGTCATTGATACCTAAACCCACGGATCCCACTGCCAGGCCACGTTCAATCATAATAAAATTCTCAAGCTATCGCACAAAGGAGGATATTTTAAAAAGTGCATGGCAGAAAAAAGAGCTCAAATATTTAGATTCTTGACTGACCTTGGATCAAGATTTCCCACCTGAAATTCAACAGGCCAGACAGCGCCGGGTGCCCTATTTTAAAATATGTAGAGAGCATCAACTTCGATTCCAAACTCCCTATCCTGCAAAGTTCCGTGTGTTCTGGGCAGAGGGTCTGAAAATCTACAATTCTGCTGAAGAACTGAACAAGGTGTTAATTGAAAAAGGTATCCCGACACTGACACCTCACCTCGAACAGGAACGTTCCAAGTGGAAGCTGTTGGAACAGACGTACTGGCACTTGGTTACAGGGCGGAAGAAAGTTGGAACACCGCTGGATTCGGCGCGGGTGCTTCTAGAAAAAATGACTGGGGGAAAGAAGCAGAGCAGATTGAACTTGGATTTGAATCAGACGGCACCAGTTTCATTAGGCTGAAGAGGTACTGTTGGACTCTGTTTGCCTGGATTCAGGCCCCGGGTGCTAAATGAGTCGCCTATTGCTTGCTAGGAAGGGAGGGGTGGGGGCTGGCTGCTTGAGCAGAAACGCAGAAGATGTTCTTAGAATTGTCATAAAGAACTGGAGACTGAACTGGCTGTAGAACAGCGTTACATGCTTTATTTGTGTGGGTAATGCCAGGGTGCCGACTCTCTGATCTTATTTAAACACTCGCCCCTGTTGGTTGGCGAACAACAGCTCGGGGTTTTACAGCTCATCAGGGTTATTCGGGGAGATTTACACAAATGAAAATACCTGCATTTTGAGGTGATTGGAGGAGGCATTACAGATTAGTAATTGGTGTCCTCTGTCTTTTGAAAGAACAAAATGGGTTGAATCAAAAAGCAGTGCGGGGGGGGGTTCTTTGTGTACTGGAGCTCGAATTGAATATGCCGATTGCCACAACGTTCAAATTTGACATAAGAAGGGGCCATGATATTGGCTCACAACCCCAGGGGAGGGCCCCATCCAATTGGGGTGGTCTATTTCCTCCTCATCTCCATTCCCCACTCAATGGACAGGGGAAAGGAGAAAAGAAATCTGAAGTTTCAGATTTCCTACCTAGGAAGTTCAATTGTTGCTTTTCTGAAGTTATCTTTGCTGCCCTGTTGGCAGATGTTTATTTAAACATTAAAGGTCTCACACGGGAAAAATATTGTACGCTGGCTACTGTATGTTTGGGATGGAGGTGGGGGAGCTAAGGAGGGAGGGAGGGACGAAGGGATTAGTTTTGAAGGCAGAATTAAAGTTTTATGATGGCTAGCGATAGGAAATTTTGTTCCTACAATGTTCATGGGCTGTCTAGCCCGGTTAAACGTGCCAAAATATTGGGTTACATGAGAAGGATGGCAGTGGACTTCATTTATTTATTTTTTTTTTTTACAAGAGACGTACCTGTCTCCACAGGAGCATTCTAAGCTGGGCTCCATGGGTTTTGGGAGTAGTGCCACGGCTTCTTACAAAAGGGGCGGAGGAAGGGGGTGGCGATTCTAATTCCTAAACACACTCCTTTCATAAAAACAGTTGAATTAGCCGACAAGGAAGGAAGGTACGTGCTGATGTGTGGAACCCTCCAAGGTAAGCCACTGACCCTTGCCTCGGTGTATTTTTCCCCTGGCTCGCATTCAACATATCTGAATTTTCTTACCACGTTACAGGAGTGGGCTCAGGGGGAAGTGAATTGGAGAGGAGACCTGAACTTAATTTTTAATCCCACCCTGGATTCCACTACTCAGTCACCAAAAAAGGATCAAGGTACAGTTAAAAGGTGAAAAGGATGTTGAATGAGTGGGGGTATGTAGATATCTGGCGCCACCTTGAGGGCAAAAAGAGGGAATACACATTTTATTCGGCAGTACACCAAGTGTACACCAGATTAGACTATTTTATGGTTCCCAAGGAATTGGTGGGCCGGGTCCAAAAGGTCTCTATCGGAGAGTTTTTGCTCTCAGCCCATGCCCCGATTTTTCTGACTTTCCGTTTTGGAGAGCCGAGCAGGTCCACCTTCTGGAGACTGAATCTATCATTGCTTCAGGATAAGGAGGTGGTGGATTCAGTCACCCAAACACTAGAACAAACGTTGAGGGAGAACGATATACCAGGGACCTCGCCTGCTATTTTGTGGGATACCATAAAGGCTGTCATCAGAGGGAATTTTATTAGATGGTCGAGTAGAAGGAAAGAGAGGCCAAGAAAAACAAACTTTTAACTCAGATAGCACAATGTGAAGCACAGCAAAAAATTAAAATAGAGAGAGGACTGAGATATTAAAACAACTGAAAGGTAAATTAATGAATATTCTTGACTATGCAGTAGAACAAAAACTACTTTTTCTAAGGCAGAAGTACTATGAAGGTGGACCTAGGTCCTTAAGACTGCTCGCAGGGAGACTGGAGGGTTCAGAGGAGTAAGGCAACAATACAGGCAGTGCAGCGCCCCTTCGCAAATACAGTAGAAAAAGAAACAAATGGTATAGCAGATTCCTTTCGGGACTACTACACTACACTATATAAACAAGGTACCCAACAATCTAGTGCCCAAATCAGGGAATTTCTGGATGGGTCTAGACTTACCCTCGGTTTCACGGGAGCAGGCTGATCACCTGAACTGGCCGATTGAAGATGCAGAGGTGGAAGCTGTCATTAGGAGTTTAAAATCTCTCAAATGCCCAGGAACGGAAGGACTTCCGGGGGAATTTTATAAGCTGCTTAGAATCAAAACAACCCCCATGTTAGGTAGACTTTTTAGATACATACAGGGTGAGGAAGGCAAGATTCCCCCCTCCTGGTCCCAAGCAATAATATCGGTAATCCCCAAACCAGGCAAAGATCTCCAATTATGCTCCTCGTACCGCCCCATTTTAAATATTGATTACAAAATTTTGGCCTTGGTCATGATGAAGAGACTTCAAATATTGGTCCCTCAGATAATTGACTTCGACCAGACAGGCTTTATTCCCAGTTGACAGGCCCAGGAGAATCTTAGAAAGACTATCCTCATAATTGACCATATAAACAATACCAAAAAGACTGCCCTATTGACGCAGAAAAAACATTCGCTAAGGTGTCATGGAGGTTCTTGGAGGAATCTTTAGCCTGTTTGGGACTGCTTTTCAAACCCTGATCTCTAAAATTTATAACTCCCCAACAGCCTGTATCAGGGTGAATGGCCATCATGCCCTGAGGTTTCAGTTGGAAAGGGGGACTAGGCAGGGATGCCCTCTGTCCCCCCTCCTTTTTGCTCTGTATTTTGAGCCTTTGGCACAGAGTATAAGAAGAGATGAGGGGATTAGGGGAGTATGCATGTCAGGTCACCAGCATAAGATATCCCTGTATGCTGATGACGTGCTTCTTTATCTGGAGAACCCAGAAAGTTCACTGAGTGGGGTGATGGGCAGATTGACCCAGTTCTCTAAGCTGGCAGGGTATTCTCTGAACACCTCCAAAACTGAGGTTTTAAAATTTGGATACAGCCCCTCACCAGAAATAAGAGAGACCTACCCTATGAGATGGGACTTAACACAAATGAGATATTTAGGGATTAACATAAGTAAGTCTCCCATACAATTGCATAAGTTGAATTTCACATCTATGGTGCAGCAGTTAAAGAAAGATTTTAATAGATGGAACATGTTGCCTCTCTCATTATATAGTTGAATACAAGCAGTAAAGATGAATATTTTACCAAGGTACTTATATCTGTTTCAGGGTGCCCCTTGTGTAGTAACCAGGAAAGATTTGGAAATGTGGCAAAGAATGCTTATGAATTTTATCTGGGCAAATAAGAGACCTAGGGTGAGACAGCAAACCTTATTCTTACCCAAAGAACTTGGAGGACTCTGGGTCCCTTGGCTTGAGGGTTACTGGGTGGCTGTTCAGTTGAGAATAGCCCTACTCTGAGGGTACCAGACATATAGGGCCAGTTGGAAGGAGATTGAGATGGGAGTACATTCATCCCCCCCCCTTACCAGCAGTATCGTTCCAGACAACAGATCTTTCGAGAACTCGGACTGGGATGCTCTCTGCTACCTGAACCGCTTTGGAGGGTTGGAAAAGGGGGGTCTCTGAAGGAGTTGAGACATGGAGGGTACTGGAGATATGGATGGTGGGCAGTTGATCCCACCTTTGGCCCGGCTGCACTGGACCCTTGGTTCCAGGCGAGAGCTAGGAAGGGATTGCAAGCACCTTGGCAACTGCTAGAGGGTGGCGGTCTGTTACCGTTTGAGGTGGCACAGAGATCCTTTGGCCTCTCCCTGGCCGATAGAATGCGTTACTTACAGATTTGTAGCTTTATTAACAAAAAACTTTGGATGGAACAACGTACAGGTTTTTGGGGGGTTAAGGAGCAGGCCTTTGAACAGATTTGGAAATCTGAACATGTATCGGGTGCTATCTCTCAGTTATACAAGAGAGGCATTAAACGGATCAAAGCAAATACGCAGTATATTACATTAGCCTGGGAGCAGGAGTTGAACACCTATGTCCCAGATGGGACATGGGAAAAAGGTTGGGGTCATATTTGGAGAGTATCCTCTTCCCCCTCATGGAGGGAGTTTCTGTGGAAAATGAGGATTAGATATTTTAGGGTACCAGTGGTGGTCTCCAAACAACAGGTGGGTTCATCCCCAGAATGTTGGAGAAACTGTGGGGAAGGCAGAGCCACTCATGTTCATATATTCTGGTCATGCCCAACCAGTTCCCATTTTTGGACAACAATAATTACCTTTTTGAGGCAGATTTTTCAGATCCAGAATCAGTTGGAGCCAGAGTGTTTGTTTTTGGGGGTCCTGCCTGGGGAGATTTGTAGGAGGGAAGCTACATATCTGTGGCAGATTTTACCTGTGGCAGCCTTAAAAACAATAATTAGGCGCTGGCTACAATCGCTTCCTTCAAAAAAGGAGGAATGAATAGAAGCAGTGGTGCAAATCCAACAGTTAGAGGAACTGACATTTAGGTTACAACAGAGAACCATGGCCCATTTGAATCGTTAGACTCGATGGACGATTTGGTTGGGGCAAGATAGCCATTAGTGGTCCTTCAGATGAACCTGGCCCCCTTGGCTAATGGACTCTCCCAGTCCCCCTAACTTTATGAGGGTTGAGGGGTGCCTTCCCCCCTTGGGTTTGGCAAAGCTGGGTGCTGGACCCCGGGGGGCAATTAGTTACACCCCATAATGTAATGAAGGAGAATGTAATAACAGTAGCCGGTGCTTAGATCTTGTATCCTATTCCTAAAATAAAGTAAGAAGTTAAGAAGAATTTGATACAATTGAATGGGAAATGTAACAGGAATGTGAGACCCTGACTTTATTACCAGTCTGTGTTTACTCTTAGAGTTTTTCTTTTTCTTTCACATTTGTGTTTATATATTCACTGAAAACACTCTATGGATGTAATTGAAATGTTCTGGTTAGATAGAACTTATAGACATATTTTAAGTGGTGAATAACAGTATAATGTTATATGAATACATATTAGTTGTACTGAACGAAAGATGGAAATTAAAGTAATAAAAGAAGTATAAAAAAAAAAAAAAATTAGACTGCAATAAGCCGGTTAAATTCTGAATATCTTTTCCTTTTGCATATGTCATGGTATCATCTCTATAGAACAGTATTTTCAGGGATCTTATTGACAGGGGAAGATCATTTAACGATAAACTGAGTAGAAGTGGTCCCAAAAGTGAGCCCTGTGGGACTCTCAAAGTACCCGGATGAGGATAAAAGAAGATATTGTGAAATTTTACTTGTATGTGGTGAGACAAGTATTTGTGAAACTACTGCAAAACATGAGAAGAAAAACCTGTACGATCAAGGCTATTTAATAATAATGGATGATAAACAAGATAGAACATCTTAGAGAGATCAATATATATATATATATATATATATATATATATATATATATATATGAACTCACAGTTTCACCACTATCCAAGACCTCATGTATATAGTTTGTAAAACAAGCAAGAGCTGCAGTGGTTCAATGTTTCTTTCTAAATCCATGTTGTAACATGGCAAAGAATGGTGCGTGAAACTGAGCCCCACGATAGGTGCAAAACGAACAGGTGACCAAAATCTACCAGGTATTAATGCAGCAGTAGAGCTCACTGTTGCAGTACCTTAAGAAGCCACCCTCACATCGCCATCAGGCAAGTCAAAGAAAGAATCGGGAGCGTGTCTGGTAAGGCTGGGACAGAGAGAGAGAGACACTTTGTGTCACTATCTGTCCGTGCTTATAGATGGCGCCAAAGAACTGGAAGGGGACAGGATCAGTTGTGTTCCAGGACAGTAGCTGCTGCTGTTATTTTCACAGGGTTCTTGTGGATTTTACTTGGTAGGTTAGTTCTTTTCTTTCTTACTTCTAAGGGGCTAGCAGGGTATTGTTTTGGGGGCTGCTGGATGTTTGTAAACTGATTTGGTGGCTGTAAGTGGGGCTCATTTGTGGATGTTTCACTGTGTAACAGGCTGCTGGTAAAGGCCTATTTCTTCTGATTTAAAACCTATTTGGTGGGATTTGCTTGGGCCTGGTTCTTTGGCTGCTGGGCTTGGAGGAGACACAGGGCTGATACACTCTCTCTCTCGAGTCAAGTGTCTGCCCAGGACCCGCCCTCCCAGAATCTCTGCAATTTATAGAGACACCTGCCTGCAATTGGAGGAAGAGCTGCAGGTGCCTGCAGGTGCAGCTCATGTAGTTCTAGCCACTGGGGGTTGGATTTAAAGGCTGGGAGAGGAGCTTAGGGAGTTGTTCATTTCCTTAAAAGTTTAATGTGTTGTACTGCACCTAGTAACAGGGTTACTGGTGTACAGTGGGACTGTCTCTAAGATTAGTGGGTGACCTGATTAGGCAGTAGGGGTATCTTGGACTAGGGGGAACCTGGTGGCTCACCCAAGGAAACCTATTTGGAAGGGGATGGAACCACACATCATTGGGGCCAGCATCTTTGGGAGGGTGGTGGGGTGCACAGGTTGTGGAGCAGCCATGATACTGGACTGGGCTTAGAAGTTCGGTGGTTGCCCAGTGTGCTACCAGCTAGCACAGCTTAGGGAGGAGGTTGCGGGAATTAGGAGAAAGCTGGGGGAAGAGGGATGGTATGGTTGGGGAAGGGGGCTGGGAATCTCCCACAGGGTTGCACCAAGCACTGGGGTGGGGGCATAGGAAAGGAGTGCAGGAGAATACCCAGGGTCACATAGGACCCTGGCAGAGGGGTCCAAAAGGACACCTACCAATGAAGCAGGCAGGTAACTGGGGACCCTCACAAAGGGGACGGAGGGACAACATTCTCAGGAAGTAGGCAGATGGCCAGGGCTGGACAGAAGGAAGCAAGGTGGGAGGTGGATCAGACCTTACACTCAGTAACCGCTTCAATTCTCTTCTGCTTAAGGATGAGGGGTGATGTAGCCACAACAGGGGTGGTTAGAGACGGAAAGGGAGTGGGAGGCAGGAGGCAGGGCCAGATAGCAGGAAGAACAGGGGGACCTGGAATGCAGGAGAATGGGGGAGCAGTGAATCGAGCAGGAGGGCAGGGGAAGAGGAGGAAAGCGTAGGAGAAGGACCAGTTGGGAGGAAAGGTAAGGAGGAGGACCAGAAGTACAAGGAGGATTCAGTAAAGGGAGCTGAGGGTTTAGGCCAGGGGCACGAGCGAGCAAGGAGGAACTAAATGGAGACAGGAAGGGAGGATGAGCCAGGCTAGTTTAGCAGATGGGGAGAAGGACCAGTTGCGGAGGAGCAGTGAGGAATTAGCAAGGTACAGAAGGAAACTCAGGAGTAGGAGAGCATAGGATTGGAGGGAGGGGTGGCCATGGTAAATAAGGAGGGGGTGGCATGTGGCACCCAGATGAGGGAGGAACAAGGAGCCAGCTGGGTGGAGGGGCCTGTAGAAAGGATGAGGGATATGGAAAGGGGGGGGAATGGAGGAAAAGGAGTGGTCGGAGTGCTGCTGGGGGATTCTATGATCAGGGGTATCAAATGGGATGGGGAGGGAGAAGCCTGGCTAGTTAGAACAAGATGCTTCCCTGGACTAACGGTGCACAGGGCTAAGCACGAGGTATATCAATTGGCAAAGGATTGTGGGGGTTCCCCAGACATACTGGTCCACCTGGGTACAAATGACATTGAGGGAAATAGCGAGCTAGAGATGCAGGCAAGATTCAGGAGCTCGCCAGGGTCTGTCATGACATAGGATGCACAGTTCCTTCTCAGAAATCCTGCCAGTGCCAAGGGCTAGTGGGGAACACAAAAGGAAAATTAGGGAGATAAACCAGTGGCTCAGGAGTGGTGTGAGGCCAGAGGGTATGGGTTGATGGGGATTGGGGAGACCTGGGAGGATAAGGAGCTGTATGCTAGAGATAGACTACATCTCAATTTGGAGGAGGGAATCCTTAAGTTGAAAATAGAGGGTTCATTGGTGAAAAGTGGGGTTTAAACTTGTGAAGGGGGGTGGGATGGGAGAAAAGGCTGTCAAGGGGGTGCCGATAAAGGAGGGATTCTGTCTCCACCCCCCTGGAGACCAGGAGGATTGCAGGAAAAGGCCAACTGGCAAAGTGCAGACCAGGGGAAAACAGAATCCCCATGGGAACATGAGCAGGGGAAATGGAACTATAGGGAAAGGGTGGAAGGTAGTCCTTCTAAATGCCAGGAGCTTGGGCAATAAAATGCCTGAGCTCCAGGCGATGCTAACTGAGGGAGCAGTGGATGTGGCAGCAGTCACTGAGACTTGGGCCACTGCAAGACATGACTGGGACCTGAACCTGGAGGGTTACACTATGTTCAGGAAGGACAGGGGGGAGGGAAGGGGAGGAGGGGTAGCAATGATAGTCAAAAACTGCATTGGCATAGGGGGAGTAGAGGAGGCAGAGGGAACCATGGAGGTGATTTGGGTCACCTTGATAACAAGGGGGGGCAAGAGAGTAAAAATAGGAGTGGTGTATAGACCCCCTGCCCTGGCGGAGGAGCTGGAGGACAGTCTGGTGGCAGATGTTGGAGACACTGCAGACTGGGCAGAGTAACGGTGGTGGTGTTGGGGGACTTAAACATGCCAGGAACAGACTGGGAGACTGACATCCTCTGTGACCAGGGAACAGAGGTTGTTGGATGTCTTTCAAGGCACGCTTCCTAACTCAGCAGGTGAGGGAACCCACCAGGAGGCACGGGTACTGGATGTGGTCCTGGCAGACAGTGACCAGATTGGGGGTTTGGAGGTAAGGGACCCATTGGCGGGGAGTGACCATGCCACGGTCTGGTTCTGCCTGGACCTAGGAGGGGTAGAAGGCTGCACAAAGATGGAAGTAACTGACTTCAGGGCGGATTTTAAGGAAATGGGAAGGATCCTTAAGGAGCATTTGGATGGGATTGGGTCAGACATGGACACTGATAGTAGGTGGGAAATCATCAGTAGAGGGGTGCAGGATGCTACCAACACCTGTGCAAGAGTAAGACGAAAATGCGGTAGGGCCCAAAAACCCTGTTGGTGGACCAGGGAGGTCCAGGAGGTGGTGCAGGGAAAGAAAGCAGCCTATAAGCAATTCAAGTGCTCAAGGAGTGAAAGGGATCGAGGGGAGTACGAGCTGATGGCTAGAAGGGCCACTAGAGTGGTGAGGCGGCTAAGGCAAGGAAGGAGCAGAACCTGGCCAGGGAAATTAGGAGAGGAACAAGGGTTCTTAGATACATTGGGGAAAAACGAAGGTGAAGGGCAGATTAGCAGGATTAAATCAGGGAGAGATGGGCACAAGACCCAGGGAACAGACTGAGGTACTAAATGAGTACTTCACCTCAGTTTTCACCAGGGAAAATGGGGTGCTGCATCACATGGGAGGAGACAGATACTGAGGAGGGGACCCCACCGATCGGCAGGTCTGGGGAGAGGGGAGGCATCACTGGCAGGTGGGGGAGGGCTAAGCAGGAGAAGAGGTACCGGAAGTGGAAATCACAGCAGAGAGTGAGGGAAGCCTCAGCTCCCTTAAGATGGAGAAAGCACTGGGCCAGATAAATTACATCCCAGAGTGCTGAAGGAACTTGCAGATGTCCTGGCGAACCCCTGGCAGAGCTTTTCACCATCTCTCTGAGGACAGGATGGGTGCCCCAAACTGGAAGGTGGCGATATAGTGCCTATCCACAAGGGGGGATCAAGGGAGGTGGCAGGGAACTACAGGCCTGTCAGCCTGACATCGGTGGTGGGCAAGGTGATGGAGGGCATTGTCAAGGAGAGGCTAGGGGGGGACCTGGATAAGTCAGGGTGCCTGGACGATAGACAGCATGGATTCATCCTGGGGAAATCGTGTCAGACAAACCTGGTGTTCTATGACTGGGTGACAAGTGCCTTGGACCTGGGTAGACCAGTGGATGTCCTCTTTCTAGACTTCAGCAAGGCATTTGACTCTGTTCCTCACGTGGCCTGTTGGATAAGCTGGGAGAAATGGGGTGGGGAACCAGATGATCAGATGGATAGGCAATTGGCTCCAGGACCCGGACCCAGAGGGTCGTAGTTGGTGGATAGTCTCATCCCCAAGGAGGGTCTGAGTGGGGTCCCACAGGATCAGTCCTTGGGCCCCTTCTGTTCAACGCCACGATCTGACATAAGGACAGGAATCAGGAGTGAGATGAGTCTCTTTGCAGATGACTCGAAACTGGGGGCGGTGGTAGATGGGGAGGAGGGGAGGGTGGCCCTACAGGGGGACCTGGAGGCTCTGGAAAGATGGTCTAGAAAGTGGAAGTTGAAGTTCAATGCAGGGAAATGCAAGGTACTCCACCTGGGGGCCAGAAACCCAGGCCAAGTGTACACCCTGGGGGGGAAATGCTACAAGTCTCGATGGCTGAGAGGGACCTGGGGGTGGTGGTGGATGTCAAGATGAACAACTCTGAGACTTGTAGGAGGACAGCAGCCAAGGCCAACAGGATGCTGGGATGCATCGCTAGGAGATCACCTCCAGAAGGAGGGAAGTGATACTCCCTCTGTATAACTGCTTGGTGAGGCCGCACCTTGAGTACTGCGCAGTTTTGGAGGCCACACTTAAAGAGGGACATTAACCTCCTGGTGAGGGTCCAGAGGAGGCAACCAAAATTATTTGGGGCTTGGGGGACAGAACCTATGAGGAGGAGGCTCGAAGAGCTAAATATGTACACATTGGAAGAGAGAAGGGACCGGGGACATGATGAGGCTCTCAGGTACATGAAGAGGGTAAATAGGGAGGAACAGTCAGGGTGCTTGAAGGAAGGAGGAAGGGGCCACTAGAGGGCATGGGTGGAAGCTGGAGGGGGGAAGATTCAGGGGAGAAAGGAGGAGGTGCTACTTCACTGAGAGGGTGGTGGAGCCATGGAATGCACTGCCTAGGGGGCTGGTGGAGGCAGAGACAGTGGAGGGGTTCAAGAGGGGGTGGGACAGGTACAGGGGAAGGGTTCTGGAAGCAAAATCCAATGCAGCAAGAATATCCAGAACTGGGAAGGGAGAAGCCAGAGAAGGCGAGGGGGACAGCAAGGTCAGCACCCAGGGTGGGGGCTGACTAAATGAGCAGACACGAAGGACCGTTAGGCCTATTCTGCTGGTATGTTAGTATGATCGAAGAGCGATGAAATTATCGCCGGAATCCTGCGGACTCACCCACCAGTTCGGGGCACCTCAGAGACAGCACGCGACGTGTGTAAGTGTGGAGTAACAGAAAGAAATACATTGCATGCACACATCGAGGCACAGAATGACATACAGTAGAAGAGTAAAGGTGTAATCAGTGTCTCAACATTTTTTAGTGTCAGTGTTTAGTTTCCCACACTGCACTGCTCTTATGTATTATCGGGCTATAAGGTTGAAGGAAAAAGCATGAAAAGGGTTGTTGGGAATCACTAAATGTAAATGTTGTTCTCTGTTTCACACAGTAATTTTCTCCTGGTGTCGGTTCAAAAATAACCGACGCTATATAAAACAATGTTTAGTGCCCAGCGTGAACGCGCACATTCTCAGATCATCCCAGTCGATACAAACCAAGCAAATGGAGCATAGTTTTCCAAGCAGCATTATTATTGTTGACAAGTGCTCTGTACTTTCAACTGAACCAGCAGTTGCACAATATTTCCCTTGCACTTGCCATGTTACAGGCGCATTAATCCCCTCCAGAGTTGGGTTCCACTAGTGGATTAATGTCTGGTTGGTAGTTGAAAGCATGAGGCCGCACCACCCCTAGTAGAGCCCTCATCTGTCGGTGGGATTAATGCTTACTTGTTCTTCAGTAAATTTGTCATATTTCCATTCATAGTCCATATATAGGATAGTGCATAGGGAATGGTTGACAACAGGACTATTCTTTTACCGAGTTGGCACTATGACGACGGATTACCCCGAGAGCGTAGCTCGATTGGTAATCCGTCGTCATAGTGCCAACGAGGTGAAAGATGCCCTGTTGTCAACTGTTCCCCATGCACTTTTCTTTATAGTGTATGGTGGAACCTCGTTTTTAGGGGGAAAAAAATCGCTACAGCATGTTTCTGTTTCAAAACATTTTTACTGGGTTACTAGAAGGAAAAAAGAACTTTACATTTTGAACGTGTTCACGCTTGACATTTAAACTGTTTAAGAACTTTACATTTTGAACGTTTTAACGCTAAACATTAGTACTGCCGCTGACATTGCTGCTTTAGCTATGTGTCCTGTCTGTGGAGTGAGCCCTGTCAAATGCTGCTCGAGGACACAGTGTGAGACATTCGCAGTGCAGTAGAAAAAGATCGTTCTGCTGCACTGCGAACGTCACTAGTGTGTGACTACAAGGTTTCGACAATGATGGATTTCGGTGGAGAACGATGTTCCACCATACACTATAATCTGATCATGCGCAGTGTGTTCCATGGCCTTGGATAGTGGAGAAAGTATTGAAATTGCCATATAATTAGAAACATTCTCTCTCTTGCTACTTTTAAAGATAGGAGAAACAAATGCAGGCTTCCGAACAAAAGGAATATCCCTGTTTAAAAGTGAATGATTAAACAATCTGGTAATTGGGATATCCAGTTCATCTAATGCAACAGATAACTTCATATCTAATTGATCAGGGCCAAACTGAGTTTCTAACTTTAATCTGCGTAGGTGCTTGAAACAGGTATTAACACTTAACAACTCTGAAATAGTATGATGGGCTTTTTGCATCCTCCTGAAAACATAGAAAAATAGAAACTGTCATCAGAAATGGGCCCCTTGTTGCACCTAGTCTGCCCTAGAGTTCCCTACCTAATGTGTTATCGCAGACCCTACTCAATCTCCAGCCTCCCCCCTTCCCTTGGGTCCTTGTGTCTTTCCCATGTACGCTGAATCCTGCTACCATTTTGGTACTCCACCACCTCTGCCGGGAGTTTGTTCCAGACAATCGCCACCCTTTTCGTGAAGAAATCCATCCTCACATCCCTTCTGATCCTCCCCCTTCCAGCTTCATATTATGCCCCCTTACCTTGTGCACCTCTTTCTATGTAAAATGCCACCCTCCTGTACCTTGTTAATACCCCTGAGGTATTTGAATGTCTCTATCATGTCTCCTCTTCCCCTTCTGTCATCTAGAGAGTACATATTTAATTCTCTGAGTCTTTCCTCGTAGGGCTTCTGATGCAGGCTATGCACCATTTTGAATGCCCTCCTCTGTACCAACTCCACCCATTCTGTGTCTTTTCTGAGATGGGGCCTCCAGAACTGGACACAGTACTCAAGGTGGAGCCTCACCATCAACCTATACTAGGGTAACAGCACCTCCCTCTTTCTGCTGGCGATGCCCTTCCCTGTGCACCCCAGCATTCTAATAGCCATTCTCACTGCCTTATTGCACTACTTTACTACCTTCAGGTCATCAGATATGATGACCTCGAGGTCCTTTTACTGTTTTGTTGTCACCACCTCCACTTCCAGTTGGTACGTTACCCCTGGGTTCCTGTGTCCCATGTGCATAATTTAGCATTTTTTTGGCATTGAAGCCAAGTTGACATACCCTTGACCATTCTTCCAGCTTTTTCAGGTCCTCCCTCATTTTTTTCTACCCCCCCCCCCACCACACACACACACACTCTGTTGCAGATTTTTATGTCATCTGCAAACAGGCATACTTTCCCATTCAGTTCTTCTGTAGTGTCACTAATTAAGACATTGAAGAGGACTAGTTCCAGAACTGACTCCTATGGTATCCACTGGTTACCATGCCGCCTTCAGAGTGAATTCCATTTACCACCACCCTCTGGCTCCTGTTACCCAGCCAATTGTGTATCCATCTTACTGCCTTTGGACCCTCCCCCAGGCAGCCCAGCTTGTTAACCAGTCTTCTGTGTGCCACAGTGTCAAAGGCATTACTAAAATCTAGGTAGGCCATATCCACCGCCCCACCCTGATCCACTTCCCTGGTAACCGATAAGAAGAAATTAATGAGGTTTGTCTGGCAAGATCCCCCTTGTGAACCCATGCTGCCTTGGATCCTGCACTCCATTAGCCACAAGGTATTCCACAGTCCTTTCTTTAAGTAGTGTTTCCATAACTTTGCCCACCACTAAAGTCAGGCTTACAGGTCTTTAGATTCCTACTTCCTCCCTATTCCCACTTTTGTGAAGTGGGACCACATCCACCTTCCTCTAGTCCCCCAGAACTTCCCCCGCATCCAATGAGAGGTTGAACAGGGTCATCAGAGGTGCAGTAAGCTCCTTCTTAAGTTCCTTCAGTTTCCTGGTGTGAACCCCGTCTGGCCCCAATTGCCTTATTCATCTTTATTTGCTTCAATTCTTTGAGTATTCTCTCCTCCATAAAAGGGCTAGTGTCCCCCTCCCTTCCTCTAATGCCCTTTTCCCCTATCTGTGGCCTGTCACCTACCCCTTCCTTTGTAAATACTGAACAGAAGTACTTGTTCAATATGTCTGCTTTCTTCCAGTTTTCTTCCACACACTCCCCTCCCTCCCTTTTTATTTATTTAATTTTGGTAACCGGGTAGACCCACTGAGTCCATAACAGTCCCTTTTTCAGGGGCGACATGGAATTAATTACAGATAGTACAAAACTAATAGAGTAAAAAAATTGCAGAGTAACAAAGGCAGTAGTTCACGTATATAGTGTGTCACATACTAAGGATCATCACATTACAATGCTCAACAATTTACAACATTTGTAATACACTTACTATATATGTGGATACAGAGATTCACAGATAGATTTCTTTGGACAACGAAGTACAAAGCTGAAATGTCAACAGTAACAAGTGCATTAGTTAAGCTCCAGCAGGTGTGCCTTGAGTCCCTTTTTAAATCCCTGTAGTGAGTTACACTCCTGGAGATACATAGGATGTGTGTTCCAGAGGGGAGGGATATAGGCTGAAAAAGCCCAAGACCCTTGGGAGGATTTAACTTTCGGTACCATTAGGAGCTGTCTGCTTGAGGACCTTAGTGTCCTACAGTTCTTTTTTGCTATCAGCAACTCGGCCAGACTTTGGGGGGTGGGGGGGGGCACTATCCAACTTGAGCTTGTATGCCAAGCATAGAGATGGGTATCAATCAATCATTTTTTATTTATAAAATAGTGCTATTCCAAAACCATAGCGCTAGTGCATAACCATAAAATACATAGAAACAACTACACATATCAAAACATACAAGAACATCTGCAGTAGATCAGGTAAATTCAGAAAACACCAAAGTAAACAAATACATTTTTAATGCAGACTTAAAGCTCTCCACTGTCAGGCACTGTCAAATCCGCCGAAGTAGAGAATTCCACAGGGATGGGGCCATGAATTCAAATGCACGGGAACAGATGACTTTAAATGAACCCTGGGAATCTCTAGCAATCCCTCATTGGTGGAGCGAAGCAGCTGGGAGGGGCAATAGGGATGAAGAAGATCTTGAAGGTAACTCGGTCTTTGTCCGTGTAGGACCTTCTAGGTCAGTAAACCGACCTAAAAGATGATCCGCCACTGAATAGGCAGCCAATGCAGATCACACAGCACAGGCATGACATGACAGCTACGAGGTAGCCCCCAGCTGCAAGCGGCAGATATCAAACCCTGGTAGCCCTAGGTACAGGGTGTTACAGTAATCAAGGCGAGAGTTTACAAAGGCGTGAACCAAAACTGGTAGGTCGTCGTGTGGAACTAGGTGCTTGATCCGGGCTACATTCCTTAGATGGTAAAAGGCAGTCTTGACAACGGATGACACCTGATGTTTGAGTGTCAATCCATCATCAAGAATCACACCCAGATCCTGCACCCGCTCAGAGGTTGTCAGCTGGCGGCCACCGAGCCAAAGACCCGAGGCTCGCCCCTCTACATGACGGCCTGGGTCCACCACCAAAACCTCAGTCTTATCCGGATTCAACCTCAGCCAGCTGGCACTTATCCAATCCTCAATCTCGGAAAGGCAGTCGTTAAAACTCGAGACAGCTCCCCCTTGATTGGGCACAAAGGACAGGTAGAGCAGAGTATCATCTGCATAACAGTGAAAACTCAGCCCATACCGCCTTACAATGTCTCCTAACGGCAGCATATACACTGCAAACAACATGAGGGACAGTACAGAGCCCTGCGAAACCCCACATGGCAGGGAGACCTTGTCAGAAGACTAAACCCCAGAGACAACTCTCTGAAACCTGCCAGTGAGGAAAGAATGAAACCATCTGAGGACTGTACCAGACAGTCCACAGATTGACTGCAGGCACCCGACCAACACGCCATGGTCCACGGTGTCAAAAGCCACCAAGAGATCAAGAAGAACCAAGATGGAAAGGCTCCTCCAATCTCTAGCTGTTAGATCATTGAGAACCCAAACAAAGGCCATCTCGGTACTATGCTGTTTCCGAAAACTGGATTGGAGAGGATCGTAGATGCTGTGGATGGTCAAATGATCCTCCAGCTGCAGTGCAACCACCTTCTCAATAACCTTACTCACAAAGGGAAGGTTAAAGATGGGTCTGTAGTTAGCAAGACAGTCTGGGTTGAGAGATGGTTTCTTAAGATGGGGTACCACTACTGCCTCCTTCAGAGTGTCTGGGAACACCCCAGATTCTAATGAACACCAGACTATCTCAGCAAGGACTGGGTCGATGGTCTCAACATACCCTACAAGGAGGCGTATTGGGTCGGGGTCCAAACTACAGCAGGTCGGCCACAGAGACTGGATAATCTTCACAACATCCCTGATCACCGGCCGGCCAAAGTCAGACCAGGCAGACTGAGGGGCTGCCACCTCCCACTGATCACCGTCCACCCCATTGAGGTGTCCCGTGCGAATCTCAGACCTGATGTCGGCAATCTTACTGGCAAAAAAGCGAGTGAATTCGTCACACTTCCCTTGCGACAATGCTCTCCGAGACTGCAGACAGGCTGGATTGCATAGTCTGTCTACAGTGCAAAAGAGCTGAGCCGGTCGATATTGTGCCACAGCAATCTCCCTGAACAGGAACTCTGCCTTCTTATGGGAGGAGGCCGATTGATAGTCCTTATAATGGGCTAATAATCTAAGTCTGTCGACATCCAGGCCCGATTTTCGCCAGCAACGCTCCAGCCTTCATCCCACTTTCCTCAGCTCTCGCAAGGTCCCATCAAACCAAGGGGACCGAGGGCGCTGGGTACGAACGCAGACAGGAGCAAGGCAATCCAGAGCAGCAGTCACAGCGTCATTATAATCCCGGACTAAGGTATCTGGGTCACCGCTATTCCTCGGCAGCCCCGATAGGTCCAGCACCACCAGTGGGCCAACAGGGGATAAACCCCTTAAAGGGTGGTACCGGACCGTTTCCGTAGGGGTAGACCTATATGGGGGCCCTGAAAATTGAACCTTAAGGTGTGATGGTCCGACCAACTGACTGGCTCCACCACCAAATCAGAGGTCTCCATACCCAGAAGGAAGACTAGGTCCAGTGAATGACCATGCCTATGGGTCACAGAGGTAATCACATGTGAGAAGCCCAGCGAATTCATTAACTGGAGGAAGTCTTGACCAAATTGTGAGAGTTCATCGTCGACCCAGTCATTGAAGTCCCCCAGCACCATCCATCTGGGGGACTCCAACACCATGTCGACGATGAAGTCCGTGACTTCCTGCAGGAATTGCTTCTAACCCCCAGGTGGACGGTAGACAAGAAGAATCCTGCACTCCACACCTGTGCCCACGATACATTCAAAGGACGGAGTCTCCCCTATTGGCACCTGCACAAGGCTCAATTCAGATCTAAAACCAATGGCTATGCCCCTGCCTCTATGCTCCAACCTCAGGCGGTGTATCACAAAAGAACCGGCTGGAATTGCTGACTCCAAAATAGGGCCAGAATTTACATCCAGCCAGGTCTCGGTGATGCAGGCCAGGTCTGATGATCGAACAAGATCAGCCATTACTGCCATCTTGTTTTTAATAGGCCTGGGTTGGATGAGACCCCGAGGTCAACTGAGTCATCTGCCCACATAAAGTGGAGCCCTTGGGTATGGGAACCAGACAGGGTAAACCCCTATCAGGAATCCATTTTGCCCCAGGGCATCTCCTAGTCCCCACTACTCCAATCCGGCTGCTTGGTTCCACTCTCCCGAGAAGTCTGTGGCCCCAACCCCTGTACCTTCTCCTAACAATCCCCAATGTACGGCATCGAGTATAAACTTCAGCCGGCAAATGAGGGCAATCAAAGGGATGGAGGCCACGGAGCTCAACAGGAGAGTAGTGCCTGATGGGGGGGAGACCCCTGCCAACACATAAGTAAACAAACAAAGTAACCATAAAACACTGGTGGCATCAGTCTACATACCCCCTAAACTTACCAACCAAGGATTGAACTCCGTACTGGACGTCATTCACTTCCTAGATCAGAAATCTGAAACTATCCTCCTTGGGGACTTTAATGTAAATGGGTTTTTCCCCCAGCGCACATAAGTATAAAGATGCCTTGACAGCTGCCAATTTCTCCCAAATGGTTAAAACACCCACCCGAGTAAACTACAGAACAGGTACCTCAACTCTTCTGGACTGGGTTTTTACAAACCACCCTGAACACATTACTAATACAGTAGTTCTCCCCAACTGTATAAGCGATCACTCACCAGTCCTACTCTCATGGTCCAACAAATTCATTAAGACCCCTCCCCCAAAATCATAAACAGTAGAAAGCTACTACCTGGCCACCTGTGGCCACTAAAAACATGCCTATGAGATCACGACTGATCACCTATAGATGCAGCCCCAGACGTGGACACTGCGCTTGACTACTTTATCCAAAGCTTCAACACAGCCTGTGATGCACATGCACCCGTCATGAAATGCAAGATTAAAGGTGTTAATAACCCTTGGATCAACCTTGGTCTCCTTGAGCAAATAAAGGCTTGGGATCACCTCTGGCAACATGCTAAGCCGACTAGAAACAGGGCAGACACTCAAGCCTTGAAAGCTGCAAGAAATGCCTGCACCCGCTCGACTTGAAATGAAAAGGCAAACTACTACAAAAGAGTGCTAACAAACTCTTGGAAAGATGGAAATAAGTTTTGGGCCAACCTAACGGAACTAACTGGAAAAAAAAAAAGTCCCACCTGCTATGGTCCACCTAAATGGCCACATCATCACAGATCAAGTCACCGTGGCAGACTTCCAGTGGGTGCACCAGCCTAATGGCAGCCTGAATCGGCAGCTCTACCCCGTCCAGATTAAATCCACCAAATTCGAAAAGAAATCTGACCCATCCATCGGCATGATTCAGTGGAAATTGCAGCGATATGACTTCCAGACATAAACAGAGAGAGAGAAGAATGCCAATCAGTCGAATACACAGCTAAAAACGCTATTTGACTATGCTCAGCCTTCTTTTGCCAGTCTATTGGAGACCTCGCGGCAGGCCGGGGTAACCTCGGAGGAAAGAGAAGAAATGGATTGTACAATAACCTCTAAACAACTGTGTGCCACACTACAGAAGATGAGTGCTTCTTTGGAGAGACTAGAAAGGGAGGAGGAAGAAAATAAAAAAAATTAGAAAGCTTGGAGGGAAAAATAGGGCTTGTAGAAGAAGGGCTAACTGACTGTTCCAACCTAGTAGATGTTCACAACACGGCCCTCATAGACCTGCACAGGAGGGAATTACAGCTGGAGTCCAGAATAGAAGAACTTGAAAACAGAAATAGAAGGAATAATATCCAAATTCACGGAGTTCCAGAAGTTACGGAATCAGGTTCTACTCTGACATTTTTTGAGTCCTTTTTAGTGGAGATACTGGACTGGCCAGCTGAAAAGCCCTTAAACATAATTAGAGCCCACCGCTCCCTCATACCCAGACCGAAAGATCCCAAAGCTCGTCGTCGGTCTGTAGTAATAGCATTTTTGGACTTTCGCACTAAAGAGGACATACTAAAACTGGTGTGGTCAAAGAAAGAAATAATATTCAGAGATACCAGACTGTATTTTGATCAAGATTACACACCACAACTGCTGGCCCAATGTAGAAAAGTTTTAGTGGTGGTTCGAGCCCTACAACAAAAAGGCATTAAAGCACATGTAGAATATCCGGCTAAGCTAAAAGTTTCAACAGAAAATGGCCCTAGGAGGTTCGCTGACCTGTTTGAGGCAAGGAAATTCCTGACATCACTGGAAGTGGAGATTCCCAGGAGATGACCCGGGCACAAGGAGAGCGTCTGCAACTTAGAGGATGGCAAAACGTGGGAACCAAAAGAAAGGAGATGCACGACCGCACGGACGTTTCCGGTCTGTGGAACACTGTGCAGGGGCGAGGAGATTCCACTACGAACTGGGTGCTTGAATCCATTGGGAGAAATCAGGAATCTACTCCCTCAGTAGAACAGACACACAATGAGGAAAACCTACAGACTTGAACCGTTGCTGCATCGCACTTATTGAAATTTTGTAGAACGATCTAGTGAGTCACGCTGATGTTAATTTCTCACTGAGTTACCATTGGCAATTGGTATTTTTGACCTCTCCTTAAGAAGATGGGTCTAGTAGGGCTAATACGTGGAAATTAGATTTGATGGATATAAAAATTCTTTATATTAAGAAACACTCGGATTCAACTGGGGAAGGGGGCTAATTTGGGCAACCAACAGCCCACGTTCTCTGGCGGATGGTGGACCCAGGGGAACTAGGTGGCTGCACTCCTGAATTGGGTTCTGTTAATATGAGATCGAGGAGCTAGAGCGGTCGGGGGGGCCTGGGGTGGAGGTGTTCCGATCGACTTAACAATCAGTTGGCTGGATAACAATTCTCACTAATAAAAACACAGCCCTGAAGGTTAGATTGTGACCCGATGGGGTTAGCACTGACGAAGGGCTGTTCCTCGGTAAACATGAGGTTTTGAAACCAACTCCTTAAGCCTAGGTTGGTACCTCCTTAACGAGAGGCCACTAGCTGAGGACCCTGAATTTAAACAAGGCAAGTACTTAGAAGGGAAAAACTGAATCATGTATAAAAGTGAGATTCGAAAAACGCACTGATTGTCTGACTAAGGCGCCCGGTTCCTCGACTACTGTCTATCTTATCCCAGATACCCTGGTAAACCTTAATAAATATCAAGCAGATTACAAGCAGTTTACCTATAGATCAAGAGGAAGGAGTGTGGTTTCTGTCAGGCTCCCAATACCTCCGGGAGATCTTGGTTGGGCTGGAGGGACCTGGATGGCTATTAAGTCCCCCACAAACCAGTGTATAAACCTGGCATCTTGATATCAGACACCCGGATGGGACTATGATTTGAACAAAGTACCTAAATTAACCGAGTGTTATAAACAAAATAAGGAACGAGTGGGGATCCCCCCCCCCCCTTTTTCAGGCTGGTCAAAAATGCTCAGATTAGTTAAGAGCGTGTATGCTTCACAGCGAGAGGGCTGGTGCGGAATAAACACCTGGCCCTTCTGGCACCCAGGCTGTGATGTTTAGCCAGACGGACGGCCTACATTTAAGAGGTCATCCATCCACGCCTCATAAAATAACATCCTTAAGAGGGTAGACGCAGGGCGAAACCATCTTGAAAGCATTCCTGTTTAATATGTTTCAATATAGATTCGGTTCTCAATTGTTATGCACTATGTTCAGCAAAGTTTTTGTTTATTTGATGTTGACAAAGCACAGATGCTCACGAATACTTGAAAAGCTAGTAATATCCCTTAGTAAGGAGATGATATTCCCTTTTCCTCAACAAAAGGAACATGGCTGATTTAAATATAGTTGCACTTAATGTACATGGGGTAAATAACCCAGTAAAAAGGGCAAAGATTATACAAGACCTCAGGAGGAAAAAGGCCACTGTTGCATTTATTCAAGAGACCCACTTAACTGGCAGAACATCTTAAGTTGAAAAGATCTTGGGTGGGTGAGGTATATGCCTCACATTTTGAAAATAGTCCACACGGTAGAGGTGTAGCAATCTTGATAAAACGAGATGCCCCATTGGTTGTAGAGAGGGTCCGCACAGATCCAGAGGGTAGGTTTGTACAGATACAGGGAACATATAGGGGTCAAAACTGTACATTTTTGAACATATATGCCCCGAATGAAGAAGCCCCCAGATTGGCCTTCTTGGAGAGGACCATTAAAGAGGCAGCTACAGATGCACAAAGTTTAGTAGTCATAGGTGGAGATTTTAACGAATTAATACACCCGGGGGTAGATAGGTCCGGAGGAGCAAAAGGTGGGGTCACACGCACAGGGAAATTGGTCCAGAGACTAAATCAAGAACTGGGTTTGTCAGAGATCTGGTGCTTTATGCATCCAAGGGAGAGGGACTACACTCACTGCTCCCCCAGGCATGGGGGTTACTCCAGGATAGATTATTTTCTTTTATCTTCTAACTGGTTACAAAAGGTGGAAAAATGTGATATTGGATCAATTGCAATTTCGGACCACGCCCCAGTCACCCTGGTGTTGGTCTCCACATCGATCCCCTCACAGTCCTGTTGGAGGTTGAATATAAGCCGTCTTCTGAGGGACGACTTTGAGGAGTTGGTGGAGGATACCATCAGAAATTTTGAACAAAACAACCTAAAAGGGGATACAAGTGAAGGGATAAGGTGGGATGCACTTAAATGCTGCTTAAGGGGGGAAATAATCCAATACTCGGCCAGATTAAAGAAGGAGAGGATACAAACTAGACTACAACTAGAGCACAAAATCTCTCAGCTAGAGACTCTACATCAAGTAGTACAGGACAGACAATTAAAGCAGGAGCTGGATAAGGCAAGGCAGGAACTAAATCAGGTACTTGATAGGCAGATTGAGGGGCAACTAAGATATGCCAGGAAAAAATATTTTGAACATGGGAATCGAGCGGGCAGATTGTTGGCATGGCAGCTGAGGCACAAAGCTGCAAATAGAGCAGTGGTCTGGCTGCGAGGGGATGAAAGGGGCCCCACAACTACATCTCCGACGGAGATTTTAAATAGATTCAGGGGATTCTATGCAGACCTCTATACAGCGGAAACTGCTCCCGGGCACTATAAAGCAGTGCAGGAATTTCTGGGGGCCTTACCCATCCCTACTTTAAAGGACTCTGCCTGGACGATCCTTAATTCCCCAATCTCTGCAGGAGAGGTGAGGTCACAAATTAAACGTCTTAGAAATGGCAAGGCCCCAGGTCTCGACGGCCTACCAGCCGAATTTTCAAAAGTTTACTGCTAGAATAGTGGAGTACCTGGTTGGTACATGTAATGAGATTCTGCTACAACACACATCTGTGCCACCCTCCTGGAATCTGGCCCAGATTTCGGTTATCCTGAAGCCTGATAAGGACCCTGAACACTGTGGCTCATATCGTCCCATTTCTTTGTTACCGGTAGATCTAAAAATATTTACAGGGATTTTGGCAGAGAGGCTTCAGGCATGTATTGCCCCTCTTATCCACCATAATCAAAAAGGATTTATTGGAGGGAGATTTCTTCAAGACAATATAAGACGTTTATTAAATATTATTACAGCCCAGAAAAACAATGCATCCTTTCAGATGGCCATCAGTATGGATGCTGAGAAAGCCTTCGACAGGGTGGACTGGCACTTTGTCGTCCACCCTGTCGAAGTTCGGTCTGGGGGAAAATTTTGTTTCAGCCATTGGAGCACTTTATCATAAACCAGAGGCTGGGATCAGACTTAATGGACTGCTATCCGATAGAATACCTTTAAATAGAGGAACGAGACAGGGGTGCCCCTTCTCCCCTCTAATCTTTGCTTTAACACTGAAACCATTAGCAATATGGATAAGGAATAATCCAGAAATCAAGGGGGTGCAGGCAGGGGGAATAGAACAAAAAGTTGCACTTTACGCTGACGATTCCCGCTTTTTTCTAGGAGATCCTCAAACCTCCCTACCACACTTACTAAATCCATGCAACAAATTTGGCACATTGGCTGGTTACAAAATAAATTATACCAAGTCAGAAGCAGTGGTACTAAGTGGGATTCCTTCGAAGGATCTTAGGGAAAGTTTCCCGTTCAAATGGGCCCGTACTAATACATTCCAATATCTAGGAACACAAGTCTCAGTAAATACATCTCGTCTATTTGCGGACAATTTCATGAAGTTATATAAAAGCATGCAAGCGGATTTTGCCCGTTGGAAACTGCTACCCCTGACTTTGTATAGCAAAATTTAGGTAATTAAGATTAACATTTTACCTAGATGGTTATTTCTTTTTCAAACACTCCCGATCCCTATAAAGCCTAGTTTTTGGAAACAGTTGAACAAAGAAATGTCATTTTATTTGGTCAGGAAAAGGCCCACGAATCTCATTTAAGACCCTGACACGGTCAAAAGAAAAAGGTGGCTTAGGTCTACCCAATATGTATTTTTATTATTTGGCAGCCCAAGGGTCCCAACTAGTCTCATGGGCTAAACAGAGGATAGACTCTGGCTGGTATTTAATAGAAAAGGATTCAATGTATAACTATAAATTATGGACTCTGCCTACGTCAGAAATAATACCCCAAGTTCTGGCATCTACAGATAAGCCATGGGTTAAACACTCATTGCGTATCCTACTAAATTTAAAAAAGATAACGTATACCCCGCATACATTGGGACCCCTCTCCTTGATTAGACACACGCCCACCTTCCTTCCTCCTATAGCAGACGCTGGGTTTGCATATTGGGAGCATAAGGGCCTTACCACATTCAAACAATTTATAGACGAGACTGGATGTCTTCCTTTTAATGCTCTACAGGAGCGCTTCTCCCTCTGTAAAGGGGATTTTTATAGTTCCTCCAAACACGACATTTCCTTACCGAGGAAGAGAATCTTTCAAAGATAAGCAGGGATCTTACTTCACTTGAATTGTACTGGTGGGATTCTATAAAAATTAGGGATAAATTGAGATATCTATCTGTACTATACACAACTCTAACGGACTCGAGAGAGACCTAAAATTTAGAGGAGATTCGGCTAAGGTGGGAAAGATATGCCAAAATAATTCACTAGTGCAGAGTGGAATCGCAGGCTTCTAAGGGGTTGGCAAGTCTCCAGCCACGATGTGGTGAGAATTTAACTGGAAAATACTTGCTCAGTTTTTTAGAACCCCGGAAATAACGGCACATTATAACCCACAGGCCTGTTTGGCATGCTGGCGTTTATGTGGAACGTTGGTGGGTACACATTACCACATATTTTGGGGTTGTGATAAACTGATAAGGTTTTGGCAACAAGTGCACTCAGTGATGGAACAAGTAGGGTTTTTTTTCTATCCCCTTTACATTTCTGGAACTAGTACTAGGTCTTCCCACCTTATCGACTGGAGGGCGCCAAAGAAGGGAGCTTTGTCAGATATTGAGAGTGGCTGCTTTGAAATGCATCACTACTAAATGGTTATCTCCAGAAACCCCTCCCTAACAATGTGGATCTTAAGGATAGAAGAAATAGAAAGAATGGAGAATATTACTCACGCATTGCATTTTAAAGTGGAAAATTTCCAGAACCTGTGGTGACCTTGGAGGATTGTGGAGAGAGGGATGGAAGGGGGAGCAGAAGGGGATCAGAATAGCAGGGGAGGCATAAGGGTATACACAATAATAACTTGAACATATTGCCCATCTGAGAACTAAGGGCCTGAGTATAAAGGGAAAAAGGGCAAAGGATATGTAATCTAAGGTAGATATATCCATATTTTCATAAAACAGATTGAGCAATTGTGCAAAAGTTTACTTTTATTGTTGTGTTTTTGTAGTTTGTACAACTGTATTGACTCGAGCTTTACTGTCCGAAAATGCTTAGATAAGATATTTGCGAGGATTGGAATCGAAATTCAGACTTTACTCCTACAGAATTGGGATCAGAGACTAGAGACACGCTGCCTGAAACTGTGTCATTACATCTGAAGCTTCAAGCTGACAGCAGTGTATTACTATTTTCCTCATTATCTGCATCTGGATATCCAGTCTCTGTAACTTTAGGAGGTCTAGTTTACCTAATATATTTCAGTATAAGAAGGATCAAATGTTAAGTTAACATTTACTCTCTTGAAAAATGTAATTGAATTGTATGGGATAAACTTTTATTATTTTAAAGACCAAAATAAAAAGCAAAGTTTAAAAAAAAAAAAAAAAAAGTCACTGTGGCAAATGCCTTTAATGCAGCATTTACAAACCTTAGCCATGTTTTACCACCAACTTTCTTTGCTCCCCTTCAAGATACCATTAACTCAGTCAAAGTCAGAAATTTGGAGGGAAATCCGCCATTCTTCTTCAAAGCCGTCTCCAAGGACATCACAAAAATGTATCTCCTTCGAGTACTTGGAAAGTCTAGATTAAGCAGTGACTCCCTCGATCGGAAAGTCCTTGCTCTTACCCTCGATGAAGTCCTGACCCCCCTCACCAAAATCCTTAACAAATCTCTCATGCTCTCACAGATCCCCCCAAAATGGAAATCAGCGATGGTGACACATTCACAAAAGTGGTGATAAATCTGTTACAAGCAACTATAGACCAATCTCCATTCTCCCCCCTCTCTCAAAAGCGCTGGAAAGAATAGCTGCTGACCAACTGATAGAATACCTTACTAAGTATAACCTGCTATGTCAAGAACAACACGGATTTTGCAAGGGCTACAGCATGACCACAGCACTCCTAGAGCTTACCTCCTACATCCACAATGCCCTGGACCAAGGGGGATCTCGTTGGCACCACCTTCATCGACCTAAGGTGTTTGACACCATCAACCATTCAATATTGCTTTAACAACTGTCTCTTAACAGGCCTATCTCTGGACACAACTCTTTGGTTTCAAAGCTACCTCAGTGACCAAACACAGCAGGTAAAAAATTGGTGAATCCCTCTCAACACCCCTCTTGGTCCGATCAGGAGTCCCACAAGGATCCATCCTGGGTCCTATGCTTTTCAGCATTTTCCTATCCAGGCTCCCCTCATCTTGCTGAGAAAAAAAAATCCTACTCTATACCGATGATGCTGTCATCTTCACCTCCCACTCTGACCCCTCCTTTCTTCAGTTGCTACTACAAGAAAGCTTCACTCATGTAGAGGCATGGTTTAAATCCCACAAGCTTCTTCTTAACTACAGCAAAACCAAATCAATGCTGTTCCATGGTACCCACAGCAAACATAAAAACAGAGACCTCTCTATCTCAAACAGCAAAGGGGCCACCTTTGAACAAGTATATCTATTTAAATATCTTGGGGTGATTCTCGACCCAACACTTGGATACTCTGAACATATCAACTACATAGTAAAAAACTGTGAATGCCCACCTAGGCCTGCTCAATAGACATAAGAACTGCCTCACGGATGAAGCCCTAAGCACTGCCATTCATAGTTCAGTAATCTCTATAATAGACTATGGGCTTGTGATCTACTGGTCTGCCACTGACACAGCTCTCTGACGCATCACCACAACAGTAAACAAGGCATGTTGTCTCCAAACATCTGCAAACCACCTTAAACACATCTGTGAGATCTACGGGCACACAAACTGGCTCCAACTATCTGGCAGAATTAAATATCAAACCTGCATCCTAGCAAAAAAGCAAACATTGGACCTACTACCCCCTGGATCACAGGCGCTGCTGAGACCATATAGCAGCCCACGACAAACCAGGAATTCAAACAACCTCTCCTTCACTGTTCCCCTTTGCAGGACTACCCATGGCCAATGATCCTTCTTTTTCAGAGCCTCCTCCTGGTTCAACACCCTGCCAGCAGAATTTACCAGCAAAGCAATCCTAGGTGCCTTTAAGCTCAGCCTGCATCAATACCTCATCTCCTGTGCCTCCTGCGACTGCTACACCTAAATGGTTTATCCTCCCCCACACTCCACCCTTCCCTCCCTCCTCCTCTACTCCCTCCACACACCTCCTCGCTGCCCCTGCCCCGCCCCCACTCCCTCTCTTTCTCCATCTTTACACCAGCCTTTGGCCTCGCCTCCCTTTGTCGGATAGCTACCTATACGAATCTATATTGTTTAATTTGTTAGAAGTGATTTGCACAATTGTGATGTTTTGATAATTGACAAAGCCCTCCGACTGCTATGTTTATTTCTCTTTTGCACAATACCACTGCCTGTCCTAATATTTCAAGTAACCCGATGAAGAACCTTTGTAAAAGAGCCCCTGGCTCAAAGGTGTGTCTGATTCCCTTAAATAAATAAATAACCCAAAAATTTAAATAAGCGAATAACAATAAATGAACAAATCCCCCACCCAACCACATCTAACTGTTTCCAAATACAATCACAAAACAAATACAATTACCAATAAATACTAAAAAAAAATATAAAAAGATTTTAAACGATGGGTCTCTCACCCCCACCACCACCATTTAAAGTCCAGACACTGTTCTCTCACAGCAGTGCATGAAACTACGGATACAATATGTAAATTAGAGGCCCTCTCACGACCTCACCAAAGAGCCATTTGAAATTAAGCCCATTAAGTCACCAGGTCAAATAATCAGATATAATCCAAAATCCGAGAAAAACTTGCCACATAATCCAGGCAATAAACAGGTTCACTTTTACCCCAGGAATGGGACTAGCTCAAGTGATAGTCCGAGCCCCCCAAATAATGTTCAAGCTACTCCAACTGTACCCCGAAAAATGGGACCTGCTCTAATAACAGTTTGAGCCCCCAGATAGTGTTCAAGCTGCACGCCAGTCTCCCTCTCAAGAATCAGCGACTTGCTTCTTGTCTTTCACCAAGAATCCAGGAGGATGTGTAATCTCCCCGACAGCAGCTGCCAAAGCCAAAAGGAACCCCCAAAGCCCGCACCAGTTTGGATCTGCCCAGAACTACCACTCCCCAGGGTCAGGGCCTCAGACCTAGTCTGCCTTCCAAGGAAGGTCAGGAAAGGGTTTGGAGAACCTAACAATGGTGTTCTCTTGGGGGGGGGGGCACCAGCTGTGAATCTGCAGATTCTATGATACAGGGTTCTAAGCTTCAGCATCTCAGTGCTTTTAACAGAAAACAGTACTGGGGAAAAATATAGCAGGGAGCCTTGAGCCGGGCGTCCTGTGTTAGGCAGGGACTAAGGCGATATAGAAATCCAAGTTTCTGGTTCATGGACTTAGTGAGCAGGTCAATGTGCACTTTAAAGGTACAGTCCTGGTCAAGTGTGACTCCCAAGTACTTTAAGGACTCAACTACCTCTGCCTTTGACCCATTTGATAGAGTGAGTGTCAGAATGTTTGATCTGTCCAGTCCCAGATTTTTGGGGCCAAATAGTATGGCCTTAGTTTTCCTGACATTTAGGACCAGTTTATTATTTTGCAACTATCCTTCCAGCAACAGAAGGTCTTCCATCAACAAGTTGTTAAGGAGGTCAGGGTCATCACAGGACCTATTTAGTAGTGCATCATCAGCGTACAGGGTAAGCTTAGCTTCCCCACAGAATTTAGACATATCATTTATGAATAATGAGAATAGAAGCCCCAGGATTGATCCCTGGGGAACCTCATCAAGTACTGGACATTTGTCCGACATGACACCCGGCCGTCTAACTAGTTGGGACCTTCTCTGGAGATAGTTGGCAAACATTGTACCACCAGGCTATCTAGGCCAATCTGTTTCAATTTCAAGAGGAGTACTTGATGATCTACTAAGTCGAATGCTTTGGTGAGGTCAATGAAGACTGCACCAGTGAGCAGCCCTTATCCAGAGCAAAAAATGTCTCTGTGGTGAGGTTTACTAGGGCATTATTTGTTCTGTGGTTCTTTCTAAAACCATGCTGTTGAGCTGTAAATATGTTATGTTGCTCAACATAGTCTGCCACCTGATTGTACACAACCCTCTCCAGCACTTTACTCAGGATGGACAGGAGCAATGTTGGGCAGTAGTTCTCACCTGCTTACGTGATGATCTTTTGTGGGTCGGTGAGACGAAAAAATTACTCACCTTGGTAATGTTGTTTCTTCTAATGGAGTCTTGCTATATTATGACATATGCAGTATAACCCCAGGTTAGAACTGCTCCGGAGGTGAGAGTTACTTTCCATGCAGGGCATGGAATCTTGAGCGCGAGCTCGGTTGAACACTCTGTCTGTTGTAGCTCAAACTTAAACTGTCAGATCTTTACGAGCAAAAACTCACTAAGGTTCTGTGTGGAAGCCGTAAACCTACACTAGCCACTGGCTACTAACTACAAAACACATTTTGTTCTTGATCCCAAAACAAAGACTCAAGTCAGAGTTCAAGAAAGAAAAATAAACATAACACCTAAGCACCCTAAGAAAGGGTGAAAATAAAGTGGGCATCTATGAAGTGCCAACATTGCACTGCCCACCCATATCCCAAAAATAGAGGTTCTGAGAGGGGCAGGCTGGGGAGAGGTCATAATATAGCAGACTCCATTAGAAGAAACAACATTACTAAGGTGAGTAATTTTTCTTCAAACAACATGAAGTCTTGCTATATTATGACATATACTGAACTACACAGCAGTACCTCCATGGAGGAGGGACAGAACCTACTTGGAAATAGGCTCTGAAGCACAGCTGTGCTGTATCGAGCATCACTCCTAGCCTGGATATCCAGGGAGTAATGCTTAGTAAAAGTGTGAACTGTTTTCCAGGTAGCTGCTTGACATACCTCTAGGATAGGGATGTCCCTGGCAGCAGCCAGAGATGCAGCTGTACCTCTGGTAGAGTGAGCCCTCAGGCCTGAGGGAGGAACCTTACCCAGTTTTTCATAGCAGAATTGGATACAAGAGACAATCCACCTGGCAATGGATCTTTTAGTGGCAGGTTTCCCTTTACCAACCTCACCATAAGTGAGGAACAATTGGACGGGTTCGAACCTGTGACCCTTGGTACGTTCTATATAGTAACTAAGGGCTCTTTTGACATCTAAACTGTGCAATCTTCTCTCACCAGAGGAGGAATGATCAGTGAAGTACACAGGAAGAGACATGGATTGATTAAGGTGGAAGTCTGAAACCACCTTAGGCAAAAACTTCTTGTTAGTCCTGAGGACCACCTTATCTCTATGAAAGGAGATAAAATCAGGCTCCACTGACAATGCTTGTAGCTAACTTATGCGCCTGGCAGAGGTGATGGCTACCAGAAACACAGTTTTCCAAGTCAAGTACTTCAGCTCTGCTGAAGACAATGGCTCAAAAGGGGGTTGCATAAGCTGAGCAATGCAAATGTTAAGATCCCAAGCAGGGCAGGGTCCCTGAGCGGAGGGTTGGTGTGAAGCAACCCTTTAAAAACTTGGAGAACACAGGGTGAGCTGAAAAGAAGAGGGCTTACCTGCTGATAAGAAGACAGACACAGCTGCCAAGTGCACTTTTAGAGTAGCTGGTCTCAGGCCCAAGGAATTCAAATGCACAAATAATCCAGGATCGTGGCACGCCTAGCAGATTCTGGGGAAATATCTTACCAGCACACCATATGGAAAATCTTTTCCATTTTGAATTATAAGTAGCCCTGGTGGAAGGCTTCCTAGAGGCCTTCAATATATCCAATACACCTTGGGAAAGGTGTAGGTCAGCAAACTCTAACTCTTCAAGAGCCATGCCTTGAGATTGAGATTTGAGGTTGGGATACCAAATCTTCCCTGGGCACAGGTTAACAGGTTGTGATTCCTGGGAAGATACAGGGAAGGTGGACTGCTAAGGACATGAGGAGTGGGTACCAGGGCTGCCTGGCCCAATCTGGAGCAATCAGGATCATCTTGCAGGGTTGAGATCTGATTCTGACTAGCACCTTGAAAAGAGGAAGGTGGGAAAAGCATAGAAAACTTCCCTTCCCAACTGAGTAGGAAGGGATCCAGAGGGACTGAGCCCAACACTGGGGGCCTGCAGTAAAAAAGGGGAAGTTGGTGATTGTCTGGGGCTGCAAAGAGATCTATCTGCGGAGTGCCCCATCTGGCAAATACTACCTCCAGTACTAGGGGATCCAGTGCCAATTCGTGATGGCCCTGGGAAATCCTGCTGAGAGCATCCGCTAGGACATTGTCCTTGCCTGGGAGGTGAACTGCCGTAAGGGAGGCATTCAGAGAATAAGCCAGAGACCACAACTTCATTGCTTTGGTGCACAAGGCCGTAGACCGAGTGCCCCCTTGCTTGTTGATGTACCACATTGTAGTGGTATTGTCTGTTCTTGATCTGAACAACCTTGTTCTGAACAGATGTGGAAAAACCTGGAGTGCTAGAAAACTGCTCAGAGTTCCAGCAAATTGATGTGGAGCAGAGATTCCTGAGGGGACCACAGCCCTTGGGTGGAAAGGTCGCCCATGTGAGCTCCCCACCCCAAGAGGAATGCATCTGTAGTAAGGGTCAAGGAGTGAGACTGGGGAGTGAAGGGAACCCCCTGTCTCAGATTGCTCTGATCCTGCCACCACTGAAGGGCCTGGATCAGGGTTCGATTCACTGGGATCAATTTGGTTAGAGGATCTGTCCTTTGAGACCAAAAGGCTCTCAAATGGAACTGGATGTCCCTCATCTGAAATCTTGCTCCCTGCACTACTGCTGTAGAAGCAGCCATGTGCCCCAGGAGCTGTAGAAAATGCCTTGCTGGTTGAGAGACCTGCAGGGTGAAAGAAGAAGCCAGAGAGACCAAGGTCCTTGCTCTTTCCAGAGGGAGGAAGGCTCTGGCTTCTTTTGTGTTCAGTTCTGCGCCTATGAAGGTGAGAAGCTGGACAGGCTCCAGAACTGACTTTGGAAGACTGAGAAGGAAACCTAGAGATGTCAGCAGTTGCTGGGTTACTTGTAAGTGTAGTTTGACCTGTTCTGGAGACTAGCCTACAATGAGCCAGTTGTCCAGATAAGGAAAGATGGCAATCTTTGCTTTCTTAAATGAGCAACTGCTACTGCCAGGCATTTTGTGAACACCTCGGGGCCGAGGTGAGGCCGAAGGCATTGCTCTGAACTGGTAATGGCCTGAGGGCAGTTCGAATCTGAGAGTACTTTCGATGGGAGCTCTGATGAGAACATGGAAGTAGGCATCCTTGAGGTCCAGGGAGGCTAGCCAGTCCCCTGGCCTTAGAGAGGGTAAAATAATTCCCAGAGTCACCATTTTGAACTTTGGTTTTAAAAGGTGCTTGTTTAGATACCTGAGATCCAGGATGGGCCGCCATTCTCCTGTCTTTTTTGGGGTAAGGAAGTACCTGGAGTACAACCCTTTGCCCTGGTGTACGGGTGGAACCCTTTCCACAGCTCTGAGAGCCAGGAGGGAAGAAACTTCTGCCTCCAGGGCAAGTGCCTCTGATGGGTTTGCAGGTGGAAAAGACCTGGCTCTCATCTTTGGAAATTTTTTGAAGCTGAGAACCAGTCCCTGGCTTACTACTTCCAGGACCCACTTGTCTGATGTTAGACTTCCAGTCCTGGACAAAGTAAGCCAGCCTGCCCCCTACCGGTAGTGGAGAATTGGCCCTGGCCACCCCATCAGGGAGCCTGTTTTACAGGGGCTTTGGGTTGAGGGGTAGAAGCAGGCTTACTAGAAACCCTTCTGCCCCTTCCTCTAAAGAACCCCCTCTGGGCATAAGCAGAAGAGGAGGCCTGGGCTTGGTAAAAAGGCCTGCCCCTGCCCCTGACATGCTGCCTTTGAGGAGTGGCTTGCCTTTCTTTGGCCTGTGCACTCCTATAGGTGGTCCTATACTCATCCATTTTCTTCATATAATTCTCTGTCTGCTCCCCAAACAGAGAATTGCCCACAACAGGAAAATCCATAGCCTTAGACTGAGTATCCCGTGACAGGGCAGTACATCTGAGCCAGGCCATTCTGCGAAGAGACACAGATGTAGCCATGACTCTTGATGAAACATCATTAGAGTCTACTGCAGCATGAAATTGCACCTTGGATGCCTCAATACCATCCGCAGCCACCTGCCCCAGCTCCCTGGCAAGCTGGTCAGGGGCCTGTTTTTGCTAGGGCCAGGACAGTATCCCATCTGGATTTCTGGTACCTAGCTGCATAAGCCATATAATTTGCCTGTCTGAGTCCCAAAGATGCTGCCATGTACTGTTTCTTGCCATGGCATCCATCCTCCTGGAATCCTTTTCAGGAGGGTGAGAGGCTAGAGGAATATTAGCCTTGTCACAGGCTGCAGTCTGCACTACCCCCACATGGCTGCACTGCTGGGAGAGGAACTCCGTATCAGAGCATGATAAAGCATACCTCTTGTCCATCCTTTTATCCACAGGAGGATAGAATGAGGAGTTTTCAGAATTTTTACTGTCTGTTTCCTAAAAGATTTGTGCAAGGAATAGACAGTCTCCTAGACTCTGGAATATCCATCATTTCCACAAAATCAGGCTCTTCTTGATCATCAACAGCTTCCTCAACAGGGAGTTGCAGAGTCTCAGCAACTTTCTTGTAAAACAAAAAATGAGAAGGGGACTCAGATAGCCTGGAAGGGGACACCCCTGAGGGTCTGTCTGGAGAGATGTCCGGTTCAATGGGCACATCAAGACTTTCAAAATCACACTCACTCTCCTCATACCCCTCCTCCCCTTCCTCCGGTTCATAAAAATCCTCAAAATCAAAATCTTGAACCGGAGGAACCGTCCGAACCGAGCGCTTCCCTAATGGTGTCGGTTCGGACGGAACTGTGGAAAGAGACTGGACAATTTGAATAGCTTTGGCTATTTCCTCAGCGGTTGGAGAAAGAACTTTTGGCCCCAAACTAGCTGACTTTCTAGTCCTTTTAGTTGGAACCGGCTCCTCAGAGCTGGCTCTTCGTTTGCCCGAGGAAGTATCGCCCTGGTCAGAGGGCACTTCCTCAGGTTCGGTTGGAACCGAACCGGGCTGGCCATCCAGGTCAGCGGACTTTTGGCCTCCTTTCCTGAGCCTATCCACTCTCTTTTCCACGGTGGCAGCAGGAAAATTCTTACAAATCTGGCAGTCTGCATTGAGGTGGTCAAACCCCAGACAATATACACAAGTGGTGTGTGGGTCAGCCTTAGCAAAGGCTTCCCCACAGAGCCACAGTGCTGAAACCAGTGGGTCCGGTTTTCTTTTGGGTTTCTCAGACATAGTGCCAGCCTAACCAAAACTTGCCGTCTACACGGCAATCCGCCAAGAAGACTTTATCGTTCCCAACCGTGTTACTGGTCAACGTGGAAAAACGTAATAAAACTGCTTTTTAGAACCTATAAGAACCGGAACCGCACTCTAAAGGACTAGAAAGTAATTTTAAACTAATCTGATCGGTCAAACCGAACCGAAAAGATGTTTACAAGTTCCACACAGAAGAAAATAAACAAAAGCCTATCTGTTACTTACAATACCACAGACAGAGCTTGAACCGGCGATTGTGGTTAAATTTGATAAAATAAACCAAAATTACACTTTAAACGACAAGCGAACCAAGCAGGAGGATCTCCGGGCGACTGTTCAGTGAGCGGACTAAAGAATCTGACAGTTTAAGTTTGAGCTACAACAGACAGAGTGTTCAACCGAGCTCGCACTCAAGATTCCATGCCCTGCATGGAAAGTTAACTCTCTCACCTCCGGAGCAGTTCTAACCTGGGGTTATACTGCATATGTCATAATATAGCAAGACTTCATGTTGTTTGAATACGGCCACTTTCCAGAGTGCGGGATCTATCCAATCAAGGAGGGATCTGCTGAATAACCATGAGACTGGGGAGGCAATTACTGGGGTAGCAATATTTAGTAGCTTGGGTTCTAGTTTGTCATACCCAGCTGATCCAAGAGTTTGATTCCCTTAAGTAATTTTAGGACCTATTTTCTGGAGATTAATTTGAAATGAAAGTTTGTAGTGTGGGAGTTAACATTGGTAGTCCATAGAGGGGTAGAGGTGCAGAGGGTGGTGCATCTTGAACTTTTCCAGATCTGTGAAAAATGAATTTATTGTCTTGGAGGCATCCACAGGGTTCTCGTGATGAACACTGTTGGCTATTATGTCACAGTCTTCTTGTTTTTTACAACCCTTGATGAGTGTATTAATTTGTGCCCAGAATTTTTTGGGATCAGAAAGATTTTGTTTCTGAGTGCCCCTAAAGTACTGTTTTTTTGGCTTTTTTAACTCAATTTTACATTTATTTCTGAGTTCCCTGAATTTCTGCCAGTCTTTGGCTAGGTAACCCATGAGGTGGACGCATGAGAAAGGGTGCCGTCCATAACGGCGACTCTTTCCCGGTGCAATCCCTCATGGCGATGGGGAAGGTAGGGCAACAAGATGAGGTTGTGGGCAAACTGGGTGACAGGATGTCACTATGCGTATGCGCGGGGGGGATGGGAGCAAGCACGGTGAGCATGGTCTGGGAGGGGGTGGAGAGGCTGTAGGAAGTGGAGCTGCGGCGGCTGGCCGAGCTGCATCATGGCATTGGGGGTTGGTGAGTGGATGCGGTGGGAGAGGTAGCTGGTTCGGGCGCTGATGCGTTTTTATTGTGCCCGGCCCGAACATTTTTTCCCCCTGCTTTCACCTCGACATGCACCCCTAGAGTTGAGAACCCTCAGCAGTGGGTGTGGGGGTGAAGCCCTGCAGGTGTGAGGCACAACCCCCACAGAAAGCAGTAAAATAGTGTCCTGGCGCTTTTGTCCTGAGGCTTTAGGTTGTCGTGAGTGCTGGAAAATGTTTTCGCAACTTGACTGAGTGATAGTAATCGCTTTAGGCATTCACTGTTATCACATAAACCCCTTTGGCCAGACCTGAGGATTTGAAAGTACCCCACACCCTGTCTCTCTCCCTCATAAGTTTCTTGAGGTCCCAGGATAGCCACTTAGCTTCCCGTACTTTGACGCTGAGCTTTTTAAGTGGGCCGTGCTTATTAGCAGCTGGCAAAAAGTTATTAATGAAGTATTCTAGGGCTGCATCCAAGCTTGGAGCTAGTTTGATTTATGGCCAGTTGACCGCGGCCAGAGTTCTAAGAAAGGAGCATAGGTCAAATTTAGAGTAGTCCCAGGTCCAAAATATTCTAGGAGGTGGGTGTAAGGAAGTCATCTTTCCAGATACCGTATGTAGGGGAGTGGTCACTCAAGGAGTCCACTAAGGTGCCAGCCAGTTTGAATATATCAGGATTTGTGACTAAGATCCAATCCAGTTTGGTATAGTTACCAGTTTTCACATTTAGTCTGGTCAGTTCCTAGATTAGGTTAGGTCAGCCTCTAATAGGGAGGATTTTAGGTCTCCATTGGTGTGGGGCCCCCAGTGTACATGGAAGTCTCCCAATATAACCTTCGCACCCTGGGTAAGACAAGGCAGTACAGCTAATAGTAACCTTAAAGATGCAGTGGCAGTCTTGGGAGGGTTGTATACAGACCCTATCAGCAAAGAGTTTGTCCCCACCCCAGTAGGAGTTTTACAAATACAGCCTCACAATCTGAGTTACTAAGGTCTGGTATTGAGACAAGAGAAGCATTTATGGAGGATTTTACATAGATCAAGACACCTCCCCCTTTTTTCCTTATTCTGTCCTGTCTAAAAGTCCAGTAGCCATTTAGTTCAACCTCATGGTCTAGTATATGGGGTTTGAGCCAAGTTTTGCTGATTGCAATTACATTCGGGGAGTATAAGCTCACCCAGGCCTCTAGTTCATGCATTTGTGGCCTTAGGATATTAATATTCATATGAGTTATTTTTGACCCTTTAATAGTATCCCATTTGGACCTGTTGGAAGTGGCAATCTGAACATTAGTGTGTGTGTGTGGTTCTGTATATCTCCTCCAAGCATCAGCTTTATACACATAAGGAATTTGACTACAGACTTAGATATTGGAGGGAGGAGTCCATCGTTTATGGACACCAGTATATGTCACTATATGGTACAGGATCCCTCTTTGCCTAAGACCTTGCATGTATATTATAGCGTAATCAAGTTTATCTAGAGGATGCTCTGACAAACTTTGATGGTGTAGGGGGTCAACACCCTGCTCAAATTCTTGGTGTATTGGATGCAGGATACAGTCAGAGCCCAACACTGCCAGAATATACAAAGCGACAAGTAATAGAACCTGAGCCATCTTATTTATTTATTTAAAAGTTGATAACTGGGAAAGGCACCATGAGCCGAAGCTCATTTCCAGGTGTGACCAGGGGAAGGGGATGAAAGGAGAGTGAAATTGGGGTGACAGAGAACCTTCTTACTTTAAAAAATCCAATATCAGCTGGCCCGGTGGTGCTGAGGGCTGAGGCGTAAGACACCTTACCTCGCACCACGCTGGCGACCTGTGTTCAGGAAAGAGCACAGGCTGCCAGGGGTCGGCAGGGGAGGAGAAGGATTGAGCCTCCGCTGAACTGCACTCCTTCTCCGGGGGGGGGGGACTATGCAATCAATACATGCCTGGCCCTTAGCAGAGGCTGGGGGTTGGCACACCGATGCAACAAGAGGGCAGAGCTAAGGCAGATGTCTGGAGGAACGCGCGCGGAGGCGTGCATGCTCCCTCCTTGTGGCATCATAGCATGCCATAGCTTGGGGAAGAAAAGGAGGGAAAAAAAAGTGTGGTCTGGGCGTGCCTACATGACTGCCGAGCCTCACACACGCCGCCTCCGCAATGGGCAGTAATCCCTCTCCAGCTCTGGATTCGTGTGTGAGGCAGGTTGAGGGATCCCCGCTGCCCCACCACAGGGGGCAAGCCGTGGGGTCGCTGGAGAAAGGGTAAGCTGCTAGCGGGGGATGGGGCTGGGGCCTCGGGCAAGAGGAACTACCACCCGGGGCCAAGGAGAGAAAAATAGAGTATAAAAAAAAAAAAAATCCAATATCACCTTTTACCTGCCAGTACTCTGCTAGGTTGCACATCAGGTAACTGCTTTATAACAAGACTATGTTCCTTCCTCAACCCTACAATTAATAGACAATAAGCATCAATTCACAATAAGTCATTATCACACAAATTGACTCAGGCCAATAAATCTGGCGGTATTCATAAGAACATAAGAATGTGTCGGCAGATGGGGACCGTGTGGCCCTATTCTATTCAATTAAGCAATTATCAGGGGTGTTGTCAAACATTTATACAAGGTTCAGCACTTTCCTTCCTGTGTGAGCATTTGTCAAGGTTCTAAATACTAATAAAGAAAAAAATACAGGAACAGGGCCAGCACATTGAGAAAATACAGCAACTGTGGTAACCCTTTTTTTTTTTTAAATCCTCTTCTGGGCTACTCTGAACCCCGCTCCTTCAGGGGACACGTACTGTGTCTGCCCCAGCTTCTCCACCTTAACCTGCACCCTCCAGATCCCCCATGGAGCCATGGTTCTTTCCCTCAGGTGGGAACGAGGTAGGACGCTTCACCCCGATACTTGCAGTTCGTCAGGTCTTGGCAGGGTCAGGAAGGTGCAAGCTTAATGGGGTCTGCCCAAGTGCTCCATCATCTCAGGGCTTGGAGAGCTATTTTCTCCTGCTCTGGGGATGTGACTTGCGCCAGACGCCAAGGCTTGACAGCCAGGTCAGCCCGGTGGTGCTGAGGGTTGAGGCATTGAATGCCACAATTCTTGCCATGCCAGAGACCTGGGTTTGGCAATGGACTTATGTAGCCAGGGGTTAGCAGGGGACGGAGAGGATGGAGCATCTGGAGGACAGTTCTCCTCTCCCTGGGGAGGGATCCAGGGTTGCTCGGTGTCCTGGCAGCCCCCGATGGAGATCGGTGGCACTGCAGGTACACCAGCCGATGTCATGGGGGCAGAGTGCAGCAGATACCAGCAGGGCAGCCATGTTCAGCCATCATTGCACGCTGCACTCCTAGGGGAGGAACTAAGAAAAATCCCCATCCTCGGGGATAGGCGATGGCACCTCACCCCGCCGAGCCACACTCCAGCACCGGGCTTCTCTCCTCACCAGGGCGGACCACCAAGCCAGCACATTATATTTCAGATAGAGCACCCTGGACAGATAGGGCAGCCCCACCTCAGGGGGTGCAGAGCTGGGGGGGGGGGTCTGTCAAGCTGGTGCGGGGTGAGAGAGAGCTTCAAGTGGGAGGTAGAGCTTGCAGTGAGCAGTGGATGCCTGAGAGAGTTCCCCGATGGAATGGTGCATAAATAAAGTCTACAAAAAAAAAAAGGCTTGACAGCCGACGTCTATCACGTCCCTCCCCTTTGCAACTGGCTCAGGTGCTCGCTGTACCCCAGGCCTCCGCCTGGGGCCAGTCGCATGCCGAGAGCCTCTGCCCCCCTTCCTCCTGGAGAAAGCAAGCAGTCCCTTGGATGCTTCTCCTTCTCTCCCTGGCTGGCCCTCTGACTTCCTGGGTTGTTCCCAAACTGGGCTATGCCGGTAAGCTATAGTGTTACCTCCAGCTGGCTGGCAGTGGTAAACTTTTTTCTCTTGTCTACTATGCATATGTCAAGAGACTGACAGTAGGGCTGGTCTTAGGTGCTCCTGGTCTACTACTTAAAGAGTGATGGGGGTGCGGGAGGGAGGGTGGAAAAAGGAAAAAAATCTACCACACTGGGCAGCACAAGCCTAGGGTTGAGAGACTCTTTTCCCAGACAGGTACAGTCCCTTTATAGCAAGCTGGGAGTGGAGAGAAGACTATCAGTTCTGTTTTTTCTCTTCTCCTGGGTTACAGTCCCTCCAATTAGAAGATTTGTTTTTGGCGCAGGGCCAAGTTCAGGTACAGCCATGAGGTCCTGATGTGGTTATGAAGAAACAGAAGAATATGCTAGCCAATCTAGGTTCTGCTGCAACTGCGAGGTCCTGATGTGGCTAGGGAGAACAAGAGATTAGCTTGCCGATGCAGGAAGAGGGTGACAGTTCCTTTAGCACCCTCTCAACCCCCAGTCCCCCTCAATGATCCGTCGCTGACTTAAGAGTGGAGCAGAGGCACTGAACAGATCAAGGACTCCAACATGCAGATTGAAATTAGGTGCTTGTACTGTGGCCACACTGACTGAATGTTTTCTGTTGCAGGGTGCCCGTTGGGCTGAATGCCCCATCTCTTTTCTGCCACACTGGGCAGAACAAGCAAAATTCAGATTTAAAAATCTGCTGCACTGGGCAGCGCAAGCCTGGGGTAAAGACAGATTCTTTTTCCAGACAGGTACAGCCCCTTTTTAGCGAGCTGGGAGTGGAGAGAAGATTCTCAGTTCTGTTTTTTCTCTTCTCCTGGGTTGCAGTCCCTCCGATTAGAAGAATTTTTTTTTGACGCAGGACCAAGTTCAGGTGCAGCCATGAGGACCCAATGCAGCTATGAAGAAACAGAAGAATATGCTAGCTGATCCAGGTTGTGGTGCAGCCGCGAGGTCCCGATGTGGCTAAGGAGAACAAGAGATTAGCTGGCCGATGCAGAGGAAGGGTGCCAGTTCTCTTAGCACCCTCTCAACCCCTGTTCCTTCTCGATGATCCATCGCTGACTCGTCTTACTATCCTTGCCTTGTTCTTCCTCTTTTTGCTTGTATACCTAAAGAATGTTTTATTCCCCTTCTTTACTGACTTAGCAATGTTCTCCTCAGTTTGTTCCTTGGGGCTCCTAACTGCTTTCGCTGCCTCCCTTTGCTTCTTCTGATAACCCTCCCTGTCCTCTTCCCTTTGTGTTTCCTTGTACCTTTTGAATGCCAGTTCCTTTGCCTTTACTTTCTCCGCTACTTTCATGGAGAACCATAATGTGCTCTTTTTTATCTGCCTGTCACAGGGGTTTGTTGCCTTCTGTATGGCCTTCCTCATTTCTGCCCACTGCTCTACCCCCTCCATTTTCCCTATCCCTGCTAGTGCTTCCCCACGGCACTCCCCCATTTTCTTGAAATCAGCCCTCCTTAAGTCCAGGACCCTCATTTTAGTTTGATTTGTTTCTGGACCAGTTTTTATATCGAACCACACTGTATGATGATCACCTGTCCCCAGGTGGCTCCCCACTGTGACATAAGTGACACTGTCCCTATTGGACAGTACCAGGTCCAGTATCCCCCCATGTGTTAGTTCTCTAACTATTTGCCTGCATGGAGTCTAGGATTTTTCTTCTACTTCCTGTTGCTACAGCTGGGATGCTCCAATCCACATCAGGCATATTGAAGTCTCCTACCAGCAATATCTCCCCCTTGTTTGCCATCCTTGGATTTCCTCCATCAATTCCTTAACTTAACAAGGAGATTCCAACCTACTGGAATTACAGGAAGGAATATCAGTAGCCATTTTTTCAACTTCACAAGTAAAGAACTTACTGAAGGCATCTCAAATAAGTAAGGAGTTAGAACAAGGTGTTTCATTCAACTGGATTGAATTAGTTATAATCTGTGATTTTCCCCCTAACAAATAATTTAATCCTTTCAGAAAATGATGTGAGTCTTTAATAGCTGTGGACTGCTTTTCAATATAACTGACTATATATACTGACTATATATGACTGGGTGGACCATAGGCCTTTATCTGCCGACACTGTCTATGTATCTACAGTATGTACAACAGTGTGACTTACAGTCATGAGTTAACTTCCTTCACATTCCCTACTCCTAATTTTTTTTTAATATTTTAAGCATTATATCACAATCTTACATAGACAGAAACTTGGTTCTAAGTATAAAAAGTGATAAAGGTACAGATACACAACAAATCAGGATAGGGAGGAGCATTAGATTCTGCCCAGGGGAGGGCTGTTGTGGGCCTGGTATACAGAAGGGCAATGTACATTTCACTGATGCCTTTTACTGATGATTGCATGATTAGTAATTAAAAGGGCTAACTTGAGTTACTTTTTAAGGGCATTGTATGAAATTAAAGGTAAAATTAACTACCTAAGGAGTTAATGAAAGGGATGAATGGAAGGGGGCAGTCTTGGGTAAACTGAAAATTGTGTGAAGGAAAATCCAGGGTTAACCTGGGCTACTGGTTTTACTTTTTAAAGGAAAGCTATCCTTTGTTGAGTCTTCCACCACTGCAAAACTTTCACTCTGATTTGGCTTTTCTGAGAAAAGCGTCTTTTTTCTCACTCCGCAAAGTAGTTTAATTTAATTACGAAACGTCCGCTACCAGGAAGTATGGAATGGCTCCATTAACTGTAAAGGTGCAGTGCCGTATCATGTGCTTCAGTGCATTTGTATTGAAGTGCACAGCGCAGTGCCGCACCTTTAGAGTTAATGGAGCCACCCCAGCGTTCACCATACTTCTGAGTAGTGGACTTTTTGTAATTAAATGAAACTACTTTGTGGTGCAAGAAAAAAAACACACTTCTCAGAAAACCTAAACTGGAGGGTAAGCTTTGCAGGGTTGGGGGCCACGGCAAAGGACAGCTTTCCTTTAAAGAACTTGTGGAAATTTAAAGTAAGGATAAATTGTTAGGGAAAGTGATCTTATAGGGACAAATAGATGATTAATGGTGTTGTAGCTGGTTAGGACGGGTACAGTGCATGCTGAAATTGCAGTACATTATTTATTTATTGAGAGATTGGAATTATAAACCTTTGACTCAGAGACTCCTTTGCAAAGGCTCCATGTCATGGAAGTACAAAACAAGAGAAACGGACAAAACAGTGAAAGGTATTACAAATGAATGCAGAGGGTAAAACAACCCAGAGTCAAGTACGGTACAAAGGTAATGAACAATACATTGAAAGGTATTTCATCTGAATGCGGAGGGTAAAACAACCCAGAGTCAAGCATGGTACAAAGGTTTCAAGCAAATTAAGCTATTGCATACATTCAAATTTCAAGGATGATACAAGGTTTCCTAAGCCAATAAAACAGATGCTTAAGTTAAAGGCACAATACATCAGACGAATCAGTTAGAGTAGAGGAGAGGGAGGGAGGATGGGGGCAGAAGACACAGAGGTTTGGCTTGGCACACCAGTAAAAGAGGGGCGACTATGCGAGTGGACAGCTCATGGGCAGTCACAGGTACTGGCGGTGAGTAGTTGTTCTCTGAGTTTTAGTTTGAAATGACCAAGGTTCTGGACACATGAGGTATCAGGGGGCTGATCATTTATCCAGAGTGGAGCCCTATAGTGAAAGGCACATTGTCCCAAGGACGTTCTGCAGAATGAGACAAGCAATGTGACTTTAGCTCAGCCTCTAGTATTCCTTGTGGATGGTGCATGCTGAATGAGGTTAAGGAGCCCGGTGAGGGACTGACCATTGACAATCTTCCTGGCAAGGAGGCAGGTGTGGTATTTCAGCCAGCCTTCAAAGTTGAGCCAGTTGGAGGGCTGATAAAGGTTACAGGTGTGAGTCACCCTATCACACCCTGTGACAAGACGACAGCCCCATTCAGGGTGACCTTAATTCTGCAGTGTGGTATTGTCAGGTGTGCCATAGAAGATGATCCCATAATCCAATAGGGAAAGGACAGAGGAGGTAACTATTAGACAGAGGGCTGCAGGAGGCATACACCGTTTGTTCCTGTAAAGGAGGTCAATTCTGGCATTAAATTGTGGCAGAGCTAAGACGATGGATATGTTCATGATAGTTTAGTGAGAAGTCAAGGGTAACACCCAGATATTTAAAGGAAGTCACTTGTTCTAGCTGTGAGTGTTGACAGTTAAGTATGCACAGTGGGGTGCCCCTGTATTTGTTTTGATGATGAGTGAAGACTACAGACTTTGTTTTTTTGTTATTTAACACCAGTTTATTGGTGGAGAACCATAGATATGAATGAGAATCCATACGTATGGAATGAGGGTTGCTGAATGTTGGTATGGTTTAATACAGCAGTGCTTTAGGGAAAGGGGAGCATAGTCAATGTGTCTTAAGGGAGTGGGAGAATAGGAATACTGAGGATTGCTCTCATTGTGTCTTAAGGGCATAGGAAGCTAGGAATACTGAAGACTGCTCTAGGAGTACCTCAAGGCATAAACAAGGTGCAGGTGGGGGACCTTTTCCAATGTAGGAGATAACCTTCACCAATGGCATATTCCTTCTTCAATATATCAGTTTGCAGCAACAGACTATGCATGTCCTTCCTCTGCACGTGTCAGCATCTACTGATCTCAACTTTCACTGAAAACCTAAAGGTAATCTCAACCTCCCTTACAGAGCCAGCTTGTGGAAGGGCATTATTTGACTGCCAACAGCCGCTGATAGTTTTTGCCTGGTCTTTCTCCCCTACCACCTGCTTGGACACTGCCTGGAATCTACTGGTGCTTTAAGCCACTCCTCATTTTACAAGGCATTTGTGGACTCTCACTCAGTGCAATTTAACTGTGGCTTTCTGGATGTTGATACCTGAGTTCTGGCTACCAATTTAGTGCAATTTAGCAGTGTTGTTGTAACTCTGTCAAACTGTGCTTTCAACCAGATCGGTGTGTTAACATCTGCTACTCGCTAGATTCTGCCAGTACTGTGCTAAATTATAGTTTGTTAAAACTACTGTTTTAGAGTGTAATTCCAGTACCTGTGTCCTTTCTGAGTTCTGCTCAAGCCCACCGCGTGGTTGTGGTTTCTTTCTGCACATTCTCTGGGCTCCATTGTTTCAGCTTTCAAGCCCTCTCAGGTTACTCCTTGCCTCGCAGTTCACACATGCGCACTGGCTACCTGAGCCAGGACATAACTCAGAACCCCTTCCCACTGCATTTCAACTAAGTCCCTTTGTTCTTTTCCCTTCATAGGCCCCAGGACCCCTTTCCCTTCCTCACACATTTCAGACGCCATATCCAGGGGACAAGTGTGGACCGGGAGGTGCTCTAAAGTTAATCTCAGCCTCCCTTACAGAGCCAGCTTGTGGAAGGGGTGTTAGCCTGTCGATGCTGCACGCCGACTGCTCCGCCCACTCTCCCACCCAGGGCATCCCTTAATATAAGCACCACCCCTGGTCATGTGAATAAGTATTCAAATCTCCCTTTGCAGGTTATATCTGTTTGCCACTAGGTTGTAGCACCTGCTCTACACTTATCCTTGATTCACCTGTTTACTGCCGCTCTTTCTCTACCCTAAGTTTCTCTGCTCCCCCTCTCGCACACCTTATTCCTTTCACCCTTTGGTGACTAGGAGTCACTGCTGTCCCCCTCCCCCTTTTTTTCTACCATCTTGCCCAGGTCCTCTACCTACTTTACTAGGTTCTCTCTCCTCTCCCCACCTCACTTTTGTGGCCCAGTGCAATCCTCCTGACCAGGATTCAAAACTTGCACCTTTAGCACCTTAGTCCGTGCCCCTACCACTATGACAACTGGGCTGCCTCCTTACTGGTAGCCTCACTCCCCCCTTTGTACCCCTGCTCCCTTCTCTACACCCCTTGCCATGTTCTCCCACCACACCTCCTGCTCTTTTACCTCCCTGGCCCCTCTTGTACTTCATCTCCTTATCCTCTGCACCCCCACCCCCCATGGTACCATAACACTGAAGACATCTCACACTGTACACCACCTCCCTAGCCCCTCCCTGTATCAGTTCCACACCCCACTGTTTCTACTCCCCCGATCCTGCACCCCCCACTCCCTATTGCCTCATCTCTGGACTCCCCTTGGCCCTCTTTTTTTTCTTGCCAATCCCCACCCTCTGCTCCCTTCCCATCCCTACCTCCCTCTCTGGACAGGCATGCACTAGCGCCTCTGTTCCCTCCCGTCATAGACTACGTCTGGCACTTCTCACATTGATATCTGTCCTCCTCCTGATATCTGGCAACATCCACCCCAAACCAGGACTCCCCACCAGCCCCTGCCACTCCCCACCAGCTTCTATATATCGCCAACATGAACATCTGTAGTCTACTAAAGAAGTTTTCAGGGCTCCAAGGCTGGGTTGTCCAGCATCAGCCAGATGTCCTGGTGATCATTGAGATGTGGCTTTCTAAGACCATTCCGGACACCTCCATTGCTGTTCCTGGATATGCCCTCTACTGGGAAGACAGAGTTGGAAAGCGTGGAGGAGGCTGCGCCATTTACCTCCGTGACTCTCTCCAAGGTCACCCCCCCCCCACAACTGGAGCTTAGTGCACAGGCCCTATCTCTAAAAATCATCACTGGCACCTCCAGGGCACCGCTGTTTATCACCACTGCCTACACTCCGCCACGTCACCAGAAGCTTGCCCTCCAATCTTTACTCGATTATCTCTCTGAACTCCCGCAAAAATCTGAGCAAATACTGCTGGGTGAGCTAAACATCAACTGGCTTGCTAGCTCTGCCGCTGTGGCCAAAAATGCAAATGCTGCCCTTGCTCTCACACAAATGTTCACCCACCCTTTCTGAATCAACCCCACTAATGGCTCTACCACCCTCCCGGATATTGTCCTATCTAACCGTCCCCACAAAATCACTGACGTCACAGTGCTACCCAATGCACTAGGTGATCACTTCCCCATAATTTTCTCCTGGTCCTGCAAGATACAGAAACTGCCCCCCCGGATTGTCTTCCAATGTCGCTTTAGATCCAGCAAGTTAGGCCAGCTAAAAGACTACCTTGCTCGATGGGATTGGTCACCAATTAACCTAGCTCCTGACATTGACACTGCACTCAGTTACTTTATCGGCTCCTTCAGTTTGGCCTGTGACATCTTCGCTCCCTTTCCAAACTAGTTATCAAAGCCCATGACACCCCCTAGGTTACCCATTCCTTACTCACCCTAACGCACCTCAGGGACAACCTCTGTCACAGAGCTATTGACTTGAGCAAACCTTCTGACAGGCAGGCCTCTCATGTTGCTCGTAACAGATGCACCTGGGCTATCTGTAAGGCCAAAGCTGACCATTACAAATCCTCTCTTGCCTCCTCCTGGGGCTCTGCCTGAAAATTTTGGGACAATATCAAGGAACTAAATGGAAAACCCATCCCCCCCATCCCAGCTCAACATTAATGGCACCATTTCCACTGACCCGCATAGCATTGCGGATACCCTCAACTCCACCTTCTCGGATCTCAGCTCGGTACTTCCTGCTAACTTCTTTGACCCTGTCCCCTCCCCTCCCTCCCCTCCCTCCTCCCTTACTCCACCCTTTTACTTTTGTACCCGCCAATGCTAGAAGCCAAGCCCTACCTCCTCAAAGTATTAACAGGCTCCAGTCAGAGTAACGATTCTTTGGACCTCAAACTATTCCGTCTGGTCCTTGATGTAGTACTTGCCCCCCCCTAACAAATCTTCTGAACCACTGTCTCTGTCTTAGCTAGTTTCCCACCATCTGGAAAACCATGGTCATAACCCTCATTCACAAGGGTGGTGACTGCACCTTCCCTGGGAATTATAGACCCGAATCCATCCCTTCCCCCCTCAAAAGCTTTGGAAAAAATTGTCACGGACCAGCTCACGGACTACCTCACCACCTACAATCTCCTCTGTAGGGAGAAGCATGGCTTCCGCAGAGGCCACAGTACCACCACTGCTCTACTCATGCTTTTCAGCTTCTTATACACTGCTCTAGACAACAAACTCCTAGCCGGTGCGGTGTACATGGACTTGTCAAAAGCTTTTAACACCGTCAACCATCCTCTCCTTCTATCCACCCTTGCCCAACTAGGTTTCTCCCAGGGTGTCAATTCTTGGTTTGCCAACTATCTCTCTTCCCGCTCCCAGTGCGTTAAAATTAATGGCACCCTCTTTGGATGCCACCCGGTCCAGTCCGGGGTTTCTCAGGGCTCTATATTGGGGCCATTGCTCTTTAGCCTTTACCTTAACACTCTCCCCAGTAGCTGCACAGAAAGAGTTCTTCTATATGCAGACAATGTGGTTCTTTTCTCCACCCACCCTGACCCTAACTCTCTTCAAAATGCCCTCCACAGCTCTTTCAGCCAGGCCGAAACTGATTCATTGATCACAAACTGGTGCTAAATCACAAAAAGACAAAGATTATGCTCTTCTCCCACAATCAAAGCAAATTTAAAGACTCCCCGCTACTAATCCGGACAAATAGACTCCTACCGCTCGAACAAGTAAACTCCTTCAGGTATCTTGGCATCATCTTCAACTCAGCCCTCTCCTTCCACGGCCACATCCAGACCCTCTGCTCCACTGTCAATCTCATGACATTATTACCTACTATAGGATTGCCTCCCCCCAAAGTCCTCCAACTTGCAGTTACATCCTCTGTCCTATCCCTTGTCGACTATGGGCTACTGGTCTACGGGGTTGGCGACAACACTGTCCTCCACAGAGTCAAAATGCCCCTCAGTAGGCTACAGTACCAAACTTGCCTCTTTGCTAAAAAAATAGTAGCGGGTTTGACCCCCCCAGGCCTGTACATGCTTATCCGACCTCCACCCACCACCCTCTCCACCCGCAGCTCTTCCAAATCTCCCCTCCACGTACCCAGAGTCAGGACTGCACTGGCCCAGAGATCCTTTTACTATCGAGCCCCATCTTGGTTTAACTCCCTCCCTGTGGCCATCACCTGTGAGCTCAGGTTTGGGCCTTTCAAGACTACTTTCTGGCACCATCTCCTAATCTTCCACAACTGTATATGCCCCTAGCTGCTGTCCACCTCTCATCGTCCCTAGGTCACTCACTTGTTTCTGGTAGCAGCCCACCACCTGACAAGGGACATCTGTCCTGCCTACTGCCCCCATGGATCCCCCCTTATCCTTAACTGCATATAATCCCTTTGTTAGTTGCTTGTTTTTTTGTCTACCGTAACTATTTATATCTATGTTGAGTATTGTACTTCCATAACTACCTGCCTGTATATGAAATTTTAACTTTACTGTATGTTATAGGCCTTAGCAATATCTTGTCATCTTGTAACCTACTGTGACATGGAGCCTTTGTAAATGTGTCTATGACTTAAAGGATTGTAATTCCGATGCCATTAAAAAATAAATAAAATAAAATAAAAAGCCTTCATCCCTATGGTTGCCTTGTTTACTTGGGTGGTGGGGGCTCAAAAAGAAGAAACCCAAAACAAGCTACAGACAAAAAAACTCAGTTCAGTAGCACTGAAACAAGGGTTACCCCAAAGGGCACTGGCAATAAGCCAAGTTTCAAAGAAACACAACATCACACATACTTCCATAATGCAAAGCATCATGTGATGTATGCAAATCACCATGAAATTTCAGATTGACTCAGTTTACAGCAGGAATGCATGATACCAATTTACATGCATTTAACAACACAGCCAACTTAATTTCTATAATACGGTCACCTAGTACTTTTTACCTTTATCAAAAACACCTAGTGCCATGGTATTTTCAACATTTACAGGTTTCATAAACATAAGGGGTGGGATATTCAGAACTGCACCAGGCAGGGGTGCAAGCTGGGCGTAGCGTAACTGGGATGCGCCAGGGCGGTGTCTGGGTGATATTCAGTGGTGCTGTGCCATGGCTCCGCACCATTGAATATGGCACCGTGGCCACCCGCATTGCGCATGGTGCACTGGCACTGTGCCAGCGCAAGTGGCCAGAGAGGAGCAGGGGGATGTGTTAGCACAAGTGCTGTTATTCAGTGGTGGACATGCAAATGGGGCCATAATGTATGCAAAGGCAAATGGGGCCATTTGGTACGCCATTATGGCCCCATTTGCATGCAGGTGCCTGATCCCCTCAGACTTGCGCCTGGGCGCCTCAGTTAGGCTGCAGCCGCCGGGGACCAACGCCTGCCCTCACTGGCAACGCACCCCATTGTCCGATTGCGGGCTGTAAATTAATTCAAACTCCCTGGTGGTCCAGTGGACCTAAGTCCATGCCCGATTGCGGGCTGTAAAATAAATCAAACTCCCTGGTGGTCCAGTGGACCTAACTCCATGCCTGATCGCGGCTGTAAAACAATGCAAACTCCTGGTGGTCCAGTGGTATCCAGTAGCCCCCAACCCGCCCACTCATACTGTGTTCTTACCTTTATGCACTGTGCTGGGTTATTAAGAATATGACAGTTCTGCCCCAAGACCTATTGAGAGTGATATCTGAACCTTGGCTATAAAGGAAACGTCACGCCTGGGGGGGTTGGGGTGTGGGGAAGGTGGGTGGGTAGTCCACAACCACTGGTGACTGCTTCACCACCCTGAGAACTGCCCTTTATAGTAATTCAGCTAACCTCCAGTAACTGATTTGTCAACTATTTAAAAGTAATTTGATGCAAACTGTTACAGAATACTAGTAGACGGTCCAGTTAGCCACAAAGGAAAATCAAATATGCAGTTATTTCAGCCCTTCTGAAGTTGCTCACAAGATTCCGGCGCACAATTGTTCGGGGCAGATTACAAAAATGCAAGTCACACTCTTCATGAGCAGAGGTCCTAAAATGCCTATGTTGAAAATTTGGTGACGATACTCCATAAAATAACTGTGTTACGAGCATGCATTGCGCAATTTGCACGCACGCTCATAAGTTCACAATCTTATAATATTTTCACTCCAGATTTTCAACAGTGCCATTGTTCTGCACCTCCTAATGAACAGTAGAGCTGTCATTTTTCACATCTTGACCAAAATCTGTTTTCGCAGTTCCGGCACAGAATAGCGCGGTCACTGTGGAAAGTCCATGTTCGAGACACATTATGAAAATGACAGTGATACTGTTCATTATCAGATATCCTAAAATGCCTGTGTTGAAAATTTGGGGACTAAAGTCAATAAAATGAGTGTTTTATGAGCGTGCGTTGCCCAGTTTACATGCACACTCGTTACTTTGTGAATTTGTAATAGTTTCACTCCCGCTGTTCATCACTGGCATTTTTCCATACCTCCTTATGAACAGTGTAGCTGGCTGAAATGTGTTTTCGCACGTCCGGCGCAGAATTGCATGGTCGCTGTACAAAATCAGTTTTTGGGACAGTTCCAGGAAATGACGGTGACACTATTTATGAGCAAAAATGCAAGTCACACTCTTCATGAGCAAAGGTCCTAAAATGCCTCTGTTGAAAATTTGGTGGCGAGAGTCCCTAAAATGACTGTGTTGCAAGCGTGCATTGTGCAGTTTCCATGCACTCTTGTAACTTCGTCAATCTGCAGTATTTTCATGCCACATTTTCACCACTGGCATTTGTACACACCTACTTACCAACAGTTCAGCTGACATTTTCCACAGCCTGCCCAAAATATCTTACCGCAGCTGTGGCACACAAGGGCATGCTCACTATGCAAAATCACCTTTTGGGACACATTAACAAAATCACAGCGCTATGCATCTCTAGCTCTGCCACTCCCACTGCCAATGCCAGCGCACCAACATTCGGCATTGACAAATGCTTGTTTAAACTAGGGACACTTTGAGGCCAAATGGGGTTGGTAGTGTCCATTTAAAATGATGACAGTTAAAGAGAAACATGGAAACTGGCTAACAAGGACCATTGAACATCTTGAACAGAGACACACAGACATCACATTTGGTTTTGAATCTACAGGTATTGCTGCTGCCCATTTATACTGCATTAATGAATGACCTAAATGTGTTCACTGATGTTATTGCACTCCCTGATGTTATTGCACTTTTATTTCACTGATGGCACTTTGTCTTGTTCACTGATTCTTAAAAGTACTGCATGTTTTTAAGCTGGTTACTTGTATTAAACATATTTTGATATGCAGCACATTGTCTTTTATTCTATGGTGATAGCTATGGTGTGTAACAAGTGTACTGCACTGAACGAGGACTGCACTGCAAAATGTGGCAACCAATATTCGCTGGTATTTTATTTTAGCACTTTACGAAGAGATAGCGAATGTAGCAAAAATAAAATACCAGCAAAAATAAGGTGTTCTACAGTATTTCTAGTCTTACAATTTGTTCTAGTTGACTCAGCAACCAACTGAAATAAATTAATTTCATTAACCCTATTGTGAAATTGTTTACTATTTCAATGAGACCAACTGATGTTGAAATCACCTGAAAATTATTTTTTTGCTATTTCTTTAATTTCTTTTTATGCCACCTTCATCACTGGCCCTTCCAGACCCCTCAGGCCCAGCAGGAAGCTCCCAAGCCGCCCTCCGGTTGCAGTCCTGCTCCCCACAGAGAGCCTTATATATGCCCCCCAGGTGGGGTCAGGGTGGTGAAGCTTCCCCTCAAATTTAACATTTCATCAGGGTGCATTACAAACCAGCAGGTGATGAGGACACAGGGAGCTCCCATAGGTCATCATTGTGGAAGGTGCCAGGGCCTTTTTCTAGTCTACCCCTGGCCCTGTGCACACCTAACGTGCATCCACGTATCAATGTCAGTGATGTCCCCACCCCACTCTCCATCTACCAGCCACTGCCACCCGTGGTCACTCAGGTGGCAGACTTGCGGGGGAGGATGGGACCCCCCCTTCCCCTGAGGAGGCAAGCATCCTCCAGGATGCTCTAACCTCCTCCCCTCTGCCAGCCCCTGACTACCCGAGACGTTCCAGAACCTGGGTCACCAGTGTCTGGAGCAATAGTTCTACTGCTGTGTCCCAGGGCCAGGCATTTTTTAGGTATTTCTAATCATCATCTTTAATACAATTTAGAAAGTGGGAGAGTCCAGTTTTGCTATTATTGGGAGGTAAATAAACGTTAGAAACACTCACATTTTTTTGCCTGCCAAGATGGGCCCAGGAAGGTGCTCTTGGGAGTGTGTCTGATACAGTTATCTGTTAGCCATGCCCCCCAATAATTCCTAATATTTAACTAATACCTTTTGGTCCCTATAGACTCAATAAATCTCCATTCACTAAAAAATACCACCAACGACTTAATCTGGTTCAATGTCAGTTGGCATTCATCTGTATTCATAGAGTGTGTCCAGTTCAGCCAACTTCGGTATGAAGCAAAGAGTTTATTCAGGGAGCATATCACACCAGTCAAGGCATAACAGACATCAAAGACAGATTGGTATAAATGAGCCCACTCACTCAGATAGTATTTAACAGTTTTTTACTTTTGTTTTATGTACTTCTGTATTTCAGATACAGTATATAAATCCTTCATCAGTGAAACGCTGTATCAATTTTTATGTATTTTGTAAGTATTATTGTTCTCACTGTACCTATGTTTATAGTAAATTGAATATATAGTTAGTAAGTAACCTGGGTGTGGTTCCAGAGGACAGGAGGAGGGCACATGTAGTCCCATTGCACAAAAGCAGCAGTAGGGAGGAGGCGGGGAATTACAGGCCAGTCAGCCTCATCTCAGTGGTGGGAAAGATCATGGAGACACTGCTGAAAGAAAGGATAGTGGCACACCTGGAATCCATGGATGCCCAGGATCTGAGGCAACATGGATTCACAGCAGGAAGGTTGTATCAAATGAATCTGATAGATTTTTATTAATTGGGTGACTAGGGAAGTAAATCAGAGAGGGGCAGTAGACGTCGCTTTCCTAGATTTCAGCAAAGCCTTCGACATTGTCTAACATAGAAGGCTGGTTAACAAGATGAGTAGTCTGGGCAAGGGGAGACAAGGTGGCAAACTGGGTTAGGAACTGGTTAACAGACATGAGACAGAGGGTGGTGGTAAATGGGGTACAATCTGGGGAGAGGGGGGTGATCAATGTGATACCGCAGGGATCAGTACTGGGACCAGTTCTGTTTAATGTCTTCATCAGCGACATTGCAGAGGGGCTAGAAGTGAAGGCCTGCTTCTTTGCGGATGACACCAAGATCTGCAACAGGGTGGAGACTCCAGAAGGGGTGCAGAAAATGAAGAGGGACCTGGAGAAGCTTGAAAGATTGTCGGAGATGTGGCAACTAAAATTCAGTGCAAAAAAGTGCAAAATAATGCACCTGGGTAGAGGGAACTCTGGGGAGAGCTACGGGTTGGGGGAAGGAACTGACTGTCACCAAGGAGGAAAGGGACCTAGGGATTATCATCTCTGATGACTTTAAGGTATCAAAGCAGTGCACAAAGGTTTTGGGGAGGACCAGTGCCATGCTGGGGTGCATAGGCAGAGGCATTACTAGCAGAAGATGGGAGGTGGTGATGCCATTGTATAAAACATTGGTAAGGCCTCACCTGGAGTACTGCATGCAGTTCTGGAGGCCACACCTGCACAAGGGCATAAACAAGGTGGAGACTATCCAGAGAAGGGTGACAAAGATGGTGCAGGGCTTACACCACAAACATAATGAGGAGAGACTAAGGGACCTCAATATGTACTCACTAGAGGAGAGCAGAGAGAGGGGGGACATGATTGAAACTTTCAAGTACCTCAAGGGCATAAACAAGGTGCAGGTGGGGTATCTTTCCAGTGCAGAAAAGGTACTAAAATAAGGGGGCACAATATGAAATTGGAAGGAGGTAGATTAAGAGGTAACGTGAGGAAGTTTTCCTACACAGAAAGGGTAGTTGATGCTTGGAATAGTCTGCCACAGGAGGTAGTGGTGGGAAGCACAGTGGGGGGGGTAGTTAAGCATGCCTGGGACAGGCACAAGGGAACCTTGAGAGGGAAGGGAGTGATGAAAAGCTTTTGATCACATATGGTTAGTTGCCACATACAATGTATAGGGCCTACAGGCAGACTGGATGGGCCTGATGGTTCTTATCTGCCGACAAGTTCTATGTTTCTATGCAAGTAAGTAAGTAAAACTTTATTTAGTTAGGCGCCCAATCCCTGGAGCTCTGGGTCACATACAGAATATACAGTTAGCAGGGTCACAGTTTAAATAGTCAGCAGAATAAATAAATAAATATATTAAATACATCAGGCATGATTTAAATTATGTCTACAGGGTACCCTAAATTAAAAAGGTGGGTCTTTAGGCCCCTCCTTAACACTTCTAAAACAGGGGCCTCCCACAGAGATTCTGGGAGAAATTTCCAGAGGACTGGGCCGGCCACCCCAAAAGATTGATCATTCGAGGTTTTCAGCCCAGTCCTTGGAACGGCCAGGAGGCACTGGCTGGAGGAGGAGGAGGAGAGGGAGTAAGCCAAGATGGTGGGGGTAAGGAGATCTGACAGTTAGCCAGGGCCTGATCATATAGGGCCTTATAGGTGAGCAAGCTCACCTTGAAGAGAACCCGCCACCTGACTGGCAGCCAGTGCAGACCCCACAGGACTGCGGTCACATGACAGGATCTTGATGATCCTGTCAGCAGCCTGGCCACAGCATTCTGCACTAGCTGCAGCCGATAGAGGTTCACCCCATTGACCCAAAGGTATAGAGCATTACAGTAGTCAAGTTTTGATGTTATGAAGGCGTGCACCAGTGATGGCAGATCCTCGGGCAGAGTTAGGGGTTTAATCTGGGCAATGCTTCTCAAATGGTAAAAGCTACTTTTGACGACAGCTAACACCTGAGCCTCAAATGTTAGCCTGTCATCGAGGATCATGCCCAGTTTCCTCAACCTAGAGGATGTCATCAATGGTGTCGACCCCAGGACCAAGCCTGTTGTCATCCTGGAAGTGTCCCCATCATGCTCGTGGCCAGGCTCCATCACTAAAACCTCCGTCTTGTCAGGGTTAAGTCTCAGCCAGTTAGAGTTCATCCAGTCCTGGATCTTGGCAAGGCATTTATTCAGCACTTCGACAACCACTTGTCCCTGGTGCAAAAGACATGTATAGTTGAATATCACATGCATAGCAGTGAAAACTCAAACAGTACTGTCTAATGATCCTCAACAAAGGCAGTATGTATGTTTGGGAATGTGCCCAGAAGGTCGGAGGTCCGGCCAGGGAGGGAGGAGACTTGAGCGTCTTAGGACTGTTTGCCTTCTCTAGGAGGGAGGACAGGTTGTAGGTCAGTGCTTGACTGACCTCAGATGGAGGCCTGAATACAGTAAGCTTCCGATTGTATGTAGCGGGGAGCATGATGGATGTCGGCGTTTGCGCCTTGATGTCAGGGCACATGTCATGACCCAGAACAATGTAAAAAATTACTCCTCGCACTCCTGGTAGATGGCGCACCCAGCACAGATCCCCAGTGCCCCTACCTGTCCCGGGCTGATGTCCCCACAAAATCCAAAAGTTCGAGGTGTATGAGCCCCACCTCATCCTCGCCTGTGGGGAACAACCAAGGCTCCATGGGGGACTATCACTGTGAGTTCCAGGTAGGTGAGCGGGCACAAATGCCATAGGTGTCTCCCAAAGAGGTGGAGTGCAAGGGGCAGAGGGAACATTAAAAAAAAAAAAAGGCAACATGTACATTGAGAACAGCATCGGTGATAGGATCAAGCCTTGAGGAACTCCACAGGTCAGAGGCAGAGAGGAAGAGGAGAAATTCCCCATCACCACCTTCTGCCTCCTAACTGAAAGAAAGGACTCAAATTAGTTGATGACAACACCAGTGAGTCCACAGTACTCTCTAAGGTGATACAGCAACACAATGTGGTCCACGGTATCAAATGCTGATGATAGATCGAGGAGAATGACGACTGACCATTCTCTTCGATCTCTTACCATGAGGAGGTCATTATGCACCTGGACTAGTGCTGTCTCTGTGCTGTGCCTTGCCCTAAACCCAGATTGGAATGGCTCATAGATGTCATAGATCTCCAGGTGTTCCTCGAGCTGCAGAGCTACCATCTTCTCAACAACCTTCCCTAAAAATGGGCAGTTGGAGATTGGTCTATAATTCGCTAGGATGTCGGGGTTGAGAAATGTTTTTTTGAGAAGGGGCTTTACCAGCACCTCCTTCAAGGTGTCAGGAAAGACCCCCTCCAAAAGCGAACACCCAACTGTCCCAGTGACTACTGGACCAATAACCTCAATGCATCCCACTAGAAGATGCGTCGGGCCAGGGGCCAGTTCACAATAAGTGGGCCACAGCTTCGAAATCAACCTGGAGACCTCAGCCATCCCTATTGGTTGAAACTCTGCCCAGACAATAGGAGTGCCCTGCTCCATCCAGACTCCACCCTGCGGGTCTGGTGCAAACCCACTGGCAAGATCCCTGCCTGAATGGAGGATACATTGTCAGAGAAGAACAGAGTAAACTCTTCACATAATCCTACTGAAAAAGTGTTTTTCGGCTGTAGACAGACAGGATGGAGAAGCCTGTCCACAGTCCGAAAAAGCTGAGCTAGTCTATTCCTCCCTGCTGCAATCTCCCTAGATAGGAACGTTGCCTTCTAATGGTCAATTGCCCTCTAATAGTCACTATAGTGATTTCGCAAAGCCAGTCTATCCTCCTCTAGCTGGGTCCTACACCAGCAATGCTCCAGCCTCTGACCCATGGACTTCATCACCCTGAGAGCCCCATCAAACCACAGGGGGATCTCAGGTGAGAAGACCTGGGTCATATACAAATTGGTGTGATGGCACTGAGCGCCTCAGAAACAGTCCTATTATAGGCTGCAACCAACTCACCTTAGCCTACAGCACTAAGACCAGAAAAATCAACTACCACCATCAGTGCCTCTGAGGACAATCCCCTTAAAGGGCGATAGCTGATCATTTCAATAGGGAAGGGACCATCGGGGGAGCTCCAAATGAGAACTTCACTGTGCAATGATTGGAACAAATGACCCAATCAATATCAAGATCGGTGACCTCAAGACCCAGTGAGAATAGCAGTTCCAAGGTGTGGCCATGGTGATGAGTCGCAGAGGCAACTGCCTGTGCTAGGCCCAGTGATGTCATTAGCTGGAGGAGGTCAGAACCAAGTTGCAAGAATTCATCATCAATCCAGGCATTGAAGTCCCCCAGAATAAGCCATCTGGGTGACTCCAACACCCTGTCGGCAATGAAGTCCGCCACCTCCTGCAGAAATTCTACACTTGACCCCAGGAGGAGGTAGACGAGGAGAATTCTGCAACCTGCACCCCCACACACTGCCACACATTCAAATGGCCTGGTAGAGCCCACCAAATGCACAGAGAAGTTCAGGTCAGATCTAAAACAGATGTCTACCCCCCCCCCCCGCAATCCTCCTCGTGCAGTGTGCTATGGAGAACCTGGCCAGGACCAATGTCTCTAAAACTGGCCCTGCAACATCCCCTAGCCAGATCTCCATGATGCACGCCAGGTCAACTGAATAAATCAAGTCCGACATGATCATGGTCTTATTCCTCATTGACCTGGCATTGCACAACACCACCTGAAGGGGATCAATGAAGGCTGTAGGCCCTCTGGTTGCCTGCCCACACAGTCTGGTGGGAACCCTAGGAATGGAGACCAAACACGTCAGGCCTCTCTCAAGGCTCCTTTTCATCCTAGGGCACCTGCTGCCCCGTACCACCCCAATCCCTCTCTCCTCCGTTGAGCTCCCAGCACCCCGCCACTGACCCCACCCCGCCCCCTAGCAACACCCAGCTCCCTACAATGCCTTATAGCGGCAGTGGGAGGGGGATTGCAAAAAGGGCAGAGGTCACACAGCAGGGCTGTGGGGTAGCTAATCTGGAGGGGCCTTAGACTCCTGCACATGACTAATTAGCTAAAATAACTAAGTTAAAATAAAATCTCAAAATAACAAAGCCAATTAAACAATAACAATGTAACCAGGACTTATAAGTAATATAATCCTAACTACTCACTCGTACATCATTCACACAATAAATACAATAAAAAGGTTCCCTACGCAAACAGTCACTAATCACAATCTATCTAAACCCAAATACCACCCACAATCACCCCAATCCAAAAATAAATATACTTATTTACTCAACACCATAAAACTAAGGAGCATCCTCAAACTTAAGTCTCAATGCAACTTCCAGGAGAAATTTTTTCAGTCTGCAAAATCAGAAGAAGGGAGATAAAAAAGAAACCCCTAACCAGTGCTCTCACCACTGACTGGGAGAAAGAGTCACAGTTTTTTTGTTGAATATTCTGTTTATTGAAAGTTTTTACACACAGTACATATATAACATACAACAACAGACAACTACAAGAACTGACAAACTCAGACCCTAAGTAAGCTAGTAATAAATAATAATACATAGATGCAATCGAGTGTGCGTTCCATTACATACCATTGTAAATATACAAGTACTCACAGTTACATACATAGGACCAGGGAGACCAACTCCATTCTATGCAAATTAATAATAACATTGACAACTAATAAATGATGAATAACCAACTAATGAAAGATGCCCTTCAATTTATATTGGCATTTATGCTAATGTTTATATATTCAGCCCTGTGCAGAGCATCATATTTTCAGAGATACGCAAGGACGCCAGGAAGGGTGCCCAATCCCTCAGGAAAGCCTCCTCCCTATCTCTAACCAGTAGTGTAAGCCTTTCCAATGCTAGACAGCGAAGGGTCATTCTCCGCCACTCAGTCACCGTAGGCCTATTCCCCGAGACCCAAGTATTCTGATTACAATGCCGGGCCAATACAAACAGGACTCTCATCCATCTAGGCAATGGTAGCCACTCCTCCTCCTCCCCTCCCACTGCCTCCACCCCAAATAGGCAAACCAGGGGTTCCCGAGGCAGCTGCCCTCCAGTCATTCTATTTACCTCTTGCACTACCTCCCCCCAGAACTTAGCCAGGACCAGACATGACCAAAAACAGTGGAAAAAAGGTACCCAGCCCCCTGTTACATCTCCGGCACAGCGGGGATACTGCAGGATGTGCCCTGTGGACCGCCACCCGGGGGCCAGTATATTCTATGCAGAAACTTTTAAAAGGCCTCCTTAAACTTATTACATACTATGATCCCCTCAGGCATACCCAAAACTAATTTCCAATTCCCCTCCGATATTTGCTGTCCTAAATCCCTCTCCCAAAGGGCCTTCGTAGCACCAGTTAAATCCGGTAGGTTTTGCTTACCCTGTTTAGCCACTTTTCCTATGAGTCCTTTCAGGTCTTTCCTAGCCTGGTATACCATCTGCTCTACCATATTTGGATGCAGCCCTCCCCTGTCCCCCATTCCCATCTTTCCCACAACTGCTTTCACCTGCAGGTATCAAAATAATTAGGATGTCCCCAACCTCATGTATCGCCTAACCCTATCAAACACCCTGAGCTCTCCTTTCTCCAGCGAGACACCCACATAGGCAACTTCTCCCCATTCCAGAAATCCCCTATCTTCCATCCCAGGCAGAAAAAAAGGATTCTTCACTATCGGTAGTAACACGGTCTCCCTCTGAGCCAAACCTTTCCACCACCACAGATGATCCCAAGCCTCCAGTGTTTCTCTAACTAGTGGATTACCACTCCCCAACTCCCTATATGCCCGGAGTCCTTTACCATGAAGGTAGGCTGTAAGTCTCCCTGGGGTTCCCCACTGTTCCAGCTCTACCCAACTGGCCATCACTGGCCTGTGGACCCAATCAGCTATCCCCCTAAGCTGCACCGCCCTGCAGTAGATGCCCAAGTCCGGGAAATTAAGCCCCCTTTAGTCCTGTCCACCTTAAGCCATTTCAGGCTAATTCTGGGCTTCTTGCCCTGCCAAATAAAGTCTGAGAACCCCTTCTCTATTCTTTTCATATCCCCCATCGTTAGCCTCACATGCAGCATTTGCATAGGATATAGGATGCGGGGAAGGATGTTCATTTTTATCAAATTAATCCTCCCAATCCATGACACAGGGAGTTGCATCCATCATTTGAGGTCTGCCAAGACCGACTTAATCAGAGGGTGATAATTTAACTTGTATAGCTCTTCCCATCTCCTTCCTATCCTGACCCCTAAATATTTGAAATCCGTCTGGACCACCTTGAATCCCATTCGCTGTACCTCTTGGCCAGCATCCGGGAATCCCATGACTTCAGATTTTCTAACATTAATCTTATAACCTGAGAAACCTGCAAACCTCTCGATAATGTCCATCAAGTGTCCCAAAGAGTTGTGCAGGTCTCCCAGGAACAGCAGCATATCATCCGCATATAACGCCACCTTATGCTCCTTCCCCTCTGCTCCCCCTATTCCCACCACACCCTTATGCTGGCGTATCACCGACACCAAAGGTTTGATTGCCAGGGCGAACAAAAGGGGAGACAGCGGGCACCCCGCCTCGTGCTCCTCCCCAGCCCAAATCTTCCCGACAGGCATCCGTTTACTATGATGCATGCATTCGGCCTGAGATACATGGCCCTAACCCAGCCTATAAAAGAGTCCCCCAGACCAAACCGGGCCATCACTTCAAATGGGTAGTCCCATTCCACCCTATCAAACGCTTTTTCAGCGTCCAAGGAGATCACCCCAATTTTTTACGGGGTCCAACCTGCCCGCCATATGACATTAAGTAATCTTCGCACATTGTGGTAGGACTGTCATCCCTTAGTGAACCCGGTCTGGTCTGGGTCAATCAACTCCGGGAGAATATTCTCCAGTCTGGTAGCCAGGACCTTGGCCAGAATTTTTAGATCCACATTAAGCAGAGAAACGGGTCGGTGAGCTGTGCAGTCCAGCTCATCCTGTCCCGCCTTATGTATTTAGCAGATGTTCGCGTCGTAGCACGAGTCAGGCAGCACTGGGACCTCCCCCTCTGCTCCCTCCTCAAATACCCTACTCAATGTTTTGGCCAGCTGCCCCCCCAGGATTCTATAGTACTCAACGGGGAAACCATCCAGCCCACTGGCCTTGCCTTGCTGCAACTTCTTTATAGCCCTTAATATTTCCACTTTAAAAATGGGTTGTTCCAGCAGCTCCCTCTGCTCCTCCATCATCCTCTGTAGGGTCACTGCATCCAAGAACTCCCGTATACAATCTTCGCTCCCAGTATGTTCCGCCCTATACAACCTCTCATAACAACTCCTGAAACAGTCCGCTATTTCCTTCGAGCTAGTAAAGACCTAACCCTCAATAGTCGTGTTGGACACCTACCCCCTCTCATCAACCTCACCAGCATGGGCTCTGGCTTTTTACCCCACTCAAAGACCCTTCTCTGGCAGTAGAACCATGCTTTCCCCGCCTCGTCCCTTAGCAGTGTGTTGAGGGTATCCCTCGCCATCATTAACAATCTGGTGGCATCCCCACCTTCTCCTCCCCCAACCCGCTTCTCCAGCTCTTTCACTTGCCTCTCTAGCTCCTCCCTCTTACACCTGCTCTGTTTCTTAATTTTAGCTGTGTAGGCTATTATAGCCCCTCTCATAAAGGCTTTCTCTTCCTCTTCCTCCCAAAAAATGGTACTAGAGATCTCATGTGTGGAGTTTGTCTCCTCATACAACTTCCACTGTTCCACTAAATAGTCCCTAAAGGCCCGGTCTTTAACTAGGTACGTAGGGAATTTCCAAGTGGAGGGTCTGCCCTCAGACACCCCCCCCCCCCCGACAGCTTCAACATAACCATGGCATGGTCTGAGATAAAGATGGGACCATGAGATATCTCCCTTATCCTACCCACCCAACACCTAGGAAGATAGATGTAGTCTAGACGGGACCAAGTCTTATGAGGATTAGAATAAAAAGTATATTCTCTTGCACTGGGGTTAACCACCCTCCAACCATTCACAAAATCCAAATCTGCTACCCCAATTCGCCACTGGTTCATGGCCTCTGAGACTCGTCCCTTTTCTGCAGAATGATCCATGCATGCGTCCATAGTCCAATTAAAATCCCCTCCCATAATAAGCCCAGGGAATTGCTCCCTGACCAGCAAGCCCAGCAAAGAGGCATAGAACTGCAGCTCATATACCCCCGGGGCATATACGCAGCCAAACGTCAGTGCCTCCCTTCGCAACGATCCAGTAACAAAAATAGACCTGCCCTCTTTTGGGTCTCTCACAACTCTTTTCACCTGGAAAAGCAGGTTCTTATGAAAGAGTATTGTGACACCTCATTTGTGAGAGGAATAAGAGGCAGCAAAACACTTCCCCAATTCCAATTCGCACTAACTTGGCATGTTCCTGACCCGTCAGGTGGGTTTCTTGCAGCAAAGCCACCTGCAGCCCCCTCCTTTTCAATGCAGTCAAAAGTGCTGTCCTCTTCACTGGGCTTGCTATGCCTTTTACATTCCAAGAGATAACATTAAGGTTCACTGCATCACCCGTACATCCCCATACGTCTTTCCAGTTTCCATTCTATTCCCACCAGGCATTCCCCTGTACATTTCCAACAGTTTTTTTTTAATGGGTGAGACACTTCTCTCACAACTGTTATGGGATTTTAAATAGCCGGTATTTTTTCCATGTTTTCTCATGGTTTCTACCTTAGACGTCTGCTTACTAGTCAAGATGGTGACCATGCTGGGTTGACCATCAGATCAGGGGAGCAGTAGCAGTACAGTTTTATTGTTTTACTTTGTTTTATCTTTTGTTAAGTCATGTTCATAATATTATTTTATATAGTGATTAGTGTTAAAGTTATTGCAGTGCACTTTTCGGCTTAGTAGCAGCAGCTTATGAGTGACTCCTTAGTTCGGGGGTCTTTTATTTAAGAGTTCTCTAGCTCATCAGAAATGAACGAGGTGGAGGAGGTGGTAAAATCGGATAAATTTAATTGCCAGCTTTTATCCATTCTGTCCATCTGGCTGTTCGATCTTGTGGCTTAACGACTTGTGGTTGGACTTTGGCAAGGAGTCCATCTTTCCTTACACCCCGCTCCAGAACTGTTGTCGGGGGGAGCAGCACTGAGTCGGTGCTGGTGCGTGGGGGAGCGTGCAATTGGGACTTGTTTTGCCACTGGACTGTCTGTGGGCCCGGAACTGTTTCGAGTGACTCCAAGCTTGATGTGGATAGCGAGGAAATCGAGGTGGCCTTTGGTGGAGTCGTGTTTGGTTTATTGCCGGCTTCGATATCTGGGGCCCTTATCTCTTTCTTCTCTTACTGCTGTTGCTCGCTCAGGGATTGGGTTCAGGGTGTTGCCTGAAGGCTGACCCTGTGCTCATTATCCCTAAGCTTTTTACGGATTCAGCTGGTGGGCTGTGTCCGATGAGAGCTGAAGAGTGGAGTTGCTGGTGATTGGAGAGGAGGGGGATCGTGGTGGAATACTTTGGTCCCAGTTTTGGAACGACTCTTTTTTGGATTTACAGAAGGCTGGAGGTTCCTTGTATGAACTGTTGGAGATTTGGGAAGCCTAGCCGGATTTGAACTGACAATTGGACAACAATGTGGTTTGACTTTTCCCTCATTCCTTACTGTTTTGGCCAGAGTACTGCTATTATTATTATTATGGGCAGTGAGAGTGCCTAAAGTTTAGATCTGGACAGTGAAAATGACTAAGACTTATATCATTTTAACGTTTTTTTCCCTAACATATGTGAGAGGTAGTGTTTGGGAAATACAATTATCTTATTTTTTGGGGAGGTGAGAGCTCCCTAAATAGAGATAAACATAGGTCTTGGACTATTTTTCTGCTGCTGCTTTGAAGCTGCTGCATCCTGCTTTAAATAATTTTGTTTTATTTTAGGGGTTGGGGTTGGTATTTATTATATGGTTATATATTATTTTTGGTTTGGGTTATTTATTTTTTAGGAAAATGTGTTGGCCTGAGCTGACGGTTAGACAGTATTCTCCCTCGAGGCTGAGGGACCTTCGCCCTTTTTGTTGTTCCCCTATCCCGGAGGTGTATAGACTATGTAGGGGATTGGGAATAGCTAGGAGAGTTAGGGCAGGAACTTGGCCTGTTGGGGGAATGGGGAGGAGTGGGCGGATTTGGATTGTGGGGACAAGGAGACACCCTGGGACGAAATGGGTCCAGGAAAGGGGTCCTCCCTGTCTGGTTCCCATACCCAAGGGTTCTGCTCATTGCAGACAAGAAAGTCGGTCTCCCTCGGCTGCTCATCGAACTCGGATGGTGTTATCCAATGCCAGGTCTATTAAAAACAAGACCGCCATAATTGGGGATCTTATTAATTTGACTGACTTGGCTTGCATCACCGAGACCTGGTTGGATGGAAATGCAGGCCCAATTCTGGCTTCAGCAATTCCACCCAGGTACTCGGTGATACATCGCCCAAGGATCAGTCGTAGGGGTGGGGGTGTGGCCCTATGTTTTAAATCAGAACTGAACCTGAGGGAAATTCCAGTGGGAGCCACCAACTCCTTTGAATGTATCGTGGGCGAGGGTGTGTGGTGCAGGATTCTTCTCATCTACCGTCCACCAAGAGATGGGAATGTTTTCCTGCGGGAAGTTGTGGACTTCATCGCCGACCTAACATTGGGATCCCATAGATGGCTGATCCTTGGGGATTTCAATGTGTGAGTTGATGATGAACTCTCGAAGCTTGGACAGGACTTCCTCCAGCTAATGAGCTCATTGGGCCTCACACAGGTTGTTTCCTTCTCAACTCACATTGGTGGTCATTCATAGGACTTGGTGTTTCTCCTGGGGATGGAGATATCTGACTTGGTGGTGGAACCAGTCAGATGGTCAGACCATCATACCATCAGCTTCAGTTTTGAGGCCCCTCCAAGAGGCCTGCCCCTATGGAGATGGTCCAGTGCCGCTCTTTGAGGGGTGTATCCCTAGATGGTCTGATGGCAGTACTGGACCTATCGGGCATGCCGAGGGAATGCATGGATCCAGGGGATCTGGTATTTGCCTATAATAAGGCAGTAACAGAGGCCCTGGATTCCATTGCTCCTGTCCATGTTCATCCACTCTCCCTTCGCCGTGGGTCCCCATGGTCTGATGGGACCTTAGGGAATTGAGGAGAGTGGGACGAAGGCTAGAGAGGAGATGGCGGAGGTCCGACCTGGTATGTGACAGGCTTAGTTTGATGGACCATTATTTGGGTTATCAATCAACAATTTCCCGTAAGAAGGCAGAATTCCTGTCCAGGGAAATTGCTGCTGTGTGGAATCAACCAACTCAGCTTTTCCGGACTGTGGACAGACTGTGCAATCCACTCTGTCTTCAGCCCAGAAATGCTTTTTCACAAGAGCAATGTAAGGAGTTTGCTCAGTTCTTTGCGGATAAGGTTGCCATGATCAGGTCTGATATCCGCCTGACCCTTTCTCTAGGGAATAACAGTGGTCGGCAGGAGATGTCAGATTCATGGTTTGAGTGGTGCAACTTTGCCCAGCCTACAATCAATGATATTGTGATGGTTATCCAGACTTTACGTCCTACCAACTGTAGTTTGGATCTGGGCCCTATGCACTTGTTTGTTGGCTGCATTGATGTTATTAGCCCGGTCCTTGCTGAGATAGTTTGGTAATCCTTGGAGAGGGGAGTTTTTCCAGCTTCCCTTAAGGAGGCCATAGTTTGTCCTCTCCTTAAAAAGCCTTCCTTGGATCTCGACTGTCTAGCAAACTACAGGCCGGTCTCTAACCTTCCCTTTTTGGGTAATGTTATTGAGAAGGTGGTGGCATTGCAGCTGGAAGACCATTTGACCAGCCACAATATCTATGATTGTCTCCAGTCCGGTTTCAGGAAGAGACATAGTACTGAGACGGCTCTTGTTCGGGTACTAAATGACCTCCTGATAGCGAGAGATCGAAGGGCCTGTTCCATCTTGGTTATTTCTTGATCTCTCTGCAGCATTTGATACTGTGGACCATGTTGTGCTGTTGGATTGCTTGCGGTTTATCTGTGGACTCTCAGGGGCTGTCCTCAGATGGTTTCAATCTTATCTCACGGGTAGGACTCAGAGAGTGGTGTCAGGGGTTTGTACCTCGGCTCCATTCTCCCTGCCCTGTGGGGTTCCACAGGGATCCATCTTAGTGCCCATGTTGTTTGCAGTGTATATGCTGCCATTGGGAGCTATTATTAGATGGTATGGCTTGAGTTTTCACTGCTACGCAGATGACACTCAGCTATACATGTCTTTTGTCCCAGAACAAGATGATGCTGTCTTGGTGCTCAACAGCTGTCTGACTGAAATTCAGGCCTGGATGAATGTGAGCTGGCTAAGGTTGAACCCTGAAAAAAACTGAGGTGTTGGTCGTGAACCCAGATCATCGTGAGGCAGGTATGTTGGCAGGTTCACCTTCGGGTCTATGGCTCTGAGGTGTTCAGCTGGCTACCTCAGACCGGGTGCAGAACCTGGGCATTATGTTTGATGACTGCTTGACCCTGAAATCACAGGTGTCAGCAGTTGTTAAAACTTCTTTTTACCATCTAAGAAATATCGCCCCGGGTGACACATTTGGTTCATCCCGATGATCTTCCGACATTGGTTCACGCCTTCGTTTCCTCCTGTCTTGACTACTGTAATGCCCTTTACCTAGGGCTGCCGGGGGTTGATATCCGCCACTTGCAGCTGGTGCAGAACGTGGCAGCCAGGCTATTGACTGGTGCATCAAGAACCAGTCATATGACGCCTGTGCTCTGCGGTCTGCACTGGCTGCCTATACTGTGGCGGATCACCTTTAAGGTTGCTTTGCTTACCTATAAGGCCCTACATGAACAGGGACCGGGTTACTTGAAGGATCTCCTTTGTCCCTACCGTTCCCTCCATCCTCTCCGATCCTCTGATGAGGGATTGCTAGAGGTTTCCAGGGTACGTCTGCAAACATCTGGAGCAAGGGCGTTTAGTTTTGCTGCCCCATCCCTGTGGAACTCTTTACCTCATCGGCTTTGAGACTGCCTAACCGTCCAGAGTTTTAAAATAGCTTTGAAAACCTGTCTCTTCAGCCTGGCATTTATTGATTGAGGTTTAGTTTGCTTTCCTATGCTGCTATTATATTGTTGTCTGTTGAATTATATGTTTGTTAGAATAATTTATTCTGTTTTATGTATTTATTGTACAGGCGCCTTGGTTTTAGAAAGGTGCCTTTTTATAAATAAAATTGATTTGGTTTGATTTGTTTGAGGGACGATTTTAGACACAGTACTGTAATTCATGCCAAATGGGAGTTACTATGCCCACTAGTTCTGCCCACCTCCAAAGTTATTGGCTGCCTGATCCCACATTCCATCTGGAAAGTGGCTACATGAGTGGTGGAAAATGTGACTAAGTCAATGTGGTGCAGTGAGCGAGAAGGAAGTGCTCCCTGAATTGAACAATGAGGAGACTGCATAAAAACAGCAAAACTAAAGCTGGGTATTTATTTATTTGTTTTTTGTTTACTGGTTAAGTACATGTAACCCCCTGCAAATGGGGGTTCCCAAAAGTCTTCCAGGAGCTTGCTTGAATGCTCCAAGCCTGGATGGTGTTCGTCGTCTAAGCCGTTTATCTGTGAGTGCTTTTAGAGCCTCTGGTACTGTCTCTTTAAGAGCTGTCTACCTGCAGGCATAATTAATTTGGATGGGGGTCTGTGTGTTTCCCTGCTTGAGTCCCACTAGAGCTGCTGCCAACTCGCTCTGTTTCTGCCATCACTAAGTGGGCAGAGCAGCACTTTTCAAAGATATAACTGTTTGCCAGACATCATTTAGAGTAATAACGAAAATACAGTTTGTCTAACCTGCTTTTCTTTGCAGTCAGAACTGTGTTTGCCTAGTCCCCCATTCTAGTTTTGAAAAGCTGAACTGGACCAATCAGTGTGGGGGACCTTTGAAATGGAGCCTGCTGCTGGCAAATCAGAACTTGGACTGTCATTGTGGAGCCAGCCACCTATGTACTGTATGGCCAATGCTTCTGGGAATTGTAGTTTGGACTTCAGCGCCTTTTTTCCACCAACAGGGGGAGTTTACTGTGAGTGACAGCCAAACCAGCCAACTGAACTGGGAGGAACTCAAAGGAACTGCCCGGCTCTGTCTACTGGAAAGATCAGATGAGTTGTGACTGTGAAGACGGAAGGAGCTCCGGGCTCCTGGGCTGTTGAGTTTTCACGCGGGAAGCTCGTGTGGGACCCTGAAGTTCGGCTACAACTGTTTGTGAGTGCCAGCGTGGACTGAATCAGAATTGTAAGGAGAAAGAAGCACCAAAAGTGAGGAAACCAGGCTCACCCTGTAGAAGACTGGAGAAATTGCTGAATCGTGCTCGGTCTGACAGGAACTGAATCTGCTGTGTGTTCTCCTGGGTATTGTGCAGTAAATGCGATCAGGATAGAGAAGCAGCCTGCCTGGTATAGTACTTTCCTTTTACATATAAATGTGTGTAGTGCTTGTGGGGAATCGCGTTTCAAATCCCCTGTACAGTGAATTGAGTGCCTGAAGCTGGAAGTAAACCCCAGCTTAATCCAGACTACATCCATTTGCTCTGAACCGCCGTGGGGTCCAGTCACAAGGACCTTGTCCACATGGTCTGCTCCTCCTGGCAATCCATGTCAATCTGCCTTCCATTCAGTTTCAGCATTGAATTTGTGAGTATAAATCAGGGTAGCTCCCTGCCATCATCTAATTGCAAGTGTTCCATCTGATTACTTTTCCTTTCTTTCTTCACGAACTGAGCCTACCGGCTCCGGATTACAAAGTGGGTATTTGTGCATGCATTTTCCATCCTCAGGGCCCCAACCAGCTGCACCAAATAGGCTAGCCTCTTATTGCCTGGGTACCCAGTAAGAGTGACATTTGGGACTCTGAAATATGTGCACAGTACTGTGATTATTAATGTGACTGAATCAATTAACCTGATTTCCCCCTGTCCTTGTTACTATCCCCTAAATAAATCAGATTTGGTCATTTAGCAAAGTTACACTGCTTGAACTGTGTGTCTATGTTGAATTACTGTACAGTGGTTATTGTATAATTGCATCTTACTTTACAGGGGGTCCCCAGAGTCAAGCTGATTGAACCAATCCTGGGGGTAAGTGTATATTGCAAGAATACTGTGATTGATTTGTGTGGGCCACTAGTGGGAAGAAAGGGGGGTTGCAGTGACCCAGAGGGCTGTGACCAAGTCATATCAGACTCTGTTAACCTCGACCTCTGGGTGGAGGCACCCGCCATCGGATCCAGGCCCCTCAACCTGTTAGTGGCAAATCAGGCAGGGGCAGTAGCCCTTGGGATAGTGCCCCCTGGGGTTACATACACTAGACAAGAGTATTGCCTATATTCAGGCATGACCCGAGAGAGTACAGGCTGGAGAGAACAAAGTCAAACAGTGTACAACAAGCTGACAGTAGTTCATGACACAGCATGAAGGGAGAACAAAACAGACAGTTTACTGACAAGAGCAGTCCGTATCAGTGAAAACTAAGAGAAAACAAATAAAATTACATTAATTAATTTTGCTAGATGATACACCAATGACTAACTGAACTTCATACTACAACAAACTTGAAATAAGTAGCAGTTATAACAATAGGATTCATGATGGAAGTAGGAACATGCTGATTTCAGAAACAAGAAGGGAAACGATATGTGACTCACTGTGATGGCAGAGAATCATTGATTAATTCCATGAAGGGCCGGGGGCATTTTAAGAGTTTGTTCTGTTGTGGTCATGGCGCTGGAAAAATCAGCTCGGCTCAGAATGGATCAGAGCCTGGCATACAGTCGGACTTGGGTTTGGTGAAAGGCCGTGGCAGAATGCACCCCCCGCCCCGCTCCATGTGGCGCAGAGCTGTTTATTAAAGAAAGAAAGGCAAGGTTTAAACACGAGGAGGCTGCTGCATGGCTTGAAGTGTTCTTGTGACTGCCAGTTTTGTTGCCGCTGCAAGCAGTCGGTTCATGTGCAAGGGTGAGCCCGCCCATAGACTTTCTGTAGACCCCATTCACCCCACCCCCCATGGTCTCCAAGCTGCACTGGACCTGGAGTCAGAACCCCTCTTGCAAAGAAAATAAAAGAAAAAATGGCAGGTTAGTGCAGGAATCCATGGGGGGCTGCTAGACCATTGTTCGCCATGACTGTCGACGAATCTGTGCTGCAGGCCCATCCATGAGCCGACCGTGTGTCTGCGTGCTGCCCACGTGGTAGGTTGTTCCTGACTGAGCCCCAACAAGTCAAGTGGATGTTGAGTATGGCTCCTCTCCCCATGGCCAGATAACCCAGCTGTCCACAATCAAACCGATAATCTCCTGATCCCCACCCCATGGCATCCCGCAGATCTCCGTCGACGACTGCAGGCTCCACTAATGATCCCTGGGTGTCCGGTAACAAAATCGAGCTGAGTGGTTTCCTGTCCTATGGCATTGAATTGCAATCACGCCCCACCATACTACTGACTTTCTAGCTGAATTTCAGCAGCATTAGTCGGGAGGCTTCATCAGCTTGGGGTGCCGCAGGTCTGGCAGAGAGTATGTACCACAACTCAGGGAACTCAAGGTGGAGTTTGTGTTGGGGAGGGAGGCTTGCTGCTTAAAGTGGCCTCTGCTCCCCCAGTGCCTAGTAGTGCAGGTTCTGCAACATGGATGGGGTGTTGGGGAGGTCATGGGTTCGAGGCATGGCCAATGTTGTCACCCCTAAGTGGTCCTCAAGGTTTGGGGGGCTGTTGTTACCCACAGTTCCTTCCAGTTGATACACCAGCTGGCAGTTATTCTGGGCACACATAAGACCAGCTCAGCACTGTTTGTGCTCAGAGCAGTAAGGGACTGTGCTTGATGATCCCTCCCTGTACTACGTCATGTAACCTGTGAAGTTGTTCTCCGGCCCTGGCCTACCTGCCACATGGGGAAGAGGGAGATTCAGGGGGTTGGAGGGTTTTTCTCACTAGTGTGCTGACTGCCCTGAAAAATCTGACAACAGTAATCTGATTTAAATTATTGAATCTGCCTGGTGGTCCCAGAGGCACTGTCAGGGTGTGGGTTGGTGGGGGGACAACTGCTCTGCGCAGGCTCGGATTCTAATCTGGCAGACTGCCCATATGATTGCCCTTATTCATTTATGCCAGCAGAGCAGGGAAACCGAATCCAATTCCCAGCCTGGGGCTGGGGCAATGGAAAACTACAGCAGGGGCCCTGGGACAAGCTGTCTGTCACTCTGTTACTCTGTAGATACAACTCTGTTGCTCTTACCCTGTGTGGAAAAGCAGGCAGTGAGTTTCACCATTTCTGGGCATGTAGGGGGGCCCTCGAGTGCAAGTGCCATAGTTGTGGGCCTGACTTCACCAATGTGGGCCCTCCTTAGTGACAAAGCCCACTGCCCCCTCTGGGATGTTTTATTTTGTCAGGGCTGGGCATTTAAGTTCTGCAGCCTCACCACTCACCAGTATAACTGCATCGGGCCCTGAAGCAGTCCTGCGTGACCAGGGTGGTGGGGTCGGAGGGGTGCTGAGTACGTTTTATGATGTTTGGGGGAGGGCATTTAGTAGAAGGGCTGCCGAGTGATCCAGTTTTAATCTGTGTATTACTTTTTTCATCCTAACAGATTGGGGACATGTCCACAGCCTAGGACTGTCCTCCCGGTGGCACAAGTGACTGAAGACTCGACTGCCTGCAAGAACTAGCGGCCCTGCAGGAATGTATGGTCCTCATACTCACTGCAAAATGAAATTTGAATTCAGCAAATAGCCTCTGAGTAGGTCCTGAGTGTAACACACATGTCCTATTTATGTGCTGGGGCTCACTGCCACAGTGGTTTCACCCGGCCAGGCTGGCTGGCCAGTAAAGTGGGTGCATCCAGTTTGTCCAGAGACAAGGTAGAACAACTAAATTTTGGGGTAATCATTGTGGGGATTGCCTGAGTTAAAACTGGAAGCAGCTGCATTTAGGTGAGTACAAACAGTGACAAATTGTCAATCTTACTTCGAGATACAGCTCTTGCAGCAGGTAACACCATTAGGACTGAAGCTGGCAGGCATCAGGACCCCATGGAATTCTTCTAGCTAGCTAACTTCAGCGGGGACCGCCCCAGACGTCGGTCCCGCCTCTGACATCAGGCGTAGTACATAAGGGGGCGGTCCCGCCAGATTCCCCAGTTCTTTTCCCGGCGTCGACTTGCATGTCTCGACCCTCCGGATCGTTTCTAGCGTTTCTAGCGTGCAACGCATGGTTAAGTTCTTCCTTCAGGAAAAAGTTCATTTTTTTGGCTCAGTTGCTGTCTGATGTCCTCTCCAACCTCCGTTGAAGGCCATCCCTTGAAGTGCACCTGTGGGAAGCAAATCCCGTTCAAGGATCCGCATTCGGCCTGCGTCCGGTGCCTAGGCCCAGACCACGACACCCGGTCCTGTATTTTCTGCCAGGGGTTCAACAGCCGGACCCGGATCCGTCGCCAGAAGGCTCTGCAGGTGTTCCTGCTCGAGGAGAAAGTTAAGGCCATGGACACCTCCAAGGGGAGTTCTGCTGAGAAAGCCCGGCAACATTCTCAGAAGCACAGGGAGAAGGCTCCTTGCAAGTCCTCGTGTAGGGCCTCCGACTCCCGTAGTTCCGGCTCCCGGTCCGACCGTTTGCCTTCCTGGGCCAGTTCTCAGCCTCCCTCCGCTGCGGTGAAGAAACCTTCGGGCTCCTCTTCCTTCTCACAGGCCAAGACCTCCAGGCCCTCTTCGTCCTCTTCTTCCAAAGCCCTGGTTAGGTCTGGGGACCATCATCATCACCACAAGTCGAGTTCCCGCCATTCCGAACCCGACGTCAGGTCTGCCTCCTTGCCTCCTCCTCCCCAGCGGAAGACCAAGGAGCTTACCTCGCTTAAGAAGCCGTCGGACTCGACGTCAGCCCGTCTGACGTTGGCCACTCATCACAGGTCCCAGGAGCCATCGACCGCCAGTCGCCGGTCAGGCCTTCGCCCTCTCGGTCGTCGGCAGGAGGGCCGACGCCTGCACAAGTCGAGAAGAGGACCCCGACGCCTCCTACCGACGTCGGTCAGGAGACTGTCACGGAGGAGGAATTGACACAGCCCGAGGACCAGACGGGTGAACCCGGTCCTGTCGAGCCTCCCAGGGAGCCCTCCCCGCAACCTGAGGCCCCTGAGGAGCCGACGCCGGAACCCGACGACCGGCCACCGGCGCCCGGTCCGTTGTCGGGCCTTTCCTTTTCTGAGGTTAAGGAGCTCTTTACCTACTGGTGGGATACCATTAAAAAGGATGTGGTTCCCACACCACCTCCTCTACCTCCTCCTCCTCCGCCACCTGCAACCCCTCCGGCCCCTGCGCCCCCGTCTCCATCCGGGGCAGCAGGCCGAGTACCTCTCCCCCAGGAGCCTACGGACCCTCCAAGGGGAAGACCAGATAAAAGGAGACCTCCGTCTAGATCCTCTTCAGGGTCACCCAGTCCTAAGAGACCCAGAAGACGCTGCCGTTCGCCTCGACGGAGGATACAGGATCGGAGTCCTCGGTAGGATCCAGATCCCTCTCTCCCCTTCCGCTCCCCTCTCCGGACCCACGTGAGCTTCCTAGATCTCCTCTGGATAACCCATCGTTCTCGGAAATCATGAGACATATCCAAGAGAACATGGGCTGGGATGCAGAAGAGTTAGACCCCGAGAGACTACGCCTTGCTAGATATCTTTGGCAGAAGGATCCCAAGCCTGTGGTGGTACCACCCTTGGTAGACACTTTTGTGGACGTCACCAAGGCAGCGTGGAAGCATCCACACTCGCTCCTGTCGATGCCAAAGAAAGCTGACCGCCTTTACAAGGCTCCTAAGGAGGACCAGTACTTGGCTCAACATCCTCTGGCCGACTCTCTGGTCATAACAGCCTCTCATGACCGGTCCCAGAGACCGCAACATTTGAGCACCCTGCCACCGGACCCGGAGTCCAAACAGCTGGACGCTATGGGCAGGCGCACGTATGCTTCCACTACCTGTGCCATCAGGTCCCTGAACTACTTGACCCACATGGTGCAGTTCCAAAATGCTTTGTGGGAACAGGGACTGGATCTGGCGGAGAAATTGCCAGAAGGTGAGCAGAAGGAGGAGATGTTGCAGCTCCTCTCTACGGGTTCGGACGTGGGAACCCAGGTGCTGCGAGCCACGTATGATTCCGCGGACTCCTCGGCCAGAGCGGCAGCTTCAAGCGTATGCCTCCGGAGACACTCATGGCTTCGTGTCTCTGGATTTACCCCGGATGTCCAGAAGAACATCATAGACGCCTCTTTTGAAGGAGAAGTTCTCTTTGGTGCACCCTCTGAGAAGGTTCTCACCAAGCTCCAAGAGGCCGGGAAGGCGGTGAGGTCGGTCCAGGCAATGTACCGACCGAGGCTTAGTTCCTTTCGTAGGAACCAAAGCCGTTTTCGTGGATGGACACAGAGACAACAGTCCCGCACCGGTCCACAACAGAGGGGCTCTGGTTCCTGCAGAGCCCAGGGAAGACAGCCCGTGGGCAGAAGTCAGCGTCCAGCTAAGCTGGCTCAGCCCACGGCTCCCTCCGCTGCCACAGCCTGACTCCTTCCCGGCCCCCGCCCCTCAGGATCAACGGGACATCAAGGTCGGGGGTCGTATTGCGAATTACCTGCCAGGATGGCAGTCCATAACCACCGACAGGTGGGTTCTTCAGTTGGTCGAAAAAGGCCACTTTATAGAATTCGCAGACAAGCCACCCTCGAGGCCTCCTCTGCTCTCCCGTTACTCGGGTCAGCACAAATTGCTTATCAGGCAAGAAATACTCACGCTCATGCAGAAGGGAGCAGTGGAGTACGTTCCAGAGAACCAGATAGATTCCTGATACTATTCCCACTTCTTTCTGGTTCCCAAGAAAACAGGGGACCTCCGTCCAATCTTGGACCTCAGCGACCTAAATACATCGGTCGCCTACAAACGATTACGCATGGTGACCCTTCCGGGCCTCATTCCCATGCTGAAGCAGGACGCCTTTTTAGCGTCCCTAGACATGCAGGAAGCCTACCTGCACATCCTGGTGGCTCAAGCGCACAGGAGGTTCCTGCGCTTCGAGTTCCTCAGCTACCATTTTCAGTTCCGGGCCCTTCCATTCGGACTGTCATCAGCCCGCAGGGTCTTTACCAAATGCATGGCAGTGGTGGCAGCGTCCTTAAAGAGACAGGGCCACTATGTGTTCCCGTACTTGGACAATTGGCTTCTCATGGCTGCCTCCAGAGAGGCATTGTTGCTGGCTATTCAGAGCACTCAGGACTTGTTCCAGTCTCTGGGCATTATAATCAACTACAAGAAGTCTCTCCTCGTACCATCACAGAAGCTGCAGTTCATAGGCGCAGTTCTGGACACCGTTCAGGGGAAAGCATTTCTCCCAGACGACAGAGCGGAATGCATCAGATCCCTCATCAGGGATCTCTCGGTGAAGAAGACTGTCCCTGCCAGACTGGTCCTTCGTCTGCTCGGACACATGGCTGCGGCTATTCCGACAGTCCCTTTGGCAAGGCTCCACATGCGGGTAACTCAGTGGATGCTCAAGGTGCAGTGGGACCAAAGGCAAGACCACATGCAGCATCTGGTCAGAATCACAAATGCCGCGATTCAAGACTGGCAATGGTGGCTAGACCCAGGGACACTCTCTGCGGGTGTCCCGTTTACAGCGCCTTCCCCGGAGATAATCTTCTCCACAGACGCCTCAGGGCTAGGGTGGGGAGCGCACTTGAACGGGGTGAGGTCCCAGGGAACATGGACCCCTCAGGAAGCCCACCTCCACATCAACATGTTGGAGATGAGAGCGGTCCTCTACGCCCTGCAGGCCTTTCAGTCAGAAATCCCATCGTGCACTCTTCTGCGTCAGACAGACAACACGGCGGTGATGTATTACCTCAACAAACAAGGAGGCGCACACTCTTACCCCCTTTGCAGGGAAGCCATGAGAGTGTGGGATTGGGTAATTCGACACGGCGTGAACCTGATTGCAGTTCACGTTCCCGGAGTGGACAACACAATCGCAGATGGCCTGAGTCGCTCCCAGGCCAGAGTCCACGAGTGGGAACTTCTTCAAGGGGTCGCAGAGGATCTGTTTCTTCGATGGGGCACTCCAGAACTGGACTTATTCGCTTCCCCATCCAACGCAGAACTGCCCAGTTTTTGCTTGCTAGATCCAGGGCCTGGTGTTTTCTGGCGAGACGCGGTTGTCCCTCTCCTGGGCGGACAGATTCCTCTACGCTTTCCCTCCCTTCCTGTTGATCCAGAGAGTTCTTCTCAAACTGCGCAGGGAGCATGCAACAATGATCCTGGTAGCCCCATTCTGGCCCAGACAGATCTGGTTCCCCTTGCTAACGCAGCTGTCCCGGGAACCTCCAATTCCATTGCCTTTCAGCTCCCATCTCTTGTCTCAGGAGGAAGGTTCTCTAGTCCACCCGGACTTACGCTCACTGAACCTGCATGCATGGCTCCTAGAGACATAGCCATTTTGCGACACGGGGTCTCGCAAGAGGTGGCAGAAGTTCTTTCCGCGGCCAGAAAGCCGGCAATGCATGCAACGTACGCCATGAAATGGTGCCGCTTTTGCCTGTGGTCGCAAGCACGTGGCCTTTCCCCTCTAGTGGTGTTAGAATACCTGCTCTCCCTTTTCTATTCGGGTCTCGCCTACTCCTCTATTAAGGTGCACCTTTGCGCTATTTCTGCTTACCACTTCCCGGTGGGACAGCGCACAGTGGCGCAACTTGACACCTCTCGAGACTTTCTGAGAGGGGTGTTACACCTTAGGCCACCTATTAAGGACCCTGTTCCTCCATGGGATTTACTGTTTGTCCTGGAACAGCTCACGCTTCCCCCCCTTTTGAGCCTGCCGCGGATTGCGAGCTGCATTTCCTGTCATGGAAAACGTTATTTTTAGTTGCTGTTACGTCAGCAAGGAGAATTTCCGAGCTTCACGCTCTAATGTGTAAGGAACCTTATCTGATTTTCCACCAGGACAGTGTCTTCCTGAGGACGAATCCTAAGTTCTTGCCTAAGGTGGTCTCTGCACTCACTCTCAATCAGGACGTTGACCTGCCTGTATATTTCCCTAAATATTCTAATAGAGGAGAGGCGCTGCTCCACACCCTGGATGTTCACCGCTGTCTTAGGTATTACCTGAACAGGACTAAACAGCTTCGCAAGTCGGAGCAACTCTTCATTTCCTTCACTGAGAGGATGATGGGCCAACCAGTATCGAAGCAGTCCCTTTCTCGCTGGCTTGTCCAGTGTATATCATACTGCTATGATGCTAAGCAGAAGCCCCTCCCGGGTACAGTCCGGGGCCATTCCACTAGGGGGGGGTGGCTACCTCCTTTGCAGCACTTTGCAACGTCTCCTCCTCTGCCATTTGTGCTGCAGCCACTTGGAGCTCTGTGCATACTTTTATCAGGCATTACAGCCTGGACATTGCTTCACGGCGAAGAGCAGGTTTCGGCCTGGCTGTGCTACAGGGTCTCCTGTCCTAGAGTCAGGACTTGGATGGATTTTCCTAGTTTCCTCCTCCCAGAATGCTTACAAGCGTTATTGCTTGGAAATCAGTCCTAATGGTGTTACCTGCTGCAAGAGCTGTATCTCGAAGTAAGATAGTACAGTTACGTAAGAACTTACCGTAACAGTAGATCTTCGAGAACAGCTCTTGCAGCAGGTACCTTCCCGCCCACCTACCCCCTTGGAGGAGGCATGGCTTAATGAGCCTTGAGCAGGGGCTTACGCCCTTTTTGCCTTTTGACGGTGGATCCTCGGTCTCCCATTCTGATGTCGTCCTGTGACCGGAAGTCTCCGCCGGGAGAACTGGGGAATCTGGCGGGACCGCCACCTTATGTACTACGCCTGATGTCAGAGGCGGGACCAACGTCGGGGGTGGTCCCTGCTGAAGTTAGCTAGCTAGAAGAATTCCATGGGGTCCTGATGCCTGCCGGCTTCAGTCCTAATGGTGTTACCTGCTGCAAGAGCTGTTCTCGAAGATCTACTGTTACGGTAAGTTCTTACGTAACTGTACTTTATGTTTGTAGGTCAGGAGACAAGAAGTCCAGTGTGAGCTGCAGCAGGACTGAAGCTGCCAGACAAAAGGAACTGGGTAGACAGGAGGAGGGAGAAGAAAAAGCAGGCTGACAGTCGGGAAGGAAAGTGCCAGGAGTGGGAAGGAGCTCAGTGGAGGAAGGAGAAGCCAGGAAAAGCAGGCTGACTCATTATAGTGAAGTGGACCGTAAAAAAAAAAAACTAAGCCAACTTGTCTCCATCACAAACTGGACATTATCATACTATTATGAACTGAGGCTTATGCCAGTGTTGTTTGGCAATGGTTAGCAAGGTCTGCCTGAAGGAAGTTATTTTCTGGGTGGTGGTCCGGGGTTGGGCAGGCCAGACAGAGTTAGACAGTGTCTGTGCATCACTGACAAGGCTGGCAGAAACTGGTTAAAATTACTGTTGGAACTTAACTGCACTGTTTTTCTTTTGAGTCTTGCATGCAGCTGCTCAAGGTGCACTTGTGTCTGGCAATGTTCGGTACCAGCAGCTGTGACAGTCTGGGCCAGATTGATGACCGGTGTTAAGGTGGTGCTCTGAATTTGGTCTTCTGAATCCCCCCCCACCCAGATTTGGTTATCAGCCCTGCACAGCTCTGCAGTCATGTGCAGCAGACATACTAGTACTGGGTACTGATTGACCGTTTAAGTTAGAGGCTCAATTAGCCCACCCAATCCAGTTTTGATCATCTGCCCTGCACAGCTGTGCAGTGTTGTGAACAGCAGATGACATACTAGTACTGGGTTGACCATTTAAGTTAGAGGTTCAGACCCGTATTAGTGGCGGGTACTACTGATTGTTTAAGTTAGAGACTCAATCAAGTCCCCCCAACCCCAGACCTGGTCATCTGCCCTGCACAGCTCTACAGTGTTGTACTGTACAGCGCATACTTAGTACTAGGTACTGACTGATCATTGAACTTAGAGGCTCAGTCAGTTCCCCCAACCCCAGATTTGCATCGTCTGCCCTGCACAGCTCTGCAGTGTTGTACAGTGTAGTATTGGGTACTGATTGCCATTTAAGTTAGAGGCATCAGTCCCCCCACCCCACCACCACAGGACAACTGTTCAGCTGCCTGAAGTAAATCACTGGGTGTATGCAGTGTGTTAGGATACATTTATTACACAGGTCTAGGAAAGAAGCACACACAATATTTGGTCAAGTAGTTTTATTGTTACATTAAAGAGTGTCCCACACAGCTAAGTGAACCCACAATAGACAGCAACCATGGCAACCACCACCAAAAAAGTAAGGAGGCACACAGATGAAAAACTGAAAAAGGTGGTTAGTGTATGAAACAGACAATAGTGGCGAGTTTGTAGACCTCATAAAATATTCCCCTTGTGCTAAATGGGCAGACCAGTTTAAGTACTGCAAAAATGTTAGTGAAAGTTTCATCGCTGGCATCAAAGGCACAGCTTTGAAAAAAGACAATGTTGCACAACACAGCCAATGTGATGCTCATTAACGAGCTATAATAACTGGCTTTCCCTTTTTTCCATAGAGAAACCGTGGCTAATTTGCCATTATAAAGGAGTGTTTATAACGGCAAACACGCCGCACGATTTCTTGCTTAGCAAGATGCTCAGGCAGCAGCGCCGACCAGTCCAGACCACTCAATGCTTCCGGCCTCTAATTCAAACAGAACCGCCAGAAGAATGTGGTGTAAGTTATTTTTTTCTCCCCCACATACACTGTAACACATACAAAGACCTGCTCAAAGGAAGAAAATGAGTTTAAAATACGGCTAATCTCAGCACCGCTAAAACTAAACCGAACTGAGGACACACCTCAAGCTCTCTATTTTATATAATTGCTGAGGCAAAAAGAAGCTAGCAATTATATAAATAAAAGTGGTCGGTCGGTGCAACCGACACACCGCTTGGGATGCTTTCACAAACCCCGAGGCTAAGAGCATCCCACAACTCGGGTGTGTGTAAAATCTCGTTACACACCCTGACCCATACTTTATTCTATATGTTACACTCGACAAAAAAACAGAATCAACTGCCTCCTTATTCAAAACCACACCAATAGGATGTGCAGTAAAAGGAGCAGAAGTAAAAGACAGAGCTGCAGTTCACCATCTGATTGAAATCGCTTATCTACTCACTAAAGAAGAACTTTCATTTACTAAATTTGAGATATTTGTTAAACTAGAAAAAAAGACACGATGTTGATCTCGGAACTGCAAATTCAAATGTTAACGGTTGTCGTATGTTCATGTCACTTATTGGTGAATTGTTACAGGAAAATCTGCTCACTGCCCTTCAGAAAACTTAGTATTTTGCAGTACTTCTAGATAGGGCAACAGATGAAAGTTGTACCGAAAAAGAATTACTGTATATTATGCATTTTCTGGTTTAATGGAGATGAGTTTTTTCAGAATAAAAGATGCACTGCAGAAGGTTTGTTGCTAACACTTCAAAAAGCCTTCATAGAGTTAGGCATTTTAGACTTGAACAATGGCATGGTTGCCATGTATGCAGATGGTGCTGCAGTAAACCCAGTGATGAAAGTGAACAGGAACACGCAGGAACTCGGTTCCTATACCTTTTTTGCAGCAGGAACAGAGTTCCTGTACTTCTTCCCACTGACACTGGAACTGAAATTCTTGAACCAGCAAAATAATGACAGTTTCTGGACCTGTGACCTGAAATAAGGGTTTCCATAACAACATTTGACTTGTACAACAATGCTATGTTCCTAGAAATACTTCAGTATCTCTAACTGAATCTACTAGCGTCTAAACAGGTAGATGTCTCTTGACACAACTATCCTGCAGATTGAGGATCTTCATTCTACATTAAATATTTGCCAATGCCTGAGTTCCTGTACTTCTTGTCTACCACTTGCACCACTGAGTAAACCTGGGGGGAAGAAAGGGCTATCAGCTCTGTTTAAAGTGGAAATGCCATGATCGCTGTCTATTCATTGTCTTAACCATAGACTGGAATTGGCAATTAGAAATGCACTAAAAGGAACATTTTTTGATCAAGCTAACGATAATCTCATGACATTGTACTACCTTTTATTTTTTTCTTATTTTTGTCTCCTTGTGGCCCTGGTCGGGTCCTACTCCTCTTCTCCTACTCCAGCCACCAGCCGCCCACTCCGAACTCCTCTTGGACCACCACCTTGTACTCCCCCATGGCTTACCCCGCATGGCAGGGAGGTGAGGGAGCCCCCAACTCCCCCATCAGGCACAGATCCAGATCACATGGCGCCCATGGAGATGGTGCATGCTGGTGGATGGCCATCAAGCCACACGCCATGGCTGTCACTATTTCTATTTTTCTCCCCTTGCAGGAGCACGGCCTACAATGATGCCTGTGACAGGGGTTGCACATGCTCCCGTGTGTTCCCATGTCAATTGTCTACTGTGCTCCCGCCCCACATTCTTGTAGCTCCATGCCGTTGAGCTCCAGCCTCTGCTACGGGTCAGGCATGCATCAGCAGCTAGTTTCCCCCTCCCAGAGATGGAGAGCAGTCCATTGGATGCTCGATCCATCTCCTCCCTGCCGACCCACGACGGCCCGTGCGCGTTCCTGGTGTGGCATCCAGCACCTCAACCCTGAGTGTCGCTGGGCTGACTAACATTGCACTACCTTTACAAAAAAAGTCCAAAGAAACTTCGAGAGCTGAGAGAATTAGCTAAAATAGTGAACTGTGAAGTCAGCAAACCAGAAAGGGCATTTGGAACAAGGTGGGTAGATCACAAACTTTGTGCAGCTCAGACACTGGTAAAATTCTACACAGTTACGATTCATCATCTTGAAAATTTCGCAGAAACTGCCACTATGCCACCAGTGGACAAAAGCAGAGTTAAGGGCATCTTGACCAGACTGAAAACTGCCAAATTTGTCATGCATTTACTATTTTATATTGACCTTCTAAGGCCACTGCCACAACGCTCCCTCAGTTTATAGGGCTCTTCTGCTGATTTGATCTTAGCTTTGTCTTGTCTTGACACAACCTTACGGCAACTACAGCATCTTGCAGATAATCTTCTCAGAACATGCAACTCTGATCTTATGACACTCTTAAAGCAACATGATCATGATGTTGACAGTGACGACTCTGATGATTCTGAACCTTACATGTTTAAAGATGTGCCACTCTCGAATGCTAACAACAGCATCAGGCACCTTAGAACAGAGGTACCTAATTATGACAGTAGAGTACAACAGTGCATTTCTGATAGATTTTCAGATATCACTGACTGTCACTCTCAGGACCAACATCCAATTTTTAGGACTTTAAAATTGTAAAACAGTGGCCTAGGAGCGCTGATGAGCTAGAAATATTTGGAAATGTACAGTTGGATGAATTTGTTAATTACTATGGACAGATACTCACGAAACATAATGTTGACCTTGCTGTTTTGCCAGGAGAATGGTCTGAACTTAAAACTTTATACAATACGTTTTTAAGTCACTTAAAAAGGGAAGACTTTTGGAACTGTATTCTGAAGTCCTACAGAAAACAGTTCTCAAATTTCTACCATGTTGTCGTTATTTGCAAGCTCATTCCAGTATCCAATGCAAAGCTGGAAAGGTCATTTTGGATAATGCAGTGTGTCAAAACTGACTAGAGAAATAGACTGAGCAAAGTAATGCTGGAACACTTGGTTAGAGTTTCAGTTGAGGGTAGCAGTCCAGAGATATTTGATGCTGTTCCAGTTGTAGATGGATTCTTCAGCTCTCCAAGAAGAACTAGTGCTAAACCAAGACCACAGTCTCTAGCAAAAAGGTCAGATTCATCTGTCAGCGCCACAACAAGTAACGTTAGTTCAGAAGTTGCAAGTAGCATTATTTTGTCTTCCACCTCATCCAAGTCAGACAATGACAATGAATTCATTTGAGCAGTTAGCTCCTGTAAACTGAGGGATGTTTATTCTGGCTTAAAGTTTAAGCCGTGTTTTACACCAGTGGGTAAATTTCAGGTCCTAAGAGGGAGAAGCGGGTCTGCATGACCAAGCCCCACCTTAATGCAGATGCATTCTTCCCATTATTGTATATTACCATTTACTGTGTTGATTGTCCTTGCCTCTGTGCATTTGCGTATCTGCTCATTATGTGTATGTTTATTTGTTGTCACTGCTCACAGTATATGTATCACCGTCCTTGTAATATTGTCTTACTGTTTGCCTGCTATTTTGTTCGTACTGTTTACTGAATTTTTCATACCGCTTGTAAACCCTACCTTTGCAATCTCCTGGGTTGCACCTCAAAATAAGCATTCTTTGTGTAGTGTGCTTACCTGGTAAACAAAAGCTAATAATGTATTAAGGAATCCACAGCCAGTCAGCGATGCCTCACTGTCTGCCAGACCCATCCCCATGCTTAGACATCCATATCTCCAAGCAGGGGGAGTGCAGTGGTAATGGGGGGTGCCTTGCACTCTCCCTTCTTAGCAATCTAGCATCTGAGCACAGGGGTTGGTGCAGGCAGATGTGGTAGTGGAAGGTATCTTGGCTGGCCATGGGTTCAGCTCTTTCAGACCTCTGCTTTCCTTCCGCACAGATCAGGACTTTACTCACTTCAGCAAATGAGTTGCACCCCAGGCTCAACTTAATATATTGAGTATCTTGAGTTCAGCAAGTACCTGCATGGCATATAAGTCTGGGCACCAACCATATCACGATGACCCTGTCACCCATGTAAAAATATTTAACTTAAATTATTACTCATTTTTAGTTAACCATGTGCTGGCTTTATCGTAACTTTATTAACTCTGCTAAGCTCTGAAGCCTGTGTGGTAGTATGGGACATGATACCCACCTCACTTATAGTAATGGGCACTCACAAGTGCTAGAATGTAATAGTGACTTTAATTGTTTGGAATAGTTTTCCATTTAGTTAAAACTTTTTAGGGCAAATTATAAGTCCTCAGGTTGGCTGGTGGAGACGCTACATGTATTTTTAGCTCAAGTCACAGTAGTTAATTGTTCATTTAAATGTCTTCATGTTTGCATGGTGAGATGATCTATAGTCTGGCTGGAAACAGTCTGAAGTTCTTTATAACTTGCTGAATGAATCATTCTAAATCCCTTATGGCTCAGCTGGGGGGGAGACATGAGCAGGTCTTTCAGGCGGGTACACAAAAGTCGTCGTCTTCTTTTGTGCTCTCTCTCTGGCTGGAAATAAGTCAAATAAAACGTTTACTTAATGCCATAAACTACTGTTATAGATTGCTTTGTTCTGTACTAAACAGTAAGTCTGCATTACAGGTACAATTAGTGGATGGCTGGGAAGGGGTCTACAGGCCTCTCAGACTTACTCTGCTACTTTTTGAAGTAGTGCAGCACTTAAGACTATGTGTTTCCACTTGCCAACTTCCTAAAGCCATGCTAAAGTGAACATCAACAGCAGTACTTACTGTATGCTGGGTGTTGAGAATAAGCAGCTGCTGCACCTTAAAGTACTGATTTACAAACATGAGACAACTGACTTCTGTTCCCAACCACCCATCCATTTCAAATTGACCACTTAAGTTAGAGGCTCAGTTCAAATGGATGGGTGGTTGAGAACAATGTACTCATGTTTGTAAATCAGTTAGTTTAGGGTGCAGCTGCAGCTGCTTATCCTCAGTACTCAGCATACAAGTACTGCTGTTCACTTTTGGGTCACTGGCTTTGGGAAGGTTGGCAAGCGGAAACTACAAAGTCTAACTTAAGTGCTGTGCTGCTTGATTTTTACAGCTAGACACACCAAACAGGTTCCCAGCCACCCATGCAATTCGATTTCCATGTGCAGCAGAGTCATACTGCAACAGAGGCTTTAGGCTTAAGGTCAGAAATGTTGGTGTATGTACAGTGTGTGTTTGAGAGAGTACTGAACTCGAAACAAAAATGTAACAACTACTTCCGTAGCATGTTTGAGACACAACTTGAAAAAAATGTAATGAATTGATAAGTCGGTGACTGTACACTCCTGTACCCAAGCCTTTCTTTTCCTTTTGCTCCACACATCAAAAGAAGTCGAAAATGTGTTTGTCAGATGAGAAATAACACCAATCAAAATGTGTCTTATAAATATGACAGCTTTTTCATTTTGCTCATCAATTCAATCCAATTGCTACACATTAGCAACACTGAGTAGCACTTTTCTGCGCGAAAGTGCTAACCAATCGAAAATCCTTATTTAAAACCCTGTGTTTTGCTATTAGCCAAATAAGCAGATGAGATAGAACTGGTAAACCTCACCAAAATGAAAGTACTAGTTGCTCTTCTAGTTCTGTAAATCTAGTATAAAAACATTTTTCAGAATAATTAATACACTTCATCACATCTACTTGTCTACATTTCTCATGTTTCCACAATATCAAATAAATACAGGTTACTCACCTGTAACAGGAGTTCTAGGAATGGTATATGTTGTTCATCCACACTTATTGGCAGGTTCCTTGCCGCTTTAAATCTTGCCGGAAGGTCTTCAAGCTAGCTCCTCCCACCCACCCGGGTGGTAAAACTCTCGGCTCCACCCCATGACGCCAGATCTGGCCTGGCTGGAAGCTCAGGCTAAAAGTCCGGCCGGAGTTAGGAAACAGTAGGATGAACAACATATACCATTCCTAGAACTCCTGTTACAGGTGAGTAACCTGTATTTCTAGGGACATGGATATGTTGTTCATCCACACTTATTGGCAGACTCCTAGCAGTTCTCCGGGAGGAGGGAGGCAAGGCACACACCCCCTAATACTTACTTGGGGAACAAAGATTGGAGAACCGAGGCCCCAAAACCAGCATCCCGGCGTGACTCAAGGTCGATGTGGTAGTGGGAAATAAAGGTGTGTGCTGACTTCCAGGTAGCAGCCCTGCAGATCTCCTGGATAGGGACATCCCTGGAAGCAGCCACCGATGCAGCAGTATGGCGGGTAGAATGAGCTCTTATCCCTCTGGGAGGCTCCATGCCCGCTAACTCATAGCAGAGATTTATGCAGGAGGTGACCCATCTGCCTATCGTCCGCTTGGCTGCAGGTCTGCCAGGTGCGGCTTCAGCGAGGTGACAAACAGCTGGCGAACCTCTCCCCGAATTTCAGCCGTGCGCTCCTTATAATAAGCGAGCGCCCTTCTAGGGTCCAGAGTATGGAGCCTATATTCGGCCTCCGAGGTGTGATTGGGGTAGAACACCGGCAGAGTCAATACCTGATTAAGGTGAAACTCCGACACCACCTTCGGAAGGAATTTCGGTTGGGGGCGTAGGACAACCTTGTCCCTGTGGAAGACCAGGTAAGGAGACTCGATGCTCAGCGCCTGGAGTTGTCCCATCCTTCTGGCTGACGTGATAGCCACCAAGAAGGCGGTTTTCCACGACAGGTGGGGGAGACCACACCTGTGCATTGGTTCGAATGGCTTGCCCATGAGCTTTGCCAACCAGCAGCAGTAAATCCCACGGAGGTGGGGGTTCCCGCACTGGAGGGGAAATGATCAAGGCCTTTGAAAAAGCGCCCGACCACTTTTTCTCGCGCCACTGACTGCTGACCGCCCGCGCCTGTAAGCAGAAATGGCTGCCAGGTGCACCTTATGGTCGCCGACCTAAGCCCTTGACTAGATAGGGACCATAGATAGTCCAAAATGCTCGCTACAGGACACGAGAAAGGGTCCAACCTTTTCTCGACACCAAATGGAGAATCTCTTCCATTTGAAGGCATAGCATTTTCTGGTCGACTTCAGGGACGCCTCAACGACGCTGAGGACCTGGCGGAAAGACCCAAGGCCTGGAACTCTAGCCGCCAGGAACCAGGCGCCAGGGTGCAGGGATTGAAGGTCCGGATGGAACACCTTCCCTGATTGACTGAGAGCAGGTCCGGTCGAGCTGGAAGCTGCAGCGAGTCCTGGAGCTGAGACTGAGGAGATCTGGGTACCAGAACTGGCGAGGCCAGTCTGGGGCTATCAGAATCACCTGCGCCTTGTCCCTCCCTCGCTTTCAGCAGGACCCTGTGAATCAGGGAACGGGGGAAGGCGAAAAGAGGCCCGGGTCCACGGCCTCAAAAGGCATCCCCTGCAGCGAGCCCTGCTGAGGGGGGCGGCATGAAACAGCCTCAAGCTTCGCTCTCCTGGAGGCAAACAGATCCACCAGAGGTGTGCCCCAGCGGGAGAACAGGTCTTGTACTATCTCCGCAGGAGAGACCACTCGTATGGATGCAGCCCTATCCGCCCAGGGCATCGGGCCAGGGTGTTGGAGGCTCCTGCCACGAATGGCCAGGAGATCCGCCTCCAGGCTGGCGGCACTAGTGACCAGATGCGGAGAGCTTCCTTGCACAGAGGCAAGGAGCTGGCCCCGCCCCGGCGGTTTAGATAGCACATGGTCGTGGTATTGTCCGGCCTGACTCGACCACTTGACCCTGGAGAACGGAGCAAAGGCGTGAGAGCTAGGGCGGACCGCACGGAGCTCCAGCAGGTTGATATGGCATCGGGACTCCCACGGGACCAGAGGCCGGTGCTCGGTGTTCCCCAGATGGGCACCCCAACCCATCAAAGAGGCCGGTCGATAGAGAGACCGTCGGCTCGGGGCGGACAAACGGGATACTCTCCTGCAGATGGGATGGAACGGTCCACCACTGGAGAGCGTTCCACATCTCCTGGGTCGTCCACATGCGCTGGTCCAGAGGATCGCAACGCTGTGACCACTGGCCGGCCAGACCCCACTGAAGGGGGCGCATGTGCCAGCGTGCCCAACGGACTACGCTGGTACAGGCCGCCATTAGACCCAGGAGTCGCAGGAAGTCCCGGCAGGGTGCCATTGCCCAACCAGAAATGATTGGGCAAAGGAGGTAAGAACCTCGCCCTGTCCGGCCGAGCCGTGCTCTGGTCAAGAGAGTCGAGCTCTGCCCCGATGAAGGATATCACCTGCTTCGGCTCGAGTTCGACTTGGCCTCGATGACCAGGAGGCCCAGTTGAGAGCAAACCGAGGGCCAGATTTCTGACCGCTCCACCTCCAACCTGGAGGGGCTGCTATCAGCCAATCGTCCAGGTAAGGGTACACCGACTCCCTCGGCGCAGAGGAAAGCTGTCACCGCTGCAATGCATTTGGTGAAGACCCTGGGAGCTGAAGAAAGGTCAAGGGCATGGCCTGGAACTCGAAGAGGGATCCTCCGCCTGAAGCGGAGGAATCTCTGATGAGACGGACGGATAGGGACGTGAAAGAACGCTGCCCTGGAAGTCCAGAGAACAGAACCACACGCCGTGTTCCAGAGATGGTATTATCTGAGCCAGAGTGACCATTCTGAAGGTTCGAGACCTTAGGAACTTGTTCAGGTCGTGGTAGTCTAAGATGGGGCGCCAGCCCCGTCCGCTTTGGGACCAGGAAGTACCTGGACACGAACCCTGGTTCTGTGAAGGGTCCTCATCTCTTTATCACCCTTTTCTGAAGGAGGAGGCGGCGTCGGCCTCGACGAGCCTGCAGAGATTCTGGGACTCCTGGCTGCTGGGCGACGTGCCCTGAAGGGTGGAGCCTGCTCGAATTCCAGAGGCAGGCCTCTTCCCACCACCTTCAAAACCCACCTGTCCGTGGTAACAGCGGACCAGGCGAAAGGAAGTGTCGAGCCGCCTCCCCACGGGGAACTAGGGGCGGTGACGGATGGGGTGACACACCTCAGCCCGTGGCCACTTAGCAGGCTTGGAGGAAGGACCGGCCTGGGGACCACCAGGCCTTTTCCTCCTTGCTTCCTATTAGAGGAAGCCGATGGCTTGGGCTTGAATACTGGTTCAGCCTGCTGGCCCTGACGCTGTTGTTGGGCCGGGCGGCGGCGAGTAGAGGGACTGAAGGGCTTAGGCTGGGGCTTATGACCTTGTCCTCTGCGCGGACGCAGACCAAATCCATGGTGGCATTGGATTTTTCATCCTCTGGAGGTGGCCTTCCACTCCAGGGCCGAACAGGTCTGTTCCCAGGAAAGGAACGTCCGCAAGCTTGTGCTGGGTATCCGCGGTAAAGGTGGATATGTCGCCATGCCCGGCCGACGCATGGCCACAGCGGCCGCCACTGACCGGGCACATGAGTCTCCTATATCCAGAGCAGTCTGGAGCTGTTGTTTGGCTACTGCCCTGCCCTGATCCCGCACCTGCTTGACCGTAGTCTGCAGGTCAGCGGGAAGATGAGGGACCGCCTCATCCAGGGAACCCAACAGGGCATGGGAGAAATGTGCCATGAGGACGGCCGAACTGGCCTGACGTAAGGCCGAGAGAAGAGGCAGCATACACTTTCACGCTCGAGTAGTCCAATTTCTTGGACTCTTTGTCGGGCGGTTTGTCCACATCCCTGGCATTATCGCACGCCGGAAAACACTGTCCGTGACCAGCCCTTCAGCCGAGGGGTGTTCTAGAAACCCGGACAGAGAGCCAGTAGGGACCGTGATACTTCCTGGCCATCCGGTCAAGGCGAGGAACAGGAAGCCGGACGCTGCCAAAGTTCCAGGGCCGCTCTAATGGCTCGGCCACTGGAAAGGCCTCCGTGGAGAACCTCGGTCCAGAATCTCGGTGAGGGATATCTGGCCCGTTTGGATACGGGTTCAAGCTTCCATCCCAGTGGATTCTGAGATGACTTGGAAGTCCTAGGAAGGACGGGCGCTATCGGCCCACTGACTGCCCCCAGAGGACTCCAAGTCAAGGCGCTTGAGAACAGGAGGAGTCATCCGACTCCGACGAGTTGTCGATAGCTGCCTGGAGCCTGAGCCACCCTCCACTTGCCGAGGCTTGTCAGGCGTGAGAGTGACCGACAGCCCACGGGGGCCTTGGGCCAACCGCGAATCTTTGTCGGAGCCCCAGCTGTCGGCTGAGGTGGAGGCGGTTCCACCACAATTGGTGGGGCAGCCGGAATAGGTCGGACAACTGGCCTGGAAACAGGCTCCTCGACCACTACCTGGTCCGGTGGCAACCACTTAATGGCTGGAGAAGAGGCCTGAGCCTGCTTATTGGCCAGAAAAATTTGCTGCCACATGAGGTCCTCAGATGGGCGAGCTACGCTGATTTTCCCTCCTGCCGAGGAGGAAGAAGAGGAAGAGCAGCGACGCCCACTTTGCCGCGGTGCCGAGACCGAGACCGCCTGTGTCGACGATGGAACGGCTGGACCGCCAAGATGTCCGAGATCGAGAAACTCGGGCAGGGCCGAGGTCGGTGAGGCGGGAGCCAGGATCGCGATCCCCCGGTTCGGCCGGCAAAACTGACGGCTCCGATTCACTGCACGGAGAGCCGACGATATCCTCAACTCCTCACCGGGGAACTGGGAGGAGGGAATTGGCTTTCTCCAGCCGACAACGCGTCTAACGTGGTCGAGAAAATCTCACCTGCCGGGCGTGGAGTCTCAGTCAGCTGGCCTGGCGGGGCACCATGAAGCCAGTGGCGGGCTGGGAATTCGACTCAAGTCGATTGTACGGCGAGGGAGGGATCTTTCCCGCCCCAAGAGCGTCGACGATGAGATTTGTTTCAGACTTCTTCGATCGATGAAGCGGACTCGAAGAAGTAGGACCCCGCCTTTTAGTTGAGGGTCAAGCAAAGCTCCTTAAAGGAAGCTGAATATGAGGACCCGGCGATAGAGGACAAAGGCCGCAGAAGAGGAGTGCGGCCTGAGCCGCTCTGCTCTTCAAGGCGACCAACCTCTCTAGTTGTTCGGCGGATCTCGCAGCCGCTGAAACCGCCAGTCGGGCCTCTTTGGATTTGACCGAGGAAATCTTCTTCGGGACGCCAGAAGCCAGCAGCAGCGGTCCCCGAGGACGAGACCGGAAGGAGGAACACAGGCCGCAAGCCCGCGGTCGCTGCTCGCCAGCAATAAACGTGACGGGAGTGCGGGTCCATCCGAGACATCTTCTGCCCACAGGGACATCTCGAAATCCGAGTCGGTTGTCCATCGCGGCCGCGAAGGAAGAAGACGAGAAAGTTATAAAGGTTTTTTTTTTTTTGAAACCGGTCATGATTTTGGCCCAAACTTAATCGCAGAGCGTTATGAGGGACCTGAGCTTCCATGTAAGGAAGATCTGGCCATGGGGCAGAGCCGAGAGTTTTACCACCCGGGTGGGTGGGAGGAGCTAGCTTGAAGACCTTCCGGCAAGATTTAAAGCGGCAAGGAACCTGCCAATAAGTGTGGATGAACAACATATCCATGTCCCTAGAATATATGTTCACTAACTTATCAATGTTCAGCATATCATTTATCCAATAGTACTGTATTCCTCTTTCTCTTTTTATATATATTCTAAAATAAGTAAAAAAAAAAAGTAAACAAGTCAGTATTTTAACTATAGATGCGCTGCTCTGGAAAAGCTTATGCTGCAACTTAGCTCTGTTTCACACTTTTCATTATATTGTTATTTTTCATCTTTCCAGATATTTGCATATCCTGTAAACATCACCAACCTCAAAGAGTTTCATCTTAACAACAGCACACTTCATATTCCATCAAACAGCGTTTCACACTTAATGCAGTTTAAACATGCAATTTTCCATCACCAATAAAAAATGTGTACCTGTATTTCTCTTTTAAGGCACTTTGGATCTGAATAAAAATAAATCGCAGTCTGAAAATTTAATTCTGTCAACTAGATACCGATGTTGGAGCTACAGTTCTTTTATGCTCAAAGTTATTCACAGATGTTTTTAAGGTTATTCACTTACTTATAAGCGTTGAGCAATGCATGACCTCCGGCTCTCTCTCAACATTGTAGGTGCACTGTACGCTCTACGCACTTCTTTCATACCTCTTTTAAACCTCTTCTCCTTGGGGAATCAGATGCTAGGCAACGTGCCAAGTCACATGATGTAAACACACATCAATGACATGCGCGGTAACACTAGGTGCCCAACCTGCTTTGTGCAGCACCTGACAATGAAACCAGCGTGTCAGGCATCCCTTATTGTGTTCAATTTTAATTTTAATGTTCAAATAAAAGTTATTTTTATGTTAACTTGCTATTTGGCTCATAGATGTAAATGCATGCAAATCAGACTCCCATTTTTGTTTACCAAAACGGACCATTCTGCAGGAGGTCAGGTAGGTCAAAGCTCCTAGCAGGTGAATGAGTGTCAAGGAAAAAGGCTAAGTTATCTACACTTACAGCTGAAACTATCTCAAATGAGACGATACTTACTGTAAGCTATGTAAATCACTTAATTGATCACAGCTGCAGGCTGTGTCCAATTCAGGAGGCAAGAGTCAAGAATAGTCAGAAATGGCAGTTGAAGTAAGAGTATACCAAGGCACCCTGTATGGTGCTAAAAGAAACAGCAATGATGAAATGAGATAATAAATTGACAAATGACTTAATAAAGGAGTACACAATGTCACAAACTCACTCCTGGGGGCGGGTCCACTGAGCTCACAGTGCCCACCCCTTAGTGCAATCTGTGATGAGGGGAACAGGAAGTATCCTCTCTGTGTCCACTTAGAGTGCTCGCTGAGTTCACAACTGAACGCTCACCATGAGGGCCCATCTGTAATCTGGGTAAGGGTAAAATACAGTCTCGAGTCTGTAGTCAGGTGGGAACCCTCCTTGGTTGCTGCACTGGGGGGAGGCCCAGGCATTATGAGCTCTTCAGGTGCTCTTGTAACCCTAATTTGAGTCTTCTCCCACAGGATGCAGGGGCCTGGTTCATACTCCACCAGACCCCTCCAGAGACCTATGTATTTCCTCTACTTAGGCACCCAGATTCCCTTCCAGGATCCTCTTCTTTGGTAGCTATGGTGGTACCTTAGCATTAATCAACCTGGTCACAGATTTAATAAATGTTCCCACCTTCACACACACACAACAAAATCACTCCCAGGCAGTTATTAAAAGCAAGCGCTTTTACTAGTATTTAAATAATTATCATACAAGACTTATAAACAAAAGGTTCAGAAATTTGGTTTACAGAATAACAAAACAAAGTTGGAAATATACAATAAAAACGAACTGTGAAATTCAACTGTCTAGGTTCCACCTTGTCTGTGGAGAATCAAAAGTCCAGAGAATAATGAAGTCTTCAAGTCCCAGTTCTTCTTGCAGCCACTGGTCCTCAGTGTATGCTTGGCAGCCTGGCTCTGTGTGTCAGGAAAAGTGTGTTGGGCAAAATGCACTGAGTTTCTATTTTGAGGGGGCTTATATACCCCTGGCCCTGCAGTCTGTAAAACCCTCTTTGGTTTAGCTGGTGGCCTTATCTTTATGCCAGCAAGGTCTCTCTTGCTTTTTCCAAGTTGCAAGTGAATTAACATTATTAATTTTTAAATTCTCTCCCCAGCCCAGCTTCCTGACTGCCTTTGATGTGCCTTACTTCCCTAACCTCTTTCAAATGGAGAGGAATTAGGACACTTGTAAGATAATTCAAAACAGACTTCCAGAACAGATATCACCCAGATCCTGTTCCAAAGTACTTCCTCCTGGAAGTGTAAAAGTTTATGACAGGCGATAGTTCTCCCATCCTGTCCTTTTTATGACACCTTTTTCCTTTTATCAGGTTACCAGGAAATCCCAATGCCCATTGAAATGTAATTTCAGTTTCCTGTTAAGTAGGCCTTTTTCAGACTCTGGAATACACATAATCCCCATGTAACCTTTTAAAAAACAAGGGCATCCTTCTCTCAACCTTATCTCCAGGCCTTTTGGGGAATTTAAACATAAAATCACAGAAATATGATGACAGTATTATGACAGCAGTGGCCAAATTACCACACACAACAGCACTGTTTCAAGATACTGTAATAGCTAGTTTGTCTCTGGCTTTAAACAGAGTATATATATATATAGTTTAACCAGGAGTAGCACACTAAATTGACAAACTTTTTTACAGGAGTGACCTGGGAGCACAGGAAGTTAAGTGACTTGCTCAGGGTCACACAGTACGGAAGTGGAAGCTGTGGGATTCAAACCCAGGTCTGGTCGATGTCACCAGATTTGCAGTTCAGAGCCTTAAACCACTGTGCTATACTGATGGAATATATATGGAACATTAATGTTGTACAAAACAAAGTACAATTGCAGTAATACATGCGGCTTAGTAGCATTTTTTTACACAAATAAACAGCAGAACTTAGAAGTGATTATATAAGGAGCAATTACTTGGCAACACAATCTTTAATTTTACAGAACAGTTCCGGGCAGAAAAACAGTACTTAGCCGAATCATGCAGACAGCAGAAAGTGTTGTTGCTGGCTCCATGGCACTGAGGAGTGGGGTTCCACTTGGCATGCTGGTGACCTGGGTTTGAGCCCCAAGCCTGGGATGACTGGAGCAGGAGCCAGCAGGGAGGGGGATAGAGCATCTACATGGATGCTGTGCTCCTGGGGGAGGATGCTGTGGAGCACTGCTCAGAGAACAACATTTGGTGGTGTGCAGAACCTTGCCAGCATGTAACCACCTGTGATCTGGCTCCACCTCCAGGGCATTGCCGCAGTGCATGCCATTGGGGAGTGGGGGAGGAGCCCAGAAAACTAGCACCTGTCCCCACCCTGCCCATCCTCACCATTTCACCTCACCTCCCTTTCCCCACCCTCCTCCCACTCTACTACCCCTCCCTTAACCTCCTGCCCATCCCCATCACTGCCACTCTTGCACTTATTCTTTGGACCCTAGTCTCTTTATCTCCTGCACTTCTCCCTCTTTTACACTTTCACCACCTTCCTCCTGGTCTGTTAACTCATTCTGTCTGATGCCGCCATTTTGGATCAGGTTAAGCAATGGATGGTTCTGATGCCATATGGCGCTAATAGGTATAATGGGTTAATCCGATTCCTCCACCCTTTTCTCTCATTTTCTCTTTCACCCTGCACCACCCTAGTATCCCCCTATAACTTCCCCTGTTATCTCTTCCTTGTCCCCCTCCATTACCGTCTCGTCTTTACCTTCCTCTTTTCTCTCCTCTCTATCTGGGTCCCCAGGCTACTTTGCACTTATTCTTATGCTTATTGTTTAAAGATGTTGGCTGTCTGTTCTCTTTATTCTGCCATTTGCAGAAGGTATTGCCTTATAAACTCCGACACTGTTATGTAATTAGCACACATTTTTGTATCCAATGTTACTCCTCTTGATTTAGTCTGTATGTATTTCATCTTGATGTTTCTCTGTACATGTTCCTGCTAAATGTTCTCAGGACCTCCTTGTGGATGAGCCTGCTCAGTTGAGTAATTCCTGCAATAAACTTGAACTTGAACTGCCAGATGACAGCTGCCTCGCCCCCACACCACAGTCCCCCTAGCATGCCTCTCCTGCACCCCTGCCCAGTGTACCCTGGAGGACCCCCAAGTAATACTACTCTCCAGGCGGTGCCAGGAAGCAGCAGTGAAGGATGAGACCAGCAGGCAGGCATGGATGCTGAGCAGCCTGAAAGAGCAGGAGATCGGGGTGCAAGGGAAGGCAAAAAAAAGTGTTGTCAGCATGCTGTAGTGAAAAACAGTCAGCCACACAGTCACTTGGGTCCCCTGCAGGACAGAAACCTAAGAGTTCCTATTTTGCTGCAGAATGGCCCAGGCTTTTGAAGCTGTAAGCCCCACCTCCTGGTGCCACCACACAGCTGTTGAATTTCCAATGAGCCCCAAGCTAGATCAGCAGGTCTTAAAGTCAAAGAAAGCACCAGGAGTTTAATTCAGGAGGAGGCGGCAAATGGTTTGTTCAGCGGCCTCCTGTCCATGGCTGTGGCAACCTGTGAGAGTGGCGTTAAGAGTTGTAAGCTTGAAGAAAAGTTGCAGGGCAGCAAAGGCTTCGGGCTTGTGAAGATTTAAGCCCTCCCCCCGGTGATGCCTTTGGCTTGCTGCCAAGCCCTCTATCCAGCTGAGCAGATATTAAAGTCAAAGACAGCACTGGGAGTTCAAGTCAGGGTGAAGCAGCAAGCTGTAAGATCAGCTGCCTCCTGTCCATGGCTGTGGTAATCTCCGGGAACTGTGTAAGAGTTGTAGGCTACCTTATCTCTTAGCAGAGAAAACCACCACATGACACTATGCAGGTAACCACAAGAGCTGGATTTGGCAGTTTAAACACAGATTTGCTTTAATAGCAGGAGGGATGGAAACCAAAAGAATAGTAATAATTCAAAGTCAGAGGATTCAAGCAGTGCTGGGACATAATGAAGGGAATAATGGTTACCGGGGGTGATGGGACCAAGGAGGAGAAGGAGAGGGACTTCCGGTTCTGGCATGAGCTGAGGAGAGAAACATCGCATGGGCTCTCCATCCCAACTACTTTAAATTTAAACTCTAATTTAGTTGGAAACAAAAAAAAGATATACAGAACCCATTAAAACTGAGAGCTGACAGTAGAAAATGGCGAACTCAAATAAAAAATGCTTTCAACCTTTTGCTGAAATAGCAGATGCGGACGATCCACCATCCGACAATTCCGGACTCTCTCAAAGGCCTAGTGCAGGCTCCTCAAGAAAGAAAGGTGCATCCTCAGCCAAAGCAAAAAAAAACTCCACCGGATGGCAACGCGGAAACAATATTAAAAGCTATCGAGAAGTTTAGAAACAAAGTCCAGGAAACTTACTCGATCTACGTTCCGAGATCAGCACATTACAAAATAAAGTTGCAGAGGCAGATAATCAGATAACTAAAAACACTGGTAGATTGGATATACTGGAGACTCGCCTAAAAACTCTAGCTACAGAGCAACTTCTTATTGCTGCATGGCAGGAGGACTCTGAAAACCATGGCAGACATCGCAATATCAGAATTTTTGGTATTGAAGAGGGCGAAGACATCCTGGCATTCTCTGATTATTTGCTGTGATTGGTATTGGACCTCAACTCTAGCTTTCAGCTAGACATTGAGCGTGCTCAAAGAGCACTCAGTCCTAAGCCGACTCGCCCAGATGCCAGACCTCGATCATACGTCATCAGGCTGCTGGGCTTTCAGGTTAAAGAAATATTGCTATGCCGGGCCTGGCAGAAGGGTCGAGTAATGTTGGGCCAACACAGGCTATTATTTGATAATGATTACGCTCCCCATACTCAGAGGCAAAGGAGGGATTATAATCCCTTGTTCCCTGTTCTGAGGACACAGACGATTCGGTTCAGAACCCCATACCCCGCCAAGCTGGTCATGTTACCTAACATCGGGCCAAAAAACATACGTCACAGCCATGGAGGCTGCCGAGGATCTTTCAAGAAGGGGACTAATCACAAATAAAACCCTAGATCTTGTCAAAACTCACATTGGTCAGAGCTCCACAGCAACTTCGAACCAATGACAAGTGGATAACCTATCCCTACCTGAGATTCTGCAACATCTGAAAGATTATCATAATTCCACCCTGGGCACTTCAGGAACCCAAAAACATTTATTTGCCTTTGTTCTGGCTTGGACCCTCTTGGGCTCGATTGGTCTGGGGGGGAGTATGAAGAAGAAGAAGAAGAATCAGCATTTATATAGCGCTTTTCATACATCCAAAGTGCTTTACAAGCAATGTTAGACTGGTAGTGAAGTGACTGAAATGTGTGGGGAGTGGGGGCGGAACGGAAGGGGGGAAGGCTTCTCATTAATGGTTCTGACAACCATCACATCAACTAAATGAAGGCAGGAGATGGGGGGAGGGAACACCCTTCCCTTTATTCTTCACCTCAACTCATTAGGCACTGGGTTGTCATTAGAACCATACTTATTTTCCCAGATGGCAGGATGTTAACCCAAACTAGGGGAAATTTTATTGCGAGGCCATTGCTTTCCCGTACTTGGGATCTGACCTAGCGCTCTTCACCATGCATCCTTGCTGTTATTCTTAGGCCATTTATTGGCTGAGGATAGACCGACTGAAGGGGGTGATCTTCAGAACAAGACCCTGTATACAGCAAGATCAGAACTAAAGGAAACTGCTGTGAATATAGTAACTTTTCTAATTTTATATGTAAACAAATCGGAAGGTGCTCCTAAATTTAGCAACTAAAACCAAGTTTGGGATTAGTTTATGGAAACCACCATACTGTTATGGAACCTTCTATATTAAGCAAGAAAATCCCAAGGAACATTATATACAGAGGGGACAAATTATACAGGCAAAATACATAGACATTTCACATAATTTTATGAGAGCTATAATCGATTACCCCTATTCAAATGCTTGAAATTTGAAAGTTTTCCATGGCTCCAGAGGATTGGGAATATAAGGAGGAACGGATAGAAATTACTATTTGTTTTGGTTACAAGTGTTACATAATTGTAGTTAAAGAGCGGCCACAAGCTAAGAGACAGTCACCAATGTACAATTAACTAGTCTCTGGGAGGAATCTCACCTGGGACAAGTATTATTATTATTTTAAAGAACTTGAAAGAACTACAACACTAAGTTTCCTTTAGACTATTTATGAACATAATTTAGTAAAAATGACTACATGTACTACACCCATACGACTATATCTACAAGAAAGGATGGAGTAGTCCACATACGGAATTGTCACCTGTTTCCATGTCGGACCACTCCAAGGGTGAGCATAATATATCGCTCCCCACTTTGGGGGGTCTTCCTTCTGCTCTTATGGAGTACTGTCTGGATGAGCAATGTGATGCCCCTATTCCCCTCCTTCCCCCTTTGGGATACAGGATGGGTAATATTTGAGTGTGCTTATAACAAGCACCTCCTCTGTGGGAGTCAGTGGGTGGGATATTCAAAGCAGTTGCTCAATGCACAACAGGGTTGTGCCAGTGCAACTGCGACAATGCACCGGAGAGTGATATTCAGTGGCAGCAACTGCACAGCACAAATCCCCATGTGGCAATGTACAATGGTAATGCATGCATGCATACGCAAGTGCAGGGGGTATAGCCATGAATAAGCGGCACAGTGCGATATTCAACAGCAGGCAAACGGTGCAAGCGCGGAGCAAAAGGGACTTGCGCGGAGCAAACTTCAGCACATAAAAAGAGGGAGCAAGCAAGGGAAGGAGGCTTGTGCCAGAGGGGAACTATAGAGAGGGAGAGCGAGTGGGCAGGCTGGACAGCAGGAGGGGTGCAAGACAGAGGCAGGCAGGAAGTGTCACCGATTGTGGGACTGGGTGTGTGACAGTGAGTGTGTGTGTGTGTGTGATACAGGTGCAGAGGCAATATCCTGAGTGTGTGCCTGTGAAACCCAGCACAGGAGTGGCAGCACAGGTGCCCAGACAGGTGGGAGGTGGAGGCTACAGCCCATAGGCCACCAGCCAGGAACCCTGAACACAGGTGTGCACCCAGCACAGGGGCACACTCAGCAGCACACAGCTGAGGGTGCCTGGGGAGACAGCCTCCTGGGGGGGCAGGACATCCCAGGCCATGGCTAGTGCCATCTTCCAGATGGAGGCAGTAATGAGGGGTGTGAGGAGGCAGAGCAGCGTGGCCATGGCCGTCCACGGTATGCCCAGAACAGGTGGTACTGTGCCCGCACCACCTTCGAACAGTACAGTGATACAGAGATTGTGGGCCAGTACCACCCGAACCGGACAATTCTATGGCAGCTCTGTGAGCTGTGCAGTGAGGAGATGCAGGCACCCACAAGACGGAGCCACGCCCTGTCGGAGATGAAAGTCATGCCTGTCATTTGCCTGCTCACCACGGGTACCTTCCAGACACCAACAGGGGACACCACAGGCATAACCCAGTTGGCCGCATCACGACTCCTCACACAATTCCTCAACACACTGCTACCACATGCTGTGGAATACATCCATTTCCCCAGCACACAGTCAGAGCGTACAGCGAATGTGCAGGAGTTCCACAGGGTGGCACGTATGCCTGGCATGCTAGGGGCCATCGACTGCACCCATGTTGTCATCTGCACACCACCTGGCCCAGTGGGGGTAGCATACATCAACAGGAAGGGCTACCCCAGTGTCAACTACCAGGTGGTGTGCGATGCCAGGGGGCGCATAATCAACGTTTGGGTTATGCCCCTATCATCCCACATACACCTCACACTGTATTCCTGGTCTATGGTACTGTGATACTGCAGTTTTGCACTAACATTGTAGATATGAGCACACATCATATACGCATGGGTGCTAGGAATGTGCTTTGCTGCTAAGATATGCTAATATTGTCATGCATGATTTATTATACCTCACTATAATACATTTATCTAGATTATGTTTGTCTTGTACATATATTCCATATATAATCTACCTAATCACTGATAAGATGACTCTGAGGGATCTTCAGTGATTATTGTATACTTATATTCTCATATAATTATATGTAGTATGTTTTACATTCAGATATGCCACGTGTAATAGTGCCCTGTCATCAGTTCTCTTTGTCTAAGCAAGCTGACAGAGACAGAAGGCCTTTGTTATGTCTAATGTTTTATACTGTATGTAAGCTAGAAATGCAGCATGTAGTTTGAACTGTCAGCATTTCTTTTGTCTAAGCTATAATGATAATGGAAGCATATTCTGTCTCATATGATACTCATTAGTAATTCTGTCTCGTAAGTCATTCTCCAATGGAGAATGACTTAGGACCAATACATGTTGTTTCTCATATCTGTAACTATGTTGTAATCTCTGTTTCTATACTGTTATCTGTAGTATTTAGCTGTCCGCAACCCACTGTAGCTTTTCTGGAAGAGCAGAGAGCTGGAGCGCGGGGAGAGATAGAACAAGATCTTAGAAAACCTAAGATCTACAATTCTGGAGACTACGTACATTCTTCAGGAGAATGGTGAGAAACCCATCTCCCTTGTGATTTTCTCTGTCACATGCTTGGCATAAATAGTATAATAAACTTTATTAGTACTCCTTGCTTGTTTACGAATGTTTCTTGGCAGACTCCGAGACACAAGAATCTGTATTATTATTATTATTTTTGTTGTTTACCCTACACACCAAGAGTGTTTAGACAACATCTGTGCAACACCCCCGGTGGCGCACACGATGCCAACATCTGGCACCACTCAGTACTGTGCCACAGGTTCGAGAGTGGGGACATCCCCACAGGTCACCTAGTAGGTGAGTATGCTGTGGAAATGGGCAGCCTAGCACAACAGGGCAGGGTGTGGGGGATGCTAAGGCAGATGCGCCAGAGGGTGAGGTTGGGGGGTGCAGCAACACAGCCTACCATGCTAACCACACATCTCTACACACAGGTGACAGTGGCTAACCACTCCGGCCCTGGTTACTCACCCCATACCGGTGCCCGTCAACCCCAGCGCAGGAGCTATACAATGAGGTACATGCCAGTACATGGAACATCATCGAGCGTGTATTCGGGCTGCTGAAGGCACAGTTCCATTGCCTGGACAGGTCTGGCGGTGCCCTACAGTACAGCCCCTCAAAGGCCTGCAGCCTATTCCTGGCCTGCTGTATACTACACAACATGGTCACCGACTGTGGGATAGCTGTTGAGGTCGAAGAGGGGAACAGCAGTGGGGACGATGTGGCTGCCTGGGCCAGACGGTGGTGGGCAGCCCCCCCCAGGTGAAGGGAACCCCGGCTGAACAGGATGACACAGCAGCACCGGGACACAATTGCAGAGGAGCACTACGGTGCACGCAGGTAGGTGAACATGTCCACATGCATGTCCCGGGGACTATGGCACAGCATACAGGCATGCATGGGTGGGCCCTGTGACAGTAACGGCTGGAGGAGAGCGTGGACAGGCATGGGACTGGACACTGTGGAAGCACTAAACACAGCACTGCACACCACACCCACACATCCCCGCACACACATATGCACACAGGAACCACCATGCCCGCGCCCAGAGGCAGGCACCAGGCATGTGTCAGACGCTGAGCACCGGTGCACAGTAACCGTCAGTGCTTTGCTGGCATCATCATGCACACACCACAGTGGCCAGCAGCTGGGCGGGTGTGCACAAGGCCTGTGTGCGGCATCAACCATGGATGCTACGTCCCTGGAATGCACACGCACATGCCACACCATTGCGCACACAGAGCAGCAGCAGACAGCGGATGGGGAGGTGGGCAGTTCAGGACTGCCACACGGTTGCACGGCCACCATGGACACATGGACAGCCCCGCTGAGACCACCCAGCAGATACAGGCTGTGTGATGGCCACAGGGGGAGTCTGTGACGGTCCACCAGGGGTGTTACTGCAGGAACGTGACCGGGTCCTCGCAGGTGTCTGCAGGCTCCTGAACATACCCACTCCAGGTAATACCGGTCCATATCCTGTGCAGTCCCGCGGCGCCTTTATAACGCGTCGCATGCAAATGAGGGGATGCGCAACTGTAATGGGATGCAAATGCCTCCAATGCACTGTGGATACGCTGATTAGCTAATCTGCTTATGCCGGCTGAATATCATGCTCAAGTCATGGCGTAACATTGTACGTGCACAGTAGGCCTAGCAGTATGTATGCGTGCACTGCCGGCATGTACGCCACCAGTGCAGCCTACACAGACTGCGCAATACGACTTACAGTGCTTGGCCACTATTGGACATGTGGCACTCGTGTGCTGTATGGCCTATGGTGCCCGGGCACCATAGTGCCACTGGCGCTGTGGCACCTTGTTGCAGATGGTGCTCCTGTGCTATGGGTGCCATGGTGCCCGGGTGCTATTGGGCCATGAACCATGGTGCCCACATGCCCCTATTACGCCCCATGCCTGGCGGGCCCAATAGCACAGTCACACATGGTGCGCATGCGACCCTTGACCCCACAGTTGCCCTTTGCCCCTCTGGGAGCCCTGCAGCATGTGCCAGTGCTGCATTGCCTGTATCACGCATCTCCATGGCTGTGCGATTGGTGATGGCAGCGCATCTCTGTGTGAGGTGCGCAGCCCCAGCATGTGTGGCTCATGCGCTACTGGGCACCATTTTTTGGTTTTACGAAAAGGAGTAGCCATGTCACACACAACAGTGGCAGGGCACCTCTGGTCGCAAGTCGAACTGGTGAACCTTCTGGAGCCACATGCAGGCTGTTTGTTTGGCCAGGTGCCCCTGACTAGGCCATGGACGGAGGTGTGGCAGGAGGTCACTGATGGACTGGAGGAGGCCACAGGTTCACAGCGCAGCATCAAGCAGTGCTGCCACCACTATGGGGACCTGCAGCAGAGGGACCCTGAGAGGCTCCAGTCACTACTGGCACGTGTCCGGAGGGGTGCTGTGCCACGGCCAGGTAAGTGTGCTACGCCCATGTCCATACCCAACCAGTGTTCTGTAGGGCAAGCAGGATGGCACATCATGCTGCTGGGGGGGCTGGAGCTGCGCATCCTGTTTGCCGGGGTGGTGCACCATGGATGCGCTGTGCCACCACGCTGCTGCTGTGCTGGGCCTGGGAGCATGCTGTGCTGGGGGGGCACGTGGTGTTGCCAGGTACTGATGTGTCTTTCTCCATGTTTCCTTCCTAGACCCTGAGGATAGGAGGATGGCCTAAATGGCTGGCGCTGCGGGTGGGCCAAGGCGGGCCACCACAGGGGCTTGTGTGCAGGCTACAGGCCGCATGGGCGGTGCTGTTGGACAAGTGCAAGGTGCGCCGCAGTGTGCAGGTAGGCACTGTTTCATGCTACGATGTTGTTCAGGGTGGGGGTGGTGGTGGGGTGGGCCACGGCCTCCTGTGCATATGGCCTTTCCAGCTGTGCACTGCCCGCGGTGACTGTTGCACCATGCTGTAGCTATCGTTCATGTGTGTGGCTGCTGCAGGTGGGCTGTGGGTGCACCCTGATTCAAGTTGTGCCACTGCCATCCTGCCGCTTAGCCATGTCGCCTGCCTGCCATGGTGGTGGTGTGCGGCACATGGGTGGTGTTGGTGTGCAGTGTTCTGCATGGCTGTGGATTGCCGGGTTGGTGGCACGTGTGGGCTCACACACTGCAGGTGGCTGAGTGCCATCCCAGGGTGCATGTCACCACTGTCCGCTGCGCACGGTGGGTGGGCTACAGTCTTCCGGACATGCACTCATACCATGTTCCCTCCTTTGTCCTAGGTGTCCATCGCACTGATGTAAACACCAGGCTCCTGCAACAGATCCTGAGGGTCTCCACTGCCACGCTCCAGGTGGCATAGCTGCTGCAACGGATGATGCGGAGGCAGCAGCGCAGACATTGGCATCAGACACCAGTGGGGCAAGGACGGCCGTAGGGCCCATTGGCCTGTAACTGTTACCTTTCCCTGTCCCCCTTCCCGTGCCCTCCCTTGTCCCCTTGTATAGCCATGACCCCTGTCCCTCGCCTCCCTTCCGCAGCCTCCATTTTGTATGTGGCCTCCCCATTCCTTGTTCCCTGTCCCCTCTTACCTGTAAATTTGTATATAGTTATTTAATGCCTGTTGTAATACACTTTTATATGGTTAGCCATCTGTGTCCATGTCTGCTTTGTGGCTGGCATATGGAGCCATGCTGCAGTGGTGTGCATGGTGGCAGTGTGGTATGACTGGGGTGGCCAGGGCTTTGTACCTGGTGGTGTACACCCACTGGATGGTGGCTGTGCCCTGGGGCAGCCATGGAATCTCTGTTTGGGTTGTGTGGCTTGTGCATTGTGTGCTGTTTGGCTGTGTGTTGCCGGCTGTGGTCCAGGTGGCGTGTCTCGTGCCTTCCTGTGGGGGGTTGCAGGTGGCTGTTTACCAGTGGCCATTGGTGCCACCCTGCCTCTGTGCACCACTGTGGTGCACGTAGTTGGGGGCCTGCTGCTTCCCTATGCACACTAGGTGGTGTTCCATCATGTGCCTGCCATGCCTCACTCCTGGCACCTTCTGCACCCTGGTGGCGGGACATCCTGCTCCAGTGGTTTGCTCCTTGCTGTGCCTGTTGCCAATCCATTTGTGTCCTGGCGCATTCACCTCTGCCCCTTGTGCATCCCTAGTTGCTGCTATTGTGCTTGTTGGCTTGCTCCCTGGCACAGCCCTGGTTGCGCTGTGGCGCATCTCTGCGATATTCAGCCATGTTGCGCTGGCACATGCCGTCATGCGCAACCTTTGAATATCGCATGCGGTGCACCAGATTTGCACTGCGCCACTCTTGTGCCTGCCTCTGGTGCATTTCTGAATATCACACTCAATGTGTATATAAGTTATATTTGGGAACTCAGGGCATATACTTGTGAGACTGTACATCACTATGCGCCTAAGGATTCAGTTCTTTGTTCTTTATATAAATGTTATTTTGTTAATGGTTTTGTATATTTTATTAGACTAGGGTTAAGAGTTGTTAGAGATGTAGGAAAAAATACTGCACACATGATACAGTTTAAAATTGCTTTATTGAATTTAAAGATAACAGCACATCGGGGAAAACCCCTTTTTGTTTCATCCGTCTTCTTCCCGGGTGGAGAGTGATCGGGGAATTCAAATGTCCAGTGGGCCTGGAGATAAAAAGAAAGAATAAGCAAAGTCATAAAATGAAAAATGATTTCTGATCCAATACAGATATACTCGCAAAATATAAATGGTCTTCATGACCCTATAAAACGGTACCGGGTCATGAAACAATTAAAAAAACAAAAGGCTTGTCTCTGTCTCCTTCAGGAAACACATCTTACAGACTTAGAACATCAGAAATTGAAGTGGGCCAAACGATACAGTGTATATGCCTCATCCTATCCTTGTGGTGGAAAAAGAGGAGTGGCTATATTGGTCCCCTCTGAAACTCCTTCAGAAATTACTAAGTCTTATATGGACAATCAGTGTCAATATATTATACTACAGGGTATGTTATATGGCCAACAGGTTACCATTGGTAGCGCTTACTTTCCTTCCCAAACTCGGTCTGTTATATGGCCAACAGGTTACCATTGGTAATGCTTACTTTCCTCCCCAAACTAATTTAAAGGAATTGCATAAATTTATCTCTCTACTTCTCTCCCACTTACAGGGGCTACTTACTCTGAGTGGAGATTTTAACATGACCCTTGCTCTGCAACTGGACTGCTCCCATCCCCATAAACATAAGTCAAATAAAACAACTAAACAATTTAGATATATCTTGGATCATCTGGGGATAGTAGACATCTGGCTTCATACGTTCCAATCCTCCCAGGGATATACATACTACTCCCCCAGATTCCACTCCTACAGTACTCCTGACTGGATTATCTTTTCACATATGACTTATTACTCCAAGATACAGGATATTTCCATAGGGCCAAAATTAATTTCAGATCACCACAGTCTTACTCTAAAAATAGACATAGGTAGAGCCCCGAGGATTACTCTGTGGAGACTAAATCCTTTATTACTACAAGATAAAGACTTTCAAGACCAGATTAAAAAAATAATTTCTCAATTCTTGACAGAAAATGCCCTTTCTGCACCCACAAAAGCTATATTATGGGACACACTAAAAGCCACAATCAGGGGGGAAATAATTGCACATACTGTTAAAAAAAAAAAAAAAAAAAAAGAAACAGATACAAAATACCAGCAACTCTCAGAAGAATTATTAATCTATTAATTACTTTATAGAAATGGGGACCGGGAACTTCAAATAAAAATTATGGAAACTAAGAGTGCATTACAGGAAATAATGGACAACAAAATTCAACAGAATTTGATATACTTGTGACATTCTATATATGAAGGGGGTCCCCAGGGGTCAAAGAAATAGGCTTATAGGCTACGGGCCAGAAAATCTGCCTCTACAATTTTAAAAATCAGAAGCCCACTAACTGGACTGACAAATCATATGGAATCCCACAGTAAGCGAACCTTTACTGAATATTTTACAAGATTGTACTCGAAGGAACCTGGAACATCGACAGAGGAAAGAATTTCCTTCCTCACACATCTCAAATTACCATTACTAGATGAGGCCCAAGCTAATGCCTTGAAAGCTCAGATCTCCAATATGGAGATTCAGGAGGCCATTAGGAATTTAAAATCTGCTCGTTGTCCAGGCTCAGATGGGTTTATCGCAGAATGGTGTAGTACATATTTAACTGATCTTACTTCGAGATACAGCTCTTGCAGCAGGTTACACCATTAGGACTGAAGCCGGCAGGCGCCAGGACCCCGGAGACTTTTCTAGCTAGCTATCTTCAGCGGGGACCTCTGACGCCGGTCGGCCCGGCCAGGCGTGGTAACAAAAGGGCGGTCCCTCAGAATCCCCAGTTCTTTCCCGCCATCGACAGTGCATGCTTCGACCTCCGGTAAAGTTCTTGCTACGCGTCGCGTGGTTTTCTAAAAATTTCGAGTTCTTCGATTCTTCTGAGGAAGATTTCCTTCTGCAATCAAGACAACCGTCTGATGTCCTCTCCGACTGGGCATTCCTCCAAGTGTCTTCAGCAAGCAAATTCCTTACAGGACCCGCTCCAGCCGTCAGGTGTCTAAGCCCGGACCCACGATACCAAGGCCTGCTCCCTCTGCCAGGGGTTCAACAGCCGCACCAGGATCCGCCGGCAGAAGGCCCTTCAAGCCTTTCTTCTTGAGGAAAAACTCCAGCGATGGCCTCCAAGGAGGATTCGACGCACCGGCACGCGGAAAAGAAGAAGAGGTCCAGGGATCCCGCCCGGTCGCCGGTTCGGGCCTCCGAGTCCCGGAGCTCCGGGTCTCGCTCAGACCGCTCTCCCGCCAGGCCTTCATCGCTCCCGGCTGCGGCCCCCGCTGCACACTCTGCTCAGGCCTCCACCGCCAGGCCGTCGTCTTCCTCTTCAGCCCAAAAGGCCTTGGCGAAGTCAGGGGAACGCCACCACCACCACCACAAGTCGGGCTCCCGCCCCTCGGGCCCCAACGCCCGGTCTTCCTCTCTTCCCCCGGAAGACCTTGGAGCTCACCCCGCTGAGGAAGCCGGGGGATCCAGCGTCAGCCAGACCGCCGTCGGTCGCATGCCAGCGTTCCTCTGAGCCGACGATCGGTCGGCCGTCATCGGCCTCTTCATCGCATCGGACGTCGGTGGGGGGACCGACGTCCGCGACGCCTGAGCGGGGGGCTCCTGCGCCTCCGACGTCGGTCGGACAGGAGTCCCCCATCGAGGAGGATTCGGCCTTGCCCGATGTCCAGGCGGGCGTTCCCGGCCACGAAGAGCCTACCCGGGGTCCCTCGCCACCGCCCGAGATCCCCGTGGTACCGTCGCCGGGACCTGACGTCCGGCCCTCATCCTCGGAGCCGACGTCGGGACTGTCCTTGACCGAGGTGAAGGACCTGTTCACTTACTGGTGGGCTACTGTCAGGAAGGATGTGGTACCCCCAGTCCTTCCTCCTCCACCTCCTCCTCCTTCGGTGGCTTCGGCCCCGGCCCCACCTTCACCTGTGAGGTCGGCTGGCATTCCATCCCCAGGAGCCTGTGACTCCTCCCAGGGCAGACATTCTAGAAGGAGACCTCCGCCCAGATCGCCGCCCTCCGGGTCGCCCAGTCCCAAGAGATCCAGGAGGCGACGTCGGTCGCCGTCGTCGGAGGCTACGGGATCTACTTATTTTTCTTCTAGATCTCCTTCTCCAGTCTCGCTTCCCTCGCCGGACCCACGTGAGACTCCAAGGTCTCCTCCAGACGATCCTTCCTTCATGGATATCCTTAGACATATCCAAGAAAATATGGGTTGGGAAGCAGAGAACTTGACTCTGAAAGGCTACGCCTGGCAAAGTATCTTCGGCAGAAGGACCTAAGCCTTGTGGTGGTGCCACCCTTGGTGGACACTTTGTGACGCAGACGGCGGCGTGGAAGTCTCCACTCGCTCGGCGGTGCCAAGAAGGCGGATAGACTGTACAGGGCCCCAGGGGACCAGTACCTATCTCAACAACATCTGGCTGACCCTGGTCATTACTGCCTTTCATGATCGGGTCCCAGAGACCGCAGCATTTGAGTGCTCTGCCACCGGACCCAGAGTCCAAACAGCTGGATGTTCTGGGAGGCGCACTGACCTGCCGACTTGCGCTATCAGGTCCCTGAATTATCTCACCCACATGGTTCAGTTCCAGAACGCTTAGGGAACAGGGGCTGGAGGTGGTTGAGAAGCTGCCGGAAGGTGAGCAGAAGGAGGAGATGCTTCAGCTCTTCCGGACGGGTTCAGACGTGAACCCAGGTACTCAGAGCCGCTGATGATTCTGCGGACCGTCAGCCAGGGCGGCTGCTTCAGGCGTGCACTGGAGACACTCATGGCTTCGTGTCTCTGGTTTCACCCCAGACGTCCAGAAGAACATTTTGGACGCTACCTTTGAAGGTGAGGTGTTGTTTGGTAATCCGTCAGAACGTATAATTACCAAACTGCAAGAGGCTGGGAAGGCGGTCCGGACAGTCCAGGCGATGTACCGGCCGAGGCCTGGATCCTTTCGTAGGACCCAAGGCCGTTTTCGTGGGCGGACTCAGAGGCAACAGCCCCGTTCCGCCACACAGCATAGGGGCTCTGGCTTCCGCAGATCCCAGGGGAAGCAGCCCGCTGGCAGAGGTCAACGTCCTTCCAAGGCTACCCAGCCAGCGGGCCCTTCAGCCGCCACAGCATGACTCCTTTCCGGCCCCCGCCCCTCAGGATCAACGGGACGTTTCGTCGGGGGTCGATTGCCCGCTTCCTATCGGGTTGGCAAGCAACACCACCCGGCTAGTGGTGGGTTCTTCAATTGGTCAGCAAAGGCCACTTTTTAGAATTCAAGAACGCCCACCCCTTGCCTCCTCTGCTGTCCCGATACTCGGCCAGCACCGCGACTTGATTTGGTGAAGAGGTGGTCGCTTCTTGGACAAGGGAGCGATTCAATCTGTCCCAGGGACCAGAGAGGAAAGGGATATTATTCTCACTCTTCCTGGTTCCCAAAGACAGGGGACCTCCGTCCAATTCTGGACTTGTTTAACTCAACCTGTCGGTCGTGACACAGGTTTGTATGGTGACCCTTCCGGTCTCATTCCCATGCTAAAACAAGGCACCTATTTAGCGTCCTTAGACATGCAGGATGCCTACCTGCACATCCCCATAGCTCAGGCGCATCAGAGGTTCCTGCGCTCGAGTTCTTAGGCCACCATTACCATCCCGAGCTCTTCCTTCGGACTGTCATCCGCCCAAGGGTTTTCACCAAGTGCATGGCGGTCGTGGCAGCTGCTCTAAGGAGAAAGGGCCACTATGTGTTCCCGCATTCTGCGATTGGCTTCTTCTGGCGGCCCAGAGAGGCGCTCTGCAAGCGATCCAGGACACTCAGATCCTGTTCGGATCGCCGGGATTTTGATAAACCAGGAGAAGTCGGTCTTGGTACCGTCGCAGAACCTGCAGTTCATAGGCGCAGTGCTGGACACGGTCCAGGGAAGGGCCTTCCTCCCAGGCGACAGGGCGGAACGCATCAGGTCCATTATAGAGGACCTATCAGTGAATCAGACCGCTCCGGCCAGGTTGGTCCTTCACTTGCTCGGTCACATGGCTGCAGCCATTCCCACGGTCCCTCTCGCGCGGCTCCACATGCGCGTAATGCAGTGGATGCTCAAGGCGCAGTGGGACCAGAGGCAAGACCATCTGCAGTACCCGGTCAGAATTACAAAACGAGTGATTCAGGACTGGCAATGGTGGTTAGTCCCCGGGTCGCTCTCCAAGGGCGTCCCTTTCACAGCGCCGTCCCCCGAGATTACCCTCACCACGGACGCTTCAGGTCTTGGGTGGGGAGCTCACCTAGATGGGGTGAAGTCTCAGGGCGTATGGAGTCCGCTGGAAGTTCATCTGCACATAAATGTTCTGGAGATGAGAGCGGTACTCTACGCTCTCCAGGCTTTCCAGTCCTTAATCCCACCGTGTACCATCCTGCTTCAGACGGACAACACGGCGGTGATGTACTACCAACAACAAGGAGGCGCACACTCTTACCCTTTGCAGGGAGGCCATGAGAGGTGGGATTGGGTAGTGGACACGGCGAAATCTAGTCGCTGCACACGCTCCGGCGTGACAGCACGATTGGACGGCCTGAGTCGCCTCCCAGGCCAGAGTCCACGAGTGGGAACTTCTTCAGGAGGTAGCAGAGGATCTGTTCCTTCGATGGGGAACTCCAGAGTTAGACTTATTCGCATCCCCATCCAACGAAACTGCCCAATTTCTGCTCGCTAGATCCAGGGCCTGGAGTTTTCTGGCGAGACGCTGCGTATCCATCTCCTGGGAGAACAGGTTCCTCGCCTTCCCTCCTTTCCGTTGATCCAGAGAGTTCTGCTCAAACTGCGCAGGAGCGGGGCTGTTGATTCTGGTGGCCCCATTCTGGCCCAGACAAATCTGGTTCCCATTGCTGGCGCAGCTGTCACGGAACCCCACTCCCACTACCACGCAGTTCTCACCTTCTGTCTCAGGAACAAGGTTCGCTATTACATCCGGATCTGCGGTCTTTGAACCTGCACGCTTGGCTCCTAGAGATGTAGCCATCATGCGACATGGGGGTCTCGGAGGAGGTTGCAGAGGTACCTCTCGCAGCCAGAAAGCCGGTTATCATGCATATTTTACGCCATGAAATGGCGCAGATTTGTCTTTGGTCACGGGCTCGTGACCTTTCTCCCTTTAGGTTGCCCTGTGGGGCAGTCTTGACTACCTCCTCCTTTTTCACTTGGGGTTAGCCTACCTCTATTAAGGTACACTTTGTGCTATTTCGCCTATCACCAGCCAGTGGCCACCGGACCATTGCTCAACTGACGCTTTCTCGGAGTTCCTGAGAGGGGTGCTGCACCTTAGGCCTCCTATTAAGGATCCGATTCCTCCATGGGATCTCCTTTTTGTTTTGAGCACCACGCCCTCCCTTTGAGCCAGCCGTGGATTGCGAGCTACGCTTGTCTTGGAAGACGTTGTTTTTAGTTGCAGTTACTTCAGCCAGAAGGATTTCTGAGCTCATGCCCTGATGTGTAAGGAGCCTTTATTTGTTTTTTTCACCGAGACAGAGTGTCTCTGAGAACGAATCCTAAGTTTTTGCCTAAGGTGGTTTCAGCTCTGACCTTAAATCAGGATATTGACCTTCCGGTCTACTTCCAACTATTCCAATAGAGGAGAGGCTTTGTTCCATACTCTTGATGTTCACCAGCCTGAGGTATTACCTCAATAGAACTAAGTCCTTTCGGCTTCGAGCAACTTTGTGTCCTTTGCACAGAGAATGAGAGGTCGGCCAGTGTCTAAGCAATCTTTATCCGCTGGGTTGTGCAATGCATTTCTCATTGCTACCAATCCAAACAAAAGCCCCTCCGGGTTCCGTCTGGGGCCATTCTACTAGGGTGTAGCCTACTTTTGCAGCTCTCAAGAATGTCTCAACCTCAACTATTTGCGCTGCAGCTACTTGAACTCTGTGCATACCTTTATCAGGCATTACAGTCTGGATATTGCCTCTAGGCGAAGGGCTGGTTTCGCCAGGCCGTGCTGCAGGCCTCCTGTCCTGAATCGAGGTTGGGCGGCTGCCCTGGTTTCTTCTTCCTTTCCTCCTCCCGATGTGAAGGGGTCAAGCTTTACTGCTTGGGAATCAGTCCTAATGGTGTAACCTGCTGCAAGAGCTGTATCTCGAGTAAGATAGTACAGTTACGTAAGAACTTACCGTAACAGTAGATCTTCGAGAACAGCTCTTGCAGGTGCCTTCCCGCCCACCGTATCCCCTTGGAGGAGGTCTTGCCGCAGTTTCTCCTCCAGGATGGAGAGTGAGGGAAGAAAGGATGGTGAGTATTTCAGCCAGCCAGTCTGAATCATCAGACAGCAGGATGTTGCTTTCTTCCGCATGGCTGGGCGGCACAGAGTCAGTTTTCACTTGTAAGGAAATTCCTTTCTCTACTCAGGTTTTCGGCCTCCTTTTGCTGCCTTCTGGCGGTGGATCCTCGGTCTCCCCGCTATTGCAACCTCTGGCCGGGAGTCTCCGCGGGAGATCGGATTCTGGGAGGCGACCGCTCTGTACCACGCCTGACGCCGGAGGCGGGCCGACGCCGGGCGGTCCCCGCTGAAGATAGCTAGCTAGAAAGTCTGGGTCCTGGCGCCTGCCGGCTTCAGTCCTAATGGTGTAACCTGCTGCAAAAGCTGTTCTCGAAGATCTACTGTTACGGTAAGTTCTTACGTAACTGTACTTTCTTCTTCCATGCTTGTGGTCTCTATATAGGGAGATTGCAAGTGGGGAATCACCACTTCCTCCCTCATGGGATTATGCTACTATAGCCCCAATCTTGAAACCAGGTAAAGACAATATAAACCCTATATCTTATAGTCTGATTTCCATATTAAACCAAGACTATAAAATATTTACTACCATTGGGGCCAAAAGAATAGGGAAATTACTTCCTAATATTATTAATCTGGATCAATCAGGTTTCATCAAAGGACGTACGACATCGGATAACACTCGTAAAATATTGATACTACAAGAATATGTTATCAAAAGAGGTATCCCTTCCGCCTTTATTAGTCTTGATGCAGAAAAGGCATTCAACAGGGTTTCTTGGTCTTTCCTGTGGGACGTCCTGTGAACTTTTCTTTTTCCGGACTCCTTCATAGCTTGTATACAAAATGTATACACTTCTACCAGAGCTTACATCAGGATTAATGGAGCAATTTCTACTCCAATTCAGGTAAGCCAGGGCACTCGACAGAGTTGTCCTCTTTCCCCAGCCCTATTCGCACTATATATAGAGCCAACTGGCGCAGGCCTTGAGGGAGTCGGTAGAGACTGAGGGTATACCTATAGCCCAACAGGAGTACAAGGTTACCTAAGTTGCTGATGATGTTAGGTTGTCCTTGATCTCCCTGCGGATCTCGATCCCCTCAGCCTGGAACATAATAAAGAAATTTGAGGGACTTGCTGGATTTAAATTAAATGATGTAAAAACAAAAATATTAATATACAATTTTATCCCACCACCGGTACTAAAGCAAACTTATCACTTTAAATGGCTAACTATTAAAATAAAATATCTGGGCATTAACCTACCCCGAAATCCTGAGGTACTAGAACTAATGAACCTGGAACCCCTAATGCTCAACATTCAATCTGATTTTACCAAATGGAATTCTATAATATTCTCTTTTCACCAAAGAATTGCCATAATAAAACTGAACATCCTATTGTGCCTTTTGTACCTTATCCAGAACCTTCCTAGTTCTCCTTCTCCCTTTTATTTCAAATCTTGGGATAAACTGACTTCTAATTTTATATGGGGGCAGGGTCGCCAAGGATCAAGTTATCCATCTTGAAACTTTCTGGCCCGGGGTGGTGGACTACCTGACCTCATCTATATACGCTAACGCAGTGTTTTTGCGTACCATTCTTATGTGGCTGGCAAAAGACTATCAGTCGCCTTGGAAAACTCTGGAATTTCAAATCAATTACTTATTTGATAGACACAAAATACTTTTATCCTTGGAAGACCGCTCTTTACTACCAAAAGCCTTTACTAAAATCATAGCTTATACATGCCAGACATGGAAGAAATTGAGAAAAATGAAAAAATATACGTCCCACCTATGAAAATTGTAAGCTGATTTCAGAGGAAGCGACATTCCTCCCAAATTCTATAGACCTTGCTTTCGCTAGATGGAGGAGGTTTGGTTTATCCCATTTCTATCAGTTTTTATCACCTCAGGATATTAGTACCTTTAACACTATAAAATCTCATTTCAATTTACATCATTCAGACCAATTTCATTATTTCCAGGTCCGTAATCCTATTTTAAGAAATTCATATATTCAACCTAATCTGCCAAACCCACTAACTGGGCTACTAAAATATTTGATGGGGTTCTGTCGGGGGGGGGGGGCTTGAAGAGCCATCTTATTGGAAATATTCACAGGGCTCTCAGGGAGGAATTAACATTAAATACAAATTCCATTTTGAGGGAATGGAACAAGGATCTTGACCTTGAGGTTTCCTGGGAGGACTGGTCGGTGGTCACAATCCATGCCATTGAAATAACCTCTTCACCTACGCAGTGCAATTTTGCCTGAAAATGCCGTGTAAGATATTTCTGTTCACAAGCGGTCCTCAGACATTATCTTCCAGAGAAATACAAACACTGTTGGCATAACTGCGGCTGTCATGAAGCCTCTTTAGGTCATATCTTCTGGTCATGTCCTTATATGATGCCATTTTGGATTTCACTTCAAGACGAAATTACTAAATGCTTGGAGGAAAATGTTGAACTCACAGGAGAAAAGGTTCTGCTGTCAATCTACCCCGATCACTCTCCACCTTGGTGTAAAACACTTCTGCCAGTTTTTCTATTGGCAGCTAAGAAGGCTGTAACTAGAAGATGGATGACTGATAAATACCCACAATAGGCAAGTGGAGATCTATTATGAAACAGATTTATTATACTGAAGGTCTTAACTCTAAAATTTAACACAAAGGGCCAAACTATATGTTAAAGTAGTGGAGGTAGGCCATTTACCAGGCCTCAGTTGACCCAGAATTCTCTCCTTAAATGACAATCATGACTGAATGAGGGTGTAGAAGGGGGAAGAGATCTTGGGAGAAAAAGAATTAAGAGCAGTATAATGCATTACTTTTAGTGGGCTTTTCCCTGGTCCATCTAGTGGCTGTGTTCAGTAATGAAGGATAAATGTGTAGCCTTAGGGCAACCGTATTAAAGTCCTGATTGAATATAACTAATGAACATTATGTGCTGAATATGGTAACTATATTCATACGATTGAATCCCTATGTGCTGTAATGATCTAGTTCATTTCTCTCTTGTAATAGTAGCAATGATATTAATCAGAATATCATGTATCAAATGTATGTGCAAAAAACTTAATAAAAACTAAATTTAAAAAAAAGGACCAAGGAGGAGAAAAGAGAGAAGATGGAGAGGGTTAGTACTCTGGAGGAATACTAAGTTCCATGGGTTATGGGAACTTGGGCAGACTGGATGCACCTCTGGTCTTTTTCTGCTGTCATTGCCTATGTTTCTATCTAAAGATTAAAAGTAATGGTAATATAGTAGATGAAATGGACTGAAGCCTAACACTTCATTCAAGCCATTTGGTGTTATTTAGGTTACAGGGCTGGCTTTAGGGTTTGGGGGTACCCAGCAGGATAGATGAAGTCATGGGGCCCCCCCACTTGGCCAGCCTTCACCCCATATGTTTGACTGTAACCAATGCACATATAATTTTATTTTATTTTTAGTACATACAAACATACAAAATTTGCCAGCAGATAAAGGCCTAGAGGTCTATCAAGTCTGCTCGAATGTGCAGCTAGCACCCCTTATTCTGCAGCTGCAGAATAAGTACAACTAGTGGTATCTGTACATTTTTTAGAGGGAGTCAACAGTGTCAGTGCACACTGTTCCTTCTATCACATCCATTGCTACCCATCTGCCTCTTATTGCCCAGGTCATAGCTTAGTGGGGCATTTAATGACATCATTATCCCACATCAAAAGCTGTGCACAGCCCTTTGTTGCTGTTTTAAGAAGACAATGAAAGATAAAAAAAATTTAAAAATAATTAAGGTAAACTGTTCTGGTTGGAGGCCCCATAAGCAAGGGGCCCCAGTGACCACAGGGTTCCTGGTGCCTAAAGCAGGCTATGCTAGGTTATATGTCAACAATGATTCTCTTTGCAATAAACGATGTAGTCCTGGACCCTTCCCCCTTCATGCCTTGGAACTGCCTACAATACAGTGAACAGTAAGCCATCTAGATTGCTGCCATGAACTTCAGCATAGTGAGCCCCCAGAACATTTGATTGCACTTTGTTTTTAATTGCTGTACTGTGTTCCTGCCATTGTACTCTTAAATGTTTAGTCGTGTGAATAATATAGACTTTGCTGAATGGACACCATGCTGTGTATATAACATATTCAGTCGCACAACTTACCAGAGTGCTAACATGTGATCTGTGGCTCTTTCCTGGCATTCCACCTACAGAATAAAGTCAGACACTTCCACACTGCTGAATGAGAAGGGAAGTGGATTTTCTTGTTCAGTGATTTGAGCCCATAAACTTGATAAAAACAGGCAGCTTACAAAGATCTTAAATCAAAGCTGCGTGCTGTGGGGCTCAGATTCTATTATCTTTTACCTAGTGCAAATGGTATTTCAGCTTGAAAGAAGGGCACAGTAATTTCAGTCCACTGAACAAGCAGCCAAAGAATTGCCTTCCCCATTTATTTATTTTTATTTAAAAATTGGTAACCGTGGAAAGCACACTGAGTCTAGGCTCATTTCCAGGTGCGACCCGGGGATACAAACAGGGTAAAAATACAACAAAGGGTACATTGTAGGATACAGAAAATGTAGTAGCAAAATAACGTAAAAGATCATTGGAACAAATACAAATCCCACACATTAATTCACAAAGAGTGGCAGTGCATAATGAGAAAATGAGAATTTTCTACTGCCGAAGTTGTTCCTAACCCCACCACATGTTCTTATGGAAGATAACGCAGAGCCTATGGGAACCTGAAGTAAAGTTAGTCTCTCAACCAGACTGAGCATGTTGTAATCCTGCATATGGCTTTTTGTGACTATGCATCGTAATGTTCCACTGTTTCTCTAAATGTTATCGTTATAATTATGGATGGTCAAGTTTCACTGTTAGAAGGGGTGTCAGTCTTGTATTCTTTTGTGAATTTCTCGTAAGAAATTACCACCCTTTCACATTAAAACAAATCGCCCAGGGACTGCCTCCACAAGGTTTAAACAACCACTCCCCCCCTTTCTGGACTGCAGCTGAACACATATTTGCAATATAGCAGCAAGATGGCAACATGGTGAGAACCACCATTTATCCCCCAAAGGTCGAAGGACACAGAAGCAAACAAATGGAGAGTTCTGACTGATCATAACATTCTGTATTTACCACTTCATATGAAAATGGATCACACATCGGATGCTTCTTAACTAGGAAGGCACAACACACTACAGGCTGGTAATGGGGGCTTTACAATTGAAACAGACTCACATGGGAGGGGGAAGGCAGAACATGGCAATAATGATCCTCATGTTTATCAGAAGTAAAGGGTTTTGAACTAAGACTGACTCAAGCTGCATTTTGTGTGCCAGAAAGTCCCCCCCCCACTGCTCAACTTAACCTGTGGTAACCCCCGTGTCAGCCTATAAGCAATATAATATAAAGTAATCTGCACTTGCAGCTGGTAGTTTGCATGTCTCAAGCCTTAGCTTTTTAGGAGACTGCGATCAGTAAGAAGTATCTAAAACCAACGCCAGTTTAGAGGGTTCACATTTCACCCCCCCACCCTTAGATTTTGTTAAAGAGAACTTTGACAAGGGGGTAGGAGGGTTGTCAGTTCACTTTACCTCATGATGGAAAGACATCAAATGGAATGGACATACAGACAAAATCAGAAGGAGAGAGAACCATGGGTAAGTGTGGCTCAATCAGATTATCTCAATTTGAATACATTTTTCTGTCCATACAGCCTGTATTAGAGTCGGTTGTTGTTTTTTTCAAACTTTCTTTATTATATTTTTGGTAATGTACCAGCCATCACAATACATGTAGAGGTGAAATACAATCGCAGCATATCAGAGTGCAAAAATAACATGAATGTAACAACTCAGGAAATCCTGTAGCACCCGTCACACAATGTTACCACAGCAGGGACATGCATCTCCAATATTTAATAATAATCCATTAATGTCCCAGAAGCCATAAGACCGCTCGAGGCAAAGGTTACTGAAATATCAAAAAGTACCTTTAAATAAGATTCCCACCACATTCGCATTGGTGTAGTGACCAAAGCCCAAGAAGATCTGCCAGTTGTTGTTGCAAGGAACTTCAAGCAATATTCATATTACAGTAGTTTAGAAACAAGGAAACCACAAAACATTTAGGGTAACAATACTCAGCCATTTAAACATAGGAAACGTGGTTTAACAGGTAATAACCAAACATTCGTAATCAGCAGACCTAACAATGCCCGTTCCCAACTTTTACCTCTTTTCTTTAGCCCCAGATACTTAGGCCCAATCTATGCAGAGGCAATCAGAATTAAACAGGCATGGGGGGGTCACAAAGCGGGAATTATACAGCCATCTTGACCATGTGGTCGAGTAACAACTTCACTTAGCAGAAAGACAATTAAATGCCCATTACCACCCCGCTGGTTCCACACACCTTTATCTGTTCTCCCCTCCACAAACAGGTTATTCTTGTGTTTTTAGCAATTTACATATACATCAGCCAAACATTAACTAAAGGAACATAGTTATAATCTGATCATTTTTTTTACTTTTCTGTTTATCCCTCCTTCATCCCTCCAGCTTGCTCTCTTTGGGACCGCCAGTGGAGACACCCCTACTACCCACCTTACCTGTTCTGTCCTGTTCTCCATGTATCCATGGTTTTCCCCCCGGGTGGGGACGAGGTGGGGCCCGTACACCCTGAACTTTCTCTGTCTTCATCGGGCTCGGGCGGCCAGGCAGGTAGGAGCACATGAGGGCTTTCTCCGGCGGTCCATCTCCCCGGAGCTGGAAGGCATTTTCTATTTTTTTCTTTTGGGGCATGAAGTGTACCCTGACGTCAAGGTGCAAGCACCGACGTCCTTCATGCCCTCCGTCTACTTCTATAGTCTATGTTTGTTGTGCCTCAGGCCTCTGCCTGGGGTCAGCCATGCTCCAACCCACATCCCCCCCCCCGAGAAGGTGAGCGGTCCTTAGGACGCTCAAGCCTTCTCCCCCCAGCTGGTCCTCTGACATCCTGGGCTCATTCCCGAACCCGGGTTGCCAGAATTGCAAGTGGAAATCCAACTGCTGTGCCAGCGGGCCAGCATAACCTGATCATTTCAACAAGAGTCTGTTAATACAGTTCATGTTCAAGTGTCCGACTCAGCATCTGATTGAGTTTCATCCACCCAGGCAGAAAATTCCTGCCTAATCCTTTCGGGCAGTTTACTCGCGTCTGTAGGATTAAAAAATAGGTGTGACTTGCCTCCATAATGTATTTTCAGATGCGCTGGCAGCAGCAGGTAGTGATTAATCCCCAACTCTCAATGCGGACCGAACCCCATCAAAACCTTTTCTGCGTGCTCTGGTGCTAAAACTAAGGTCAGAAAAAAACTTAACAGTCGCGGCTCCCATACGTGTTCCTTTACATCTTCTTGCAGCTGAGAGGAGCTCATTTCTCTCCTCCATAACCCCCCATTACCAGAAGGATGGTGCGTGGGGTCTGATCATCTTGCTGCGGCCGCCTTGGAATGATTCAGTAAGCCCTTTTTATGGAGATAGTTTCTTCAAGGGATATAGCCTCCAGTAACCAGCCTGCCATAAATCCCTTCAGATCACCCCCTTCTGCATCCTATGGTAATCCGATAATGCGGACATTTCCAGATCAGGTCAAATTCTCTAGTCGTTCAAGGCGCGCTCTCAAGGTAGTATTTTCACGGACTAGCCCTGTACATGTAACTAAAGCTTTTTCCGCAGAAGCATTTGCCATCAATGCTTTATCTATTGCTGTGTCCGTTTTTGCTAAGTCAAGGCCATTCTGTGGTTGAACTCTTCCGTTTTCTTATCTAGTCCCTGTATTGCAGATAGTACTGAAGACAGAGTGGGTTCCCCACTGGATGACGCGGACGTCATATTTCCCGCACCAACCCATGTGTTTTGGGCCTTGGATTGTGGTTGTTTGGTTGGCAGCTGATTCTTTGTCTTCCCCATTATTACCACTGCCGCAATTCCTCCAGTTGTGCAGGAGGGCAAAGTCTGTCAAAGGATTTGCAAAATAGAATAAAATATGTCCTGTATAAATAACTTTTAATCTATTAAATGCCCATTTCTAGCAGAGCTCTGGTTCCTTGCATCTGCTTGTGCCGGTGGTCAGGCCTTGCCCCCTTGGTTGTTGTTTTTGAAACTGTTTTGGCCAGTTCCATGGCACTGAGTGGTGGGGTACCCACTTGGCATGCTGGTGACGCAGGTTTGAACCTCAAGTCCAGGACATCAGGAGCAGAGCCTTGCAGGAAGGGTGATAGAGTGGATATGCGGAGGAGGGTGCTGTGGAGCACCATTCAGAGCAACAGCTGGTGCTGTGTGAAGCCTTGCCAGCATGAATGACCACACACTGGCTGGCAGGCTGTGCCTCCAGGACATTGCTGTGATGCACACACTTGGGGTGTGGAGATGGGCCCAGAAAATGGAAACTGGCATCCATCGTGGCCAGCTGGATGATGACTGCATAGTTCCCCCACACCACAGTCCCCCTAGTGCACCGCTCCTGCTCTCCAGCCCTGTGTACCTCGGAGGAATCCTTAGGAATGCTACTCCCTGCCTGTCCTCCAGGGAAAGGTAACCCAAGCAGGGATAAGCTGGACCCTCCAAGGGCATGGGAACAGCCTGGGAAGCCAGGTGGCTGGAAGCGGCAGCAAAGGGTGAGACTGGTGGGCAGACAGGGAGGTCGAGCAGCCAGAAGGGGCCGGTCAGGGGAAGGTGCAAAAAAAAAAACCCAACTATTTCATGAATTTCAACAGACAGGGTCTGTTTTTCTAATATTGCCAAATTCAGAGTTCATGCACTGGTTTTGATGGGCTACCATCAGGCCTTAAAGTTGAAGAGAGAAGGAGGAGAGCAGAGGCAGGGGGACCAAGAGTTGCTTGTGCAACATTTGTCCTCATGACAAGTGAGATTTCTGTTAACTGTTTAATGGTTGTTTTACATGTAATTTGTTATTCTGGGTGGAGTTTGCTAGAGGGGGTGTATATGTACAGTCTGTACGGAGAGGCGATGGCACATAGTTCATGACATCTGATACAAATATAACCTGTTTAGGGACCAGGGTATTGAGTTCTGAGATCTGGCACACTTACATGTTAAGAAAACTTAATGGGTATGTTACTTAAAAATATCACATGAAATGTTAAAGGGAAGCAATCAGTCAAAAACGGTATGAAGCAGTATGCCAGCTTTAGCGACTAGTTGCCTTTTTATAGGAGACGCACTTAAAGGAAAGTTACCCATTCCTGTTTAGAAGGCAGTGGGTAATGACTAAAAAGAAGGAGTAGTTGTAGCACAGAATGTTAAATTTTCACCAGAAGAGGTCAGAGACAAAGAAGGCAGATTCATCCTGGTACAAGGCCTTCCCAATAACAACTGAGTAGCCCAGGGAAGTATATACGGCCCAAACACAGATTGCCCTTCCTTTTTCATGACATGACTCCATGAATTAAGCCAATTCATAGACATCCCAATGATAGTGGGCAGATTTTGGAACATTGTCTTGAACTCTGACCATGGCATGACAGGACACAGAAGGCAGGGGCGGTCACCAGCACAAAGAAGGCTAAGGGAGTTGCAAGACACTGTAGGCTTAACAGATATTTGGGGGATGCTACACCCAGGTAACAGGGAACATGCCTTTTTCTCAGTGCCCCACCAAACAGCATCTTGACTAGACTACTTTCTGACATCTTGAGAATGGCTTCATGGGTTGTTTACTTGTGAAATAGAGGCCATGCTCATGTCTGATCATTCCCCGGTCACTCTCTCCCATTGTTTTTACCCAAGCTACAGAACAGGGCAGATTCTGACACCTCAACAACCAATAACTCAAACACCCCAAAACAGCAGAACATCTAAGGGAAATTTTTTACTAAGCAGGGAAGATACTCGGTGGGCTGCAGCAAAGTGTAATGTTACCAGTCTCTGTAAAGCTTGGTTCCTCAGTCTCCACTTCAAAATCAAGCACACCAGTGCTGTGTCATGGATAACTGTATTATCAATAAAATCACAGCAGTAGATTGCTGAGTGCACTCTCCCATAGTGCAGGCAAACATTTTCACTTTAAACTAGTGCTTTTTTAAGGCTGACCTCGTGCAAGGTGGCTAGGGTTAAAAAGCCTACATTTAAAGTAACAGTACACCAATATACATAAAATACATATTTATTTGAAGTTTGATGACCGGGTAGGCCCACTGGGGCACACAAGTCACTTTTTCAGTGGCGACCCGAGGAATAAACACATTCTAAGTATGGTGAGCGAAGACAATATTGTACAAAGGCATATATACAGGATGTCAGGAGCAGACCATAGTTACAAGTAATATCTAGAAGGGTCAATATGTGCATAAATAATAATACATGATGTGTAACTCTGACCCAACTTGTTACCTACCCATGTAATTACCAAATTGTGGACTGACTCTGGTATTGTCTAATCCTGTTTTGCTCTGTATTTTTTTTTTTTTCTATTTTCTATTTCTACGCTCTACTGTCTCCTAACCTCCACTCCTTCAGGCCACCAAGGTGCTCTGCTTCCCGATCCTACTGACTACCCCGGAGTCTGCTCCTAGAGTGCCACACACTCAAATCCTCAGGGTCCCTTGACGGCCCTGATTACCCCCCAGGCGGGGTGAGGAGGGAACCCTCCTAACCCTTCTCTATCCCCGAGTGATCAAGCTGCGCACAGCAGAGTCTGTCCCTTATCAGTCGGCGGACAGTGAAGCAGGCAACAGTGGTCATCATCTAGGAGGCTTGGGAGATGTTGTTCCTCCTTTCCTCTCTAGAGAGCCCAACGTGCAATGACGTCAATGCACTAATGTGCAGATGTCTGCCGGCTCTCCCCCCATGTTAATGCCCACACCTGCCGAACACCCAGCGTGCGCTGGGTGTCACTGCAGTGTGGCGCATATCCCTAACCCACCCCGAAGGAAGGAGAGCTGTCGTGGGATGCTCAGTGCTTCCTTACCTCTGCCAGCCCCAGGCGACCTAAGTCCATTCTTCAACCCGGGTCGCCGGCGCGGCGCGAGGTGTGGCGTCCAGCACCTCAACCCCTCAGCGCCACTGGGCCAGCCCTGCTCTGTATTTTTAATCCTGTTTTGCTCTGTATCTTTGACTTTACCTGTTTCAAATGTAATTCCATGTCTACCTACTGTAATCTCCCAGGTCATGCCTGAAAATAGTCATTTCATGGCTATGGTACTTACCCAGTAAACAAAAACTAAATAAATAAATAAAAATAAATAATTAGATAGTAAGTACAAAGATGGGATCAATCCACGTTGAAGCTATCGTATTGTACAATATAAGATTTTATTTACAAGGAGCACTACATGTGACACAGATAATTACATAAGGAACAGCCAAGGACGATGGGATAGGTGGAACAGGGGAGTGGGAAAAAGAAAGTGCAAAGGAGAGCGGAATATTCAGGAGAGAGTTAGTCACAGTTACCGTTGCATGCAGGAGGTGTGAAGATCTCCTTGAAGTGTTTATTGAAGAGGGGAAGAGTCTTACAAAAAAGTAGGGTGTAAGGGAGATTATTTCACTTTTGGGGTGTGGTGAACGAGAAGGATCGCTGGCCACTTGTTAAGTGAGGCCTAGGCAGATTTTAGAAGTGGGAAGTGAGAGTATCTAAGGTTCCCATGGAAGGGTTTGATGGTGAATAGATTTGATAGGGTATGTGGCGAAGGGAGATGGACAAGTCTGAAAATGGTACAAAACACAGGGAAGTCCTGTTTGGCCAAAACACATACTGTATACAAACACAATGCCACACATTGCACAGACATGAAACCAGGCATTAAACCATTCAAAAAAGAATATTGAATAAATACCAATGAATTTATACAATAAAATACCGTATCATAAAGGTGGGGGTAAAGGGGAGGTGGGGAAGAGGGAAAGGGGGGGAAAAAAGGAAAAATTACATAGATAAAACTATACACACCCAATGTATGAAAAATCTATTTTGATAAATATACAATCTGATAAATACCATTGATTAATAAAAAAAGATATCACTGGACTCTCAAAATAATTCGTAATGACTATAAAAAGGGAGCCAACTGGAAGTGATCATTTAACACTGGAGGGTAAAAATATTTCATTTAATATTGCCATAATGCCTCCCTTTGTAGCAACTTTCTATTAAAATCCCACCTTTCACAGATTCATTAACTCTCTCTATTGCCTGAAAAACACAATTGTGATCCCTACCTTTTCTCTGACGATGAGCCTGCCTGATTGAGTTGCCTGTTTATTCAATCTGTTAAAATGCTTTAACCCTCTCTGCAATTATTGTATTGAACTCTCTTGCAAATTTGTCTGCACATTTTTTGTATTTGCACTATCAACTGTATGATGCGGAACCTCTGTAAATGAGCTTTTAGCTCAAACATCTTAATCCTGGTATCAATAAATAAATAAATAAAGATGATGCATTACAACAACTGGGACACACGGTGCAGACTAGGGAACAGATATTGATGGAGAACACTGTTGCAGTTAATATTTCAGACTATTGCCTAACGGAGACTGAATATCAAGTGCTTCAAAAGGGTCTGACCTTAGATACACAGACAATGGTGGCAGAAAAAAGACCATAGGTTCATCCAATCTGCCCAAGTTCCCTATAAACCCTGGAACCTATGGTTCCCCCAGAGTGTTCCCAGTGTAGAAACACAATAAAAGAGCACTCAAATAAGCCAGAAAATAACCACACTAGAATTCAAGGCATAAGAGCCCAGTGCACCACACTTTTCCTCTCTCATTTCCATCCATGATTTAAAAATTGCCTAGCGGGGGTGAGCTGCACTGAGAAGTGGTCTGTTTGTAATTCTGATATATTCCTAAATTGCAGGATTGCGCAACACTTGAGAAAGGAATTTGTGTGGATTTAAGCAAAAGCCTAAGGCCTGCTAACCATGAAAGCCCATAGCTTAATGGTTTGAGCACTGGAATGGAATTACCAGAGGTCTGGGTTCAATTCCCAGTGTGCCACACTTTTCCTTTCTCATTTCCATCCATGATTTAAAAATTGCTTGGCAGGGGTTGAGCTGCACTGAGAAGTGGTCTGTTTGTAATTCCTTTTTTTCTAACTTACTGTTTATGCCCCTTCACCTCCGCAGCGGCTTCCTTCCCTCGGGGACTCCCAAGACACCTTGCCCTGCCAGGTCTCCAGGAACTGTCAGCCCTCACGAATCCTCTCCTGCCATCGGCCCCTCGGATTACCCCCCGAGTGGGGTGAGAGGTATACCCCCAAACCTCCCATCCATCATGCAAGTTGGATGGACTCGTGCGACTCCTCCCCAGTCCTAGTCTCGTGATGCCAGGGCCCATCTCCGGGCATTGCTGCGGGTTTTTTTCCTGCCCCCTACAATTGTCAGTGCACTAGGAGGGGCCAAGGAGGCGAGGGCATGCAGAGATGTTCTCTCGCTCCGGACTCTCGGCCGATGACCGCCCCTCCCGATTGTGGATTGTTCCTGCTGCCAGAACTGCACCTCCACCTGTGATCACCCAGGTGGCAGTACTGCAGCAAGGAGTGCAGCCCACCCTCCCTAGAGAGGGAGAGCAGCCCTCTGGGTGCTCGATCCCTCTCCCCGGCTGACCCTCCAGTTATCTGGGCTCTCTACTGAACCCTGGTCACTGGTGTCACAAGCAAAATCCTACATGTGCTTAGCTGAACATTCATTGTAATTTCAGTCTATTCTTGGTCTTCACTCCTTGTTCAGTTTGGGCAGTGAAGACATTGTTCTTACTTGCCCCTTCTTATATAGGTCAGAAGGACTATCTTATGCCCTTGTTTGGTTAGGTGTTTCTCAGTTAGAATAAGCTGCACTTCCTCAGTAAAAAAGGTACTGAGGCAGTTGGAGGGTCAATGCTGAGATAGCCTATATGGCGTGAGCCAGTCTCGAAGTGGCACGCCTGTGCAGTGCTATTTCGGCGCTGGCCCTCCTGAAGATTTTTTTGCTCCCGCAGGGTCCTAGAGCCTCTGTCTTGAACCCAGCAGTATGAATGAATGGTGAAGACTTGTTCAAGATCAAGTATTATGGTGAGTACATAATTTAAATTTTTTTCTAATTCCGTAATTTTTTCAAACATGTCACTTAATTTCTGCCACGAACCCTCCAAACTGGCATTGGTTTTAGGTACCGCTTACTGATTGCCGTCTCTTAAAAAGCTGAGGCTTGAGGCATGCAAACTAACAGCTGCAGGTGCAGATTACTTTACACTATATTGCTTATAAGCTGACATGGGGGTTACCACAGGTTAAGCTGAGCTGGGGGGGGAGGTGTGGCTCCTGTAGCAGAACCACTTGGGAGGGGTGTGATTGGTCAGATAGCCCAGTCGGGGGCTTATTGTCTGCAGGAGCCTTGCTTGCAGCAGCCAGTTCTGGTGGCAGAAACACTTGGGAGGGTGCGGTTTGTTGGATAGCCCAGCTGGGAGCTTGTTGTCTGCAGGAGCCTTGCTTACAGTGGCCAGTTCCTGCAGCAGAAATGCTTGGGAGGGTTGCGGTTTGTTAGATAGCCCAGTCGGGGGCTTGTTGTCTGCAGGAGCCTTGCTTGCGGCGACAAAGTTCCTGTGGCAGAAATGCTTGGGAGGGGATGCAGTTTCTTGGATAGTCCAGTTGGGGGCTTGTTGTCTACAGGAGCCTTGCTTGCAGTGGCTGGTTCCTGTGGCAGAAAACTTGGTAGGGGTGCAGTTTGTTGGAAAGCCCAGTCAGGGACTTGTCTGCAGGAGCCTTGCTTGTGGCAGCCGGTTCCTGTGGCAGAAATGCTTGGGAGGGGATGCAGTTTCTTGGATAGTCCAGTTGGGGGCTTGTTGTCTACAGGAGCCTTGCTTGCAGTGGCTGGTTCCTGTGGCAGAAAACTTGGTAGGGGTGCAGTTTGTTGGAAAGCCCAGTCAGGGACTTGTCTGCAGGAGCCTTGCTTGTGGCAGCCGGTTCCTGTGGCAGAAATGCTTGGGAGGGGTGCAGTTTGTCGGATAGCCTTGTCCGGGCTTTTGTCTGCAGGAGCCTTCGAAGAGAGGGCAGCATACTCCCGAACCATATCCAGTACAACAATCTAATACAAACACTCGACCCTTATAACTACTTCAAATGCGGGGCAAAACTACTAAATAGTACTTTAACTATAAACTTTGAAGAAAACAAAACGTTATTTAGCTTCCCGTGTGCAGTCAAAAGTCACTGGAGTAAACCCACAGAACTATTCACAAAATATAAACAGGCAGTAGTGTGTCAAGGAAGTTAAATGGACAGTGCCCCAACTGATCTTACAGCAGATCGTTTTACATCACATTGAGCCCAAAAGTACATAAAAGTTCACTAAACATATCTCAAAGGGCTGTAGTGAGTACTGTTAGTAATGAAGAAAGTTTTTTTTGAGCAATATTTAAATCGACTCAGTCATCTCCGGAGTCTTCGATATCACTGCCTTCAGCCACGAGAGCCCAGCGTTGTCTCCAAGTAGTAGATGTAAGCTTGGAAGCCCATTTTCCAGCTTTGGAAGGGTCCGAAAACATCCAGAACTTCCTGTCATGTATAATCCATAATTGAGAGGGGTACTCCGCAGCATGTGAAATGGCTGCTTCGCTAAGCTGCTTCCAAACCCTGTTGAATTTCTTGCGACGCATCTGAGTGGCATAACTGATGTTGGGAAACAAGTATACAGCTTGATCATCCTAAGTGATAGGCCTCCTTGTCTAGCCAACTTCAGAATTTTGTCCTGAGTCCCCACTGCTTCTGTTACTACCAGCAAGGTGCATGGAGTATCTGAACCCTCACAATAGCCCCTGGGTGTAATGCGATATGCTTTCTGAAGTCCAAATGTAAGTGAATGACCTTTGGGTACAATTTTCTCTGTTAACCAGTCCTACAAGAACATGAGAGGATGATCTCCTTCTATCCCCTTGGGGAGTCCAAGAATCTACAAGTGAGAAGACTGGGCTTCATTTTCTAAAGTCTCCAATCTGGTCCTCAAGTGCGTATTTTTTTTTACCAGCATCATGTGGCTGCAGAAGCGGTCTCTGTTTGCCACTTTACATCAGACATCTCTGTTTGCAAAATTCCAACAGTAGTCTCCACAACTGTCACCCTGGTACCAGAAGTGTCCATTTTGGCATTCAGATCAGACAGGTGAGATCAGTTTTATTTTATTATATTTTATTGTTTTAGTAATAAAACAATTACATACAATTCTCTCATGCAAGAGATCATCAGTTTCACAGGCAATACATTCAGTGTAGCCAGGATATTTAGTCTATATGAACAGCTTTACGAATGCAGGGGTATTCCATTAAATTTTAAAGTCCAAAAAATATAATTAGGATATGCTACACCCTACATAACTATGGTCGGTCAATCCAATCAAAATCCTTACCAAGCATGTAAACTCAACCTTCTGTGTTGATATGACCCCATTTCAACAGAAAATGTAACAATTCCTTTTAGTGCCATGGGAGAGAAAAACAAATACATTTTTAGCTTGACTTTACACATTGAGAAGTTTTGTACCAGACTGAGAGCCTGATCTTCAGTAAGAAGGATCGCAGCCCACAGGGTCTGGGGGCAACCACCAGCGCGTACTAATCCCTGCTCCAGCAACTGCCAAAATGACTCCTCACACACACACACATATATATATATATATATATATATATATATATATATATATATATATATATATATACCCTAAAGTCCATATAAAACACATCTTTAGAAGCCAATAAACATCAGCTCCTTGAGAACTCAAAACCAGAACTTTGAATGCCTTATAAAGTTTAAGCTTTTAACTACTGGGCCCCAAGGCAACAGGTATGCCCTTTTGTATGGAAACCATTACTATTTAAAAGTGGTAAAAAACAGTGTCACATTTTACTTGCAGAAACAGTCCCCAAAATAATTTTTCAAGTGTCCTGGTCTGCTGTGGAATCATTGGTAATGACTAGAACAAACTCTTTGCTGAAACTCTTGACCTTCTTCCCTGCTTCCTCCAGATCGGTGAACTGGTACGCCTGTCCACCATAGAAGATCCAGTGACGGGCTGGCATCAGTATTTTCTTCTAGCTTGAGTGGCAAATGAGAAATCCGGGAAGAGATGGATTGTCTGGCTTCGACAGGTCAATGCTCTCAATCCCTGGCAGCCTGTAAAACCAGATCCCTCATGGTTGCTCCAGTCATGACCAACAAAATGGTCCTAGGTGCCTCTCCTTGACTCTCAGCGGCCCTTGGAGATGTCCGGTAAGCCCTCAGGAAGCTAGTCAGGGGGAGATCTGCTACAAAGGTGTAAGCTAGATGGCAACCAATCTCGTAGAAAGTCTAAAAGATTCTCTCCCATAGACTTCCCCAGTTGCCCCACAATGCAAACATTTTGGGCCTTCTGCGTATTTGCCAGCACCTCCAGTCAGTATCTCAACTGAGAATTTTCTTGGGCCATTTTTTGAAGTGGAAGCCAATGCTTTCGTAGCCATTGATTCTGCGACCCCAGCTGTTTTCACGGCCAATTCAATCTTAGCATCTTGTTCGGCCATGCGGGTCAGTGCAAGCTCTATTTTGTTGTCTGTGGCCTGCATAGATTTCTGCAGGGCCTTCCAGAGACTCAGACCCCGATGGTACTTGAGAGTCTGCTGGTGGTGCTAGTTCTGTTGGTGGTGGATTTTTCATTCCAGCTCCTGCTGCCTAGTTGGTGCGACCCACATTCCAAGTCTGGTATCAATCGATTCCGATTGGTGTAGAGAATTGAGTTATTTTTTTTTTTTATTTCTTTTTATTAAATATTTTTCCACTGGGTTACACAATGGACAAATCTGAATTCCAAAGCAGTCTTTCTGAATGAAATACAGTGCTTAACATTTATAAAATACTTTTTCTATTAAATGTCATATAGAAAAAGACATTGAATTATCTTACAGGTGAAACCACAGGTCTAGGGGTAGATGGGGAAAACATGACTTTATAATTTTTCCCCTTTAATTATTTACCCAATTAGGTTTCATATACTAAAATCTAAACATTGTGAGGTTACATATTGGATCCACTGATTCCACTTCTGTATTCGTGAAACGGATCCCCCCCCCCAATAGCTCGACATTAAAGGTCTCATTTTTATAGATTTCAGACATTATTTGTCTCCAATTTTGGAGAGTAGGAATCTGGGCCTTCATCCAACACCTCGTGATTGCCTTCTTAGCAGCTATAAAGCATATCGGGAGTATGGATTTTTCCCAGGGGGGAGCATGGTCCGGATAAACCCCTATAAGGAACTGTTCAGCAGTAAGCTCCACTGGTTCAGAGAAAAGAGTAGTTAGCTCATTTTGAAAGGTTAGCCAAAAAGGCATGAGGGATGGGCAGGACCAGAAACGTGACCGAGAGTAGCTCGACGACAACCACAGTTCCTCCAGCACCTCCCATATATGCCCGGGAGATATTTCATTAATACTGAAGGAGCTCTGAAATATCTGGAGTGACTTTTCAATGCAAACTCTCTCCAGTAAGGAGATGAAGTGGACTTTGTCTCAATTAAGGATGTTCTTAACCATGAATCAGGGGAGATTTGTAATTGCAAGTCTTTACTCCAGGAGGTCGAAGTTGGTATTGTATTAATGGGGAGACCCGTACGCAGCTCTGCATGTATTAGGCCAATTAAATGAGCTCCTAACCTTCTCTCACTCGCATCAATGAACAATTTAAGCAAGTCAGGGATGGGGAAGGCATTCTGGGAGGTATTATGTTGTTATGGAGGATGTAATTATGAACCTGAAAGTATCTAAAATAATCAGAGGATCCAAGGGTAAATGAGGACTGGAGTCTATCAAAGGGGATAATCCCTTCCGGGGACAAGAATTGATATATGTGCGTTAAGCCGAATCCGCGCTATCTGGAAAAGGCTTGGTCCATATAATTGGGGATGAACTTTTCATCTTGTGATATTAGCTTACAGTATTCAAATATTTTTTGAATAGGGTCTGCTTTTCTTAACTGTTTCCAGAGTTTATATGTCTGAGCCGTTATTTCTGTTAAGGTAGAGGGGTTAAGGGAATTGTTGTCAAAGGAGAACAGGATCTACTTTATGTCATGTAAATCATTGAGCTGAAATTCCATAGTTTTCCAGGGGGGATTGTATGACTCAGTGAGCCATAATATTAGAATTCTTAGGAATGCCGCTTGGGCATACAAGCGGAAATCTGGGAGATTCAGCCCTCCTTGTTTTAGAGATAATTTAAGGATGGGTAATCTAATTCTAGGGTGATTTTTTTCCCCATATAAAGTTTTGTATGATTTTATTCCAAGATTCGAAATAAAACTTAGAGGTGAAATAGGGGATGGTCTGGAGCAGATAGAGAATCCATGGGAGGATATTGGTACGGATTATTAATATTTTTTGGTGTAGAGAAATACAAAATGGGGACCATCTGTCCAGGTCAGCCTGTATCTGGACTGTAAGAGGTTCGTAGTTAGATAATTCGATAACCCCAGGGTCAAAAGGGAGATAGATGCCCAAATATTTTATTTTGGTTGTACGTCATTTGAAGGGGAAGGCCCTTTTTAACTGGGGTGAGGGAGAATAGTTGAAGGATAATATCTCAGTTTTATTTATGTTTAGTTTGAAGTCCGTTAGTTTCTCAAACTGTGCAAGTATTTTCCATGTTGACGGGATTGATTGTGAAGGAGACGGTAGAGTTAGCATTATATCATCTGCGAACAACCCAACTTTATATTCTCTTTGGGCTATCGGAATGCCTTCCACCAAGGGGGTGTTTAGAAGGAAAGCCGCGAGAGGTTCAATAAACAAGGCAAAAAGATAGGGGGATAAAGGGCAACCCTGTCTAGTCCGTCTGGCCAGTGGGAAAGGGCGGGATAAGGAGCCATTAACTCTGAGATATGCTTTAGGAGAACTGTATATTGTTTCTAGGCAGGCTATAAATTGAGGGGGAAAATGGAACATTTTAAGGGTTTCCCATAAGAAGGGCCATGAGACATGAACAAACACCTTTTCCGCATCTAGACTAATGAACACCACTGGTATTTGCCTGGTTCGTATAAATTCTTGTAATAACAAGACTCTATGAATACCGTCAGCTGTGTTCCTGCTTTTAATGAATCCAGTTTGGTCAGTATGTATTATATTAAGGATTATATTTTCTAGTCTTGTTGAAAGTATGGCCGTATAAATTTTGTAACCAACGTTTAAGATTGAGATTGGCCTATAAGATCGAGGGTCTACCGGGTCTTTGTTAGGTTTTATTATTGGTGCTATAGTTGCATAATCCCACGGGGGGGGGGGAGGTAAACCTCCCTGAGAAATGTCATTAAAGAGTGTATGGAGTTTGGGGATTAGGTCTTTTTTAAACTTTTTATACCACTTTGGGATATATCCATCTGGACCAGGGCATTTTCCTGATTTAATATTGTGTATTACCTCTTCTATTTTAAGTGGAGAGATCGGAGCTTTTAGGGAGTTGATTTGAAGGGGGGGAGGGTTGACAGATTGACTTGGTTCAGAAATTGGGTTATTTCTGGATGGTTTGGTGTATTTTGGGGGGAGTAAAGCTTGGTAAAGTAATCAGTAAAGGCTTTCTGGATGTGGGCCACTGTATGGTGGGTCTGTCCCGAGATGGAGTTTCTAAGGTGGAGAATTGTGGATGATGCCTTGTTGTTCCTTAACCTACGAGTCAGGTAGTTAACACTTCTGGGACCTCCTTCATGTATTGTTTGACATAAGTAGTATAGGGATTGTCAGACTTTACTGTCTATTATCTTCTGAAGATCTGCTTTCGTGTTTCTAATCAAAAGTTGGAGTTCAGCGTCTCCTTCCATGTATAGCAATTGGTAATTTCTTAGTTGGTTGGATAATCTGTGATATTCTAGGTCCCTTTCCTTGTTTTTTGTGGAGGAATAGACTATCAGTTCACCTCAGATGGTTGCTTTCATTGCGTCCCAAAGCGTAGCTTGAGATATGGAGGGGTCGGAATTTTCAGCAAAGAATCAGGAAATTTTGGATGAAAGGGTGTCTACATATTCTTGATCTGACAAAATTGCCGGGTTAAACCTCCACAGCGATCTCTTTCCTTCCCTTCCTAGGTCAAGGGAGATGATTAATGGGTGATGGTCTGATAATAGTTTAGGGCCTATATTAATGTCCTGGACAAGTGATAAGTGCTCGCAGGTCATGAGGAAATAGTCTAATCTTGAGTAGGTTTTAAACCTAGGGGAGTAATAAGTGAATCCTGGATCTGAAGGGAATATCCAACACCAGACATCTATCAGGCCCATGTGTAAATAGTCAATCTAAATTGTCCGGAGGTTTTGTTATTTCTATGGTTGACAGGTTTTGAGCAGTCCAGTTGAGGGGATAGAGTCAAATTAAGGTCGCCACCCAAGATCAGCTGCCCTTTCATGTGGGTAAGAAGTACGGTTATAAAGCATCTGTATACTGGAAGAGTGGTTGAGGGGGAGAAATATACGCTGGCTAGGGTTACTTGTTTGCCGAATAGCAGTCCTTGTATTATTATAGATCGGCCACTGGCATCTATGTGTGTTTGTTGGATTTCTAAGTGTGTATTTCTAGGAATAAGGATTGCTGTTCCTCTTTTCCTCCCCCTGGGGTGGGATGAGGCAATCATCCTGTATCTTCCTCCCCATTTCAGCTTAAGGTGTTCTGCCTCTGAGAGGTGAGTTTCTTGTAGAAAAATTAAATCCAAGAACTGTTTAGATAAGTATTGCATCAACCTAGCGTGTTTGATTGGGTCATGTATTCCATTTATGTTATGGGAAAATATCTTAACAGGGTTTAGCATAGCCATTTTTGAAAGTAAAGGTATTAATCTTGTAGTTCTTTCTTTTTCCTCTCCAGGGAGAAGATGAGGGGAAAAATCCGGACCATGCTACCCCCCTTCCAGGGCTGACCCTAAGTTTCACCAACAAAGTCTTAGCATTGTGACGTTCATTTTTCAATAAAGCATGTTTACAAAAAAAAATGTTCCATTGTGTAGTTGTTTCTCCCCCCCACCCCCCATTTTGGCATCTCTTTAGGTGCCATAACAAACAATGAAATAAAAGTCTATTAAGTAAGACTAAGAACAGTATTAAAAGCAACCAACATCTTTTCCCCGAAACTTCCAACAGAGGTAAGGAGTGACATTTGTTTAGTGTAGCTTCCGGGGATAAACCTATATACATTTTGACCTCTAGATGGGAGGAGCTCATCTTGAGCTACTCGTAAATTCTCCTAACCAATGGGCCTTAACTGACCCTGGTGGAGAAAGGGGTTCCTAACCTGGACCTGAATAAGTAACCTTCAGGCACAGGAACAGAGCCCCAAAGGGAGTGATATCAAGATCACTCCTAGAGTGGTTCGCTATCTTCCTCTTGGTGGAAAAAAAGAGTATAGCTGCGAGCAAGCTCTCTGCCTTTATCAAGCTCAGTAAGCTGTATGTTTGTTAATTAGAAAGCTGGTTGATTGTGGGGCTCATGATAAGGAAAGAGAAAAGGAGAGTATTCCTCTCGTCCCCCACCCCCCATCCCCACCCCGTAGAAAAGGGGGGAAGGGAGGACAACTTGTGCCCCCCAACCCCCCTGGTCCGCCACCGGTGGGCAGGGACAGCCAGGCACCCCTCACAAGCCCCCCAGCAGGGTCCATAAGGGGGGAGGGGGCCAGATCTCAGGGTGTCAATGCTGGGTCGGGTCCACATGAAAGGCAGATTAAGGGGGACCCTCATTAGGCTGGGCCATCCGGGCCTGGCCAGCCAGATCCCCTCAGTCCGCCAACCAGCCCCATGGCCACCTGTGGAGGGCAGTTGATAATGCTACCTTATCCAGAGTGCTATCCTCTGGGATCAGTTGCTGCAGGGATATCTGTGAAGAAGGGAACACCAACCTTAGTCAGAAGGGGGGGGAGGGGCCCAGAGGGGATGCAGGGGAGTAACCCCTTCCCGAAGATCCCCCACCCTAGGCCACCCGAAGAGAGGTAGGGATGCCACTGCCAGCGGCTTACCAGAAAGAATCCCCATCGTATCTGCTGAGTTGGCTGGTCATCCATTTAGTGACCCCGCCCAGCCGCACCTCAGCCCTAGCCAGATATTGTCAGCATTTGGGTGATATAAATACAGATTTGTCCCCTTCCCTCTGCCATCCCATCCCGCTCCAGGAAGGTATCCCAAGGGAGGAGAAGGAAGAAGAAGAAGGAAAAAAAACAACAAAAAAAAAGGGGGTGCCAGGGGAGGGGAGCCCGCCCCACCTATCCTGAAACACCTGAAAATAAGAAAGATGGTCAGCACATCGGAGGAGCAACAGGCCAGGGTCCCAAGATGATGCAGACCTCCAAGGAGGGTAGGACATCGCCCCCAAACCCAACCACCCCCTCAATCCAACCAGTGGCCCACCATGAGGCCCGGGGAGAAAGCCCATTTGTACAGGCGGTTCAAATGCTTTAAGGACCCAAGTAGAAAGCTGGAAGATCCATACCCACTGAAAAAAGCTAAAACCCCCCAAGTTTCCCTCCACGGTGGGAGCAGTTTACCAAGGAAAGCCCCAGGGCACCCATTTAGCCAGGCCCACTTGTGCAACTTCACAATGCACTCTAAGGCCCTTCTCTCCTGAGCCGGGACTGGGCGGGTAAGAGTGAACATGGAGAAATCCAGAAAACCTAGCGGGGAGGGGGGAAGCGGAGAGGCCATTAATATATCGTCAGGAGACCGGATGTCCCCTAAACCAGGGGACCTTATAGTCTCAGATCATTGCCAGGCCAAGGCCGGCGCAACGCTGGCTGGACGAATCTGGCAACTGACCCATGTCCACCCACTGGGGGGGAGGAGAAGGGAAAGAAATAATTCTAGAACCCATCTGAGCTTCCCTATCCAGGTGCACGTGTTACCTCCCAACCCCCCCCAGTAGGCCCACCAGACCGATACACCCCCCTGGGTTGAACAAAATGCTGCACGGGCCTGATTTGACCCCACCGCGGCTTCCATCTGAATCCCAACGGTGTGTCCTTCTCCAAGCCCTCATTGCCTCTCACCCCCAACAGAATTAGAGAATGGCATCACCATGAGCCCACGAAACAGGAGAAAATGTCCAGCACACAACAACTAGTTTACATAATGGGGTGGAAGGAATGCAAACCAGGCTCGCCCCCGGAGGAATCCGTGTATCTCTCGTCCGGTAGGGACATATTTTGCAGGGCCCAAAATCGGGGTTGGAGGTGTGGGGGGGGCAACGAGGGCCACCCAAACCACCCATGGACAAACATCCGCACGGAGGCATTAAGAGGCAGCGTCAGAACTGTTCAGGGACCTGGGTGTGTTCTAATCAGCATCAGCAGGGCCGCAATTATTTCAGTGTGAAATCTGACCAACATAGTGCGAGAGTCAGCAACGCGGACTGCAGTCCAGCCCAATCCCCCCCCAGCCCCAACAGACCACTCACAGAGCCCATTATACACCGAGTACCAGATAATGTTCAAATTTCAGAGTCAAACTGGATTCAGGGCATTGCAAAATTGCTGGAGCTTTAGAATATGCTCGGGGATCTTTGAAGAAGAATGTAAGTCCTGGTCCTTCTGTTGTCTCGAAGCTTGCCTCAGACGTTGGTTGATCATTTCGATAATTTTTTCCAGAAATAACACCTCTGGCTTGTAGGTCCATGGCTGCTTCTATCGCTGATGTGTAGGTTTGGGTGCCTGATGGGAGGTGGACCACCAATTTTGCTGGGTAGGGGGTCTTAAAACGAATTTGCTTTGCTCTTAGTATCGGAAAAAGAGAGGGCTATACTCTCTACGTTGACGCTGGGTATGGGGGGCATAATCATTGTCGAACAGGAGGCGAGATTGACCCCACATTATCTTTCTTTTTTGCCAGGCTTTGGCTAGAAGGGCCTCCTTTGTCTGGAAGCTTAAAAAGTATATAAGAAAGGAGCACTGTCTGGTGTCCGGGCACGTAGACTTGGGGCCTAAGGCACGGTGCGCTCTCTCGACATTTATTTGGAAGTCAGGATTGAGGGACAACGCAGTTCACAGCAAATAATCAGTGAAGACCCGTAGGTCTGTGCCCTCCTCCCCCTCCAGAATACCGAAGACTCGAATGTTACGCCTCCTACTCCTATTTTCGGGCATCCTCTTGGTGAGCCGCGAGGGCTATTTGTTCCTTTAGGATGATTTTAACATTTTCCTCCAGTTCATCCAGTTGTGAGGAATTCGTGGAGATCTGCTGGTCGGCCTCGGATATCCTTGATTCCAGGTGAGTTAAATCTTGTCTGAGGGTTTTAAGAGAGTCCCTTACTTCACCCCTGAACTGTTCTATAGCCCGCAAGATAGTTTCAGCATTCGCTTCCAGGAGCTTTTTGTTAGGCTTTGGCTTTTGAGTTTTCTTGTCAGAGGAGAGGGCATTTTTCGGGTAGGCCTCACCATCGTCGGATTGTGCTTCATCTAAGTCTGCATTTTCTGCGATCGGTTGGAAGCGATTTCGTGACGTCTTAGCCATATTTTCACTGAGTGCTTTATTTCAACGAACGAGAAGTAGTTAGTTTGATATTTCACCCTGATTTTTGCTGAAATGCTCGTTTTGATTTATTGTAAAGGCTGGAGCTCGCTGATTTTGCTGCTTCACGGAGGCGTACCAGAACCGGAAGTCGGGAATCGAGTTCTGAGTAGCAAATTCCAACCTTAGAGGAAGAAAAACTAAGTTTTTGGCTTAGTAGTTGTAGTTTTAAGGAGATCTCCCTTTGCACGTCTAGTTGGTAGGTATGCTTCACAGTGTCCCCGAGACCAGTTTTTGTAGTTTCATCCTAATAGAGGACATAGTTTCTTCAAAGTCTGGCGTTATTGTGGCCTGTGCTTCCAAGCCAGACTTCAGAAGCTGAGAACTCCCGGTCGATCTTCCTCCCGATCGGCTCCTCTGTCTTTCCGAGGATTTCCCACCTTAAGTAGTTTTGGCTTCTCTTTCCATCTGTATCAATATTATCTGAGGGTTTTAGCTCCAAATGGTCAATTTTGTAAAAAGATCAATTCTGAAGTGCAGAGTTACTGAGTTTTGCTGCTGCTCAGCTCAGGCTCCACAGTGCCCCCCCCAAGACTACATCATTTATTACAAAGAGAATCAATCAATCAGTCAGTCAAAATCTTTATTTATCCAGGTGGGCATCATTGAGCAAGCTCATTTTCAAGATGGACTTAGTTAATACAATGTTATATACAAATCCAAATGGACAATGACATTGCACGTAGAAGTAAGCATAAACATTTACAGAGGAAAGGTTAACACATGGTGTACGTAGGATAAGACAGGGTAATACAACATCAATCCTGGTAATACAATACAAAACAAAACATACAGGTCGAACATCCCGTATATATGTATACATAGCAGCTGAGTATAATTGTACAGTATATTTACAGAATATATAAGGGGTTGGGATAAATACCTAACCTGTAATCCTTTCCATCCTTCACAGATATAATCGTAGGAGGATGGGAAGGGGGGTCTGGCAGTTGTGGACCAACCTGGGAAGGAGAGCTGTAGAACGTGGGCTGTTAGTGGGGAGTGGGAAAAAAAGAGATAATGGGGACAAGGGGGTGAAGGTAAGAGCAATGTGAGGAGTAGAGGTATGGGGCAAAGAGAATATTGCAATTCGTTCAGGTAATGAGTCATATAGACTAATATAAGAGCAGTGTTGGGGAGCACATTGGAAATCCCACGGAAAAGGGAGATGAGGATAACAGGTGGAAGGTAGAGTGTGCATAGGATTAGAAGTATGAGACACACAAGGTGGTGGCCCGGTGTAAAAGTGTGGTGTAGCTAATGATGCAGGAAGCATTGGCAGTGTTCCTTAACGAGGCATGAATAAAGTGACTTAAAGGAGGTAATGGTCATGGGAAAACTAATTTTCAATATTTTTTGTAGTTTATTCCACAGAGAGGGCAGTGCGAAACTAATGACATCCCTGCCGGAGCGAGTGTTAACTTTGGGCACTTTCAATGTGATATAAGAGTAGCTTCTTAGTCATCATGGATATATAACCTACTGTACATACTTTAACACTGAAGGGCTTGAATGAAGTGTTAGGCTTCAGTCCATTTCATCTGTTGCCATTAATTTTAATTTTTGGGCCCCCATATTCAGAGCCAGCCGGATGTGTGCACAAAACAATGCGCCACACAAAATATTGGACTGACTGGCTCTGGCGCCATATTCAAACAGATTGCATGATCCGAACAGATCATGCAGTCTGTCTGAATATTGGATCCTGGATGCACAGAGCACAGCAGGAGGTGCCAAGTTCTGCACAGTGCATCCACGGTGCGGGGCTGAGGACCAACCATAGGGGAATGTGCACCTGTATGCTCCGCTGCCCCCATGAGTGATATTTAGACCAAACATGCAGATGAGTACATTGGGCATGCATGGCGCAAAGGGACCATTTGCATGCCCATTATGGGCTCATTTGCATGGCTGCACCAAGCGGAATGCACAGGACCAGCCCCGATTGTTGTAAAGTACAAGGACACACTCATCCCTGTTTCCATAGTGTAGGACCCCCCAGTCCTGATCACCATGAAACAGTTACAGAATCCTCCTTCCCCAGCCCTGATCACCATAAATTACAAGGACACACTCATCTCCATTTTCATAGTGCAGGGACCCCCCTCCCCAGCCCTGATCATCACAGAACAAATTATCTGCCCCAAGCGCCCTGGTACTCAAGTGGCCCCCCCCAACCCTGTTAGTCAGTAATCCATCACCCCGCTCCCCCAATCCAATCAAAGTCAGTGACTGGCACAGTTCGCCTCACACACACCAGTCAGCTGCCAACTGAACTATACAGGAGCACTGTACGGTATATAGTACATGCCCACTGGTCATGATGAAATGCTACCTCTTTTGCAAAGGGAACAATTCCTTAATTTAGTGTTAGCAGGGGATTTTAATTGTGTTCTAAATGTTGCTTTATATCGTTCATGAGGGGATAGTGTGCAAGAACCAGGAGTGAGGCATTGGGGGCTTAGATTGTCGGGGCTACATTTAGTGGATGCCTGGCGGGAAGCCAACCTTGGATCATGGAAATATACTTTTTTCTCCAACCCTCATAAATCGTGGTCTAGGATCGACTATGTTTTTGTTCCTAGATCTATGTATAGTCAGGTACTGATTGCTGAGATTTCCTCTATCTCTATCTCTGACCAGACTAAGGTACTTTTGATGCTTCGGGTTAGGGATGGAGATGGCTTGTTACATGCCTGGCACTTCCCCTCCTACATGATTGCCCAAGAAGATTTGTGAACTATCTCAAAGAGCAGTGGAACTGTTATATTACCACCAATGGCACCACTGCTCCCTCTAAAAGTGTTTTGTGGGAAGCTGGAAAAGCATATATGAGGGGTATGATTATTTCATATATGGCCAAATGTGCTAAACATAAGAAGGAGAAGATTCAAAAGCTCAAAGACACTGTGAGGGGATTTGAGAGGAGGGCTTATCTGGACTCAACAGAGGAAATATTGAGGGCATTGAGGACTGCTCGTGAAGTGCTTAACCTCACCATTACAAATGGCACTAGCAAGGCTCTGTTCTATACTAAGCAACACATTTACGAGTATTTGGCCGATTTGTTCAGACCCTTGGGGCTCCTAGACCTAGAGGCTAGTTTGGGGCTCCGAGGACTGCAGAGATTTTAGTAGTTACAGGTTTTGAGGCACATACGCAGCAATAACAGATGACACCCTGGACTACTAAACTTAGTAGCTTGGAACAAGTGGTTCTGAAATCTCAAACTGATCTGACAGGTACTATGACAAAGATATACTCTTGCCTTAGAGAGGTATTTCTGGATAAGACGGGTGGAAAATTCCATCTCTGAGAGAGAGAGACTTAGGCTTGACCATTATTGATGATAATTGGGTTTTGATTTGTGAATCACATATGGGACTCTTTTGGTCTAATAAATTCAAAGAGGCACAATTAAAATTTATTCACTGCCTTTATCTCCCACCTGCAATTGTGAGTAAATTCACCCCTGGGGTATCCCCAATATGTGGGAGATGTAAGGAGAAAAGAGGCACCTATTTGCACTGTTTCTGGAGCTGCTGATGTCTCCGAATATTTTGGGTGGCTATATGTGAACAGTTAAGGCTGGGGCTGGGCTTCATGGTGTGCAAGATGATTCACTTTCTGCTTTGTTTGGAATGGATATTGCAGAGAGATGTGGAAACTGATGCCGAGGATTGTCAGAGTCCTGCTGGTGTTAGCGAGGAAATGTATACAAAACACATGGGTTTCATGTCAATCAGGGAACTGCGTGTGGCAGCACTTGTTCTTATTTTTGATTGTTTGGTTACTTGTAAAATTTTTGGCATTATATGTTTTAGGTTAGGCAGTGTTTGTCTCTGATTATTGGTTAAAAGGTTATTCTGTACTGTTTTTAGGATCTTAACTACCTGAATTTAAAAACTGGTTTAAATTATTTTTTTTTTATTCCCCCCCCCACTGACTGGCCCGTTTCCACTGCCCCACCCCATCACTGCCACCGGATGACATGCCAGCCATCACCTTTTGCAGGTTTGAGGTGCCAGCTGGCCCCAGTGTGGCGGGGACACTGGCATCATCCCGCTGGTCAGCTTTTTCTCCTCTGGTTTTTGTCCCACCCTGAGCGCGGAGCCAAGGCATGCAATGATGCCAATGGCTGTCATGCACGCTTCCGTACGTGGCACGCCGGGTGTCTAGCTCAGCTCCACCCCCCTTGTGTGGGACCATTGCATTGGCCCCCAGCCACCACTAGTGGCCAGTCAAGCAGTGGACTCCGTCCCCATCCCTCCCAGGAAAACAGCTGTCCTGTGGATGATCAATCCTCTCCCTCCCCAGCTGACCCCTGGTGACCCGCTCGTACAGGTCGCTGGCGTAGCAGGAGGTAAGGCATGATGCCTCAGCCCTCCATGCCACTGGGCTGGCCTGAAACTGGTTTAATTTTAATAAAGAGAGAGGTGGTCCACATCTTTGGTAGTAGGCAGCTATCAAATTGGATATTACTTTACTTATGATAAATTGTATGTCTTTCTCATATTTTAGTGACTTTTTTTTAACATTCTCTTTATGTCCCTCCACACAGACCCCTGGACTCCCTTCGGTGTGGTCACTTGGCACACCCCAGTCCCGCCTGCCTGAAGTTCCAACCTTACCATTGGTGGAGGAAACCCCTCTTTGCTCTTCTGGCTCCCCGGATTCAAGCACCTCGCAGCGGGACCGCCAACTCCTCTTGGTGACCTTTCCAAAATCAAGACAGGTTGCCACAGGAACAAAGGGAGCACCAATGACAGGCTAAGAACCCAGCATTGGGTGTGGAGGACAGCCCCTGGACCCACCATCACCTACCGTGGGTCAGGGCTTTTTCCATTTTTTGCTGTTTCCGGAGGCGTGGACGTGCACTGACGGTCAGCGCATGATGGGCACACTTCCGCACCCACTCGCAGGCCATCCACCATCACCTCCATACCCCAGCATGTCTCCCACTAGTCGCAAGCCCCTAGTCTCCACTGGGAGCAGCTGTACTACAGAAGACACAAGCCACCCACCCCTAGGAGAGGAGAGCAGTCCTCTGGATGCTCAATCCTCTCCTGCCCCTGCTGATCCGAGTCTGCTCCCGAACTCAGGTCACCAGCATGGCATCAGGTGTGGTGTCCAACGCTTCAACTCTAAGCGCTCATTCCCAAACCCGGGTCATCGGCGTCTCAGTGCCACCAGTTGGCTCATATTTTTACGACTTGATTGGTAAGTATTATGAGCTGCTATTATCAGTGATGCTTCTGATTGTACTTTTTTATGAAAATTTAATAAACAGATTTATACAAAATGTATAGTACATATGGGCCTTTTTCTCCTTAGGCTAGAAATGGATTTACCATTGGAATCTTTTTAAGTAGTATCTTATGATATACTGCACTTAGGAGAAAATAAATTTGTAAATAGTATGTTATTGTTAATTTATGGTTGAAAGTTTCATGTAATGGGTTTACTGTATGTTGCTGTAAATCAGAAAATGCACTGGCTGTTTAAATTGTCATGAACTGTGATAATTGTTTTAATTGATGCTGCTATTTAAGTGATGACCATTGGATGGTGTACTGCACCTTGACAAGGTGCTGTAGTATCAGCGTTTAATGTTTGTGACACAAGTATTGTGTCTGTGCTACGTCTCAAAATAAAATCTGTTTTTAACACTAATATGAGCCTATGAGTGATTAACGCATTTTTTTCTTGGTGCCAAGTTGTTTTGTTTAAACATGAACCATTAGGTTCTATGGGTTTACCTTCCCTCCTCTTCATAATACACCCCCACAGGAAAATGGTCTGGAACCAGAACCTCAGTTGGGGATGGGCGGCAGGCACATTAAACACATTTCCCATAGCCTGAAAAGCATGGGAAAAACTTGCCATACTTTAGTTATGTCCTCTGTTTAGGGCATTAGATTAAGTTCCACTGCTTCTCCTTTACAGGAGACGTGGCAGGGATAAGTTTATTTTTTCTTAGCAGGTATTGGTTACAGCACCTGCTCTGACTTTATTTGTATTCAATCAATCAATAAATCTTTATTTTACCAGGCGAAACACCATTGAGAAGAACTCATTTACAAGGTGGACCTGGGTAAGATACATACAGGTTAGCAATGAAGCAACAATTTGGAGTCAGTAAATATTACAGAGCAAAATATACAACACATGAAGTAGCAGAGAATAACAAAGCAATGTGGAGTCATCAAATAATGCAGCACACTATATACATAATATACACTACATATATATATATATATATATACACACACAATATTATAGAACCCATGGAAGGTGAGGGGTTAGAGTTAAATGAGACAGGGGATGTGGTAGGGTTGGTGGAAGGAAGTAGAGAGAGGGAATAGATAAGGGAGTAGAGGGAGCAACGTGGCTGGGAGATGGCGTACAGATTGTAAGGAAGTTGTTGCAACAAGTCAGGTATATAGTGGTAGTAAAAGAGTAAGACGGGAATCTGGAGAGATCCTCGTAGGGAGACTAAATACTAACAGAACACCAAAAACAGCAAGCCAAGGAGGCAAGTAAGTGCAAGGTAACGACCATGGGAAGGGTATCCTTATTGAGAAAGGTGAAGTTATGAACAGCAATTGCACTCGTCCTTCAGAGTGAGTCTAATCAGAGATTTAAAGGTCTACATCTCAACAGTATGTGTGAGCTTAAGTGTATTTTGTAGGGTATTCCATAGGATGGGAAAGGCATGGCTTATAGATAGGGAATCATAGTGGGTTCTTATTCTAGGGCTATCAAATGTAATGTATGAGAATTTTCTGAGAGAATATGCACAGGGGGTGCATTTGTTTTTTTATACTTTAAAGCTTTATTTATTTCACTCATATCGACCAACATACATTTCTCTTATATTTATAGGATTTCATTCTTTATATCAAGAACAGTAAAAATAATAGGAAAAGAACATTTTATAATCAACTTTATCTAGCATCTTAATATTAGTTTTGCTACAGTATGTCTTACTGTATTACATTTTAATGTACTTCTTATCATTTTCAGAAACTAATTTATTTCATTATTTTCACAGAATCATTCCGAGATGACTTCTACAATCAATTTTATACCATCGATTCATGTCTACTAAGTTCTTCCTTTCTCCCCTCCCCTTTTTTTTTTTTTTTTTGCAGTTCCTGTTTCCCTCACAGAGGTAGAGATGGGGTGAAATGTCTTAAATCATGGACTTCATTGCATTCTATTATTAACAATAAACCTTTTTTTTTTATATGTATTATGTTATTCTGTCATTTGTTGTCAGTTTATTTATGTCTATCCTTCCAAAACATTGCTTTCATTTATGGAAAGGGGGGTGGGGGCCCCAACAGCTGGGCATTTTCTCCTAGCATTAGAGCTCATATGTGACATTTTCTATTCAGTATCCATGGCAAGGTCCCACCTTGTCCATCTATTTGGGTATTGGGGCATAGCCTGTCTGAGAGAGAAAGTAATTCTCTCATATTGTTTAATTGTCCCTACTAACTCTAACCACTCTTCTATAGTCAGGGGAGTGGTTGAAAACCATTTCCTGGTAATTAATTTGCAGGCTGCCACTGTTAGAATATTCCAAAGATGTCTTACCTCAGCCCCTTTAACCCCAGCTGGGTATATACCCAGAAGTAAATGTTCAGGGCCCAGTGGTTCTGAAAGAGAGAAGAGAGCTTGAACCCTTTGTCTTATCTGTCACCAGAACTCCACAAGGATAGGACATTTCCAAAATATGTGTGCCTGTGTGGCTATTGTTTCCTTACAATTTCTCCAACAATGGCTAGAGATGTTTTTTTGCCACTTTGCTACCTGGGCCGGTACTCTAAAATACTGTATTCTCAGTTTCCAGGTGAACTCATGCCATTGATGTGAGGAGGAAGTTCGCCATGTGTTTTGCCATATTCTGGACCATTCCATTGTATTTATTCTAATAGCAAGATCCTGTTCCCATTTAATTCTGAGATAATCTGTCGAATACTGAAGATCTCTGAGGTAATTTTGGTATAATATTGTTATTGCCTTTTCCCCTCTGTCTGAGTTCCATATTACCTCAAAGACTTCCGGTCCAGATACTCCCTTGGATTTCACTAGGGCAATATTAAGTTGTTCACCAATAAAATCTCTAATCTGGTAATAGTGTAGCAGTTCTCCTGAGCTCCACTCAAACTTATTTTGTGCTTCCTCGAATGATACAACTCTTTCCCCCTTTAGAAGCTGCCAAGGGGCCCTACATTTTAGGTGCTCTTGTCTTTTGTACCAGGGGTCATCTGCTGCCGGGTACCTTTCCAGGTCTGTAGTCCACCATTGATATTTCCAGTTGAATATATATGTTAATCCCTTTGAAATACCCATTCTATATCCTATCAGGGCAGTTTTGCCCCCTGTATAGGGGTAGAATCCAATATTCCTTAGGATTTTAGTGGTGCTCTGTGCTTGTGTATAGAAGGCTCTAAAGGGGTATTAAGGTCAATATCTTTCCATCCAGCTGTATATGTTGGGTGTTGTAAAAGGAGTATTATTCTTGTTTGAGCTGCTACCCAGTATCCTGTAAGAAGAGGGACCTCCAGTCCCCCCTCCATTTTAGTAGAGTATAAAGTTTGTTTTCTAATTCTTGTTTTTTTATTAAGCCATATATAATTTAAGAACATATTCTGCCATTTCCTTATCTGTCTAGGCTGTATCCTGCTTGGGACACATTGAAAAGGAAAAAGGAAAAGAGGCAACACATTCATTTTAACTGCCTGAATTCTAGAATACAATGACATAGGGAGTAAAGACCATCTCTGCATGTCACCTGATATTTGCTTCACCAATGGAACATAATTAAGTTGAGTTAGTTCTGTTGTTTTTGTAGTTAATTTAATCCCTAAATATTGCATTGCCGACATATCCCATCTCATGGGACATAATCTTTTAAGGTCAGTGGAAGTTAAATTTTAGTACTTCAGTTTTAGTAGTATTCAATGTATAACCAGAGAACTTTGCAAATTCTTTGAGGTGTTGAAATAGTACTGGAATAGTTTCCTCCGGAGAGGTCAAATAAAGCAGAATGTCGTCTGCATAAAGGGCCAACTTCTGTTGTGTACCCCCAATTGAATTCCCTTTATGTCTGGATTGTCCCTAATTCCCTGGGCCAGTGGTTCTAAATATAGCACGAATAATAGTGGGGAGAGTGGGCATCCTTGTCGGGTGCCTCTTTCTAGGGTAAACGCAGTGGAGTGATGGCCGTTTGCTCGAATAAAGCCTTTAGGCGTTTTATATATTTTCATTATTAAGTCAATAAACTGTTCTGGAAATCCATATTTGGTCAGGACCACTCTAAGGAAAATCCATGAAACTTTATCGAACGCTTTCTCAGCGTCTAAGCTGAGAAGGACTGCAGATTGTTGAGATTTAGTAATATGGTCTATCATAAGGGTTGTCCTCCTGAGGTTGTCCTGGGCCTGTCTCCCAGGAATGAATCCTGCTTGATCAAAATGGATCAGCTGGGGTAGGCTACACTGTAACCTGCGAGAAAGTATTGCCATGAATAGTTTGTAATCCGTATTTAGTATAGAAATAGGACGGTAGGAGGGACAGAGTTTAGGGTCCTTTCCCAGCTTTGGTATAACAGAAATAATGGCCTGTGACCAGGACTCCGGTGGAAGCCCATCAGGAGACATCATCTCATTGAAAACCTTAACTAGTATTGGGGAAAGTTGTGTCTGAAATTGCTTATATATCTCCGCTGGGTAACCATCAGTTCCCGGGCACTTATTATTTTTCAAATGGGCAATCTCAGCCTTCAATTCATCCTTAGTTATTGGTCTTATCAACTGTTGGTTTAGTGGGGTAGCAATCTTAGGTAGTGTGATGTTTTCTAAGTATTGCTCCATATCTGTCTGATTTGGGGCGGGGCGCTTCATATAGCTTTACGTAATAATCCCTAAAGGCCTCCACTATGTCCTGTGTTTTTTGTTGTTTTTCTTGGGTGTATGGGTGGTTCAGTGTTGCAGTATATGAGCTCTGGCTCTTTGTATGCGTAACTTTGCAGCCAATAAACGAGAGGCTCTAGGTCCACCTTCATAGTGTTTCTGTCTAAGAAAGGGTATCTTTTGTTCTATATAATATTCTAAGATCTTGTGCAGTTCTTTCCTAAGGTGGGTTAGAGTTTTAAATCCCTGTCTGTCATATTTCTTTTTCAGACCTGCTTCCAATTTAGCTATCTCTAACTGCAGCCCCTCTATTTTTTTGTCTCTGTTTTTTTTATATGCAGATATTGATATTAATTTCCCTCTAAGTATTGCTTTCGTAGTGTCCCATAACAAGGCTGCTGATATCTCAGGGGAAGTATTATCTGCTAAAGCCTGTTTAATAGTTTCCGTCACCTGCCGTTTGACTTCTTTATCTTGAAGGAGGGAGACATTTAACCTCCAGAATGTTCTTTTTTGAAAGTCCCCTAGGGCTATTTTAAGGAGAATGGAGGCATGGTCTGATAAGGACATATCTCCTATCCAGTTATCCCTGATCTTCCCCCTAGGAATAGCAGGTAAAATGTTTTTGTTTTCCGTGTGTGTCGCCACACATCTATGTACCCTATCTCTTCCAGAAGTTTAATTATTTTCTTACTGGTTGTCTTATCTCTGTGTGTTCATTGGGAAGTACTATCTAATTGTGGGTTCAACACTATGTTGAAGTCCCTTCCCACTACCACCGTTCCCTCTGCCCATTCCTGCAGTCTTAAGAGAATAGTACTATAAACCATAAATGGCGAACCAGGGGGAATATAGAGCGATGCCAGAGTTAATCTCTGTCCTTGGAAAAGTCCATTAAGAAAGACATATCTCCCCTCTTTGTCCATTAATTTGCCTATAGGTTCGAATACTGTCTTCTTAGGTATTAAAATAGAGACTCTTCTTCGCCTGCCCTTTCCATATGAGGCACTAACTTCAAAGTTAAGGCCCAATTTCCCCAGTTTCGTATGTTCTTGAGGGGAGAGATTTGTTTCCTGCAATAGGACAAAGTCAGGAGAGATCCTTCTCAGAGAAGCAAGGACCTTGCTCTGTTTAATTGGGTTGGTTAGCCCATTTACATTGTATGAGCATATCAAAGTTGATTAATCCATTAGGCAAAACAGTTACCTCCCTTTGTTCATTCTCCACATTTTCCCCCCTCTCTACAGCTAGTAGACATTTTTCTAGTCATCTCTATTTTCTGATGCTTTCTACATAGTAACAATCTAATTTTAAAGAACAACATAACTTGATTTATCAACATTTGCCAAAGTAAACTTAGCAGAGTAACGTTCTGCTACAACGTACTATTTATGAACTTTGTTACTTCCAAGGTGGGGGAGCCCAACATAATGGGTCCCTAGGGCTGACCGCTCGTTTTTATGGAGTGGACAGCTAAGAGAAGTCGTTTCCCTATATCTACGGAGCCTCCTCTCAGAGAGCTCTAAACTAGTAGGAGCCCTCTAAATTCAAATCGCCTATAGCAAACTAGGCAGTACTCTGTAGTTTTCTTATTACAGTAGAGCACATTCCCTCCCCCCTCCCTTGCCCTTTACTTGGAAAAAGAAAAAAGGAATTTAGGAATGGGTTCTCCCTTTTGTTTATATAGTGTTATACAGTTCAGTTTGGTATTTATTTAGGGAGTGACATATTTTCTCCATCTCTTCATTTACATTAGAAGGGGGGGCATTTCTTCGTCAGGCATTCATTGTCTTTCCTCGAGAGGGCAGTGGACTTCCAGCCAGGTTATTCTGACTCTGCTCCCTTCACACACACATTTTTCTTTAACCTCATTGTCCTATGTAGACAGTCAGGTTTTCAGTCCCTTCATTTCGCCTTAGGTTAATGCGTGTTTGTTTGTCTTCCTCCCCCCTTCCTTTTTCCCCTCGCATCATATTAAGTTAAGCTGCGATCCTCTGTCTTCTCAATGTGCCAGTAACCCCCTCTAATTACCCCCATTATGAGAGTTATGTTCTAGTGTTAAGTGGCGATCCATTCTTACTTGGGCCGTTCAGCTTCTTCAGCCCTCCGCTGCAGAACTCGGTGCAGTCGCTCATTCACTGGTAAACGGCATTATGCTCTTTAACCTCGCACAGGCTTCTCGCACAATCTTTAATGGGGATGTTCCACGATGCTGTGGTGCATTCTGTAACCATTCCATGAGGCACCCTCTGCCTCTAGCCAGTTGTTCCGTATCTTCAGCTGTTAGTTGTATCCCTTTCTGCTTTAGGGCTTCAACCGCTTTTTGTGGTGTGAGGTAAAGTTGAGTGCCTTCCGACCAAAGGATGCGCAGTTTAGCTGGGAAGGGAGTTTGGAAAAGGATTCCCTTTTCTTTGAATATACGCAAGATTGGGGCGAATTGTTTTGAGCTTGCAATATTTCTGTTGGATAATCGTGGTCTAGCGATAGTTTGGAATCCAGGTATGTTTTATCTTTTTTGGACCATGCTCTTCTTAACAAATCTTCTTTTGTTTTATAGCTGGCTACCATGAACACCACCGATCGTGGTCGTGCCTTTGGGTCCTGGAATTTCTGCATCAATGATCGGTGTGCTCGTTCTATTGTGAGGTCATAATTCAGAGGCAGTTCCAACACATCTCTTAGGAGGTTCTCTAAATATGTTACCATTGGGGCTATCTCTGATCCCTCTCTTAGCCCGTACAAGTGGAGGTTATGTCGTCTGGATCGGCTTTCCATATCTATGATTTTCGCCTGTAGTGCCATAGTTTGCTGCATCAGGGCCCCGACCACTTGATTAAGGTAGGTCGTCACATCCTCAACTGTTACGATTCTTGTTTCAGCCTCCTCCAGCCTGTTGTCTATTTTACTTATTTGCTAAGACAGATTCTGTAAGTCCTTTTTCGTTTCCGCTCTTGAGCTACATATCTCTCAGAGTATTGTTTCATACTGAGAACGTGTAAGCCGGTCTATTTCTCCCTCCATGTCGTATTCAGAGCCCCGGGTACTGCTTGGAGAGCGACTGTGGCCTTGTCGCCTGCGGTCAGAGAAGGATCTCTCTGCATCTTGCGGTTTGAGTGAGGATTTTCCCCTCGTAATTCCTCCTCTGTCCTTCTTACGTGTTTCTTTTGTTGTTTTCTCCATTTTTGTGGTAGAGGAATTTGAGATGGAGTTTATTTCCAATTAGCGAGGGAGGGAGCTGTACTGCTGAGCTGCCTAGCTATCCGTGGTGGAACCGGAAGTCGTCCAGGGGGTGCATTTGAATAAGTTACAGATATAGGGAGGGAGTTTTTTAGTAATGGCTCTGTACATCCAGAGGGAGGCATTACACCATCTCCTAGTACTGAGGGAGGGCCAGCCAATCTGTGAATAAATGGAACAATGGTGTGTATTAGATAAGGCATTTGTGATAAATCGTAATGCTCTGTGGTACAGCATGTCTAGAGTACTTAAGGCTGATTTAGGACAGTGACTGTAAAGGAAGTCCATGTAGTCAATAAAGGGGAGGAAGATCATCTGGACCAATCTTAATTTAGCTTCGTAGGTAAGCAAATGCTTAACGTGATATAAAAAGAGTCTTTGACATAGTTTTTTTGGCTACTTCCTCGATGTGGGTGACAAATGAAAGTTTACAGTCAAGCCAGAAGACTAGGTATTAAAGAGCTGGTGACACATTCAGGAGAACTTTAACGAAACCTAATATTTAGACACAGTCCAGCTTGTATTTCTCATTAGTGCTGTATTCCTCCTGCCCATTATTTATTACCAAGGTCATTTGTATGAAAACACGATCTTTGCTCCTGTAGAGTTTGTCTATCCCTGCTGCTTTCTCCCTACCTGAAGTAATAAAGCACTGCTTGTGGTATCACAGTTACTCCCATGGCAACAGATTGTGATGTCACAACAAAGGATTATGACTTTAAGTAGGGAGTAAGCTATAGAGGCAGATGGACTCGAAAGGAACGCTAAGGGATAAAGATCATATATACATGAAAATGTCCTTAGTAATAAATAATGGGGAGGAGAAATATACAAAATATAAATGGAATACAGGCAGAATTGTACCTAATTATTATGTTTTTTTTTTTAAAGTTTTCTTTGAGGCGTCAGCACTCTTTAAATTGCTGTACTAGTTCGCATAGCTTTCCCAGGATGGTCCTGATCTGGTAACTAGTACTCAATTGGTTGGATATTGGTTCTTTAGAGTGAGAGGAAAGGAGCATAACTATCTTTTTTGCATTGAGTAGCAGTTTCAAATGGAGCAGATTTTGTTGGAGGTGGTCGAATCTGCGCTGTAGTTCAAGGCAGGTGAATTGCAGGGAGGGCCTAGCAACATAGAGCATGGCATCGTCTGCAAAGAGGCGAATGCTTGCAGAGCAGATGTTAAAATCAATTTCAGGTGGTGCTGATGAGCAGCTAGCTGAATAGATGTGCCATTACGCTGTTCCGTACCAATAGTCGAATTAAAGTTAAAATACTGCTGAAAAAAAGTCAGCCCCACTTAAGCAAACATGCAAAAATTGCTAAGAGAAAGTGCTATGGAGGAGTATCTGGTGCCTAGTGCCGGGAAAAGTCAGCAATTAGCCAGCAAATCTGGGAATAAAGCGACTACTCCTGCGGCCTCCTCGATGGGTGAAAGCACGGGCATAATCTCACTATCGGCAGCCGAGATCGGAGCCTTAGGCCGAGAAGTAACCGGCCAGGTGATTGCAGTGCTGGAACCTAGACTGGTGAAGCTGGAAGGCAGAATTGATCATAAGCTGCAAGAGATCTTAGAACAGCAGACGGTGCACACTAACAGGATAGCTGAGACCAAGGAACGCATTTCACGTCTGGAGGATGATACAGTAAAAATACCAGGCTAAGTCACAAGATTATAAAAAGAGCTAGAGGAATTAAAGGATGCTATGGACTATGAGGGGAATTATTACAGATGCCTCAATTTACGCCTTAGAGGTCTGCCAGAAGGAGCAGAGAAAGGAGACATTCTGGGGTTCTGTGCTAAGATTCTACCGGAGTTATTGGGATTACAGCCGGAAAATGGGCGGTACAAACTGGAGAGAGCTCACTGAGCTGTGATGCCTAGCCCCCCAGGAGATCAACCCCCATGACAAATAATTATTCGTTTCCACTCTTATCAAGTCCGGGAGGCGATTCTCCGTGCTTACAGGGAGAAAGGAGGGTTGAATTTTGAAGGGGCACGTTTATTCATTTCACAGGACTATTCATTGAGAGTTTTGCAAAAAAGAAAAGTGTTCAACACGCTGATGGCCCAGCTGAGAAATTTAAAGATTGAGAACTTTATGATGTACCCTGCCATACTGAAGATACAACATGAGGGGGTGACGTACTCCTTCTGGGAGTTGGGTAAAGCTGAGCAATTTGTGACTGAGTTGCAAAAGAAGCTGAAGAAGTGAAAGAGATGGGCTGGAGCACCGACTTACTGATGGAAACGTTGTTTGCTGTTTGAAAGACTAAGGTATTTTTACTTGTTTCCCTTTGCTGGCTGGAATGACCTGCTATGAGGAGGACTGTGGCAAAATGATGGTGTTTGAAGGCTAAGAAGATGGGACTGGAATGCGGCCTTACGATAGATGGATGAAAGGGGCAGTCGGGGAGATGCGAACTGAATGGACAGCAGATATGTTCGAGAATGTGGAGGGTAGCGACCATGGAATGAAAAAATGGAGACAGTTCGCTAGGATTATATGGTCTAAAATCTTATGGACAACCCGAAAGAAGGTGAGGGGAATCTGCATAGACTGTTATGGGGGGAAGGGCTTAGCACGTACGTTTATGGCGCGGCCTGCTCCCTCCCTGTTGCCTCTTGGCTAATGGACCTTGGGATAAGGGGAAAGTTAAAGACTGAGGTGCAGTAGATGAGCGTCTCCAACACACATTGGGAGCTGCTGTTTTCTGAGGTGGGGATAAAGCTGTGCCAATGGGATTTTCAGAGTTACAGTTGGGATTGGGGATTATTATTCGATGCATGATTATTCATGGTAGTAACACAATAAGTTGAGCTTGACCGTGGTCGGAGCAGCGGGGCATTTATATCATTAGTGGGATTTTAGACACTCATGCTAAAATTGCAGTTAATGTCAGTTAAGGGGGGGAGGGTTTGGGTTAGCTAACAGTCAAATTGACAATGGATATGCTGAGAGTAAGTTACAAGGGACGGGAGAGAAGCAGGGAAGGGAACAGTGTGGATTCGGGGCTGATCTAGGTTATGGTACAGTTATGGAGGGGGTGGGGGGTATATTGTTCTTATTATAATGTTGTTTCAATGTTTTTTCTATTATATGTCTTTTTATGCACTTCATGATATTTGAAAGATGTTGATGAGACAGGAAAGTGGCAATCAAATGGTACAACTTGTGGCATGGAGGGACCTGGTGACAAGTTCCTATGATCAGGGAGAGGAGATAACTAAAATTGCCGATTAATCAAGAATTGACGGTGATTTCCTGGAATGTGAAGGGGGTCACAAATCTGATTAAATGCACTATGCTCCTAACAGCGCTCAAAAAATGAAGGGCGCAGGAGGTATTATTACAAGACACTCATCTATCGGATATAGAGCACACCAAATTAGTACGTGAGTGGGTGGGTAAGTATTTTGTGGCCTCCTACTCCGCGTGTAAACGTGGAGTGGCTATCCTCCTGAATAGGAATTTGTCATTTGAGGTTAAAAGTATTGTAAAGGATCATTGGGAAGGCAGATATATTTTTCTGGCAGGGCAGCTCTATGACGAGACAATTACGTTTGGAAATGTTTATGCCTCGGCCACATATGAGCCACAGTTTTTCCCGGAACTCTTGGATTTATTAACTAGAGAACAGTTCCCAGGCCTAATTATGGGGGGGGGGGACTTGAATATCACATTGAACCCGGTTTTGGACCACTCAGAAGGTAAAGGGCGCATGACAGAAGCTGTGAAACAGTGGCAGATGGGGATGGCAGAGATGGACTTAATAGGTAGTTGGAGGATGGTGAATCCAGGGGCTAGGGAATGCATGTTTTTTTCAAATCCACATGGGACATGGACGAGAATAGATTATATTCTGGTCCCAAGAGAATGGAATGACAGGGTGGTAGGTATCTCACATGGTCCTATACATATTTCGGATCATGCTATGGTGATAGGTAGGATTGGGATGCGTATGGAAAGAGATGCACCACTGCAATGGAAATTCCCATCATATATGCCTCCCAATAAGGAGTTTAGGAGTACCTTGCCAGTCAGTGGCGACTTCACATAGAAACCAGCATAGGATTGGAAGTATCTAGAGCAACATACTAGGATGTGGGAAAAGTCTTTTTAAGAGGCTGTATAATAGCGTATATGGCTAAGGTTAAGAAAGAGAAACAAGAGAAGAGGCAGGGGCTGGAAAGACAACTTAAAGAATTGGAGAGGTGAGCAGCCCAGGGAGAGAGGGGAACCGGTTGCTTATGGTTACAAGGGAGGCCTTAAATTCTTTGGTGCGAGGGGAAGCTAGAACATCGTGGTTCTGCTGCAAGCGTCAGATGTTTGAGCGGTCCAATAAGCCAGGCCCGCTCTTGGTTAGACTGATGAAGGAGGGTAAATGCCCCACTAGGATAACGGGGATTAAAGATAGGGAGGGCAAAGTGCATAGGGAGGCAGATAAACTGAGGGTCTGTTTCCAAGAATTTTACACTCACCTCTAGAAAGCGGAGTGTAAAGGGGGGGCAGGGGGTGCAGGACTTTCTTGCTAAGCTAGAACTACCCAGCCTTATGGAGCGACAAAGGAACCACCTAAGTCAGCCTATAAAGAAAAAAGAAATATTAGAGGCCATAGGGAAGTTTGCAGCAAGGCAAAGTGAGTGGCCCAGATGGATTCCCTATAGAATTTTATAAGGCCCTGGCAGGTCAGATGGCCAAAACATTAAGCGAGGTGTTTCAGGTAGAGGAGGGGGAAGAAAGTCCATGAATACCTGGTACCTGCTATGATGCCATGATATGTCTGGTTCCCAAACTGGGCAAGGATTTGTTAGACTGTGCCTCATACAGGTCGATCTCCTTGTTGAATTGTGACCTTAAGATCCTTGCTAAGGTCTTGGCCACAAGGCTGGAGGATTATCTGCCAGTGTTGGTTCGCCCAGACCAGACCCGATTTATAAAAGGGAGGTTATCCTATCATAATATACATAGATTGCTTAATGTGGTTTGGGGAGCAGGGCAAGAAACAGAGAAAACATATGTTATTTCAATGGATGCGGAAAAAGCATTTTATAGGGTAGAGTGGGAGTACCTCTTTGAGGTGATGATCCGGTTTGGTCTGGGTGACCCATACATTCGGTGGATTAGAGCATTGTATCAGGCTCCTAAAGCTCAGATTCTGGTCAATGGGACACCTACTGAACCTTTTGACCTGGAAAGGGGGACTAGACAAGGCTGCCCACTTTCACCATTGCTATTTGCCCTGGCGCTGGAACCTCTTGCGGCGGCAACAAGGTAGTGTCAGGGGATTCGGGGTATTAAGGGAGAGGGGAATAGTGAGCATAAGATTACTTTATATGCGGATGATATGTTATTATTTATTAAGGACCTTCAGAGGTCTATGCCACTACTTTTGGAACTGATAGGGAATTTTGCTTTGTTCTCTGGTTATGAAATCAACTTAAATAAATCTGAAATGTTATGTTTTCCCAGCTTAGAGGAAGAAGATGCGCAATGGGGAATACAGTGCAGATTGGCAAGTATACCATACTTGGGCATCAAAGTGGGTAGGACAATTAGGTCATTATACGGATTGAACTACACTCCGCTTATTAAAATAATAGAGGTGGATCTAAGGAGATGGATGCAATTACCAATATCCTGGCTGGGGTGTATTAATATACAGAAAATAAATATTCTGCCCAGGATTTTGTATCCTATGCAGATGATCCCTATGTGTGTGGTGAGGAGGGATATTAATGGATTAGAGAAAATATTTGCTCAATTTATATGGAAGGGGCGGTCAAGAGTCCACCTTCAGAGACTTAAAGCTGAGACGGCTAAAGGGGGGTCTTAATTTTCCAGACCTAACAAACTATTATTTGTCTATCCAACAACAATATGTGGTAGATTAGGTGTTCCATCCGGAAGTGGCAAGCTGGGTTGCGCTGTAACAGAAGGGTTGCCTGGGAAGGCTATTGGCATACTTACATAGCAAAGGTTGGCAAGCATATACTGCTCAGGGGGGTCGGAACCCCTTAGTCAAGACAGTGTTGGAAGCCTGGGGGTTAGTTAAGAAAGCTAGGGGGATTGTTAAGGGGGAAACACTATTATTGCCAGTAGTAGGGAACCCCTTTTTTCTACCAGGATTAGAGGATGGGGGTTTAGGGAGTGGGAGAGAGGAGGAGTGAGATGTGTGGGTAATTTGATTAGTAAGGGTACATTAGATGATATTAAATAGGGATTAGACCTACAGGGGCACCAGCTGTTTAGTTACCTCCAACTTCGGGCATTCATACTGAAAACAGAAAGGGGAGGGGTAGATATGCATGGCTGGGACTCAATAGAGACACTGATACTGGGGGCACAGAGAGACCCCAAGGGATTTATTGGGAAGGCTGCAAGGATGGGGAAACAAGGCTTGCCAGACTACACACAGAGGGTGAAACAACTGTGGGAAAAGGATCTGGGTAAGGAGATCTCTGAGGCTAACTGGCAACAGATGCTGGTGGGACATAGAGGTCTTTTAATACGTAATAAGTTTAAGGAGTCTTACTATAAATTTCTACATAGGCTATATTATCCCCCAGATGCAGTGCATAGAGCACATCTGACTGTCTCCCCTTTATGTGGGCGATGGAGAGAAAAGAGGACATATATGCACTGTTTTTGGGACTGCAGTGTTTTACAGGCCTTTTGGCACAAAATATTCAGGGAAATAGGACAGATGGCAGGATCCCCCATTCGGATAGACCCTATAGCAGGGCTATTTTGTATGTGCCTGGATGAGACAGGGGAATGGAAACCAATACCCCGGTGGATTAGAATATTCATGATAATGGCCAGGCATTGTATTCAAAACACTTGGTTTAATAATGTAGCCCCAACTATACAGCAGTGGCGCCAATTGGTGATACAGAATTTGGCACTAGAAAGGTTGTCATTGATGTTCAGAGATAGGGGAGAGGTTTTCTATAGAGAATGGGCACCTTTCTTAACTTCGCTTAGTAGGGAGGAAATGGATACTCTGTGTCATGGACTGATATGAAAGGGAACAAGCTGCAGTTTATTGGATCCCTCCATGCCTTATCTGCCTTGTCTGTATATTTATTTATTTAAACTACTTAGTTATTAGCTTATTGATGTCTTTAATCATTATTCCTTATTTATTAATTAATGTCTCAGTCAATATTCATTAACTACCCACTACTGCAATTTATTTTATTGAATCCTCAGGTTGTCAGAAGAGGTGAATAATTTAGATATGGAGAAAATTAATATATATGTAAAATGGTAATTATGAAGTGCACCTGTCTATTTGTATTTGTGACATGTTTTTGTTGTACATGTTGTTACCATTTTAAAATCAATAAAAAGATTATATAAAAAAAATCTATTTCATTGCCCAAACTCAGAGCTGCAACTTTCAGTAACAAAATTAAATAAGTTAGACTGCTCCATTTTCAATGGGGTTAGTTTGTAAAGGTAGAGCTCAGAGAATACTACAAAGCATGCTTCTTTTTGCTTCATGAAAACATACCCCGAGTGTCATGAAGCAGTGCTCCGGCACACATAAGGAAGATAAGGGCTCTAATTTGCATGCAGGTTTTGGCTCTTGCCGCTACAATCTATGACATGGCGCCTCTCACTCCGGGACATAAAATTAAAATTTTAACTGAAAGACATGCCCTACAACAGACATGAAACTCTCTCACTGCAGGCTGCCAGGTGAGTAGAGGCTGGCAGGAAAATAGGGTCTATGACAGCTTTCTTTAAACTCCAAGTCTGATAAGAACTCTGGTGGGGGTAACAAATATATGCCCAAAGACTTCATTTACTGGAATTGTAATAAGCCTGGGGAATCACTCCAAATGAAAGTGGGGATAGTAACTAAGTTACCTGTACCTCTGATTATTGGAAATGAACTTTCCAGGACTTATTGAGTTAATCAAAGAGGCAGTAAATCCTGATGTTTCAGCAGCTGGATGACAAGAACTCAAGCAAAGAAAATCCCAAATGGTGGGGACTCTTTTCCTTTCGCTGATTTTGATTTGAACCTGATTGAGCACAGCTCCAAGATCTGTAAGTTCAGGAAAGAAAGACGACGTCTGAAGAAACAGTGGCAACAGAAGACTGAAGGACATAAGGGGTTAACATATGAAAATGCTGAAACTAAACTGATCACTGATTGTGATTTTCTTTCAGAACAAGCTAACGATTTTCTCTCCAGGGTTATTTTAAGCAGCTGGGGGTGAAACCAAAACAAGGTGAACCTATGTTTAAAATATGTATTGGGTTACTGTACAGAATATGGGTTAAACCTCAAACACAGGACTAGATACAACAATTAGTTATATCACAAACGTATAGATCTGAGTTGTTACAGATAGCGCATGATAGTCCTATGGCTGGTCACTCGGGGAGGAATCACACCCTTGCCAGATTGCTGTACAGATTTTACTGGCCTGGAATTCATTAAGATGTTGCTACCTATTGCAGTTATTGTGCTGAGTGTCAGAAAGTAGCCCCTGCGACTAAAAAAGACAAGGTGCCCCTACCCTTGACAGATGTGCCTTTTAAGAGAATTGCAATGGATGTGGTTGACCCATTAGACAAAAGTAAAAAGGGAAATTGATTAATTTTGGCAGTATGTGACTATGCTACCCGATACCCAGAGGCTGTTCCTATGCGTACTGTCACAGCCCCGAAAGTTACAGCAGAGCTTGCCACAATTTTCAGCAGGGTGTTCATACCAAAAGAAACTATTAGTGATCAGGGTAGTAATTTTGGTGCTGCATTACTGAAGGAGCTGTCCCGACTATTAGGTATCACTGCCATAAGAACCTCCCCTTATGACCCTCAGACAGACGGTCTTGTTGAGTGTTTTAATCAAACCCCAAAACGCATGTTAAAAAGGTTTGTAAAAGGAGAAGGGAAAGACTGGGACCAATACTTACCTTACCTGCTTTTTGCTTACAGAGAAGTAACATAGTCATCAACAGGTTTTTCACCATTTGAAATGCAGTATGGTAGACAACCTAGAAGTCCACTAAATGTAATAAAAGAAATATGGGAAGATAACTCCCATCAGAAACAATCTATTACATATTATATGTGTGTGCCCTGAGAAAGAAGCAGGCAAAATATGCTGAAATTGTCCATAGTAATCAAGAAGAGGCCCCACACCAGTAGAAGGTGTAATATGACCATGGGGTAAAAGAAAACGTTTTTGAGCCAGGTGAAAAGATCTTGCTACTGGTACCCACTACAGAAAATAAACTGTTAATGAAGTGGCAAGGGCCTTATAAAGTGCTTAGACGTATTGGCACAGTTAACTATGAGACTGAGACTCTGATAGGAAAAGTCTTACTAAGATATACCATGCTAACCTCCTCAAGAAATGGGTTGAAAAAACACCAAAAGCTGTTTTGTTAGTTTTACCAGAAACTGATAAAGAAAATACTGATGTAGCTTATGATAGACTGGAACAAACTGTAACTGCTGATGCTGTAAAGGTGAATGTTTGCTTAACCTCTGAACAAACCACAGAAATCTGTAACTTGCTAAAGACATTTAACAGTACTTTTACCACAGTACCAGGCCGAGCAAAAGGGGTCGAGCATGTAATAGTGACAAGGAATGCTCGCCCTATTAGACGAAAAACATACAGATTACCAGAGCGGTTAAAAGCAGACGTGGTTAAGGAAATACAAAAAATTAAAGAATTGGGTATCACAGAAGAGTTGAGAAGTGCTTGGCCATCACCAATGGTGACTGTAAACAAAAAAGAATGGGATGTAAGAATATGCCTTGATTTTAGGAAACTTGAAATCAAGTGTCAGAATTTAACAATTATCCTATGCCCAGAATAGATGATTTGGTGGACAGACTGGGGAGTGCCAAGTATATCAGTATCCTTGACCTCACCAAGGATTACTGGCAAATCACCCTAGCTAAAGAATCCAGAGACAAAACTGCTTTTGCCACTCCTATAGGATTCTATCAGTTTACCACCATGCTGTTTGGTTTACATGACACACCTGCTGCATTCCAGCAGTACATGGATGTAATTTTATTCCTTCACACTGGTTACTGTGCTGCTTACCTGGATGATGCTGTGGTGTACAGTCCAGATTGGAAAAGCCACCTGGAACACCTATGAGCAGTTATCCAATCAATCAAAAAGCCAGGTCTGACAATGAATCCTACCAAGTGTGCATTGGGCATGCAGGAAACCAGATATTTGGGCTATGTTTTGGGAAATGGAGAAGTCAAGCCAGAGGTTTCCAAGATCGAAGCTGTAGCTTACAGCCCTGTGCCCAAAACCAAGAAACATGTCGGGTTATTTTTAGGGCTGGCTGCTTATTATCAGAGATTTGTTCCCAGTTTTCCTGAGTTAGCTACTCCCCTCACTGAACTCACAAAGAAACAGTTCCCAAATAATGTGAAATAGACCTCAGAGTGTGATGAGGCTTTTCTAGCCATTAAGGCTGCATTATGTTCAGCCCATTTTAAGAAGCCAAGACTTTGAGAAACTATTTCTGTTACAGACAGATGCATCAGAGGTAGGCCTAGCTACAGTCTTGAGTCAGCATATAGATGGGAAAGAACATCCCATTCTATACATAAGTAGGAAATTGCATGACAGAGAGAAAAGGTACTCCACCACTGAAAAGGAATGCCTTGCAGCAAAGTGCACCATGGAGCCCCTTAGGGTTTACTTACTAGGAGCTGACTTTGTACTTGTAACAGATCACAGTTCTCTGTTGGTTTAACCAAATTAAGGATAAAGATTCTAGAATCACATGGTGATACCTGACACTACAGCCATTTAAATTTAAAGTGATGCACAAATCTGGGAAAGAGAATGTCAATACTGATTTTCTGTCTAGATGTGGATCTGGAATTGAGAATTCTGAAGACTGAAAAAACAAATGTGTGAGTTTAAACTTCACTATTTGCTGCACTGTTATGGAAAAAAAGGATACTGCATATGCACAGGTTACATGGTTATGTTAGATGAGAATTACTAGAAAGTTTTGGAAACCTGTTTTTGTAAAACAGTTTCCCTCTTAAGGAGGGGGGTATGTGACAGGGTTGAATATGGCCCTGCCCCAGTTGTTATGGAGAAAGAGTTTAAACACAAGTGTCTGTTCTGTCCTCTCCTTTTCTCTTATCTGTCTGGTTGTGCAACCAAATTTTCTCGTGAGACTTAGGACTTGATCACCCCAGCAGTCTTACAATTCTCTGCCTCTCGCTCTCTACCTTAACCTACTGTTCTGTCTTTTCTTCCCCTTTGCATGTCTGCTGGTATAAAAATATATGTGAATCTTTTTGTGGAAATGTAATTGATACTGGGATCCCTTTTGTTTAAAACTGCTATAGTTATACCGTTGAAATGGCTGCAAGACTAAAAGTGTATATAGTTATACTGTTGAAATGCTTGCAAAGCTATTTGGAACTCGGGGGTTAACCTGAGATGCAAGTTTAAGAGTTTTGCAAAAGATGTAAACAAGAGGTCAGTTCTGGGTCTCAATGTTCTTTTTGCTGCATCTGCTGAAACTGACAAGAACATTAGAAACTTACAAGAACATACTGTGAGAAGCGTGCCATTTTCTTAAAGAGCTCCTGCACAGACTTATAAAAAGGAGCTGCAATGTTCTGCAAAAGAGACAGAGACTGAGACTGGAAATTGAGAAGAAAAACTCAGAAGGACTCTGTTTGTTTTCTGTGTTTCTACTGCCATTGTAAATAGTTATTCTGAACAATTTTATTTTTTTTATTTTACTGTTATTAATAATAAAACTCATGTTGCAAATTTTACAACTGCTCCTGGTTTTCCTATGCGTCCTGACCTGTGCCTCAACGACAATCCCTTGCCATCTCCCCCATATGCACATTGCCTACTCCTGAGCACTCACTCCTGTACTTCATACCTTCCCACAGCCCCTACTTACTCCCAGAATTCATGAAAAAACTCTGAGAGTATTCATGGTTCTATTGTACCAGTTCCCTGTCAACTGGTCTACTTCTCCTCTTCTGCCAATGCAGTTTCTCTCAGGTTGTTGGTTCAGTTGTTTCAGTTGAGGGAGGGGCAGCTCAAAGATGCTCCCGGTCTCATCTACCTCTGGATGTAACTCAGGCTCTCTGTGTCTGCAGTCTTCTGGACCTCTAGGGCTCTTCCCTCTTCCTGCAGCACAGACCAGCATAAGGAGCAGGGGACACATGCTTCACACCCACATCCAGGCTTCAGACTCCTAGTGTGGGGTGTTAGTTTAGTACCTGACATTAGCACTAACTGACCATCTCCCAGCCTGTCCTGCTGCATGATGTAAACTTTCTCATGCAGTCTTGCTCTGGTGCTCCAGGCTGGAAGCTGTGGTACGAGGTTGCATCCTTTTCTCTCAAGACAAGTCACAGTCTCTCAGGAAAACTGTTATTCTGACACTTTCCGTAGACAACTGTGCAGTTCAGACTCCAGATACACAAGTTGTGAAAACCTTTTGAAGTCACTCCTTGATGGCTCTTTGTGGAAGCCCAGGTCTTGCTAGCAGCACTCTAGCTCTCCTCACCCTCTGAGGGCTGTCGACTCCCCTTGCTGTAACTGCCCTCACCATTTTCTGAGGGAATCTGAGCTTCTGATTGCTGTAGGGGGCCGCCAATCCACTGAATTAGTATTCAGAATGCTCACCTAAACACTTTTGGTTGGCAGAAAAGATGCCATGCACACAGTGCATTCTCCCAGCAGTTCCTGGTTGTCACCTGCAGAGATCCCTGACCTCTAACTGGCTGCCAAGACAGTGGTTGTCTTTCAGCAATAACAGTGATTTGAAAAGCTAGTATACTAAAAAAATTCACTAAAAAATACCACTAACAGCTTAATCTGGTTCAAGGTCAGTTGGAATTCATCTGTATCCCCCTCCTCCGGGTTGTGCCTGAAAATAGGCAGGATTTGCCTAGTGCACTTACCTGGTCAACAAAAACTAAATTAAAAGTAAATAAAATACTGCTTGGAATTAATAGGAATTTTCAGATGCAGTCAGCTATCACTTCCAATATCTGAAGTATTTTTTTTATTTTCTGTTTGCTAATTAAAAGTTTTTCCACCTGGCTGTACTGGGGCGATGTGTGGAGCAGCACTCTGGAGGGGAAAAAGTCAGTTCTGTTCCTCTCACTACATAATCAGAAATGAGACAAAGCACCTGGAGGCACCACAATCCTTGCAGCCTGAGCAATGACTTTCACAAGCTACCAATCAAAATGCAGGACATTGTGACATCACTAGTAACCAGGGGAGCCAGTCCCTGCTGCTTCATGTGAAAGTGAAACCTGGCAGTGAGAAATGTTTCTCATTGGTTACCAGTGATGTGGTCTCAGTGTTGATGCAGTGGTAGGAACAGAACTGACTTTTTTTTCCTTCAGACAGAGTGCTGTTCTGCACATCACCCCAGTACTGCCAGGTGGAAAATCTAGTTAGCAAACAGAAAAGAAAAATACTTGAGCTATAAGAAGTGATAGTTGACTACATTTGAAAGTTACAATTGCAGGCAATACACTAGCTCTTTAACTTTAATGCTATTTTTATAGGGCTCCTGTCCTGCTTGTATTTCATTGGTCCTTGGTGTTTTTGGCACACCCGTGCCTACTATTCAGGTGGTGGCTTTGAGATGAAAAGAGCTTTCAGCTCCCCATCGAGAGCTCAGTTTTCTGCTTCCCCTTGCAGGCAGAGCAGTTCCTCAATGCGGCTGGCAGCTGCTGTGTTCTTAAAGGCGCAGGGGTGCAAAACACTTAAGGTCCCTCTTCCATCTTTCCCTGCTAGTGTCTTTTGAGCCCCTGACAACTGATGTCCCTGGGGCTAGAGCACACCAAGAGGAGTCTGCTCTGTTGGCTATGAGGTTGTGGCAGTTTCTGTGGCAGGCGCACTTTCACTGCTGAGAAACAATGTGCAAGTTGCTGTTACAACTCAGAGGCTCAAGCAAGCGGCAGCTCTGACATGTGTATGGAGCTGCATGACGATTGCTGAGATGGAAGCAGCTCGGCGGTTCCCACAGCATTCCTACAGTCCCACTTCACGCTGCAGTCCCAGAGGCCGAAGTGAGCAACATGATGACAGCAGCATGCAGCCTGCAGGCAGCCACTGGGGCAGACAATGGATCTAGGTAAGCCCTCACCGTGAGGGTGGGGATTATACTTATTTATTCTTAATTTAAAGATTTATTTAGTCTTGTGTTTTTTTATTATTTTGCTGTTATTTTAGGAATGCAGTAACACACCTCGGGGCTTGTGATTATTCGGTTGTTCTCGTACTCCCCCCACCCTGCAGCAGAAGGGCACTTAACATAGAAACATAGAATTTGACAGCAGATAAGGACTGCTTGGCCCACCTAGTCTGCCCATTTCCCTACCTAACGGATAAGCTCAGATCCTAGTTAACCAACAGCCTACTTCCTCCTACCCCCCACTAGAATTGCCTTATGTCTGTCCCTTGCATTCTTGAATTCCCCCTCTGTTTTTGACTCTACGACCTCCTCAGGAAGGCTGTTCCATGTATCCATAACCCTCTCTGTGAAGAAATACTTCCTCACATTACCTCTGAGTCATCCCCTCTATCTTCAAATTGTGCCCCCTTGTTTTTGCACATCTCTTTTTCTGAAAGATGCTACTCTCTTGAACTTTGTTGATTCTCTTGAGGTATTTGAAAGTTTCTATCATGTCCCCCCTCTCCTTTCTTTCCTCGAGGCTATACATCTTTAGTTTCTTTAGTCTTTCTTCATACATCTTCTGATGCAGACTCTGCATCATTTTGGTTGCCCTCCTCTGGACTGACTCCACCCTGTCTATGTCTTTGCGGAGATGGGGTCTCCAGAACTGTACACAGTACTCCAGATGTGGTCTTACCAACTGTCTGTACAGAGTGTCAACAACTTCCTGTTTTCTACTGGTGATGCCTCTCCCTATGCATCCCAGTATCCCCCCCAGCCCTCCTTACTGCCTTCTCACATTACTGGCCTACCTTTAGGTCATCTGATATGACTACCCCCAGGTCCCTTTCCATTTTTGTTGCTGTTAGTATCTCACCCCCCATTGTGTACTCTTCCCCTGGGTTTTTGTTGCCCAGGTGCATTACTTTGCACTTCTTTGCATTGAATCTAAGCTGCCATACATTTGACCATTCCTCCAACCTTGTCAAGTCCCTTGTCATCCTTTACACCCCACCTTGTGTATCAACCTTATTGCAGATCTTTGTGTTATCTGCAAAGAGACATACTTTCCCTTCCAGTCCCTCTGCAATGTGACTTATAAAGACATTAAAAAGGACCGGCCCCAGTATTGAACCCTGCGGTACCCCACTAGTAACCCTCCTTTCTTCACTGTGGACTCCATTTACTATTACCCGCTGTGTCCTGTTGTCCAACCAGTGTTTTATCCAGGCTACCACCCTGGGACCCACTCCCAGGCTGGCTAATTTGTTTATTAATCTTTTGTGTGGGACTGTGTCAAATGCCTTGCTAAAGTCTAGGTAGGCCATGTCCACAGCCACTCCCTGGTCTACTGCTTTGGTCACCCACTCAAAGAAGTCAATTAGATTTGTCTGACGTGAACTTCCTGCTGTGAATCCATGCTGCCTTGGGTCCTGTGCCCCACTGGCCTCTAGGTACTCAACAATTCTTTCCTTCAGAAGTGATTCCATCATTTTCCCTACCACTGAGGTCAAACTGACAGGTTTGTAGTTTCCTGCCTCTGTCTTGCTCCCACTTTTGTGAAGGGGAATCACATCCACCCTCCTCCAGTCCTCAGGTACCACACCATCCTCCCATGATTTATTAAAAAGGGTAGTCAGTGGTGTTACTAGTTCTTCCCTTAATTCTTTTAGAATTCTGGGGTGAATCCCATCAAGCCCCATTGCTTTATCCACCTTCAGTTTTAAGAGTTCTTTCAGAACCCTTTCTTCTGTGAAAGGACTAATATCAACCCACCTATCCAGAGTGCTTCTATTGACCAGATTTGGTATTTCCCCCTGTTTTTCCATTGTGAATACTGAGCAGAAGTATTCGTTCAGTATCCCTGCTTTTTCATTGTCGTTCTCTGCCCAACCACCTTCCTCTTTGTTCAGCCTCAGTATCCCTGCCTTAGTCTTTCTTTGCTTCCTAATGTACCTATAAAAGGTTTTATCCCCCTTCTTAACCGAGTTGGCTATCTTTTCCTTGGTTTGGGCCTTTGCTATTCTGACTGCCTTACCCACTTCCTTCTGCTTTAACTGGTACAGTTCTCTGTCCTGCTCCTTCTCTGTTTCCTTATACTTCCTGAATGTTTTATTTTTCTCCCTTACCTTCCCTGCCACTTCTTTTGAGAACCATAGCGTTTTTTTGTTTCATTTTGATTTATCTACTTCACACAAAGGCTTATTGCCTCTGTGATGGTGGTTTTGATGTTCCCCATTGTTGCTCCACCCCACCTTCTTGCCTGTTTGCTAGTATTTTTCTGAGGCACTCTCCCATTTTGACAAAATCAGCCCTCCTGAAGTCCAGTACCTTCACTTTTGTGTGGCTTGACTCTACAGCTAAGTTTACCGTGAACCACACTGTTTGGTGGTCGCTTGTTCCCAGGTGGCTACCCACTTCAAGATCAGAGATCCTCTCTCCGTCCCCATTTCAGAGTACCAAGTACTAAGATTGCTCTCTCCCGAGTGGGTTCCAAAACTAGCTGTCTGAGGCATGCCCCCTGTAGGGCATCAAGAATGGCTCTGCTCTTGGATGTGGCTGCAGCAAAGGTGCTCCAGTCAACATCTGGCATATTCAGGTCCCCCATCAGCAATATATCCCCTTTCTCTGTCATCCCAAGGATGCCTTCTATCATTTCCTTGTCCATGTCCTCCCATTGAGACGGGGGGGGGGGTCTGTATACAACCCCTGTGCGGATTATGGAGCCATTTCCAGTCTCCAGGGTGACCCACAGTGCCTCCTTTCATCCCTGTTTACTTTTTAGTTCTGTTGCTTTGATCCCTTCCCTTACCCTTTAGTTCTGTTGCTTTGATCCCTTCCCTTAACATAGAGAGCTACTCCTCCTCCTCTTCTTCCCTCCCTGTCCCTTCAACGCTAACACCTCGTGCCTGCAACCCATGGAATTGGGGGGGATAAAATGTGTGGTTATTACCCAATAATTGCATGTCCTGTCATGTGTTATTGCTTACATTAAATTGTTCAAAGCATATCAGACCACATAACTGGCATGGAAAGGAACATGGAAAGAGTTACCTATGTAAAAGCATTTTCTATCACCTTTAAGAGGAACTAGGATTCCAACCCAGACCTCCTGCATTCCAGCCAATTTAGATGGGAAAAAGAAACTGGACTCAAGGGCATATCTTTCAACCTCCTGCCTCATAAATGTGGTAGTCCTCCTGTTTTCTTAAGGACTTTCCCTGGTGTTTCAGCAACCCCATGTCACATCTGTGCTTTTTTAAAGTTACATGGTGAGACTTAATCCTTCTTCATGGAAAAAAATATGTAATGGCTCATACTGTTTTATGTAGTTAGAGGTCACCGTGAGTGTGAAAAAAAAGTGAAATAAGTAGATATCATTTGTTATGACATTTAATTCATTTTTTTTCCAAAATGAGCACATTAACAATACTATGATACCCTCTTGAAGAAGCATTCCCAAAAACGGAGGAAATATTTCAAACCCATGTTATTTTCATTCAAGTTTTCTGACAGATGTAGAATATGGTCATGAATATAGCAAAAGAAACTTGCAAGAAAACGACTCAAACAATTCAAAAGTACAAGAAGAACAACAAGGAATTTAATATAAAATAGAGTAACCAAAGACAAGACAGACGTGTGGGTAAAGCACCTTAAATGATACCAACAGCTGCGGGAGCTAATTTCCTCGCTGCCATCCCGTATATATTCTTACCTGAGCATGAAATAATACCTGTACCTCTCAATGAACTGTCCCCGATTTTTCCTCAAAATATATTGGCGCTCGTGAAATTTGTGTTTGTGTGACTGAGAAATGGGGACTGTCAAATATCAAAGACAAACGTTATTGCAGACTTGTTCATCTTCAGAAAATACATCTTCCACTAATCCCCTTATTTGATCAGCTTTCTGAGTAAATATTAATATTTGAAATGTGTGCTTGATTTTCTTCAAGCCTTGTCCCCAAGTTGCAACGCAAGAAGTTGAGAGGTACAGATATATTTAGGATAAGCCATTAGTATAATAATGCTTCTGTATATTTAAGTATGTATGCGTGCCAGTAAACATCTCTAAAGACAACCACTTCCATGTATTGGGGGTCTGGCATTTTAGAAATCACAACAGAGTTCTATGCGCTGCATAACCAATAGCTATCAAACGGTGTTCAACGTCGCGGGGCTCCACCTACGTACGCCGAGTACGTGCGTAAGACTGCTGCTTGGTTGTATCGAATTGGATTGTTGTTGTTTAGTTTGGCGTGCTTTTACCGTTTCGGTCTATCTCCAACAGGTAAGCAAATGGTTTAGAGGCAAGATTTTATTAACGTTCTTTTAAATAACAGATGGAGTAAGTCTGGGTGGCCGTCTGTCCTCCGGAAAAACTGAAAACCACTCCAGAACACGGGCAGCCTTCAGAACTGTCTAATAGAACAGAACAGTGTCCAGTAAGAGGTGTCTTACAATAAAGTAAAAAGGTGGAACCGAGTACGCATCTATATATATAGAGAGAGAGGGCGCGCGCAACGGCCCCACTTTCTCATCCATCAGTTTCACACGGAACTAGATTTCCCTTTGAACAGCGGAACTTGGTATATTTTCGCGGGAGGGTGTCTCTACGTGCCCGTTTCGTCGGGGGCGGGGCTCCCGTATATGCATGGGTGGGTGGTGCTACGTGCCCGTGCGTAACGTACTGCATCTGTATTTGCGAGGGGCGCGTTGTTTGATGTGTTTACTGGGGGTGGGGTGTAACCAGAGAACTGGAAAGGAAAGGCTCTGTTCTGCTCCGCATTACTTGTTTCAGTGAGTCTGCACAATATCCTGGTTTCATGGTGTGATATTGCCAGTTGTAACATGGCATTAATGAGAGAGGTGGAATGGGCATCACTGATTGGCGAAACGGCATCACGGTATCAAAAGTCGAGCGGGTATTAATCCATGATAGATGCCGTGCCCGATAAGGTAGTACCGAAACGACCCAGACCCCCAGCTTAGCAGCACTGGGCACAGGTGGGGAGCGAGTGTAAGAGAGGCAAGACAGGCAGAGTGAGAGGCAGACTAGGCACGTGAGGACGGAAACGTGGAGCGGGGACAAGAACCAGCGGCGGACAGAACTGAGAGTAGGAGAGCGCAAGACAGACATAGGATGCAGGGCACTGGTGCCTGGTTCTCGCGTCTGACCAGTCAGCGGGAGGCAGGAGGAAGTGAGCGGCAGCTGTATGCAGATCTCGACCCGAGCCTTGATCGCGGCAACTGGACAGTGCACTGGAGACCTCCAGCTGCGGGTATGAAGGTAATACCCGCGCAGAAGTGCACATTTTCGGGACAGTTATCTTAGCCGCACTCAGTTCTGTACTTAGAGATAGTGCTAAAGTTGACCACATCAGTATGTAAATATTGTTCTGTGCCGTGATTTCAAAGTGCAGTACAACTGGTTTGTTATAGCACCGACTCCGAGTCTTATGTTCCGTTACGCACACTGGCCACTCTTCTGGCGACTCCACCGTCCCGCGGCTCATGTTACGTAAACATTAAGCCACGATGATGGTGGCATCTAATGCTGGATTGATGCATGGTTGGGGGGGTTGTGCCCGAGGCCGGAGGCCGAGGGGGAACAGCCGCCCCACCATGCATCAGTCGCATTAGATGCTACCGCCCCCCCCCATCAGTCGAGGACAGACCCCATTTCCCTGGTGTCCAGTGGGCCCCCTCTGACTGTAAACATGTCCCTTTACTTATGGTAGTTTATCATCCCTGGTGTTTGGTCTCCCCACCCCTGATTTCATATCCATTTCCCGTTCTTGATGTCCTGTTTGACACCCTTGCCTGTCTGCTTACGCTGGACTTCCCAACCCCACCCTACCACCCCTGGCCTCCACTCACCCTATTAATCTAAGGAAATGCAGGAAACGGCAGCTGGCACAGTCCTCGTGCACCACTTTGGCAGGCCACCATCTGACTGGCAGGGAGCACGTGCTTGCCTATTTTATAGTTACAGTACAGGTGGAGCATGGCCAGGAACTGAAGGTGAAAAATGTGCTTTCTTTGAGTTCCTGACCTGTTGCAGCCTAAGATTAATTAAAATACTTACAGGGGTTGAAATTACATGTTGCAGCTACTACTCAGCAGGACTTTTAAGTGGAAAACTCTAGCCCCACAGACTTTTCCACAAGCCCAGCTGGTGTATTTGTGGACATTTTATCTTCTCCAGTAAAAGTCTGCAAGGCTAGTTAAAGGAAAATTTTACTGGCCTGATACAAAATCTACCAGCATTTGTCTAGTGGGCCGGTGACAATTTCGACCCATGACATATTTTTAGTAACGTTTTCTGAGTTGTGAGTGACGGGATTGGAAGAACAACTGAAGTAGCAACTTGTGTGTCAATTTAACAAAAACGGAGATGGGGAAACTAAGAACTTACTCGAGTCAGGATACCATGAAGCCTAAGCAAGGAAAACAGAGATCAGGGTCAAGTGGCACTGGGTGCAGACTGCTGTAGTGAATATGAGATGTCGGGAAGTGCTGAAGGCAGTCAAAGATTTAATAACCATGGCTCACAATTCTGATAAAAGGTGGACTTACTGGATATAAAAAAAGTGGAGAATTGTAATCCGAGGGTAAACTTACACGGTGACCACACTGAAATCCAACATGGGCCAGGTGACTGAGTCTGTTAACAAATCCTGTACTGCTGTGGCCAGAATCAAACAAGAAAATACAATATTACATCTCCACGTCCAGCATCTGGAGAATTCATCACTGCAAGCAAACCTGTGCCTTCTTGGTGTCCTGGAATGGGCTGAGGTACAAGACCCAGTAGGATATGTGATATGGAAATATGTGACTGTCAAGTGCAGCAAATTGTATTGCTGTTTCGTGGACCTGACTTCCGCTTTTGATAAGATCAGTAGAAATTTGTTGTGGCAGAAACTAAAATAACTCTGTTTGGATAGTGCAATAGTAGATACTATTATTAGACTTTACACAAATACTTGGATGCAGGTACAATACAACTGGGAGCACTAACGTCTATTGTTGAAACAAACCCGGGGGTAAGGCAGGGATGTATTTTTGCTCCTGCATTGTTTAATCTATACATCAATTCCATCCTTCAGGATTTAGAAGATCTAGATTTTCGCTTCCCTAAAATTGGTAACAGCAGAGTGCCCTTGTTGGCATATGCAGATGACATTGTTTTAATTTCCACTTCTCTCTTGGATCTTCAGAGAAAGCTTGATAAATTTTCTGAACTATGCAAAATAAATGGTTTATCGATTAATAAAGACCAAACTAATACAGTAATCTTTGGAAATCAGTCTAAAACCTTGTCAGAATTTACATAGATAAAGCAAAAATTGAAACTGCCAAAAGTTAAGATTATTTAGGGGTCCGCTTTTCCCAAAATACTACTGTACGTGGAAGGAACATTGTGCTGTTATGTCCAAAACGAAGTCTGTATCCAACACCTTTAGGTTATTTAATTCAAAAATGGACAAAGCCTCTATTTTGGGCATCTTAAAAGTACTAACTGCAAAAATTAAAACAAGTATAACCTATGCATCTGAAGTATGGGGAGATTCCAAGTTGGATGGAATTGAATGTATTATTAATGCACTTTATCATTACATTCACCTGGTCCCTCTATCTGTTCCTAAAGAAATCTTACGTTATGAGTTGGGACAATTTTTTTTAGAGTCATTAATCTTGGAGAAACTCCTCCTATTTCTTTCTATCAGAGGTCTTTCAAACTACCAGAGTTTAGAATTCTGAGATGGTGTCTGAAAGAAGAAATTTATTATGCTTCTCTGGATTTTGTAGCACCTAGTATACAGCCTTTATTTTTTTTGTTAGATTCTGTTTTTGCTAACCTACTGGAGGAACTTTTTCCGGCAGCCCCCCAACCTGCTCTACCTCCCGCTGTGACAGCCTCATCTGCTCCCCTCACTCCGACCAGCTACTCCCCCGGGTCTGAACCCCCACAGGGAAGGGCTGTCCTATCCTCCCAGGGCTCTCTAGCTACAATGTTGAGTGCCAGTTGGAGTGTCGGGCACAGGGAGAGTGAGGTGCCCAGTGTTGGGAGTGTGGTGCAGGTGATGGTGCTACCGCCTATCCGCCAGAGTTTTTTTTTTTCATTTTTACGTCCCTCGTCCCACCCCCCAGAGTTCAGTCATGCAATGACGTCCTGAGACGTCTGCCGCAACGCTGTCCCTCTGCTTGGTGCCCAGATATGCGCACATCCCTCCGGTCTCCACCATGGGTCGTTGTTGCACTGGGCAGTCCCTGGATCCCTCCCCAGAGAGAGGAGAGCAGTCTATGGTTGCTCAGTCCTCCCTCTCCCCTGCTGACCCTTGATGACCCGGGCTCGTTGCCGGCATGGCACAAGGTGTGGCGTCCAGTGCCTCAACCCTCAGCGCCACCGGGCTGGACCTAGTTTACAGCTTATCTGTAAAGAACTTTATCGCAGGGGCTTAGGATATGTTCTGACAGATATTTTTTTCAAACCTCTAGAGGGGGTCACATTGCAGGTCAGAATCAGGATCAGAGACATAGTTAGAACAAAAGATGTGGAAAGAATAACCACATTAATAAACTATAGATGGTACAAAATAATGAAACAAAGACATGGTCTGGATCCTTACCTAACCAAATTCTCTAATCCTCAATTCTGGTATTTGTTTACCAGATTTAGAATGGCGCTGTATGGGGCCCATTATATTTACCATGGACAGAGGAGAGGAAATGTGGAGTCCCCTTTCTGCCCATGTGGAAACCAACTGGAAGACAATTTGAAACACATATTAGTCTGTCCTCTTTACAGTTCTCCCAGGAATAAATGGTTAGGGGAAATCCTAGCTGACACTGATCCCCCTCCCAACTTGTTTCTTTTCTATTTAATAATACAAACATGTTGATTCTTGAGAAATTATTGAAGTTTCTATTCTTTTTTCACCTGTAAAATATATTTATATGAAAGATAGATATGTAAGACCATTCTTTTGATACATTGTATGACGATTATATACGTATGAGATTAACTTGTTTCTTGAAATTGTGGACAAACTTTTAACATGTTTTAAAGATTTGTAAAAGCTTATGTTGATCAGTAAATTCTAACTGAACTGAGAATCTTTTAAAAACTCTAGATCTGGACCTTACTAACTGCATTCATAGAACCTGCTGCCTTACACCAAAGGAGAGGGACAGGGACTTCAAAAATGCCTCGCACATTGCTTATAGTAATTGGAGGTACACACTTAAGAGAGCAAATTATTTTGATGGAAAAAACAAAAGGGGCATTAAACTTGGATCGTGGCTTCCATGTGTTCCTATTTCCAGATCTTCGCTATATCACAAGGCAAAGGATGGCATTTAACCCGATCTGCACCATGTTAAGGAACAGGCATATCCCATACACTGCAACTCCTGGCCAACCTCCAAATTACTAATGTCAGCAAGACATATATTTCTAATAATCCAGGGGAAGCTGGGAAACGTCTTGAAAAAATGAGAGAGGACTTTGCCCGCCAACCGCGACTCCCAGATTCTGACTTGGAGGTGATATGTGGGGACTCTTAAAATGGACCTTTAAGTATTTGACTACAGTAATGTGCTTTTACCCCATAGATTATGGACATTGAACTACATTTTAGTGTATCTGTCATTGTCACACTGAGTCGCTTATTTATCTGCCTGCATACCCCATCTTAAAGGTGCTGTTCATCTCTGACAGTTTACCTCTTTGACAGTGGTCAGTAAGGATGAGGGTGAGAGTCAACTTTTTGAAATTTACTGTTTTTTATTTTCCTAATGTTCCAACCCAGGCTTTGCTGCCATCTGTGGAGGTTGAAGGGCCGCTACGTCTGAGGCCATGCAGCTGGGGACAACATTTTTATTTATTTAAAAGTTTGGTAACTGGGAAAGGCACACTTAACCAGAGCTCGTTTCCACGTGCAACCCGAGGAAGGGTAAAAAAAAAAGGAACAAAACACTAGCAGTTACAATGATTGAAACAACGTCATCAGTTATAAAATGCAAAGTGCATTGTAGGCATAGGGCCAGTTGCCGTGTCGCTATAGATAGGGAAATAAGGCAGACAGGGTTGGCCCGGAGGCCATTATCTGTCATCATCTTCTATGTTTCTATAAAAAAAGATTAAAATACTCAGTATAATGGTACATTACTATAAAATGGTGTCAAAATAAAGATTTCCCAGGGGTGTGTGTTTGTACGCGTGTTGGGGGGGGTGAGAATCAGGAGGGTTAATGTAGTGAGGCAAGGCCCTCGGATGTGAGAGAGAGGGGAGTATAAGGGAGCAAGTAAGTAAAAGGGAGGGACAGGAGAGATGGGAACAAGGGGGGGAGGGTGGATTCAGTAAATGTCTTAGGGATAGTAGGGACGATGTATGTCTAAGAAGAGGAGGGAACTGGTTCTAGGCAGAGGGGAAGTGGTGAGAGAAGGTTGCCAGACTGGCGCTAATTTGAGGGTGGGTAATCGAGAAGGAACAGGAGTCTCTGGAACGAAGGGGCTAGGAGGAGGCAGCAGAGGGGAAGAGTAGAGATGATAGGTGGTAGGAGGGAGGAGCAGTGGGAGAGATAAAACGAGGGTAATGGGATGATAGCGAGACTGGAAAAAAGGGAGCAGTGATGCATGTGGGGAGGAGAATTATTAGCAAAATGACAGAAGGCATTGAGGAGGGTGTTGAGCCTGGTGAGGGAGGAGAGAGGGGCTGCACCATAGACTACATCAGCATAGTCAAAAATGGGGAGGATCATTTTGACAAGTAGATCCTTGTACTTTGGCATACCTTGGCGGGAAGATGGTCCTTGTTTTGGTAGAGGGTGCCTAGTTTGAGGCGGAGTTTTGCGTGTATAGCAACGATGTGTGCAGAGAAATCTAGGCTGCTGTCTAGTCACGCACCGAGGTATTTATATGTGTGGACATCCTCCAGTTGGGTGCCATCGAGGGTGGAGAAGACAGGGAGAGGAGCTAGCCTTGATAGCTTTTGACTGGTGCGAAAGGTCATTGATACTGTCTTTTTGGTATTTACTTTGAGCTGGTTGGCTTGGAATCAGCGTAATACATTGTGGAAATCACGTTTTAGCGAGGATGATACATCGGAAGTGGAGGGGCCAGATGTGAAAATGACACTATTAGCATACATATGAATATGGGAGGAGAAACAGATAGAGAGGAGGTCATTTAGAAAAATCGAGAATATTATGGGGCCCAGGATAGAGCCGTGGGGGACACGTGTGAGAATGGGGAGGGGGGAGATAAAGCAGTACTCACCTGCACAGATTGTTGGTTGGTTAGAGAGGAGTGGAACCACTGAACTGCTGAAAAGGAGAGACCGGCAGCGGTCAGCTTGTTTAAAAGGTTGGGTTGGAAACTGAGTCAAACTTTTGTGAGGTCAGTAAAAATAGCCGCTGTGATGAGACTCTTGTCTATCCTTGTGAGGATAGAGTCAGTTACGTGGAGAAGGGAGGTGATTGTGGAGTGTGTTTTTCTGAAACCAGATTGAATGGGGGATAGTAAGGAGGAGGAGTTGAGAAACTTGGCTAGTGTGGAATGGACTAGTGAATCTTGCAGTTTGGCTAGGGAGGGTAGGAGAGAGATTGGCCTGTAGTTAACTGGGGATATCGGGTCACCCCTTTGCAGAGGGGGAGTACCATAGCAGGTTTCCAAGTGAGGGGAACTGTGCAAAGGGTGAAAGAGAGGTTTAGAAGGTGGGTGAGTGGGAGGAGAATGCCGGGGACAAAAATGTGGAGGAGCTTGGGGCCTAAGCCATCAGGGCTATAGTTGGAGGGGTTGAAAGTTTTGAGGGAGAGGAAAACTTCTTGAGGGAAGTGAGAGGAAAGTGAAAATCAATCAATCAATCAAATCTTTATGTATACAGGCGAACATCATTGAGCAAGGCTCATTTACAAGATGGACCTGATAAGGTCAAGGTTCAATAGTTGATGCACAGCAAATACATCATACGCTTTATAAGACAGTTATACATACAGAGAAAAATAATGTTTATGACACAGTGATGTACAGTGAATTCACTTGTTAAAACTCGGTTAAAGGAAGGTTAAGCTAATATCTATAGTATGTACAGTACATACATATCTCAATGGGGGCCATGACAGACACACAACATAATGAATACTAGGATGGTGAAGGTATTATTGGGTGCCATAAGCTGGGGGTGTCTGACTGGAAGGAATATGCCATATATGATTGGAAGCCAGATTTGTAGGATGACTAATCTAGCTCTAGCGGTAGCAACTGCATTTCTCTGTGAAGAAGGCTGTACAGTGCTGTTTAAAGGATGCAAATGGAATGATATTGGACAGTTTTTAGGGATTTTTGTAGGGTGTTCCATGCTATAGCTAGAGAATAGCTGATTGCTGCCCTCCCTAGTCTGGTGCTGACTTTGGGCAATTTGAGCAGGATGATATTGTTGTTTAGGCATAGGAGCTAGGAGTGGTCTGTTGAAGCAGTCCAGGATATAGTTTGGGAGTTCTTTTGATAAAGCCTCTAAATCCATAGAGCTGCATTTCTGCCCTCCTGGTATGAAGGGAAACCATCCAACTGCACCATAAAGAGAGCAATGGTGGGTATTATATGGCAGATCTGTAATGAACCTTATTGATCTATGATATAAGGTATCCAACTTGTGAAGGTAGGAGATGGGGCAGTGACTATAAAGGAAGTCTGCATAGTCAGTAACTGATAGAAAGATGACCTGGACTAACCTCATCTTTGAGTCTCTGTTAAGGAAGGGTTTTAATCTATAGAGGAGGCCAAGCCTTTGGCGCAGCTTTTTTAACAATTCTTCTAGATGATGGGTGAAGTTGAGTCTGTTGTCAGTCCACACACCTAGGTATTTGAAGTTTTCAACATACTCCAGATTTTCTCCAAGTATAGTGCATAGCTGGGGGAGAGTGATTGAAGAGGATGTGCTGGTGAAGTTTTGAGTTGTGAACATCATTGCTTTAGTTTTCTTTGCATTTAGCAGAAGCTTTTTCTCGAGTAGCTGATGTTGTAACAAGGAGAATTCTGTTTGTAGGATTTCATGAGCAACTGTGTTAAGGGTTGCTGACATACAGAACAGTGTCATCAGCAAAGAGGTATACTGAGGACTTGGTAAGGGTTGAATCAATGTTATTTATATAAATGGCAAAAGGATAGGACCCAGAATAGAGCCTTGGGGGACTCCTTTTGACAGTGGTCTTAATGGGGATAGGTCACATTCAGCTTTTACCTGCTGTGACCTACCGGAGAGGTAGCATCTGAACCACTTAAGGGAGAGTGGATCTAGGCCAAGGGAGTGCAGGGATGAGAGTAGCAGCTCATGGTCCACAGTATTGAATGCTTTGCTCAGGTCCAGGAATACTGCACAGACATTATTCTTCTTGTCCAATTCTATTTGCCAGTCATTTGTGACCTTGGCTAATGCAGTGATAGTGCTATGTTTGGCCCTGAATCCAGATTGAGCTGGATTTAATAGGTTAGCATTGTCAAGATATTCCCTTAGCTGATTACTCACTAATTTCTCCAGCATCTTGGATAGCACAGGTAGAATGGAAATGGGCCTGTAATTATTAAGATCCATAGGGTCCCCTGATTTTAGAAGGGGGACCACTTGGGCTGTCTTCCACAGTGTGGGAATAGAGCCAGAGTTTAGGGAAAGGTTAAAGAGGTGTGTTAGGGGGACTGCAAGTACATGTCACGCAATCTTTAGAAAGAAGGGGTCCAGAGAGTCTGCTCCTGCACTTTTGTTGGTATCCAGATGCCATAATAGATCCTCAACTTGTTTCAACAGTATAGGTTTGAAGCTAAAGGAAGAGTCAACTCTTTGATCACCAATGTAGTGGGAGCTTAATTGGTCCCTCAGCAGGTTAGCTGGGGAGGTGTCAAAGACAAGGCCATGCCTGTGAAGTGGTTGTTGAATGCGTCCAGGATTTCCATTTTGCCAGTGATAGGGCCATAACTATTGTGTGGTTGAGTTGGAAGGGGGTTGTTAGCGTCCTGTCCCATCATACCTTTGATGGTGCCCCAAAACCTAGTAGGATTATGGTAGGAGAAGTCGAGCTCGGCCAGGTAGAAGGCAGCCTTTGCATGCCTAACTTTCCTGGTGCATCTATTCCAGGCTTTCCTAAAAATCATCCAGTCGTTTGCATTCTTAGTTTTTCTTGCCACTTTCCAGAGTTTGTCTCTCTCCAGCAGTGCAGCTTTGAGGTCAGCTGAAAACCAGCGACAGGATTTGTTTTTTATTTGGATGCTAGAGATCGGGGCATGGGTGTTAAGGGCATTTATTATAATACTATTTAGCACCTGCTGAGCTTTTTCTACAGAATGTGCAAGATAAAACTTTGCCAGTGTGGAGAGTAGCTAGATCATGCAGATATCCTTCAATATTGATGTTTTTCTTGGATCTCCTCATGAGAAATTTTGCAGGATTTGTTGTTATGCTGGTGGATCTTACCCCTGCGATGGGGCAGTGATCACTTATATCGCATAGGAGCACTCCAGCATGTGTGAATAGATGTGGTTTACTCACTAGCATGATATCAAGTAGTGTGCAGTTACTACTATTCCTTGCATTTATTCTTGTTGGTTCATTAATTAACTGTGTGAGCCCATAGGTGTCACAGAATGATATTAGAGGTGTAGCTGCCTGGGTGAGCCAGCTGAAATTCAGGTCACCTAGAATAATGACTTCTTCAGTGCTGGGCTTGACCAGGTTCCCCAGGTGGGATAAGAGCTTGTGTTCAGCAGAGGGGGGTCTGTAGCATCCAATTAGTTGAAAAGCTGCTGTATTGGGGAGAGAGACTTTTAGAGATAGGCATTCAAACTTCTTGGGCATAGATGTTGCAGCAGTACAGGATACAGCTATACCAGCTTTTGCATGTATGGTTACTCCACCTCCCCTTGTTTGGCGATCAGCTCTGAATAGCTGATAGGTAGGTTAACATCCCTGTCCGCTGTGGTGGGTTTGAGCCATGTCTCAGTTACCACGAGAAAGTCTGGCAAGGTATGGGCAACCCAGGCTTGTATCAACATAACTTTTTTCAACAGACTGCATACATTAATATGCAGGAAACTGAGGCCTTTAATTGAGGTTAGGTCTGATGGAGAGGTGATACTTTCAAGAGGTCCAGGGTTGATTTCCACATTACCAATACAGAGCAATAGGCAATCAGCCGAGGAGGAGGGTTGAGATTGTGTGGGGGAAGCGATTGAGGACTGAGAGGGAGTTGTGCAAGTTGTGAATTATTTGTTGAAGAGGGAGGTGACAACAAGATGGTCAGAGACCAGTGAACCATCAGTTTGGGGGGGGGGGTGCTGGTTCGGATGGTGGGTCAAAAAGAGAGTGAATTATTTTCCAGAAGTTAGAGGGGGATCTTAGGTTGGATTGAAGGTTGTAGTTGAAGTAATGGACCTTGGCTGCACAGATAGCCAGTAGTGCAGGAGTTTCTAAGGAACTTCTAGTGCTGGAGGTCAGAGTCGGAGTAAGAGGCCTTAAAGTGGGCCAAAGCCTGGTCCCTGGTTCTGCAGAGCTGTAGGAGGTCAGGTGTAATCCATGGGAGGTAGGAGCGTTAAACTCTGTTTTTTTTTTTTTTTTTATGTGGGCGTGATAGGACTGAGTCGATGTCACAGAGGACCAGTCTGCGGAGGCTAGATCACACAAGAGAACATCAGAATTGAGAGACCAGAGAGGCTGGTGCCAAATGTACTTTGGGGAGGATTTGGGGGGATAAGTTTTCATGACACAATAGACAAGACCGTGGTCACTGAAGACATTGGGGAGAACGCCAGAAGATTAGACACGATGGGGATAAGAGCATAGTACCCAGTCCATGAGGGAGTGTTTAGAGGAAGGGGGGTTAGCCTGGTGGGTTCAGAGATTAATTGCTAAAGGTTCAGTGATTTAGTGGAATGCTGGACAGGCTTTGAGTCTTGGGAGAGCCAAATCAGATTCAAGTCAACGAGAAGGAGGAAGAGCTAATCTGAAGCAGAGTGGGAGACGAATGCAAAGAGGGAGTTGATGCGAGATGAGGGAGGAGTCTTTGGGGGGGGCACCGGACGCCAATGTAGTGTAGGATATGGAGGGTGGAGAGCTGGAGTAGTACGAACTTGTGTGAGGAGGGGATGGCCTCTTTGAAGATGATGGCGCAAGTATGGTGTAAATGGCAGCACCATCAGCACATTTACCTCTGTCCTGGTGGAAAAGGTGAAATTCGGGGAGGGCGAGGTGTGAGTCCAATACTCTAGAGGAGAGCCAGGTTTCAGATATACAGAGGATATCAGGGGAGTGCTGCAGGACCCATACCTTAAGGGAGTCTAGATTTGGGAGGAGGCTTCATGCGTTTTAATGGTAGAAGCTTAATCCATTGGGCACGGGAGGAGGGCCCAGGATTTAGTTCTACGTCACTTGCCTGGAGCACAGGAAAATGAGGGCTAGAAAGAAGGGGGCTTTACACTTTTTGTGACCAGGGGAAGGGCAAGGGAGCTGTGGTTAAATGAGTGTAGGGAGTGGCAGCAGACTTTGAGGTGAGAGGAGGGGGGTATGGAAGGAAACCAGGGTGGATGAGGAGAAGGAGATAGGGCAGCAAGAGAGGGAAGGAAAGGGGGAAGTGGAGGGGATGGGAGTGGTAGCAGGGATGAGGGGGAAGAGAGGGAGAGGGAGGAAGGACGGGGGATATGAGGGGTGAATAAGGTAGACGGGTGCGAGAGAGCAGAGGGAGGTAGATGAGTGAGTAGCTCGAGGGGCATAGTTAGGTAGGAGATAGAGTGGAGGAGACAGGAGGAGAGTGAGAGAGCTGGGGGAGAGACGGTCAGGGAAAAAGCCTGAAGAGTAGGCAGAGCGGAGGGGGATGGAGGGGAAAGTGAGGGGGAGGTAACTGGTTACCTCGGGAAGGGAAGGAGAATTGTGATATGAATGGGTTAGGAGAGAAGAAAATAGGGGAGCTGAGGTAAGGGAGCATGTGGGTGAAAGAGAGACTAGAACAAGTGGAAGAGAGCCGGTGTGAGGGGGAGCAAAGCCGAGCAGTCACAGTACAATGAGCAGTCACAGGTAAGCGAGGGAAAGGGACAGTAATTAGTAATCGGAAAAAAATTAAAAAGCATAATACATGTAACATGATCAGATGGTTAAACAGTAGTCATGGATGGAGAACTTTCAAAACACAATAGCGAGCTGACTAGAGAAACAAATTAAGTAGGCCTGATTTAAAAACATCTACATCGTGTAGCAACAAGCTAGCAAGCTAAGTGGAGACAGTAATAGATCAGCTGAGGCAGAGCAAAAACTAATTTACAGATTAAGCAAAACAAGCAAGTAAGAGTAGGCTGGTGGAAACAAGCAGTATGCATAAACCTAGCTAGGACAAGTTTGTAGGATCCGATGTAAGACAGCCAGATTAGCATTAAAACCAGTAGGTGACAGGAGAGCATACATGTAGTAGAGGCACAGGCAAAATGACTGCTCGACGAGTCTGCTTTGGACATCGTGGCCAGCCAGCCGACCAGCTGACTCATGGCTGAGTCCCAGGCAGACTCCTCATTGTCCTTGGCATACGGTCCTTTGTATGATGGGCCTCTTGGAAGGACAGCAGTTAAGTACAGTGAGCAGCCGTCCGATTGGCTGGGAGGCTAGTAATGGGAGGGATGGAAGGCCAGTATCTGTGGTGAGCTGAGGCGATCGGTGGGGGGAGGGGGGTCAGGCTCAGAAGACCCCCTCGTGGCTCCTTGCTGCGGCGTCTGGTGTGCGCTGTGGTCCAAATGGCTAGAAGTTCTATGTTGACGTGAGTAAAGCCCAGTAAAACTGTAGGGCCTTCTAGTCCTGCCTCCTCAGCGCTCCGATTGTTCGAGAGGCTAGTAGTGGGAGGGATGGAATGCCGGTGTCCATGGCGAGCTGAGGCGATTGGTTTAGGGTGGTGTCAGGTCAGGGGACCACCTCACAACCCCTTGCTGTGGCGTCTGGTGTGCACCAAGTTCCAAATAGCACTCATGTGCATTCCAGGTCTTTGCTTGCACATAGCATTTCTGACTGAGTTGAGCGGCAGCACCAGGAGGTGGCAGATGGAACCCAGCTCAGATCATAGCTTTACCTGGCAGGTTTGATTTGCTACCAAGTTGAGAGTAAAAATTTACATAAGTGATATTGCAAGAAATGTGTTTTTAATTCCTGTTTGTTAGGTGAGTCAAGGTTTTTGAGTTGTGAATTCCTCCCAGTTCAGAGGGTGTAAGACAAGATTCCTTCACAGATTTAAATTACAATTCAGATTTCATGTGCCATGTGTGATGTGGGGGGCTATTGAGTGCAGCATCTTCCATGTCTAAGATTTTCGACTGCTGCTTGCGTTGAGGAAAAAAAACCACTAGCTGGCTTGTAAGTGTCTCGAACTCTTTGACATTACCGACTAACACTCTTTACATTTGTCCGTGGACTTCTTGCTAATGACCTAAGTGTAATACGTTTTTATATTAACTGTGTAGTTACTTATTGATGGACTCCCTCAAAAATGAGTAACATAGGAAGCAACAGAAATAGTCCTGGTAGGATACTCGTTAGTATATCGGTATTGTTATACGTTTGACATTAGAATTTGTTTTGTACGTAATACTATATGCAAGTAGCTAAAAATAAATTTAATAGAATTACATTACATGCACGCTCTCTCCTTGTAAATCAGATGGCCGGCTGAGGTGGTGAGCAGAAGGGCTGTGCCTGTTGTCTCCTGCATTCTCTTGGAATACTGGGGTAAGTGGTGGCCACCGGGGATGGGGTGGTGGGTCCAGCATGGGGGCAGGCAGGCATTTTAGACTAGATGTGAGGTGTGTGTGTGTGTGGGGGATTGGATTGGCAGTTGGGAGTGGGCGGGGGCCTAGACGCCGAGGATTAAAAACTACCATAGGATGGGGCATATTTACAGTGATCAGGGGATGGTGGATGGTGGGACCACTAGAGCCATGGAAATGGGACCTGTCCATTTCATACCATCAGGAATTGCGATAGACTTGGCTGGGGGGTGGCACTGGACACCAGAGAAGGGGATCTGTGTTTTCATACCATGAGTATCGGCCATCAGAGGTGAGGGGCTGAGGACCATTGGATACCAAGAAAATGACCTATCCTTTTCATACTGTCAGGATGGACAGTTGGGGAGGCGGCACTGGACACCAGGGAAGGTGGACCTGTTCTTTTCCTACATCAGACTTGGTGATTGGGGGACCTGTTCTTTTCATAGCATCAGGATGGTTGCGTGGCATACATGGCAGGCACTGAATATGGGAACCTCTGTGTCTGTGTCTAATAAGTATTACAGGTGGAGTGAGACTTTTCTCTAAACAACAAACCATCTTTCTGGAAGGGGGCAGAGACCCCATCATAAAAAAACAAAAACATAACCTGTTTATAACACTGAGACCAAATAGACATTCTCTTGTCCTTGCCTGAAACCATCAGGTTCTTTTGAAAGGGTTGGGGGTTCTCTGCCCCCACACCGTTAATTAATTTTCTTTTTTAAAACTTTTTGTGTGTGTGTGTGTGTGCACGCTTTGTGACTGTTTGTTTAAAAAGTGTGCAGAATATACAAGCAATCACATTAGTTGTTTTTGTCTACTGGTTGTTACAGAAAGCTCAATACGCTAATTGGAAGGTAATGCAGAATAAGTTATCGCCCTTATGGTACTGCGCGAGCGATATTGAGAACTGCATTGACATTGTTCCCTCCAGTGAACCGAGTCTCCTAGCAGTAGTTTTGTAGGTAAAAGCCTGTTCAAGGTTTTTTAATTTTATTTTTATGCAGTTTTAAAATATTACAGTATGTTAAAAAAGCTCTTGGTTCAGAATATAACAGTAACATGTAAGATCATTTTCATTGGCAGGTATACAGACACCTTCTGATGTTACGACACTGGAGGGTTCACATACATACAAATAACATTTGGATATTATAGGAGTACAAAGTTGTGGTGCAGCATAATCGTGGACAATTTAATATATAAAATTTGGAAAGTTCAGTTTGGCACAAAAGCTATGCAAATATAACTAATCGTGATGTAACTTCCACAGCAAGAAATCAAGTATACTAGTCAAAAGTAAGCAATAATACTCAATAGGGTGGGCATTATTGGGAAATACCGGACCGCCTAGGGTGTAATGAGTCCTGACAGCACAGGCGGAGGGCCTTATAGCTCCTGGAAGGTCTGGTATTTCCCAGTAATGCCCACCCTGGAGGGTAGTATTGCACTTAGACAATGGCCTATTGGAGAATGTTTCTCTGTGAAGAGGCACTTGGACTGGCTCTTATTTTTAGCTGGGCATCTGTTGAAAAATAAATGCCCAGCTTGGAGCCTGTCTCAGCCAATCAGGTTTAAAAATTGATTGTTGCCATTTTCTAAAATGTAATTGAACGTAATCCAGAAAGTCCAGACATATGGAATACAGTCCAAAGCGATTGGCTTCGCATTTTGCAGCATAAATAAACAGAGTAGTTTTTAAAATTGATTCATTGTAGAGCAGAAATGTACTAAGGGTGCTGCTCAGTTCCGCCCATAAGTAGTTTCTTGCCTCCGAGGATAGTAGATGTTCAAATCACTTACCCACTGGGCTCCACGTGCATTCTTAACTGCAACTAATGTTGAATTCTGACTCAAAACACATGCCCTTTTGAAAAGATAAACACTGAATTTTGTCAGAACAGCAAAACTTTATAATGGAGTCCGTGCCCGGGTGTGTGAAATACAGTGTGGCTATGTATCTGCCTGTGGTTGTGTGTATATGTAACACTGCCTCAGTGACACCATGTGGTGGTGGCTATTTTACGCCCCTGCTCCCTGTACTTGTCTCACCCTTTGCCTCATGGAAATAACTAGACTGTAGCTTTGTTAGTTTCCATGGTCAGACCTTCCCAGCTGTTCTATCATTCATTTATTTAGTTCAGCGGTTTAATCAGGAAAGATATACTAAGCTGGTAACCTATTATTTCCGGATGCGTCCTGGGGAAGGAAAAGGACAAGGGGGAAATATAACATAACATATAAAAATTAAAAATATAAAATATAAAATACGTGAACTAGAATAAATATAAACAAAAACATGACAAATATGCCCCCTAACAGTGACAATCCAAGAAGACTTGAATAGGTGGAACCATTTAATTTTATCTTTTTTTTTCTTCAGTGACTCGAGATCATTATAATGAATGTCCTACCTAGGTTACTGAATTTATTTCAAATCCTCCCGCACCCTCCAACGCATTTTTATAATGCTTCCTGGAATAAAATGATCTCAAACTTTATATGGGGAGGTCAGCGCCTGTCTCTCGATTGTGCAGTTGTCATTAGCTCAGGGTGGTGTGAATCCGAAAATATAGAGCTCTATACAAAAGCTGCTTATCTTAGGGTAGTGTTAATGTGGTTAGCTTCACAATACAGAGCACTATGGAAAGATATTGAATTTACAATTAATGATCTTTACTGTATAGCGTCTGTATTATTTACTACCAAGAAATACACCCCCCCCATTACAACACTTCACGCAGTGCACATCTAAACCCTTAAAAGTATGGTATCAGTTACAGTCTCACCTAAAGTTTACAGAAATATTTTATAATTGCCGGTTCATTTCTGTGGATGAAAATTTTTTGCCAGGACAAATGGATATGGTATTGTAGCAGTGGCGTAGATTTGGCTAACATTTTGTCCATCAAGTTTTAGATTCGGAGGGTGTCCTTCCTTTTGAATCTTTCCAGGGGAGATTCGGGCTCACCACGAGGGACAGGTACAGGTATCTGCAGCTTAGAGACTATATTCAGCGCCAACCTCCATCCTTAACCCGGCTTCCGAATACGAAACCACCCATACTGAAATTGATCATAGACCATACTAAGGAGAATTTTGGGGGACACCTGACTGGACAGTTGTATAAAATTATGAGAGATGTTCTGTGGGATTCTACTCAGTCCGTGTTAGAGAGTTGGAATAAGGACTTGGGTTTAACAGTATCATTAGAATCATGGATGAAATCTGCTGTTCCAGCAATTAAAATTACCTCAACAGTAGTTTGGCAAAAATATGCATGGAAGTGCAGATACAGATATTTTACATTTCCAGTGGTATTATTTAAATATTTATGACCTAGTTATGGCATCTGTTGGAGGGGATGTCGGTGTCAGCTAGCCGATTTGGGCCATGTATTTTGGTCCTGTCCCTTTTTGACTCCCTTTTGGTACACTCTGCAGGATGAACTGTGGGACTGTCTAGGGAAAGTTGTACAATTGTGAGAAAAGAGCCGCTACAGGGAACCAAGGTGCTCAGTGACAGGAACACAGATCAACACATGCATAGGTTTTGGCACACTCACACCTCAATGGTGGGAGTCTGGTCCTTTATGGTGTAGAAACATCTCCTTTTTATTAGCAGACAGCACACAGCAGCGAGGAGTAGAAAAAACTCTGAGGTGAAACAGAGTTGTTTTTGCTTCTTATTGCTGTGTGCTGTCTGCAAATAAAGAGGAGATTTTTCTACACTATAGTTTATTAGCCTTCACACTCAGGCTACCATGACTGCTAGCCAGAGTGCATCCAACATCATGGATAGGGTGAGGGAATCGCTCAGGTTAGTATGAAAGGGAGCATACCGAACCTCTGGAACACTGGGTACCCATGAGGTTTCAAAAAAAATAACTGGCCAAAATATCCTGATAGAGAAGCCGGGGGGAGAATTGACTTAGGAAGCGTATATGCCCTCCTCCATCTCCGCAATTTCTTCAAAATCGTTTGGATATAAAAGTCTGCTCCTCTAGACAGTAGAGGAGAAAAAGTCAGTTTTGTCCGTTGTTGCAAAATGAGATTGAGCCAGACTGCCATCCAGGGTTTCCAACACTGATCCTCCCCATCTAAAAATAAACCAGAATTCCATTTCAGAAAATGACAAGTTATCCTAACCACCGGATTAAACATATCCAAACCCCTCCTTGATTGGGAGATACAGTACGTCCCGCCTGATGGGGTTTAACCTACTTTCCCATATCATCTGGAAAAATTGAACTGTAAAGAAGAGTTTCCATATCTCTGGAAATCTATTAAATCTGTCCCAAATGAAGATAAAGGGAAAGCAGAAACATCTTAACCACCGCCACCCATTTTCTCTTGGACTGTTTCCATGATTTCCAGTGGGAGACCCTGGATGCGCAGTAATTCAGCTTCAGATCCCAGTTATAGACAACCATATCCCCAACTCCAGAATACACCCCCAATATTCGAATGGGCCCTAAAGTTAGAGGAATTCCCCTTATTGAGCCCTCTCTCGCGCAACCTGTGGCCCATGAGCAATTGCAGTACACTTTGAGATGTTCAAAACCGTGCCCAAAATGGGAACATATGAGCGAAAAATATCCAGCATGATGCTCCCTGAAGCTACCAGAAGAGTAACATTGTCTACATAGGTGACGACTTTTACGGTCCTAGTGGACGAGGGAGTACAAATATCCCTAATCTGGGGGTGAATCAATATTTCTCTCTCCTAAGCTGGTCTCCGGGCTGTACCTCCTGATACTGATCGACAGGCAGGAATCAGACCTCTGCAGCAGGGGACATCCAGCTCTCCAGTTCCTCTCTTCCTCAGTTTACTTCCTGCCTGTAGTCTGGCAGGTACTCTGCAAGCAGAGCTCTGTCACCATGGGGCAGAGCTGAAGACAGCAGACTGTAAGTCGAACAATTTCATTTTCTTTTGGATCCAGAGTACGAGTAGCTGTGTTTCAGCACTCCTGCATGGGGTCCAGTCTCAGACTTGCAAGCTGCACAGACTGGCCCCATTTTACCGCGGTGATTGTTTTTTTGGTATTTTTTCCCGCGATTTTGGGACTGCACACTGCAGGGCACTTGGAGGACTTTAGGGTCAGAAACCTCCCCATGAGCCGTTTGTTTCTATAACTGGGGTGATTGTAAACAGCAACGGAGTGCGTTTTGAATGGGTAAACAGCAGCGGAGTGCCTAATTCGCTTTTTTGTTTTTTTTTCCCCTCGCCAATGGCAGCCCTGGACGTTTTCCGTTGACGGCGAGCACTTTGTTCTGCTCAGCCGCTCGTCGACGGTGGACCCGCTCGAGAATTCAGCCACTCGTCGATGTTCAGTATTCCCCCGTCGACGAGGGCTGCAGTGCATGAGGAGTGCTTATTTGAAAGCTCCATCTAGGAGCAGACTTTGTGCTGGGGGCAACAGAAATGGCAACGGAGTGCTTAATCAGCACTGGGACTGTTCCCAAGGAGAAACACTTATCAGAAAGCTCTCGCTAGGAGCAGTCTTCACGCTTGGGGCAACACAAATAGCACCGGAGTGCTTAATCAGCGCTGGGAGCATTCCCGAAGAAAAAAACGAGAAAATGTAGCTCCTGGTTTTTTTTCCGTCGACGACTGGCATTCTGGTTTTCTTAGCCACTCGTCGACGATGGGCCTGATTTAATCTTACAGCCGCTCGTCGTTGAGTGCTGCGGGGCATTAGGAGAGCTAATTGGGACTAATGGAGCTCCCCCTGCATGTCAGGAAGGCTCTTCTCTCCCCCATGCACACAAAAAACAGATTCTGTTATCCACTGGATTTAGTTCAACTTGATGCAATTCATGCAATTCCGGACAGCTACAACACCATATCCAGTGTTTTGCCCTTAAAGGGACAGCAGCAATTCCAGCAGCTTCAACACCTTAGCCAGTACTCCTCAAGGGGGAGGGAGTACACTGATTGAAAAGGGGGAATATGAGCGTTGGGGCATGGCCTTAGGCACACCTTTCAGGGTCAATCAGTGCCAGCGACGCAAGAGGGTTTTTGCCCTGCTTCTGACCACCTTTGCTGGATCGCTTTGCCTAACTGGGAAGCAGGCAGCACGGCAAATGTAGAGGACTCTAAGGAGGCACCTTCCTCGGCTTAGACTGATAGCCAACAGCCAGGTCTGCGTGAGCAACAACAACCAGGTCTGAGAGGGCAGTGGTCACTGGGAGACACAGAAATCCGCACCCCCCCTTGCCGACCGGCGGACCCTGCATGCTTCACTGGAGGGGGGGTCACCAGAGGGGAGACCTCATAAGAAGGAGGACCCCGAGCAGTTGCTCCCACATCTCAGGGTCTCGAGGTGGATCTAGGGGGCACTAATAAGAAAAAGAGTATCTGGGAGCATTTCCTGGGCTCCTTAGACTCCATTCCTCCCCCCCGCAATCAGAGAGGGGGAACCAGGTGGCTCAGCATCATCAGACTCTGCGACTCATTGCCCAGAATCTCTGTCCTGGAGGGCCTAGTCATTTACATTCCAGGTCATACTTGAGTTTTACCTAGTATCTTTCCCGGGGCTCCCACCAAGCTGAAATGGGCTCAGCCTGGCAGCTGCCACCGAACCGGCCATGGTCTTCCTCCTTCTTTAGTCATAGAGGACCTGAGATAGGAGGAAGGGCAAGGTTCAAAACACGCCTATCCAGTGGCCCGGCAGCTCTCTAGACTTCTCAGTTGGACAAGAAGCAAGCTGAAAAGTGGTTTGACTGCCCCACAGTTGACCCTCTGATTTCAAACCTAATCAAGCTATTTTTCATCAACTGCAGTTAACGGGTTTGGCTGAGGATTATAAAGCAAATGTACAGGAGGAGGCGGTTAGGTGCACTGCTCTGACCATGTTTGGTAAAACCTGGGCTCGCTACAACTTCCGGCTTCGCGCCTAGCAAGCAGTCACCTCTTCAAAGAGCTAGTTGGTTAAAGCACCCGATGACGGTATTCTCCGGTTTTATTCAGCCATGAAGGAGGCAGCGATGGAATCCGGGGAAATGGCAAAGCTGCACATACCAATATCAAGAGGTCGGGGCCAATCCTGGTCCTCAGACTCCAGGCGTATTTTTTGTTGCCAAGGTTCCAATAAGGGTCAAACCACTACTTCTCATGGTAAAAGAGCATGCTGTCAGGGCCCATCCTCGAATAGGGGCAGACATTTAAACATGTTCTCAAAGAAGGGGTTTAGCCAGGTCTCACAGAGGGGTCCTAGACATTACCAGCATGGGTTTTTAATACAAGCCCCCACTACCTCACGGGGGGGGGGGCCCATCCTCCATCTATGGAAACCCATCTAAAAGACAGACGACGATGCAGACCAGTCCAGGCCCTCGGCAAGCGCAGGCTAATTTCACCCACTGACATCAGTTGAGGAGGTGTCTCCCTATTCTCCATCGTGCCAAACTGCACAGGGGGATTCAGACCAGTCCTGGACCTAAAATTCCTGAATAGTTTCTGTCCGCAGCAGACCCTTCAAGGTGGAAACTTTGTCATCACTCATCAGGGAGTCAAAAATATTTTCCGGCATCCATCACTCTGCAAGATGCCTCTTTGCATATGCCCATTCAAGAGCTACACAGGCGCTGTCTTAGGTTCACGGTGGGGGAGCAGTACTTCAATTCAAAACTCTGCCATTCGGGTTTTCCTTGGACCTACAGACATTATTGAAGGTGCTAGTGGCTGTCATACTCCAAGAGACTCCACAGCCCATCTAAACAGTACAAGGAGTGGCGGAGGTAGTCCAGTGCCTGTTGGCACACGGATTCTCATCAATTGGAGAAAAAGCTACCTATCTGCAAGCCAGACCTTGATCCTTCAGGGGGCAGACTTCACAACACAAGCCAGCGGGATCTTTTCCCTCGAAACTAAATTTTTAGGGAGCAGTTAAAGCTCATCAAGGAGTTTCACATAGTCCCTCAACTGCATGCGTCTTTTTTCAGGCAGCTATTGGGGACAGCTTAATCCCTCCCTCCAGCGAGGGTCTCGGAGGACAGAGGTCATGAAGGATCGCAAGTTGGGCCATCTATACAAAATCAGAATCACGACCAGTGCAAGCCTCATGAGCTGGGGGACTCACTTGCATCAGTGGTCAGCACAAGGCAGGTGGTCACGGTTGGAAACTAGGTACAGCTAAAAGTTCTCGAGATGAGAAAAGTATGCCTTGCCCTGAGGCCTCTGAACAGCAACTTCTTAATTAGGATGGACTGATTCCAACCGACAGTCTGAAAGGGGAGCAGTAGGCCTTGCCCTAAGGCACTATGAACAGCAATTCCTCAATCGGGATAGACTGATTCCAACTGGCAATTTGACAACGTTGGCATACATCAGCCATCAGGGCAGCACAAGAACCTCAGAAAGGCTAAGGGAGTCCCTTCTTTTCAGTCAGCTGAACACCTCTGAGCAAGGTATATGCCAGGACAGGAAAATGCCACAGCAGACTGGCTCACTCACAAGGCTGTTCTACCAGGGGAATAGGAGCTGAAAGGCAGTGCCTCCAACATCCTAACAGAACAGTGGGGCAATCCTTTGATAAATCCTTTTCACCTGCTGGCGGAAACAAGGGAACGTAATTCTACTCCCTGGCCAAGGTCGAACCAGCGGTGACTCAGGAAACCTTTTCCCTAGTCTGGGTTCAGTTCGGTCTCCTGTATGCCTGTCCCCCAATACTGCTTCTGTCAAGTCCTTCACAAAGTGGTTTGTGACAGGACAGGACAGTAATGATTCTGGTCTGCCCCTTATGGCTTTTTTGCATTTAGTTCCCGATTATCATTCGTCCCTCAAGATGACCATGTCTGACATTCAGTTTAGCCTGGACATTCTCCATCAAGGTCCGGCTCGGCATCCCATTTAAACAACTTGTCACTCTAGGCCTGAAGATTGAGAGGAAAAACTTACAAGGAGCTAGGCTACACAGCTCCTGTGATTGGCATGATGGGGAACTTGTGTCTCTCTTTTTCCTCCAAAGGGTATTATTGAATCTGGAGAAAACTTTGGTTCTGGCGTCATTCAAAACATATATAGTACTATTCAATATAATTACCTGTTCTACTGCAGTTCCTTTGAGAAGAATACTATCCAGTAAAATTTGGCTGTTCTACTGCAGTTCCTTTCAGATAGATGGATAAAGGACTGCAACCAGCCACCTTACAAGTGGAGGTTTTGGCATTGGGCACACTCTTGGTGATGGATTCAGGGGAATCGGATTCATATACTGTACCTTTGTCTGTAGGTTTCTAAAGACAGCAATATTAGGATGCCTTCCAAGCCACCAAAGCTACCGCCTTGGAGTCTTAATCTGGTTCTCAAGGCTGTGACCAAGGCCCCCTTAGAGCCTATCAAGAAGATATCCATCACGCCTCTCAAAATAAAGGTCAGCTTTTTTCTCATAGCTATTGTTTCAGTCAGGAGAATCAGCAGAATAAAAGCATTGCTTACCTAAGAGCCATACACTGTTTTTCATCAGGCACGAACAGTTCCAGGTTTTTTGCTAAAGCTATGCCTCCATTACATTACAAGCAAGGGTTCATTCTTCCTTTCTGCTGCCCACTGTCCAAGCAATAAGGAAGAGGAATTGCATCCACTAGCCTTGGGAGGTGTGATAGAAACTGGAGACATGGAGGTTGAGGGCCGATGGGGACTGCGAGTACAAACCCAGTCTGACCCTGACGGAAATGTATATTAAGAGACAGGAAGCTATTTGCAAACGTTAAGTTCGTTCATGTCAGCTACAGCCCAAAATTATGGGTAACAAGGATTCAAAAGGATCTATAGCCAGATAGATTCTTTCAGCCACTTCCATGGCTTGTGATCAGGCTGGAGTAACTTGCCTGGCCCAGGGAGAGCCCACTTCACCAGAGCAGTGGCCCCTTGTGGGTGTACTTCGAGAAGCATCGACAGCGCAGTTATGCAGAGCGGCCACTTGATAATTCATTCACACATTTTCAAAATTTTATTCGCTGGAAGTGATGCCCTAGGATGAGGCATCCTTTGGCCACAGAGTGCTTCAAGCGGTGGTGGATCCTTAAGGGCTCCTGACATTCTTCCCACCTGGGACATCTGGGGACGTACTGCTTTTGTATATCCTAGGAGTAAGGAAGCCCGGAGACCAGCTTAGGAGAGAGAGAAATCGAAATTTAAATACCTGTAAATTGTCTTTCTCCGACGGCTGGTCTCCGGGCTCCGGATTCCTTCCCAGAATGTATATAGTTGGCTGGCCTCACGGCCATGTATGCGTTAAGTCTTGTTTTCTGTTTCCAAGTTCTTGTAGTATTGCCACATTGAACAGCTTTAGGAAGAACTGAGGGAGACAGGAACTGGAGGGTCGGATGTCCCCTGCTGCAGAGGTCTGATTCCTGCCTGTTGATCAGTATCAGGCGGTACAGCCCAGGAATAAGGAAGCTCGGAGACCAGCCGTCGGAAAAAGAAAATTTACAGGTATTTAAATTTCGATTTTCCGAAGAATGGGTCCAGACAAAATATGTACAGGAGGGGGCTTATAGGATACCCCTGCCTGATCCCTACCTTCAAAGAAAGGCAAGTTCCCAAATGCCGGTTCACAAGGGGGATCAGCGTGGTCGAATTGTAGATCATACGTAGCCAATCACAGAATAAATCAAGAGATACCATAGTGCCTAAGGACAGCATACAGATAGGGGTGTGACACCCTATCGAATGCCTTTTCTTGATCAAGCATCATAAGAAAACCTCAGAGTCCTGTAAGGTCCCCCCCTCCCCCCGTAAACAATTCCCTCACAAGGATCAAATTGTCGATCATGTGTCAGGCAAGGATGGCACACGTCTGGACTGGAGAAGTGACAGACCGAGCCACTTCAGCTAGGCAAGCATTCAGTATCATCATCCAGAAGTATAAGATCCGTGTTCAAAAGACACAGTGGTCTCCAGTTGCTAAGATCAGTGAAAGAACCCTTCTTACACAACAAGATCTGGAGAGCTTCTGACATGGAACATGGCGTGACTCTCTGCCACCTGCTTATTGTTATATTGTATAATATTTGTGTTATAAATAAAATGTGTATGGTATATGACTGCCTGCTTAGGGATGGTAGTCAGTATAAGGAGACTTGACCTTTGACCTCAAAAGTGCCAGTGTGAGGAAACAGCAGGATGTGATAAACAAACCAGTGAAACCACTAATTAAAGCCTTCATTCCAGAGGGACAGTTTATTACCCCTTATAACCTGCTCTTGCTTTTGAAGCTGGGAACTAAATATGAATGTTATGACCCTAGCAGGAAGGGAAGTACATTTGGCTGATCCTTTGTGGTTTTCTCACCTAGCAGAGAACTAGTGACAGATTGTGGGGCTGTAATACATAAAAAGGGAATGTTTTGCTCAGAGACTCATATTTTGGGAAATTGCTAGTTGCTGATTTTCACAGTAATAACCTACATCCTTGTGAATATCCATACTCAGATTATAGATTTCACAGATCTAACAGTGACCTCATGGGTGACATCACCAGGAGGTGGGGAAAACTGACTTTTGAATATGGCCTGCATCTGACAAGTTGTGGCAGAGGGACTCCCTGAAAATCAAAGACTCACTTAGTCTGTGGACTGGTAACTAGGCACTTTAGAAAGATAATTAATCTGGAACTTTTAAGTATTTGTGGTAGGCGTATTTGTGTTCTGTAACTTCCCATTTATTTTATGTGACTGTACGTTATTGATATATTTGTTCTGTGTTTGATATTTTATCTATTTTTCAATTTTTAGTAAACAATATTTTCCTTGAAATACTGCCCTTGTCTACCGTATTCCTGAAGAGAATATAAATCTGAGCCCGTTAACTGGGTGCACTAGCATAAGGTTCACATGTGACCCCTAGGACTTGAGGCGAGTAGGTGATTCGGACCCAAAACAGACAGGAGGGTTACCCTTTCTGTCCCTTGTTCACACTATCGCACTTCGAGGTTGGCACTGTGGGAGCAGAGGGCCTGACCTGCGGACCGCGCTTGTGACAGATTTGTGACAGATTTGGTTGGCAGCGGTGTGATTTGAAAGTATTTGGTAACACAAGCATTAACAGTCCAGTGTGTCAGATTAATACTGTACAGCTCACATGCAGAATAAGGCAGTGACTTTTAAAAAGTAAACAGAACTATATCATTGTGCTGACAATCTAAGTTCCTACCTGTTTTATTTTTTATTCGGGTGCAAGTTAGTGTAGCCATAGTTAGGGAAGAAGATGGCTTCCAACTACAGCGAACACACTGCAGACTACCTGAGGCAGTTGTGCCAAGAGAGAGGAATCCAGCATGAGGGCAGAACTAAAAAGCACCTCGTAGAGGCTCTTGTGGCAGCTGATGCCCAAAGCCTCGAGTCACAGTCTGTGACTGAAAAGGACCGAATCTTGGGCATGGAGGACCCAGGGTCCAGTGCAGTGTCCAGATCCAGTGAGGAGGACAGCAGGGCCAGTGCAAGCCAAAGGCCACAGCAGCAGGGGAAGGTCACCAGCATTCTGGAGCCAGAAGAGATCAGGCTGAAGATGGAGTTGCGGAAGAAGGAGCTGGAATTTGAGCAGAAGTTCCAGCTGCAAATGGAAAGAGAGAAGCTGGAGCAGCTTTAGCGAGAGGCAGAGGAAAGAGAGAGACAGCTTCAGTGAGATGTTGAGTGAGAAGAGCATGATGGCCAGAGGCTACTTACTGGAAAAGCTCGGGATGCATTGGGTCAAGTTGGACAATGAGGACAGTAATGATTACAGTAAACGTAAAGCTGCACTTTAAAAAAAAAAAAAAAATTAGCTAACAGCAGAGGCATGCAGAGTTAAATTCCGTAAGCTCAGGAGAAGCCCTGACATGAGCTATGAGGAGCTAGCCACTAAACAATGTCAGTTTTTAAAACATTGGTGGGAAAGAATTGAAGCAGACTCTGTAGAAAAAATTAAAAATGCTGTACTGTTAGAGCAGTTTGTTTGGGCATGTCCAGCAGAGCTGAAGACCTGGCTGGAGAACTGAGATCCAAAAACAGTGCAAGAAGCTGCTGACCTCTCGGACCGCTGTGCCAGGAGCAGACCTGCTCTGAGATCGAAGGGGGTGGGCGTGGCAGCGCAGAAAGGGAAAAGCGCCCCTTCAGGGCAGTGAAAACCCTCCCTGCCTCCACCGAAACCAGGTAGCCCCAGTTACAAAGAAAAAATTTTCCTGAGAAAAGAAATGAATGTTGGGTTTGCAAAGAAACTGGACATATTGCAAGGCAGTGTCCCACAAGAACAAGCAGTGCACAGAGTAGTGCTAGGAAAAAAGTGGGTTGTTTGTGTGTCCCTGAAAGCATGCCAGTAAACATGAGGGAACACATGCACCCAGTCACTGTGAATGGTGTACAGACGTGTGGGTTAAGGGACACAAGGGCATCCCTGACTTTGGTAAAAGGGGATTTGGTAGAGCCTGTTCAGCTTATACCCAATCAGTTTGTAAGTGTACGGGGATTCACTGGGGAGGAGAAAACATTGCCACTCACTAGTGTCCTCCTAGACTGGGGTGAAACAGGAGGGACTGTGCAAAAGGTTGCCGTAGCCGAGACTTTGGCTATCGATGTAATTATTGGCAACAGTATCAAACGGGATGGTGTGTGCAGTTACCCGCAGCCAATCGGCAAAGGAAAATTGTAGTTCCCTGGACCCCATAGAAGCTCCTGTGGAAACATCTGGGAGGCTGGTTCCCCAGCTTGTCTCCTGATATGGAGAATAATGAAAGGGGTGTAGAAATTCCCCAGGCAGCAGTTAACAGAACAGCTACGGAGGGTTACTCTGAAATGGAAGGTGTGACCCATAGAGGGTTAGGGATGGCAGTGATCCTGAATGCCCTGACACTAGAGCTAGGAACCCTAGTACAGAAACTGAAGGGGACCTGTCCCATGCCTTGGGAATGTGTAAGGAGTTTGCAGTTGCTCAGAAAAATGACCCTAGTCTAGAGAAGCTGAGGGCTTGGGCAGACTCTGACGGAGATCAGGGAGGTGATGGGGAAACATAAAGTTTATTGGGAAAATGGATTGATGTATATGCAGGATGCTAAGACAGAGGGAGGGTGATGGGCAGGCATCTTGTCGTTCCCCAGGGGTACCGTGAGCAGTTGCTGAAGATTGCACACTATATTCCCATGTCTGGCCATCTGGGAATCGCACGCACTACGCAGTGGTTGGCCAAGAATTTCTGTTGGCCCAACTTCACCCAGTAGGTGAAGGAGTATTGCAGGTCTTGTCACCAGTGCCAAGAAATAGGGAAGGCAGGTAACAAAACCCAAGCCACCCTAATTCCCTTACCTATAGTGGAGGAGCCATTCCAGAGGGTGGGAATGGATATTATGGGGCCTTTAAATACCCCCATAAAAGGTTCATCCTGACTGTGGTGGATTATGCAACCCGGTACCCAGAGGCAGTCGCCCTATCCTCACAGAGGACAGACAAAGTGGCAGATACCTTGCTAGGGATTTTCTCCTGTGTTGGGCTTTTGCAGGAGGTTATCACCGATCGAGGGGTTCCTTCATGTTGGACCTGATGAAATGTTTGTGGGAGAAGTGTTGGGTGGTGCAGAGATGCACGACACCTTATCACCCACAAGCCAATGGGCTAGTGGAAAGATTTAACAGTACCCTTAAGTCAATGCTCCAAGCATTTGCTAAACAGCATGGGAGGGACTGGGAGAAATACCTTCCCCACTTGTTGTTTGCATACACGGTGGTGCCCCGAGAGTTGACAAGGTTTTCCCCCTTCAAGCTCTTGTATGGACGTAGGGTACGTGGGCTCTTAGACTTGATCCGGGGGATTGGGAAGGAAGCACGCCACCCAGGCAACTCCCATAGTGGATTATGTCCTTAGGTTTACGGAAAGGCTGAAGGAGCTTACGGGGGCAGCCCAGAGCAACCTGGTAGCTGCCCAACAAAACAGAAGGTGTGGTATGGCCGCAGAGCCAGAGCTCGCTCGTACACTGTGGGTCAGGAAGTCATGGTCTTAATCCCGGTCCGGAAAGACAAGCTGTAGGCTGAGTGTGCAGGACCGTACAAAGTAGACAAACAGAAAAATGATGTAAACTACATTATAGAGCTACAGTACATGATAGGAGACATACACAAAGAATGTACCATGTCAGCATGATGAAGTCATATGCTAATAGGGCTGACATGGTGTTCGCAGTGTGTAGTCCTGGGGAGGGGATGGACGAAGGAGACCCCCTTATGAACTGGCTGGAAGAAAGCAAGAGGGAGTCCTCTGTGGATGCAATTAAAATGTCACCCCAGTTGGCCCCAGACCAGATCCAGCAAGTAAGGGAGGGTTTAGCGGACTTTGCCCCACTGTTTAGTGCCAAGCCTGGACTAACCCCCTTAGCGACACACGACGTTGAGATGGGGAAGCAGGCGCCCATACGACAGACAGCACATTGGGTGTCAGAGGCTGTCCAAACGGACATTAGGAGGGAGGTGGTGGAAATGCTGGATTTTGTGGTAATCCAGAAATCCCACAGCCCCCGGGCCTCACCCGTAGTCCTTGTTCCCAAGCCAGATGCCTCTACTTGTTTTTGTGTATACTGTCATGGACTCAGTGCAGTCACAAAGTCAGACGCCCACCCAGTGCCACGGACGGATGAACTCCTGGACAAGTTAGGAGGGGCGACATACCTTACAACTATTGACCTAACAAAAGGGTATTGGCAGGTAGAGTTAACTGCCAGAGCTAGGGAGAGGTTGGCCTTCATCAATTCGATAGGGTTATTTGAATTTAATGCCTTTCGGAATGAAGAATGCCTCGGCCACTTTCCAAAGGTTGGTGAACCAGATGTTAAATGGTGCTGAGGAGTACGCCGTGGCATACCTGGATGACATTGCCATCTTTAGTGCCAGCTAGGAGGAACACCTGTCCCACCTTAGGGAAGTACTGGGCAGGATACAGAGGGCCGGACTCACTGTAAAAGCTGAGAAGTGCCAGGTGGCCATAGCTGAGGTGGCATACCATGGGCACGTTGTAGGCCGGGGACAGCTCTGTCCTAACCAAGTGAAAGTAGAGGCAATCAAGGCATGGCTCAGACCAGAAGCACAGAAGCAGGTCAGGCATTTTCTAGGGACAGCAGGGTACTATAGGACATTTGTACTAAATTACAGTGCCTTGGCCGCTCCCCTATCTGGTCTATTAAAGAAAATTACCTGGGAACCAGCCTATGAACAGCCTTTACAAGACTAAAGGAGGCACTGTGCAGCACTCCTGTATTGACAAGTCCAGACTATAGCAGACCCTTTGTAGTCCAGACTGACGCCTCAGATGTGGGTATTGGGGCAGTGCTGAGTCAGAAGTCCAACCAAGGGAAAGATCATCCCATAGTGTACCTCAGTAAAAAGTTATTTCCCAGGGAGCAGGCATACTGAACTGTAGAAAAAGAATGTCTTGCCATGGTGTGGGTCCTAAAGAAGTTAGAGCCATACCTATATGGGCAGCATTTTGAGGTACAAACTGACCACAACCTCCTCGTTGGGCAGGCACAAATGGGTAAAACGAATGGTAGACTATTAAGATGGAGCTTTGCCTTGCAAGGGTATGACATGATGTTCTCATACAGGGCAGGCACAGCCAATAAAAATGCAGATGGACTGTCGCATCAGTTTGAGCAGTGAACTGACTTGGGGAGCTCATCCCATGCAGGGGATAGAGCCCCCAAATTCAGTCTAGGTGGGGAGGACTGTGACGCTCTGCCACCTGCTTATTGTTATATTGTATAATATTTGTGTTATAAGTAAAATGTGTATGGTATGTGACTTCCTGCTCAAGGATGGTAGTCAGTGTAAGGAGACTTGACCTTTGACCTCAAAAGTGTCAGTGTGAGGAAACAGCAGGATGTGATAACAGACCAGTGGAACCACTAATTAAAGCCTTCCTTCCAGAGGGACAGTTTATTACCCCTTTTAACCTGCTCCTGCTTTTGAAGCTGGGAACTAAATATGAATTTTATGACCCTTGCAGGAAGGGAAGTCATTTGGCTGATCCTTTGTGGTTTTCTCACCTAGCAGAGAATTAGTGACAGTGACAGATTGTGGGGCTATAGAACATCAAATGGAATGTTTTGCTCAAAGAGACTCATATTTTGGGAAATTGCTAGTTGCTGATTTTCACAGTAATAACCTACATCCTTGTGGCTATCCATACTTAGATTACAGACTTATCACAGATCTAATAGTGACCTCATGGGTGACATCACCAGGAGGTGGGGAAAACTGACTTTTGAATATGGCCTGCATCTGACAAGTTGTGGCAGAAGGACTCCCTGAAAATCAAAGATACACTTTGTCTGTGGACTGGTAACTAGACACTTTAGAAAGATAATTAATCTGGAACTTTTAATTATTTGAGGTAGGCGTATTTGTGTTCTGTAATTTTCCGTTTATTTTATGTGACTGTAAGTTTTTGATATATTTGTTCTGTGTTTGATATTTTACCTGTTTTACAATTTTTAGTAAACAATATTTTCCTTGAAATCCTGCCTGTGTCTTCTCAGTTTTCTTTTGCATGTGAATGCTGAACCAGTGTTTGAGTCTTACAGCTGTTAAGGGCTTGAATGTGTAACTAATCTTGCTAAAGGTAAGAATATACCTAGGTCTCATATTGAGTCATAAGGGTACATTTTGGAAATCTGGCTGGATGCTACTGGGTGAAAGATTGTACTGCATTCCCGAAGAGAATGTATATCTGAGCCTGTTAACTGGGTGCACTAGCATAAGGTTCACATTTGACCCCCAGGACTCGAGGCTAGTAGATGATTCGGACCCAAAACATACAGGAGGTTTACCCTGTCTGTCCCCTGTTTACACTATCGCACTTCGAGGTTGGCACTGTGGGAGCAGAGGGCATGACCTGCGGAGCACGTTTGTGACACATGGAAGAAGCCCTTCTGCCAGAATCCAGTTAAAAAGCTCCGTCAAAATTTCCACCATCTGGACACTGAAGGTTTTATAGAATTCAGAAGTCAGGCTGTCCAAACCCGGAACTCGATTTGTGTGCAAATGGGCTATGGTCCATTCCACCTCTTCCGGAGCGATGTCTCCCGTAAGACGGTCGAGATGTTCCTCAGGAATACAAGGAATCTCAACATGGGTAAGAAGAGTATCCATCGTACCGACGCAATTGGTTCATCCAAACTTGTTCTGCAAATACTCCTGAACCCCCATAACACAGAATCCCATTGTATAACAACTTGCCCTATTGCCGTACGTACCCCTGTAACCATTCTGTGCGTCACTCTATGGCGACAGCTGTCATAGTGGTCAGTCAACCCAGATGCCCCCCCATATGCCCGTCTGATGTTCCATGAACAAGGATTTACTCCTGTCATACTAGAGTGCCTTCATGCGGTTCTTGACCTGCGTAAGCTGTGCCAAATAATCCCCTCCCGTATCATTCTGTAGGGTAAGGAGATGCATGTACTGATGTCTCAGCCCCAGATACTCTAGGTACTGAGACCTCGTAGCTGCCCTGATTACACAAAGACACAATACCTTTAAATCATATTTAGTGTCCACCCACCAAAGGTTTGTAAATCCGATATGTGAATTAAATAAATAAATAAAATCGACATAAACGGGCCACCGATTGATGGGTTTGGAGGAATTCCTCTATTGCCCACCCATCGTACTGGTGCCTCAAAATTGTATTATTAAGTTTCCAGTATCCCCTTCCAGGATCAAGACAGGGTGTAACTCCAAATGAACCACTGAGTAGAAGATGATCTGAAACGTCAGTCGGAACCAACGTCATATGACTTGAACCAAATAAGTTGAAACAAAAAGAAAACCTGTTCGAGTGCAGCCAAATGATAAGTATGTCCCCCCAAGGGAAATTCCACTCGGTATGCATTCACCAAAGAGGCACCCCGCATGACATCACAAGGGCAGTGGTGTCGCAAAAGATTTTTGCAGTGTGTCCGCCTGATCAGAGGCAGACACCACACTATTAAAGTCCCCTCCCACACACTACACACCTGGAAATGTGTAAAAAAGGGCGAATAATATGGAATAGATCCACCCTGTCCTTTTTACCCTCGGGGGCATACACATTAATGACCTGGAGAGTTGTGTCCTGGCAGATGACATCCAGAAGAAGCACCCATCCTGGAACAATATAAACTAATCTTGCAATCTGCCAGGCATCGCCTGAAAATAAAATTCCCACCCCCTCACAGCGGTCAGTACCCACTGACCAAAAAGATGTACCCCAGCACGAATGTCTACCAGCCTGGTAAATATCATTGGTAGTGAGTAAACGGGTATCCTGAAGGAAAAGGACATCATAGTCTAAATCCCTAAGGGTCGTAAAAATGTTGCTCTCCTTGTCAGGGACTTCACGCTATTAGCATTCAAGGTGGCCAGATGAATCAAAGTTGCCATTAAAGACAGAGGAAGGAAAAGGAAAAAGACCAACAATCGTTAGACAAACAAAGACATGCATCAGGTACAGTCCATATTCGGATCCATCTTCAGGCGAGTCCCCTTCTTCTGTTTCTTCCTCACCTTGGCCTTGCCCGACATCTTAGAGACATCCTCTTCAGGATCCGTAGTAACTGAAGGATGTTCCAAAGCACAGGAGGAATACTCCCATCTTGGCGCTACGATCCTCCCCGTCCACCTCCATCAAGCTGGTGTATTTACTTCCCAGTGGGATTGCCAACTCCCCTTCCTCCACTTCTTGCTGTTTATATGAACGAAGAGACCTCTTTCTGTCAACCACTTTCATATCCTGTGTTGGAGGGGACATTGGTTCACTTGTACCAGGACAGTTCTGTTGTATTCCAGTCCCTTCGGGCGAAGCTCCACTCGACCCGGCACATCAGGAGCTGAAACCAAGGCTTCCTGTTGGGGCAGGAGAGTCCAAGGTGCAAGGAGTATCCCCTCCAAGAGTATAGGGTCCACAGGCTGTGCCTCAGGGTTCACATCTTCCAGTTCTACAGCATGAGCCATGGATGCAGCAAGCGCTCTCTGTTTCTGCTGTTGGTGTGCACTGTGAGCTTGCTGCAAAATATGATCCTGATTGTCCTCCACATCTCTCTGGTTATGCGTGGCCCAAGGCGTGTGTGAAAGGAATGTCCAGTATTGTCACATAAATTACAACACAAAGCATTGGCGCATTGTGCTTCCATATGCCCCCTTTCCGGACACAAGTTGCAGCACACCATGTCGCAAGCATTACTAAGATGTGCTTCAGAGCCACATTGAAAGCACGCCTTGGTTTGTCCTGGATAAATGCATTGTGCCTTATCTCTGCCGAGATAAAAGACACTGGGCAAATGCTGAAGACTGGTGGCCATGTGGCACAATTTAATCCTGAAGTGCTATTGCCCTGTCCAAAACAGCTCGATGTCCAAAACGGGCTCTGGTTCCCCCAGCACATCACAGCGTTGAGCCAACCAGTAATGCACATCTTGAACCTTTTCCCCTTCGTTCTTAAGCAGGACAGTCAGCATCCTTACTGGAGGCTTGGTGATGGGGACTGCCTGAAAGGGAGTCCATAGTGGAATGTCCTTACATTTGTCAGAATCAGACCAGAATTTATCCAAATACACTGGGGACTGGAAACTCAGATCAAAATATCCATCCATCGGGGCATGCAGTAAAGCATACAGTTCATGAGGTGTCACGAGCAGGGAGTCTCACAACAGGGCCTTCCCCACATAGGCCCTATCAGTCTTCTCTGCCAATCCCCATTTATAAAAGAGACTGACTGTATTACATCTCTGGGTAGGGGCAGGAGAGGTCGCGAAAGAGTCTGTTTTTCTGAATCAAGACCGATTACTGGCTGTCGACTGAGAGGCCTTCTCCGCCAACTGAGGATGAAAAGATGGAGCAGAAGCTTGAGGAGACTCCAAGTCCACCTTGTCAGCCCAAGACAAATCATGTGTCTGTCTGTTCCTGTTAGGGCCTTGTAGTCCCTGAGCTGTAGGAGACTTTACAGGAAGTGGCAAATCTGGCAGTCAGGGCAGTCCTCCAGAAGCCCGTCCCCTCATTAGTGCTTAGAGAATCGTAAACTCCCATAGAAGGGAGCACGGGGGAAACGCACCCAGTAGGCAGTTCCGGAGAAACCATATTGGTAGCAGTAGCAGCATGACGGGGGGGGGTTCTGACAAGGGCAGCACTCCTAAATCCCCTGGAGAGACTGATAGACCAGCGGCCAAAGAAAACCCAGCCACCTTCCCCACCTGAGCTATACCCCCAAGCCCGGGTTCCATAATATAACTGATCTCCCTAGGGTCCAAGGGGAGGTCAGTGTGCCATTGTCCAATGGGATCCTGTGTCCAGCTTGCGTCCAACAAAGCATGGACCAGGGACCACTGTTTAGGGAGAAAAAGATCTGTCTCCCCCGTTCCCTCGTACCAATGGGGAGGGAAAAGTCTAAAGTCCCACAAGAGGAAGGTCCACCCTCCAAAAGTACAGGCCCCAAAGTCTTCGGGTGATCATCACAACACCCAGCTCTTCCAGGAGTCTTTGACCCAGCAATATCCTGTCCTCCAGCCACCTCATTTCCAAACTGATACACCTCCTTCCTCTTCTGTGTTCCAGGTGCCTGTAACCCCACGTAAATAAATGTCGAAGGCAAAGCTTTCCGTATCTGAGTCATAGTAGATTAAATGTGAAGCTCATCTACCTCACCGAGCAGACACGATAGACCATGGGACCTATTCTACTGGCTTTTACTATGATACTATGATACATGTTGCTGAATATCTGCCACATTCATTAAGTGCGTATGCTACACCGGCCCGCGTGATACCTCCTCTTGGCTTGGGAGTGCTCCAGACCGCCCGTCCCATCTGTTACCCACTTCGGAGCCCCCAGTGATCCGCGAGGGGCTGGAGATTCACTGGAAAAAAAATCCTCCATCTCCAGTGCAGCGAATCCATTCACTGTGCCAACCGTACCTTTCCGATTCAGCTCTACGTGTGACACACCAGAGGAGCCCATGGCATGTCCAGGATTCCTCCAAGGTAACTCCTGCAGCACTGTAGTAATCTCCAAACAAAGTCCTTCTCAGGTAAAGTCTGTTGTAACTCCATATCGTTCTTCTTTTGCTCCAAGACAAGTGACACTACCTCCTCCATCACTCCAAATGGCCATAAGTCAAGCAGCAGCAGCTCCCCCTACAGCGCAGCAGCAGCAACTCCCTCTACAGCACAGTAGGGGAATTTCCCCAGTGCCTGGCCAGATTTCCCCCCATTCACTAAAAAAGTACAACCAACAGCTTAATCTGGTTCAAGGTCACTTGGCATTCATCTGTATCCCCTTCCCCCAGGTCATGCCTAAAAATAGGCAGAATTTGTCTAGTGCACTTACCCGGTCAACAAAAACTAAATGAATTGTTATACATATATATATATTTGTGCCCACCCCCACCTCCCACCTTAATTAAATAGGCTTTTGCTCCACCCACTAGTGCCTAGGGGCCCTCCCTATTCAAACCCTCTTGGGTACTCTCATTTTGGACCTTCCCTCTCGACCGCCCACTCTCGCTCTTCATGCTTCATCTCCCTCCCTCCACTGAACTACACTTTCTCTATACTGTTCCTTACTGCGCTCACCTCTCCCATTCATCTCCTTTCACCTCAACCCACCAGGACAGTCTGGTATCACTCCTTCCCTGCATTAACTCGCTTGCCACAACCCCTACCGCTAAAACATAATGGCCCTCCCCTCTCTGCCTTTTCGTCTGCTTATTTTCTCCTCTCTGGGACCCCTGTTCTACCTGCCTAGAGCCTGCTATCCCTCTTTTCCCCTGAGCTACCAGTTTGATAACATCTACCTGCACTCAGGCACAATTCTTTCTGGGCTGCGCCCTCCATATCCACCTACCACTAGGAAAGGCTGGCAACACCCTTGGAATCAAGACAGGGTGATATATGTTTGCCTGTTCCCACTCTCACCGCTGGCTCACATGACCTCTTTCTGGGACCATAGATTGCAACACTGTTTTCGCTCCCGTAAGAAACGGATGAATAAAAGCTCCATCAAACAGCTACGTTGGTGCACTTTGAAACTCCTGCTCCTTCTACTTCTACTGTCTGGCAATATTCATCCCAACCCTGGCCCCACAATCCCAAGCACAGACTACCTACAGAGTCACTCTGGGGCTCTCACCCTTGCAACGCTAAACATCTGTAGCCCCCTACCTATACTCGATGCCCTGCAAATATTTTCTGACCAACACAACCCTGATATTCTTGCGGTTGTCGAAACCTGGCTCACCAAAAATCCCTGATGGCAGTTACCCTGCCAGGCTGTAACGTCTTCAGATTTGATAGGAATGCTAAAAGAGGCGGTGTCTGTGCTGTTTACCTCAAAGACTCTCTCCTGGGCCACCATGCTGAATCCCTCGCCTCGGATACATCCACACAGATTCTACCTATTAGAATTGTACTGGGGCCCACAACAAAGCCCTGACTGTTGCTGCTGTATACATCCCTCCAAAAGAGCAAGGTAAAGGTCTCAACTCTGTCCTGGACCTCATCCGTTCCTAACCTCCGGGCTCTGAGACAGTCTTAATGGGCGATTTTAACATAAATTGGCTTGGACCAGATATGGGGGGCTACAAGGATGCCATCTCTGCAGTCAACCTTGCCCAGATGATCATCTCCCCCACCAGGCACAACTATAAGACTGGCACAAGCACCCTCCTGGGACTGAATCTTGCCTAGCCACCCATCTCACATTTTAAAAGTTTCCGTCCTTCCTGATACATTAAGTGACCACTCCCCAGTCATCTGTGAATGGTCAAACAGAAGGCAGTATAGCGCAGTGGTTTAAGGCTCTGAGCTACAAATCTGGTGACATCCAGCAGACCAGACCTGGGTTTGAATCCCACAGCTTCCACTTGTATACTGTGTGACCCTGAGCAAGTCACTTAACTTCCCTGTGCTCCCAGGTCACTCCTGTAAAAAAGCTTTCAGCTTAGTGTGCTACTCCTGGTTAAACAACTAAATAAAAAAACAAACAAACAAAAAAATTCAGCCTGCCACCCCGCAAACTAATCAACAGCAGAATCCTTCCACGTGGTCATTTGAAACACCTCAAATCCTGCCTCAGACAACAAGACTGATGCCCTATTTACTATGCGTTGGATGTCAGCTTGGCACTGGGCTTTTTCATCAACTCCTTCAGTGCAGCCTGTTACTCCTAGGCCCTCTTCAAATAGCGGAAAGTCAAAGGCCTTTGCAACCCACGGCTCTCTGCCGAGCTCCTAGCACAGCTAAAAGCAAGGGACTACCTCTGGCTTCGGGCTCGGGCCACAGGCAGACAAGTACAAATACAAAACTACAAACGTGCTCGTAATGACTGCACAAAATCAGTATGCCTGAAGAAAAATATGTACTACAAAGATGCTCTCACAAACACCTGGGGAAAGCGGAAATCATTCTGGGATAATCTCAAAGAAGTCACAGGGAAGCAGCCCAAAACATCACCTACCATGTTGGACGTTGATGGGACTATAACTCCTGACCCTTCCACTATAGCAAACATTTACAGTAACGTGTTCTGTGACCTCAGTAGTGTTCTTCCACCCAACTTCTTCGATGAAGACCATTCTCCAGCCCCCCCAGCTCCCCCACCCTCTTCTTCAAATTACACCCCTTTCTACTTCAAAGCAGTCAGGATGCACGAAGTCTGCAAATACATCAGTAAAGCAATTGCCAGATCAAGAACAAGTGGGGACTCACTCAAACCGCTGTCCCTTACTCTCGATGAAGTACTATCACCATTAACTAAGATTTTCAACCTCTCCCTCACCCTTGGTCAGTTCCCCGACAGATGGAAACCTGCCACCGCTACACCAGTTCACAAGAGCAGGGACAAGGCCCTTTATGTGAACTATAGGCCTATCTTCATACTACCCCCACCAAGGCCATTGAACGTATAGTAGCCGACCAGCTGACAGAATACCTGGACAAACGACATCCTATGCAAGCAACAATACGGTTTCAGAAAAGGCCACAGTACTACATCTGCCCTCCTAGAATTCACAGGAGCAATTCACCACTCCCTGGACAATAGTCATCTAACTAGGTTGGTCTTCGTAGACCTGACCAAGGCTTTTGATACCGTCCATCATCGAATACTAATTGCAGAACTGCTAAATGCTGGGGTCTCCACTGAGTCAACAACTTGGTTTAAGAGCCACCTGGAAAACCGTTCCCAAAGAGTGAAAATAGCTGATGTCCTCTCCGATGCAAGACCCGTACGCTCAGGAGTCCCTCAAGGATCCATTCTCGGGCCACATCTTTTCAGCCATTTTCTGAACTATTTTCCATAATCTTATCTTGATCAAATCCTTCTCTATGTGGACGACGCCGTCATGCACACCACCCATAAGGACCCCCACCTACTTCAAAACGAACTTCAGATTGGCTTCACCTCCATTGAAAAATGGTTTAGTAGACAAAAGCTGGTCCTCAACTACAAAGGTTTCACCCCCTCACAATTACAAACTGCCATGGTGCTGTACTCGAACAAGTTCAATCTTTTAAATATCTTGGAGTCACAATCAACAGCAACCTATCTTATGGCACCCACATTGATAACGTTGCCAAAGCTGCTGACACATGCATTGGCCTTCTTTACAGGCACAGGCAATGCCTCACCTCAGATGCCTTAAGGATCACAGGATAGAGCTCTGTGGTCTCACTAATCGACTATGGCCTGATTATTTGCGGCTTTGCTTCTGACACTGCCCTCAGGTGCTTATCCTTGTCCCTTAATAAAGCCTGCCATCTCTTTAACGGATCCCACCCTCTCACCCACACGTGTGATCTCTATGCCCAAACGGGGTGGCTCCAGCTTTCAAACCGTATCAAGTACCAAACTTGCATAATGGCTAAGAAAATTACGCTGGGCCTTGCACCTCCGGAGTCCAAGCTCTCCTCCATACAGCACGAAACCCACGCCTCGCCGGGGTTCTTAAACTCAACTACTGCACATCCCATGGTGCCACACCACACAGGGTCAATTCACTAAAAATATCACAAACAGATTAATCTAGTTCACGGTCATTTGGCATTCATCTGTATCCTTTTCCCTGGGTTGTGCCTGAAAATAGGCAGAGTCTGTCTAGTGCACTTACCTGGTCAACAAAAACTAAATAAATAAATAAAAGATCCTTTGCTCACCGAGCTCCCAGTTGGATAAATGGTCTCAACAATGGCATCTCCTCACTGCGAAAGCTAGGCCCGTTCAAAGCCAACCTTCACCTCCTCCTCTCTGCCTCTAGCTCCTATGACTGTCCTTCCTAATCTTCTCTCTCCTCCTAGCACTTACCTCTCATTCTCTTTCACATCCTACAACCACCTCTCCCTCCATCCCCACCCTTTATCCCCCCCCCCCATCTAATGCACTTTCTTTGAGGCCTGACAAAATGCCCATGGCTGCACCTAAACTTTTTGTGTCCTTTCCAAGCCTCGGCTAGTCCATCTACCCTGTACCTGCTCTGGTACCTGATTTCACTAAAATGTATGTATACAACTGCTTGTAAATGACTGTACACCTATTGTTCTGCCTTGTTATTCGGTTTTTTTGTCATGTTTTGTATTGTACCTTACCTGACATGGAACCTTTGTAAAAGAGCCTTGGCTCAGAGGTACTTGTAATCCTAGATTAAAAAAAAAAGTCTAAATAGTAGCAGTAAATATGAGCATAATCATTCCAAATATTATACCTGCCACATTCCAAAATTGTGTGTCCCTGCAACTTTCTGAGATTGTGTCCGTGCCGCATTCCAAAACTGCAAACTGGTGGTATTCTGAAATCTCAACATTCACTCACATTCTGAAATTGTGCTCAGCGTTGGCATTCTAAAGCCATGTTTGCTGCTGCATTCCAAACCCACTATCCTTTAGTATTTATTTATTTATGTTTGTTTGCTAGTTAACTTGGTAGGTAGAACAAGGAAACGCAGGTAAATCGTTGCGCAATCCAAAAGGGCAGACAAATAAGACGTCAAACCACTCGGTACGTTGCTGAGTGCAATATTTAATGGTGCATGGTTGAGGGCCAAAAGGTAACACAGGAAAAGAACCAAATTCCCCGGCGCTTTGAATCACATAGATTCTTCCTCAGGGTCCCCACGAGGAAGAATCTATGTGGGTCAAGATCTCAAGATTTTCCCTAACTTGGTAGGTACACTGGTCCCAGGGACCATTTTCAGGCAAGCCCTGCGCATCAAGATGACACATAATAGTGAACAGTAAAGAGACATATTTGATAAGAGAAAAAGAGCATGGAGCAATACAGCATGACTCGTTCATTACAGTAGATTACCCAGACAGGGGTGGCATACCAGTTAATAATTACAGTTGTACTACTTCAAAGATGCCGTTAACACGGCAGATTAGGAGAGCGACTCCCAACATAAATATAAATAAACGGTGTACTCAATAAATAAAAACAATGCACCCAGTGAACAGTAAATGCACTGATGGGTCCAACTGCGATTTAAAGGTTCAAGTCCCTTGCATTGGCACATTCTGAAAATGTGTTGCCCTGTATCCACCCATTTGTCAGCTTTCCTTTACGTAATATAGTTTTATGTAACTTGGGACAAATAAGTCCTATGAGTTTGGCTGGGAGTTCGGGAGTTGACATGGTTTATTTATTTATTTATTTATCTTTTGTTGACCAGGTAGCTACACTAGACAAGTTATATGCCTATTTTCAGGTACGACCTGGGAGAGTACAATGAAAAATACAGGTTCAAACAAGGTACATAACAAGAAGAGGGGCAATGTACAGAGTAACTCTTCTGTGAAACTCGCTTTTTTGAATAGGCAGTGAAATGAGGGGTACAAAATGTCTTGTAAATTTTAAACAGAGTAACTTAGATATCTTATTTTTGGCATGAGGCTGATGGGGATATGCTGATCCTTATTCTGAATTTATTGATGCTAGAAATTTGGACAGGCCTCTCTCTTTAATACATACACACCATTGTTATTAAAGAGCAGCTGGCACAGTAACAGTCTTTGGGAGAGGCAGCTCATGGCAAGTAGCTGCCTGCCCCAGTTAGACAATGACTATTAAGATATTGAACTTACTGTATGGACCCTTGGCACAACAGTTGGATTTCCGCTTGCGACGTCAGCGACCCGAGTTCGGGAGCGAGACCGGGAGCTGGAGGGCTGGCTGGGGGGAGAATGCTTGAATGTCCCAGGGACAGCTCGTCTTCTCCAGGGAGGGAGGAGGAGTAGCGACTCGGCGCTTGACTGGCCCCTGGCGGACGTCTGGAGCATAGCCAGTACCGAGCAGACACAGAGGGGGGGACGTCACGACATCAACGCTAGGCACCTTGATGTCTGGGCAAATGACATCTGTAGAAAAAAAGGAGTGAAATCTACCTCCAGCTCCATGGAGACAGAGCGCCGAGTATGGCCCCAATGTGCTCCCACTTGCCTGACTGCCTCGAGCCTGATGAGACAGTAAATTGTTTGGGGTGTTCCTGCCCACCTCATCCCTGCCCGGGGGGTAAACCGTGGCAGGATTGAGGAATGAGCCAGTACAGGTGAGCCGGGTAGTAGGGGTGAACTCCATTGGTGCCTCCTGATGATGTGGAGCTGGAAGGGACGCGGGCGAGATAAACAGAAATTACAAAAAAAAAAAAAGTCCTGTTACCTGGGTCTTACTTTCCTCATCAAGGCTCAGCTGCCAAGTAATACCTCAGCCGCGTTCACAAAACAACATTTTAATTATGCGAAGTAGGGAAGGGGTTGCAGTGTTATGCATAGGGTTACAATGCGATTGGGAGCACTAGTGGCGTTTGTAACTATTTGTGTACTTTGCAGGCATGTGTACATGCTCTTGGGGAATAGACAGCAAGTCCCAGAGTGTGCTTTGTGGGCAAAAACAGTTTGGTTTACTTATTTACTGGTTTACAGTTTGCTGTAGTATAGTAGATTATATCAGACTAATTTTGGTTAGTTGTTGGCTGACATCATCTTTTACTGCAAATCCCAGAATGCCCTGCAGCTGATATTAGAGCAGTTGGCAGCAGTGGGGGATTTAATGACCTGCAGTGCATATTAGAGCTTTGGTAATCTCTGATCAGATGTTTTCCAGGACTGCTTTCTCCAGGGGCTAGGTATAGTCTTCTGTGACTGTACGTAGCCTGTGGAGGGCAGTGGGACCAGCAAACAAAAGCTTATATAAACTCTGACATGCACTGCAAGCTATTGGATCTTCTCACTGCTGCATACTGCTCTGATGTCATCTGTAGGGTATTCCGGGATTTGTAGTAACAGATGTCTGCCCACAATTAAGTAAAATTAATTTGATACAGTCTACCAGGGTATGAAATTTGTAAGAAAAATATACATGCCCACGTGGGCATGTAGTAAGCAAATGTACATGCCCAAGAAACTATTTACATGCCACACCTTAGTTTACATAATTTTAAATGCCATCTTCACTGGACCAAGCATTTTCGCTTTCATCAACACTACTGCTGGGCCTGGGAGAAGCAACAATGCAGTGACACTGTTCACTCAGAGAATGTTTAATCTGTTGAACTTGTCTGTCTCATGACTGTCAATAATAAAGACGCCTCAAGAAAAACTGTGCGTTGTCTGATCAATAATAAATGCAACAAGAAAAAACTGTGTGTTGTCTTGTGTAATTCTTAAGGGTTTTTATTGCTCACAGTTATTTATGGTCTCAAGCCTTCAAACATCCTTTTTATTTAGATTTTAATTAGTCCACAGAGTAGCTTGTTAAAAAGCTTGTAATATATTTTTTATAACAAATCCTTGTATTTAGAATTCCAATAAAGTTGCAGAATAGCTTATTGAAAAGCTTTTAACAGACGCAGATCTTAACAGATCTATTTAGATTTTTGTCAGTATGTCCACAGACTAGAGTAGCTTTTTTAAAACATTTTTTCAACATTCTGTTGTATTCAGAATTTAGTCTGCATAGAGTTGCTTATTTAAAAGCTTTTAACAGACCTTTTTTTAACAGAACCTTGTATTTAGAATTTAGGTAGCCCCAGACTCCCACTCCCACAACAACAGAGTACTAATCTTGTAAATGTGCATATTACCTTTAATTGAGTTAATACCATAACAGATAATTTTTATTTGGATTTTTTTAAGTATTGACAAATGCTTGTTTATGTAAAAGTAATGGATTAGAGAACACACAATATACAGACTGTACAGAACTGAGTAGCTCCCATCAATTTTTTTTTCAAATAGCTACCTCCTCAACTCAAACAAGTTATTGCTAGGCTTAATTAGGTTTATGTTATGTAAGGTAAGCAGCAGTTAAGAGGTAGCATATGGTCCAGATTTTCATTTACAAACAGAAGAGCAGATTTTTCCTGGAAGTTCAACTACTAGGCAGAGACTGTCTGTGGCTGGTTAGACAGAATGGGGAGCACCACTGCAGACTTAAAACTCACTGGAAATGGCCACTGAGTCCCACACCCACTCCTCCATCACTGCTGCAGTCTAGTAAAGTTGCTTTAGTACTGCCACAGAGATTGAAGTTGCTAAGTTGATGTCTGTAATTAGAAATCCAAAAAGGACAGTACAGAATCAGTTAGTTTGGGACACTTTTGATCTATGTTGCCGGTTGTAATGTATTTCGAGAGCTCTCTTAGTTTTCCCTGCAGTGCTTCACCACAAGTCTGCAGCGTCCCCTATCCCTCCCATTACAGGTACAGACGTTTTTATTAGCTAGAAAATGAACAGAAAAAGCAGAGCAGACTTGGATTAGCCTCAGAGATAGATAGATACTTGCTTTGCTAGTTGCTTGCTACTTTTTATTTCTATGGTCTACTTTCAAATTACTTTTCTCTAGCCGATTTCTTTCCCTCCTGACTGGAAAGACCCTGCGATCTCACATACTCCTCTCCTCCCCCTATTTACTTATACTGCCCGTCTTTGTACTCACGTTGTTGTTTTTTTTTTTTTTAATAATTCGGCTCTTAAAATAACTTTTGGCTCTCTCGTTTTTTTTGGGGGTTCCATCAGCGTTTCAGGCTGCAGACAACCGCTTCTAACCACGACCTGTCTCCGTGAATGCAAGGCACAGAATGGGCGTACCATGGAGGTCCTCACCTCATGCCGACTGGAGTGGTGGGAGAATAATTAACATATCGGCACCTATTGGTGCGTGAACCTGCTGCAGTTTGCCTCCAGTGGTGACCGAGAACCCCTGAAGACTAGGCTGGCTGATCTCTGTGTCACTCAATATGTATGTGGGCACATCAGCCTACTCCTCTGCCTGCCTTTCCTCCATGTGTGAAGTCAGCTGACATCCAGAAGAGCACACTCCACGATTGGCTCTCAAGATGTCAGCTCTGCACCTAGCTCCTCAGACAGCTCCCCCACCCCAAGGGAAAGTGGCTGAAGTGCCAAAAAAAAACAGCAAAGTCTGAAGATGAGAAAAAAATGGAACCCTGATGAAATACCTTAGGTTCCCAAAGGGGCAGGCACTAAACAGCTGTACGTGTCCTGAAGCAAAAGTGCCTGTCCTGGGGCACCTAAGGTATAGGAATTTCACACACTGCAATCTACTATTCTGTAGTAAACAGTAAGTAAGCCAAAATGTTTTACCCACAAAGTGCGCACTGGGACTAGCCCCACACTTGAGTGTTGGGGCCCTTGGTGGCGACTGTCCCCCTTTAAGGTGGGTATATGCATGTAATACTACCCTCAACATTTTGTGGGTGGAGTTGAGGCAGGCGGGCGCTCGCAGGTGAGCTTTGGTTAGGAACAACGATTGAGGTTTATTATAAGTTTAATATCTAAATATTCACTGACCAAAAATGTTTTTAATGTAGCTGGATTTAGGTCCCGGGGCAGGGTAGGCAGCTACTTGCTATGAGTTACCTGCCGCAAGAGTGTCAGCTGCGCCGGGGGAAGGGGTTAGAGGATGACTGTCACTATGTACATCAGTATCATTAAAATATTTATATATAGGGCTGGATGGTGAGGAAGAATCAGTGAGTGACATATCTTTGTAAATCCAAATATGTAGGCCCGTGGAAATGAGCAGCTGTTATGGTGACAGTCTGGGAAACCAGAGCTCATATTGGGAGGAAGAGGAGGAGCAGGATTGGGAGGCCCAGGAGAAGCAAGTGGAAGGAGAGGAGGTGAATGAAGAAGAGGAGGAGGATGTGGAGCAGGAGGAAGAGGAAAGCTGGTGAGTGACTTGCATATTAATATAAATGACTGTTGTTAATGCTCTGTAACTGTACAGAACTGGCTGGGTATATAATAATAATAATAATATGCTTTATTTATTATGCGCCTTTCAGGCATCAAGGCACCATACAATATAAGAATAAAATCCAACAAATTCAGCCACATAATAAATACAGTTCAATAAATAGTACGTCCATAAGATTTTTCGCAAAGGAAAGATTTCAGAGCCTGTTTAAAACTCCCCACGGTCGCGCACTCCCTAATCTGACAGGGTAGAGAGTTCCAAAGGGAAGGGGCCGCAAACATAAAAGCATGGGCCCCAGCAGATTTTAAAGTCACCCTTGGAATCTCTAGCAACCCCTCGACGGCAGAACGGAGTGGTCTCACAGGGTGGTTAGGAATCAGGAGTTCTTTCAGGTAATCAGGGCCCAGTTCATGTAGAGCTTTAAAAGTCAGTAAGCCGACTTTGAAGGTGATCTGCCACTGAACTGGCAGCCAGTCCAGTTCCCGCAGCACCGGTGTAATATGGGAGGATCTAGGATTTCCCACCAACAACCGTGCTGCGGAATTCTGCACCAGCTGCAAACGTCGGATATCAACCCCCAGAAGCCCAAAGTAAAGCGAGTTGCAGTAGTCAAGGCGCGAGGTCACAAAGGCATGGATCAAAGTTGGCAGATCACCGGATGGAACAAGGTGCTTGATCCTGGCGATGTTTCTTAGATGGTAGAAAGATGTCTTAACCACGGCTGACACCTGAGGTCGAAGTGTCAGCCCAGCATCCAATATCACCCCCAGGTCTCGCACCTGTTCAGAGACCAGTAGCTCGACAGCCCCAAGACACAATCCAGATGGGGATACGGCCACTGGACCCCCTGTCCAGCGATCCGGATCCAAAACCAACACCTCCATCTTCCCTGAGTTCAACTTCAACCAACTGGACCTCAGCCAATCCTGGATTTCATTGAGGCAGCTATTAAATACTGAAACAGCTCCTTCCTGGTCGGGGCCAAAAGACAGGTATAGCTGGGTATGATCGGCATAGCAATGAAACTGCAGACCGTACCATCTCACAGTGTCTCCGAGGGGAAGCATATACACCGCAAACAATATGGGGGACAAAATAGAGCCCGGAGGAACCCCACAAGGCAGAGAGGTGGGATCGGAAGAAAAGACCCCCGAAACCACTCTCTGAGTTCTTCCAGTGAGGTATGAGGTGAACCATCTGAGAACAACCCCAGAAAGCCCACAAATATATCTCAAGCGCTCAAGAAGGACCCCATGGTCAACGGTGTCAGATGCTGAGGACAGGTCTAATAGTACCAGAATGGACCGTTTTCTCTGGTCTCTCGCCATTAGGAGATCATTGAGCACCCAAACCAGTGCACTCTCGGTACTGTGCCTCTTCCAAAAGCCTGATTGCAGAGGTTCATAGATGCTGTGGATGGTCAAATGGTTCTCCAACTGGGCTGCCACTACTTTCTCGATCACCTTCCCCACAAAGGGGAGGTTCGAGATAGGCGTGTAGTTGGCCAGACAGTCTGGGTCCAATCAAGCTTTCTTCAACAAGGGTGTCACCACCGCCTCTTTCAGGGAACAGGGATAGTCACCCAAGTCAAGGGAGCACCAGACTATCTGTGCTAGAACCGGGAAAATGACCTCCCCACAACCCAAAATAAGGGATGTAGGACCCGGATCTAAACTACAGCACGTAGGGCGCATCTCTAGGACAATACGCATAACATCTATGATTTCCAGGCGGTCAAAGGTACTCCAGGAAAACGGAGTGGTAGCGACCAAGTCCTGATCACTAACAGCTCGCATAGAATGTGTCAGAAGGATCTCTGACCTGATGTCCATCACCTTATCAGCAAAGAACTGAGCAAGCTCATCACTCTGTAATTGTGAAAATGCTCTTCGGAGCTGGAGACAGGTTGGGTTGCACAATCTGTCCACGGTTCTGAAGAGCTGAGCTGGTCGGTTCTAGGCGGCAGAAATTTCCCTGGACAGGAATTCTGCCTTTTTACAAGAAATTTCTGACTGATAGAATTGATAATGTTCTAGCAGTCTAAGATGATCGGCATCCAGGCCAGATTTCCGCCAACAACGTTCTAACCTGCGTCCTAGTCGCCACAACTCCCTCAAGGCCCCATCAAATCAAGGTGCCCGAGGTCGAAGGGAGAGAGGGCGCACAGCTAGCAGTGGAACCAGTGAACCAGAGGAGTGGCTATCTCTGCAAAGCAGTGTGCAAAAGATGGAGATTAATGCCCAAGAGGTGGATAGGCAGAAAAGATGAAAAATTCAGCAGAAGGGCAGACAGCAAGGAGAACCAGGGATAAAGGACAACCAAGGAAGGGGCTGGAGTAGAACAGTGAAACAGTCTAGGGAGGTCAAATCATGGAAAGCCATGTGTGCAAATGCCAGGAGCCTTAGCAACAAGATGGAAGATCTGGAGGCTGTCATGGTGCAGTCAGACCTGGACATTGTGGTCATCACTGAAACCTGGTGTAATGATAACAATGACTGGGAGATGGCCATACCTGGCTACAACATATTCAGAAGAGACAGAGCAGGCAGGAAGGGAGGAGGTGGCACTGTATGTGAAAAATGACATAAGGGCCACAGAGATCCAGGAGGAACAAAATGGGGAGAGATACTGTGGGTTAAGCTGGAAAGGAAAATGGGAACAGCCATCCGCACAGGTGTGGTCTATAGACCACCAGCCCAGGAGGAAGAAACAGATAGGAGCTGATGCTAGCCATCCAAGGATGGCAGACAAGAGTGAGGTAGTACTGGTTGGAGACTTCAATATTCCAGGCGTGGACTGGAGCATCCCAGCAGCAGCATCAACTCAGAGCAGATTTATCCTGACCTTCAGGGTGCCTTCCTTACAACTGGTCATGGAACCAACTCGGCAGAAGGCAATACTGACCTTGTGCTCACAAACAGGGACAGTGTGATGGGGGTAACAGTGGGGGAGCACCTGGGGAACAGTGACCACCAGTCATTGTGGTTTGAAATCACAGAAAGAGCAGAACCAAACCACACAAAAACACGTATCCTGGATTTTAGGGGGGCAGACTTTGGGAAAATGGGGAGATACTTGAAAGAGGCATTAAGGGGAATGGGACAGGAATCGGGTTGAGGAACAGTGGGCAGTATTTAAAATGGGGATTACAAGAACAACAGAATTATGCATTAAGCAGGTTAGCAAAAGGAAAAGGAAGAGGAGACCATTATGGTTTTCCAAAGAGGTAGCAAAGAAAGTGAAAGCCAAAAAGACTGCATTTAGGCAATACTAAAAGACACAGGCAGAAGGGGATAGGGAGAAGTACCTGGAGAAGCAAAGGGAGGCAGGGAGGTCAGAAGGGAAGCCAAGCTCAGACAGAAGAACACATTGCAAAATCAGTGGGTAGAGAAGACAAAACCTTTACAGGTTCATAAGTGAAAAAGAAAGACAAAGGAGGGATAGTGAGACTGAAGGGGAGGATGGGGGCGTGGAGGATGACAACAGTAAAGCTGACATATTGAACAGGTATTTCTGCTCAGTCTTTACTGAGGAAGAGAGAGGTAATGGGTCTGAAGGAGTACAAGGGTGAGAATGGTGCAGAAATGGACACAAGTCCCTTTACACGAAAGAGTCCCAAGGAACTGGAAGTAATAAGAGTTGATAAAGCAATGGGGCCAGATGGGGTGCACCCCAGGTCCTTAAAGAACTAAGAGGTGGTGGCTGAACCTCTGGCTATCCTGTTTAGCCTTAGCCGATCACTGGAAACAGGGGAGGCACCCAAAGACTGGAGGACAGCAGATGTAGTCCCCTTAAACAAAAGCGGGAACAAAGAGGAAGCAGGGAACTACAGACCAGTCAGCCTCACCTCGGTAGTGGGGAAGATCATGGAAGCACTACTGAAGGAGAGATTGGTGGAACATCTGGTTGTCAATGGACTACAGGACCCAAGGCAGCATGGTTTCACCAGGGGGAGGTCATGTCAGACCAACCTCATTGAATTTTTTGACTGGGTGACTAGGGAGGTGGATCGGGAGGGCAGTGGACATGGCCTGTCTGGACTTCAGCAAGGCCTTTGACACTGTGCCACATAGAAGACTATTATACAAACTGGGGAATATGGGTGTGGGCAGGACAGTAGTGTGGTGGGTAGGTAACTGGCTGGGTGGCAGGACACAGAGGGTGGTGGTAAATGGCTGTCACTCCACAGAGGAGGGTGACCAGTGGGGTACCACAGGGATCAGTGCTGGGACCGGTCCTATTCAACATCTTCATCAGTGACATTGCACAGGACCTAGAAGGCAGAATTTCACTGTTCGCTGATGACACAAAGCTCTGTAACAGAGTAGACACACCAGAGGGTTTAGACAGAATGAGAAGGGACCTGCAGAAACTTGAAGAATGGTTTGGGGTCAGGGGTTTGGCAGTTGAAATTCAATGCAAAGAAGTGCAAGATAATGCATATGGGGCACAAAACCCTGGCACAATATATCAGTTGGGGGTGAGGATATGGCATGCACCAAGCAGGAAAGGGATCTTGGGGTTATCATCTCTGATGACCTCAAGGTAGGGAAACAGTGTGACAAGGCAGCAGGTAAAGCAAATAGGGTGCTGGGATGTATAGGCAGGGCATCACCAGCAGGAAAGGAGGTCATAATTCGCTCATAAAAGACACTAGTGAGGCCCCACCTGGAGTAGAGGTACAGTTCTGGAGACCATACCTACGTAAGGACATAGACAGGGTAGAGAAGGTTCAGAGGGGCAACAAAGATGGCGATGGATTGCATCACAAGTCCTATGAAGACAGGTTGAAGGAACTGAACATGTACTCCCTGGAGGAGAGGAGGGAGAGAGGGGATATGATAGAGACATACAAGTATCTCACAGGGAGGAACAGGGTGCTGGAATACACTATTTTTAAGCGAAAAAGATGTTCCAGGACTAGAGGGCATGGGATGAAGTTGGAGGGAGGACGATTCAGAGGAAACATGAGGAAGAATTTCTTCACAGAACGGGTGGTGGACAAGTGGAACACCCTGCCAGAGGAAGTGGCTGAAACAATCACGGGATTTAAGAATGCATGGGATAGACATAAAGGAATTCTGGAGGTCAGGGGTAAGGGGCAACAGACTTCTAGGAAAACATAAACTGAACTTCCAAGCTCAAATGGGCAGACTAGGTGGGCCATAGGCCCTTATCTGCCGACACTGTCTATGTATCTATGAACTGGAGCAACAGAATCCAGGGCAGAGGTGATGGCGTTATTATAGGCCAAAACCAATGCCTCTGGATCATTGCAGTGCACAGGAAATTGTGATAGGTCAAGGACTGCAGTAAGATCATCGGAAGTAATATTCCGCAAAGGGCGTTACTTGACCTTCTCCACAGGGGTCGGCCTACAAGGTGGGATGCCAAAATTGAATCTCACAGTGTAGTGGTCGGACCATCCGACTGGTTCCACCCCCACGTCAGAGGCCTCGATCCCCAGAAGGAAGACCAGATCAAGGGAATGGCCACCTTTATGTGTAGCAGTGGTAACCACCTGTGTTCGGCCCAGTGAATCCATCTGCTGGAGGAAGTGTTGTCCAAATTGCGAGAGTTTATCGTTAATCCAGGTATCAGTGTCCTTTGTGTACAGTAGTTAGTTCAGGAGACGTGTGCCTATCCAATGTGTGTCCACAAAATGCCCCCAACATTGTAAATTATACTGAAAAAGATCCCCCTGAGCCAGTCAAAATGCAGAGCTACTGTCCCATAATTCTGCGATAAGTGGATAGTGAATGCAGTAATGGGACTGCATTGTGTTGGCTGTTGTAAGACTGTAGCGCTACAGGGTGTCTTTGAGAAACTGTCGAGCATTTTCAGATGTGTCTCAGATGCGCTGTAGCACTAGAGACAGAGAGAAAGTGATTTTGGCGCTCTAATTTAAAATGTTCCTGTTTTTCTTCCAGTAACGCTGATGGTATAGTGGGTTGTGGTTTTACTCGGTAATAACTGGACCAGGATGTTAATAAATTCACGCTGCTCTGGTTATTATCTTATAATTACTGGTGAACCTATTTATCAACAACCTGATTGAGTAGTTTCAAATGCCGTAATAACCCAAAATCCGGTTATTACGGCGTTCGCAAAACAACTTTCACTTTCCACCACTTTTGTGGCTCACTGTAGTGTGACCGAGTGGTGTTTGCTGTTGTAGAGAATATCCCAGAAAATGCAGAGAAGGAGCAATGTTGAGTGTAAAAAAAAGAAAAAAAACAAGAAAGCTGTATTGTTTAAGATCACGTTTCTTAGTTTTGAACGAAAGAAGCCGCCTAGTGTACAGCAAGGAGAGCGAGTGACTCAGCGGCTTCAGCAGACTCGACGCAAGCATAAGCGAGTGTTCCTGTGGCAACACTCGCTAACAGCACAGCAGGATTCCAGCCTTTAAAAATATATACTGATCTCAGAAAGCTCAGTATTTTGCCCTTAAAAGGCCAGATCTCAGAAAGCTCAATAGTTTGCCCTTATAGGGCCAGCTTCGCCTTAGCAATACAAAGTTCAGTATTATGCCCTGCACAGTTCATCGTGAGCTTCAGCACAGAGAATCTGGAAACCTCCGGGGGCCAAGAGAGTAGGCCCCTTTTTTACAATGCCGCGGCTGCTTGCCCCCACTCCTAATCACCTCGATGGTCTGCTGCTGCTTGCCCCCATTACTAATCACCTTGATGGTCCGCTTGGCTGAAAATGTGAGGGGGCCACGCTTCTAATCTCTTTAGCCAGGTCGCTGGCCTAATATGTTAGAAGGCAGCGTCTGTGAATGTCAAGGCCTCGGAAGAGGCAACCCCTTCCTCGACTCAGAATTATAGCCACAGACAGTCAGGCCTGAGCAAGTGGCATCCTCCAGGTGTGGCAGCAGCAGCCACTGGGAGATCCAACAGTCCGCAGCCTCTATCTGGTCTCCAGGCTTCTTCGACAGATAAGGCCATTGCTCTGGCCCCTGCATGGTTCACGGGCAACCGCCGGGGGCACCAGATAGATATGAGTAAGAGGATCTCATCCCCGTCGTCACCCACAGGGCAGTAGTGTCCTCACATTGCTCTGATACCCAGTAGACTCGCTGTCCAGAGTCTTGGACCTGTAGGGCCCACTCTTTTTCTTAAACAAGGTCATAGTCAAGATTCACCTCGGATCTTCCCCAGAGGCTCCCACCCAAATGATACAGGTTTTCACTGGGCAGCTGCCAACAGACCGGCCTCAGCCTTCCATATTCCTTCAGCCATAGGGAACTTCTAAAGGAGGAATGGCAAGGTCCAGGACGCACCTATCCGGTGGCCAGTGGCTCTCCAAGCTTTCTAAGAATTTGGCAAGAAACAATCAGAAAAGTGGTCAGACTGCTCCTGAATCGATCCTCCAATTTTAAACCTAACCAAGAAGTTGATCATCCCGGCTGAAGGACAGACTTCTCTCAGGGACCCAGGGCATGGGAAAGCAGGTGCCTCTCTCAGCATCAACAATGTCTCAAGGTGGCATCCGCCAATACTCTCTGCCTAAGCCACTCTGTGCGGCGCCCCAGTTTTAGCCTTTCCATTTCCTAGGGTCCCAGTGTGGAACAGGCCTATCTTACGTCAACTACAGTTCTTGGGTCTGGATTCGGCTTATGCAGTAGATGTACAAGAGAAGGCGGTCAGATGCGCAGGTTGCACCATGTTTCTTCTCACCTCGCCTTGCTGCAACCTCTGGCCTCGGGCCTGGCAAGCAGTCGCCTCTGTAAGAGCCAGTTGGTTATCGTACCCAATGAAGGTAATCTCCATTTTGGCTCAGCCATGAAGGAGGCAGTGAGGGATTGTGGGGAGATGGCCAAGCAAGATGCACATGGAAGTTCAAGAGGCGGGGACGAATCTTCAGGCCCTAGATGCCTTTCTTCATTACCAAGATTACCTTAAGGGTTAAAACACTAATGTCTTGGAGGGAAAACAAGAACATGCTATCTAGGCACATCCTCCAGTAGGGGGCAGGTTTTTAATAAACTCTCCATGAATGGGCCCAAACCGAGTCGGACAGAGGGATCACAGACATTACCAGCATGGGTTACCTAACCCAAGCCCCCCCCTTCGCTGGCAACCCATCTGAAAGACAGACAACGCTACAGGCCATTACAGATTTTCAGCAGTTGGAGTTTTTTTCTTCCCATTCTTCATGTACCAAAATGCACAGGGGGACTCAGGCCAGTCCTAGATCTCAAATTCTCGAACAGTTTGTTCGCAGCAGACCCTTCAAGGTGGAAACCTTGTCATCAGTCATCAGGGGTTGCAAAAGGGGGATTTTTTCCGGCACCCATAAATCTGCAAGATTCCTATTTACATATTCCCACCGAGTAATGGCACACTCTCTATCCCAGGTTAAGAGTGGGAGAGCAGTACTTCCGATTCAAACTCTGCCATCGTGGTCTTTCTCAGACCCACGGACAGTACTTAAGGTGCTAATAGTGGTCATAGCCCGCTTAAAGGCCCCACAGCTCAACCAAGCATTACAAGCAGTGGCAGAGGTAGTCGGGTGCCCGACGGCACGTGTTTTTATCATCAACTGGAGAAAGAGTTCCCTAATTCCAAACCAGACCTTGATCCTCCTGGGGGGGGGCACACATCAGGACTCAAGGTTTCTCCCCCCGAAAACTAAATTTTGGGGATCTGCTAAAACTCACTAAGGAGTTTCACAAGCTCCTCAGCTGCCTGCTTATTTTTTCACACAGCTCATTGAGTCGGATTAAACCCTCACTCAAGTGGTGGTCCCGGAGGTCAGAGGTCATGAAGGGCCGCAAGTTGGGCCATCCACACTAAGTCTGAAACCCAACTGATTCAAGCTTCAGGAGCTGGGGAGGGCTCACCTGCATCAGCTGTTGGCACTGGGCAGGGGGTCGCTGTTAGACACAAGGCACAGCATAAATATCCCTGAGATGTGAACAATAGGCCATGGCCAGAGGCACTCTGAACAGCAATTCCTCAATCAGGATAGCCTGCTTCCAACTGACAATCTGTCAACACTGACATACACTGAACTTCAGGGCGATGCAAGAAGCTTAAAGATGCTGAAGGAATCCCCTCTCTTTCAGTGGGTTGAGCACCACTGAGCGATGTGTATACCAGGACAGGAAAATGCCACAGAAGAATGACTCGGTCGCAGGGTTGGCCGACCAAGGGAATAGCAGCTGAAGGGCAGTGCCTCCCACATCCAGACAGAACAGTGGGGCAATACTCAAACAGATCTTTTTGCCTTCTGGCAGAGCTCCAAGGCAAAGCAGTTCTGTTCCCTGGTCAAGGACGAACCAGAGGTGGCTCAGGACACTTTTTCCCCATAAACTGGGATATGTTCAGTCTCCTGTATGCCTTTTCTCCAATACTGCCTCTATCAGGAGTTCTCCAAAAAGTGGCTTTGGACAGGACAGTCATGATTCTAGTCTGTCCCTTATGACCTTTCCGCACTTAGTTGTTTATCATTCATTGGTCAAGGCGACCACCTCTAACATTCAGGTTCAGCCCGGACATTCTCCTTCAAAGTCCGGTTCTGCATCCCATGTCAACAACTTGTCTCTCTAGTCCTGGAGATGGAGTGGAAAAACTGTTAAGGAGCTATGCTACAGAGCTCCTGTTATTGACATGATGGGAAACTTCATTCACTCCAAACTGCATTGTAAAATCCGGAGGAAAATTTTGGTTTTGGCTTCATTCTAGTCACATATAGAGCGACCCAATATAATTGCCTGTACTACTGCAGTTCCTTTACGATAGATGGACAAAAGACTGCAACCAGCCCCTTTACAAGTTGGAATTTCTGCACTGGGGGCACTCTTAATGGACTTTGGGGAATTGTTGGGCTCATACCCCCATGTCTGGTGGTTCTAAGGGCAGCAACATTAAAACGTATTCCTTTACACCAAAGCTACCACCTTGGAGTATTAATATGGTTCTCAAGGCCGTGACCAGGGTTCCCTTTAGAGCCTCCTAAGGCGTCCATCATGCATCTCAAAATAAAGGTTGCCCTTTTTCCCAAAGCTATTGCTTCAGCCAGGAGTATTGGCAAACTAAGACCATTGCTTTCCCAAGAGCTGTACACTTGTTCATCAGGCTAGAACAGTTCCAGTTTTTGTTTGGCAAAAGTTATGTTTCCCCTCCATTACAATCAAGGGCTCATTCTTCCTTTCTTCTGCCCACTCTAAAAGCAATAAGAAAGGAAAATTTCATACACTAGACCTGGAAAGAGTGAGGAAAATGTACATTAAGAGAGAGGAAGCTATTTGCAGAACTTCAAGTTTGTTCATGCCAGCCACAGGCAAAAATTTTGGGTAGCAAGGATTTGTTAGGCTCTGTAGCCAGACGGATTCTATCCGTCACCTCCACGGCTTATGATCAGACCGGAGTAACATTCCTGATCCAGTGAGAGCACATGGCCCCTTCGTCGGCATAATTCAGAGAAGCATCGACAGCACTCTTATGCTGAGTGGCCATTTGATCATCCATTCACACATTTAAAAAAAAAAAAAAGGTGTTTTTCACTGGAGGTGATGTCATCGTCGGAGGCATCCTTTGGCCGCAGAATGCTTTAAGCGATGGGGAATCCTTCAGGGCTCTTGACATTCTTCCCACCCGGGACATCTGGGGACATACTGCATTTGTATATCCCAGGAGTAAGGAAGCCCGGAGACCAGCTTAGGAGAGAGAAATCAAAATTTAAATACCTGTAAATTTTCTTTCTTCGACGGCTGGTCTCCGAGCTTCAGATTCCCTCCCAGAACGTATATAGTTGGCTGGCCTCATGGCCATATAGGCCTTAAAATTCTTGTTTTTTGTTTCCAAGTTCTTGTAGTATTGCCATTTTGGACTGCTTTAGGAAGAACTGAGGAAGACAGGAATCGAAGGGGTGGATGTCCCCTGCTGCAGAGGTCTGATTTCTGCCTACCTATCAGCATGAGGAGGTACAGCCCAGGAGTAAGGAAGCCCGGAGACCAGCCATCGGAGAAAGAAAATGTACAGGTATTTAAATTTCGATGTTTCAAGCCCCAGAAAGTCTTACTGTATTGTAACAAATGCAGTATGGTCTCACCATAGGACTGCCCCAGAGCTGAAACGGTTAATAGAACCTATGCAAATAGTGGAATATTAGGCTTGAGCTCGGTTGTCAAACCGCAGTCCCTGGTTGTACTTCCTGCAACCGTCAGATTCTTTACTCTGCTTGCCTCAGTAAGATGTCTTCGGAGAGCTCACCTTCACTTACTTGGAAGAATTTTTATTTTCATCAGTTTTTGAAAATATTTCTTTTGATTTTTGAAGTACTGTCCTTGGTATATAGGTAGACTTAGTCTAGATTTAGTGTTTATTTGATAAGTTCTTGGTTCCTTTTCGGTTCCTCGCAACCGGGAGGGAACCGACATCTAATTACTTTTTCTGAAGGGAAATTTAGTAGAATTTAAGTTTAATTTGACTTCTCCTGTAGGTCAGTTGTATTTGGTTGTTGGTTAATCAGGGTAACTCTCGGTTTTTACGGTTTAAAGCTAACGGAAAAAAATACAGGTGATTTTCTTTGCTGGTTTAGATGTCACAAAAAACCAAGAAAAGAATGGGCTTGACAGGTTTTCAGCATTGCACTTAGTGTGGGTAACTGTTCGCTAAGGCTGATCCTCATTTAATGTGTGTCTTCTGCCTTGGGTTTGACCACCTGAAGGCAGATTGTGAAATCTGTAAAAATTTTCCACAGTCCATGCTTGAGAGGCAACTTAAAAGGCTACAGGAAAGAATGTCCGAGAAGGCTGCTGACCCGGCCTCGGATAAACCGACTCCTCCTCAAAAGGAACTGGAGGAACAGCCCTCTGACAGAGGCGAATGTTCTTTGGGAAAGAAACATGCCGTGGATACAGCCGCTAAACCGACCACCATGGGTAAAAGGAAAAAGAAAGAAAAACATGCAGCACAGGAACTGCAACCAAGAAAAACCTTGGTTCCAACCACTGAGGAGATTGCTAACGCAATCAGGATAGTCAGTCACCACAACCTGGAACTCCGGTTCTGGTTGAAAAGCGGCTGCATGCACAGACACCGGTTCAAACCTCTGGTTCAACCTTGGCTCCCGGTTCCTTGGAATAGGGTGGTGAATTCTATGATGAGGATGGAGGAGGAAGAGGAGGAGGTCGAGGATGATGGAGAGCCCACAAACCTGACATTTCTCTTGATTCTCACCATCCTGATTTCCCCTGACAAGGGATCTGAGGATTACACATCCTACTTTGCCTTCATGAAGCAGGTTGCCCAGATCCTGGACCTCCTCACTCAGGAGTCCACTAAGGAGGAGGAGGAACAGGACTATATGGAGGTGATGGACGCACTAGTGTCAAAGAGACTACTGTTGCCCATCCATAAGTCCTTGAAGAAACAGGTTAACAAAATATTGCAGACACCCACTTCTGTGCCACCAGTGAACAAAAAGCTGGATAAAAAGTACTGGGTAGCCAAAGGAGGAGCAGAATTCCTTTTTGGGCACCCTAGCCACGAGGTAGTGGTATAGGCAGCAGCTTGTGACAAAGCTGGTATCCCACTGGCATCACATCCTCTGGACAAGGACTCAAGAAAAATAGACTCCATGGCTAAGAAAATTTAGCTGGGGTCCTCTTTGGCTATTAGGCAGGCTTCTTATATGGCCTACGTCTCCAGGTATCAGAAGATACTCTGGAACACTGTCCTGGAAATAGCAAAGGCTGTCCTAGCCCATGACATCTGATCTGCATGAGGCTGTAAAAAGGGGTATAGAAGCTTCTAAGGCCCAGTTTAGGATGGCATTTGATGCCAGTGACACTGCAGCCAGGCAGATGGCAACGTCAGTGTCTCTCAGAAGGTTTGCTTGGCTCAGAACTACTAACCTGACCCAGGATACCCAAATGAAGGCCTTGAATTTTCCATGATAACGCACATCTCTATTTTGGAGAGCAAACAGAGGCTTACATGAAGAAAATTGAGGATTACAAGACTGCTTACAAAAGTGGTATTGCCAAGGAAAGGGCATCCATACCCCACAAGCATCAAGCCAGAGGTGGCAGGGGAAAAGCCCATTTTAGACCATTCTTCCAGCCTCAAGCTTTCACCCATTATCAGCAGCAGAGGAGATATGTTAGAGGTAGGGGCAGAAGAGGCAGTTGCACTAGCCCCAGCACATAACCAGCAGCTCAAGCCAAGCAGGCACCCTGAGGTGTCTGTTCGGGTCACCTTCCCCAAGCTCGTAGGGGGCAGGCTGGCGCACTGTCTTCAGGAATGGCAAACCATCATCACAGACAAGAGGGTCCTGAAGGTACTAGGCCAGAGTCTTACTCTCAGCTTCAAGATCATGCCAAAGCTGCGGGCAAGGGTTTTCAGACCTTCTACGCCATCAGAAACAGCTCTGGAAGAGGAAGTATCCAGCCTTCTGTCACAAAGGGCAGTAGAGCCAGATCTTACTTCGAGAGGGCTCTTACAGTAGGTATTCACAAATAGAACTAAGCTGCCAGGCGTCAGGACCCCATGGAACAATTTCTAGCTAGTTGTCTTTGGCAGGGGGACTGCCCCCACGTCAGCTGACCAATGTCAGCTTACTAGGCCCGGACCACTGCGTGGAGGAGTGCGACCACTGCCAGAAGTTCAGTTCGCCCACCTGGAAAAGGCAGCAGCAGTCCCTGGAATCCCACATTTCAAAGCAAAACATGGCCTCCATGGAAAAAGAATTGCAGACGTCAGTCTCGCCTGTAGGCCATCACAAGAAGAAGTGGGACAAGGAGAAGCATAGGGACTGGGACTCGTCATCCACAGCCCCCACGACTTCAGCTGGAGTCGCAGCCTTGCTGGTATCTTCCCCTCTGGGGGATTGCTCCCCGACAGCAACCTTGGTGGCATTTATTTTATTTTTCATTTGTTAACCGGGTAAGGAAACTGGACCAAAGACCCTTTTTCAGGTCCGACCTGGACAAAAATAACAAACAAGTCGAAACAAAAATTACAAGCAAATCAATACAAGATCATATAAAAATTAACAATTACAAATACAACATGTGTGTGTCGGCCCCCCTTGTCGGGCTGGTGCTCGGGCCCAACGGGAGCCTCTGGAGTAAAGGAGGCCTACACTCCCGATATGTCCATTTCCACCTCTCGGCCTGCTGGTGCGAGTGGGTCCAATAAGTTGGACTCTGGCTCTGCCACTTCCCGCTCGGACAAGGCTGCTAAGCCACTCATCGGCCCGTCAGATGAATGCCCAGCCTGCGACCTCCCGTCAGGTCCTGATGCCACACCTGATGCCTGGGAGTCGCCATAGCTGTCGCTCGACCAGCTGCCGTTGGAGGCTCCTCCGTCCCCACCGCCTCCTCCTTTGGCGTCAGCCCCCTCTTCCCCAGCTGCGGTTGAGGATCCTGGGACGCTTCCTCTGTCGGGGGTACCCCCCATTCGTCGGAGCATCTGACGCCAGACCTGATGACGGCTACTCCTTTGTCCCCCGTCTGGCTTGCCAGTGCCTGACGGCCGACCCTCTGCTCCACCATCGGCACCGGCAGGGCCCGTCTTTCCAGACCCTCCTCCAGGGCCTTCTGAACCAGCCTTTATGCCCTCCGGACTGACGCCAGAGCCGTTCGGTCCTCTGGCCGAGCCTCCGTGAGGTCCTTCGGGCCCCCAGACGCCACGTTACCTGATGCCGCAATACCCGACACCACAGTACCCGACGCCACACTACCTGGTGCCACTGTACCCGATGCTGGGGTTTCTGCCGTTGGGTACCAATATTATGGGTTCCAAAGTTACCCGTACCCAAGTCCTCCTCCACCACAACTGCAGGTGGACTTGAAGGCAGTATTGTCTTCCTGGTGGGCTGAGGCCAAGTTGCAGCTCACTACGGAAATAGACAGGTGTCAGCCGACACCGGACCTGACACCAGAGCCCGTATGTTGTTGCCCAGTGACCCCTCTGCCTTTGATGGATGCCAGACCAGAACCTTCTGGATCTCGTCCTAGGGAGCTTCTACCCTCTCTGGATATTCCCAGACTGGTCAAACCTCCCCTATTCTGGAGGACACTTCTTCCTCAGACTCTTCAGAGTCTGACTTGAACTCTGAACCCTGTGACCCAGGAGATGAGCCACACACTCCAGAGACTACTAAACCCAAGGACTCTCCGAAGTGTCTCTCCCCCCCCCCGGAGGATCCTTCCTTCCTTGCTTCCTGGAATTACTTAAGAAAATCCAGGCAGCCTACGAATGGAAGTCAGTGGAGCAATACCCACAGCGGCAAAGATTAGCTGTTCACCTCTATCTTCCAGAGTCGTCACCTACTCTGATCCCTCCCTGGATTGAGTCTCACAAGGATCTTGTATCCGCCATTTGGAAACAACCTTCCTCCCTAGCCCCTCTACCATGTAAGGCAGACAGTCTTTATCTGGCTCCAGAGGGCAAAGCTTTTTGAAGTCTTCACCCTAAAGCGGATTCGGTTGTAATCAGCACCAGGCGTCAAGTCAAGTTTGATCCGGTAGTGGAGACTGAGTTAAAATTCCTTTCCTGGCAGACTCTTTTTTACCTTGTGGCCATTACCTCTGCTCGAAGGATTTCCGACCTTCAAACCCTGATGTGTAAGATCCCTTACTTGATCTTCCACAGGGACTGTGTGGCCATGCGTATGAACTCTAAGTTTCTCCCTAAAGTGGTGGCTGAATCCACACTTAACCAATCTGTTGAGTTCCCAGTATTCTTCCCAGCTCACTCGAATCACGGAGAGTATCTTCTGCATACTCTTGACGTTCATAGAATTCTGAGATACTACACTAACAGGACCAAGGATCTCAGAAAATCGGATCAACTCTTTGTTTCCTTTGCACCTAAGAGAGAGGACAACGCTATCTCTAAGCAGTGCCTCTCTAAGTGGTTAACTAATTGCATCACTTTCTGTTATGACAAGTACAACTCCCCACTCGAATGAAGGAATTAAGGCAAGTTGGCCGAAGGCTGGAGAGAGTCTGGCGGAAATCGGGCCTTGATGTTGACAGGCTTAGATTGTTAGCCCATTATGATGGCTACCAATCAGAAATCACTCGCAAGAAGGCAGAATTCCTGTCCAGAGAGATTTCTGCTGCAAAGAATCAACCGGCTCAACTTTTCCGGACTGTGGACAGACTGTGCAATCCAGTCTATCTTCAGCCTAGAGAAGCTTTTTCTCAACTTAGATGTGAGGAGTTCACCCGCTTCTTTGCAGATAAGGTTGCCAGCATCAGGTCCGGCATTGGTCCGACCTCTCCTTCGGGGGATTATGGTGGACAACGGGTGGTACTTAATCCTCGGCCTATCTGGTTGGATTTTCACCGCCCGGAATTCGTTGACATTGTGAAGATCATCCAAACAATGCGTCCAACTAGTTGTAGTTTGGATCCGGGTCCTACACCTCTGTTAGTAGGTTGTGTAGAAGTTATCTACCCAATCCTTGCTGACATTGTCTCGAAATCCTTGGAGAGGGTTTTTTTCCTAACCCCTTAAGGAGGCAGTAGTTCTAATTAACTCAAAAAAATCCTCCTGGACCCAGACTGTCTAGCTAACTACCGTCCTATCTCTAACCTGCCATTTGTTGGTAAGGTTATTGAAAAGCAGTTGCACTGCAATTGGATGAACATCTAATCTCCCATAATGTCTATGATACTCTCCAATCTGGCTTCAGGAAAGGCATAGTACTGAGACTGCCCTTGTTCGAATTATTGAGTGACCTCCTAATGGCCAGAGATCGAAAGAAGCTATACCATTCTGGTCCTTCTTGATCTTTCTGCCGCGATTTGACACTGTAGACCATGAGGTGCTATTGGAGCCATCATGGGTTTTTGTGGGCTGTCTGATACAGTCCACCTAATGGTTTCGTCTTACCTCACTGGTAGGTCTCAGAGAGTTGTCACCGAATTTATTCCTCTGGCCTTCTCCTACCATGTGGGGTACCACAGAAACTCCATTTTAGCTCCCATGCTGTTTGCAGTGTATATGCTGCCATTAGGAGAAATCATCAGGAGATACAGCTTGAGTTTTCACTGCTATGCAGATGATACTCCGCTGTATCTATCCTTTCTCCCCGATCAGAGTGATGCACTCTCCGTACTTAACAACTGCCTGGATGAGATCAGAATTTGGATGAGTTCGAGCTGGTTAAAACTTAATCCGGATAAGACTGAGGTATTGGTTGTGGACCCAGGTCATCCTGGGAGGGGTTTGGGTGCGGGACATCCATCAGGCTTATTACTTGGTGGTATACCGCTCTCTAGCTCTCAACAGGTGCGAAATCTGGGCGTTATTTTTGATGACGGTCTGACCCTGAAATCACAAGTGTCAGCTGTTGTCAAATCCTCTTTTTACCATCTGAGGAATATCGCCCGGGTGAAACATCTGATTCCCCAGGAGGACCTTCCGACTTTGGTCCACGCCTTTGTTACCACCCGCTTGGACTACTGTAATTCCCTATACCTAGGGCTACCAGGGGTTGATATCCGCCGCCTGCAGCTGGTACAGAGCGCTGCAGCCAGGCTTTGACTGGGACCCTAGAACCAGTCATATTACGCCTGAAAGTCATGCGAACTGCACTGGCTGCCTCATGTGGCGGATCACCTAAAGGTTGGTTTACTAACCTTTAAAGCCCTACACAATCAGGGACCCGGTTACCTGAAAGATCTTCTGGTTCCCTATTGCCCCCTCCGCTCCGCCAATGAGGGATTGCTAGAGATTCCCAGGGTCCGTTTGAAGTTGTCAGGATCTCGTGTCTTTGCCTTTTCAGCTCCTACCCTGTGGAATTCTCTACCTCATTGGTTAAGAGAATGCCCGACCGTTGACAGTTTTAAAATTGCTTTAAAAACACATCTTTTTACTTTGGCTTTTTCTTTATAGTTCTGATTGTTTAATGTTGGATTCTTTTGTTTTATTTATTCTGTACAGCGCCTTGATTTTGAAAGGCGCTTTAAAAATAAACATGAATTGAATTCAATTGAATACAACAAGACCCTCCCAGGTTAAGTTAGAGGTCACTCCACCAGAGTGGTAGCTGCCTCTGCTGCTTGTTTAAGGAATGTGTCAACTGCTGATGTTCGTGCAGCCACTACTTATACTTCCATCCGCACCTTTACGAAGCATTACAGTTTGGACGTTGCCTCTCACCACAGGGTGGGCTTTGGATTGACTGTGTTGCAGGGACTCCTTTCATGAATCCCTCTCTTACCTTTCTGACTGTCTCTGGATGATTTCTCCTCCTCTCTTGAATCAGACTTGTTCCAGACTGCTTGAGACTCTGTCCGATTTGTGAATACCTACTGCAAGAGCCCTCTTGAAGTAAGATAGAACAGTTACGTAAAAACTTACCGCAACAGTAGATCTTTGAGAGAGGCTCTTGCAGTAGGTATTGCTTTTCCTCCCTCTGTCCCCCTGAGTTTTCATTTTCTTTTAGGGGGCATTTCCTCTTCTCCTGTCATGCCTTTTGGCCTCTGGCGGGAAAGAACTGGAAGGCAGGTGTGGGGGACCACCCCTTTATACTGACGTAGGTTGACGTTGGTCAGCTGACATGAGGGCGGTCTCCCGCCAGAGACTGCTAGCTAGAAATTTTTCCGTGGTGTCCTGATGCCTGGAGGCTTAGTCCTATTTGTGAATACCTACTGCAAGAGCCTCTCTCGAAGATCTACTGTTACGGTAAGCTCTTACATAACTGTTCTTTCCATTAGCACAAAGGGGAAAAGGCCTTTAATCAAGATACTTCCTCACAACAAATAAAACTGCAGTGGCGACCCATACTGGATCTCAGACATCTAAATAAACATTTGTCAAAACCAAAGTTACAGGTGGCGACTCTGGCAACCATCCTCCCAACACTAAGGCAGGGAGATTGATTAGCATCTTTAGATCTAAATGATGCTTATTTCCATATCCCCATCAGGCAGTCCCACAGAAAGTATCTCGGATTCAGATTGCCATCAGGCCATTATCAGTTCAGAGCAATGCCCTTTGGACTGACCTCTGCCACAAGGGTGTTCACAAAATGCTTGGCTGTGGTCATAGCACACCTAAGGAGGCAGGGTTTGGCAGTGTTCCTCTACCTGGATGGCTGGCTAGTCATAGGTCAGTCACCTCCATAGGTCTGGGATGCTCTGGCAGTCACACAGGATACTGTGCAATCCTTAGGGTTCCTGGTGATCCTAAAAAAGTCAGTGGTAGAATCAGTTCAGCTCCTGGAGTTCATAGGAGCCAAATTGGACACTGTAAAGGGAAGGGCATTCCTTCCACAGGGAAGAGTGGACAGCCTGTTGCAGCTAGCCAGCTCTTTCAAACTGCACACCCCAGGCCAGCAAGGCATTTTCTGCTGTTGCTGGGCCATATAGCAGCATCAACAGCAACAGTGTTGTGGGCCAGGTTCCAAATGAGAGACATTCAGTTTCGTCTCAGGTCACACTGGCATCAAACAAGGGATTCACTGTCAAAGCTAGTGCAGTTACAGGAACTCTCCTTCAGGCACTACATAGCTGGCATGAGAGGAAGAACCTCAGACAGGGTGTGCCATTTTTGCAGCAAATCCCCTTGTTGGTGCTAACCATAGATGCTACATACTTAGGGGAGCACACTGGTCATGGCACATGACTCAAATAGGAGTCATTGTTGCATATAAACCTGCTTGAACGCAGAGCAGTCCTCCTAGGCATCCAGTTATTTGCCAAGATGATGCAGGGCCAGGTGGTGCAGGTCAGGACAGACAACACAGCCACCTTGTACTACATAAACACACAGGGAGGCGCAAGGTCAACTCCACTGTGCACAGAGGCCATGAAAATTTGGAGTCTGGCATACTCACTGGAGATCTCTCTCTCTCTCTCTCTCTCTCTCTCTCTTCTTTCTCTCTGCAGTCCACCTTCCAGGGAAGGACAGTGTCCTGGCAGATGCCCTCAGCAGAATCAATCAGAACCACCATGAGTGGTCAGTCAAGAAGCAGGTCCTGCAGGTTGTTTTCAAGAGATGAGGCACTCCAGAAATTGACCTCTTCGCAGCCCCAGACAACCATCAGCTGCCTTGGTTCTGCTGCAGACCTCCTATGAGGGGCACAATCCCACTGGATGCACTGGATTGGACAAGGAAGTCCCTGTATGCCTTCCTTCCCTTTCCATTGTTGCTAAGGGTACTGAACAAGCTCAAATCTCAGCCAGCAACAATGATCCTCATAGCTCCAGACTGGGCCAGGCAGCCCTGATATTCCCTGATTCTCTCCCTGTCAGTAGCCAAAGCAATCAGCCTCCCCAGGAGGTACAGCCTACTGACATCCTCTCAGGGCAGGATCCCTTACTCCAACCTCCAGTCCCTCAGGCTCAAAGCTTGGCTCTTGAGGACTCGGAGTATGCTAACGTGCACCTCTCAGGAGGAGTCATGGAGGTCCTCAGGGTCTCTTGAAAGTCTTCGACTAGGGAGACCTACACATCTAAGTGGAAAAGGTTTTCCATCTGGTGTCAGATAAAAGACATAGATCACAGCGGGTTTGCCAGTCGTTCTGGATTATTTGACCCACCTTCACTTTCTTGGCCTAAGACTATCTACTCTTAAGGTGCACTTGGCAGCTGTCTCGGCTAACTTGTAGGTAGGCAGGGGCTCATCCCTGGCTTCGAACCTAGTGTTCAGAAAGTTTTTCAAGGGGCTGTTGCATCTGCGTCCCCCCCCCACATAGGGACCCTACACCAGTTTGGGATCTTAATATATGCATCGCCCAGCTTATTCAGCTTACTTTTTAGCCCATGTCTTCAGCAGAAATCAAGTATGTAACCTGGAAAACAGTGCTCTTGGTGGCAGTCACCTCCACCAGGAGGATTAGTGAGCTCCAGGCCCTGTCCACAGAGCCTGACTACTACATTGCATTCCATAGGGATAAGGTTGTCCTCAGGGACTAATATGAAGTTTCTTCCCTAGGTGGTATCTGACTTTCACCTCAGTCAGTCCATTACACTGCCTGTCTTTTTCACTGACCATTCCACGTTAGGGGAATGTAGACTGCATAGCCTGGATGTTAAAATAGCTATCAGTTACTACCTGGACCACACAAAGGGCCCTAGACAGGACAATACTCAGCTTTTTCTGACCTATGGAGATGTAGGAAAAGGTAAACCAGCTACAAAAAGGTCGATTGCAGGCTGGATTGTTGCCTGCATTCAGTTTTGCTACATCAAGGTGGGCAAACAGCCACCTGCTGGTCTCAGGGCCCACTCTACCCCAGGGGAACAGGTGCCTCCATAGCAGCTGCTGGAGACATTCCTCTGTTGGAAATCTGAAATCAGCTACCTGTCAAACTGTCCACACATTTACCAAGCATTACTGCTAGGATACCCAGGCCAGAAGTGATACCAGGTTTGGCACAGCAGTACTGCAGATCCTGTTTCCTAAATAGGTTCTCTACCCACTTCCAAAGGTACTGCTTGGGTAGTCTGCATTTGTCAGAATACAGTAAGATTTCCTGGGGTTTGAAGAAAAAATTACATACCATAGTAATCTTGTTTCTTCCAAGGGAATCTTTACTGTATTCTGAGCTCCTACCGTACCTCCCCTACTAGAACCTAATGGGCATTACATTCGGCTGTCCATACCCTGTTGCAAACCTGTTGGTAAGATTGTTTTCTTGGGCATCTGTGACTTGAGTCTTAGGGATGCCCCTGTTGTATAAAGAAGGGACTGGTCTTAAAGGGGGGAATTAGTTTTATATTAGGATAGTTTAGTTATTTATACATGCTTTTGTAAGAATCCGACGGTTGCAGAAAGTACAACCAGGGACAGTGGTTTGAAAACCGAGCTCGAGCCTAACATTCCACTATTTGCATAGGTTCTATTAACCGTTTCAGCTCCGGGGCAGTTCTATGGTGAGACCATATTGCATTTGTCAGAATACAGTAAAATTCCCTTGGAAGAAACACGATTACTATGGTAAGTAATTTTTTTTTTTTTGTTTAGTGCACTTACCCGGTTACCAAAAGCAAATAAATAAATATAATGATGACGGTGAAGGGTGAGAGTCACTGAGTACCTTGTATAATGTGAAGCTGGACACAGCTATAAAGAAAGGGGGAAAATTTTTTTTTTTAAAGCTCCTTTCATTCAGTTGGTATTCAGAAGCTGATCCAGTGGTATGGAGGCCTGAGGCACTAGCTGCCTCACCTCATGGGCACTGGCATCCCTGGTGTGGGAGTGGATTGGGGCTGTTTGGGCCTTTTTTGGGTGGGGGGTTGAGCATCCTTAGGACAGCTGTACTCTCTCGGGGGGGTGCCCTCTGGGAATGGATCGGGGCTGCTTGGGCCTTCGGGGGGGGGACTGAACGTCCCTAGGATGGCACTACTTCCTGGGGGGGGGTTTGAACGTGCCCCGCTGCTTATCTTCCAACCGGAGGAATCTGGCTGGCAGCAATATCACACAGGGAATGGACCTCACTAGCAGGCGCCAGAGTGTCTCCGTGGGTCATGGGGTTATAGGTATTTAATCCACGGCTGAGTGTCGTCACAGTGCCCCAGGCGTGGATTAAATGCCTATAACCCCACATCCTGGAGTGGGTTGTTGCACTTATAACATGGGTTATGTAGAAAACACGAGAAAAGACAATGAAAGTGTTTTTTCTCATGTTTAAAGATCAATAAAGGTAGTGTGTATCCTGCCACCTTGCAATATAGTCCCTAACAAATAATGCATGCTGCAGTGCTCCTCTGCACATAGAAATGTTACACATACAACAGTGAGATGATTTGTGACATTTGTTGAACATAATGTCTGCTAGTATGCTTACCATGTTCAATCCCCCAAAAAAAAAAACAGGCAAATATCCTTATGCAATTCGAGATGAACTGGCTGTCACTGTGTTTTCCCGCAGTGCGCCTCAGCAGAGCACACACTTGGTCTTGGGAGTGGGGTGGGGACGGCAAATCGCCTTGACAGTCTGACAGCCACTAATCACACAGAGAGGGAGGGAGAGAGAGAGAGGGGAAAGAAATTCTGCATGTGGTGCTCGGACTGTCTGTCTGTGTCTCTCTTCTGTCAGTCTGTGTTTGTATGCATGACTGTGCCCTGGCTCTGGGTATCTCTCTCTCTCTCTCTCTCTGTCAGTTTGTCTTGGTATGCATGACTGTGCCCTGGCTCTGGGTGTCTCTCTTTCTTGGTGATTCTCTCTGTGTCCCTCTGTCACTCTCCCTTTCCAGTACTGTCTCTCCCGCTCTGTGTCTCGCTCTTGCAAGCAGTTGCCAACAGGAACGCCAACCGTGCATAAGTTTATCTGCACTTTGCTTCCCCTGTCTCTATCTGTAACTCCCTGCAGTCCAGTCTGTTTCTCCCTCTCTCTCTCTCTCTTTGTCACACCCCTGAGGTTACTGTGGCCGCCACTGTCTCTCTCACACCACTCGTCAGTAACACCCATCCTTGGCTCACAGACTTCATTGCAGGGCCGGGGACTGCCTTTACATGTCCCTTTCAAGTGGGATGCGCTGTTTCTCTCTCACTTCCGTGCCTCTCTCTCTCATACACCACACCATGTTTTCAGTTCCACAACGGAGGGGAGCAAGCATCAACATGGAAAGGAGTGAGCACCAGCAGAGACAGGGAGAGGGAACTGCAGTCCCGCAGCGGAGTCACGGACAGACCGTGCGCCAACAGAGAGAGACAGAGACACTGCTGTCACTAAAGTTACCTCACACCTCTCTCCAGGTGCTGTCACCCCGGTACTTGGGCTGCATGCCAAGTGCAGCACTGGTGACCGGACCGGGTTGAGCCGCTTGCGGGACTCCCTCTCCCTCTGCACATGACTTCAAGCAGCACAACTGAGGACCAGGGTAATGAAGACAGACATGACGGCCGCTATCTCACGCGCTCTCTCTCTCTTTTCTCCTGCGGCTGCTAATCCGTGCTGCAGCACACAGGAGCCTGCACCGATTCCTGTTGTCACGGTCAGGTGGGGTGGAGGCCTGTACTCCATGAGCCTCTCCTTGAAAGCAGACAGCCACAGACAGAGCACACTGCAGTACTAGCTCATTACAGCTCCTGCACTCGCTGTGTCGATGTTTCTCTCGCTACAGTGCTGTCTGTGGCTTGCTCTTTGTGTGTGTTGGGGGAGGCGCTGCCACAGTGAAGCACAACATGTACATCTGTGCTCTGAGCTCACTGTGTGATCAGGGGACAGCCACCTTACAGTTCTCCATTATTCATGATGACCAACACGGGACATGGGTACAATACTGACAGGCAGCCACCAACTGACTGGGCTGTCTCTCGCTTTGCTGCATGTTTTAATGGCTGCTTGTCAGTGTTGAATTCTCCCACGCATGACATGTCCTGCTTTGCCCAGGGATCTTGCTGGCCAGGCATCTCACCCCAAATGTGGATTAAATAGTGAATGTCATCCATGATCAAGTGATACTCTTTGGCCATTGAGCTTCCCCCCTTTTCTCAACCCATGTTATAATCCACAGTAATCCACCCCGTGTGACAAGGTTTTAACTAGTGAGAAGCTAGAATTGGTTAGACCCCATTCTGTTATTAAAAAGCGGCAGTGGTGGCATGAAAAAGTTGCCTCTCACTGCAGTATCTCTTAGATTGGAACAGTCCGCATTGGTCCCAGTTTGCACTTTGTGTGCAAAAACATTGTGTTTTTTATTTACTGTTTACTTCAGAGCAGTAGACTGTATGAGACTGATTTTGTGGACTTCCATGCAGACATCTGCTGTAATCAGAAATCCCAGAACCCCCCTGATATCAGAGCAGGGCTGCAGCAGTGGGAGATTCACTAACCTGCAGTGCATGGTGGAGTTTTTATAAGCTCTGATCTTTTTATTTGTGTTCTATGCCTACCTTGGCTCCAGAGCCCCACGCCTTCAGACTCTCATGCTGGCCCCACTCACTGCTGCCCAACAGCTGCACCACCGCGTTTTACTCATCAGAGCTCCTCTGAGCTCTTTGATCCATCAGGACAACCCAATCTGTTGAACTACTTCTGGGCAGGGGGAAACGCCTGGGGCAGGAACGACATGCTATGTGGCCAGGTGGTGCGAGGAAGCCTACCTGAGGCCATCATCCGGTGCTACCAGCAGCTGTTTTCTGGGCCCCACCCACCTCCCATTGTATGGCTGCAACATCATCTTGGGGGCGTGGGCATTTGGCAGCATGTGATCACCCACACTGCCAAGAATGCCTCCGATATGCTACCACTAGAAGCTGCTGTGCTAATGGTACACAGTAACCTACCCACCCTCCCTGGGAGGGAAGCGTCCAAAGGATGATCCTAGCTCCCTCCCTGCTGGCCTTTGTTCCTGACATTAGGGCTCGGGATGTGAATCCTGGTCGCCAGTGGTGTGCCAGAGCGATGCCCCATCGCTTGGTGCCAGCTTAGCTCTGATCTCTTGTTTGCTGGTCCTGCTGTCCTCTCAAGGCTAAGTACAGTTTGAAGGGACTGAACTTAGCCCTGGGAGAACAGCCGGACCTGCAGACATCTGATCGGAGCTTAGAAAACCTCTAACATGCACTGCAGGCTGTTGAATTTCCTAGAGCTGCTAGTACTAGCAGCAGCAGCAGCTTTATTTATTGACTGTGCCCTTTCCCGGAGGCCCTGGGTGCTGCAGTCTTGCCCTGATGTCAGCTGCAGTGGATTCTGGGATTTCGGATTAAACAAAATGTCAGCATGAAAGTCAAGTATGTGGTCTTTTCTGGGTCCCTTTTTGGTCTGGTCTTGCACTTGACGTTCCAGAGGTCTGGAACCCAAGGGGACATGGACAGGCCCCCTCCTCCCGATAGAGAGTCGAAGAAGCTTGACCATGTGGCCAGAAAGATCTCTTCTGCTTCTCCTTGGGTCTGTGTCAGGCCAGTTGTGCTGTCCTGCTGGCCAGCTTAGCTTTGGTTACTACCTTTTGGGAGTGCTGGATGAAATCTTCCCTCAGCTCCCTGCTGACAAGCAGTTGCTGGTCAAGTTGGTCAAGCACTGGCTGAACGCCATCTATAGATGGCCTTGGACCTGGGCAGCTCCTGTGTAACATGTTGCAGTGCCTGACTGAGGCTCTCCACCTTCATGGCGGATACGCAGTACATTTTACCAACCCAATCTCGGTGGCCGATCACAGGCTCCATACTCTGGACCAGCAAAGAGTGCTGTCTTACTATAAGGAGCGTATGGCTGGTGTTCGAAATGAGGCTCAACAGCTGTTTGTAACATACGCTAAAGCTGCGCCTGGCAGATCAGCAGCAAAGTGGCACGTGGATAATATCCTGCATCAACCTCTGCTATAGATTGACTGGTAGTGAGTCTCCCAAGGGGCTTATGGCTCATTCCACCAGACATACTGCTGCCTTGTGGCTGCTTCCAGGGACTTCCCAATACAGGAAGTCTGCCAGCTGGAAGAAAGCACACACCTTCGTTTCCCATTACAGCATTGACATTATGTGGTGTTGGGATGCTGCATTTGGGACCTTGGTTCTGCAGCCTCAGTTTGCCAAACTGGGGCAAGTAACATATATTTCCCCTTTCTCACACACTCTTGATAACATATGAATTCCAGTTATGTTTAATAGAGCCAGTTACTTCCCATTCTGTTGTAAAAACAAGTAAAGAATTCCATTGGACAGCTACAGTTTTTTCTTCTTCTTTTTTTTATTTTAATTTTCTTATTTTGGCCCCCACCCCTAACTCTCCTCTCCAGGTGCTTGGTCCTCTGTCCACCTGCCCAAGCCCTTCTGCCTGTTGTAGGTGTCTTTCTTTTGTCCAGCCCGCACCAGCCTGTACTCAACATCCTCTCTGGTGGATTCCTGACCGTAACACTCAGCTTGTCCCTGGTGGGTGGGACCCCTGGTTCGCCAACCAGGAGAATGATACTTTGCTCAATGGTCGAGGTCCAGGAGGAGGAGGAGGTGGAGCCTGTGAAGTGTGCAGGGAGAGGTAGGGCCCTACCATAGTGTCGGGTGGGGTGGCTGTAGTCTGCTCAAGGCTGCTGGGGGTCTTTTTTTTCCCACTAAGTCCTCCTTTATTCCTCCCCAGGGCATGATCCTGAGAAGCAACTTGGTAGAATACCTATCAGGGCCATCAGAATGGTGGGTAAGCCCCACCGTACCTTTGGAATTCTGTGGTCTGTTTTACATTGGATGTGTGATGCATGTGTGTAACTTGCCAGGCGAGGTTTTGTGTGCTGAAGTAAGACAGCTCCAGAGGCAAGGCAAATTTTATTTTTCAGGCACCCAATCCCAGAGGCTCTGGGAGCCGCACAATCAGAATACATCAAAAGCAGTTAAAACACAATAATTAAAATACAAAACATACCAATTAAGAATACTTAAAAGCAGACCACCCAAAATGGGAGGCCTGACCTAGCAGCAGATTCCTGAAGGGGCCATTCTTTCAGAATGTCTCGGGAGCAATATCTAAAAGACAGTGTCTGGGAATGACTGGCTGAATAAAAAGGTTATGTGGCGGGCTTTGAATGCTTCAACTGAAGGGGCCTCCCTTACTGATGGAGAGAGCGAATTCCACAGGATGGGGCAGGAGGCAGTAAAAGCTCCGTCGCCAGCAGTTTTTAACCTCGTCCTGGGAATTGCAAGGAGGTCCCTAGAGGATGACTGGAGTGAGTGGACTGAGGCAGCAGGTGTTAGAAGGTTCAACAGGTAGCCAGGGCCCAGTCCATGTAGGGCCTTAAAGGTGAGCTAGCCCACCTTAAAGAGAACCCTCTACTGAACTGGCAGCCCGTGCAGTTCACACAGCACTGGGGTGATGCGACAGTATTTTGGCTGTCTCGTCAGCAGCCTGGCAGCTGCGTTCTGCACTAGCTGCAGTCGGCGGAGGGTGCCTCCAGAGACCCCAAGGCAGAGCGCATTACAGTAGTCAAGCCTTGATGTCACAAATGCATGTACCAAGGTAGGGAGGTCCATGTGCGGAACTAGGTGTTTGATCCTAGCGATATTCCTCAGATGGTAAAAGCTGGTCTGGACAACGGACGACACCTGAGATTCAAGTGTGAGTCCGCTGCCGAGGATAACGCCAAGATCACGCACCTTAGAGGAGGTAATCAGTGGCACACACCATAGAAACAGTCTACTCTCTGCACTAGAGGCCATCCTATCACACCTTCTGTTCGACTCCACGACCAGTACCTCCGTCTTATCGGGGTTCATTCGCAACCAGCTAGAGGCCATCCAGTCATTAATCTTGGCCAGGCATTTGTTAAGTACATCTACCATATTAGATATCCCAGGGGCAAAGGATAGATATAGCTGGGTATCATCGGCATAGCAATGAAAATCCAGACTGTACTTCCTAATGATCTCACCCAGGGGCAGCATGTACACAACAAACAACATTGGTGACAAGACCGAACCTTGAGGTACTCCACAAGTCAGAAGGCTGGGGAGGAGGAGAAATTCCCTATCGGAACCCTTTGCCTCCTGTTTGTGAAATAGGACTCAGACCAGCAGATGACAGTGCCGGCAAGTCCACAAAATTCCCTCAGGCGGTCGAGCAACACTCAGTGGTCCACCGTGTCCAAAACTGAGGAGATATCAAGGAGAACGAGAATTGTATCCTCTCCTTGATCTCTCGCCCTGAAGAGATTATGTGGTTTCTGTACAGTGCCCGGCACGAAACCCAGACTGGAGCGACTCATAGATATCAAAGACTATAAGGTGTTCCCCGAGCTGCTGCGCCACAATCTTGTCTACAGCCTTTCCCAAAAATGGAAGGTTGGAGACAGGATGGTAATTCGCCTTGACGTCAGTGTCTAAAGAAGGTTTCTTCAGAAGGGGTCTCACCAGTGCCTCCTTCAAGGCATCTGGGAAGACCCCCTCTGACAAAGAGCACCGGACAATCAAGGTGAACACTGGGCCTACAGAGTCAACACATCCCATTAAGAAACAAGTTGACACTGGGTCCAGTTTGCAATATGTGTGCTGCAGCCAAGAAGCAACCTGAATGACCTCGGCCATCTCCACTGGTTTAAACTCCCCCCAACCAGGCGGAGTGCTCCTCGGATAATCAGGGCGACCACTGTCAGCCACTCTGTGGCTCACCGGCGGAATTCCCACCTGATAGCGGACACACTGTCCGAGAAGAACCAAGGAAACTTATTGCATAAAGCATCTGAAAACACTTTTTTCAGCTGTAGACAAGCTGAATGTAATAGCCTGTCCACAGTCCGAAAAAGCATAACTGGTAGTTTCTTCCCGGCGGCAATCTTACCCCCTGGTATACAACAGAGGAACCACTTATTTCTTCCCGCAAGAAATGCCCTCTCTCTGGGCCACTGAGGTGCCCTTTCGGAGGCAGATGGCTTCCAGGATGGATGCCAGAACTTTGCCTTGCCGATCGACACCGGATGTCCTGGGCTCAGGGTTACGGAATTCTTTTCAAGTACCGTCATGACATGTTTAGGCACTGCTCCTAAGGCATCCTTTTCTAAGATTTCCAAGTGTAAAACAGGTGCCAATCCAGGGTACAGTCCACCGTAGCCAGCTCAGTTTGCATCTCTGATGAGGCTTTTTTCCTTGAATCGGAGTGAAACCCAGGATTCCTTTGTTCTTTGTAGGAGACAGTGGAGATGAGAGTTGCTCCGGAACCTACATCAAGGTCCAGAGCATCATCATTACCCAAAAAGAACCTCTGTAACTCTTGCTGTGGAAACACAGTGACCTTCTCTGCAGCAGAATACCCAATGGTGATGTTCGCAGAGGTTCTAACACCTCAAAGCTCTCCAGTAAAAAGCTGTGAAATGGAGGGGGGTTACCTGAGATGGTGGAAAGCATGGATGGGCTCTTACACTTGTAGCAGACTTTCAATGACCGAAAAATATTACAAATGGCAGGCTCTACCAAAGAGTGTGTCAGAGTTGGACGCACAACAGGAGGAGGATGAGTGCTTTGAAAAATAGCAGATAGCAAGGAAAAGAGCCAAGCACTCCCATGGACTTGTAGCAAAAAGCAGATTTATTAGCACGACTTTTGAAAAAACAGAAACCCTGCGCTTGAGCTAAAGTGGACTGAAAAAACTACTAAGCTAGCTTTGGAACACTTTAAAGAGCACAGGGCGTTTGATAGGGGAAACCCTGATGTTAATGATGGCTAAAAGAGTAAAAGAGCTTTAGACCCACTGTTGCCCTCGACGGCTGGCAAGAAAAAGCATAAAGAAAAACATACTACAGGCACCCCTCCCCAAAGGGAACGAGAACAGTGGAAAAGAAAGCTGTACCTTCTGTGGAGGGCATTACAGAAATGTGGCAGTCCTTCCAGGCTTTCCAAGTTGTGGGGAACCTGATCACTGTTGTTGGTCCCACCCCCACCACCTGGCTTCAGGTCACACAACAGGTACCTGTGCTGGTGGAGGTGGAGGAAGAGGGGGAAGGGGAACTAACGGAATTTTATATTTTTCTTGTTGTGAACAAACAGAAATTTGTGCTTCTCTCTTTTTTATAGTTTCTGTTTATGTCCCCCCCACTTTCTGTGCCCAGTCTCCCTCTGGTCCCCCAAAGCTACCCATCTGTTCCCCTTACCTGAGCAACATGAGGCCCTCCCCATGGAGTTGTGGCATACCCCCCAGGTAGGGACAAGGTGAGGGCCAATTCCCTCAGGCACTTCTGGCTGCGCCGGGTGGCAGACTTGGAGGTCCAGGGAGGGTGAGCAGATGGTGCCGGGGGACCATCATCCTGAGGTACAGGGTGCCGTTTCCACTGTTTTCTATCCCAGCTCCCTGGAGACACGTGCAAGGACTGCTAGTATACACATACACAAGTGCATGACATCACATGCAGTCAGCATGACTCCTTCCTCCCCTGCCTTGCCAAGCTTAGTCATCCCCTGCATCTAGGGGGCAGTGTGGAAGTGGCAGATGGGACTCTTCCTCCCTGGGGAAGGAGAGCATCCTCTGGGACACTTAGTCCCCCCCCCCCACCGGATGGCCTCTGATGACTCGGACTTTGTTACCAAACCTGGGTTGACTGTGTCTTGAGCAGTAGCTCTACCACTGTGCCGATGGGCCAATGAGATTTGTGCTTCGCATCAGAATTTTCTCCTTATGGATCTATCGTTCCATCTTCCTAGCCTTTTCTTTTTCCTTTTTTTTCATTGTTCTCCTTTTCCGACTTTTCAGTTCCTTCTTGAGATAGCCTTCTTTTCCGGTTGTTGATTGGATCATTTGCCAAGCTGTGTTAATTACCTATTAGATATACCTATTCGAAATAAATAGTTTTAGTGCTCTGAAGATGTCATAAGTTTTTTTATTTGTTTGCTATTTATTTAGGTTTGGGACCTCTACACTATTCATGTTAGTAGGATTTATACCTATTTGTAGTTTAGATTTATTTATTTACTTTTGGTTACTGGGACCTGCCTATTTTCAGGCAAAACCTGGGAAAGTACAGTTAACAACAACAAAATACAGCCACATTGGAACAATGTACAGAAGTCATAATTCAGATATCCTCTCAGGGATAGGCAATAATACAGACCAGTAGGTTGATGGTATCCACACAGGGATGTGTAGTTAGTTATACAGGGATAAAATTGTAGGATTCTAAGCATTAAAGACATTGATACGAGAAGAGACAGACAGAATGCTAAGAGGCAATATAATAAAGTGTCGGTGCATTTGCAAACACCAGGTGCATTTAAGTAAGAGGACAGGGCTTTTTTTAAATATTGGGTGAGACTTAGAGCTCCTGACATGAAGAGGTAGAGCATTCCAGAATTTAGGGGCAAAGTGGGAGAATGCTTGCTCCCGAATCTTAGGCGAGCAGAGCAGGACAGAGAGCAAGGCAGAGGTGGCTGACCTCAGAGGTCGAGAGCAAACCACAAGGGTGAGCATAGCTCCTAGGGAAGCAGGACGGGAGTATCGAGTAATGGAGTCAGTGAGACACCCAAGGTTATAGGATTGCATCGCTGATGGGGATAGCCATTGAAGGGCAGAGTAAAGCAAGCAGTGGTGTGTGAAGCGAGGGTCCGACAAGGCTGATCTGCAAATATTGTTATAGGTGGTGTCCCACTTATGGCGAACACTCACTTTGGCCTGGGCAAAGACTGAGAGAGAGTATCTCAGTCCGGGGAACAGAACACCCTGGGTAACAGAGATCCTGGCAGCAGGGGTGAGGGAGTGACGATTACGGTTGGCAACCCCAATCTTGGAATTGACAGATCTACAAATCTCGCTTATATATGGGAAGAAAAGTCAAGGGTGGGGTCAAGTGTGACCTCAAGGTATTTAAAGGAGTTTGTTACAATGATGGCAGTACCATCAAGGCATAGGACCTGTAGCTTAGGGGACTTAGCACAGGATTTCCTAAGGGATCCAAAGAGCATGGCCTGAGTTTTGGAGACATTAAGTATTTGATGATTTGAATAGAGCCAGGCTTGGATTTGTTGACGAGCAAGGGAGAGGTAGTGGTTGATGTCATCAGTGGAACTAGATGCAGCGAAGAGGACCAAGGCATTGGCATACATAAAAGTCCAGCAATGAGAAGGATGGGCAGGGAGGTCGTTTATAAATAGGGAAAAGAGCAGGGAGGCCGCGTATAGAACCTTGGGGGACACCACAGAAAATAGAGGCTGGGGAAGAGAGGACCTTATAGAAGGATATAGATTGAGACCGACTGATAAGATAGCTATTAATAATAGAAACATAGAATTTGACGGCAGATAAGGACCGCTTGGCTCACCCAGTCTGCCCATTTCCCTACCGACTGGATACGCTGCAGATCCTAGTTAACCAGCAGCCTACCTCTTCCTACCCCCACCCACTAGAATTGCCTTATGACTGTCCCATGCATGCTTGAATTCCACCACTGTTTTGACTCCACAACCTCCTCCAGAAGGCCGTTCCATGCATCCACAACCCTCTCTTTGAAAAAATACTCTTAAATTACCTCTGAGCCGCCTCTAATCTTCAAATTGTGCCCTTTGTTCTGCACACCTCTTTTGAAAGATGCTACCCTCTTGGACTTTGTTGATTCCCTTGAGGTACTTGAAAGTTTCTATCATGTCCCCCCTCTCCCTCCTTTCCTCGAGGCTATACATATTAAGCTCCTTAAGTCTCTCTTCATATGTCTTCCAGTGCAGACCCTGCACCATTTGAGTTGCCCTCCTCTGGACAGCTTCCATCCTGTCTATGTCTTTGCAGAGACTGGGTCTCCAGAACTGCACGCAGTACTCCAGATGGGGTGTGACCAGCTGTCTGTACAGAGGGATAATAATTTCCTGTTTTCTACTGGTGATGCCTCTCCCTATGTATCCCAGTATCCCCCCAGCCCTCCTTGCTGCCCTCTCACATTGCTTTCCCACCTTTAGGTCATCTGATATGACTACCCCCAGGTCCCTTTCCATTTTTGTTGTTGTTAGTATCTCACCCCCCATTGTGTACTCTTCCCCTGGGTTTTTGTTTCCCAGGTGCATTACCTTGCATTTCTTAGCATTGAATCTAAGCTGCCATACATTTGACCATTCCTCTAACCTTGCCAAGTCCCTTCTCATCCTTTCCACCCACCTTGTGCATCAACTCTGTTGCAGATCTTTGTGTCATCTGCAAGAGACATACTTTTCCTTCCAGTCCCTCTGCAATGTCGCTTATAAAGACATTGAAGAGGACCGTTCCTAATACTGCACCCTGCGGTACCCCACTAGTAACCCCCCTTTCTTCAGAGTGGACTCCATTTACTATTACTCTCTGTGTCCTGTTCTCCAGCCAATTCTTTACCCAGGCTGTCATCTTGGGACCCACTCCCAGGCTGGCTAACTTGTATATTAATCGTTTGTGTGGGACTGTGTCAAATGCCTTGCTAAAGTCTAGGTAGGCCATGTCCACAGCCCCTCCCTGATCTACTACTTTGGTCACCCAGTCAAAGAAATCTATCAGATTTGTCTGGCATGACCTTCCCGCTGTGAATCCATGCTGCCTTGGGTCCTGTGCCCCTCTGGCCTCTAGATACTGGCAACGATTCTTTCCTTCAGAAGTGATTCCATCATTTTCCCTTACCACTGAGGTTAAACTAACAGGTCTGTAGTTTCCTGCTTCTGCCTTGCTCCACTTTTGTGAAGGGGAGTCACATCTGCCCTCCTCCAGTCCTCGGTACCACCCATCCTCCCATGATTTGTTAAAGAGGTAGTCAGTGGTGTCACTAGTTCTACCCTTAGTTCTTTTAGAATTCTGGGATGAATCCCATCAGGCCCCATTGCTTTGTCCACCTTCAGTTTTAAGAGTTTTTTCAGAACCCTTTCTTATGTAAGTGGGCTGGTATCAACTTCTGTATCCAGAGTGTTTCTACTGTTTGTTTTAGGTACCTCCCCCTCTTCCTTTGTAAATACTGAGCAAAAATATTTGTTTAGTATCTCTGCCTTTTCACAGTCACCCTCTGCCCACCCTTCCTCCCCTTTATTAAGCCTCACTATCCCTCCCTTGGTCTTCCTTTGCTCCCTGATATACCTATAAAAGGTTTTATCCCCCTTCTTAACTGAGTTGGCTATCTTTTCCTCGGTTTGGGCCTTTGCTGTTCTGACTGCCTTCCCAGCTTCCTTTTGCTTTAACTGATACAGTTCTCTGTCCTGCTCCTTCTGTGATTCCTTGTACTTCTTGGATGCTTTCTTTTTCTCTTGAACCTTCACTGCCACTTCCTTTGAGAACCATAGTGGTTTCTTACATCGTTCTGTTTTGTTTATTTGCTTCACACAAAGGCTTGCTACCTCTGTGATGGCAGTTTTTATTATTCCCATTGTTCTTCCACCCCTCCTTCCTGCCCATTTGCTAGTGCATTCCTTAGGCACTCACCCATTTTAGCAAGTCAGCCCTCCTAAAGTCCAGTACTTTTGCCCTTGTGTAACTTGACTCTGTGCTATGTTTATTGTGGACCATACTGTTCGATGGTCGCTAGTTCCCAGATGGCTACCCACTTACATCTGTGATGCTCTCTTCATTTCCATTTGAGAGAACCAGGTCTAAGATTGCTCCCTCTCGAGTGGGCTCCAATACTAGTTGTCTAAGGCATGCCCCCTGTAGGGCATCTAGAATAACCCACTCTTGGAAGTGGCTGCTGCAACTGCACTCCAGTTAACATCTGGTATATTCAGATCACCCATCAGCAATATCTCCCCTTTTTCTGCCATTTTAAGTATACTTTCTATCATTTCCTTGTCCATTTCCTCTCCTTGAGAAGGGGGTCTGTATACAACCTCTGTGCGGATTGTGCTGCCATTGCCGGTCTCCAAATTTACCCACAGTGCTTCTTCTCCTCCCTGTTTTCCCTTTTGTTCTGTTGCTTTGATTCCTTCCCTTATGTAAAGAGCTACTCCTCCTCCTCTTTTACCCTCCCTGTCCCTCCTGTAGATAGTGTATCCTGGTATGTTTATGTCCCAGTCATGGTTTTGTGTGAACCATGTTTCTGTGACTGTCACGATATCCAGATGTTCCTCCTCCATCAAGGCCACTAATTCAGGAAGCTTGTTACTCAGACTATGGGTATTGGTACTCATTGCTCTCCATTTTTTGATGGCTTTACCTTCTGTTGCAGCATCCCCCACTGACCTTTCTACCTCGGTCTTTTTCTCATTTAGTACCCTGTTTTGTAGGGAGAGGCTGGGATTTTCCTGCTGCTTATCAGTACCTCCCCCCTTGACTAGTTTAAAAGCTTGCCAATGAAGCATTTAAACCGATTGCTCAAAAGACGTGTTCCCTTCCTGGACAGATGACCATCCTGCCAGTATAGGCTGGTGTCCCTCTAGGTGGAACCCCAGTCCCCAATGAAGCCAAACCCCTGTGCTCCACACCATTTTTTCATCCATTCATTAAACTGCATGGTGCAAAGTACCCTCGCCTCACTCATGCCATTGACAGGAAGCACCTCTGAGAAGGATACTGTGTGTGCTGCTTGTCTTCGGCCCCTCCCCAATTCTACAAAGTCCTTCTGCACTGCTCTAATCTCATGTTGAGCCAAGTCGTTTGTCCCTAGGTGGACAATGACGTCCAGCTCAGACTCCCTTGCAGCTATTCTCGTGATCCTGAGGATGCGCTTCCTGTCCCTCAAGCCATGGCAGGCAGGCACCTTACTTCAGTTTCCCTGCTCCCCCAGTTCTATCCCTAATAGATTGAGTCCCCCACCAGAGCTGCTTCCTTTCCTTGTGGTGTCCTCTGCCTCCTTCTTGTGGGCCTCCCTTGTGACAGTTGTCCTTAGCCTCCTTAGTCTCCCTCTGCGGGAGGCATCCATAGGGGAGCCATGCCTCCCAGAATGGTGTATGGATTGTGGAGTGAACAACTGACTGGGTGTGCCTCTGTTCCACCATCCTCACCTCCCTGAGCCCACTGTGGTCCAACTGCTGTGCTTTCTTCGCTACCTCTGAGGTAGTGGTGGTGGCTCTGGTGCTCCCTGGATGGGGGAGGTTCCCTTCCTACCGTCCAGTGTGGCCTGGGGGAAGGTTCCCTTACTACTGTCCAGTGTGGCCTGAAGACGGGCAACTTCTTCCCTCAAGGCAGAGAGTTGTCTGCAAATAGGGCAGCATCTCAGCCTCCAGAAAGACTCCCGGAAGACTGCTGCCCCACAGCCATTACATTGCACTACTCCCCACATGTTTATGTACTTTTTTTTTTGTGTGTTTGTGTGTGTGATTGGTTTGTTATATAGAAATATATATATTATACAATGTGTATGCTTATATTGTCAGTGCAGTGTGCTAGAGAGGATATGACAGTGATATGCACCTTTGCACTCTTTGAGAAATGATGTCAGAACCCCAGGTATAAAGGAACTATTTCCAAGTTGGGTGGGGTGAGGGGTGGGAAGGGTTGGGCCTAAACTGTGCCCTCAAAACAATCAGCTAAGAGCTCTGACCCACCGCTGCGGTGAGTGCCTTCCTGTCAGCAAGATACCCTACACAACAATTTGACAGAGAAAATACCCTACTAATCAAACAGAGAAAAATCCAGACATCCAAGTCAGACTCAGGTAAACCTCCCCAGCCCCAAAACAGCCTGGTGGTTTGTGCTCTGAAAGCAGTCAGCCCCAAAATAAGTCAGCTGTGCTTTAAACTCTTCTGCACTGAAAATCTTAAGAATTGTAACAAACATAAAGCTAGATCCACCTCCCTCTGTTGCTTGAAAGACTGTCTTTTCCTGATAATTCTAAGTTCATTATTTCACCTTTCAGTTAAAAGTAGCCTCCACCTGCAGAATATCTGCTACAAACCAAAGACAATTGTAAGGTTCACCTCCCTCTGTTGTGAGCACAACTCGCTTTCTTGCAAATCCTATGTTCTGTATTGCAGCTTCCAGCCAGAGGTAGTTTGACTTGAAAAATATTAACAATAACAATAATAATAATCTTTATTTTTAAGATACCTTTTAAATATCAAGGCGCCGTACATTAAAAGAATCATCAGATGATAAAAAAGATATAAAACTATAAAATCCATTATAATTCTGGAAATGCCAATATCCACAAGAACGTTTTCAGTGCCTGCTCAAAACCCCCAATGGTCATGCACTCCTGGAGCTGACAGGGCAGAGAATTCAAGAGGGTGGGGGCCTCAAAAGCACAGGCCCCAGAAGATTTCAAAATAACCCTCATAATCTCCAGCAACCCCTCGTCAGCCAAGCGGAGCTGTCGCACAGGGCTGTAGGGAATCAAGAGCTCTTTCAAACAGTCAGGACCAAGACCGTGTAGGGCTTTGTAGGTCAACAAGCCTACTTTAAAGGTGATCCACCACTAAATCGGCAGCTAGTGCAGATCGCGCAGCACAGCGATAATGTGCGAACTCCTAGATACCCCTGCCAATAACCATGCAGCAGCGTTCTGCACTAGCTGCAAGCAGCGGATATCAACAGGAAGCCCTAGATAAAGGGAGATGCAGTAGTCAAGCCGAGAGGTCACAAAGGCGTGGACCAAAACCGGCAGGTCGCTAAAAGGAACGAGGTGTTTGACCCTGGCAGTATTCTGAAGATGGTAAAAGGCCGATTTGATGACTGCTGATACCTGATGACGAAGGGTCAGCCCATCGCTGTCAATCACAACTCCAAGGTCGTACACCCGTTCGGAGGTATGGATCTCTTTGCCCCCCGAAATATTCCAGAGGGCCGATCGATCCCCAGCCTCTCTATCCTGTGACCCGGGTCCACCACCATAACCTCAGTCTTTCCTGTGTTCAGTTTCAACCAGCTCGAATTCATCCAGTCTTGTATTTCAACTAGAGAGTTATTAAATATTGAGAGCGCACTAGCCTGGTCAGGAGCAAAAGACAGGTATAACTGGGCATCATCAGCATAGCAGTGAAACCGCAGCCCATACCATCTTACAATGTCTCCAAGAGGTAGCATATACACTGCTAACAACATGGGAGACAGCACCGAACCCTGAGGAACCCCGCAAGACAGAAAGGATCGGAGGGAAAAAAGAAAAACAGACACAACTCTCTGTTCTACCAGCAAGGAAAGAAGAAACCATTGGAGCACTGTATTTGACAGGCCACAGATGGACCTCAGGCAGTCGAGCAGCAACCCATGGTCTACAATGTCAAAGGCTGAGGAGAGAACAAGGAGAACCAAGATAGAACGGTTTCTCCAATCTCATCCCATCAGGAGATCATTAAACACCTGAACCAGAGCAGTCTCAGTACTGTGCCTTTTATGAAAACCCAACTGGAGAGGTTCATAGACATTATGGATGGTCAAATGGGTCTCCAACTGGATTGCCACTACTTTCTCGATAACCTTACCTAAAAAGGGAAGGTTCAAGATAGGTCTGTAGTTTGCAAAAATGTCCGGGTCCAGTGAAACTTTCTTCAGGAGAGGTGTCACCACTGCCTACTTCAGGGTGCTTGGAAACTCTCCCATTCCAAGGAGCATCAGACAGTTTGAGCCAAGACCGGGCCAATGATCTCATAACAACCCAAAAACAGGGAAGTTGGGCCCGGATCTAAACTACAGCACATAGGGTGCATCCCCTGGACAAGCCTCATAATGTCTTCGACATCCGGCAGGTCAAAAGAACTCCAGGAAGTACAAGGAGTAGTGTCCGAACAGTGACCAACTGCATCACCCATAGGGTGAGTCAGATGGATTTCTGACGTGATGTCAGCCACCTTATTCGCAAAGAATTGAGCAAGCTCATCACTTTCAATTTGTGAAAAAGCTCGCCACAACTGCAGACAGACTGGGTTGCACAACCTGTCTATAGTTCAGAAGAACTGAGCCGGTCGATTCTGAGTGACAGCGATTTCCCTGGACAGGAACTCTGCCTTCTTACGGGAAATCGCTGATTGGTAGAGCTGATAATGTTCCTCCAAACTAAGGCGGTCGACCACCAGGGCAGATTTCCACCAACGACGCTGTAACCTACGACCCACATGTTGCAACTCCCTCAAGGACCCGTCAAAACAACGGGACCGAGGGCGGAGTGAGAGGGGACGAATATGGGTAGGAGCTATCGAGTCCAGGGCTGAGGAAATGGCATTACTATAAGCCCGAACCAATAACTGTGGACTCGAGCGGGCATCAGAGAACTCTGAGAGGTCAATCTCCGCCGCCAGGTCTTCAGGGCACACATCCTGTAAACGGCGTTAACTGACCATCTCCACAGGGTCAGACCTGCGAAGGGGGGCATGAAAATTGAACCTCACGGTGCAGTGATCGGACCAGCTGACCGGTTCCACCCCCAAATCAGATGTCTCGATCCGCAGGAGGAAGACCAAATCCAGGGAATGACTGTGATTATGGGTAACTGAAGAAACAATCTGAGTGAAGCCCGGTGATAACACCATCTGGAGGAAGTGCTGACCAAATGAAGAGATTTAGTTGTCGATCCAGGCATTGAAGTTGCCCAGGACCATCACTCTGGGCGACTCCAATGCCATGTTGGCGGCGAAATCTGCCACTTCCTGCAGGAATTGCTTCTCATCCCCGGGTGGATGGTAGACGAGAGCTATCCTGCAACCCACTCCAGCTACCACAGTACATTCAAAGGATTTAGCCTCCTCAACTGGAATATCCGTGAGGCTCAATCTGGCCTTGAAACAGACCACTACCCCCCGTGGTCCAGTCTCGGGCGGTGGATCACTGAGTACCCGGCAGGAATTGCTGCCTCCAAAATGGGGCCAGCATTTTCATCCAGCCAGGTCTCGGTGATGCATGCCAGATCAGCTGTTCAAACAAAATCCGCAATAATTGCGGTTTTGTTCTTAATAGATCTGGCATTGCATAACACCAGCTGCGTAGGACGGGGTTCTTGAGTTGTCCCAACTAAATGCCCATCAAAAAAGATGGTGCCCTTGGGTATGAGGACTAGACATGGATCGCCACATTACAGGCTCCATTTCGCCCCAGGGCTTCTCCTGGCCCTAACCACCCCCTTTGCAAGAGCTCCCCTCTTTTGACCGTCAATGTCCATGCCCTCCACCACGTCCACTCCCCCCTCTCCTATGAACAATGCCTAATGCCAACAGTGTTGGTAAATAACAACGGGTAGAGGAGAAGGGGAGAAAGGACAGAGGGCATGGAGAGAGTAGGCCGAATAGCACAAGACCGAGGGGGCTGGCAGGCACATTCCACCACTCTAAAACCCCAGATTTAGACAGCAAAATCCCAGAAAATTGCCCAAAATAAGTTGCAGTTTACTGCAGATTTCTAAAAACCACAAAATATAGATAATACATTAAGTAAACAATAAAACAGCACTTGTCCACCCCAGAACATTCTCACTGCTCAGAGGAGGAAAACACTAAAAAATTAAACGAGCATCAATAAACAAAAACAGAATATAATCAAAAAAGAAAAAGACCAGTGGGTGAAAGTCCTGGTAGTCCTCTCACTGCTACACAGGATAATTAAAGAAGTCCTCAGGGACAACCCCTGGACAACAGTCTTTCCAACGATGATGATAAAAGTCCTGAGTAATAATGCAGTTAAGTCCTAAATCTGTATGACAGTTTCTCTATAGTAATAGTGCAAAAAACCTTTAATAGTACCACAGTTTAACCCTAGACCACTGATACTCCCACTGTCAGGGCCCAAGGATATAATAGCACTCTCACTGCCAAAGAGTAAATAAGTTTTGAACTTAAATAAAAAATAAATATTTTAAAATAAAACTCATAAGTCAAACCAGTAACAGGAACAGGAGCAAAAGCAGGAGGAGGACCAGAACAACTCTTCAGGGTTAGATCAGCTCCACTGCAAGAAGAGCCCTGAAAATCTGGCCCAAGGTCTGCACCCGGGCAACGCCAGCCGCTCTCGGACCCCCAGTGGAACCCAAACTAATCTGTCCCCTGGGAGACACAAGGGCCAAAGCACCAACCCCGCCGGCTACCCGGCTGGTAAAGGTACCGACCCTGGCACTGCCGCTCACCGGTCCGCAGGCCTCAGCCAGTTCGGGCCTACTTACTCGCAGTGAATTGAGCCGCTAATCCCTTAAATCCGTTTCCAAGGGGTTGGCCAATGATAGTACAAAGAAGTCCCCAGATTTCAGGAACAGTTCAAGAATTTCAGAAGCAAAAGCAAGAATGATCCAGTTCCAGCAATTCGGACCGATATATCCAGAGGCAACAATCCTTACATCCAAATCCTCGGGGTTATCCCCATCAGATGGCCCCAGACAACACCGACTGACCCGCGTACTCAAAATCCCCGGTCATACATTTACAGCTTCCCAGGAGTCTTACGAACACTGTAGTGACATGGGGGAAAGACTGTCCACACGGCAATCAGTTCTACACCCCAGTGTCTCCGAAAGTTCTCCCCACGACTCCTCGATCTTCGGGGAGTAAGGCCATGTAACAGATAATCAGGCATCGGCTCACTCCACAACATAGCTGTCTCTTCAGTATAGTACAGAACAGTACAGCACTGGTTCACCCCCACAACACCGCACAGCACAAAGTCACTGTTACTGAAAACAAAATAAAACAGAAAATAAAATGAAAAAAGCAAGACAGACAGTCTCTAAATAAGTAAATAACTTAAACAAACAAAAATAACTAAAATAAAAACCAAAAAATGGGAACTGCAGCTAACAAACAACCGGTGGCATATCCAACGTGGCGGCCATCTTCCATGAGGATAGGAGGGGCAGCTGGTATTGAACAAGGATAGGGTGGCACCAGAGGCCCCAAGCGCTTTAAGCTTGCTTAAAAGCATGGGATGATTTACCAGGTCGAACGTTTTGGTTAGGTCAATAAAAAATGCACTGGTAAGTAGGCCATTATGCATATTAGATTTCACCTCACTGGTGAACTGAGTAAGGGCAGTTGTGGTACTGTGACCAGTCCTAAAACTATGCTGGACAGGAGAGTGAAGATTAAATTTGAGTAAATGGTTGGATTCATGTTGATGGATTAGCTTTTCAAGTATAGTAGTTTGCTCAGAGTGGGGAGTAGTGCAAAAGGGCGTTAGGATCTTTAGGTCACATTTTTTTGAATACGGGGATAGTTCTGGCAGTCTTCCAGGCTGAGGGCACGGTGGAGGAGCAAATGGACAGGTTGAAGAGCCTAGTTACAGGGGTAGCAAGAAGAGAGGCAGCCAGTCTAAGGATCCTCGGTTCCAGTCTGTCAGGACCAGCGCCGCCATGAGATGGAATAGTTTTTAGTAACTGTGGACCGTCCTGCCTGGTGATGGGGGCGAGCTCCAGGGAGGGAGGAGCATCAAGGGGAACAGGGGAAGAGAAAGCGAGGAGCAAGACAAGGGAGGAGAGATATTGGAAAGTGTAGTAAAGAGGGAGTTGAAGGCATAGGCAATGTTATGACTGTATTCATGAAAAAATTGATACTGTGATATTGATATTTTTTCTTGCATTTGATTTTTATGATGAAAATGTATTCTCAGAGCCGGCCTGGTGGCACTGAGGGTTGAGGCGCTGGATGCCACACCTTGCGCCACGCCGGCGACCCGTATTCGGGAACAAGCATGGGCCATTGGGGATCGGCAGGAGAGGGAGAGGATCGAGCGTCTGGAGGACTGCTCTCCTCTCCTGGGGAGGGAGGACTGGCACGCCCACCGAATGACTACCCCCAGGTTGAGGCCAGAGGGTAGTGTGGGTCAGAGGAGCCAGATGTAGGGAGGGTGCTGTGGGACCTCTGCGGACACGTGCATACCCTCTTCGTGAGCATGTCCTGCGTGTGCACCCCAACAATGGAGAAGGGAGAAAAAGAGGAAAAACATCTCTTGCTGCAAGATGACGAATGACCTCCCGCAGGCTCTGTGCCCGGCGACCCTGGCAGTTGTAAGTCCCGTGATACCGGAGTGACGGGGCTGGGGGAGGGGTCGTCAGGAAGGAGGCAGCCGGGGGCAGAAGGAGGATAAAGCGTCTATATAAAAAAAAAAATTATTCTCAGAAAAATAGCCTGTGGTGACTCTAGAATAGGGTTTACCATCTTCTTCGAGGGTATCTTTTGCATCAGGCCGCACCTATGGAACTATAGTCACCAGGCAATAGGACCACATGGAAACTTTTATTGCTAGCAGTCTACAAGGGGCAGTCCATGACGACATCGGATGCAGGTGACATCCCTCCCATATAAACATGGGTGGTCCCATGCCCTCCTCAGTTCTTTTCTCGATGTTCGCCATTGCATGTCGGATTCCATGGAGACATTGTGGCTTCAGTCGACTTAGAAAATGTCTCCTTTTCGATTTTCTTTTCTTTTTTCATACTAGCTTTGCTAATCACTTTATTTTAAAGTGATTTCGGTTTTCCGTTTATGCCAACTGACCCTGAAAAACGTTTTCACTACTGCAGGTGCAGTCAGAGGATCTTCAAGAAAGATGACCACGATACCTGCGTCCGCTACCTAGGCCAGAACCACGACGTTAAGGCCCATGAAGTCTTCCGTGGATTGAACCAGACTATCCAACAGTGCCGCCAGAAGGCCCTGACAACCTCCTGCTGCAACAGAAGGTTGCCCAAATGGAGAAGGAGGTCCAGGTCAGAAGCTCCTCTACCTCCTTGGACCCGTCCTCAGGCTCCCACTCTTTGAAGGCCTGGAACAAGTTGGCTGGGAAACACAAGCACCGGGACAAGAATCGGAGCAAGGAGAAATCCTCCTTAGCTCACTTGAGGTCATCGCTTTGGGCGCCGGCCACAGCCGAGTCATTGTCCGCTCCGATGGTGACCCCTTTTACACCCCACACCCTCTCCTCTACAGGGTCAGCTCTGGCAGTGCCTCCTGACAGTCTTACCTCGGCTGGCGATAGCTCGTCAGTGTTGTGCCTTCTCATGCCGCCGTGGACTTTTCAGACCCTGCTGTTCAGGCCCCTCTTCTCCATGGGTCACCAGCTAGTGGGCTTTGCCGGTTCTGCTTTGGCCAGTGTCAGTACGTCATCAGGGTTCCAGTCTCTCCAGCAATGCCTTCGGCCTTTTTCTCAGCCTGTACTTTGACATTGGGGATTCAGCCTCCCTTGTCGCCAGCCCAGGCCGTCATGTCGACATTGGGGTCTCAGCCTGCTCCGATGACACCCCAGCTGTCATGTCAACACCAAGGCCTCAGCCCCCCCGTTGATGCCGCAGGCTGTACCGCCAGTGCCGGGACCTCGGGTTCCCCTGCCGGCGCTGCAAGGCATTCCGACGGCAGTCACTGTCGATGTCGCGGCCATGCTGTACTTCATCTGGGAGTTCATGAATTGCATTTTTGCCCCCCCCCCCGTGCTGGCAACACCGAAGCCTACTATGCCTGCTCCCACGCCAACGCCTTCCACTGCTTCGTACCCTGTTTGTCCTCACTCATCGACGCTGTTAGTGCCCCTTTCAGAGTCAGGTGATGACGATGAATATCATACTGAGCTCCTCCCCCATCAGAATGACAATGGGGAGAGGGGGCTGTTGGTCCCTCCCATTCCACTTCCACTGTTTCCTCAGGGGGTGACGACTGCACCAAATATACCACGAGGTCCCCCCCGCTATCCCTCTTTCATCTCAGTGATGAGACAGTTACAAACTGCTATGGGGTTTGATGCTGAGGAGCAGGATGTTACTAGGAGAAATCTGACTGAATTTTTGGAATTGTCAAATTCTCCACCCCTGGTCATTCCTCCAGTAACAGCGGCCCTTGAGGATGCCACCATGGCTGCCTGGTACAATCCGAATTTGATTCCTACTGTGCCCAGAAAGGCCGCCAAATTGTACCAGGCTCCCTCAGGAAAACCATACTTTGCAGAGCACCTACAGGAAGATTCAGTTGTGATAAATGCTGTCCATGATAGGGCCAATAGACCTAAACACCTCAGCTTTCATCCTCCAGATAAGCAGTCCAGAAAGCTGGACCTTATGGGAAAAAAGGCCTTCACCTCTGCTATGCTGTCCATCGGGGTTATAAATTACATTGTCCATATGGTCAAACTTCAGAATATTCTCTGGAAAATGGCCAAAGCTGCTGCCCAGACCCTTTCAGAGAGTCCCCAGAGAAGGAACAACTGCTCAAGGCCCTCCAGTCTAGAGCAGATGTGGGTAAGCATCTTTGAGGTCTGTCTTTGATGCCGCTAACGGATCTGCTAGAGAAGCTGCTGTGGATATCTATCTGAGAAGGCATTCTTGGCCCAGGGTGTCTGGATTTCTACTGATGTACAACAGTCCATCCTGAATACCCCCTTCAGGGGTTACAAGCTCTTTGGGGCGGATGTGCAGGACATATTTTCTGACCTGCAGGCCTAGGGCAGGACTCTGCAGTTAGTGCACTCTCTATACCACACCCAGCCAAAAAGTGGCCAGAAGGTGCCCTGTCATCGGGCCTGCCAATAGCCTAAGAAGGGCACCAAGCCCCAGGGCAAACGTCAGGCAGCAGCAGCCTTGCCTACCCCTACCTCCACCACTGGGAAGGCACCAGTGGAGGTGGTGTGGGCCCGGCTGCAGGTGCTACCTCAGCATGACTCCTTTCCAGACCCCCACCCTCCAGCACTCCAGAAGGTGGTGGTAGGGGCTTGTTACAGATGCTTGGGTCCTGTAGCTTGTAGAACAAGGCCACATTGTAGAACTTCTGGAGTGGCCCCCAGCTCTACCTCCAGTTCATTCAAACTACCCTCCGGTCCACATTCCATTTGCTGCAGAAAAGGGCTATAGAACCTATCCCCGAGGATCAGAGGAACAGGGGGTTCTATTCCCACTTCTTTCTAGTCCCCAAATCCACGGGATTTACGGCCCATCCTAGGTCTGTAAACCTGAATTCTACATCCAGTACAAGAAATTCAGGATGGTGACCTGCATGGCCTGCTGCCACTGCTGCATCAGGGAGATTGGCTTTGCTCGCGCGAGATGCAGGATGCATACCTGTATATCAAGGTGTGTGCTCCCCACAGGCAGTACCTCAGGTTCCGGTTCTGGGAGAGCACTACCAGTTCCGAACGTTGGCCTTTGGCTTGTCCTCTGCACCATGGGTCTTTACCAAATGCCTCGCAGTGGTAGTAGTGGCCCTCAGGAAGAAGAGGCTGTATGTCTTCCCTTACCTGGATGACTGGCTACTCAAGGCACAATCCAGGGAGCAGCTGCTACAGACCCTGGCGCGTACCAGACAGTTGTTCCATGCCCTGGGAATCACGGTCAGTCTGCCCAAGTCTGTCTTGACCCCTTGCCAGTGCCTCCAGTACATTGGGGCAGTACTGGACAAGGCTCAGGGCTTTGCGTTCTTGCTGCAGGACAGGGCGGACCACCTTATGGCTCAGGCTCAGCTGCTTTACAACAGCAGATGTGTCACGGCCAGAACCTTCCTGAGGCTCCTGGGCCTGATGGGCTGCAGCCATTGTCACGGTGCCTTTAGCCAGGCTGCACATACGGATTACCCAGTGGACACTGAGGGTCCAGTGAGACCGATGCAGCAACGATCTAGAACAGCAGGTTCTAGTCTCTTCTCCTGTCAAAAAGTGCTGCTGTGGTGGATTAAACAGAGCAACCTGTTAAACAGGGTTCCCTTGTCGTTCCTTTCCCTCAGCAGATTCTCACCACAGACACTTCTGGGTTGGGCTGGGGGGCTCATCTGGGGCCTCATCAGACTCAAGGGATGTGATGCAGAGTGCACATTGCCCCCCACCCACATCAACATCCTAGAGATGAGGGACGTTTTATATGCTTTACAAGCCTTTCAAACCCATCTGTCCACAGGCTATCTGCTGGTGCAAGGCAAGACAAATTTTATTTTTCAGGTGCCCAATCCCGGAGGCTCTGGGCGCCATGCAATAAGGGCATAGCAGTACAATGACATAAATGAATATAAAAAAGCAGTAAAAATAGCAGCATAAATAGGTATAATTAATAAATATCTCTACTAAAACTGAAACTCTGAGAGAGAGAGAGGAGTAGGGTATCCAGGGAGGACTAATACATAAGGTCAGGGAAGGCCTGATTAAACAGGAAGGCCTTAAGGCGGGCCTTAGAAACCTCCACCGAAGGGGCCTCCCGAATAGATGGAGGAAGCGAATTCCATAGGACGGGGCTGGTGACAGTAAATGCTCTGTCGCCGGCAGTTTTAAGACTCATCCTGGGAATCACCAGGAGGCCCCTAGAGGAGGACTGGAGGGAGCGGACTGAGAAAGCAGGTGTAAGAAGGTCCAACAGATGGGCAGGACCCAGTCCGTGTAGGGCCTTAAAGGTGAGCAAGCCCACCTTAAAGAGGATCCTCCACCTCACTGGCAGCCATTGCAGATCACGCAAAACCGGGGTAATATGGCAGAATTTAGGCCGCCCAATCAGCAGCCTGGTGGCTGCATTCTGCACTAGCTGCAGCCAGCAGAGGTTATTCCCGAGACCCCAAGGTAGAGTGCATTACAGTAATCTAGTCTGGATGCCATGAAGGCATGCAGTAAGGTGGTGGGGTCCATAGACTAAACTAGGGACTTAACTCTGGCGATATTCCTAAAACGGTAGAAGCTGGTCCAAACAATGGATGACACCTGGAAATCAAATGACAATCTGCTGTCAAAGGTCACGCCAAGGTTACGCACCCTAGAGGAGGCCCTCAGTGGCACAGATCCCAGGAATAAACCGGTTTTGGTGTCAAGAGGGCAACCTGTTCCATCTTCTGTTCGACTCCACCACCAGTACCTCCGTCTTTTGTCGGGGTTCAGCCACAACCAGCTGGAGGCCATCCAGTCATTTATCTCCGCAAGGCAGCTGTTTAGCACTTCCACCTCACTAGAAGCTCCAGGGGCAAAGGAAAAGTACAGCTGGGTATCATTGGCATAACAGTGAAAACCCAAGCTGTATTTCCTGTTGAGCTCACCCAGGGGCAGCAGGTACACAGCAAACAACACTGGTGACAAGACCAATCGCTAAGGTACTCCGTACGACAAGAGGCTGGAGGAGGAGAAATTCTCCATTACTACTTGTTGCCTCCTGTTAGTGAGGAATGACTCAAACCAGCAGATGACAGAGCTGATGAGCCCACAGAATTCCTTCAGGTGGTCAGGCAACACACAATGGTCTACCGTGCCAAAGGCTGAGGAGAGAGATTGAGGAGGATAAGAATTGTCCCCTTCCCCCAATCTCTAGCCCTGTGGAGGTCATTGTGCACCCGAAGTAATGCGGTTTCTGTACTATGCCTCGCATGGAAACCAGAATGGAATGGCGCATAGAAATCGAAGGCCATGAAGTGCTCTTCAAGTTGCTCTGCCACAACTTTCTCAACAACTTTTCCCAGAAATGAGAGGTTGGAGATCAGACGGTAATTCACCTTGACGTCAGGGTCTAGCTATTTTTTTTTCTGGAGGGGACGAACCAGCGCGTCGTTCAAGGCATCTGGAAAGATCCCATCTGTCAAAGAGCACCAGACAATCAAGGCAAACACCAGGCCAACAGTGTCGACACATCAAGAGCACCGGGCCAACAGTGTCGACACATTTCAAGAAACGCGTCGACACTGGGTCCAGTTCACAATATGTGTGCTTCAACCTGGAAGCAACCTCAATAACTTCCGACGCCTCCACTGGTTTAAACTCCCCCCAACTAGGCGGAGTGCTCTCTGGGTGGTCCAGATGATCACTGTAGGCTGCTGTAAGGCTCACTGGTGGAACACCCTGCCGGATGGTGGACACCCTGTCCGAGAAGAATTGAGCAAACTCTTTGCACAAAGTGTCAAAAAAAGTATTTTTCGTCTGGAGACAGGCTGGGTTAAGAGCCTTGTCACAGTCCAGAAAACTACAGTTGGTTGATTCTTCCCAGTAACAATCTCTCTGGACAGGAACTCTTTCCTTTTTATGAGTGATTGCCCCCTGATTCTCACTATAGTGTGAGCGCAGGGCCAGTCTATCTGTCTCCAGGCAAGACTTCCGCCAGCAGCACTCCAGCTTCCGACTCACAATCTTCATCGCCTTGAGCTCCCCATCAAACCAAGGTGACCTCAGGTGAGAAGATCTGGGTCATACATAGGCTGGTGTGAGGGAGTCGTGTGCCACCGTCATCACCCTATTATAGGTGGTGACCGCAATGCCCGAACCCCCTACACACGCATTATCCACACTCGATGGATCAGCCGCCGCTAGAAATCGCTCCGGCGTGAAAGTCCTCAAAAGGTGGTAGCTGACCATCTCAGTAGGGGGAGGGCTCTGGGGGACGAGAACTGCACTGTGCAGTGATCTGACCGAATGATCCAGTCGATAAGCCCCAGTAAGAAGACCAAGTCCAACATGTGGCCGTCCTGGTGGGTTGCGGCGGAAACTTCCTGCGAGTCTGCGACAGACCCAGAGATGACATAGTGTGGAGGAGGTTATAACCTAGCCTAGATTCCTTGTCCTCGGCCCAGGCATTGAAGTCCCCCAGGACCAAACACCAGGGGGACTCCAGTGTCTTGCCGGTGATGAGGTTGGCTACCTCCTGTAGGAATTCACCTGCCGCCCGAGGGGGTGGTAGATCAGGAGAATCCTACAACCTGCGCCCGGACTTCCACGTAAGGCCACACATTCAAATGAACCCGGTCTTCCCACTGAGTGCATGGAGAAGCCAAGTTCGGATCTAAAACAGATGGCCTCTCCTCCGTCCCTGCGTTCCACTCTGGGGTAGTACACAACCGAGTACCTGGGGGACAGCGGCCTCTAAAACCAGGCCAGCATTGTCACCCACCCAGGTCTCGGTAATGCAAGCCAGATCGATTGAGGAAATCAGGTCTGCGATAATAACAGTCTTGTTCTTAACTGATCTGGCATTGCATAGCACTACCCTCGGGATTGGTGGACAGTGTATTCCTTCTGGCTACCTGCCCATTCGGTCTGGAAGGAGCCCTGAGAATGGGAACCAAGTACCTTCCGCCTCTCACAAGGCCCTGTTGATATCCGGGATGCTTACTGCACCCAAACACCGTAATCCTGCCCTCTCCTATAGTGCACAGGGTGCCTCGCCATGCACGATCAATGCGCCTCTTTATCCCGACCTTCCGACAGTGACGTGCTGTAGTGGTGGAAATTGGGAGATTAGTTAAAGGCCGCAGAACGAGCAGTTGGGACACCCTGTACACTGTCCAGGCCCCCCCGTCTTCCAGACACATAAAGACCAACCACAGAGGACCCCTAGCAACTAACTCAACCACTCACTCAGATCCAGTCACACCAGTAATACAGACAGCAGTCCTAACCACTCACACCCCATCCACACTGTATAAAATAATGAACCCAAATACCCAACCCCACACCCACCCAGCCATTAAAAGGAAGAGAAAAGTAAAGAGCAGGCCTTAACATTTTTTAAAGGAGCAGTATATCCTCAGATCCCATTAAATTAAGCCTAGCAGTGCTTGGCCAAATAAAATGATTTTTATTTTGTTGTTGTTGTTGTTGTATAGGTGCTGAAAAAGGGGAGTCCCCACAAACCAAAAGAGTCTCCAGGACAGCAGATGGACAACATCAGTGTAGTGCACTATATCAGCAAACAATGGGGAGACCAGTTTGTAACCTCTGTGTTGGGAAGTGATGAGGGTCTGGTACTGGGCTCTAGAACACAGTCTAGAACTGTTGACCGTCCATGTTCCAGGTGTCCACAATGTCCTGGTGGACAGGCTCAGCTGGTTGCAGTCTCAGATGCATGAGTGGGAGCTGCTGACCTCAGTTGTAGAAGACCTGTTTGACAGGTGGGGTTGTCTAGAGTTGGACCTTTTTGCATCCCCACTCAACACAAAACTGCCTCATTTGTGTTTGTTTCGCTCCAAGGCCTGGAGTTTTCTGACAAGATACGTTGTCCCTCTCTTTGAAAGGGAGGTTTCTCTACACCTTTCCCCTCTTCCCTTTACTCCAGAGAGTGCTGATTAAGCTCCAGATGGAGGGTGCCACTCTGATCCTCATTGCCCCCTTCTGGCCTCGTCAGATATGGTTCCCCTTGCTGCAGCAGGTGGTAGTGGAACCTCCAGTGCCCCTGCCCCTGTACAAAGGCTTGCTGTCACAGGAGTGGGGCACCCTGGTCCATCTGGATCTCAAGACACTGCACCTCCATGTATGGCTCTGGAAGACATGGCCAAGGCGAGATTTGGGGTGCCCCAGAAGGTGACTGACATCCTGGTGGCTGCTACGAAGCCTTCCACAAGGGTCATTTATTCTGTGAAGCGGAAGCACTTCGCTGTGCAGGCGACTTCTCATTATTTGGACCCTTTATCTAGTCCAGGGAATCAGATTCTGGCGTACTTGCTGTTCCTTTCAGATTCTGGCCTGCAGTACTCCTCCATTAAGTTGCACCTGTCAGCCATTTCAGCCTTCTATGTGCCTGCTGATGGCTGTACATTAGCACAACTAGAGGTGTCCCATACTTTTTTGAGAGGCATTCTCCATCTAAAGCCTCCCATCTGCAATCCAGTCCCACAGTGGGACTTGAATTTTGTTGGAGAAACTTACTTTGCAGCCATGACATGCGAGCTATGCTTTCTGTCATGGAAGGCGTTATTTTTAGTTGCCATTATTTCTCCCTGGAGAATTTAGAGCTTCAGGCTCTGATGTGTGAGTCTCCTTATTTGATTTTCTACAAAGTCAGGATGTCTTTGCGTATGAATCCTAAATTTCTTCCTAAGGCGATGTCTGAGTTTACCTTAAATCAAACCATCCACCAGCGTGTTTATTATCCAGAGCATGCCAGTCCAGGGGAAGCATTGCTCCACACCTTAGATGTGCAGAGAATTCTGTTACTGTACACACCGTATGAAGGACTGCAGGAAATCCTTGCAGCTATTTGTTTCTTTCACTCCTGGGAAAGAGGGTGTACTGGTTTCTAAACAGTGCCTGTTCATATGATTAGCAGGTGTGTTACATTTTGTTATAGGATGTACGGTAAGGAACTGCCTGGCATTGTTCGTGGTCATTCAACCCGAGGCATGGCCACTTCGGTTGCTTGTTTCAGGAATGTTTCAGCTGCAGAGATCTGTGCTGCTGCAACTTGGAGTTCTGTCCATACTTTCACTAAACACTACAGTCTGGACATTGCCTCTCGAACAAGGGTGGGCATTGGCCTGGCTGTGCTTCACGGTCTCCTGACATAGGCCAATAGCCTCCAGCCACCCAGACTAGTTCTGTGTCAGAACTGCTTAGGACTTTTTCCGTTGGTGTGGCCTGAAGCAAGAGATACCGTCTATGAAGACAGTATAGTTGCGTAAGAACTTAACGTAACAGTAGATCTTTGAGAGGATTGCATCCGGCTGTGCCGTCCGACCCCCTGACTCCAATTGGACTTTCTGTGTCTGTCTGTCTTTCTCCAGGATGGTTCATCTTCTGTTTCACCTCTGTTTATGGTAGGAACCTCTGGTTCCCCTCTTTTCCCCATCAGGAGATGCTCTGTATGTGTTGTCTGGCGGGAGAACAGAGGAGGGTGCAGGGCCGTCCACGTTTATATGGGATGGATGTCGCCTGCCTCTAACGTTGTTGTGGGCGGCCCCTTGTAGACTGCTAGCTAGGAAAGTTTCGATGTGGTCCTAGTGCCTGGCGGCTATAGTTCCATAGGTGTGCCCTGATGCAAGAGATGTACTTTTTCCACCAAGGGTTGATGAAGATTTTTCCTTCTACTCTTGTCTTTGTACAGCAAATCGTAGGCAAACTCAGTATGCATTCCACTGACACTGAGGAGGATTTAGAGCAGGCTGAGTTCATGAGTATTTTGGAATTTTTTTGAGTATGATGGGACTCACATTGATAAAATGTCTGTACCCATGCACAAATCCTTCTGAAGGGCCACAGCAAGAGTGATAGCAGCCTATTCTTGGCTACAAGCATAGATAAAAAGATAAAAAAAAAGGTGTTGGGTGGACAACCATGATGAAATACATATATGCCCACACTGACGATATGGAAGCAGTGCAAACTGTGGCATGTGGAAGGGCAGAAGTCTCCTGTTAGCCCTCCTCCAGAAAAGGATTTCAGAAAACTGGACAATAAGGCAAGTAAGGTGCACAGTACAGCCACCTTGCTGTTGAGGCAAGCAGCTTACATGGCATACACAGCCCAGTACCAGAAGGCGTTGAGGAACACCGTCATGGCACTGAGCAAGAGCCTCGCTGGTGAGAAGATGACAGTCTCAAAACTGGACTAAAAGCCATGAGGCATCTGTTTCAAATGACAAGTAGATGCTAATTAATTAATCTATTAATTTAGCTTAAATTGACCCGGAAAGAACACTGGACACCAGTGCTCCTGTTTTTAGGTACAACATGGAAGTGGAAAAAGCCATGGGACCGAATGGCAGACACCCTAGGATATTGAAGGAGCTCCGAGAGGAACTGGCTGCACTGCTGGCTGAACTCTTCAACAAGTCACTAGACAGCAGGAAAATACCTCAGGACTAGAAACAGGACACCGTTGTGCCCTTACACAAGAGTGGAAACAAGGAAAAGGCAGGAAATTACAGCCCAGTCAGTTTGACTTCAGTTGTGGGGAAAATGATGGAGTCACTACTAAAAGAGAGGATAGTGGCGTACCTAGCAGATACTGGAAAAATGGACCCAAAGCAACATGGCTTCACAGCAGGATGCTCTTGTCAAACCAACTTGATCGACTTCTTCGACTCGGTCACCAGAACATTGGATCAGGGAGGGGCGGTGCACGTTGTATACCTAGATTTCAGCAAGGCCTTTGACACCGTCCCTCACAGAAGGCTAACCAACAAGCTGGAACATACGGGAGTTGGCCAGAAGATGGTCAGTTGTATCAGTGACTAGCTGAACGATAGGACCCAGAGAGTGCTAGTCAGTGGGTCATTGTCAAGGGAGGGTAGGGTGAGCAGTGGGATCTCGCAGGGATCGGTACTGGGACCGATCCTATTTAATATATTTATAACAAACATAGCAAATGGACTAACAGGGAAGGTTTGCCTGTTCGCAGATGATTCAGAACTCTGCAACAGAGTGGACACAGGGAAGGAGAAGACAACATGGCAGCTGACCTTAGAAGGCTAGAGGATTGGTCCAGGGACTGGCAGTTACAATTTAATGCCAAAAAGTGTAAGGTAATGCACTTGGGAAAGAGGAACCCTGGAGAAAAGTACACACTGGGAGGAACTCGACTTGAGGAGACACAAATGGAGCGAGATCGTGGCATGATCATCACTGACAAATTAAAGGTAGGAAAATAATGTGAGAAAGTAGCACAGAAAGCGGATGACATCTTTGGCTATACAAGTAGAGATATTTCTAATACAAAGAGGAAGGTTATCATGCCCCCTCTACAGGTCCTTGGTGAGGCCACACTTGGAGTACTGTATTCAGTTCTAGAGACCTCACCTCAAAAAGGACATTGACCATTTGGAAACAGTGCAGAGAAGGGCTGCCGAGATGGTACATGGACTGCATCACAGGACATATGAAGCAAGATTTGAGCTGAACCTGTACTATCTTGAGCAGAGTAGAAACAGAGGGGGCATCATTGAAACATTTAAGTATGTGAGGGGATTTAACTCAGCTCAGACAGGCAATCAATTTCAACAGAACACGGCAGCATGCACGAGAGGGCATGATACAAGACTGGTAGGAGGAAGGTTCAAAAGCAACCCCAGGAAGTACTTCTTCATAGAGAGAGAGTGATAGACCAGTGGAACAGCCTGCCTCAGGATGTGGTAGCATCAAAGACAATCAGGGAGTTCCAACTCGCATGGGACAGACATAAAGGACACGTTAGGACGAAAACTGCATAGGGAGGGGGGTAGTTTCTAGGGCAGATTAGATGGATCGCATGGTCCCCATCTGCTGATGCTTTTTTTATGTTCTTATGGAAGGTTGCATGAATGGGCAGTACAGTGATGCATGTTATTGGACAGAAAAACTTAAAAACGGTAAAAATGCAGCATGAGTGAAAAAGACCTTTTCAAACCAAGTTAAAACGAGAGTAACAGGTAGGAGTAAATCAGTACACAAATTTAACAAGTACATTAAATAAGTATAGGTAGCACAGAAACCGTTTGGTAAAGTGCAGCATCACATTGCCATATTGAGATCACGCACCGGTATAACTGGACCTGGCTTTTAGATGATCTCATAGGGACCTCATGAACTTGGAGTGAGAGGGGGAGCTACAAGCTAGGGATGGCAGAGAGTTCTGTTACCTAGCGGCAGTGACAATAAAAGCCTGGTCTTCCATCATGGTAAAAGTTTTGGGGACAACAGGTAAGGATTTGCCATTGGATCTAAGAGGATAGGATAAGTGGGAAAACCTGAGTAGAGCCACAAGAGAATCAGGGGCACCAAGCTTGATTATTTTGTCTGTGAAGCACCCCAGGACAAATAAGCAACTGTTAAAGGGGTATAATTAGCCAAGGTGGTTATAAAAGCCACAACGATGGGCACCTTGGCTAAGCAAAAGGGTAGATACTGTATACAGATAGTATTGTAGGCAACATCTCATTTGGAGCACAGGAACTTAGAGATATTAGTGAATAAGATAAGCTCTTAGTTAAGGATGCAGAGTAGAACTCTGGCAGGAGCAAGGTGGGCATAAGGTGTTAGTGTCTCACTCAATGGGCCATGCCAAGTTTAGCATTCACTGTCTTACAAGCATTCAGGATTGGGAGGGAGAAGTCAAGGTGCAGGTCCAGGGTGTCTCCAAGACACTTGAAGGCATAACCTTCATGGGGGTCCTATCAGAACAAGTGATGGACAGGGGAACAGAGCAGGCTCTTCTTTTGGCTGGGGACCCAAACAGCAAGGTTTGGGCTTTCTTGGTATTCATAGCAAGTTTATTTTTGGTAAGCCATGCTTGCATTCTTGAAAATGTGTGGTAATTTGAGAGTTTATCAGGCTTGTGCATTTGGAGCTAGAGATAAGCACCAAGTAATCAGCTTATCGGGTAGCATTACATGTGGTGATGATACTGGGGAGATTATTAATAAATGGGGAGAATCAGCCATCGTATTGAGCCCTGGGGGACCCAAGCTTGACAGGAGCTGGTTCCGAGATTGACCTGTCCAGGTTGACTACTTGTCGATTTGACAAGTAGTGCCTGACCAATGTAACAGCATGCGGCGACAAACCCAAAGCCTGCAACTTGGAGCACAGAAGGCTATCCAGCAGACCCAGACCTGGGTTTGAATCCCACAGCTTCCACTTGCATACTGTGTGACCCTGAGCAAGTCACTTAACTTCCCTGTGCTCCCAGGTTATGCCTGTAAAAAAGCTTTCAGCTTAGTGTGTCTCACCTGGTTAAATAACTAAACAAAAACAAAACAAGGCTATGAACGGCCAGGTAGAAAGCCTTTGCCAGGTCAGCAAAGATGTATCTTTTGACTATGCCATGATCGATGGCAGTTTTGATTTCCATGACCACCTTAAACCATGCTGCTCAGGCACCAGAGTATTGTAGGCATAAAGGTGGTCAGTAAGTTGGTTGGCAACAACATGCTCAAGCAGCTTGCTAAGAGCAGGCAGCATCGCAATAGGGTAATCATTTTCAAGGTAGTTTGTGTTACCCACGTAGTAATGGGGACAACATTGGCAATTTTCCAGTTTTCAGGGACCGTACAAGATGACACAGCATTTAGGGTCCTGGCACAAGTAGCATTGAGAAGGCTTTCCTGGCTGAGGGTAACTAACCATACCGCTCAATCTCCTGTCTCATACATCAGGGACAAATGACCAAATTCAGGGACACATCTTCAAAATACATGGTATCCACTCAGGAAGCTGACAGAGTAAGGGACTTAGTGTAGCATGCATTTTGTAAGGAAGAACAAGTCTGTAACTTTAATGGTTGACATTACTTTGTGCTTATAACTCCCACTGTTTGGTCATGGAAACACACGTTTTAGGAAGGACATAGTAAAATTTTGAGGCAAAATCAAGGACAGTTGAGAGGTATGTAACCCTAACACAGGATACTCAAAATAAAGCAGCAGATTTTCCCTTTGAGGGGTATCTCCTTTTGGTGACAAAACAGAAACATACGTGAAAAAAGTGGATGAATAAAAATCCACTTATAAAAAACTAACAAGAAAAGGAAAGGCCCTCCACCTCTTGCAGGCCTTATGGAAATGAGGTTATGGGTAGGGGCTGCTACAGTAGACCTTACGTTCACTCTGATTACACAGTGCAGAGAAACACTGGCGGATGAAGACACAGGAGAAGAGGCTTGCAGAAATGAGCACTAGCTTTTCAGCCACAAGCAGAATCCTTGCACTTTTGTCTAGGTCTCCAGTCTCATTGCCAGTTTTGGGGGGGGGGGCTGGCCCACTGCTTCAAGGAGTGACAGAGTATTACTACAGACAGGTGGTTCCTGGAAGTGGTAAAACAGGGTCTGTTAACCCTCAAATTCGTAAAATTTCCAAGGTTAAACAAACCAAGGGTCTTCATAGCTTATATTAGGGAGTTAAAGCATGTCCTGGAAGTGGAAACATTGCTTCAGTTAAAAGCAGCAGAAACATTCCCTTCCTCACAGGGAAATGACTGTTTTCAAGATATTTTGTTAACTCAAAATTAAAATGGGCAGATGCAGCCCGTTCTAGAGCTGAGATTCCTGACCAGGTACTTGTGGTTAAACTGGGCACAGTAATCCCATCTCTGCAGAAAGGAGAAAGGCTAGGATCTCTGCGTCTGAAAAGCACATTTTCACATCTCAATAAGGCCCAGCAACAGAAGGTACCTGAGATCCAGGTTGGGAAATGGCCAGTACCAGTTTTCAGCACTTCCCTTTGGCCTGACCCTCAGCACAAAGAGTATTCACAAAGTGCCTAGCTGTGGTGGCAGCACACTTGTGAAGGCAAGGTGTAGTTTTCCCTTATGTAGATGACCAGCTCAAAACTGGAAAAACAAAGGAGGAGGCAGTGCACTTCATATCTGTGGTAAGAAGTACACTGGAACTGCTGGGATTCCTCCTGAACTAGAAAACTCTCAGCTAGAACCCAGTCAAAAGGAACAGGGCTGAACACAGTAGAGGGCAGAACTTTTTTGCCATTGAGCAGGACATAAAAGCTCAGTGTGAAAAATCATTCCTGACAGGTCATGAAAGCAGCACATAGGCCACGTGGCATCAGCTGTGATGCCATTTGCTTGTCTCAGACCCTGGAGTGGTGTAAGGACAGAGACAATCCCAGAGAGGGTATCCCTTCCTCTGGTTGTTTCCCTCGAAGGTCCTCACCACAGATGCCTCCCTACTTTGATGGGGAAGGCACCTAGAGGATAAAATTGTAAGTGGTGTCTGGAGTGCACAGGAGTGCATGGAGCACATAAACCTGTTCAAGCTCCAACCAATGCTCCTTGTCTGTGCAGTCTTTCTCTTCCCTGTTGCAAGGACAAGCAGTCTAGATCAAGACAGAAAATGTAACAACAGTGTATTACATAAACAAAGAGAGAGGCACTAGATCCACAAACCTCTGTACAGAGGCAGCGTGGATATGAAACCTGGCATACTCATTAAATGCATAGATAATAGCAGTGAGCCTGCCAGAGAAAGACAGTGTCCTGGCAGATTCCCTAAGCAGGCTGATTTGGGGAAATCAGGAATGGTCACTAGATCAGTAGGTGCTGAACAGTGTTCAAAAGATGGGGTCTTCCAGAAATAGAGTTGTTTGCCTCCTGGGAGAACAGAGTTACCCAGGTTTTGTTGCAGGACACCTTCCAGGGGACTGTTCTAGAGGATGCACTGTCCCTGTCCTGGAAAGGAAAGTTCCTCCATTTAATATATAGGGTATTGATGAAATTGAGAAGCGAGTCAGAAGCAATGATTCTGATTAGGCTAGACAGGCCTGGTACTCACTACTGCTGTCTCTGTTACACAGGACCTCCATTTCTTTACCACCAAGACACAATCTTCTGCTACTTTCACAGGGCGGAGTGATTTACTCAGATCTCGGAACATTACGCCTGAAGGCCTGGTTCTTGAAGAGCTGGAGTATTCTGGAATGAACCTCTTGGGCAAGGTATTGAAGGGTCTTAAAAGTATCCAAGAAAAACAACTACGAGGAAAACATATTCCTTAAAGTGGAAAAGATTTTCCTTCTGGCCTGCCTCACAAAAAGTGTGACCTTTACAGGCAGACTTTCTGTGGTTCTGGATTATTCAGTGCATTTACAGTCTCTTGGGCTCATATCCTTCACCCTGAAGATACATTTGGCAACTTTTTCAATGTATAAGTCAGCAGGTAAAAAGGAATCTCCTGCATCACAGGCACTGTTAAAAAATGTCTTCAAAGATCTGAATCACCTACATCCTCAAGGACAGTGTGACAGGGCTGAATATGGCCCTGCCCCATTTGTTATGCAGAAATTTTAAACACAAAGGTCTGTTCTATCCTGTCCTCTCCTCTCCTTTTCTGTCTCTTGTGCGTGGTTGAGCAACCAGATTTTCCAGTGAGACCTAGGGACTGATCGCTCCAACGGTTTTGCGATTCTCCGCTTCTCGCTAGCTGTCTGCCTTCACTTGCTGTTTCTCTTTGTCTTCCTCCCCCCTTGCATATCTGTAGGTATAAAAATATATGTGAATCTTTATGTGGAAATATCACTGATACTGGGATCCCATTGTTTAAAACTGTAAATAGTTATACTGTTGAAGTGATTGCAAAAACTGGAATCCAAGGGGTTAACTTGAGATGCTGGTTTGAAACAATTCCCAGAGCTGTCAACAAGAGGTCAGTTCTGGGTTACAATGTTCTTTTTGCTGCACCTGCTGAAACTGATAAGAACACTGTGTGAGAAGTAGAATGTTATTTTGACAAGCTCCCTGCAAATACTTTTTATAAAAAAGAGCTGCAGTGTTTTGCAGGAGGGAGAGACCGAGACTGAGAGACTGAGATTGGAAATTGAGAAGAAAAACTCGGAAGGAATATGCCTTCTATGTTTGTACTGCCATTGTAAATAGTTATACTGAACAATTTTTATGTTGCTGTTATTAATAAAACACTATTTGCAAATTTTGAAATTGCTCCTGGTTTTCCTGTGTTTCCTGACCTGTGCCTCGATGACAGATAGTGTGAGCCTAAGTGGGATTTATGCCATGCATACTCTAAGCCAGGAGTTTTGTGCGTGGGTACTAGACCTGGTACCAGGGAAGCATAAAAGAAAGGTATGGATTCTGCAGCAGCAAGTCCAGGAATGATTGCTAGAAGAATGGTAGCCAAACTAGAAGCAACTAGAAGCAGAAACAAAAGTCCAAACTGAGACTGTACAGCCAGCACCAGTCATGGAGAAAAAAGAGCAGGCAGTGACAGAACCTGAAAGACTGCCTTTTTCAAATGGTGAGCTATACAACAAACAGAGACGGAGAAACAGAGAAGAGAGGAGATGTTACAGAGAGAAAAAGAGATTCAGCATTTAAAGGCACAGAGAAAAGAAGAAATGCAACAACCCGAGAAGAAAAGAAGAGATACAGCTATTGAAGGATGCCTTGCAAACTATCAAAGCTGGAGGATCTGGCACAGGTCCAGCAGAGTATCAAAACACCAACAACTTAAAAGATCTTAAACTTACAAAGTTGTGTCCCTCGGATGATATCGAAGCATACTTGACAACTTTTGAAAGGGTTAACGCAGCCTGCCAGTGGCCAAAGCAGCAATGGGCAATCAGACTGGTATCGTACCTAACAGGGAAAGCCCAACTTGCCTACAGCAATATGGACACTGCACAGTCAGAAAACTATGACCTGGTGAAAAGAGAGGTCCTTAAAAGATATGATATCTCAGGAGAGACATACAGGCAGAGATTTTGGTCTCTGAAGTACAACTCAGTCGACAATCCTCAAGAAGCCTTCACCCAACTCAGAGAACTCCCTGTGAAATGGCTCCAACCAGAGGGCAAAGCACTCCCACAAATCATTGAAATATTTGTAATGGAGCAGTTCATCAACATCCTGCCTACGATGTACAGCTTTGGATAAAAGAACACCAACCAGAAAGTGGGGAAAAGGCTGTTTCTTTGGCTAAAGACTACCAAATGGCCAGACAGATGCCACAACAGTGAGGTAACAGTCAAGCACCGATAAGGCACTCTTTTTCCCAGTTAAACTCCAAGTCTGATAACTGTGGTGGGGGTAACAAATCTGCACTCATACTTTATTTGTTATAATTGTAACAAGCCAGGTCATATTGCAAGAAATTGCCTTAATAAGAAGAGTGACACTGGAGCAGATTTGTCCTTATCAAATTGGGGCAAGTACTTGGATGTGAAGGTGGGAGATAAGTCTGTGAAGGGACTTATAGATTCGGGAAGCAGACAGACTCTACTGCATATTGAAGTGCTGGGAAATCAATGTCCAAAGGCACAATGTACTGGTTGTCACAACCCCACTCAGCAGGTCAGGCCCTCTGCTCCCACAGTGCCAACCTCCGAGCGCAGTATTGTGTACAGTTAACAGAACAGGGTAACCCTCCTGTCTGTTTTGTGGGCTCGAATCAAATTTTGGTCTTAAGTTCTGGAGAGATTCAAACTGTAAACATCTTGCTAGCGTACCCAGTGTGCAGGCTCAGATAATTCTGCTCTTCGGGGGGGGGGGCCAGATATCTTTCGCCTACGGGCACCCAACCAGGTGTACAAAATGAACCCTTAAAAACTCTATTAAAGGCCTCAGAATAAACTCTTACCTTTTTCAGTTTGGTAAACCAGTAAGCTAGGCCCAGTGTCAGCTTTAATCATATATGTTTCACTTGTCAAAGAAAATAATTTCAAAGGCACACCAAGTAGTCTGTAAACTGAGATGTTTACTTAAAAATAGATAAAAATGTAAAATGTAATTACAGAACCATATATCACAAAACATACAAATCACTTTAAAAAAAAAAAACAGGTTTAAGGTGCAAATAAAATCTCCTACCACAATACACTTAGAATTGTCTTTCTTATGTATACCTTCCAACAGTGCCTGATGTTGCTTTTTCAGAGTCCAAATGTGTGAGTAAATGGAATACAGACTACAGTTTAAAAATGCTGTGTTTCAGCCCACTTCATGTTGTCATCATCTGGCTCCTCCCTTTCAGGATACATAAAAAAAAAATATATGTATATATATATATATATACAAAACAGGAAGTCTCATCAATGTATTGAATTCTGTGACTCCAGCAAGACATATTTTCCAAATGATGACACTCTTAATTAAAACTGTAATTTCTCAGTCCCTTTGATCCATGAGCAGTTTCCTTTCTCAAACACGTCAAAGGACTTTTTATGACACCAGGTGCAATTAACTGACTTTCCTGAGGACGTCATAAAATGGATATTCCACTTCCTTATGACACCAGGTGCAATTAACTGACTTTGCTGAGGATGTCATAAAATGGATATATTAGTTACTGGCTTCAAAGCAAACTGACAAGTTAATTGCATTCAGAGATCTGCTATTTAACATACTGTATATCCTGTCTTTTGAATTGATACCTGGGGGGTGAGGTTTGTCATCCCAGGCACAGGATTTTTCTTGACAATCACACTATATTTTTATATTACAAAAATCATAGAGCGATCATAACCAGCTGTCCAAGTGTCACAATCCTCCCCACCTAGACTGAATTTGGGGGCTCTTATCTCCTGCATGGGATGAGCTTCCCAAATCAGTTCACTCCTCAGACACGAGACAGCCCATCTGAGTTCTGATTGGTCGCTCCAGTCCTATGTAGATTGGTCATGTCATACCCTTGCAAAGCAAGACTCCATCTTAGCAATCTACCATTGTTTTTTCCTATCTGCGGTCAGCCAAACCAGGGGGTTGTGAACAGTCTGTACCACAAAATGCTGCCCATACAAGTATGGCTCCAACTTCTTTAGGGCCCACACTATGGCAAGACACTCCTTTTCCACGGTGGAGTATGCCTGCTCCCTGGGAAGTAACTTTTTACTCAGATATGCTGCAGGGTGATCTTTCCCTTGGCTGAATGTCTGACTCAGTACTGCCCCAATACCCACTTCTGAGGCATCAGTCTGAATTATAAAGGGTCTGCTATAGTCAGGACTTGTCAAAACAGGAGCACTGCACAGTGCCTCCTTCAGTCTGGTAAAGGCTTCTTCACAGGCTGGTCCCCAGGTAATTTTCTTTGGCATCCTTTTCTTTACCAGGTCAGATAGGGGAGCAGCCAGGGCACTGTAATTGGGTACACATTTTCTATAGTACCCTGCTGTCCCAAGAAAACTCCTGATCTGCTTCTGCGTTTCTGGTCTGGGCCATGCCTGGATTACCTCTATTTTAATTTGGTTAGGACGGAGCTGTCCTCGGCCTACCATGTGCCTGAGGTATGCCACTTCTCCCATGGCCACCTGGCACTTCCCGGCTTTGACAGTGAGCCCGGATCTCTGTATCCTACCCAGCACTTCCCTAAGGTAGGACAGGTGTTCCTCCCAGCTGGTACTAAAGATGGCAATGTCATCCAGGTACGCCACGGTGTACTCCTCAGCACCATTTAACACCTGGTTCACCCAGCCTTTGGAAAGTGTCCAGGGCGTTCTTCATTCGGAAAGGCATTACTTTAAATTCAAATAAGCCTATTGGAGTAATGAAGGCCAACCTTTCCTCTAGCTCTGTGTGTCAACTCTACCTGCCAATACCCCTTGGTCAGGTCAGTGGTTGTAAGGTCGGTCGCCCCTCCCAACTTGTCCAGGAGTTCATCCGTCCGGGGCATCGGGTGGATGTCTGACTTTGTGACTGCATTCGGTCCACGATAGTCCACACAGAAACGAGTAGAGCAATTTGGCTTGGGCACAAGGACTGCGGGTGAGGCCCAGGGACTGTGGGATCTCTGGATTACCCCTAAATCCAGCATCTCCTCCACTTCTCTCCTAATGTCCTTTGGGACAGCCTCTGACACCTGATATGCTGTCCGCCGTATGGGCGTCTGTGTCCCTGTCTCCACATCATGTGTCACTAAGAGGGTTAGTCCAGGCTTGGCGTTAAACAATCGGGCAAAGTCTGCTAAAACCACCCTTACTTTCTGGATCTGGTCCAGGGTCAGCTGGGGAGACAATTTAACTGCCTTCACAGAGGACTCCCGTTTACTTTCTTCCAGCAAGTCCAGAAGGGGGTCTCCTTCGTCCGTCACCTCCCCAGGACTAAACACTGTGTCAGCCCTGTTTACATATGACTTCATCATCTTGACATGGTACATCCTTTCTGTTTGTCTTCTGTCAGGCAACTCTATAATATACTGTAGTTCTCGTCATTTACCTTCCTAACCACGTTGTACGGTCCTGCCTACTCAGCCTGCAGCTTGTCTTTCCAGACCGGAATAAGGACCATGACTTCCTGACCCACCATGTACGAGCGAGCTGTGGCTGTGCAGTCATACCACACTTTTTGTTTCTGTTACGCAGCTGCCAGGTTGCTCTGGGCTGTCCCCATAAGCTCCTTCAGCCTTTCCCTAAACCTAAGGACGTAATCCACAATGGGAGTTCCCTGGGTGGCATGCTTGCCTTCCCAGTCCTCCCGGATCAAGTCTAGGGGCCCACGTACCCGGCGTCCATATAAGAGTTTGAAGGGGGAAAATCCTGTCGACTCTTGGGGCACCTCCCTGTATGCAAACAACAGGTGGGGAAGGTATTTCTCCCAGTCTCTCTCATGCTTCAACAAAAGCCCGGAGCATTGACTTTAGGGTACCATTGAATCTTTCCACAAGCCCATTGGCTTGTGGGTGATATGGTGTTGTGCATCTCTGCACCACTCCACACTTCTCCCATAAACATCAGGTCCGACATGAAGGAACCCCCTCAATCAGTGATAGCCTCCTGCGGAAACCCAACATGGGAGAAAATCCCAAGTAAGGCATCTGCCACTTTGTCTGTCCTCAGTGATGATAGGACGACTGCCTCTGGGTACTGGGTGGCATAATCCACTACAGTCAGGATTAATCTCTTCCCTGAGAAGCTGGGGGTATTTAAAGGCCCCACAATATCCATTCCCACCCTCTGGAATGGCTCCTCCACTATGGGCAATGGAATCAGGGCAGCTTGGGTTTTCTTGTCCACCTTTCCTATTTCTTGGCACCGGTGACAAGACCTGCAATACTCCTTCACCTGCTGGGTGAAGTTAGGTCAATAGAGATTCTGGGCCAATCGCTGCGTAGTGCGCGCGATCCCCAGATGGCCAGACAAGGGAATATCATGTGCACATGTGAATATAATTAAGCAACTGCTCACGATACCCCTGGGGAACAACAAGCTGCCTGCCTAGCACCCCTCCCTCTGTCTGCATAGCCTGGATATACTGTCCATTTTCCCAATAAATCTTATGTCTGCTGTCACCTCCCTGTGCTCTGTCAGAGTTTGCCCAAGCCCTCAGCTTCTCTAGACTAGGGTCACTTCTCTGAGCGCCTGCAAACCCCTCACACATTCCCAAGGCATGGGACAGGTCCCCTTCAGTTGCTAAACTAGGGTCCCTAGCACTGGCTTCAGGGCACTCAGGATCACTGTCAATTCCAGCCGTCTGACAATGAGTTACCCCTCCCTCTTTGGAGTAACCCTCAGTAGCTGTATGGTTAACTGCTATTGGGGAAATTTCTACCCCCTTTTCATTAATCTCCCCATCTGGAGACACAGGCTGGGGAACCAGCATCTCAGTGGTTTCCACAATGGCTTCTATGGGGTTCCGGGAACTACAATTTTCCCTTGTCGCTTGGCTATGGGTAACTGCACACACCATCTCCTGTTTGAGATTGCTGCCCAGGATCACATCCAATGCTAAGGTTTGGGCTACAGCCACCTGTTGCACAGTTCCCCCTTTTTCACCCCAGTCTAGGAGAACACTAGCGAGGAGCAATGTTTTCACCTCACTAGTAAAGTCCTGTACAGTGACGTATTTATTGGGTATAAGCTGACCCGGCTCTACTAGATCCCCCTTTACCAAGGTCAAGGATGTCACTGTGTCCCTTAATCCTTGCATCTGTATACCATTCACCATGACTGGGTGCATGTGTTCCCTCATGTTCACTGGCATACTTCCAGGGACACACAAACAACCCACTTCCTTCCTAGCCCCCTGTTGTGTATTGCTCACCTTTTTGGGACACTGTCTGGCAATATGCCCAGTTTCTTTACACATACAACATTCATTTCTTTTCTCAGAGAAATCTTTTCTCTGAAACCTGGGGCTAACTGGTTTTGGTGGAGGCAGTGACGGTTTTAGCTGCCCTGAAGGTGCGCCTTTCCCTTTCTGCACTGCCACGCCTGCCCCATTCGCTCTCAGGGCAGGTCTGCTCCTGGCATAGCGGTCTGAGAGTTCTGCAGCCTCTTTCACTGTTTTGGGATCTCAGTCCTCCAGCCAGGTTTTCAGCTCTGCTGGGCATGCCCAGAAAAACTGTTCTAACACAATCACATTTTCAATTTTATCAACAGAGTTTGCTTCAATTCCTTCCCACCAACATTTTAAAAACTGACGTCGTTTCTTGGCTAGCTCCTTGTAGCTCATGTCAGGGCTTCTCCTGAGCTGACGGAATTTAGCTCTGTGTGAGTCAGCAGTTAATTCAAATTTCTTTAACAGTGCAGCTCTAAGTTTTCTGTAATCATCACTGTCCTCATTATCCATTTGACCCACTGCATCCCGAGCTTTCCCAGTAAGTAGCGGGGATAGCTGGAAGCTCCAGAATTCCCTAAGAATTTTAGCCTGAATGCAAACTTTTTCAAAAGAATTTAAAAAGGCATCCATATCCTCCCCCTCTTTAAATTTGGCTATCAATTTGTAATTCAATTTGTAACTCAGTCCTGTAGGCCCAGTAAAACCCAAGCCACTTAACTGCTCTGGTGCCGCTGGTTGGAGTCGTAGCTTCTCCAGTTCATGTTGCCTCTGGTGCTCACGCTCCTCACGGTCAGCATCTCTCTGTTCTTGCTCTGCCTTTCAGCGTTCTTGCTCTGCCTCTCGGCGTTCTTTCTTTGCCTCCCTCTATTTTTGTTCCCTCTTCTCCTCTGCAGCTCGCTGGCGCTCACGCTCAGCCTCCCGCTGTTCCCGCTCTGCCTCTCATCTCTCTTGTTCTTTCTTTTCCTGGAAATCCAGCTACATTCGGCGCAACTCAGTCTGCAGCCTGAGTACTTCTGGATCCAGGATACTGGTGACCTTTCCCTGCTGCTGTGGCCCTTCACTGGCACTGGCCCTATTGCCCTCCTCATCGGATCTGGACACTGCACTGCCCGCTTGCCCTGCCACACTCAAGGTTCGGTCCTTTTCAGTCACTGTCTGTGACTCAATGCTCTGGGTATCTGCTACCATCAGGGCATCCACGAGGTTCTGTTTGGTGGTTTTCACCTCGAACGGGACTCCTCTGTCCCCGCACAACTGCTTTAAGTAGTCTACAGTGTGCCTGCTCTAGTTGGAAGCCATCTGCTTCCCTGACTACGGCTACTCTGACTTGCACTTTAGAAGAAAAAAATAAAACGGATAGGAACTTGACTGTACGCCAAGTGTTATAGTTCTGTCTCCTTTCTAAAAATAAATCACTGATTTTTTCTTTCTTTGCAAGTGAGCTGACGGTCTCAAGCTGACACACTGAACAATAAAAGCTTGTAATACCAAAATTATCACACCGCTGCCAACCAGTCTGTCACAACCCCACTCAGCAGGTCAGGCCCTCTGCTCCCACAGTGCCTACCTCCGAGCGCAGTATTGTGAACAGTTAACAGAACATGGTAATCCTCCTGTCTGTTTTGTGGGTTTGAATCAAACTTTGGTCTCAAGTTCTGGAGGGATTCAAACTGTGAACCTCTTGCTAGCGTACCCAATGTACAGGCTCAGATAATTCTACTCTTCCGGGGGGCCAGATATCTTTCGCCTACGGGCACCTAACCAGGTGTACAAAATGAACTCTTAAAAACTCTATTAAAGACCTCAGAATAAATTCTTACCTTTTTCAGTTTGGTAAACCAGTAAGCTAGGCCCAGTGTCAGCTTTAACCATATGTGTTTCACTTGTCAAAGGAAAGAATTTCAAAGGCACACCAAGTAGTCTGTAAAATGAGATGTTTACTTAAAAATAGATAAAAATGTAATTACAGAACCATATATCACAAAACATACAAATCATTTAAAAAAAACAGGTTTAAGGTGCAAACAAAATCTCCTACCACAGTACACTTAGAATTATCTATCTCATGTATACCTTCTAACAGTGCCTGATGTTGCTTTTTCAGAGTCCAAACGTGTGAGTAAATGGAATACAGACTACAGTTTAAAAATGCTGTGTTTCAACCCTCCTCATGATGTCATCATCTAGCTGCTCCCTTTCAGGATACATAAAAAATATATATATATATATACAAAACAGGAAGTCCCAGCAAGGTATTGAATTATGTGACTCCAACAAGACTCATTTTCCAAATGATGACACTCTTAATTAAAACTGTAATTCTAGGGACATGGATATGTTGTTCCTCCACACTGTCTGGCAGGTTCCTTGCCGCTTTAAATCTTGCCGGAAGGTCTTCAAGCTGGCTCCTCCCACCCACCCGGGTGGTAAAACTCTCGGCTTCGCCCCATGACGCCAGATCTTCCTTACTGCTTGGAAGCTCAGGTTCCCTCCTTAGCGCTCTGCGTTTAGACTGGATCCAAACTCTTCAGTTCACCCGAAAATAATTTTTACGTTTTCTAGACTTCGGTCTGCTTCTTCCTTCGTGGCTGCGATGGACAAATTGACTCCCGGTTTTCGGCGGTGGCCATGCGAGCAGAAGATGTCCAGGACTGATCCGCACTCCACGTGCGTCTACTGCCTCGGGTTGACCATGAACCGCAGGCCTGCGAGTTGTGCAAGTCTTTTTCGGCAAACATCCTCGAAGACCATGCTGCCCGGCTCCAACTTGGGTGCCCCGAGAAACGTTATCCGCCGGTGAAGTCCAAGGAGGCCCGTTGGGCGGTTTCAGCGGTGGCTGGCTCGGCTGAGCAACTCGAGCAGATGATTGCCCTCGAGGGGGAGGTGGCCCAGGCCGCATCTTCATCATCCTCGGTCGCGGCATTTATCCCGCTCTCCTTGGGATCCTCCTATACAGCTTCTTTTAAGGAGCTTTGCCAATCCCTCTCCACTAAAGGTGAGGGGCCATCGGAACACTCCTCTCTATCCAAGAAGAAGGACTTGAAGGGTAAGTCCCACCATCGACGTTCGTGGGAGTGGGAGAGGTCCCCTTCCCCGGACAGTGGACACTCGATTTCGGTCGAGGTTGCGGCTAAGGCCGCTGGCTTCACGGTGTCCCCGTCAGGTCAGCCGTCCGAGACACCCGTTGATGCGGTCGAGATTTTTCTCGACCCGTCGGACGGGCTGTCGACTGGAGAAGCCGACAACCCTTCTTCACCGGTTCCCCCGGTGGAAACCGAGGACTTGCCTGCGCCAGAGTCCCCGGTTAAGGCTCCGAGCCAAGGGAGGAACGGGTTTCCCCTGCTCCCTCCCAGACCCACCCTCGGAAACACTGACGGTCTCAGACCTTGTCTCGGTCCAGTTGATCCCGCCGGCACCGGCGGTCTCAGTCTCGGCACCAAGGAAGGAGGTGGCGCCACTCGTCCTCGTCTTCCTCCTCCTCCTTGGAGGAGAGGCTTCGACGCAAATTGCGTCGACGCTATGAGGACTTAATGTGGCAGCAGCTCCTTCTGACCGGAAACAAGCCGACGCCGTCACCTTCCCCGGCCATTAAATGGCTGTCACCTGAAAGGCTGAAACAACCCCTCGCAGTGGTTGAGGTGCCCAAACCTGGGCCGATTGTTTGGTCGAAACTAGCTGCCCCACCGATTGTGACAGAACCTCCGCCTCCACAACCGAGATTGGGGGTTCCGACCAAGGATTCTCGGTCGGGTCAGGGACTGCCCCACTGGTTGTTGGTCACCCTCACTCCTGACCGTCCTCGGCAGGTGGAGGGTGGCCCAGGCCCTAGGCAGCTCTTCGCAGACTCCTCGGAGTCTGACAACGACTCCTCCCTGTTCTCCAGGCCCCTTGACCTGGAGTCGTCCGGGGGACAGTCGATGGACAAGAGCCCATCATCGTTCATGGGTCTGCTTGGCTCATCTCGAGTCCACCGGGATGCAGCTCGAGCCCGTATCCAAGCGGGCCGTATCCCCTCACGGAGATACTGGACCGAGGGGATTCTCCCACGGAGGCTTTTCCGGTGGCTGAAGCCATTGTTGGCCCAGCCTTGGAGTTATGGCAGCGGCAGGCTTCTTGTCCTGCTCCTTCGGCCAGGATGGCCAGGAACCATGTGGTCTCTACCGGGTCTCTGTCCGGTTTCTCGGAACACCCCTCTGCGGAGGGGTTGGTTACCGACTGCGTTTTCCAGTGTTCCGAGAACGCTAGGGACGTGGACAAGCCCCCCGACAAAGAGTCCAAAAAGCTGGACTATGCCAGGCGTAAAGTATGTGCTGCGTCCTCCCTCGGCCTCCGTCAGGCCAGTTCGGCCAAACTGATGGCGCACTTCTCCCACGCCCTTATGGGCTCCCTGGATGAGGTGATCCCTCATCTCCCAGCTGATCTGCAGACTATAGTCAAGCAGGTACGGGATCAGGGAAGGGCAGTGGCGAAACAGCAGCTCCAAACGGCTCTCGATATTGGAGACTCCTGTGCCCGGTCAGTAGCGGCCGCAGTGGCCATGCGCCGCAGAGCTTGGCTGCGGATCTCTACCTTTATGGCGGATACCCAACACAAGTTGGCAGACGTCCTGGGTACCAACTTGTTCGGGCCTGGGGTGGAAGGTCACCTCCAGAGAATTGAAAAGTCCAATGCCACCTTGGACTCTGTCACGTCTGCCCAGAAGGACAAAGGCCGCCAACAGCAGCATAAGTCCTTTCGCCCTTCTGCCCCGCGGCACGTCCGGCCCAGCAACACCAGCATCAGGACCAGCAGGCTCGCACTTGGCACCCCAGAGCCAAGCCTGCAGCTTCCTCTAACAGGAAGCCGGGAGGAAAAGGCCCAGGAGGTCCCTTGGCCGGTCCTTCCTCCAAGCCTGCCCAGTGATGGGTTGAGGGGTGTCGCCCCCAACCGCGTCGCCTCCCCCTGGGTTCCCCCCATGGGGGGACGGCTCCACCACTTTCTTTCCGCCTGGTCCGCTGTCACCACGGACCGTTGGGTGTTGGAGGTGGTAGGAAAGGGTCTGCCTCTGGAGTTCGAGCAGGCCCCGCCCTTCAGAGCCGTCACCCCATGGGGGGGGGTTACAGGGTCCGCAGACTCTCTGTCAGCCTGTCGAGCCGACATTGCCCTGCTCCTCCAAAAGGAGGTGATCAGGAAGGTGGCGGATCCTCCACCAGACCCAGGGTTTGTGTCCAGGTACTTCCTGGTCCCGAAACGGACAGGGGGCTGGCGCCCCGTTCTAGACCTGCACGACCTGAACAGGTTCCTAAGGTCTTGAACCTTCAGGATGGTCACTCTGGCTCAGATCATTCCATCGTTGGAACGAGGCGTGTGGTTCTGTTCTCAGGACCTCCAGGACGCGTTCTTTCATGTCCCAATCCATCCGTCTCACCAGCGATTCCTCCGCTTCAGAGCAGAGGGGTCCCTCTACGAGTTCCGGGCCATGCCCTTCGGCCTTTCTGTAGCTCCCAGGGTCTTCACCAAATGCATGGCAGTGGTGACAGCATTCCTCTTGGCGCGAAGGGTCGGGTGTACCCTACCTGGACGACTGGCTGATTGCGGCTTCCTCCAGGCGGAGGTGGAGCGGTCAGGATCTGGCCCTCAGGTTTGCTCTAAGTTGGCCTCCTCATCAAGCGAGGCCAAAGTCGGGAACTTCGTGCCAAAGCAGGTGATCAATTCATCGGGGCAGAGCTCGACTCTCTGTGAGCCAGAGCACGGCTCCCAGCGGACAAGGCCAAGGTTCTTTCCTCCTCTGCCCAATCATTTCAGGTTGGGCAATTGCGCCCTGCCTGGGACTTCCTGCGCCTCCTGGGACTCATGGTGGCCTGCACCAGCGTTGTCCGTTGGGGTCCGTTGGCACATGCGTCCCCTACAGTGGGGACTGGCCAGCCAATGGTCACAGCGCTCCGGTCCTTTGGATCAGCCAGTGAAAGTGACCCAGGAGATGTGGAGCGCTCTTCAGTGGTGGATCGTTCCAGCTCATCTGCAGGAGGACATCTCATTTGTCCGCCCCGAGCCAACGGTCTCTCTATCGACCGACGCCTCTCTGATGGATTGGGGTACCCATCTGGGGGAGCACAGAGCACACGGCCTCTGGTCCCCTCGGGAGTCCCGATGCCACATCAACCTGCTGGAGCTTTGAGTGGTTCATCTAGCCCTCACCACCTTGGCTCCATTTGTATGTGGTCAAGTGGTCCAGGTCCAGATGGACAATACTACGACCATGTACTACCTAAACCGCCAGGGCAAGACGCGCTCCATGCCCCTGTGCAGGGAAGCTCTCTGCACTTTGTCCCTCATGCGCAGCCTGGAGGCAGATCTCCTTGCCATCCGTGTGGCAGGAGCCTCCAACATTCTGGCCGATGCCCTAAGCCGGATAGGAGCTGCGTCCCACGAATGGTCTCTCCTGCCGGAGGTAGTACAAGATCTGTTCTCCCACTGGGGCATGCCTCAGGTGGACCTGTTTGCCTCCAGGGAGAATGCGAAGCTGAGGCTGTTCCATGCCGGCCCCCGTTAGCAGGGCTCGCTGCAGGGGGATGCCTTCTCGAGGCCATGGACCCTGGGCCTCTTCTACGCCTTTCCCCCATTTCCCTTGATCCACAAGGTGCTTCTCAAGGCAAGGAGGGACAAGGCGCAGGTGATTCTGGTAGCCCCAGACTGGCCCCACCAGTTCTGGCATCCAGATCTCCTCAGCCTCAGCTCCAGGCTCCCGAGGCGGCTCCCAGCCCACCCGGACCTGATCTCAGTCAATCAGGGGAAGGTTAGTCCATCTGGACCTTCAATCCCTGCACCTGATGGCCTGGTTCCTGAGCGGCTAGAGTTCCAGGCCTTGGGTCTTTCCGATGAGGTCCTCAACATTATTGAGGCTTCCCGTAAGGAGCCGACCAGGAAATGCTATGCCTTCAGATGGAAGAGATTCTCCATTTGGTGTCAGGGCAAGGGGTTGGACCCTTCCTCCTGTTCCTTGGCAAGCATTTTGGACTACCTGTGGTCCCTTTCTCAGTTAGGGCTTCAGTCGACGACCCTTAAGGCGCACCTGGCAGCCATCTCTGCTTACTGGGCGTGGGCCGGGAAGCAGTCGGTGGTGCAGGAGAAGTTGGTCGGGCGCTTTTTCAAAGGCCTTGATCACATATCCCCTCTGGTGCGAGAACTTCCACCTCCGTGGGATCTACTGCTGATATTGGCTAAGCTCATGGGCAAGCCATTCGAACCAACGCACAGGTGTGACATCTCTCACCTGTCATGGAAGACCGCCTTCTTGGTGGCTATCACGTCAGCCAGAAGGGATGGGAGAGCTCCAGGCGCTTTCCATCGAGTCTCCTTATCTGGTCTTCCACAGGGACAAGGTTGTCCTGCGCCCCCACCCGAAATTCCTTCCGAAGGTGGTGTCGGAGTTTCACCTTAACCAGGTGTTGACTCTGCTGGTGTTCTACCCCAATCACACCTCGGAGGCCGAATATAGGCTCCATACTCTGGACCCTAGAAGAGCGCTCACTTATTATAAGGAGTGGACGGCTGAAGTTCGGGGAGAGGTTCGCCAGCTGTTTGTCACCTACGCTGAAGCCGCATCTGGCGGACCTGCAGCCAAGCGGACGATAGGCAGGTGGGTCACCTCCTGCATAGATCTCTGCTATAGGTTGGCGGGCGTGGAGCCTCCCAGAGGGATAAGAGCTCATTCTACCTGTCATACCGCTGCATCGGTGGCTGCTTCCAGGGACATCCCTGTCCAGGAAATCTGCAGGGCTGCTACCTGGAAGTCAGCACACACGTTCATCACCCACTACCACATCGACCTTGAGTCACGCCGGGATGCTGGTTTTGGGACCTCAATTCTCCAGTCATTATTCCCTAAGAAGGGGGTGCGCGCCTTGCCTCCCTCCTCCCGGAGAACTGCTAGGAGTCTGCCAGACAGTGTGGATGAACAACATATCCATGTTCTTAGAAATACAGGTTACTCACCTGTAACAGGAGTTCTAGGAATGGTATATGTTGTTTATCCACACGACCACCAACCTCCCGGCTTGATGCGACCTGACTTCCAGCGGGCTAGATCTGGCGTCATGGGGCGGAGCCGAGAGTTTTTGCCACCCGGGTGGGTGGGAGGAGCCAGCTTGAAGACCTTCCGGCAAGATTTAAAGCAGCAGGGAACCTGCCAGACAGTGTGGATGAACAACATATACCATTTCTAGAACTCCTGTTACAGGTGAGTAACCTGTATTTTCTCAGTCCCTTTGATCCATGAGCAGTTTCCTTTCTGAAACACATCAAAGGACTTTTTATGACACCAGGTGCAGTTAACTGACTTTCCTGAGGACGTCATAAAATGGATATATTAGTTCCTGGCTTCAAAGCAAACTGACAAGTTAATTGCATTCAGAGATCTGCTATTTAACATATATCCTATCTTTTGAACTGATACCTGGGGGTGTGGTTTGTCATCCCAGGCACAGGATTTTTCATGACAGACAATCGCACTACATTTTTATATTACAAAAATCATATAGCGGTTAGAACTAGCTGTCCAAGTGTCACACTGGTATCATCTGCATCCACGGGGCCACTCGATACTGTCCCACCACCCAAGTGACTCTGAATATTACACCAAATTAAAGTAGGGGTAGTACCTAAGTTACCTGTATCTGTGATTATTGGAAATTACTTTCCAGGATTTACAGAGTTAATCAAAGATGGAGTAAATCCTGGGGGCGTGGCTAGCAGCCAGCAGGATTAGACACCTTTCACGTGGCTCGACACCTATATTACAATAAAAGTTTAAAAACTCCAAATTTATCACTTTGGACTCCGAACTAAATCTATCATTAGCAAAACTGCAGTGCTACAGCCTCTCTCAGGACAAATTTATGCTGATCCGACAATGGGAAGAACCAAAAACGAGATTTACAAAGACCTAGGCTGAGGGAAAGGCCCTGCGCCATCTTCCAGTGGTGTCTTGAATGCCGCACAGCCTAATGAGAAGCCCGGGGACCTGGAGGTTAAGATAAATGCCATTCCCCAAGCAGTCCAGCAATTAGATCAAAAACTGTATACCTATAACACCAGACTGACGACCGTAGACACAAAAGTTATGGCTTTTGAAAAAAATCACTCTGCTCTTAGCTCTACTGTCACAAAGGCAGCTGCGGTGACCGATGGAGTGTTAAGGGAAAATAAGCTTTTATGCACCAGGCTGGAATATCTTGAGAACGGAGCTCGTTCCTGTAACCTCTGATTTTTGGGCATACCCGAAGGAGTTGAGGGAGCTAATTTGGTGAACTACATGCATCAGTTCCTGCAAGACGTTCTAAAATTGAGTAACGAATGTCAGATTATCCGGGCCTATTGTATTATCCCACGTAAGAAGCCTAACAACCCTGAGCTTCCAAGGACTGTCTTGGTGGTAACCACAGGAGTCCATATGTGGGACATAATTCTTCAAAAGGCTAAATTGACAGGGGCTCTTACCCTTCTAGACGGATCAGTAGTGCACTGTTTTCCTGATCTTAGCTACTCAACAAGAATGAGGCGCCGAGGATTTGACTCAGTTCGTGCAGGCCTTAGGGAACTCGGGATTAATCATGCACTACAAATGCCAGCGAGGCTGAAAATCATATATGCTGGAAAGACCTATGTGTACAACGATCCAGCAGACGCTGGTCGGAGGCTGGTCATTTGGATTTAGAAGAGGACAATGATAAACCCTGATAGCTGGGACTTGAGTTTAATTTATGGGTTGGTTGCTTAGTACTGAGCTGCTCCTAATAATTATATCACTGGAGACTCTTGATCACAGACGAGAGGTTTTATTACAGTTTAAAAGTGTTAGCATTAGTTATAAAAGTGTTTCAGAGCCACCTCTGGTTATCTTAAGTTTGTTATTACAAACAGTATATTAATAGAATTAGCAATTTTATTAGGGGCAGAACTACCACCTTGTGGTAGATATGAGGAAGGAGTGTCTTTTTGACTTTTCTAAAAGATTTTTGGGGCTTTTATTGTTATTCACCTAGAAGGTATTTAGTATATTGAAGGGGAATGTCTGTGAGCATACCTGAGGGGCATCTTTATCAGTTATATAAAAGGGATTTATTCTCAACTTCTGCTATACTTCATGGACCCCTGGGCCATGTCAGTAGACGAAGGCCTTTCCGAAAAGATGGAACTCTCTGGACTTATTTTTAAATTATCTTTGGAAGGGTAGTCCATGGTCTTATTGCATAAAGCCAATTTTGGTTAACTTTATATAATTTTTTTCTGTGGATGTATTATGTCCCCTTAATGTTGTAACTACGAGAGATGGGCTTTGTATTACCTAACATAATATTTCCTGTGACTATTCTTATACCTGGAATCAAGGAATATTTTTTTTGTAAGAATTATTACAAAATGAAAAAATAAAGTTAAAAAAAAAAAAAAGATGGAGTAAATCCTGATGTTTCAGCAGCTGTAGTGACAAGAGCTCAGGCAAAGAAAATCTCAGGTGGTGGGGACTCTTTTTCCTTTCACTGATTTTGATTTGGACTTGTTTGAGCACAGCTCCAAGATCTGGATGTTCAGGAAAGAAAGACGATGCCTGAAGAAACAGTGGCAACAAAAGACTGTTGGACATAAGGGGTTAACATATGAAAATACTGAAACTAAACTGATCACTGAATGTGATTTTCTTTTAAAACAAGCTAACAATGTTTTTCTCCAAGATTATTTTAAGCAGCTGGGGGTGAAACCAAAACAGGGTGAACCTGTGTTTAAAAAATGTAATGGGCTACTGTACAGAGTTTGGGTTAAACCTCAGACACAGGACCAGATACAACAATTGGTTATACCACAAAAGTATAGATCTGAGTTGTTACAGATAGCACATGATAGTCCAATGGCTGGTCACTCAGGAGGGATTACACTCTTGCCAGATTGCTGTACAGATTTTACTGGCCTGAAATTCATGAAGATGTTACTACCTATTGCAGTTCTTGTGCTGAGTGTCAGAAAGTAAACCCAGTGACTAAAAAAGACGAGGTGCCCCTGTTGCCCCTACCCTTGATAGATGTGCCTTTTGAGAGAATTGCAATGGATGTGGTTGGCCCCTTAGAAAAAAAGTAAAAAGGGTAATCGATTCATTTTGGTAGTATGACTATGCTACTCGATACCCAGAGGCAGGTCCAATGCATACTGTCACAGCCCTAAAAGTAGCAGCAAAGCTTGCCAAAATTTTCAGCAGTGTGGGCGTACGAAAAGTGATTATTACTGATCAGGGTAGTAATTCTGGTGCTGCATTACTAAAGGGGCTGCACCGACTACTAAGTATGACTGCCATAAGAACCTCCCCTTATCACCCTCAGACAGATGGTCATGTTAAGCGTTTTAATCAAACCCTAAAATGCATGTTAAAAAGGTTTGTAAGAGGGGAAGAGAAATTCTGGAACCAATACTTATTTGCTTTTTGCTTACAGAGAAGTGCCACAAGCATCAACCGTTTTTTCACCATTTGAAATGCTGTATGGTAGACAACCTAGAGGGCCACTAGATGTAATAAAAGAAACATTGGAAGATAACCCACATCAGAAACAATCTATCACATCTTATATGTGTGCCCTGAGAAAGAAGCTGACAAAATATGTTGAAATCGCCCATAGTAATCAGGAAGAGGCCCAAAACCAGCAGGTGTATTATGACCATGGGATAAAAGAAAACGTTTTTGAGCCAGGTGAAAAGGTCTTGCTACTGTTACCCACTACAGAAAATAAACTGTTAATGAAGTGGCAAGGGTCTAATAAAGTGTTTAGATGTACTGGCACAGTTAGCTATGAGATTGAGACCCCTGATAGGAAAGATCCTATGAAGATATACCATGCTAACCTCCTCAAGAAATGGGTTGAAAAAACACCAAAAGCTGTTTTACTGGTTTTTACCAGAAATTGATAAAGAAGAAGGCGAGGGTTGGGAGCGGAGGGCTCATCCCCCAGGAGAGTCATTAGCGGGGTCCCACAGGGATTGGTGCTGGGTCCACTCCTGTTTAACATCTATATCTCAGACATTAGAAGTGGTATCAGGAGTGGGATGAGCCTATTTGCCGATGACTCAAAGCTGTGGGCGGTGGTGAATGGGGAGGAGGGGAATTTGGCTCTCCAGGAGGACCTAGAGACTATAGGGAGGTGGTTATGCGCCTGGAAACTAAAGTTTAATACTGGGAAATGCAGGGTTCTTCACCTGGAGGCCAAAAACCCAGCTCATGTATACACCTTGTGGGGGAGGGAGGCACTGCAGGCGTCTAGGGAGGAGAAGGACCTCAGGGTGGTGGTGGATGCTAAAATGAATAACCCGGAGCAGTGTAGAAGGGCTGCAGCTCAAGCAAATAAAATGCTGGGGTACATAGCCAGGGGGATAACCTCAAGGAGCTGAGAGATGCTCCTTCCGCTGTATAATTGCCTGGTTAGACCGCACCTTGAATACTGCGTGTAGTTTTGGTGTCCTTAATTAAAGAGGGATATTGCTCTTCTGGAGCGAGTTCAGAGGAGGGTGTCCAGGATAATACTGAATCCAGGGGAAAAGCCCTGTGGGGAGAGACTTGAGGGGCTCAACCTGTTCTCACTGGAGGAGAGGAGGAACAGAGGGGATATGATAGAGGTCTTCTGATATCTCAAGGGAATGAATAGGATAAACCTAGAGTTTACTACTCTAAGGCAGTATGGTGCAGTGGTCTAAGGCTCTGAGCTGCAAATCTGGTGACATCCAGCAGACCAGACCTGGGTTTGAATCCCACAACTTCCACTTGCATACTGTGTGACCCTGAGCAAGTCAGTTAACTTTCTTGTGCTTCCAGGTTGCACCTGGAAACAAGCTCTGGCTTAGTGTGCCTTTCCTGGTTAAACAATTTCCCCTTTTCATTAGAGGGGGTGCTTCAGCTGAGGGAGGAAGGGGCCACCAGGGCACACTCATTGAGGCTGGTTATGGGGAGACTAGGGGGAAACAAGGAGATGCTACTTCACTGAGAGGGTGAGAGGGTGGTGGAGCCCTGGAATGCACTGCCTGAGGAGCTGGTGGCTGTTACAACTGTGGTGGGGTTCAAGAAGTGCTGGAATAGGTATAGGGGAGGGTTCATCCCAGAGCATCACTGGGGGTTGGGGATCTTGTAGGGGGACTGTAACGGTGCCCTGGGCAGGCACTGATCCCTGAGCAGACTGGATAGACCATAGAGCCTTACCTGCTTTTTTTTTTTTAGTATGTTAGTATATTGATATCGCTTATGACAGATTGCAACAAACTGTATCTGATGATGCTGTAAAGGTTTCTTTAACCTCTGAACAAACCACAGAAATTTGTAACTTGCTAAAGACATTTTTATCTTATTTTTCTCTCCTTGCAGCCACTGATCTGCCTTATCTTCAGCCACCGCTCCACTTATCCCGACGACCATGGAGGCACATATTTCCAGGCCAGCTTGCATATGTAGCTATACCCATGAAGGACCCCTCCTCGGTCCCGTGCCAGGCCAAGACTAATATCAGCCCCAGTTCATGTGAGTCCCGGAGGGCTCAGAAAGTGCAGCTATTAAACTGCCGTGCACAGTGCTGCCATTTTTCCTCCTGATTAATCCCCCACAAGTGCAGACGTGCAATGACGTCTGAGCACTGACGTGCTGACGTCTGCTGCACTCCTCCCTCTGTTGCACCGACTATTGCAGTGGCTCCGGGTGTCCCCAAGGGCTGCTGCAGAACGGTGGAGACCCAATCCCTCATCAGGATAGGAGAGCAGTCCTCCGGACGCTCAATTCTATCCTCCCCTGCCGACCCCTGACCACCCGGGCTTGCGTCCGAACCCGGGTCGCCAGTGTGATGTGAGGTGCGGTGTCCAGCGCCTCAACCCTCAGCACCACCGGGCCCTTGCTAAAGACATTTATCAGTACTTTACCACAGTGCCAGGCCGAGCACGTAATAGTGACAAGGAATGCTCGCCCTATTAGACAAAAGACATACAGATTACCAGAGTGGTTAAGAGCAGACACAGTTAAGGAAATTAAAAAAATGAAAGAATTGGGTATCATAGAAGAGTCGAAAAGTGCTTGGTCATCACCAGTGGTGATCATAAACAGAAAAGAAGGGTGTGTAAGAATCTGCTTTGATTTTAGGAAACTTAATCAAGTGTCAGAATTTGGCAGTTATCCTGTGCCCAGAATAGATGATTTGGTGGACAGACTGGGGAGTGCCAAATATATCAGTACCCTTGATCTCACCAAGGGTTTCTAGAAAATTCCCCCTAGCTAAAGAATCCAGAGACAAAACTGCATTTGCCACTCCTGTGGGATTCTGTCAGTTCACCACCATGACGTTTGGTTTCCATGGCGCACCCGCTACATTCCAGCGGTACATGGATGTAATTTTATCCCCTCACACTGGTAATTGTGCTTCGTACCTGGATGATGTCGTGGTGTACAGTCCAGACTGGAAAAGACAACTGGAACACCTACGATCAATTATCCAGTCGATCAAAAAGGTAGATCTGACAATCCTACCAAGTTGGGCATGCAGGGAACCAGATATTTGGGCTGTGTTTTGGGAAATGGAGAAGTCAAGCCAGAGTTTGCCAAGATACAAGCTGTAGCTAACAGCCCTCTCCCTAAAACCAAGAAACATGTCAGGTCATTTTTAGGGCTGACTGGTTATTATCGGAGATTTTGTTTCTAGCTTTGCTGAGTTAGCTATTCCCCTGACTAAACTCACAAAGAAACTGTCCCCGAATAATGTGAAATGGACCCCAGAGTTTGACAAGGCTTTTCGGGCCATTAAGGCTGCATTATGTTCAGCTCCTGTGTTAAGAAGCCCAGACTTTGAGAAACAATTTCTGCTGCAGACTGGTGCATCAGAGGTAGGCCTAGGTGCAGTCCTGAGTCAAAATATAGATGGGACAGAACATCCTATTCTATATATCAGTAGGGAGTTGCATGACAGAGAGAAAAGGTACTCCACCATTGAAAAGGAATGCCTTGTGGCAAAGTGGGTCATGGAGTCCCTCAAGTTTTACTTACTAGGAGCTGACTTTGTACTTGTAGCAAGTCACAGTCCTCTCTGTTGGCTTAACCAGATGAAGGATAACAATGCTAGAATTACACTGTGGTACCTGGCACTACCACCATTTAAATTTAAAGTGATGCACAAATCTGGGAAAGAGACTATCAGTACTGATTTTCTGTCACGATATGGATCAGGAATTGAGAATTCCGAAGGTTGAAAAAATGTGAGTTGAAATTTCTCTGTTGGCTATGCTGCATATGCCCTGAACTGTTAGTTATAAGCTATGCTAGAAGATAAAAGAAAGTTTTGGAAACCTGTTTTTGTAAAACAAGTTCCCTCTTAAAGAAGGGGGTATATGACAGGGCTGAATAAGGCCCAGTCCCATTTCTTATGCAGAAAGAATTTAAATGCAAGGGTCTGATGTATCCCCTCCTTTTCTGTCTCTTTTATGTGGTTGTGCAACCAAATTTTCGTGTGAAACCTAGGAACTGATCACTCTGATGGTTTCGCGATTCTCCACCTCTTGCTAGCTCTCTGCCTTCACTTGCTGTTTATGTCTGTCTTCCTCCCCCTTGCATATCTGCAGGTATAAAAATATCTGTGAATCTTTATGTTGAAGGATCACTGATACTGGGATCCCTTTGTTTAAAACTGTAAATAGTTATACTGCTGAAATGATTGCAAAAAACTTAAATTCAAGGGGTTAACCTGAGGTGCTGGTTTGAAAAATATTTCCAGAGCTGTCAACAAGAGGTCAGTTCTGGGTCACAATGTTCTTTTTACTGCACCTGCTAAAACCAACAAGAACACTATGTGAGAAGCAGAATGTTCTCTTAAGGAGCTCCCTGCAAAGACTTTTTATAAAAAGAGCTGCAGTGTTTTGCAGGAGGGAGAGACAGAGACTGAGAGACTGAGATTGGAAATTGAGAAGAAAAACTCAGGACGACTCTGCTTTCTATGTTTGTACTGCCATTGTAAATAGTTATACCGAACAATTTTTTTTTTATTTTGCTGCTGTGAGTAATAAAACACTATTTGCGAATTTTGAAACTGCTCCTGGTTTTCCTATGCTTCCTGAACTGTGCCTCGACGACAGTCAGTTACGGGGGTGAGTAGAGAAGTCACAAAGGAGAGTTTTGAGGGAGAAGAGGGGGGAAGGCAAAGCAGATAGCAGGAGGAAGGAATCACATAGGACTTTTTTTTTTCTTAAGTAGTTACTCTGCCTGTTCTTTTTCCAGAACACTGAAGTACAGGGGAACAGAAGCTTCATTGCCTGGATATTAAAAGGGCACTGAGCTACTACCTGGACTGAACTGAAAACACTAGCACTGACAGCACTTAACTGTTTGTCACTTATAGTGAGGTAGAAAAAGGTAATTTGGCAGCAAAGAAAGCTATTTCTCGACTGTATCTTGTATCCATTTTTGTTATGAGAAAGCTGGTAAACAACCATCCAGAGACCTAAGGGCTTACTCCTCAAGATCTGCTTCTGCCTCAGTGACAGCCACAAGGGGATATCCTTCTTCAGAAGAACTCATTGAAGCAGCTGCTTGTCTACAGAGACAAAGAACCTTAGCACAAAAGCACTGATGCAAGGGTTACCTAAAAAACAAAGCCAAGTTTCAGAGAAATACAAACTCATACGTAACCCCATAGTCATATGCATCTCATGATGGTTTGTATTACCTTGTCCACAGTTCACACATTTAAAAGCCTGGACGTCATTTATTTATTTAGTTTTTGGTGACTAGGTAAGTGCAGTAGATAATAATATGCCTATTATCGGGCACGCCCTGGGAGATTACAAAGAAAGTTGGAAAATACAAATGCGGTAGGATCACAGCTTTACATATGAATAGGAGAACGTTAAGAAAAAGCATTTAAGGTGCCATCTCTGTGCCAGTGCCATGTGATGGGTGTTGCACTGGCATGCTAGTAGTCTGGGTTTGTGCCCTGAGCCCAGCTGTGAGGAGTGGAGACCGGCAGGGAGGAAGTTAAGTGCGTCCCGTGGACGCTTCTCTCCCGGGGGGGGGGGACCGCTTGGTAGGCGGCTTCTGGCAGTAGCTTGCGGATGCCGTTCTTGGTGGCACGAGCATTGACATGCTACTGAATACCCCGGCCCTCAGGATGCCACTGTGGCTGGACCAGTATGTGAGAGGGTTCCTAGAACAGCTGAAAATTGCCCGCTTCACTGTCCAGATGATGGTTGCCTGCTTCCCGTCACGCCACGGAGCCCTTGTAGCATGTGCTTGGTATGCTAATGGAACCCATCTCCCTTCTTGTGGGCCCTGGGAGGGCCCCCCCGGTGAAGGGATACGTCGTGTCGACTGGGACATGGTACAAGGGGATAGCGACGATGGTGATGGGGGGATGACTTGGTGGTTAGGGGTTAATGCTGGTGGCCTGGAGTGGCCAGTCAGGAGCATGGGAAGAGCAAAAAAAAGAAAGAACTGAGGTGCCTTTTTTTTTTGGATGAGACACTAAACTGAGGTCCTGTTTGCCAGAATTGCATTATTAGCTTTTATGCATATTATTTAAATGTAATTTATTGTAGTTGTCTGTTTTGAAATGTTTTAATTTTTACTGTTATGTTTGGATTTTTTGTTCAGTGCTCAGAGCCCCTTGGATTTGGTGGTGTCTAAAGTTTACTTCTACAACTCTTCTGGTGGTTGTTTAGATTGACGTTAAAGATCCCTCGGCACTTCTCTAAAAATGTGGGGAATTTTTTTTTATTAATAAATTCAGTGAAACCAAGGCGGCCTGCCGGCGCAGCGGTTCAGTTTCTGCCTGCGATGCTGATGACCTGGCTTCGGGAATGGACTCAGGTGTCGGAGGGCCGGCTGGGGGAGATGATTTGAGCATCTAACGACCGCTCGCCTTCTCATGGGAGGGAGAGGGGTTCATGGGTAGGCGGTTGCTGGCCCCTGGCAGAGGCTGGGAGCACGGCAACGTGTCAGGCCACACTGTGAGTCAGAACGTGGTGGACATCGGTGTACATCTTGATGTCATGTGGCATGTCACGCTCCCCAGAAAACCAGAAAAATGCCCCATGTCCGACCTGATGACGGTCACTGGTCCCCGGCATGCCACCGTAGCCCGGGATAGCCCCTTGCCCAACCCCCCGCCACCGATCCCATGGGCTAATTGGTTGTACCTAAGGGCACTTCTCCCCCGGAGGGGGGAGACCCATCTGACAAAGGGTTACATTGGGTCACCCGGGGGGGGGGGGCTCCACTGACGGCCGTGGGGGCAGCGGTTGGCAACCAGAGGAGGTGGGTGGTCATAGGTCCTAGGTGGCCTGAAGGAGTGGCTGGACTGGGGTTGGGGAGTAAAAAATATAAATAAATTTAGTGAAATCAAACAGACTAATGATATAAAAAACTCATAAACTCAAACAGAGGCACGTACAAAAGAAAACATTCCACCAAAGAAATAAGAAACGGGTAGAATATTAATGCACCTATTAACACAAGTTCCACAAATGCAACGAAGGAGAAAAAGTGTGCCAAATCAAGAAAAATAAAACACAGTATGGAAAAACAAAGACGGGGCATATCTGGTCACCTAATTTTAACACCGGCCAACCCATGGTGTCTTACTCCATAGGAAGAAGAAAGGAATGCCACCTCTTTTCTTTTTTATTTTGTTTTTTTTCTTCCTTTACTGCTTTTTGGTGCCTCCCACCGCCGGCACCATCTGCCCGGTCACGGACCCCCTCGGCTGCAGCTTTTCATATTTAGCTGCTGTCCTGGTACCACATGGTTTACCCCTCAGGGTGGGGTCACGGCACCCGACCCCTCTGAAAGGTGCCACAATCGACAGGATAGGGTGAGAGTCGGCCTGGGAGCCGATTGCAGCCCTGGGGCGGGCGTCATCAAGGCGATGGGTGGAAGTCTTTTTCTCCCCTTTAAGTAGGGGTGGGAACGTGCAGTGATGCCAGCGTCCGTCCTGCCCCTCAGACTCCTTGTTGGTGCCGGCGCTGTGCTGCCCCTGGCCTCTGCCAGGGGTCTCTTGAGCACTGGTCACATACTGCACCCTTCCCCCGGAGAAGGAGATCAGTCCATGGAATGCTCTGTCCTTTTCCCGCGGCCTGCCCTCCGACGACCCAGTTCAGTTCCTGAACCTGGGTCGCCAGCGTCACAAGCGGAAATCCAACCGCTGTGCCGACGGACCGGCTCACCTCTTTTCTTTTAACTGACAATATTTCTGTATCAGTTTTGCCCAGCAAAAGTGGCCGTGGCACTGCTTTTTGTTGCAGCCCATAGTCTGTATTGCTCCACATTGTCAATAGGGAAGGTAGTTCATACATATGGGTAATGTGCTCCCCATCTGGGGTAGTGGTACAGCACCAAAGCTGTGACCTCAGCACAGACCCCCCCTAGGGACATGGTACATTCTAGCTGCATTCTAATTCTGTTTTAGCTGTACTATGGTATGAACATACAAAGAAGCCAGCAGAAGAAAGCCATTTGGTCTATCACATCTGCTCGTGTTGCAGGATCCGCAGCTTGAGCTACTGTCCCTGCCCCCTCTCCCCACTCCTCCCATCCTCCCTACCCATGACCCTTACCCTCCCCCTATACCTGTCCCAGCCTCTCTTAAAGCTGCCCACTGTCTTCAATGAGATTACCTCTTCTGGCAGCACATTCCAAGTGTCCACCACCCTCTCTGTGAAAAAGTGCTTCCTGATCTCCCTCCTAAACCTCCCACCCTCCAGCTTAAGACTGTGCCCCCTCATGTTATGGTTGCCATTCAGCTTAAAGAGACTCTCAACCTTATTTATCCCTTTCAGATACTTGAAAGGTCCCAGTCATGTCCCCTCTGTCTCTCTCCTGTCTTCCAGGGAGTACATGTTCAGTGCTCTCAACCTCTCCTGATATGCCTTACCCTGCTGACCAGCTGTCATCTTTGTAGCCCTTCTCTGGAGATTCTCCAGATACATAGTCTGTATTGCTCCATATTGTCAGTGGGGAAGGTAGTTCATATATATGGGTAATGTGCTTCCCATCTGGGGTAGTGGTTCAGCACCAAAGCTGTGACCTCAGCACAGACCCCCAGGGACATGGTACATTCTAGCTGTATTCTAATTCTGTTTAATTCTAATTTAATGATAGGGGTAGCAGCAAATAACTCTATGGAAGATGTGTTCATTTTGAGTGTCATTTGTTATTTTTTTGCTTGGGATTATGTAACTCTTGGGCAGGTTGGGGCTTCCTGGTTTCGGGGAGCACCCCTAAATTAAGAAATTGTGCCTGTTAAGCTGAGGTTTTCAAATTGAATAACTTGCTAGCTACTTTCTGTTTCCAGAGCCTGCAGTGACTGAATGGAGACCACTTGTCTTGGAGGCTGTTTTCTTTTGCCGGTCTACAAATAAGTATGATTTATAGCCTGGTGCCTCAGGTAAATCATTTTTATTTGTTTGGCCGGGGTATCAATCAGCCAGTTAGCAAGACTATTATTATCTTTCTGTTCCTCTCTCCAGTGTTTTACATTTTGGTACTGCATCACCTCTGGTGAGTTGGTCACTTTTGGGGGGGGTTATGTTAGGAAGTTATGTCAGTGATTCTTTTTATTCCTTGTTTATTCTGTTCTCCCCCCAATGCATCATCCCTGTATAATGCCCGTGTAGTGCAGCATTTGGTGCACACTGGCACCATATTTTGTTTGTTTCAGTACAGTGTTTGGAAAAGCATTTGTTACTAGGCTCAGCCTGTGGCATCTTATGTTGCACTTTTATGGACAGGGAGGGACCTGCTAGCTGGCTTGCTTGAGCTGGAGGTTTTTACTACAGCGCTGTGTGCGCCTCCTGGGTGATTTTTTTTCCTGCCTTGGTGGCTGCTATTTTACCTTCAGTGCTTTGCATGCTTTTCTTTGTGGCTGGCCGCTTGACAGATGGAAATTTTAAATCGGTGATTTCTGGCGGGCAGTGGAGCAAGTAGGGCTGCACATGGGTGAGGCATGCCTCAGCGTGATGATGTCACGTGATCAGTGTTACATCTGAAACTTGTGCCTGCTTGGAGTGAGAATCGTCGTACAGCTTGAGGCAGAGACCCTCCTAGCTCAGTCCTCACGTATTGCTCACAGGGTGCAGCCTGTTTTTGCTGGTTTGAGATGAACAGTTTGGCAGGGGAACACTAGAGCAGTCAGGCAGAGGAGCTCATGTTTGCTCAGAGCGAGCAGCCAGGCAGGGAAATGCCGCGGAGTTTCTTCTGAAGATGAACAGCCTGGCAGGGGAGGGTTACTTGGATGTGTCCTGTCCAGGTACAGTAAGTCTCTTCTTCATTAGTCGTGCTCGACGTTTCTAAAGTGGGGTGGTGTTCTAGGAGATGTGTGGCTCCTCAGCCAAATCGCAGCTCCCAAACTGAAGGGAAGCATGCTGTGTTGGTGCCACCCACTATGAGCTTGTGTGCGAAGGGGGTCTATACAGGCATTTATTTCTACCCTTCCAGTCAGCCATTGCAATGATGTGTGAGCTGCGGGCTCTTTTTGGAGTGGAGGGCTGGGGCCAAGCCCTGGCGAACCCCCTTCCCTCCCTGTCAACCCAACACTGGCAGTCTATATTAGGACAGCTTAGCTGACAGTCTCTGCTCATAAGTCTGCTATGCTGGGACTAGCATTGTTGATGGACTCTCTCCCCCCCCCCCATTTAGGTATTTTTCCTCCATGTGGCCAGGACAGGCAAGGCTCCCTTCCATCCTGACCCGCCGACCCCCAGCGTCCCCAACCTCCCCAAGACTCACCTGGTGGCCCATCTTCTCCCAGTGGAGTTTTCTCTGTGGTGGGTTCAGGAGGGGGCACTGTGTCAGAACATACATCGCCGACCAGAACAGCGTGGTCAAGAACCATGTTGCAAAAATGCCATCTCTTTTGTTTTTGCGGGGGAGCTCAACCCCCCAGACTAAAGGATTCTCACTCCGGGGTGGATCATGGGGCAAGATAATATTTGTGGAGCTGTGGAATACTGCTTCTGTGGCCCCTTGTGAAAAAACCAAAGTCCTGATCCCCAAAATCTAAGGAGCCCAGGATTAGAACCTTGGTCTCCCTTCCCACCTGGCCAAGCTGCTCTATGCCTCAGCCCTCACCACCAGGGGAGCAGCTTGGCCAGTCTTCTGGATTCTGGTGCCCTTGTCCACTGTCAGCACCACGGACAGTGACCTGGGGAGTGCTTACTGCACGTGCTGTAAATCCCCTCTCGCTGTCTGTGGTAGCGCTATCCAAACTAGCGCTCTGTTGACTGGTGCTGTTCTGGTAGCGCTATTCTAGGGGGTTACCCAGGAGGGGAAGGGCACCCCCCCCATCCAAGTATCTGGTTCTGTCTGCTGGTGTCTGTGGTGGTGAGGTGGGTGAGGGATTGGTGGACAGGGCATCATGGACACCTGTCCTGCTGCCATTTTCTGCAGTTTTTTTCCCACGTTGCCGGTGCATGCTCCTCGGCATGCACGCTTGGAGGCACGTGCACGCTGCAGTGTCCCCTGCGCCTCCCACAGTCTGCTGCTCCCCTCTTGCATTGCCACCAGGCTCCACCTCACTGTGCCTGCACACTCCACCACGCTTAGTCTTCTCCCTCACTGGCCGACCCCCGGTGTCATGTGCTTGTTCCCGAACAAGAGTCGCTGGCATGGAGCGAGGTGTGGCGTCCAGCACTTCAACCCTCCGCGTCACTGGGCCGGCTTGTTGATTAAGTTTATGGGTCTGTACTATGACTACTTAGCTGTACAGCTGTTAAGTTCGGAAGCCCACCACACTGGGACTAGTACTGGTGATGGATTTATGCGTATGACTGAATATGGATTTATTGATGCTTTAGTTGATGGAGTTTAATAATTAATGTACAGGCCATTGAAGGGTCAGTGTCTTTGCAAAACTTGATTTTAATAACAATGTGTAGACCCGGTAATTACCCATTGAAGAGGACAGTCTGTCCCTGTGTTATGACAGTGAGTCTGTGGTATATGATCAGCTGGACGGACCTACCGGTGTGTCAGACTGCATGCTGCAGTCACTGATGTTTTTCTCCATCCCCCTTTCCTAAGATCATGATCGAGAAGGCATGCTGTAGGAACTGTGGCATAAGCAACACAGAAATCTTCCTTTTCAGGTATTCTTAATGGCACTATGGCTTATCGCAGACCAGTAATAATAGATGTAAGACCTGCAGTAGGACTTAATGCCCCTTTATTCAAGGACCTGTTGTTCTCACTGTGTTTTCAGTCCCTCTGAGCTGGACCATCCAGCTGGGGTGGGGGGTGCACCTGTGGTACTGTTGGCAGTGGTAAAGCTGAATTACATACTGTCTGGACTGTTTATTCCTGTGCTGAATATACTGGATTATCTAACAGTCATCTGCAGGTCCATCCTGCGAAGACACAGAGTCCATATGGACAGGGCCCCGTATTTACTGCGGCAAAGTGGACCTATATTCTGTGGCAGGACCGCATACTTTCTGCGGCAGAACAGCTGCTGATTCTGCAGCCATTCTGCAGCAGATAAATTGTGGGTAAATAGCAGGCCTTCAAGGGGATTGTCTTAGTTAACACTTTGACTGCCTTCGTTCAACCACTTCGCTATGCTGAAAGTGGAACAGCAGGCCATTTATAACTCATTCAGGCCTAGATACGCCTGTAGGTGGCGGCTGAAAGCATAGCCACTCAGGTCAATAACACCTGTAGACGTACTCAACTGACTTTCACTCAGGCCTGGAAACGTCTGAGGAAGTCAGCAGTTTTTACCTAAATATAAAACAAACCAAATTGCTTAGACATGACCTCATAGCACTGTTAGGTAATTTAGTGCTGAACAATTTTGTCACTGATACTTTGTGTCTACCACGTATACTGTAGGAGTTATTTGCATTTGTTTAAGGTATGGTGTGCATGGCTGACATTTATCTCTCAAGCCTCTCCTAAGAACCTTGAAAAAATCTGAAAAAACACAGTTGTTTGGTATTTCAGCTAGTATAAAATAAAAACCAAATTAATTACAATTGCATAGCACCACTGGAAAGGTAGTGTTGTGCTGAACAACTTTGCCACTCGTACGTTGTGTGTAGCACTTACAGTTCAAGAGGTACTCACATTTGTTTGTGGCATGCTGATTATGGCTTGATTTTGCTTAGAAAGGCCCAGGATGCAGTGCTAAGAGTATACAGGGCACAAGTGGTGGAATTCTCAAAGAACTCTTGTGGCGTGAATGAGTTAACAGTATGTAGTCTTCTTATCACAAATATTAAACTGCAGTAACCCAAACCTGGTGCAGCCATGGGCATTGGTGTTCTCTTTTAATGACTTTTCCCTCCCGCCCCAAATTTGAAGGCTCATCTGTTCTTCTTCTGGAAATTGGTGGCCTTTGTTGTTCTCCTAGGTTATAATCGGAGGAGGGCATACACACTCAGGTAAAACTGTACAGAAGGCAAAACTTGTTTGGATTTCTTCTGGTTTATATTTACAGTTAGCAGATATAAAGAGACTCCAACTTGAAAGTCATTTTTTGTTCTGATTTTGATCAACTTTCTTTTAGATTATTATTTTTTTTAAACTAGGAATACCCCAAGTGTGCAAATCTGTGAGTTGGGGGAGGAGGGATTGTCTTCCTATAACCGTGAAGGAGGGTGTAACTTGCAGTGTCTGTAGGATTTGTTGACTCCTGATTTTTCTTTTGGGGGACACACTAAACCATGCAAGCAAGTGATTTTTATTAAGCTGGAGTAACCTTGGTAAACATGTTCTCTTCTCCTAACAACTCAGGGTGTTCTGGTGGTCTTCAGTCAGTGACACTCATTTTACTTATGTATAGCAGAAAACTCTGTATTCTGATTTTTTTCCCGTACCTGCTTGCTCTAGTTCTAGTATATCCTGGTCCCCAACTCTGCTACTGCTGAGCAACTTGACCCTTAAGAATTGAGCTTGATGCCACCACTTAAGCTGTAGTTTCAAATCTGCCAAGAAATTATTCTCACACTTGCAGGTACAGATCTGTGGCCCACAAATCAAAACTGTGATCGATGTTCACCAGTGGGGACAGAGTTCTCTGCTTAGTCTGCTGCTAGTCCTATGTTTCTGCATTCAGCTCCTCCTCCGCTACCTGCCATCACACCGAGATCGATTTCGACTCCACGGGCACCACTGAATCTTCACACTTCTTAACTACTGCTCGCCTTCCAGTTCTTCCTTCCAAATTAATCTTCCAAGGATTCAGCATGCACCGTGAGCAGCCTCACAATGAAAAATTAGCATTGTTGAGCTAGCCACACCTACATCTACACAGCAGCAAGTAACTGCCGTGGACCTAATCAAGCTCTGCCACTCTTACGTCAGTCCACCTCCCCCAATACTGGCTTGATGGAGTTATGTAACAAGAACCAACTCGAGTCAAGATGCCATGCAGCCACTAGTTTTTGGCTTTGTAGCGGGCAGCATCAGTTTGTTGCCCCTTCTAATGAAGATGTATGCCATGGCATACTTAAAATATCAGTAGCTATGCCCTTGCCTTGTGTGATTGCAAAACATAGCCAGCATTTCTGCGGCTGTGTGGCTGTTTTTTCTGATTTCTGCGGCCAGCACTGATTTCTGCAGCCACTGCTGCAACCGCAGAAAGCACAGGGCCCTGCATATGGATCCCTCTGGTAAGGGAGGAGTCCTTACAGGCATGTTCAGGTGCCCATAGCAGAGCGAATCAGCTCACCTAATTTTCAGGCGACCCCCAACCTTGGCTGCTGGTCAAGAGGAGGATGTAAGGGAGTGTAACTGTAATCCTGACTGAAGGGAGCAAGTGCCAGCACAAGGAAGATGCCTTTTCGAGGAGGAGGCAGAAGGGCGACCTTAAAAAAAAAAAAAAAAAAAAGCAGTCTCCCCCTTTTGTTATGTGGGTTGAAGGAAGGGGAGTGGTCTAAACATTTTATTTGGAGTGAGGACTCTGTGTTATGTTCCAGCATGCTGTTCTATGCTCTGGATAGTGTTATTTACGCCCCTTCATCACTGTATACATGATAGAACTGCAAAGGGCCAGGGTGGCTAAGTTGCAGCTTCCCTGGACTAACTGTGCTGTTGTATTAGTTAGGATCCCCGGTAACCATTCGTCATTTGGTCACCCTGGAGCCCAGTTCCAGGGACACTATCCCCTCCCTCCCCGGAGGAGGAGAGCTTGCTAAGGCCGCTTAGTTCACCTCCCCCCGGCCGGCCCTCTGGTAACCTGGGTCACCAGCACCGCAAGCAGTAATCCTACTGCTGCGCCAGCGGTCTGGTAGGTTTGTTCGTTTTTTTATTTTTTTTCCTGGCAGCAATTCCACCATGTGTAGCCATTCTTGCTAGTTGACAAGGCTTTTCAGCCTCTTCTGGTTTTGTTCCCTTAGAATGGGCTGTCCAACACATAACAGCCAAGAGATGGTCCAGTCAGCCCTGCAAAGCATTCAGAGATTCTTAAACCAGAGGTGCTATGTTCTGCTGACCATTCCCCATAGGATTAGCAGTTGTGTAGAGTGTTCTCAAATGATCTGTTACTGGTAAAGACATTACTGAAATGTGTCGGTATGATTCTTCAAGTCAGGATGCCGATGGAAGAACAAATGGTGGCAGAACATAAGGGGCTAGAGAGATACAGAATTATACTAGCAGCAGGGGAATTACCCCTGCCTCGATCACAGAGGCTGCAGTGCCGGGGGCAGGGTGTTCGTTGGATAGGCCAGAAATATTTTCTGCCTATCCTCAGCCAGTAGGGAGAACTAGTCCAGGGATTTTAGTGAACAAGGTACTCCTCAGTTGTTACACCTTTAGACATCTCAGTAGCAACCTTTCAGTTGGTATGTTTTCTGTCATATCAACAGCCAGGAAACTGGTGCCATGGAACAGTGTCCGCCTAGGCCTCACAAGGAGGGACTGCTGTCAGTGTGTCCTTTGTGAATGTGGTTCCGGCCTGAAGGCTCTCCAGATGCCAGTTTGGTTGTCTAGGCCAGTCTTACTGTGGGTGGCATGCTAGGAGACTTCAAGCTACTTTTTGGTGGACTCACCTTGAAACCTCTTCTGCACTGATGTGAACCTCATGGATAGCTCGGTCGGTTGCTGGGGGGTACTAGACCAGATTTGGGTACAGGAGGTCTAGGCTCAACAGCATTCGTGTATCCAGATCGAGGTTCTGGTGAGCAGAAAGGGCTGTCACTGCCTAGCAGTACTTGTCCCAGCAGGAGAACAGAATGTCACACTGTCAGCTAGACCCGTACCTATATACATCTGGGGGAGGCATCCTGTGGTCCTGGGAGTATTTTGGCCTTCAGTGCAGAAAGTTGGGCTGACGCAGGTAGAGCTATTCAACTGTAGGAAACCTCTTATATATTGAGGTACGTCAGTCAATCTCGGTGGCTAGAGGAGGGGCAATAGATGCTTGCTTTGAAAACGAGTTTTCCCCAGTCTTCAAAGATGGAGACACATAAGAGAAGAAGTAACTAAAGGACAACATCAGTTCTTTCCATTAGCCAGGACAGAGCTAGACAGGACAAAAAAGGAAGCAGTGCAGCCTGCCCAGAAGTGTCCCACTTTCCACGTGACAGAGAGTCCATAGCGGTGCTCCTGGTGTGTAACAAAAGATGAAAGATGGGAAAGTAAACAACAGAAAGGTAGTTTTACTTGAAACGGTTTAGCTTCTCTACTGGTGAAACATATATTTTTGATTAGGTTTTGACCCAGCTGTTTCTCAGTTTTACTCATATTGTTTTTTTCACCTGTAGGTCTAATGAGACCCATGTCGTTGTTTTCAAATTTTTTTTTTTAGCTATCCGCTAACAGACATTACAGTGTTATTTTATTTTCTAGGGAAAGCTCTGGGTCAGATATCCTAAATGACAGGATACACTTACTGTGTTTCAAACATATGTACGATTATGACCCTATGCATAACCCATTCAAGATGTATAATATTCTTGTGACACAACTGCCTGTTGTACATGCAGTGTCTGGATGTTTGTCGTTAAATCGTTGGAAAATATGAATAAAAACAATTAACTACAAAATAAAAGTGCTGTAAAGAGAGATTTTTTTCAGTAACGGTTTTATTGAGTAAATATTACATCACCAAAAAACACAAGATACATATAGAACCAGAATAAACTCATCTTGTGAAGTAAATAAAATGTATTGTAAGTTTGTTATCAATGTTATACTGGTATCTATACATACAGGCTATTACAGGTAGGGCAATCGGTATGAAGAAAAGGATAGCTGATAACAGGACTGGCTGTTTAGTAGCGTTACAGCAGCACTGTCAGCCGCTTTTGTTTTGTTGATAGTTTCTGCTGTTATAATGTGCACATTTGGGGGTGACTGCAGAGCAGTAGAATTCAGGAATAAGAGAGTAGACTCATAGCGTAGTAGACCATTCTGAGGCAAGTATTTTCCCTACTGTGGTGAAGAAATGTGTTCAGAATTATTCAGTATTGCTGTGGTTGATCTGAGATTCTTGACACTCATGTAGATTAAGGGCCTGCCACTGTACTGTTTCGGGTATTAGATGTAAGCAGTTTCATACCTCATCATTACTTTTGTCATGTCTTTGGTTATTGACCTTGATTAGGAGAAACTGTTTTTGACCTATTTTTTTATGTAATGCTCTTAAAAAGTTCTCTGTATTTTCACCAACAAGATGTATTTGGGTCTCTGGCTTTCTGCAAATGTTGGTCTATTTTCTGCATTTCTTAGAAACAGTTTTTCAGGAGTAAGCCACTTTCGGTGCATTCCTTTAAAGGATCATATACCCTTACATACTGTAAAGGTTATCTGTATCTTGCCTGTGTCAGTCTTCACCATTCATCACTGATGGGTGTCTGCCGGAGACAGGCACCAAGCAGGAGACTTTTTTTTTTGAGGAGGGGCAGGTGCAGTTGGCGCCGCCCACAAGGCCGACCCATTATGTGGTGCTCACGGGGTTGGCCAGTAACGGCCGTTGGGTCCTCCTCCACCTCAGTTCTGCTTCTCCCACCGTCTAGACAGCACCTTCAACCACTCGAGACTCATCGTGGCCTAGTTTTACTGGTTTGATGCCATTCAGCCTACGACTCCACCTTGGTTCGGCTACTCGACGTCGCTCCAGACTGGTAAGACCTTTCCATTTATTTGTGTGTGGCGTCGAGTCTTTGCTTGTTTTTGGATTTTGTTTCCATTCCGTCATGTCTGGTCGTCGGGACAAAAAGCGTTCTAAAAAAAAGGGTCGTCCCCCTATGCATCGGTGTCCCTGTGACCAACAGATTTCCGTGAATGACTGACATGACGTGTGCCTCTCCTGTCTTGGACCCCAGCATGATATGGATTCCTGTGATGCCTGCTTCTCAAGAGACTGTCGAGTTTTAGAGCACTGCATGTTAAAAGTCGGCAGGGCCCCACCGACTTTTGGGGGGCGGTGTCGCTTGTGCTGGTCCAAACTTGGGACTCTCTGACCAACCTCCAGGCCCCTTCCTGGGCCTATACAGTCTGGTGAAGAGGGGACCTCCTCTTCTTCTAGCCTTGCCGTAGCGGAGGTCCCTACCACGGTGCCGGAGGGCCGGTCCAGCTATGTTCGGGGCCGGGCTGGGAGCACTGCCTTGGCAGTCACCTCCTCGGAGGTGCAGGCTCCCCTGTTGTCGGGGCCCACTGCTGTAGGTCCCAGCATGGGGCATTCCTTGGCACCACCCCGGATCCTGGAGCGTGCCACGAGGGGTGTGGGGCTGGGTTGCAGCGCCGTGACCTTAAGTGTCCCTTGCGACCGCCGAGCCAGAGCTCTTCATAATTGCCTCCTCCTTGGAGGTAGATGATTCTGAAGTGGATCTGGATTGGCTGCCTGATTCTTCCGAATCAGAGGGGTTCCCATGGCCTAGCACCCTTGCACCTCCCCAGGTGCCCCCTCCAGCAGCTCAGGTGACTGCGGCTTGTGCTGATCCCCTAGCCAGTGGTGGCTTGGGGGGGCAGCTATGGCCTGGTGGTATCTCTACTGCTGGGGTGGCGATCGGGTTTTTGAGTGAGGGAGTAGCTGCCATTCCTCCTCTCAGGATTAAGATCGAGCCCCCTTCTTCTGCAGCCCTCCCCGGGGGCCCTTAGAGTCGAGGGAGCCTTTGGCACAGGGGTCGAGGAAGAGAACTTCCTTGGAGTCCTCAGGGTTGAGGATAAGGGGCACGGGACTGCGGCACACTTCCATGACCCCCCGGGGTCTGGGAAGGAGCCGTAGTGCTGAGCCCTTTGTTCTCCCCTCGAGGTGTCTCTGGGTGGGGCTGGGGTCCGCCCTTTTGGATCCATGCAGTCCCGGTCCCCTCATAGGGTAGCTCACTATACAGGTTTAAGCCCTCACCATTTTGATTTTCAGGATAGGATGATGAATCTAGAGACCTGTAGTTTTCGTCTTATGCCTGGCTGTCTTGTGGATTCTGCTAGCCCTGGTAGAGGCACGTCATATCAGCTGACAGGCTTGCCCATGCCTCTGCGCCCAGCTCCTCTTCTCCCAGGCTACGTTGGTCCTCTGGGTCTTTTGATCTGGGATCAGTTCAAGTCTCAGGCTGCAGCTTTCCCTCAGTACGTTAGGGACCTGGACGTGCAGGACTTCTGACCAGTTCCCCTGCCGTAGTCAATAGTCTGACTCTTCAAGTTCCTCGACCTCCTCATCTTCCTCCACTGAGAAAGAGGAGCCTTTTATCCATCTGTCCTCAGATGCTGATCAGTTCCCCGTGTATCAGTGCTTCCTGTCGAGGTTGGTTAGGGACTTGCACATCTCTCATTACATGAGGGACAATACTGAGCGTGCGACGCAGGCCTTCCTAGGTGAATGAGGCACACCATTTGGTGGTCCCTTCCTAGTCGGTTCCCTGCCGGCAAGCGTCGTACAGCGCCTGGCAGCATCCATATGCCCTAGAGCCAGCCCCTATGGACTGTTGCAGCTGATATTGTGCAACCCACAGATCTCCAGGCATCTTGCCTCATCCGCCTTCTGGACTGACGCGGTTGGACACCCCTTTCAGGCTTCAGTGCCCGGTATGCAACATGCCCCCCAAGACTGACTCTCGAGAGTTGGATTGGCTCCGGATGCTCAATCCTCTCCGTCCCCTGCCGACACTCGGCGCCCCGAGTCCGTTCCCAAACCCGGGTCACCAGCGTAGGTCGTAGTAAGGTGCCAGCGCCTCAACCCTCTACACCACAGGGCCGGTTGGTAGAATGGTTTTAGTTACCAGGCCTTGTCTTACAGAAGGGGCAAGGCAATCCTTATTTCGGTACATTACACCTAGTGTAGGGCAGAGCTTGTAGTACAGAGTATCTATATGGACTGAGTAGTCGAGCTTGTTATCGAGCCATACCCTGAGGTATTTGAATGGAGAGACAACTTCAAGAGGAGAACCATCAGGGGTGGAGAAAACAGGGGGAGATGAGAGTGTTGATAGTTTTTGTCTTGACCCAAAGGTCATGGATACTGTTCACCCTCAATTTGTTGGCCTGGAACCATTTTAGGACACAATAGAAATCACGCTAGAGAGGGGCCTCTACAGCAATGGATGAGGGACCAGTTGTATAGATGACTGTGTCATCCACATACATGTGATTTTGTGTGTGAGAGCAGGTTGAGGGGAGGTCATTGATAAACAGGGAGAACAGTACAGGGCCTAGGATGGAGCCTTGGGGAACCCCAGCAAGGATTGGGAGGGGAGAGGACAGGGCGTAGCCCACCTGGACTGACTAGGTCCTGTTTGAGAGGGAGGAGCTGAACCAGTTCACAGCTGAAGCCGCAAAGCCAACTGAGTGGAGCTTATTGAGCAGGAGTGGGGGGGGGGTAATATATGTGACCCATATTCACCCCTCTACACATCCCAGAGGTCAGGTGGAGTCGATGGACTAGGAAAATATCTTGTTTTATATGGGCAGGATAGACATTGAATTAAGATGAAAATCCTGACCCTTCTGAAACCAGCAGGTCTTGCACTCCCATCTGCGCCTTTATTTCTGGGCCGTATAGGTATGTACCTTATTAAACAGACAGTTGTGGCTTTGCCATCTATCTTGTTGGAAATAGCGAGAGAATTCCTTTCGAATGTGGACTGGACTTGCTGTATGTACCACTGTAACAGGTCTGTAGACCAGCTGCGTGGGGTGACCTGTAACTACTCCATCAGTACCAGATTTGGCACTCCATCCAGAAGACACTGCCCTTTACCCCATACCTGATGCTGCTATGCCCCATCCCCTTATTAGAAAACTTCACTGCTGCTCAGCTGGACTCAGGCTGTCACACATGGGGGAGATACTCCCTGCAGTACCTTAAATAGCTTCTCCTACCCAGTGGCATTGTGTCTTTTCCTCCAAATAAGGCATTATGTTCAGTCATTGCCCCTGGGTGCATGGAACTTGCCGTTCCATCCAGCAGTTATACAGTACTTTTTCTCCTTCTTCAAAGCAGGACATCTGTAAAGCCTTACAAGACTCACTGAGTGAGAGAAATCCATGGCCATAAGTGGGAGAGGGAAATTGGGTCTCTTCTTACCATGGAGGACTGGAACAGATCACGTCTCTAGCCTTCTCTGAGGTAACGTGTTCAAACCAGTGGACAAGCACAACAGGTACAGATTCCAGTATCAGAACACTGAAGCAGTGTTTGAACTTGGCGCCTTTTTACTTTTTGACTAGTGCAGTCCTTTTTGTGCCTCTGTTGTTACTTTAGAAGTATACCGATACCTGTTAATTCTCTAGTTGAATTCCTGCCTTGCTAGTTTGCCTTTTAGTTTGTGTATTTTATTTATTTAGTTTTTGTTAACCAGGTAGGTACACTAGACAGAAACTGTTTTCAGGTACCACCCGGGAGAGTACAACAAATATGAATACAATACATGACTTAATTACCGTGCAACAGTGGATACAACATACACTGATGCAGTTAGGGAGAACAGAAACACTTCAATCATATAAAAAGGTCATATTAACAGAAATAAGTACACAGTATAACAACATAACATGAGGTGAAGTTTAATGCAAGAAAGTACAGTATACAGTGTCCCAAATCCACTCAGCAGGTCAGACCCTCTACTCCCAAAGTGCCAACCTCTGAGCGCATTCTTGTGAACAGTGTAACAGACAAGGTAACCCTCTTGTCTGTTTTTGTGAGTTCGAATCAACCTTTGGTCTCAAGTTCTGGAGGAATTCAAACTATTAACCTCTTTCTAGCATACCCAGTGCACAGGCTGAGATATTTCTGTCTTCGGGGGGCCAGATATCTTTGCCTATGGGCACCCAACCAGGTATACAGAGATGAACCCTTAAAAACTTTAATAAAGACCTCAGATTTAAAACGCTTCTCTTTCCAGTTTGGTACCACCATTCAAGCTCATGTTTAGTATCTGCAATAACCATGTACTTTTTTTATAAAATAAAAAGAAGTCAAAGGCAGACCAAGTAAGTTCTAAAAATAATTTTACTAAAATAGTTAAAAATATGTGAAACACAAAATACAGGACTCTTATATCAAAAGACATACAAATCTTTGAAAAAGAAACAAGGTTTAAACAGTGCAAATTCCTACTACAGTACTTAGTCTCCAGATACTTGCTTAAGTGCTCACCGATCTTGCTTGGTCAAAGTCTAGGTAAAAATGTGTCTCTGTAAAACAGAATTATTCCTTAAACAACTATAGTATATGGTTAGGGCTTATTGTTGATGAAAACCGGTGGCTTTCTAAATCTTGTTGTAGGGCAGTTCAAAGGTAAAAAAAGTTGTTGTACTATCGACGTGGTGTCAGAACGATAGTACAACAGCTTTTAGCTTTGAACCACCTTCTGATTGGCTCATACCAACAAGCTCGACATAAAAAAATACTGGAAACATGACGGCAGCAGTTTAGCGAGTGGCAAGTAGAAGACTCTGCCCGTTTTGACACGAGGAGCTACCATCGCTCCGTGTCACAAAAGTGATTTTTTTTATTTTAAAAAGTACTAATGGCGACACCAGAGGGAGCAGAAGCGGCGACAAGGGAAACAAGGGCCAGCGGGAGCAATGAGAAGCGGGAGTGAGTGGCAGCAAGAGTGGGACAAATTTGAAGGGAGAGGGAGCGGGGAGATGCTCGAGTGAGAAACATGGTGCTAAAACAAGCTAGCAACGGAAACAAAAAAATGTTCATCAACAATAAGCCCTAAGCCATATACTATATAAAACAGTGGATGGTCGCCCATTCACAACTAAGGCTGTTTCCCTTTCGGGAGTTGATGACATCAGAGAGACCTCTCGAGCTTAGCTCTCGAGGTCTCGATGATGTCATCAACTACCTCGAGAAAACACAGCCTTGGTGTGGATGGGGCATCTCCTGTCTCATGTATTGGTAGCCCATTTTGTGGTGAGGTCAGCTAGCTCCTCCTCTGTCAGATTATATTAAAAAATATATCTAATTAAAAAAAAAAAGTAGGTTTTTTAAAGTAATAATTTTGCAATCCTTCAGCATGACTCATGTTTCAAATGACATCTCTTTTGATCCATGCTGCATCCTCCTCACACAGGCTTTATATCAGCATTTACAACCTCGCACCCCTGTGTAATAACCTGGGTTTTCTCTTCAACGTCATAAACCTTTTTTTATGATTTCCCTCTCAACAAAGTTAACTTAAACAACTCTGTAATTAGCTTCTGGTCTGCCATGTAACACATTGTGTTGAAAAACTGAGTGTGTGTGTGATACACATGCTGTCAGCATTTCTCTTAGCTTGCATCTGTCAACTGAAAACTGGCGGGGGGAGGGTTGAGGTCACTCCTAGAGCATTAGATTTTTCAGCAGAGATAGTCATTAATACATTTTATATTAAAAAAATATTATACAGCACTCAGAACTGGCTGTCTACGTCACATACAGCATCATAGTTGGCAACCTACTTGTTAGGGAAGCATTTACATGTGGTGGCATGTAAGAGGTGCTTTACGAAAAGATTTCTTGAAATCCACATAAGTAGCAGTTTTACTTTAGTTGTGTTAGCCTGCTAAGCCCAGAATTTTCCCTGTGCCCAGAATTTTGCGTTACACTTTAAACTCTCTCCCTCTGTAATTCTCCCTTCCCCTTTCCTGTTTTATCGCTCCTGCGCCTTGCACAGCTCCTAACCCCCCCCCTTACCTTTTGTTTTACAGCCCACAGCAAAGTCACCCCAGACGTTGGCTGTTTCCCCTTGGGCAAGCACAACAGATACTGATTCTAGCATCGGAGCACTGAAGCAGTGTGTGCACATCACTGCTAATGCCTCAACTGCCCCACTCTCCCATTCTTGCTCATCCTGGAATTTGTAGTCCACTGGTCATGTGTCCAGTGTCAGGCATCGGTAGTTTTTTTTCTATCTGCCCACTTTTCCATTTGCAACTTCTAACTCTCTACTACTAGTGGTCACTGGTCCTCGTGCTGTCCCTCACTGCTCACTCAATGCATACTCTCCTGTTCTCTCTCTCTCTGTACTCCTATGCAGATCCCCATTCCTCTCCTCATCCTCTACCAATCACCTCCAGACTTACACACCACCACTATCTCATCCCATCCCCTCATGCCCCCTTCAAACAACATGAAGTCTTGCTATATTATAGACATTAGCAGTTTGATCCAGCTCTAGAACTGCCCCGGAGTGAAATGGTTAAAACCATTCCAAAATAGAATTTTGGCACGAGAGCAGCTCTATCTGTGTCATTTCAAACTTGAACTGTCAGATTCTTTACTCTGCCTCAGTGAACAGTCGCTCCGGAGATTTCTCCTTCTGCTCAGGTTCATTTCTCGGTTTAAAGTGTTTTCTCGGTTGGATTTAACCGAGAATAGTTTTATTTTAACCATAAAACCGTTCGGTTCAAGCTCTATCTGTGGTAACCATAAGTAAATGAAGGTTTTGTCTGTGTGGAACTTGTAAGTTATCGGTTCGGTTTGAACCGATCAGTGGAGTTAAAACTCATTTAAAACTAAAAGTTGCTATTTTAAGTCGCGGTTCCGGTTCTTATCGGTTCTAAAAAGCGATTTATTATGGTTTTCCAATACCCGTGACACGATTAGGAACCGATAAGGGTGTCTTGCCTGGCACTGCTGTAAAGTGCAAGTTTTGGTTAGGCTGGCATTATGTCTGAGAAACCCAAAAGAAAAACGGGCCCACTGGTTTTCAACACTGTGATGTTTGTGGGAAGTCTTGCCAAGGCTGACCCACACACCACATGTGTTTATTGTCTGGGGTTTGACCACCTCCAGTCAGACTGCCAGGTATGTAAGAATTTCCTGCAGCCACCCTGGAAAAGATTGGGCAGGCTTAGGGGCGAGAGGCCAAAAAGTCCGCTGACCGGATGGCCAGCCCGGTTCGGTGCCAACCGAACCAGAGGGATGCCCTCTGACCAGGGCCAGACTTCTCGGGCAAAGAAAAGCTGGTTCTGAGGAACCAATTCCAGTAAAGAAAACAAGAAAATCAGCAGCTCTGGAGTCCAAAATTCCTTCTCCAACTGCTGCAGAGATAGCAAAGCCATACAAATTGTCCAGTCACTGTCTCAGGGTCCGTCCGAACCACCACTATCTGGTAAAGGTCGGTTCGTCCGGTCCCAGTGGTTCAGGATTATGATATTGAGGAATTTTATGAACCAGAGGAGGGAGGAGGATTATGAACAGTATGAATGTGGCTGGGAAGGTCTGGGTGTGCCCATTGAACGGACATCTCCCCAGACAGACCTTTAGATTCTCCCCTATGCTGTCTGAGTCCCCATCTCATTTTATGTTTTATAAAAGTTGCTGAAACCCTCCAGCTTCTTTTAGAAGAGGCTGTGGATGAGCAAGAGGAGCCTGATTTTGTAGAAATTATGGATATTCCAGAGTCTAGGAGATTGTCTATTCCTTTACATAAGTCTTTTAGGAAACAAACAATTAAATTTTTAAAAGCTCCTAATTCTGTGCCTCCTGTAGATAAAAAGATGGACAGAAGGTATACATTGTCAGGCCCTGATACAGAATTCCTTTCTCAGCAGTGCAGTCATGTTGGGGTAGTTCAGGCTGCTGCCTGTGATAAAGCTAATATTCCCTTGTCTTCACATCCTCCTGACAAGGATTCCAGGAAGATTGATGCCATGGCAAAAAAACAGTATATGGCAGCCTCTCTGGGACTCAGGCAAGCAAATTATATGGCTTATGTAGCTAGGTATCAGAAATCTAGATGAGATACTGTTATGCAATTGGCCAAGCAGGCCCATGGCCAGCTGGCTAGTGAACTAGAACAGGTGGCTGCTGATGGCATTGAAGCCTCTAAGGTTCAGTTTCATGCTGCTGTGGATGTTAATGATGTTTCCTCTAGGGTCATGGCCACATCTGTAGCTTTAGGGTTGGCCTGGCTCAGGTGTACTAGTTTGTCACAGGATACCCAGACTAAGGCTAAGGGTTTTCCTGTGGTGGGAAATTCTCTGTTTGGAGAGCAGACAGAGAATTACATGAAGAAGATGGATGAATATAGGACTACTTACAAGAGTGCCCAGGCTAAGGAGCGGCAAGCCACTCCTCAAAGGCATGCCCCAGGGTAGGGGTAGGCCTTTCACAGGCCTTTCTACCAGACTCAGGCCTCCTGCCTATGCTCAGAGGGCTTCTTCAGAGGAAGGGGCAGACAAGGGGTGGGCAGACCTGCTCCCACCCCCAGCCTAAAGCTCCTGAGAACAGGCACCCTGATGGGTGCCCAGGCCGATTCTCCTGTACCAGTGGGGGCAGGCTGGCTTACTTCAGTCAGAATTGGGCTTCTTTAACCTCAGACAAGTGGGTTCTGGAAGTAGTAAGCAGGGTCTGGTTCTCAGCTTCAAAAGTTTCCCAAGTTGAGAAGCAGACTTTTTCACCTGCAAGTGCTTCAGAGACCCTCGCTCTGGAAACAGAGGTCTCATCCTGTTAGCCTCAGAGCAGTAGAAAGGGTTCCTCCCTGCATCAGGGCAGGGTCTGTATTCCAGATACTTCCTTACCCCAAAAAGACAGGAGAATGGCGCCCATTTTAGATCTCAGATATCTGAACAAGCATCTTTGAGCAAAGTTCAAATGGTAACTCTGGCAATGATTTTACCTTCCCTAAGGCCAGGGGACTGGCTAGCCTCCCTGGACCTCAAGGATGCCTATTTCCATGTCCTAATCAGAAGATCCCATGAGAAGTACCTCAGATTCGAACTGCCCTCAGGTCATTCACGAGTTCAAACCAGCCATCGGCCTTACCTCTGCTCAAGGGTATTCACAAAGTGTCTAGCAGTGGCAGTGGCCCACTTAAGGAGGCAGAGGATTGCTGTTTTCCCTCTCTAGACGACTGGCTCATTGTAGGCCAGTCCCAGAACAGGTAAAATCTCACCTGCAGGTCACCCAGCAGCTTCTCACCTCCTGGGTTTTCTGCTAAACCTACCAAAGTCGGTTCTGGAACCATCCAGGTACTCACCTTTATAGGGGCAGAATTGGACACAAAGCTAGCCAGAGCCTTTCTTCCCCAGAAAGGGTAAGGAATTTAGTGGCTCTGGCCTCTTCCTTCACTCTGCAGGTCTCTTGACCAGCAAGACACTTTCTGCAGCTCCTGGGCACATGGCTGCATCCACAGCTGTTGTGCAGGGAGCCAGATTTCAGATGAGAGACATTCAGTTTCACTTGAGAACCTTTTGGTCTCAGAGAAGAGACCCCCTTTCCAAGTTGGTCCCAGTGACTCGAACCTTGATCCTAGCTCTCCAGTGGTGGCAGGATCAGAGCATTTTAAGAGCGGGGGTCCCCTTCATTTCCCCTTCTCACGACTTGACTCTCATTACAGATGCTTCCCTTCTGGGTTGGGGAGCCCACATGGGCGACCTTTCCACTCAGGGAGTTTGGTCCCCGAAGGAATCTCTGCTCCACATCAGTTTGCTGGAACTCAGAGCTGTCTTTTTAGCTCTTCAAGCTTTTTCTGCATCTGTCCACGACAAGGTGATACAAGTCAGAACAGACATCACCACAACAATGTGGTACATCAACAAATGGGGGGGGCACTCGGTCTTCGGCCTTGTGCACTGAGGCAATGAAGTTGTGGTCTCTGGCCTATTCCCTGAACACTTCCCTCATAGCAGTTCATCTTCCAGGGAAGGACAATGTCTAGCGGATGCCCTCAGCAGGATTTCCCAGGGCCATCACAAATGGTCCCTGGATCCTCAAGTGCTGGGGATAGTTTTTGCCAGGTGGGGCATCCTCAGATAGATCTTTTGCAGCCCCAGACAATCACAAACTTCCTCTGTTCTGTTGCAGGCCTCCAGTGCTGGGCTCAGTTCCCCTGCATGCCCTTCTTCTGGATTGGGAGGGGAAGTTCCTCTATGCTTCCCTCCTTCCTCTCCTATTCAAAGTACTAGTCAAAATCAGATCTCAGCCTTGCAGGGTGATTCTGATTGCCCGGATTAGCCAGGCAGCCCTGGTACCCACTCCTTCTGTCTCTGACAGTCCATCTTCCCCTGTGCCTCCCCAGGAATCACAATCTGTTGACTTGTGCCCAGGGAAGGGTTTGGTATCCGGACCTCAAATCCCTCAACCTCAAGGCCTGGCTCTTGAGGAGTTAGAGTTTGCTGATTTACACCTCTCTCAGGGTGTTCTTGAGATCCTAAAGGCTTCCAGAAAGCCTTCCACTAGAACTACTTATAGTTCTAAATGGAAAAGGTTTTCCATTTGGTGTGCTGGGAAAATATTTCCCAGAATCTGCTGAATTGCCCATTTTGTTAGATTACATGGTACATCTTAATTCCTTGGGTCTCAGACCAGCTACCCTGAGAGTTCATTTGGCAGCTGTGTCTGCTTTTGTGTCAGCAGGAAAGTCATCCCCTCTTTCCTCTCATCCTTTGTTTTCCAAGTTTTTTAAGGGATTACTCCATACTAATCCTCCCTTTCGGGAACCGGCCCCTGCTTGGGACCTTAATGTTTGCATTGCCCAGTTAATGCAACCCCCTTTTGAACCTCTGTCTTCTGCAGAGCTTAAGTACCTAACTTGGAAAACTGTTTTTCTAGTGGCTATCACTTCTGCCAGACGCATAAGTAAATTGCAAGCCTTGTCAGTGGAGACTGATCTTATTTCTTTCCACAGGGATAAGGTAGTCCTTAGGACTAATAGGAAGTTTTTGCCTAAGGTGGTTTCAGATTTCCATCTTAATCAATCTATCTCCTTCCAGTATTTTTCACTGATCACTCCTCTTGGGTGAGAGGAGGTTGCACAGCCTGGATGTTAAGAGAGCTCTTAGTTATTATATAGAGCGTACCAAAGGTCACAGGTTGAATCCTCCAACTTTTCCTTACCTATGGTGAAGTTGGGAAGGGCAAACCTGCCACTTAGAGATCAATAGCCAGGTGGATTGTCTCTTGTATCCAATTTTGTTATCAGAAAGTGGGCAGGCCCCCAGTTTGAGGGCTCATTCTACCAGGGGTACAGCTGCATCTCTAGCTGCTGCCAGAGATATCCCTTTATTAGAGATTTGCCAGGCTGCTACTTGGAAAACGGTACACACTTTTACCAAGCATTACTCCCTGGATGTCCAGGCCAGGAGAGATGCTCGGTTTGGCACAGCTGTTCTTCAGAGCCTATTCCTAAGTAGGTTCTGCCCCTCCTCCATGGAGGTACTGCTGTGTATTCTGCTAATGTCTATAATATAGCAAGACTTCATGTTGTTTGAAGAAAAAATTACTCACCTTAGTAATGTTGTTTCTTCTAATGGAGTCTTGCTATATTATAGACCTCCCCCCCAACCTGCCCCTCTCAGAACCTCTACTTAGTGGGGTGCGGGCAACTTAGTGTGGGCACTACTTATGTCCTGTTAGCATTTTGTCCCCTTTGGGACTTTGGGGGTGTGTATGTGTTGCAGCGTGTGTGTGTTTATTATACTTATGTTCCATTTCATATTATTAGAATGGTGTTAGTATTTCTGGTCCCCTGACTTGAGTCTTGGGTGTTGGGACCATCAATGGTTGTTATTATTTAGGTAGCCATTTGGCTAGTGTAGGTTACAGCTTCCACACAGACCTTAGTGAGTTTGGCTCGTAAAGATCTGACAGTTCAAGTTTGAAATGACACAGATAGAGCTGCTCTCGTGCCAAAATTCTATTTTGGAATGGTTTTAACCATTTCACTCCGGGGCAGTTCTAGAGCTGGATCAAACTGCTAATGTCTATAATATAGCAAGACTCCATTAGAAGAAACAACATTACTAAGGTGAGTAATTTTTTCTTCTCTCCCTCTACTGCCACCCCATCTACAACCCACCCCCCACATCGCCTCCTCGGCCTGACCAGTTTACTCCACACAACTGAACCTCCTGCCCCCTCTTCTCCTAACCTCCCCTGTTTATTGATCCACATCCCAGCTGTCCCCTACCCATTTCTTCTTGCCCCTTCACCCACTCATTCTAGCCTACTAGAAGGTCCAAGTACCCCCCAACTCTCTCTCTACTTGCTCCTCCTACTCGTCTCAGGAGATGTCCAATTAAACCTGGGCCCTCCACCCACTCCTTGGCCAAAGGGACTATGCATTTCCCATCCAAATGCTAGAAGCATTCTTCCTAAATTGGACACCCTAAAGGTCTGGGCCACCCTACACTACCCTGATGTCCTGTGCGTGACAGAATCATGACTCTGCCAGGATCCCAGATTCATCCCTCACTATGCCTGATTTCAACCTGTCCCGCCAAGTCCTTGGTAAGCGTGGTGGCGGCGTCATATATACCAGGCAATCCATCTCTTGTTCTCCCTCCTACTGAGATGCCCATGCCTCTTCCCATGAGCGCCTTATAGTTCTCCTGTCACTCCACTCTACCCAGCCACTCTACATCAGTGTAATGTACAGCCACCCAAAGCCTCCCACAATTCTATTATTGAGTGCATCTGCGCCATTTCCTACCATTCAAGTCGCTCATCTCCTAAACCTTTCCCTCACCACCAGCTCCATCTCCCAGGCCTGGAAAGTGGCCAAGGTGCTTCCCCTCCATAAGGGAGAGGACCCCACCACCCCCAAAAATGACAGATCCATCTTTCTCCTTCCTGCTTTCGCCAAACTCCAGGAGTCTCTCATCTACTCATGGCTCCTGGAACATCTCTCTGCTACCAACAGTCTTATCGCCCTTCCAGTCAGGCTTTAGGAAGCAGCACTTCACTGTCTCCTCCGAGTCACTGACCACATCCATACAGCTATGGACAAAGGCCTTGTCACCGCTGCCATTTTTGTGGCCCTGGCAAAGGCCTTTGACTCAGTCTCTCACCATATTCTTATCCAAAATGTTCTCTCTGCTGGCCTGGCCCTGTCTGCCACAAGATGGTTTAGATCCTACCTCCATAACAGACAGCAATCCATTCCAGTAGGCAGCACCCTCTCTCCCTTCCCCTCTCCCTATCCAAACCAATATCCCTCAAAGTACCATACTCTGCCCTTCCCTTTTCTCACTGTTTATAAATGACCTCCTGTCTGTCTGCTCCCCCTTCAGAATCCATGTGTACATGGACGACACCGTGTTATACCATTCCGGCCCAAATGCCACAGCTTTAGAAACCCCCCTGCAACCTTTGATAAAGTGCAATTATGGTTCAAGAAAAATCAGCTCAAATTTAACTCCAAAGAACCGTCTTAATGGTCTTCAGTTTGAGACAAAGACTATCCAAATCCCAGAACTCCCCAGTTTTTGCCACCCTGGACGGCTCTCTACTTGACACAGTCAACTCTTTCAAATAAATTGGGGTCTGGCTTGACAGCTACCTCAGCCTCTCTGCCCACATTGACTTCTTCTGCTCAGAGCTTTGCCCAAAACCCGGAACCCTGTAACGCCATGAGGATTGTCTCCCTTTGTCCGCCCGCTGTGACCTAGTCACCAAAACTATCTTACTGGTTAACGACTATGTTGACATTGTCTGAGACTCTGCACCCACTAGCTTCCTCGCTAGACTTTACACTATTAGTCATTTTGCCACTTTCTCTCCCTTCATTCACCACTATGTCCTCTACTCCTCCCTCTCCCTAATGCCTCTTCCTGCTAGGTGCCATGCCCATAGCATCACTTTCATATCCAAATTCTAGTTTGGGACCCTCCCACCGTACCTCAACTCCGGCCTGTCTCCAGTAAGCTCCTCCTCATACTCCCTCCGTTCCAGGGATGCTTGGACGTTCTCCCTCCCATATCCTCGCACCTGCTCAGGTAAGGCCACCTTCTCTTATCGTCTTCCTCACCTCTGGAACAAACGTCCATGGAACTCTCGCCACTCCCCCACATTCTCTGCCATTAAATCCCTGCTCCGAGCTGCCCCCTTAACTGCTTGTTCATGTCATTCGCCTTCCTCCCAGACCCCAGCTACACCCGCCCCAATTTAGCCTCTCTTCCTCTCACAGTACTTTACCTTCCTTACCTAATATTCATTGTCACCTGGTGTGTCCCTTCCCATAGTAAATCCTACTACATTTTCCCTTATCTAAATTTCCTACACCTCCCTGTCCCTATGCACTATCTTGTGCTCCTTACTCCCTACCTTGCACAGTGTCTACACTGCTATATAAACCCTGCTGCTACTGCATATAAACTGCCTGCACTGTGATGTACATTATTCTATCCCTACCATGCTGCTATTGTATATTTATCTCCCTCATTACTTATGGCATTGTATATTTGTATATTTGCTGTTGTGTGTGTATATATATATATATATATATATATATATACACACATATTTACCTTATTATTTATACCTTTGTATATATGCATAGTATTGATTTTTTGCACTATTTTTGTGATTGCTATTACCTCTGTTTGTACTGTATGCTATTTGATGCTTCCACTGTCTTCTTTGCATTTTATTATTTAGGTTTTCCACTGTTTCATCCTCCTCCCGGTGGCACATGGAAGTGAGCTTGGCTCAGAGTGCCTTTCCGGTTATCAACTTTTAAATAAATAAATAAATTGAGGGAGTATGGTTGGAAACAGATCATTTGATACTTTAAGAGGCCAGTAATGCTAGTATAATGATTGTAATTTTTATTCTGATGCACTGTCCTTCAGGCTATGCTTGTATTTGATTGAAACATACACTCAATAAATGTAAGTTAAAAAAAAAAGAGGCCAGTAATTACGGCACATTACCACGCCACTCACTCAGCTTCTTGCAGGCATAACTGTGGAGAAACGAGGGGAGCCCATGCCCATGTTTTGTGGGTATGCCCGGTACTCTAACCCTTTTTAGTGGAATTGGAAACAGAACTCATGGAGCATTTTGGAAATTCACTCCCTCTGATTTCCAAACTGTGTGTTGTTCTCAGTCCCATGGGATTCAGAGACCCAAATACTTCTTGGGTATCCTGATAACAAGGGTTAAGAAAATCACAAGACTATGACTGACGCCACGGGCCTTGGATATCTCTTCTTGGCATTAGCTACAAGGTCAGATCTGTATAATGGAGAAAAATCACTCACTCCCTTAATGATTGCATAGACTGCTTTTACTCCCGGTGTAATGGATGGTTGTTCTCTGCAATGGGCAAAGACCCTACTCTGGTCCCGTAGGCATGAACTGCCCTTCGTGCCTCGGACTGGTGATTCTCTGACTACAGATACTAATCAGTATGACAGCTTCAGCCTTTTATCTAAGTGGACGACACATTAACATGAAATTCCTAGGCCCCACAAAGCAGTGGGGCACAAGAGAACCATCTTGGCCCCTCCCCTCCCGACCTGCACAACTCCTACACTCCGAGGGAGCCACCCGAAAGCACCCATGAATATTAAATGCCTGCTCTTTGGAACCCAGGGGGTCCTCCCTCGAGCTGTATCCTAGAGGAATGACTTGTTAGCAGTGATGGTGGGTGTGCTGGTCAAGGCCAGTCCATGCAGTACTGATTATGCACTGTAAAAACCTATCCTTTTAGAATTCCTTTCTTCAAACAACATGAAGTCTTGCTGTATTCTGACAGTTGCAGTGATTCCCAACCTTTGAACTGCCCTGGAGAACTAAGGGTTAACTTTCTATGCAGGGCATGGAACGCTGAGCTCGAGCTCGGTTGAAGTCTCTGTCTGGAGTGTTTTAAACTCAAACTGTCAGATTCTTTACTCCGCCTCACTGAAAGGTCGCTCCGGAGATTTCTCCTTCAGTTCGGTTCGAAGTCGGTTAAAGTTTTCAGTTTTTCGTTGGTTTAAACTGAAAAAAAGTATCCGCATAGTCGGTTCAGTCTCTGTCTGTGGTGCCGTGAGTACTAGATAGGAATTTTTCTATTTTTCTGTGTGGAACTTGTAAGAGTGCAGTCGGTTCAGCTGAACCGACCATTTGATTGTGAATTTTGCTATATTTAGTGTGTGGTTACCGGTTCTTAAAAAAAAAACGTGTTTTAACTGTTTTTTTCCAGTACCCGTGACACGGTTAGGAACCGACAAGGGAGTCTTGCCTGGCGGTTGCCGTAAAAAGGATAGTTTGGTTAGGTTGGCCATGTCTGAGAAACCCAAGAAAAAACCGGCCCACTGGGTTTCAACACTGCAGTGAGTGTGGGAGGTCTTTGCCAAGGCCGATCCCACACCACCTGGGTTACTGTCTGGGGTTTGATCACCTCGATTCAGACTGCCAAATATGTAAACATTTTCCCAAATCTACCCTTGAGAAGAGATTAGGTAGACTGAGGGGAAAAGGAGGCGAAGTCCGCTGACTCAGATGCCAGCCAGTTCGGTTTCGACCGAACCGGAGGAGATGCCCTCTAGCCAGGCGATACTTCTTCGGGCAAAAGGAGAGCCGATTCTGAGGGATCTGCTCCGACAAAAAGAAAGCGCAAAGATAAATCGACCAGTTCGGATCCAGAGGTTCATGTTCCGACCGCCGAAGAGATAGCCAGGGCGATTCAGATTGTGGAATCGCTCCGTCCGGTTCCGACCGACCCGGCTCCTTCTGGCAGGGGTTCGGTTCGGTTGGTTCCTCCGGTTCAAGAGTATACCCTTGAAGATTTTTATAAACCGGAGTTTGAAGAGGAAGGGGAATTTGAGGATTATGATATAAGTGAAGGTCTGGATGTGCCTGTGGAACCGGACATCTCCCCAGACAGACCATCAGGTGTTTCCCCTCCTACGCTTTCCGAGTCCCCTTCCCCTTTATGTTTTACAGAAAAGTGGCTGAAACCCTCCAGCTTCCTATGGAGGAGGCTGTGGAAGATCAGGAAGAGTCTGATTATGTAGAGATGATGGATATCCCAGAGTCCAGGAGACTGTCTGTTCTCCTCCAAAAATCTTTTGGGAAACAGACACAAAAAATCTTAAAGTCTCCTAACACTATACCTCCTGTGGATAGAAGAATAGACAAGAGGTATACACTTTCAGGCTCAGACACGGAGTTCTTATATCAGCAGTGCAGCCATGTTGGGGTAGTGCAGGCTGCTGCCTGTGACAAGGCAAATATTCCTTTGGCTCCACACCCCCCTGACAAGGACTCCAGGAAGATTGATGCTATGGCAAAGAAGCAGTACATGGCTTCTTCTTTGGGACTCAGGCAGGCGAATTACATGGCCTACACAGCCAGGTACCAGAGGTCCAGGTGGGACACTGTACTGGCACTGGCTAACAGGCTTCCCCCCAGCTAGCCAAGGAGCTGGAGGCGGTGGCTGCAGATGGGGTTGAGGCAGCTAAGGTTCAATTTCATGCTGCTGTGGACTCTAATGATGTCTCATCAAGAGTCATGGCTATATCTGTGGCTCTTTGGAGGATGGCTTGGCTCAGATGTACTAGCTTCTGGCAGGACACCCAGCCTAAGGCTATGGATTTTCCCGTAGTGGGTAATTCTCTGTTTGGGGAGCAGACAGAGAATTACATGAAGAAAATGGACGAGTACAGGACCACTTACAGGAGTGCTCAGGCCAAGGAAAGGCAGGCAACTCCTCAAAGGCAGCAATCTAGGGGCAGGGAGCCTTTTCAGAGGCCTTTTACCAAGCACAGGCCTCTTCTTCCTTTTCTCAGAGGGGTTCTTCAGAGGGAGAGGCAGACGGGGATGAGCAGGCCTGCATCCACCCCTCAGCCTAAAGCCCTGCCAAACAGACACCCTGATGGGTCTGCCCAGGCTCGACTCTCCTATTCCAGTAGGCTGGCTGGCTTACTTTGTCCAGGACTGGATGTCTATTACATCAGACAAGTGTGTCCTGGAAGTAGTAAGCCAGGGACTGGTTCTCAACTTCAACAAATTTCCAAAGATGAGAGCCAGATCTTTTCCGCCTGCAAATCTTTTGGAAACCCTTGCCCTAGAGGCAGAGGTTTTTTTTCTCTTCTTGCTTTAAGAGCTATAGAGAGAGTACCTACCCTACACTGGGGCAAAGGACTGTACTCCAGGTACTTCTGACCACCAAAAAGACAGGGGAGTGGCAGCCCATCCTGGACCTAAGATATCTGAACAAACATCTTTTAAAACCAAAGTTCAAGATGATAACTCTGGGAATAATCCTTCCCTCTCTAAGGCCAGGGACTGGCTAGCCTCCCTGGACCTCAAAGATGCCTACTTTCACATTCCCATCAGGTGCTTCCACAGAAAGTACCTCAGGTTCGAGTTGCCCTCACGCCGCTATCAGTTCAGAGCAATGCCCTTTGGCCTAACCTCAGCCCCAAGGGTTTTCACAAAGTGCCTGGCAGTAGTAGTTGCCTTTTTAAGAAGGCAAAAGATTTCCATATTTCCTTATCTGGAGATTGGCTATTAATGGGTCAGTCTCCAGACCAAGTCAAGTCTCACCTGCAAGTGATCCAGCAAGTGCTCACTTCCCTAAGATTTCTTCTCAACCTTCCCAAGTCAGTTCTCAAACCAATCCAGCTCCTTACTTTATAGGGGCAGAACTGGACATACTCAGAGCAAGAGCCTTTCTTCCTCTAGAAAGGGCAAGGGCTCTTATGGAACTAGCTTCTTCCTTCAGCCTTCAGGTATCTCGACCAGCAAGGCATTTCCTCCAGCTTTTGGACCACATGGCAGCTTCAACAGCAGTGGTCCAAGGGGCAAGATTCCAGATGAGGGATATTCAGTTCCACCTGAGAGCTTTCTGGTCTCAGAGAAAGGACTCCTTACCAAACTGATTTCAGTGACTCTGACCTTGATCCAGGCCCTCCAGTGGTGGCAGGATCAGGACAATTTAAGACAAGGTGTTCCTTTTGTTGCTCAGCCTTGTTCAGTGGTCCTTACCACGGATGCTTCTCCTCTGGGCTGGGGAGCCCACCTGGGGTCCCTTACTGCCCAGGGCCTGCTGTCCCCCCAAGAATCCCTTCTCCACATCAATCTTCTAGAGCCCAGGGCAGTTTTTCTAGCTCTAAAAGCGTTCTCACAGTCAGTTCAGAACAAGGTGGTTCAAGTCAGAACAGACAACACTACCACCATGTGGTACATCAACAAGCAGGGAGGCACTCGGTCCATGACGTTGTGCACAGAAGCCATGAAGTTGTGGTCCCTGGCTTATTCCCTGCAAGCCTCTCTTGTAGCAGTTCACCTTCCAGGCAAGGACAATGTGCTAGCAGATGCACTGAGCAGGATTTCTCAGGGCCATCACATATGGTCCTTGGACCCTCAGGTGTTGAAAGTGATTTTTTCAAGGTGGGGCACTCCAGAAATAGATCTGTTTGCAGCCCCAGACAATCACCAACCCCCTCTCTTTTGTTGCAGACCTCTAGTCTTGGGCTCAGTCCCCCTGGATGCCCTGATTCTGAATTGAGAAGGGAAGTTTCTGTATGCCTTTCCCCCCTTCCCACTCCTGTTCAAAGTTTTAGTCAAAATAAGGTCTCAACCTTGCAAAGTGATTCTGGTTGCTCTAGATTGGGCCAGTCAGCCCTTGTACCCACTGTTGCTGTCCCTAGCAGTCCATCTTCCCCTGCCTCTTCCCAGGAATTACAACCTGTTAACATCCTCTCAGGGGAGGATTTGGTACCCCAATCTTCAGTCTCTCAATCTCAGGGCATGGCTCTTAAAGAGTTAGAGTTTGCAGATCTGCATCTTTCCCAAGGGGTTCTGGACATCCTCAAGGCTTCTCGAGAGCCCTCCACCAGAAAGACTTACAACTCCAAATGGAAAAGATTCAGCATTTGGTGTTCTAAGAAGAATATTTCTCCAGACACTGCTGAATTGCCTACGGTTCTGGATTATATGGTCCATCTTAATGGCTTAGGCCTCAGACCAGCTACTCTCAAGGTACACTTGTCAGCTGTTTCTGCATTTTTGTCTGTGGGAGCCTTCCTCACTATCTTCCCATCCTGTGTTCTGTAAATTTTTAAAGGATTGTTTCACACCAAATCCCTTTTAGAGACCCTGCCTTGCCTGGGATTTGAATGTTTGCATTGCTCAGTTTATGCAACCCCTTTGAGCCTATGTCTTCAGCAGAGCTTAAGTACTTGACTTGAAAACTGTGTTCTTGGTAGCCATTACCTTTGCCAGGCGATCAGTGACTTGGTAAGTTCTGTCAGTGAACCTGATTTTATCTCCTTTCATAGGGATAAACGGTCCTTAGAACCAATAGAAGGTTCTTGCCCAAAGTGGTTTCAGACTTCCATTTAAACCAGTCTTGTCTCTCCCTGTTTTCTTCACTGATCATTCTTCCTCAGGAGAGGAGGCTACACAGTTTAGATGTCAAAAGAGCCCTTAGTTACTACATAGAGCGTACCAAGGGTCACAGGTTTGACTCCCTCCAATTGTTCCTCACTTATGGAGAAGTGGAAAAGGGCAAACCTGCCACCAAAAGATCTGTTGCCAGGTGGATTGTCTCTTGTATACAATTCTGCTATGAAAAAACTGGGAAAAACTCCACCCTCAGGCCTGAGGGCTCATTCCACAAGAGGTGCAGCTGCTTCCCTGGCTGCGGCCAGGGATATTTCTCTCCTAGAAATTTGTCAAGCAGCCACCTGGAAAACAGTCCATACCTTTAGCAAACATTACTGTTTGGATATCCAGGCTAGGAGTGATGCTCGGTTTGGCACAGCAGTACATCAGAGCCTATTCCCAAAGTAGGTTCTGTCCCTCCTCCTTGGAGGTACTGCTTGGTAGTCTGCAATTGTCAGAATACAGCAAGACTTCATGTTGTTTGAAGAAAAAATTACCTTAGTAATTATATTTCATCTAACGGAGTCTTGCTGTATTCTGACCTCCCTCCCTCCCTCCTCTCTCAGAACCTGTTTTTGGGAAGAGGGTGGGCAGGTGCAGTGTTGCACCCCAGGGGTGTATTTGCTTGCACCTCCCTCCCTTTTTGTTTGGGTGCTTATTTATTATTGTTATTTTTGAGTACATTGGGTTTAGATTTTGGGTTTCCTGACTTGAGTCTTCCTTGGGAATCCAAAACTTTTCAGCCAGTGGCTAGTAGAATTTTTACAATTTCCACATAGAATTTTTAGTTTAGTTGGGCTCGTAAGAATCTGACGGTTTGAGTTCAAAACACTCCAGACAGAGACTTCAACCGAGCTCGAGCTCAGCGTTCCATGCCCTGCATGGAAAGTTAACCCCTAGTTCTCCAGGGCAGTTCAAAGGTTGGGAATCACTGCAATTGTCAGAATACAGCAAGACTCCATTAGAAGAAATATAATTACTAAGGTGAGTAATTTTTTCTTCTGTACCAGCTACTTGTAATAAATGCTGCAGACCATTGTAAAAAGTTTCAATAAAAACTGTGTTAAAAAAAAATGGAGCTGATTGGTGAGAAAAAAAAACTAAAAACAGATGACATTTACAATATGTGAGGGTGTAGTGCTGTTTTAAGGAACAGTAATTTAAAGTCTGAATGAAATCTTGCTTCACTGAATCTGCCCCCCCACACACACATTTGTGTGCATCTTACCTTGAATGTAAGCCATTCCGCATAAACAGAAAGTTGATCATTTCCACTTATGGATGTGAGGCAGGGCTGAAAAGCCAGTTTGACTGAGGCATAAGGCAACATGTGCTGCATTAATTAAAGGATTTTTGATTCTCTTTGCATTAGTGATTCCAGCAATGTCTCCTATGAACAGCCTACAGCCAGAAAGGCCCAGTCCTCTGCATCTTCGGCACCTTCAACAAAGTCAAAACAGTCTGCAGATAATAATGAAGCAAGCAACGTCTTTGCGATCAAGATCGAAAATCTACCATCACGCACTAAAGGTAAAACCCCGACTACAACTTTAACGTAGAATAAGCTTTTTTTTCTCATAGTAAAATGTTGCATCGACGGGCAGACTGAGTGATCCAAGCAGTCCTTTTCTGCTGACACATTATAAGTTTCTGTAATAGAAATGACTTGCATGCCATCTTGTCTGCCCTTCCTGTTGGATGGCAGTGAATCAAATACCCTATTTGCATATGGATACACTTCAAAGCTTGCCATCCACAATGCTTTCTGTACTCCTGCTGTGTGACTCAGTGTTTTTCTCCCTGAGGAATCTAACACACACGAGGAAGCACGCTGCATGAATCCAGGCTGGAGCTGTCCTCCAAAGTTTGCAGACTGAGAAAACTAATGTGACAGCACACACAAGGCAGTATAGATTAGGTCAGTTTGCTCCCTCTGTAGCGGGAATATTTCTGCACCAGTATGGAAAGATTTTGTTAGTTTATTGAAATTGGGGCTTGAAATTCACTTTTGTGCCTCAGGCAGATTTCCCTCAGGGTCTTAAAAATAATGAGGTTTTACCAAAATGTGAGGGGGGCATTAACATGTTTTTGTTTTGCTGACACTACCTTAGGTTATTTCCTTCCCTTTTCCTTTTTTTCTGTATAACTATACTGCCCAAATTCTGTTTTTGGTTTTCTCTCTCCTCTTGTGTATACCATGATTGCTATTCAATTTCCCAAACTCATTATTTTATTTTTTTTAATTGCCATTTGCTGGTGTTCTGCTTCCCTTTATTTTGTATTCCTTCCATTTTGTTTTTTTTTTGCTTCTGCTCCTTTTTTCTGTTCCCCCCCCTCTTGTTTCATCTCATGTTGTATATCCTCTTCTAGTGCTGTACTATTCACAGTGCTCCCATTTCCTGAATTGTTGTGAAATTTATTTTTGTTTGAAGTGCCGTATTCACGATTTAGACAGAAGGTTGTTCGCTTTATGGTGCTACTAGTGTTTCAGGAAATTGCAGTGTTGTGAATTATTCAGTAGTAGGGAAAAAGTAAAGATATGAATTTTTAAGGGGACATTTTTCACCCTGGGTGTTCATAAAATTGCAAGATTGGGTTTGCAAATGCTAGAATCCTGAAGCCCCCCCCTCCAGAATTTTAAGCTCTGCTAATCTAATTTATACTGTTCTGTGTGCGTCGTCACATTCTAGTTTTTGTCCCCTCAGGAATCCGTCCAGTCCTGCTGTGAAAGCCTGGACAATTCTGTTAGTCAGGTAAGTGCGGTTTTGTCTTGCTGTGATACTTGGCTTTATTGCCAGTGGCGCTCTAGGGTTTCCCTTGCTTCAGTGCATTGGTACTGGTATTCATTGTCTTTGAAATTCCTTTTCCAATTTTGGGTTCACCATGACCCAAACCCATAAGACCAGATATGGCTTGTTCTCTCTCACCCTTGGCCGAGATAGAGATGTGGCACACTGCCAAATGGAAGCCACTGATCTAGTAGGCCTTGTAAGGCCAAGTTTTTCAGGTAAAGATTGAAACCTGGACTCTAGGCTGAGTTATTTGTAGAGCAAGTAATATTCTGTTGTGTGTTGGCTCATATGGGAATGAAGTCAATGGAAAGGACTGTCTTCCCTCTCAGCTGGGACAGATTGAAAAGTCTGAGAGTGTAAGGAGACATACCCCATCAAGTCATGCTCTGCCTTTTCAGTCAGTCCATCACTGGTGGCCAGCTCTCTGCTCAGAATGAAGCTTTTCTTTGAAACTTGAACTTTTTTCTTCACTTTTTTTTTTTAAATATGGTGCCTTGCTTGACTTGTGCAGCTCGGGTGGCCTGCTGCACACCTCAAGAAGACCTGCTGGAGTGAAGCCCTCCTCTTAGGTTGGCAGGGACAGCCCCCACCCCCGGTAGGCTGGGACATATGGATCTAGAGCAGCAACTGCTGCATATCTGAACCCTTTTGTTTTCAGTTCTCAGCGGCAGGCCATCCATTTCTGTATCACTTGCTACTCCTGATGAAAGGTGTAACCACGCAAAACAGCTGCCACATCTCTTTGTTGTCAAAAAAATCTGAACAGATAGTACAGTACGCCAGGACTGGCATCTTGGTCCTCTTCCACTTCTACAGGAACTGTTTGTTCTGAACCACGCAGGCAACTGCTGTACCACTGTGCAAAGAGAACATGGCTTTACAATCCGAACATTTGTAATGGTGGGAGAAATGGTAGACACTGGATAACCAGGGACTAGGTTAGCAGCACAAATGTGGCAGTCACACATAAGCTAAAGCCTTGGATTTTCAAGATCAGCAGTGACACCATTTCTCCAGCAAAGTGGATAATCCCCCACCCCATAACCAAATTTAGGCAAAATGTTACCAGACTTACAAGGATGTGCAGCTCCCACTGTAAGACATACAGTGCAATGATAGGATGGCAGGGCAAGAGATAATCTCGTAACAACAGCAAAACAACAAAAATGGAAAGGGACCTGGGGGTAGTCATATCAGATGACCTAAAGGTGGGCAAGCAATGTGAGAGGGCAGCAAGGAGGGCTGGGGGGATACTGGGATGCATAGGGAGAGGCATCACCAGTAGAAAACAGGAAGTTGTTATCCCTCTGTACGGACAGCTGGTGAGACCCCATCTGGAGTATTGTGTGCAGTTCTCGAGACCCAATCTCCGCAAAGACATAGACAGGATGGAAGCTGTCCAGAGGAGGGCAACTAAAATGGTGCAGGGTCTGCACTGGAAGACATATGAAGAGAGACTTAAGGAGCTTAATATGTATAGCCTCGAGGAAAGGAGGGAGAGGGGGGACATGATAGAAACTTTGAAGTACCTCAAGGGAATCAACAAAGTCCAAGAGGGTAGCATCTTTCAAAAAAAGAGGTGTGCAAGAACAAGGGGGCACAATTTGAAGATGGGTGGGGTGGGGTGGCTCAGAGGTAATTTAAGGAAGTATTTTTTCACAGAGAGGGTTGTGGATGCATGGAACGGCCTTCCGGAGGAGGTTGTGGAGTCAAAAACAGTGGTGGAATTCAAGCATGCATGGGACAGTCATAAGGCAATTCTAGGTGGTGGGGGCAGGAAGACGTAGGCTGCTGGTTAACTAGGATCTGCAGCTTATCCATTAGGTAGGGAAATCGGCAGACTGGGTGGGCCAAGCGGTCCTTATCTGCCATCAAATTCTATGTTTCTGTGTTTCTATGGTAACTTCCACTGGTCCTGCTATTTTAGTCAATTCGAATTACAACATGGAATGTAATTAAAGAGCAGCTGCCAGCACTATTACGTTTACATTACTGCCCCCACATATGAGAAGTGGCCTGCAAAGTTTGACAGCTGTAAATTTTGTCAGCCTCCAACCCTCCCAGTTATAATACACTTTCCATATTGTACAATGCAGGTCTGCTCCCTGCTTCTTGTTATCATAGTTGTATCTATGTATGTATATAGACACTGTCAGCAGAATTAAGACCTGCTGACCCATCAAGTCTTCCCATCCTACGTCACTACACTGCTGCCCCCAAAACACCTTTTTGAAGGGGTCGGGCTGCAATGCTACCTAGCAGCTCTGCTCTTTTTCAGAAGCTAAAGAGCACCCAATAGTAAGGTTAAACCCCAAGTTAACTTCCTTACATAAATGTTCAAAGAACAGGTAAATTAGCTATTCAAACAAGCTGCTACTTAGTATGAGCTGCCTGTCCAAGGGTTGCCAGCAGCTCTTTAATCATTGTGGTTGTCGGTCCCCATCAAAATGGGGTCTGAGTATCTCCTGTCATGCATGTGTACGCCTGTCCATGTGACATTCAGCTCTGTGCCTGACTAAGTGATGCAGGTTTACATGAGATCATATTGCATAGGTCTACACCAGGTCATGTGGGGGAGGTCTACAGCAGACCATGTTATTCCAGTGTATGCCAGACCGTGACACAGACATACATCAAACCGCAACACCAGACTACATTATATGTGATGCAGGTCTATAGCAGATCATGTGACACAGGTCTGCAACACACCACATGATGTGGGTTTAGGCCTTGCTGTGATCTACCCTGTGTTTTTTTTTTTCCACCTGATCACCACAGCTACCCAAGTGGCAATCTTGCTGCCCAGTCAACCAAACCTAAGGAGCACAGGTCAGCAGTATAATCTGTCTTTTACCCAGTGTTCCCCAACTCCATGCACAATTGGAATACTCCACCAGAAGCTGAACTCCGAGCAAAGCAGCTGTCTTCAGTTCAAACCCCAGGAAATCTTACTGTATTCTGACTTACGCAGTATTGTCCTTCCTTTGTACTGCCCCAGGATCAAAATCCGAACCTATGCTAATGATGGAACGTTAGGCTCGAGCTCAGTTTTCAAACCATTGTCCCTGGTAAATATCCTGTAATCGTCAGATTCTTTACTCCACTTTGCTAAGTACAGACGCCTCGGAGAGCTCTCTCGTTCATCTGTCTTGAAGAAGTTTATTTTGTGCGGCTTTCTATAGTAAATTTATTTTCTGTTGTTTTGAAATCACTGTCCTTGGTTTACAGGTAGATTAGTTTAATTTTGGTGAGTGTTTCTTGGTTCCTTACGGTTCTTTTAACCTTGGGGGGACCGGGTACCTTTACTTTATTTCTTAATTGTTTAAATCCCATTTTGGGTCCAGTTCATTTAAATATATTCTACCAGGGTAATTCCTAGTCTTCTTTGTCGGTCACTAAACTGAATGTTTTTAAAAAAAAAAGAAAGAAATTTCTGTGGGTCTTTTCCACGCTTAGTGGTTATGTCACTACCTAAAAAGAGAACTGGTCCTATGGGTTTTCAGCATTGCACAGAGTGCAGGGAACCATTTGCCAATGTGGATCCCCATTTGATTTGTGTTCTGTGTCTGGGGTTCAACCATTTGAAGGCCGACTGTGATATTTTTTGCTCAGTTTACGCTGGACAGGCATTTAAACTGACTGAAGGAAAAGATGTCTGAAAAAACTGCTGACCCAGCAACAGACAAGGCCTCTGCTTCTCACAAAGAAAAGTCTTTTGAACTGTGTGAGCAGCCCTCTGACCAGGGTAATGGTTCCTCTAATAGAAAAAGATCTGCAAAAACTACCGCTGAACCAGCAAGTTCTGCCAAAAAGAAAAGACTGAAGGTTCCAGCTGTTCCATCTGCTGAAGCGATTGCGAGTGGTATTAATGTACTGCAAACCGGTACCGCGGTATCGGTTCAGCATCCTGGTTCACAGCTGTCGGTTCCTCTGGCTCCGGTTCACTTTTGGTTCCCGGTTTCTTAGAACAGTCTGTGGATATCTTCCCGGATGATGATGATGATGAAGAATAATAATAATAATAATTTGGAGAGTTGGTTGAACCAGAGGTTTCTCCAGATCCCCATGGGTCTGATTCCCCAGAAAAGGCTACAGAGGATTTTTCCTCCCAATGTGCCTTCTTAAAACAAGTGGCTCAGACTTTGGACCTCTCCACCCAAGAGTCCACAGTGGAGGAGGAGGAGGAGCAAGATTATATGGAGATGATGGATGTTCCAACAACGAAAAGGCTTTTCAAACAACATGAAGTCTTGCTGTATTCTGACTTAATGCAGTTAGCCCCAACACTTGAACTGCCCCGGAGAGTAAGGAGTTAAAATGTATGCAGGAACATAGAACGTTGAGCTTGAGCTCGGTTTTCAAACCTCTGTCTGTGGTACTTCCTGTTGTAACTGTCAGATTCTTTACTCCGCTTCACAGTGAAGTCGCTCCGGAGATTCCTCTGCTCGGTTCGGTAAAAAGTAAAGCGTTCTGTTTTAAACCATTCTTTTTGTTATTTTTTTGGATTTCCAGTCTCTGTCTACGGTACAGGTAGTGTTGTAGATAGGTAGTGACTGTGTTTATTTAGTAAAACTGTGGAAATTACTTTTTTCCTTGGTTTCTTTTCGGTCGGTCTGATTAGGAACCAACCTTGTATTTCTTCTGTTTTTCTGAGAAAATTTTCTGGGATTAAAGTGATGTTCCGCTATTGATCGGCCTTTTCTAGTTGTTTTTCAAAACCCGTGACACGGTTTATAACCGATTGGTTATTTTATTATCTGGCTTGAAAGCTGCTATAGGGTAATTTACTAGGTTGGCCATGTCTGACAAACCCAAAAAGAAAACCGGTCCCACTGGGTTTCAGCACTGTACTGAGTGGAGCCTTACACTGAGAGGAGGAGGGAGCAGCCCTGCTCATCCCCCTGCTGCCCCTCCCTCTGAAGAACCCCCTCTGTGGGAAGGGAGAGGAGGCATGGGCTTGGTGAAAAGGCCTGCCCCTGCCCCTAGACTGCTGCTTTTGTGGAGTGACTTGGCCTGTGCACTCCTGTACATGGTCCTATATTCATCCATTTTTTTCATGTAAGCTTCTGTTTGCTCCCCAAACAGAGAGTTACTCACTACAGGAAAATTCATAGCCTTAGTCTGAGTATCCTATGAAAGGCTAGTACATCTGAGCCAAGCATGTCTTCTAAGAGACACAGATGTAGCCATGACTCTAGATGCCACATCATTTGAGTCCACAGCAGCAGAAATTGCATTTTCGATGCCTCAATTCCATCAGCAGCCACCTCCTCCGGCTCTTTGGCTAGTTGGGGGGAGGCCTGTTTAACCAGTTCCAGAACCGTATCCCATCTGGATTTCTGGTACCTGGCTGTGTAGGCCATATAATTAGCCTGCCCAAGTCCCAAAGAGGATGCCAAATACTGTTTTTTGGCCATGGCATCCACTTTTATGGAGTCCTTATCCGGGCGGTGTGAAGCCAAAGGAATGTTAGCCCTGTCACAGGCTGCAGCCTGCACTACCCCAACATGGCTGCTATGATTATAAAGGAACTCCGTAGCTGAGCCTGATAACACATACCTCCTGTCCATTCTGTTGTCCACAGGAGGTACTGAATTAGGAGTTTGTAAAATTGTGTGTATCTGTTTCCCCAAGGACTTATGAAGAGGGACAGACAACCTTTTGGACTCTGGGATGTCCATCATTTCCACAAAATCAGGCTCTTCTTCCTCCTCTGCAGCTTCAACCAAGGGAAGCTGTAGGGTTTCGGCCACCTTTTTGTAAAACAAAAAGTGTGAAGGGGACTCAGAGAGCCTAGGAGGAGAGACACCCGAGGGCCTGTCTGGGGAGTTGTCCGGTTCAATGGGCACATCCAGACCCCCCTGGTCATCGTCATCATCATCATCAGGATAGTCTTGGTCTCCCTCCCACTCCTCATAATAAGCATCTGGATCATAATCCGAAGGAGACGGATACGACCAAACCGTCGGCCGGGTCGACTCCCCAATTCTAGTAGGAGGCAGGCTGGCCTACTGCTTCCAGGCCTGGAAGTCTGTGACTTCAGACAAGTGGGTCCTGGAAGTAGTAAGCCAGGGACTGGGATGCATAGGTAGAGGCATCACCATTAGAAAACAGAAAGTTGTTGGCCCTCTGTACAGACAGTTGGTAAGACCACATCTGGAATACTGTGTACAGTTCTGGAGACCCCATCTCCATAAAGACATAGACAGGGTGGAGGCTGTCCAGAGGAGGGCAATTCAAATGGTGCAGGGTCTGCACCAGAAGATATATGAAGAAAGACTAAAGGAGCTTAAGATGTATAGCTTTGGGGGTGGGGGGACATGATAGAAACTTTCAAATGCCTCAAGGAATCAACAAAGTCCAAGAGGGTAGCATCTTTCAAAAAGAGATGTGCAAGAACAAGGGCACAATTTGAAGATAGAGGAGGGACGGCTCTGAGGTAATGTGAGAAAGTATTTCTTCATAGAGAGGGTTGTAGATGTATGGAACAGCCTTCCTGAGGAGTTCATAGAGTCAAAAACAGTGGATGAATTCAAGAATGCATGGGACAGACATAAGGCAGTTCTAGTGGGGGGGGGTAGGAGGAAGTAGGCTGTTGGTTAAATAGGATCTGCAGCTTATCCTTTAGATAGGGAAATGGGCAGACTAGGTGGGCCATGCGGTCCTCATCTGCCATCAAATTCTATGTTTCTATGGTCCTCAGCTTCAAAAAGTTTCCAAAAAAGAGGGCCAAGTCATTTTGACCTGCATCAATCTCAGAAACCCTTGCCTTAGAGGCAGAGGTTTCCTCTCTTTTAGTGCTCAGAGCTATAGAGAAGGTTCCTACTCAGCACAAGGGAAAAGGACTGTACTCCAGGTACTTCCTTACCCCAAAGAAAAGAGGGGAGTGGTGACCCATCCTAGACCTAAGGTATTTGAACAAATGCATTTCAAAGCCCAAATTCATAATGGTAACTCTGGGAATAATCCTTCCCTCTCTAAGGCCAGGAGATTGGTTAGCATCTCTGGACCTCAAGGATGCCTGCTTCCATATCCCTATCAGGTGCTCCCACAGAAAATACCTCAGGTTCGAGTTGCCTTCAGGCCATTACCAATTCAGAGCCATGCCATTTGGCCTAACATCAGCTCCAAGGGTATTCACAGTGTGCCTTGCAGTAGTGGTGGCTTACCTCGGAAGACAGGGTATCGCCATCTTTCCATATCTGGACGACTGGCTCATTGTGGGTCAGTCATCTCTACAGGTCAAGTCAGCTCTGCAAACTACCCAGGACCTACCCAGTTCCCTGGGTTTTCTTGTCAATCTTCCAAAGTCTGTCCTCGAACCAGTTCAACTTCTCACCTTTATAGGAATAGATTTGGATACTGTACAAGCAAAAGCTTTCCTTTCCCTGGCAAGGGTGAAGGCCTTAGTGGATCTTGCTTCATCTTTTTGACCTCAGGTCTCTCGCCCAGCAAGACAGTTCCTCCCGCTTCTGGGCCACATGGCAGCTTCCACTGCAGTGGTGCAGGGAGCAAGATTCCAGATGAGGGTCTTTCAGTTTCACCTAAGGTCCTTCTGATCTCAGAAAAAGGATTCTCTTACTAAACTGATTCCAGTGACTCAGACTCTGGTCCAAGCTCTCCAGTGGTGGTTGGATCAGGACAATCTCAGACAAGGAGTCCCATTTCTCCCGCAAACTCCTTCAGTAGTTCTGACTATGGATGCTTCTCTTCTAGGTTGGGGAGCCCACCTGATAGCCCAAGGGGTCTGGTCTGCACAGGAGTCTCTCCTTCACATCAACCTTCTGGAATTCAGGGCAGTGTTCTTGGCTGTTCATTGCTTCTCAGATTCGGTCAAGGGCAAGGTGGTCCAAGTCAGAACAGACAACACGACCACAATGTGGTATATCAACAAACAAGGAGGCACTCGGTCCTTGGCCTTGTGCACAGAAACTATGGTCTCTGGCCTATTGTCTTCAGACTTCCCTAGTAGCAGTTCACCTTCCAGGGAAGGACAGTGTACTGGCAGATGCGCTGAGCAGAATATCCCAGGGACATCATGAATGGTCCCTGAATCCTCTCATCCTGCAGATCATCTTCTCCAGATGGAGCACTCCAGAGATGGATCTCTTTGCAGCCCTGGACAATCACCAACTCCCTCTGTTCTGTTGCAGACCTCCACTCCTGGGGACTGTGCCCCAGGTTGCCCTGAGTTTGGATTGGAACGGCAGGTTCCTCTATGCCTTCCCTCCATTCCCTCTGCTGTTCCGAGTCCTGATCAAGATCAGAACTCAATTTTGCACAGTGATCCTAGTGGCTCCAGACTGGGCCAGGCAGCCTTGGTATCCTCCTGCTTCTGTCCCTGGCAGTGTCTCGTCCCCTGTCCCTTCCCAAGAGAGACAATCTTCTGTCCTCCTCCCAGGGGAGGATCTGGTATCCCGATCTCCAGTCTCTCAATCTCAAGGCTTGGCTCTTGAAGAGTTAGAATATGCAGACCTGCATCTTTCTCAGGCAGTCATGGATATCCTGAAGGTTTCCTGGAAACCATCTACTAGAAAGACTTATGATTACAAATGGAAGAGGTTTACTATTTGGTGTTCTCAGAAAAGCATTGTCCCTGATTCTGCAGGCATCTCCATAGCCTTAGATTATCTGGTTCACCTCAGTGGTCTAGGCCTTAGGCCTGCGACTCTAAAGGTTCACCTAGCAGCAGTTTCTGCTTTTCTTTCAGCAGAGAAAGGCTCTTCCCTGGCTTCTCATCATGTGTTTAAAAAGTTATTCAAGAGTCTTGTTCATACAAACCCTTCATTCAGAGAACTGACGCCTGCTTGGGATCTTAATGTCTGCATCGCACAGCTCATGCAGCCCCCCTTTGAACCCATGGCTTTGGCTGAGCTGAAATACTTGACCTGGAAAATTGTGTTCCTGGTAGCCATTACTTTGGCCAGGAGGATTAGCGAATTACAGGCCTTGTCAGTTGAACCTGACTTCATATCCTTCCATAGGGATAAACTGGTCCTAAGAACCAGTCGGAAGTTCTTACCCAAAGTGGTATCAGATTTTCATCTGAACCAGTCTATGTCTCTTCCTGTGTTTTTCATTGACCACTCCTCTTCAGGTGAAAGAAGGCTACACAGCTTGGATGTTAAAAGAGCTATTACTTAGAGCACACTAAGGCTCTCAGGAATGACTGTCTTCAGTTGTTTCTCACCTATGGTGAGGTGGGGAAAGGTAAGCCTGCCACGAAAAGAGCTATTGCCAGGTGGATTGTTTCTTGTATACGATTCTGCTATGACAAATTGGGTAGAACACCTCCGTCAGGCCTGAGGGCTCACTCGACTAGGGGTACAGCTGCTACTCTGGCTGCGGTCAGAGATATACCCTTGTTAAAAATCTGTAAAGCAGCCACCTGGAAAACAGTACATACATTCACCAAGCATTACTCCCTGGACATCCAGGCTAGGAGTGATGCTAGGTTTGGCACAGCAGTACTGCAGAGCTTGTTCCCAAAGTAGGTTCTGCATTCCCTCCTCCATAGGGAACTGCTTGGTAGTCTGCATTAAGTCAGAATACAGCAAGACTTCATGTTGTTTGAAGAAAAAAATACTCACCATAGTAATGTTGTTTCTTCTAATGGAGTCTTGCTGTATTCTGACCTCCCCCCTGCCTCCCCTCTCAGAACCAAGTTTTGGGGAAGTGGGCTGGCAGGTACAGTGTTGCACCTCAGGGGGTACCTTGAACCCCCCCATCTTGGGTGGGTTAATTGTTAATTCTGTTTGTGTTATAGATCTGTTTAGTGTTGTCACTACCTTTTTCTTCTTGGGTTCTCGATTTGAGTCTTCTGGGCCCAAATTGTTGCATTTTGGCTTGTACTAAAATACTTACCACACACACACACACACACACACATATATATATATATATATATATATGTGTATATACATATATATATATATGTATATACATATATATATATATGTATATATATATATATATATATATATATATAATGTCTAGACTCACTAGTTAGCTGCTCGTAAGAATCTGATGGTTACACTGGGAAGTACCATGGATAGAAGTTTGCAAACCGAGCTCGAGCTCAACGTTCTGTGCTCCTGCATAGAGTTTAACTCCTTACTCTTCGGGGCAGTTCAAGTGCTGGGGCTAACTGCATTAAGTCAGAATACAGCAAGACTCCATTAGAAGAAACAACATTACTGTGGTGAGTAATTTTTTCTTGTTGCCCATCCACAAATCTCTACCGAGACAAGCCACAAAAATAAAAACCTACATCCATTCCTCCTGTGGATAAGAGAATGGATAGAAAATATTGGGTTGCCAAATCAGGAGCTGAATTCGTGCTTGGACATCCCAGTCATGAAGGGGTGGTGCAGGCTGCTGCTTGCGACAAGGCAGGGATTCCCCTGTCCTTGCATCCACGTGAAAAGGACTCCAGAAGGATGGACTCCTTAGCTAAGAAGTCATACCTGGGTGCCTCTCTGGCTATTAGGCAGGCTTCTTATATGGCTTATGTGGCCAGGTACCACAGGAGTATGTGGAACATGGTCATGGAAATAGCCAAGGCATGTCCTGCCCCTATAGCATCTGACCTTTCAGAGGCTGCTAGAAAGGGCATTGAGGCTTCTGAGTCACAGTTTTGCATGGCAGTTGATGCTAACAACATTGCTGCCAGGCAGATGTGTACCTCAGTATCCCTGAGGAGGTTTGTGTAGTTAAGGATGACAAATTTGTCCCAAGACACCCAAACTAAGGCTCTTGACTTTCCCTGCGAGCCATCCTCCCTGTTTGGGGATCATACCGAAGCCTACATGAAAAAGATGGACGACTGTAAGGTTGTGTACAAGAGTGCTGCAGCTGAAGAGAAGGCAGCAACTCCATAAAAGTTCCAGGGAAGAGGCAGGGGTAGAACCCACTATAGGCCTTTCTTCCAGGTACAAGCTTTGCCTCCATATTGACCTCAGAGGGGGTATTTTAGAGGCAAGGGCAGAAGGGGCAGCAACAGGGGTGCACCCAGTACCCAATCTGCTGTCCAAACAAAGCAGACTCCCTGAGAACCCTGTTAGGGTCGCCTCCCTACTTCCAGTAGGGGACAGGCTGGCTCACCACCACCAGGCCTGGAATACAATCACCACAGACAAATGGGTCCTGGAGGTAGTGAGCCTTGCCCTCAGCTTCAGATCTTTTCCCAAGTTGAGAGCAAGGCTCTTCAGACCTTCCAATCCATCAGAGACCTCCCTGCTGGAAGAGGAACTAGCTAAGCTAATGCTGGAGCAGGCAGTAGAGCCTGTCCCCTTGTCCCAAAGGGGAAAGGGTCTCTACTCAAGATACTTCCGCATGCAGAAGAAAACAGGGGAGTGGCGACCCATTTTGGATCTCATATACTTAAACACTTGACCAAGCCAAAGTTCAAGATGGTTACTCTGGCTATCATTCTTCCTTCTTTAAGGAGACTAGATTGGCTGGCATCCATAGACCTAAAGGATGCTTACTTCCATATTCCAGTCAGACTGGCACACAGGAAGTACTTAAGGTTCAGATTGCCATCAGGACATTACCAATTAAGGGCCATGCCCTTCGGCCTGTCTTTGGCTCCCAGAGTGTTCACCAAGTACTTAGGAGTGGTGGTGGCACATCTACGAAAACAAAGGATTACAATCTTCCCATACCTGGACGACTGCTTGGTGGTAGGTCAGTCCTCACAACAGGTGGAAAGAGCACTGACCATCACTCTGGATACTCTAAGCATGCTGGGCTTCCTGGTAAACCGGAAAAAGTCAGTATTCTCTCCAGTACAGCTCCTAGACTTCATAGGAGCAGAGTTGGACACTCTGAAAAGAAGGGCATTCCTTCCTCAGAGCAGGGTGGCCAGCATAGTACAACTAACAGTTTCCTTCCAGCTGCACAGCCCCAAACCAGCAAGGCATTTCCTTCAGTTGCTGGGTCATATGGCAGCTGCCACAGCAGCAGTGTCAGGGTTCAGATTTCAAATGAGGGACATCAGTTTCATCTCAGGGCTCACTGGTCTCAAAAACGACACTCCCTGTCAAAGCTGGTACCAGTCAAAGGAACCCTCCTCCAAGCCTTACAGTGCTGGCAGGAAAGGGACAACCTCAGAGAAAGCATGCCTTTTCTCCAGAGGCCACCCACAGGAATTCTGACAACAGATGCCTCCCTCCTAGGATGGGGAGCTCACCTGGGGGAGCACACTGCCCACAGAACTTGGTCCCAGCAAGAATCTCTGCTTCACATAAACCTGCTGGCGGTCAGGGTAATTTACCTGGGCAACCAGTCCTTTGCCTCCCTTCTGCAACAGAAGGCAGTCCAGGTCAGGACAGACAATACAACAACAATGTATTACATTAAAAAGCAAGGGGGAACAAGGTCCTCACCCATCTACACAGAGGCCATGAGTATATGGAATTTGGCCTACACCCTGGGGATATCCCTTTCTGCAGTTCACTTGCCAGGGCAGGACAATGTCCTGGCAGAGGCCCTCAGCAGAATCAACCGGAACCGCCACGAATGGTCACTAAACAAACAGGTTCTGCAGGTGGTATTCAGGAGGTGGGTCATTCCAGTGGTGGACCTCTTCGCAGCTCCAGACAATCATCAGCTCCCCCTGTTCTGTTGCAGGCCTCCAGCTGTGGGCACAGTGCCAAGGGATGCACTGCTGTTGGACTGGAAGGGGAAGTTTCTGTATGCCTTCCCTCCATTTCCCTTGATATTCAGAGTACTGAACCAGCTCAGGATCCAGTCAGCAACTCTGATTCTCCTTGCTCCAGATTATATCAAGCAGCATTGGTGCTCGATGCTGTTGAGCATGGCAATTTCCAGACCAGTTTCTTTACCCAGGAGACGCGACCTGCTGTCATCCTCCCGGGGCAGGGTCCTGTGTCCCAACTTGCAGTCCCTCAGACTCGAGGCTTGGCTCTTGAGGACCTAGAATACGCCAGCCTACACCTCTCAGAAGGGGTGTTGCAAGTTTTGAGGGTTTCCAGGAAACCTGCCACCAGAAAAATGTTTTCTTCTAAGCGGAAGAGATTCTCCATCTGTTGTGGGCAGAGACAGAGAGTCACCCTGCAGGCTGATCTGCCAATAGTCCTTGAATATTTGGCACATCTTCATACCTTGGGCCTTCGGCCTTCTACCTTGAAAGTGCACCTGGCAGCTGTTTCAGCTTACCTCTCTGCTGGAAAGGGCACATCCATGGCTGTTAACCAGGTATTCAGGAAATTGTTCAAAGGGTTATTGCAATTTCATCCCCCTCATAGGGAACCCACTCGGATCTTAACATATGCATTGGCCAGTTGATGCAGCCACCATTTGAATCCCTGGCATCAGCTGAGCTCAAATATGTGACATGGAAAACTGCATTTTAGTAGCCATCACTTCAGCCAGAAGGATCAGTGAGCTACAGGCTTTGTCCACAGAGCCAGGCTATATAGCCGTACACAGGAACAAGATGGTTTTGAGAACCAACAGAAAGTTCTTTCCTAAGGTGGTATCTGACTTCCACTTAAACCAGTCTATGACCTTGCCAGTCTTCTTTACCGAACATTCCACCTTTGGGAGAGAGGAGATTGCATAACCTTGATGTCAAGAGAGCAATTAGCTACTACTTGGACAACACAAAAGGGCACAGGCAGGATCAGATACCGCTTTTCCTGACCTATGGAGAGGTGGGCAAGGGCAAACCTGCCTCAAAAGGAACCATTGCCCGCTAGTTTGTTGGCTGTATACAATTATGTTACAGTAAGGTGGGCAAAGAGCCCCCTTAAGCCTCAGAGCTCACTCTACTAGGGGGTACAGCTGCTTCTATAGCAGCTGCAAGAGATATTCCTCTGGTGGAAATCTGCAAAGCAGCTACCTGGAAAACTGTTCACACCATCACTAAACACTACAGCCTGGATACCCAGGCCAGGAGTGATGCCAGGTTGGTCACAGCAGTGCTACTGAGCCTGTTTCCCAAATAGGTTCTCTACCCCTCTCCAAGGGCACTGCTTGGGTAATCTGCATAAGTCAGACTACAGTAAGATTTCCTGGGGTTTGAAGAAAAAATTACTTACCATGGTAATCTTGTTTCTTCTGGGGGAATCTTACTGTATTCTGAGCTCCCATCCTCCTCCCCTGCTGGAACCTAGGAGCACTGCAGAACAGCTGTCTGTTGTTCACCCCTGGGCTTGTTCTGGTTTTTTTGGGCATGTGACTTGAGTTTTTTCCAGCCACTTTGGCACTTGGTTTGGTTATTATTGTTAGTATTATTATTATTATTGATAGTATAGCTTAGATAGCTTATTAGTAGTTTCTGCTCCGTAAGAATCTGACGGTTACAGAATATTTACCAAGGACAGTGGTTTGAAAACAGAGTTTGAGCCTAACGCTCCATCATTAGCATAGGTTCGGTTAACCATTTCGGCTCCGGGGCAGTACAAAGGAAGGACAGTACTGCATAAGTCAGAATACAGTAAGATTCCCCTGGAAGAAACAAGATTACTATGGTAAGTATTTTTTTCTTGCAGAACAACCCCCTGTTGCAAAAGTCTAACTGCAGAATAGTGACCCTTCATAATGTGTCAGTATTGTGGCGGTCTCGTCTCAGATGCCATCTGCCTTCCTGACCCAGACAAGGGTGTCAGAGAAGGGAGTAGGTTCATGCCCGTGTGGGAGAAATCAGCAGCAGCACCCTGAGTTTAGAGGGTGGATGAAACCAGCATTGACAGCCCAGCAAAGCACTATTACTCTCTCTACTGTGAAACTGGGTTATCCTTGTATGGGAGATTCTGCCAGATAAGATCAAGGTTCGATCTTAACGGTAATTTCATGGTCTAGGCAGGCTAGCACGACTCACTCTGCAGTTGTCCGATATGCCCTGTACGTTTTGTTTCTGTCAGGTCCGAAACAAGCTATTTGGGACAGAACTGTACTGATCAGGCTGCCCGCCCAGAAGTGCAGCAAGTAAACGGTCCGACTGTCCGTGTGCGTTCCTCATATAAATACCTCTACAAAAACAAGAGTTGGCAGTGGGCTACTATCAATGTCAGTACAAGACTTGGCTACAGCCAATGGGCTTTTGGTAATAAAAGCAGAAGGAATGTGATTGTTTTAAGATAATAAACGTATTTATCTGTTAAAAATTGGTAACCGGGATAGGCACACACTGAGCAAAGGCTCATTTCCAGGTGCGACTCGGGGATAGGGAACAAAATATGCAGTGAGGAAAGTGCACCAAAAGTATACTAAAACAGTGTACAGGCTGTACTCAATCTAGCTCAGGTACAAAAGCAGTAAGGCTAAAAAACAGGCACTGGGCATAGATCATGTCGTTATCTGGTTAAAAATACTGTATTAATGAATACAGGAGACGTGAAACTATCCAGTGAGTGAATACACAGCAATTTATTAGAGGCAGTAAAGGGCAGGAGGGTTACAGGCAACAGACAAAAGAGGAAAAAGGGATCATGGAGCACATGTCTGCTAAGGCCAGTGCAGGGGCAGTTCTTGTCCCAGAATGTGGAAGTAACAGCCGAAATAGTGTGGCTGTTACTCTGTAGCGGCCGATTGTGGCGGAGTGTTACAAGTGCCGTTGGATTTTTGGAAGGATACTTCCAAAAGTCCAATGGAATGTGCCACGATCGGCCGTTTTAGCAGCAGAAAGCAAAACGGCTGCAGGCTCTGCCCACAGCCGCAAAAGTGTCAGTGGCTCAGCAGGTAGTACACTTGCCTCTGAGGCCGGGAGATCAGAAGCAGGGACACTGGTTTACCGTGATTGAGAAAGAGCAAATTCCGTTTTGCACGTTGGAAAAAACGGTATTGTCACCGGTGTCTGCGAATCCAAAATCCGTTTTTACCGGTGTTTTGTTTTGGGTAATTTATTTAACAAATATTTGCTCTGCTACCATGCATATTACCAATTTTGACGTCCACTATTGTACATAGATCCATCCTTGCACCAATTTTGTTATTTTGATAGGTACAAGATGTGATGGCAGCAGCAGCACAGTTGTGCCCAACCCTCAAGTGCGACAGCAGTGTCAACAGCACTATGGCCTCACTCTATCCCTCAGATACTGCACTGTAGCCCCCACCCTCTATTGCATTGTCTGCAGAAGGACTACGGCTCCAATTCCGCAGGTGTTACAGCAGCAGCAACAGCACTATGTCCCTATTCCTCAGGTTTGACTGCAGCATGAACTCATCCCTCAGATGACATGGTGACACCAACACAGCCAACTCCTCCAGGTGCCAACACAGCTTCTCCCACAGTGCCCCCCAGATGCAACAGGTGCACAAATACAGCCAATCCAGTCCCCAAAATTGCACGCAGTCAGCTCTCCCCCAAGCACCAACACAGACAGCCCTGAACATACAGGATAGCCACTCATGCAACCAAATCCACGGTTTAATGAACAGAATTTCCCCTGCCCAGTCACCCATTTTCAATGGGTTCTCTACTGAGCAATGCCATGGTAATTCCCTGTTGGGCAGGGATATTTCCCCAAAGCCCCCCAACCAGGCTTTTGCCCCTCTATGACATTGGTACCATGACTTTGTACTTTGGTCTATACTATACGCCAAGGAATCATTGCTCTGCATGTCTTGTCATATCACTAATCCAGAAATGAATAAATGAAATAGAGAACAGCTGCATTAAATAAAATAGTGTTTATAAAATGTGCAGAAAGAGTAAATAGAAATACAAAACATCCATACAGAAAAATATGCAAAAGTATTAAAAAAAAGCATAAAAGGTGCGGGTGTATCTGAGAAACCACATTCTATACAATCTATACAAAATGTTATAAAACGGCATTGAAAGTGTAGAAACAGTGAAGAACAGACATTTGAATGGAAACCCATATACGATAAAATATGCAGAATGTGGAACATAACATATAAGTACAGCAATTAAACTAAAGCTTTATCAAAAAAATGTGTAAAACCTGACTAACTACAGTGAAAAGCAAGTGAACTAAAACCCACAGTATAAAAATATGGTATCTAACCAACTATAAATACATTAAATGTGCAAAGGCATATTATATGAAATATGGAAAACTGGGCAATAGTATAAAAGGTGTTCCTCACATCATGTCATGTGTATTAATGGGGTAGTATAGATATGGTGTCCTGGAGAACCAAGACATGTATGCACAGCATATGCTGCACCAGAGTTTGTAGAGCTCAGGGATTCTAAAGAAAATCTGGGACAGTTTATTATGGAAAAGTATAACTTAAAGCTGGCAGGGTGATTGTGTGGGTGTGGCAGTAAACCGCACCACCATGCAAAGGAGTCCATCATCAGTCTCCAAGCCCCCAATAGACAGGCAGAAGGAGGGAGCAATCAAATCTCTATTCGCAAAGAAGGGAGGGGAAAGAAGACTGTTAAGAAGGAGGTGGGTACAGCAAGGGTCAGAGCAGGTAAGTACTAAACAAGTACTGTTTAGTGTTTACCAGTGATGGTGGGGGACAGGGTTCCAACTTTGGGTGACTAATTATCCTGGGGAAGAGTGACAGACAGGGCACATGAGGAGAGAGAGGGAGCTCAACATGTACAACCTAGAAGATAGAAAGGAACGGGACATGAGTGAGACCTTCAAGTACCAAGAGGCCAAAAGAGGGAAGGACAACAGGGCAACAGTCTGACATTAGAGGAGGAGTCAGCCCATTATTTCATGGTGAGGGTGGCACTGGGACTGGCTTGACTACGCTTAATAGAAGTATGAAATGGGAATCAGACATGTTGAGGAAACTATGCAAAATATATAATCCAGCTACTTGTTGTACATGAGCTGGGATAGCAATTCAGATTTTCTACCAGCAGGTTCCTCCTTTGATCTGTGTGGATCTGTCCATATACAGAAGGATCTTCCACATCTGCACTTGACACAGGAATCCAGATAGCTTGTAGAGCAGCTCTGGAGAGTACAGTTAGTTGTGACTGCCTTGAAAGCTAGTACTGCCCAACATCCAACTCCAATATGTTGGAAGTTCCTTTATCTCCCTAGCATATACATCCCAGTCATTTTGCAGTTCTGTTTGGTTGTGCAGTGCTAACAGAGGAATGTCACTGGCATGCCGTGTCAAATCTCTATTCAGTTTTGGTAAATTTCTGGGTCCAAAATACGGCAAGCCTTAAAGAATTCAACTGATGGGTTTGTGTCCATATGCTTAGAAAGCTGTTTAAAGCGACACCAAATGCTCCTTGGAAAAGGGCAACATTTTCCTGCTTGACCCGTGGCCTCATAGCCTGCAAGTACCCATCAGTTCTGTCACCAAATCATTCCATCTTCAACACTCCTGCTTCAAACCGCTTTTTTATTTTGCTAATAATGTCATACAGCAAAACAGCCAAGGGCTTTTCCTTGCTTTGCAAAAGCTCGATTGCATCAATAAGGTCAGTACAGTTTTCAGCAATGAATGCAGTTTGAACCTGCAGCTCTGTGAACCAGTCTTCAAATAGTTTTTTTAAGGACCTCATGGAGTTGGCATCACTGGTTTCATCTTGAAGAACTCTTGCAGGTGTTCCAGATATGCAGAGTGGTATTTTACTGCTTCGAACCAGGTGTTCCAACGGGTCAAGACAGGAACAGGAGGCAATATTGTTTTTTCCACACCCCTCTCCTCCAGGAATGTAGTGTACTCTCGTTTACGTTTTGGTGATTGTTGAAAGGCATATTTTATAAGTGCCACAAGCTTATTGACCTGCTCAAAGTGGTCAATCCAGGTATCGCCCACCAATGATAAAACATGTGCCCAACAACCCACATGGACTATGTGGTCACCAATTAGGCCACGTAATACATCATTAAAGCACTTTGTCATGTAACGTGCATTGTCACTAACAAATGCTACCACTTGTTCCATCTCCACACCATATTTATGCAAGGTCTTTAAAACACTTTGGCAACAGTGGAGTGGTTTACCGCTGTTAGCTCTGTGGTGTCTGCTATTATAGATTTTGCACCCTCCATTACAAAAATAATGTTCATTATACAGCAGGAGTCTGCATCAGTTGTTTCATCGCACATTACTGCGAGTGTCTTTCCTCTTACCAGCTGGCTAATTCCCTCCTCCATTTCCCTATTTAGTCGGGGCAAGTAATTCTGTTTACGCTGACCTCAGCCACTTAAATTCCAGACTACAATATCGCTATTTATCTACATCTATCCCATTCTCAGCCAATTCCTGGCCACCATTTCAGAGTTACTTGCATTTCTCTGCCAAATCTCACTAACTGCTAATGTGAGGCTATGTGGAGAAGGGTACCAAAAAGAAACCACTGTGACATCAGAAACATACAATCTAGACTTTGAGTCACTGTGACTGCAATGAAGTACAACAATATCTTTTCAGAAGGGCAAGGACTCACAGCAGCAGACCACCAACAGCACTTTCACAGTTTGACCTAAAAAAAAAAAAAACACAGTAAGTCCTAACTCTGCAACACCAAAGCATTCACATTTTTAGCATGGAAGACCCACTAGTGGGCAAAAAGAAAGCAAACTGTACCTTTTACAATGGAGGACAGTAGCCCTGCAGCAGATCACGTCCGATAGCACTTCAAGGCCTGAAATTGTAATTGAAATGTTCACATGTGGCCCACAGAAAACTGTACACATAACTCTTAAAAAGATCATCATCATCATCCACATCCTCATCCTCATCAATGCATTCTCCAATTACTTTCCACCAACACCCACGCCTACTTACTTGAAGAGTGGTGCAAAGGGATTCAGCATGAGCGCGCTAGCAGTGCTGGCAGGTGGTTCAATGTCAGAAGGAATCTCAGCAGCGCACAGGCATCATTCATGTTCATGAAGACTTCACCTTCTGACTCTCAGCAAGATGGATGGCAACATCAGGTTCATCGATTCTCCAGGATAGACAGCAGCAAGTGCAGCCCCCACCCCGCAGGCGTGACGGCAGCAAGTGCAGCCCCAACCCCGCAGGCGTGACGACAGCAAGTGCAGCCCCCACCCCGCAGGAGTGACGGCAGCAAGTGCAGCCCCCACCGCCCAGGAGTGACGGCAGCAAGTGCAGCCCCCACCCCGCAGGCGGACGGCAGCAAGTGCAGCCCCCACCGCCCAGGAGTGACGGCAAGTGCAGCTCCTCACCCCGCAGGCGTGACGGCAGCAAGTGCAGCCCCCACCCTGCAGGCGTGACGGCAGCAAGTGCAGCCCCCACCCCGCAGGTGTGACGGCAGCAAGTGCAGCCCCCACCCGCAGGCGTGACGGCAGCAGTGCAGCCCCACCGCCCAGGAGTGACGGGTAGCAGTGCAGCCTCACCGCCCAGGAGGACGGTAGCGTGCAGCTCTCACGCAGGCGTGACGGCAGCAAGTGCAGCCCCACCCCGCAGGTGTGACGGCAGCAAGTGCAGGCCCCACCGCCCAGGAGTGACGCAGCAAGTGCAGCCTCCACCCCTCAGGCGTGACGGCAGCAAGTGCAGCCCCCACCCCGCAGGCGTGACGGCAGCAAGTGCAGCCCCCACCCCGCAGGCGTGACGGCAGCAAGTGCAGCCCCCACCCCGCAGGCGTGACGGCAGCAAGTGCAGCCCCCACCGCCCAGGAGTGACGGCAGCAAGTGCAGCCCCCACCCGCAGGCGTGACGGCAGCAAGTGCAGCCCCCACCCCGCAGGCGTGACGGCAGCAAGTGCAGCCCCCACCCCGCAGGCGTGGACGGCAGCAAGTGCAGCCCCCACCGCCCAGGAGTGACGGCAGTAAGCCTCCACCCCGCAGCGGCGTGACGGCAGCAAGTGCAGCTCCCACCCGCAGGCGTGACGGCAGCAAGTGCAGCCCCAACCCCGCAGGAGTGACGGCAGCAAGTGCAGCCCCCACCACCCAGGAGTGACGGAAACAGAGTTAGAATGACGGTACTCATCCAATGCCATGTACCAAAGCTTTACAGAGCTCAGATGTGAATTAAGCTGAACCAACCAGACGCCAGGGACTCACGGGTTCAGTCCCTAACATCTAGCTCCCTGATTGGTTTATTTATATGTAAACAAAGTGCATCCAATTAAAACAAAAATCCACAATGATTAATGAGGATTGGGACTGAGGATGCTAATGGAGAGAGATCAGTAATCTGTACTGAAGAAGAATAAACCAATCAGGAATTGCACCAACAGTAAATTGGGCACTCTCTAACTTGGACCTCATGAAAATGGAGCCTCTTAGTTTTCAAGTCGGAGCTCAACTGCTGAAAGGTGTTCTACCGGCAGAGGTAAAGCTATAAAACCACTGTGCAGCTCGTAGCTTCATCATGTCTCCTAGCCCCCCTTGCAGTCAACAGAAATAAATCTATCTTTGTGCTCAATCACCAATTTGAGTGCTCACTGAAGAGCAAAGACTATTTTTTTGTATAGTGCCTGGGGGGGGGGGCGCCGAGAGGTGAAGCCCCAATCTGCACAGTGGTCAGGGCTCACCCTCTGCCAGTAATTCACCTTTAAGAACTTATCATCAATTCTCTGTAATTCCCCAACACTTCCAACAATATTCCAGTAGACATTCCTGCGGTTATTCAGTTTGATGTGGCTTGCTTGCTTAATAAAGTTATTATGTCTGACTGTGTCTCTTTTTTATCATCATTATTATTCATGCAGACTGGCATGCATGCTGGGAAAAATGTTTCTGTGCCGCTCTGCCCATTCACCCCTCCCTCCGAGGCCAGAACCATTTTTCCCAGCATGTGAACCAGTCCGCCCAGCCTGCCCATCTGCCAACTGTTCAACCAACAAACCAATGGAGCGTGGCACGGACCCGGCAGACTGGTTCACATGCTGGGAAAAATGGTTCTGTGCCGCTCTGCCCATTCACCCCTCCCTCCGAGGCCAGAACCATTTTTCCCTAGCATGTGAACCAGTCCGCCCAGCCTGCCCATCTGCCGACTGTTCAACCAACAAACCAATGGAGCATGGCACGGACTCGGCAGACTGGTTCCATGCTGGGAAAATGTTTCTGTGTCGCTTGCCCATTCACCCTCCCCTCCGAGGCCAGAACCATTTTTCCAGCATGTGAACCAGTCCGCCCAGCCTGCCCATCTGCCGACTGTTCAACCAACAAACCAATGGAGCGCGCAGACTCGGCAGACTGGTTCACATGCTGGGAAAAATGTTTCTGTGCCGCCTGCCCATTCACCCTCCCTCCGAGGCCAGAACCATTTTTCCCAGCATGTGAACCAGTCCGCCCAGCCTGCCCATCTGCCGACTGTTCAACCAACAAACCAATGGAGCGCGAGACGGGATCGCAGACTGGTTCACATGCTGGGAAAATGTTTCTGTGTCGCCTGCCCATTCACCCCTCCCTCCGAGGCCAAAACCATTTTTCCGCATGTGAACCAGTCCCCCAGCCTGCCCAGCCTGTCCATCTGCCGACTGTTCAACCAACAAACCAATGGAGCGTGGCACGGACCCGGCAGACTGGTTCACATGCTGGGAAAATGTTTCTGTGCCGCTCTGCCCATTCACCCTCCCTCCGAGGCCAGAACCATTTTCCCAGCATGTGAACCAGTCCGCCCAGCCTGCCCATCTGCCGACTGTTCAACCAACAAACCAATGGAGCGTGAGACGGACTCGGCAGATTGGTTACATGCTGGGAAAAATGTTTCTGTGTCGCTCTGCCCATTCACCCTTCCTCCGAGGCCAGAACCATTTTTCCCAGCATGTGAACCAGTCCGCCAAGCCTGCCCATCTGCCGACTGTTCAACCAACAAACCAATGGAGTCGCACGGACGCGCCGCAGACTGGTTCACATGCTGGGAAAATGTTTCTGTGCCGCTTCGCCCATTCACCCTCCTCCGAGGCCAGAACCATTTTTCCAGCATGAGTCCAGTCCGCCCAGCCTGCCCATCTGCCGACTGTTCAACCAACAAACCAATGGAGCGCAGACGACTCGCAGATTGCACATGCTGGGAAAAATGTTTCTGTGTCGCCTGCCCATTCACACCCTCCCTCCGAGGCCAGAACCATTTTTCCCAGCATGCGAACCAGTCCGCCCAGCCTGCCCATCTGCCGACTGTTCAACCAACAAACCAGTGGAGCGTGGACGGACCCGCAGATGAGCTGACATGCTGGGGAAAAATGTTTCTGTGTCGCCTGCCCATTCACCCCTCCTCCGAGGCCAGAACCATTTTTCCCAGCATGTGAACCAGTCCGCCCAGCCTGCCCATCTGCCGACTGTTCAACCAACAAACCAATGGAGCGTGAGACGACTGCAGATTGAGTCCACATGCTGGGAAAATGTTTTCTGTGTCGCTTCTGCCCATTCACCCCTCCCTCCGAGGCCAGAACCATTTTCTCCCAGCATGTGAACCAGTCCGCCCAGCCTGCCCATCTGCCGACTGTTCAACCAACAAACCAGTGGAGCATGGCATCGACTCGAGACTGGATTCACATGCTGGAAAATGTTTCTGTGCCGCCTGCCCATTCACCCTCCTCCGAGGCCAGAACCATTTTCCCCAGCATGTGAACCAGTCCGCCCAGCCTGCCCATCTGCCGACTGTTCAACCAACAAACTAATGGAGCGTGAGACGACTCCGGCAGATTGAGTTCACATGCTGGGAAAATGTTTCGTGCTGCCTGCCCATTCACCCTCCCTCCGAGGCCAGAACCATTTTTCCAGCATGTGAACCAGTCCGCCCAGCCTGCCCATCTGCCTACTGTTCAACCAACAAACCAATGGAGCGTGACGACTCGGTAGACTGGTTCATGCTGGGAAAATGTTTCTGTGCCGCCTGCCCATTCACCCTCCCTCCGAGGCCAGAGCCATTTTTCCCAGCATGTGAACCAGTCCGCCCAGCCTGCCCATCTGCCGACTGTTCAACCAACAAACCAATGGAGTTGCAGACGACTGGTGAGACTGAGCCTGGCGTTGGAAAAATGTTTCTGCCGCTCTGCCCATTCACCCTCCTCCGAGGCTGAGAACCATTTTTCCCAGCATGTGAACCAGTCCGCCCAGCCTGCCCATCTGCCGACTGTTCAACCAACAAACCAGTGGAGCGTGGCACGACCGGCAGACTGGTTCACATGCTGGGAAAAATGTTTCTGTGCCGCCTGCCCATTCACCCTCCTCCGAGGCCAGAACCATTTTCCCAGCATGTGAACCAGTCCGCCCAGCCTGCCCATCTGCCGACTGTTCAACCCCCTCCCCAACATCTTCCCTCCCTTGCTTTCCCATTCAAATAAAAGCAGCAGCAGGGCTATCCAAACACATAACATTTAAATTCAGCAGGCACACAGAAAAGCAGTAGATGGCAAGGCAGGTCTATAGCACAAGGCAGACAAAGGTGCAGGTCAGGAGCACCAGGCTGCTAGTACAGTAGGGCAGGTGAGCAGCACAACGTTTGCAGGGCAGTTGAGCACGGCCACTCTTCACACCCTCAGACCAGCCCGGACACTCACTAATCTTTCCCCTCCGACACACCAGCCCAGTCACTATCCCCACCCTAATAGACCACCACAGCCACTCCAACCCACATGCAGCTGCAGCAGCATGGCGCCATCCCAATCCAGATGCTGGTGATGCATGACCACTCTGCTTACCCAGAGTGGACACTATTCCCACCCCGACGGGCCGGCATGAATACTTTCCCCACTCTGACAGTTGCCCAGGGCCACCCTCCTCACTGCAGTGTAGCAGCAGGGTCAATCTCCCCATCCCAATGGACCACCAGGGCAGTATCCCAATCCAGATGCTGATGCACATCAACTCTGCTTCCTCAGATAGACTAGCCCAGCCACTCTCCTAGCTCTCCTAGCACAGACGGGCCAGCACGGCCACTCCCCCCACCCCGATGGACCACCAGGGCCACTTTCCCCACCCCAACAGACCACCAGGGCCACTGCCCCCACCACAACAGACCACCAGGGCCACTTTCCCCACCCCAACAGACCACCAGGGCCACTGCTTCCACCACAATGGACCACAAGGGCCACTCTCCCCTCCCCGACATGCCAGCATGGCCAATCCGCCCTCCTCGACAGATCACCAGGGCCACTCCCCCCACCACGATGGACCACCAGGGCCACTCCCCCCACCCCGACGGACCACCAGGGCCACTTCTCCTACCCCGGGGACCACCAGGGCCACTCCCCGACGGACCAGCCCAGCCACTCTCTCCTCCCCTATAGGCCATCCATGGGGGTGGCACTATCCCAATCTCAATGCTGATGCACAGCTTACCCAGACAGATCCAGCCCAGCTCTCCCCACCCTGATAGACCAGTGCAGACACTTTCCCATCAACAGACCAGAACAGACACTGTCTATCCCCACCCCGATGGACTAGGCTAGCGACTGTCCTCACCCTGATGGTGATGCATGGCCACTCTGCCCACCGAAACTGATCCTTACCTGGATGACCCACACTCCAATGGTTCAGCCTGACACTATTCATACCATGACTAGCCTGACCAGCAGTAACCCCAGATCAGACCAGTCACTATCCCCACCCCAATAGACCAGTTCAGCACAGCCACTTTCTCTATCACTCTTCCCACCTCACTAGCACATCCAGGCTCAACTCCCCCACATTGATCCCAAATTCCCAGGCATTCAGGATCAGTTTCTCCTCCTCCTAGAACTTGTGCACAGTAGGTACCATATACCATGTGCTTCCTTCCTTCATTCCGACTCCCCCGACAGCGTGCGACAGCTGCATTTATTTATTTAATCTAACCTCGACTCCCCGGACAGCGTGCATGACAGCTACATTTATATTATTTAATCTAACCTCGACTTCTCGGACAGCGTGCGACATAGCTGCGTTATTTATTTAATCTAACCTCGACCCCCGGACAGTGTGCACATAGCTGCATTTATTTATTTAATAAAATCTTCCCTTACCTGCTCAGCTGAAGCTGCAAGTGCTTCCTTCTCCTCACCTCACCCCCGGACAGCGCGACTGCAGCATTTATCTATTTAATGCAACCTCTTCCTTCTGCCAAGATCAGCATCTCACTGCATCCAGGAACAGTGAAAAAGTAACAACAAATACTCACAGAACCAGAAAACATTTGAATTCCCCAGGACTCCAGCAGGAGATTTCCAGGACTCCAGGACAATACTGGCAAAATGACTGAGCAGGCAGTAAGAAAAGACGACGCTACCGCACTCACTTTTAAAGACTGCACATCACGGGGCCGGGGAACAAGCGCTATTTCCGTTTGGAGCCATTTTCACGCGGGCCAATCGCAATTCCGGGTTTCCGTCCGCGTCACCCTTAATGCGGTAAACCAGTGTCCCTGATCAGAAGGCTGTGGGTTCTATGCCCACACCAGGCACTTGGGTTAATATCCTAATACTGACACTGCAGTGCAGCATGAGGGTGGGGTGCTGTACTCCTGAGGTGCCGTCTTTCGGATGAGACGTTAAACTGAGGTTCTGTCTGCCTGTTCTGGTGGTAGTTCAGGTGGCTGTTAAAGATCCCATGGTACTTCTCGAAAAGAGTAGGGGAATTGCTATTGATACAGACTAAAATCACTTCTGTTACAGACACAGATCATATTACAGACAATATAATACATTAAATTCCAAACAAAAGAAAAGTAACAAAATATCAGTGTTGTGTATACAACTTGGATCTTTTCCCTTATAAATTCATTTCTGTATTTGAAGTTTGTCCTTTGTCACATGTATTCTATGACCACACTGTTCCATCTTAAAGCTTTTCCGTTGCCTATATAACCATATCATCTATCTGTATAGATTCTCTGAGGTAATCCTAACCACCTTTTTCTAATAATGTCAGTATTTAAAGTTCTACGTTCATAATGCCAGATCCTTCTAATTTCTTTTTCTTTTTTTTTTTTAAACTTTTTATTTATTTCAGTTTTTTACTATTAAGGACACACAGAGCTGTGTTACAGGTAATCTTCACAGCAAATAGGTAAGCAGAGAATTACATGAAAAACATTGCCTGCAAAAGCCAGTAAATGACATATTAAGCACGTACAAGGAAAATGTACATAGGTGTAGATCAGCTGTCATTATATACAGAAAAAGGGTTTACAGTGGTGGTAAAAGATTCACTTCAGTTGATACATCAATGGTGAATAAACTCAGCAGCAGGTTGTTATATAATTAGAAAGTGGGGGGAGATCCAAGGAGGCCAAGGGGGACTTAACTCCTGCCTCCAAAATAGTCAATTCAGGTCCCAACCGTAACACCCAGGAGATGATCGGGGGGGGGGGGGCAGTGGACCATGGGCTGGCAGGCTGTCCACAGGACCAACAAGGGGAACCACCATTCTAAAAGCCAGACCTCAAGGGGGTTGATCTGGATGAATTTGTGTAATGCTCAGGAACCAAATGTTCCAACGATTCATTAATTCTGGTACTTTGTTTTGAAGCCTAGCCGTCATATGTTCTAATTTATATATATCCTATATGGTATCTTCTCAGACTGATATAGTAGGAGGATCTGGGCACAGCCACAACCGTGTGATACATTTTTTAGTGGCATTCAGAAGAATATTAAGGAGATAGACTTGGTGTGAGTCTTTAAAATGGCGTGGGTAATGTAAGAGAATCCCTTTGTCCGGGGAGAGGACGCGTAAGACAGGAAAGAGATCCAGGACCCTACGTACTATTCCCTACCAATAGTCTGCTAGTACTGGGCACAGCAAGAACACATGTGCATGGGTGGCCATTTCACAACCGCAGTGTCTCCAGCACCTGGTCCCCCCCACCGTGTGTACTTGGCGGTAATCTGAGGTGTATGGAAGAATCTGGAGACCACTTTCTAGGAAAATTCTTTCCAAGTGTATGAGTTTGAAGTTTTATGCTGTCTTCACCAAATCCAAAGCCAGTCTTCCTGGGTTAGTTCAACTTGAAGTTCAGCTTCCCAATGAAATTGCACCAAGTCCATGGTATGAGAGGGGGTCCCCTGAAGTGCCCTATAGAAGTGAGATATTTAATGGCTGCACCCCCCCCAACCTGTATTAATATAGAGCATAGAGGAGGGATAAGACAATCGGTAACATCCAGACCAATTTTAGTATCCAGAAAGTGACGGATCTATAAGAACCGGAAAAAGTCACTCTGGTTTAGGGAAAACTCCTGTTTGTGTTGTTCAGATGATTTAAAGATGTCTTTATCATAGAGTTGATAAGAGTGTTTTAGACCCTGACGGGTCCAGTTGTGAAATGTGATGTCTAGTTGTGCCGGGGGGCCATTGTGAGTCTTCCGCCAGGATGCCTATCCAGGTCAATAGAAATCTATTAGCCGGACGGGCCAGGAATCTTGTCCAGCACTGGAGAAGCCCCCTAGTGAAGTTGGAACCTTGACAAAGGAGAGTAATATGATGAGTTTGGAACACACTAGAGAATCATTTAAGGGCCGGTCCGCCATAGCTCTCTCCACCTTAAGCCAGGGTGGAGACTGGGTCTGGGGTAAAAACCAGGTCGTTACATGCGTGAGTAAGGCAGCTAGCCAGTAATTAAAGATACAAGGTAGAGCCAGTCCATCTCTCTCCTTAGAGCACCGAAGTTTACCAAGTGCTAATCTGGGTTATTTATTCATCCAGAGGAACCTGCTAATCAAGCGGTCCCACTCCTGAATATCCTTGCCTGAGAGGGGTATCAGGATATTTTGCATTAGGTATAATATTTTCGGCAGGGAGTTCATCTGGATAGATTGTACCCTGGCCAACAATGAGAGAGGGAGAGGGGTCCACCGCATCAAACCCAATTTGATTTTTGAAATGACTGAAGTATAATTAACAGAATAGAGGTCTGAGAAATTCTGGGGGATTTTGATTCCTAAGTAAGTTATATGGGGTTTGTCCCACTTATAGGGGTACCTCTGGGTTAGCTCAAGGGGCAAAGGGTATAAGTAGGACTTCAGATTTATTTGGATTTATAGTGTAGCCTGTGAGGCTCTCTATTTCTTGCAGGAGAATAGTGAGGGTTTGTAACGATTCCTCTGGACGAGTAATATAAAGAAGAAGATCATCTGCACAGTAGGCTATTTTATGGTAAGAGGACTCCGAGATTTTGTATCCGTGCAAGTTCGGGGTTTGGCGAAAAAGTTGGGCTGTGGGCTCCACAAAGATGGCAAACAGGTAGGGGGAAAGGGGGCTGCCCTGGCACGTACCCCTAGATAGAGAAAAGCCGATCAGAGTGCGATCCATTCAGTCTTACCACAGCCTCTGGGTCAGTATATATTCCTCTGATGTTATCCATAAATAGCCTGGGGAAATGACATTTTTGCAGGGCGGCTTGTAGGAATCTCCAAGAGACTATATCAAAAGCCTTTTGGGCATCTAGACTGAGAATCATAAGGGGAGATTTCATAGATTTGGCATGATCTTTTAAATAAAGGGTACACTTAATATTGTCAGTAGTCTGTCTGCCTTTAATAAACCCGGATTGATCAGGATGTATCAGTGAGGGGAGAATGTGATCAAGTCTGGGGGCCATTATGCTCATATAAATTTTGAAGTCTTGATTGAGTACTGATATGGGGTGATAGGTGTGACATAATTGTGGGGGTTTCTGTGGTTTCAGGATCACCAAGATTGTCTCCTGTCTCCAAGAGACAGGGAAGGAAGATGTGGTATGACCCACTCATAAAGCTTGAAGAAGAGGGGTTTGAATCCATTCCAGAGTACCTTTATAGAATTCAGCACCAAAGCCATCAGGTTCTGGGGGTTTCCCATTTTTGAGACCTCTGATGGTGGATTGAAGTTCTAGTTCAGAGACCGGGGCTGTTATTTGGGCCTGTTGAGACTCTGAAAGGGCAGGCAGGCGCAGTTGGGCCAAGAAGGCAGATATTTTGTGGGGGTCAGGCTCTGTCGGAGAGGAGTAGCGAGACCGGTAGTATGTCTTGAATGTATCTAGGATCTGGTGAGTGGAATATTGAGTTGTCAGGAGACAGGATCCTTAATCTTGGAGATGGTGCATTGTTGTATCTGGTTTCTAAGGCGGTAAGCCAAAATTTTGGAGGCCCGTGCCCCACCTTCATAGTAACATTGCCTAAGCCGAGCCATGCTTGCTCTGTTTTGGCCGTCAACAGATGCTGTATCTCCGCCTGTGTCTGTGAGATGAGGGGGAGCAAATCAGTTTCCCCCTGCATGTGTGCTTCCTGAAGAAATTGGAGCTTTTCCTGTAAAGTCTGTAGTTTAGCCTCAGTCTGCCTCTTCTTATGAGAAGCATATGTGATAGTGTGACCTCTGAGTACAACTTTAACCGTATCCTAGAGAATCTGGGGGGAGATCTGGGGTGAGGCATTGTCCTGGAGAATCTCAGATACCCGTGTCCCTAGGAGTTCCCGGAACTCCCCATCTCGAAGTAAAGATAGATAAAATCTCCATTGTAGATTTTTCCTCTCCTTTTTGAGGTTAAGTTCTAAGGTGATGGATGCATGATCAGATAGATATTAAGAATATCTGCTGACCAAACCAAATCTATATATTCTTTCACAATGCATATATAATCAAGACTAGAGTAATGCTTGAAGGCACTAGAAAAGTAGGTAAATTTTCATTGAGCCGTGTGGAGTTGTCTCCAAGTATCCGTCAGACTCACATCTCTAATCAAACGCCTAAGTTGTTTCTATCTGGAAGACTGTGGGGAGGGATGTGTCGCAGAAGAATCCAGCGAGGGATTTAATTGACAATTAAAGTCTCCTCCTAATACCAGTATCCCTTCTTGACGTGTCAGGATAGCATCGATGAGACGCTGAATGGCGAAGGCATCGGAGCCCGGGGGAATATACACACTACAAAGTGTAAGTATCTGTTGGTTTAATTGGACCACTTCAAGTGCCAACCTATCATCCCTGTCTGAGTATTGATCAATGATCTGTAACTGTGACTGCCTTGGGATCAAGATGACTACCCCCCTCCTTCTTCCCTGTTAATGAGAGGACTCCACCAACACTGAGAGCAGTTTCCGGTGCTCAGATGAGGAGAGGTGGGTCTCTTGCAATAAAAGAGCATCTGAGTTCAGTTTCTTAAGTGTCCGAATTGTACGGTACCTCTTGATGTGGCCGGCCAGCCCATTAACATTATGGGAAACAATCTTAAAGGGAGACTGCATGTCCAAATCTATTAGTAACCCTCATGTGGCCTCCTGAGTCTCTCCCCCCCCCCCAAAAAAAAAACCCATACCATCATAATCCTGGATTTCCTGTAAGATGTAATGTTGCACAGCACGGAGCACCCAGCCGATAGTTATGTAGGCCGTGACACAAAGGCTCCATGCTGCAAACCTAGTATCTTCTGCATAAAGAGTAAAATAATAATAGCACTCTTCCTCTATATAGACATAGCATCAGGAGTATAAAACGTAATGAGAAAATTGCTATAATTTATATTTTCAACTTGCCGTTTCTTGGGACTCTCAGAACACCGAAGTATTCCTTGCAGGGATTGGCCGAGTTACTATTTTCTATCCCAGGTATACAGCTGTTCTGAAGCACTCGGTTTTATTTTTTAAATAAAAACAAAATGTGGCTTCTACTTTCTGTACTTTGGGTTTGCATTCAAGCACGCAAGGGAGCTTATTTTAACATGCTCCAAAACAGCAAAACAGAGATTAATGTGACTGCGGGGTGGGTGGGGTGGGGAGGGGATTAGCGCTGTACCTGACATTACACTCCGAGGTGAATGTACAGCTTAAATTCACCTGCTGCTTATAAGAGATTAACAAAATTCATTTTCTAATTCAGGGACTTCTGAAACTCACCAAACAGCTAAGTAGAGGGAATAGGGAAGTTCTAGTTTGTCACGTGCTTGCAAAGGGGGAAACAGAGAATAAAGAAAGAATAGAAACATCCCTTTTGTTTTCAGATGGCCAGCCTGAATACGGAATGAAATTAGAAGGGAAGAAAGGACAGAAAATAACCTAGTCACTACTGCAGTAGGCTTAGCTATTTTATTAGAGGAACACAAGCATATGGAGGCACCAGGAACTCTTCCACAATCACACAGCTTTTTGTTACCCAATTGGAGAGGTTGGCAAAGGTAAATCAGCAGCTGGGAAGACTGTCTCTTGTTGCATAGTTTCCTGCATTCAGTTCTGTTATGAAAAAACTTGCAGGGTACCTCCCAGAGGCCTATGAGCACATTCTGCAAGGGGTCCTTATGCCTCTGTGGCAGCAACAAAGGACATTCCACTTCAGAAAATTTGTAAAGCAGCAGCTACCTGAAAAACAGTGCACACCTTCAAAAAGCTCTACTGTCTGGCTATATAGTCCAGGAGGGATGCCAGTTTTTGAACTGCTGTCTTGCAGAACCATTTGCCTAATTAGGTTCTAGACCCATCCTGCCAAAGTACTGATTGTGGGTCTGCCATTTGTAAGACATCTCATTGGTGGATTACTGTTTTTTTAAGAAATAGTTACTCATTATAGTAATGTTGTTTCTTCTCGGGGATCCGTCTTTGAGCATTAGAAACTCTGACCCTGTTTCCCGTTCCAGAGCCTGAAGACAGATTTATATAAGATGTTTTTATCTTATGGTTGCTTGTACATTACGTATTGCAATTTTTTTTTGTATTTAGGTTTTTATCTTCTATGGCAGGTACAGGCTGCTGTTCAGCCCTGTCCTTGTTAGCTGTGGCCGTCCTGAGCCTCGGCCAGTATAAGGGGACCCTATCCTCCCTGGATTGCCCACTTTGGAAGGGCAAGGAAGGAAGGGCCATCCTCCCTCATTCAGAGTATCCAATATGGTGTTGACCCATGACCGGAGAGACTGAGCGGGCCATTGGCGTGAGGGGCACGGGTTCATGAAGCCCATTGTCCTGTTTTTTTTCCCCTCCTAGTTTTCTCCCTTTGGATGTCACACAGTTGCAATGAGAATGTTGTGCAAGCTCGGCCTCCATGGAGACACCTTCGGTTTTCTGAACGTGCACCCTTCTCCAGTGTGTCTTATCTGCATCACCATCTGGATTCCTCCAGATGGCAGTCAAGTGGCATGGCACAAAATCCCCCTTCTAGGGAGGAGAGCAGTCTCATGGATGCTCGATCCTCCCTTCCCCTACTGACCCCTGAGCGACATGCGTCCATTCCAAAACCTGGGTCACTGTGTGCAACGAGGTGTGGCGCCCATGACGCCTGGGCCCTGTACACCACTGGGTCAGCCCTGTATTGCAATTTAACAGTTTTTATAATTGTGATAATTTCATTTCTACTTGTTTTTGTCTGCTTCAGTTTAGTTGTGTTTTTCAAAATTCTTAAAGAAAATTTAAGAAATATTTTAGAAGCTATTTAGTTTTAATGGTCACTGCTCCCCTGGCTATAGAAACAAAGCTGACATTAGAACAACAGAGGTAGCGTGACCACAGTACAGAGTTTGAACTTGTATTCTAAATTCCATAATAAGCATACAGGTGTGTCTCTGGGGCAGCACACTCTCGCAGACTGATGCCATTTGTAAGGCTCACTGATGGATTCTTGAGAACAAAAAACAACAGTATTAGGGTGAGTAATTCTTTTCTTCAATTTCAGTACCCATGAAGCAAAACTTGCTAGCCTTTATTACAGGGACCCTACTCTGTGAGCTCCTTCACCACCCCCAACAAAGAATAATTTGATAGGAATTTTACATTAATTTTCTCCTTGTGTTATGTTTTAGATGCAAGTGTGAAACAAGAACTTTCTGACCAGTTTAAGACATATGGGAAAGTAACTGTGGTGCTGAGCAGTGGTGGCACTTTCAAGCAGCGATATGCACTGGCATTCTTTTACAATCAAGAGCATCAGGAAAAAGCTTTGGAGGCCTTACAAGGAAAGGAAATCCTTGGATCACAGATTAAACTTTCGATATGGACACCAGGATCAGGTAGGAATACAATAGTACTATAGCTGAATACAATATAATTTCACTCTTTTCTTGCAGTTTATGCCCCTTCAGTCACTTGCTCCTACTCTCACTGGAAGTTCATGGCACATGCTGGCTATGCCGCATGTCTCAATGCCGTTTAGTGCTCCCTCCATGCTTCCCTCACTGGCAGTGGATATACATTCAAGTTCTCACAGGTTTTGTCAGGGACAGCTCTGATGGACACGAGGGTCCAAATGTACCAGCGGGTCCTGTCACTTCTGGAGTCATCCTGGAGTTCATACTGGAAAGTAGGACAGTCAAGAAGGCAAAAGCCCATATAAACTTTCCCACTATTCAGTGGCAGTAACACGAGTCACCAATTCAATAAAATCCTTATCCAATCTATCTTTAAAAATACTCAAATTCTCAGTTTCCACCACTTCCTGAGGTCGTCTATTCCACATTCTGATTAACCTACACTTAAATCCGTTCCTTCTTAATTCCGTCCTACACATTGTTTCCCTCAACTGCCTATCATTTCCTCTCAACTGATGAGGTTTTTCTTTCATCTCCAACCCCAACTCTGTCTTCACATCCTTGTCTCTTAGTCCTTTGTATAAAAACAATAAATCCCCCCTAGCCCTCCTATTTCTCAAGGACCACAAGCCCAGTTTCTCCAGTCTATCCTCATAATTCAACCCCTGATATCCCGATATCAGTCTGGGGTAGGACCGCTGTGTCCTTTCCACCAGTGTATCATCTTTCATTAGGAAGGGATTCCATATAGTGGATCAGTAATCCAGAATGGGCCTAACCAGAGTCTTATACAATGGCATCAACACCTCCTCACCTGTAGAATGGAACCCCCTTTTTATGCTATTTACCAAATACATGGCTTTATTTGAGGTATTCCTACTATGAACACCACTTTTTAAGTCATTTTGAATATACACCCCAGATCCCTCTCACATGTTGATACCTTAAGCTTGAGACCCTGCATATAATAATGTTGTATATTTTGCCTCCCCAAAGGCATTATAATGCACTTGTCTTTATTAAAATTGATTCCATTTACTTCTGCCCATTCTGAAATCTGTATTAAGTCCCTTCCGAAAGATAATCTATCTTCAGATGTATCCACTAACCCCCCCCCCATTTTAACATAATCAGCAAATTTCACTATCTTATTCTTGCTGTGTATATCCAAATCACTTATAAAAATGCCAAATAGCAACGGTCCCAGCACCGACCCCGGGGGCACACCACTCCCAACCCTCAGAGGTTCCGACAAGTAACCCTGGATCCTTACTTATTGCTTCCTGTACACGTGGGTTCAAAAAGGAGTCCAGAAAGCAGTCAGGATGTGAAGAAACCAAAATAAATTTATTCCTTTAAGCAGGCAAACATAAACTGACTTGGTACGCAAAATAAATAAAAATACATAAACTATAATATTTCAGCAGTTTTCATCTCCACAGGAACCATACCTAGAAGGCAGCTAGGTATCTGGCAGGAACTCCTTCCAGCCACACTCTGATTGATCTAGTCACTCAAAATCCTCTCTTTTATACAGAAGGAGGGTCACATGACAGGGCTAACTCCTCCCTAACAGAACTTTAACTTGTTTATACAGCTTTAAATACAATTGCAAAACTAAAATAAACATTAAGTAGTTGAATCATAATCAGCTTTAAAGAAAACATAAACAACCTTTGTATCTTTTATTTACAATATTTCTGTGTATCCCAGGCTCCTCCCAACAGCATTCATTATAAAAAGGGGGAAGAAGGGGCCGTCCGGCTCTATAACAGACATGGAATGCCGAGGGAAGGGTCTGGAAGTCTCCTACACACATACGCACTGAAAGTAAGTTTTATCCTTTACTTTTAATCCCAATAGAGACATTATATGCACGAAAACAACTCAGCAGTACAAGACTGTATTTCAGTGCTGCAGCAACTAAGCTGAAATAAGGAGGTTTTTTAAGCTATACTGGCTTAATTCTCTACTTACAGGCTTGTGTAAGCAGCTGGGCATAATGGCTACTTTTTGAAAACAACAGAACACTGCTTTAAATTGAATTGTAGAAATAGGGCTTACAGCAGTAGTAATTTTACTTGTAGCCCTCAAAGAAAGGCACCGGGGTGTTCTCTTTTCTAAAACTGCTAGCGCTAGCCAGGGAAAGCAAGAACTACTTGTTTTTCATTATTTTGACAAAAGTGGTGTTTTTGATGCGATTTCGGCGTCTGCGCACGATTGCACAGTCGCACATTCGCACAGTCGTGCTGCACAAATGTGCGCACGATCGTGCAGCTTTACAGAAAAATGGCTTTTCTGAGAACCAAACCGAGTTTCTGAGTGGCATGGGACTTAAAATATCGAAGGAAAGGAAAGGAAAGAAAAACCTAGTGATAGTAAGACTACACATAGGAGGCCACCCTATGGTAGGGGAAACAAAGAATAAAGGAGGTAACAGGGAAAGTAAAGACAGAGAGAAAAGGAGATACTGTTGCAACAGATTTCTAAGGATATTTATAGTCCCAGTAACCAAACGAAATCTCAGCCTATAAATCCAATACTATTCCAGGATTCTGAACGCTATCCAGGAGTATAGAAACATTAAAAGGGGGGGGGGGGGAGGTGTTACAGACCCTATTACACTTCCTGTTCCTCAACCACTGTTCCACCAGTTTCACAATAGTGTAATCAATTCCCATTCCAATTAATTTTCAAGAATTTTACAATGAGGGACTGTATCAAAAGCCCGACTGAAATCAAGCATTACCATATCCACACTCCTTCCCGCATCCACCCATTTATTAATATATTCATAGAAGATAATCAAATTTGTCTGACATGACCTGCCAGAAACAAATCCATGCTGGTTCTCATCTGTTTGTCCCTTTCTTATCATAATGTGCATTATAGCTTCGCTAAGAATGCCTTTAGTGATCTTCGCTACCACTGAAGTCAGGCTAACTGGTTGACAGTTCACCACCTGATCCTTTCTCCCCTTCTTGTATATAGGCACCACATATACCTACCTCCACTCCTCAGGCATCACACCCTCCACCAGTGACTTTTGCCCCAACAAGGTGATAACTGGTACCAACTCATCCCTTAACTGTTTCAGCAGATATGGATGAATCCCATCCGGTCCCGCCGCCTTATCCACCTTAAGCCTCATGAATCTTTTCAATACCTTCTCTTCTGCTATTATTACCTTTGGATCTAATTGACCCCTTACCAAACTACTAGTCAAGGCTGTCCATTTTCTCCCATTGGCTGTTTGCTTACATTTGAGCTCAAATGTGGTCATGTGAGATGGTGTGCTGCCACGACCTCCAGCTGATGACCAGCTCTAGCCTCTTTACCTCTGCTGTGCTGCCACCCATGATTGCCTAGATGGCAGTATTGCAGTAGAGGTAACGACTCTCCTTCCCTGGAGGAAGAGAGCTTATTCTGGATTTTTTTTTTCTGTATACTGTTTATCCTCCTCGACCTGCGGGCATGTAGCCGCCCTCTTCCAGTCACCCCACCTCTGCTCCTTAGGCACCCCTGAGCCCTTTGTTACCCCACGGATTACCCCTTGTGGCAGGGGGGTCCGTCCTCCCCACTCCCGTACACATATCCGGCACGGGCAATTTTGGATTGTGTCTGAGCGGTGCTGGTGTCCTGGAGGGGCTTCATAGAGCCTGTAGCCATATTTCACATTTTTCTGTCCTTCCCCTCGCGTCCGTGAACTCATGCGCGTCACGAAGCCACGCTTCCATGTCTCCCAGAATCTGGCACTGTCCTCCACCAGGAGGCAGCCAAGGAGCAGGACAACGTCCCCCCCCTCCCCCGGTAGAGGAAAGCTGTCTTTGGACATTGGCGCGAGGTGTGGTGTCCAGCACCTCAACCCTCAGCGCCACTGGGCCGGCTTCATCTGGAATGTTTACTCCTCTGGCCAGCACCCTATGACCCAGATTGTGGGTAATAGTGCTATTGGTACTTTCACATGTTTTTAATATAAAAAGAACCCCAAAGGTATACACTCACAGACTGAAGTCACAATGTGGACAGTACCATGTAGGAATGTAATAGTACCATATCAGAATACAGTATCACTTACGTATTTTATTATAAATTTAACGTGAAAGCAGAGATCCAGATAATTTTTGGGACTGGGAAGTATTTACTGTTAGCTTCATCAGACTGGTAGTATTTCCATCTATATGGAAGTAATGTCATCTGTAGACTGGTCTCGGGCTCCCGCCTCTACACCAAGTCTCAAACACACTGGACACCTTTAGTCACTGGCTTTTTGCTTGGTACTGCTGTGGAGTTCGAAATGCCTTCCTTATTCTACTTTATATAGTACTATGACTTATTACAACAACCTGCATGGCCAGACACTTAGCAACTTCTGACACTGTCTCCTGTAGTGTACACAACTGATGCAGATACTCTTTTCTGTCTCCATCCCTACTGTTTCCACTCTATTAGTGAATAGTGTAATTGCTGCTAACATCGCAAGGTACTGACAATTTTTTGCACATGTAGCAAATATACTTCAGAATTGGAAAGTGGGAGTACATCATGCAAAGATGGTAGTAAACTACTCCTTTACTCCCCTTATGTGTTCCTCTGTATGAAAGGTATACACCCACTGATTGAGGTCACAGCATGTAGCACCAGGTAGGACTGGAATAACGCCGCATCTGAGCACGATATCAATTACATGTTTTAATATAAAACGAACCCGAAAGGTATACCGGCAGAGATTGAGGTCACAAAACGTGGACAGTACCACGTAGGAATGGAGTAACACCATAACCGAGTACAATATCACTTCACATATTTTAATCTGAATAGAAACCCAAAGGTATACAATCACAGACTGAGGTCTCAGTGTGGACAGTACCAGGTAGGATTAGAACAGCACCATATCTGAGTACAGTATCACTTCAGCCAAAGGTATATGTAACAATTTTGGTGTAATTTTTTTCATGTTTCTGTCTTTAATTTTGATTATCAGAATTTAGCAACTGCATGGAAAGCTCAGGATGCTTTTATCAGTGACTCTGCTAAAACAGACCAGCTGTCCCTTCCAGCCCTGGTCCATGCCTTTGTGACTTTGCAGCTGGATTACTGCAACGCAGTTTACCTGGGGCTACCAAGGGTTAATCTTTGCCACCTGTAGCTAGTGCATAATGTGATGGTCAGGTTGTTGACCAGTCTTCCGAGATTGTGTCATATTACACCTGTGCTGCGCTTTCTGTACTGGCTGCCGATTAGGTGACGAATTACCTTCCAGGTCGGTTTGCTGACCTGTAAGGACCTGCGCAGTCAGGGGCCCGTTTACCTGAAAGACCTCCTGTGTCCCCGCCACCTGGTCCTTGTCCTTTGCTCCAGTGATGAGGGTATTCTGGAGGTTCCTGGGGTCTGCCTATAGACATCTGGCATTCGTGCATTTTCTTTTAGTGTACCTACCCTGTGGAACTCTCTCCCTGATCAGGTAAGAGAAAGTAAATCGGTAGAGGTTTTTGAGAGAGAGTTAAAAACTTTCTTGTTTAGTCAGGCCTTTTTATCTAATTAACTAGCCAACCTGTTATTATTTTAATGATGTTTATTATATGTTTTTACTGTTTTATGGATTTTTATGTGAAGCTCCCTGATTCACAGTTAACTATGTGTGCTGTATTAAATAAATTATGACTGATTGATTGAAAGTGGTAGGAATCTCTTTTTCCAGTTTCTTTGGAAGCTTCAGGAGAGAAAGAAGCTCTTACATATTTTTAAACCAGACATCCTGACAGAACTTAAGAAAAAAAAATGTAATTTGTATATACAAATCCAGGGTCTTCAGATTAAGTTTTATGAGGACATGGCTCATATCGGAGTGACATACCGGATGATGTATCATGGTGGTGGGGTGCTGCTGGATGGAGATTTAGGTCTAGCAGGGCCTGAAAGAGTCAGTCAGATTTTGGGACAAGAAACAAATTGCCATCTAAGGATTTAAGTCTGCCCTGATTCATAAAAGTGTCTTGTCTTGGGATACACTATCCTACCTTGAGACAAAGAGGTTTATTCTGTTTGTAACTTATTGTTCAAGGCAATGTTCTTTACATTTATGTAGAATTAATGTTTCCTATAGTCTTGCTGTAATATCCTGTATTATTTGTGTAAATATCTAGAAGGTTACAATATATATTGGCATGCACTTCATGTCCTGTGACTGAATCCTTTGAGGTGCAGCTAACAGATTTATAATTGATAAAACTGTATTACCGCCTGTAAAAAAAAAAAAAAAAGCCTACCATTACTATCATCTCTGTTTCTAAAGTAAGTTGTTCTCAGCTGTAACAGAGAAGAGAGAGTTGTGTGTCCTTGAGCAGGGAGCACTGTACTGTGTATTGTCTCTGGGGGGATGTGCATTGTCATAGAGGCATAAATCAGAAAGCATAGACACACCAGGAGAAGTTATAACATTTCCAAGTAGCACTTTATTATCAATAATAATAAAATAGAAAAAAATAAATTTGTGTAGGTATTCAGAATGGGAGTACAAACAAAAGAAAAACCTCTATCTGAAACTGTCTGAATTTAATATCAGTCTCTCTGTATCTCCCAAATGAAACAGTGCTCTCTTTATATAAGATATTTTTGCGTGGCAATTCAAACTCTGCATCCTGCAATTGTAAGTTACATCTCCTGTGTTTCACAAAATGTATCAAACTTTGTAATTTTCCTTCCTGAAACCAGCCTGAAGAGCACATCTAGTCCTAACAGGTGCAACACAGTAATACAGTCTGGAAGGGAGTGAGAGACTGTGACTGTCAGTCGCATTTGCCAGCAGTGATGTGGCCCTAGTCCATCCCTTTGAAGATAAAGCTGATAAAGGGAAGAAGAGAGGTGGGGGTAGAGTGGGTTTTACAGAAGCCAGACTGGTAGGGTCTGAGTTAGGTAGAGGAGTCAAGGTAAGGAGAGAGCTGAGAGAAAACGCGGAGATAGGGTGGTGGTTCTCTGGAAGAGCCAGATCACCACCCTTGTGGAGGGGATGATATTAGAAGTCTTCATGCTGCAAGAACTGTGCCTAAGCAGAAAGCAAGGTTGAAGAGGTCAGTTAGGAAGGAGGTAGTAGCAGTAGCTGAGACTTAGAGGAGTTTCAGATCGAGCACATCTTGGCTGCAGACATTAAGAGGGTTTAAGGAGGAGAGGGTAGCAGGGATAGTGCTGGGATGGAACAGAAAGACAGCACCAGAGGATGGAGGAGTGGAGGGAGGAGAAGTTGGCACTACTAGCATAAAGGCAGTTTGTGGTGGAAGCTCTTTTCAGGAGAGAGGAGACTACAGCGCCAGCAAGAGAAAGCTCTGGTGCCCCCCCGCCCGAAAACCATATATTCACCCTTACCTGGCTCCATGTCCACTGCTGCCTAATTCTTAATTGTCTGATGCATCTGTTTTGGGAAGGAAAGGATTGGATTTTGGCTTTGTGTAGCCGACAGCTTTATTTCTTCCACTTCCTGATTCTGAGTGCCACCCCTGTGTTATTGGATTCTGCTTTAGCAGACAGGGCTGTGGTATCCTTGTCAGACTGCGCTGATACTTGCAGTGATGTCAGATGTCTGTGATGTTATCTCTGGCCCCACTCCACTGACTCTGGCAGAAGGAATGTGAAAACATTGAATCCTGGCATGGTTGCTAATGGCAGTAAAAAAGGGCATTTTGAATCTCTCACACAAAGTAATGTAGGCTCCAGCATGTCTAGTAAAAGCCTTCTGAAAACGTGCTAGTTACCTTTAGGAAAACAAAGTGGGCTTTGAACTCAGGACAAATAAGGAGACAGGAGAAACTAAAAGTAACACTAACTGATCTAGGGTGCTGAGTGATGGGGACTCGCTCTGATACCCTGGCGACTGCGGTTTGCACTCAAAGCCTGACTGTCAGCAGCAGAGGCTGACACAGATTGCAGAGAGGGTCCTTTGGGCGCTTTCATCTTGGGGGACGATGAAGCGCCTTTTGGTGGCGTGATGGAGGTGGCGCAGATGTCATGGGTGACCTTGCACAGTCTGGCACCCTCAGCCTGGCCACAGGGTGTGCAAGACAGTGGGTCAGTTGTAAGACAGGGTCGAGTAATACTCTGTTCCATTTGTTCTGTGTTATGCAGAGAGAGTTAAAAGCAAGGATCTGTTTTGTCTTTTCCTATTCTGCCCATCAGCACAATCAGATTTTTCTTTTTAACTCTGTCATCTCCTGGTATGGGTGGGGGATTTACCCTCTCTAAGCGCCCGAACCTTGTACCTGGCATCCCCCCAAGCCTGCCTGGACTGAGGAGGCCTGCAGCTTGCCCGTGCAGTGGGGTTCCCGAAGGGAGAGATTGAGATTAACCAGAGGCCTCAGCTGTGGCTTGCACCTGGGACATCATTCTGGTGGAGGTCTGGGGGCATTACGGTGTTGCTGGCCTAGGGGTTTTTACATAAGATTCCTGGAGGTGTGGACTTGCAGTGATGTCAGCATGGGTCGGGCGTGTTCCTGCACCCGACCTATAGATGTCCACCGTCACCTTCCCCACTGTAGAGTGGCTTCTGGATGTTGCTGGCATTCCGGGAAGCCACAGTCCCCCCCCCCCCCAGAAGGAGAGGTGTTTGTTGGACACTCATCTTAGGGAAAGGGGAAATTGTTTAACCAGGAAAAACACACTGAGCCAAAGCTGGTTTCCAAGTACAGCCTGGGAGCACAAGACTTGCACAGGGTCACACAGTATGCAAGTGGAGGCTGTGGGATTCAAGCCCAGGTTTGCAGCTCAGAGCCCTAAACTGCTACACTGTACTGCCATTCTACCTCCCCGGGCAACCTTCGAGCGCACTGCGCTCATTCCCAAACACGGGTCATGAGTATTGCAAGCAGTAGCGCTACCACTGCTCTGGCAGGTGGGCTGTATCAAATTCTTCTTGTGGCACCTAGTAATTGGCCACTGTGATGGTCCCACAGTTTGCCCCCATTGTCTCCTTTCCTTTACTTGCTGTTTCTATTCTTTCTCCCCCTTGCTTTTCTGTGGTTAGAAAAATATATGTGAATCTGTTTGTGAAACTGGGATCCCCTAGTTTGCAAATGTATATAATTATATTGTTGAAATGAATGTAGACCGCTACTTGGGGTTGTTAGAAAAGTTAGCAATTTGGAACACAGTGAGCAGACCTTGAGAAACCTTTTGACCTTTATAAGCTTGTTGACAGAATTGTCAGCAGGAAGCCAGCTCTGGACAGAATGTATTAATTGGCACCTGCTAAGAAGTCTAGATGTACTTGTTCCTTACAGAAATCTGAGCTTATCCTCCTGGATGTGCCCAGAGTCCGTACAACCCACGACAGCGGTGCGATTAGCTTCTAATTCCGTCAGTCTGGAATAATATCCAGTCTGTACTTAGGCTTACCGAGCTTGTCTTTGTGAATCGTTTCAAGGTCCTAGCTAGGAAAACCTGTAATGGGACGTGCCACTGTCCCAATGGCTAATCACATCCTCTGTCCACCAGACATGCAGCTGTACACTGCTTTTGCCTCTAGCATCCTCAGCCCACTTCCCTTCCTCTTACCTTACCCCACTCTGTGGATTCCCAGTACTCCTCCACACTGTCTGAACCCTATCCTTCTTCATGCTCTGTACACTTTCTTCCCCGTCGCTATTTACTGTTCAGGGATTCCACTTATCTATTATATGTTTCTGCCTGTATCCACCACTGCTGCATTGTATGTCCTGCCATGTACCTCTGATTTATATGATGTCACACTTGGTTCTCTGTCATAATTGTATGCTACTGATCCTGCACTGCATAATGGTTGTTAACACATGCCTATAACACTGTCAGCATATTTCTGTTAAGACCTCCCTGTGTATAATAGCACTTAATCTGCCTGGATATAGGCATTTCCTTGATTGTACTGTGTTACCTTTCAATGTGATGTATGTTACCTTGTATATCCTGCTTGTATTTGTTACCGTGTGGTGTATTACAGCTTGTGTCCTCAGGACCGACTTGTGAATGAGCTCGCTCGATGGAGTTTTCCTGCAGTAAACTTGAAGCTCTTTAGGCTTTTATAGTAAAGGCAGTGACAAAGTTGTGTTACTTTTTTCGAAAACAGGAGATAGAGCTTAACCAGAAGAGTATGCAGAATTTAATTGCCAGGGAGAAACATATTATAAAAGCAGAGCAAGGTTTTGTTTGGTTAGTTAGAAAGAAAGAGACTGAGACTTAAATTGAAAAGAGAGTCTCAGATGAAGGACTTTTTTTGTCTGTACTTCCTTTGTTAAGTGCTATTTTGTGCAACTATATTTTTATTTTATTGTTATTAAGAATAAAATAGTACTTGTGAATTTTACAACTTCTTCTGTTTTGCCTTTGCTTTCTAACCTATGTCTCAACTACAGGTGGGTGGGGAGAAAAAGCTCCTGAAATGCTGCACTGGCACGATGGATGCCAGCTGACACCCCCCCGCACTATTTGAAAAGCTCCTCCTGTTTGTTACCCCTTCAATGTGTTCCTTTTCTGTCTGGAAAGGAGCCTGCAGCCAGGTACAAACTAGCAGCAGCGGTGCCAATCTGAAGTAAAAATCAAATTTGAATTAAATAGCTTCCTATTGCAGGCCGGGTGGTGCTGAGGGTTGAGGTGCTGGACACCACACCATGTGTCACGCCGGTGACCCGGATTTGCTTACGAGCCTGGGTCGTCGGAGGTCATGGGGGGGGAGAATGTGAGTGGCCTCGGGAGGGAGAACTTGGTCTCGCCGGTGCCTGACTGCCCCTGGTGGAGGCTGGAGTGGCTGCGTTAGGCCGACGGAGGGTGGAAGAGACTGATACCGGAACTGTGGTGTGCATGTGTACCTCCATGCGTCACCGCTCCCGGGGTCTTGGGTGTGGGATCGAACAAGGGGAGAAACAGAGGAAATGTCGGGGGCTGCCTAAGGATGAAGCCTCTGGGCCGGTTCTGGGGTTCTGCCGTGGCGTGCATGGTGCTACAAGTCCGCGAACTACCCCGAGTCCAGTAGGTTGGCAGATGAGTAAGGCATCCTGCCGAGGACAATAAATAGAGTTGAAAAAAAAAATAGCTTTCTGTTTATATAACAGTTTTTATAATCCTTTTCAGAGCCATCAACAGCCAAAAAAAGAAAACGAAAACCCCAGCCCAACCCAATACCCGAGATGTGTGGAGGTGGTGGTAAGAAATTCATGTGATGTGATAAAATATAAAGCACTTATGTTTTTGTGAATTTATATTTAAGTTTAAAGGGACACTGTCAACCTCCTTAGGGCTCAAAGATTTAAAAACACCTTTAACGATTGGTTATGTTCTGTAGAAGTTGCTGATGTAGCTGGTAGTTTGAGTTTGATGTTTTCCTTTTTTCAAGTGAAAAGCAGCCTGCCCACCACACTGGGATGCTACACAAAACGTTTGTTAGAGCTGTACGGGATGAGAAAATTCAAAATTCTCAGAATTTCAGCAACATTTCATGAAATTCCCTGAAATTTCACAGAATTTCCTCAGAATTTAACTGAATTTTTAAAATGTATTTATTTGGTCATAATTCTGTTGTCTGTTAAGGTAGAGCTCGAAAAAGTGGCATGCTTACTTTTTGGGAAGGGCTCTAATGACATGCCAACTATCATGGTACTATGATTCTTGGGTCTCAAAATTATAGGTGCTCAAAGTCTGGCATTTCATTTTTTGTGGGAAATGTCATGAACATTTTTATCTGCATATACCTCGGCCATCTCTTGGGCCGGAGATCATAAATTTGGCATGATTACTTGATATGATAGGTGTTCTAACAATGTGCCAGATTTCATAACATTAGGATGGATCGTGTCAAAGTTCTAGGTGCTCACAATCTGTTATGGTATTTTTTGTGGGGAATTTCATGAAAATGTTTATCTGTATATACCCCAGTCGTCTGTTGGGCCAGAGATCTTAAATTGGCATGATTACTTGGTGATAGGTGTTCTAAAACTACAAGGGATAAATTATGCTGGTTCGCATCGCAATTTGTGAACCAAGAATCGGGAAACGTGACTCAGTTGTGAACATGATTAGCAGTCATTGCTAATCATTCAAAACTGCCAGTAGGTCCTGCAAAAAAAGCCTGTGTTTTGACATTTTTTTTCCCCAAAGTACCTTTTTCCTTTCCTCCTCCCCCTGTGCCCTGACCTGTCTGTTAGTGACTAGAAGGATGTCCCAGCTTCTCCCCAACACCCACTCTCAGTGCGGTAGAAACTTGATTCTGTCCTTTACTGTGTCAGCATTGTCGGTGGAAGAAGCTGGTCGAGGAGCAGGTTGGAGTTTCAGCTGTGGTGAGTGAAGGTTTTTTTTTGGGGCAGAGCTTTATTTATTTCCTTGTTGTGTTTTGTGTCCAGTAGTAGTAATGTGGTGTTATTTTGTTTGTCTCTGCAGGTCAGAGGGAGCCAGGAGGAATGACCAACCGGAGGAGGCCAAGACCGCGGACAGCCCAGTAGCCGGAAACTGAGAGTAGCCAAGGCGGCTAAGAGCCCTGGAGGGAGGGGAGCGCAGATGAGAGTGACTGAGACGCGGTGGCAAGCAGATGCTGAGATGCAGTGTTGGAGAATCGGGGGCTATACAGAAAAAACAAGTAGAAACTTTTCATTCTTTATGTGCGGTGAGCCTTTTTTTTCTCCCAATTCTTTTTTGCTCCCTGGCCCCAGACTGTCTCCAGTGTAGGCACTCGACTGCAACTCCATTCCACCCTGCCGTAGAATCAGTTCTGCCATCTGGCTTCCCCAGCTGCTCTACCACTCGCCTGGTACCTGGTCCCCGAGATTTAAGCCCTTGGAGCGGGATCGTCCTTCTCCCTGGGTGACCTTTCTGCAAATCTGGTCAGGCAATCCGGGGATGGAGGGAGCACCGGAGGCAGCCGCCACACTCAGCGTTGGGCGTAGGGGGTGGTCCCTGGTCCCACCTTCGCCTACCAGAACCAAGGTTTTTTTTCCAGTAGTAGTTTTCCCCCAGAGCTCGGATGTGCAGTGATGTTCTGCACGGCATGACATGTGCACGAATCCGCGCACACTCATTGGTCGTCTGCCGCAGCTCTTCCCTCTATACTGTAGCCACCTGCTGCAAAACCCCCAGCTGCCACTAGAGCAGCGGCTTGTGCGAACCCCTTCCTCAGGAAAGGAGAGCTGTTCCTGGGATGCTCAATCCTTTCCAGTCCCTGCTGACCCTTGACGACTCGTGCTCATTCCCGAACACGGGTTGCTGCTGTGGCGCGAGGTGTGGCACTCAGCGTCTCATCCCTCAGCGCCACTGGGCCAGCCAGGTGGTGAACCTTAACCGAGGGAAGAAAGAAACACATGAAGTCACTGACTTGGCATGCAGAACTGGTGGGTGGATTGCTGTGTAGATGGGAAGGCACTTGATTGGCAAGGCCGAAGGCCTGGAACACTTAAGCAAGGACAAGGGGGTGGGCAGCTGAATCGAAGGGCCGATCGGTGCCCCAAGGTAATGGCCAACAGCTTGCATACTTTTCAAGAATCAGGACAGATCTTCTTCGGGGGTATCTCAGTCATCAGGTAGCACCGTAGGAACCTTCACCATCGGAGAAGGGGAATCCACATGGAAGATTTTCATCAGTACAACTGGGGCCGCCCATGCCGTCAACGTCACCAACCCTATAAAGGTGTGAGCTGCTCTGCTCCCTCCTCAGTTCTTTCCCGCTGTCAACTCACTCGCATGGGTCTCCGTGGAAGCTTTGTTGCTGTATTCACACCTTTTTTCGTGTACGGCTTTCTAACACTCACTTTGTAAAAAAATCTCTTTTTTAAGAGATTCTTTATTTTTGTTTATGTCGAGAGTTAATCCTTCTACTTCTCTGTTCTGTCACTGCCGCAGCGGAAAGATGATTGCCTCTAGAGACGAACACTCCATCAGTGTCTGCTGTCTTGGGCCTGACCGTGATATTTCTGACTGTGAGCTCTGCCAGTAGTTTAACCAGACAACCCTCAGGTGATGCAAAAAGGCTCTTAATAAATTACTAATGGATCAACAGGTAACCAGTTCTGGGCAGGGGTCCTCCAGGGTTCCAGCCTGTCAGTCACCTACCAGTTCTTGAGCTCCAAGGCCCAAGAGAAATCCTGGGTGGGGGAGGAGTCACAAGAAAGACTGAGATCGCGACTGCTCCTCCTCCGGCGATCTCGCTCTCCGTCAGCCTCTCATTCTTCTGGGGGATCTTCGTTTGCTAGGATTGCACTGATGAAGGGAACTGCCGTCCAGGTCTCTGTACCCACGAGACCCATACCGACAGCACCTCTGCTTGATTCACGAGGCAGCCGGCTGTCGACCTCCAGGTCATCGGCCCCTCCATAGTCGACAACAAGCTCATCATTGATGACTCTCCCTTTGAGACCTGCCCCCTCTCCCTCCAGGGCTATAGGCTTGTCGGACTCCCAGGATACAGCAGGTGGGTTGTCGACACCTGTGCCTTCGAACCCCACTCTGTTGACGGCTTCTGTCAACCTCAATGAAGACCTGATTAAGTTCACTAAAGTGCTTGTGCAACAGTTGGTTGCTCTGAATAGGCCCCCCTCGCCGACACTGTTGACGGCAGGCTTGTCGACGCCTACTCGTCGGCCCAGGGAAGCTCCCCATGGGCTGTCGACGGTGCACCTGACGCCAGACCCAGATATTGAGGAGGTCGGAGTTGAGCAGGAGTAACAACCAGACCTCATTCTTCCTGATGAGTTAGAGGAGGAGGACGAAGAGGAAGAGATCTTGCTGTCTAACAAATCCACAGCCTCTTCTGTCAGTGAGGACTCTGTGAAGCATACTTCCCGGTCTCCTCCTGAGGAGCCCACATTTTTCAGTGTGATGAAGCAACTGTCCTCAGCCATGGGCTTCCACACTGAGGAAGAGGATGCCAACAGAAACAGTCTGGTGAACTTCCTGAAGATCCCTGAGTCTCCCCCGAAGATTATTCCTCCAGTGCTACCAGCCTTAAAGAATGCAGCCACGGCAGCCTGGCACAGACCAGACATGTTGCCAGCTATGCCCCACAGGGTGGACAAACTTTATCACGCCCCCCAGGGTCTTTCCTGTTATGCTGCCCAGCCCAAGATTGAATCAGTAGTCATTAAGGCAGCTCAGGACAGATTTAAGGCACCTGTGCACCTTAGTTCCCTTTCCCCAGACAAAGAGTCTCGTAGGATTGACCTCTGAGGTGAGCGAGTTTATGCTTCCTCTACCCTCGATCTGAAGATTGCAAACTGTCTGTCACACATGGTCGTATTCCAGAATGCCAATTGGAAAAAGGGCAAGGCTGCTACCCAAGCCCTGTTGGAGGGCACACAAAAGCAGGAGCTGCTGCAGTTCCTACAAGCAGCTGAGGAAGTTAGTAAACACCACCTTAGAGCCATGTACGACATGGCTTACACGGTTGCCAGGGCAGCTGCTATGTGCATATGCCTCCGCAGACACTCCTGGCTCAGAGTATCTGGATTTGTAGCTGATATACTACAGAAAGTACCTAATACTCCCTTCAGTGGTACCAAGCTGTTTGGCCTTGATGTCCAGGACATCATAAATTATCTATAAGTCTCGGGCAGGGTCCTCAAGTCTGTCCATTCCCTTTACCATACCCAACCAAAGGGCAGAGGATGGCCTCCTTTTCGTAAACAGGACAACAGACCTGGGATGGCTCCCCATCCCCAGGGAACGTGCAGAGCCCAGGCTCCCTTGCCCGCCCCCTCCAGTGCTGGAGTGGCGGCCAAGCACCCCTGAAGTGAGGGATCAACCCCTGTGGCTGGCTCCACCTCTGCTTGACTCCGTGCTGGACTCTCCGCTCCACTGGTCCTAGACTAGGAGGCAGTGGTTGGTTCTCCCTCCATCTGAATCAGTGGAGAACCATAACTTCGGATGCATGGATTCTGCAGATCATAGAAAAGGGTCACACTTTGGAGCTCATCGAGCAGCCTCCAGAAACCCCCTCATCCGCTCTCCTGTTACCCCCCAGCTCACTTGTCTGTTCTCCGGAAGGAGGTGCAGTCCCTTCTGCTCAAGCAGGCCATCGAGCCAGTGCCTAGCTAACAGAGAAACAAGGGATTTTTTTCCAAGATTTTTCCTGGCCCCAAAAAGACTGGAGATCTGAGGCCTATTCTAGATCTAAAAGACCTCAGTCTGTATGTCCAGTACAAGAAGTTCCAGATGGTAACTTTGCCAGGTCTGATCCCCCTCCTCAAGACAGGGGACTGGCTCTGTTCTCTGGACATGCAGGATGCTTGCCTGCACATTTTGGTCTTTCCTCTGCACAGGAAGTTTCTCTGTTTCGCCTTTCAGGGCGAGCACTATCAATTCAAAGTGCTGCCCTTTGGCTTGTCCTTTGTACTGTGAGTTTTTACCATGTTCTTGGCAGCGGTCGCAGCAGCCCTCAAAACGGAGGGACTGTATATCTTCCCTTATCAGGATGGTTGTCTCCTGAAGACACCATCCATGGAACTGCTTTTGTTGACTGTGGAGTGAACACTCCAGCTTCTCCACTCCCTAGGCATCACCATCAACCTGCCCAAGTCGGTGCTGGTACCATCTCAAAGGTTGCAGTATATAGGGGCGGTTCTGGACTTGGCACAAGGGAAGGCCATCCTGCCTCAGAACAAAGCAGAGTGCTTCATAGCCCAGGCTCAGGAAATTGTCCAGAGTCAGTACATTCCTGCCAGAGTATACCTCAGTTTACTAGGCCTGATGGCAGCTGCCATACCCACCGTTCCACTGGCAAGACTCCATATGCATATCCTCCAGTGGACCCTTCGGGTACTGTGGAACCAGCTCATAGACAAGTTAGACCAGTCAGTCCTGGTCTCTTCCACAGTATGCAAGGTACTGCAGTGGTGGATGGAACCCTTGAATCTGCTTCATGGAGTCCCTTTCCAGATCTCCTCCCTGCATCAGATCCTAACCACAGATGCCTCAGGTCTGGGCTGGGGAGCGCACCTGGGTCCCTTTCAAACCCAGGGATCTTGGTCCCAGTGGGAAGCGTCCCTGCATATAAGTGTCCTGGAGATGAGAGCGGTACTTTACATCATGCAGGCCTCTCAGGAACACATCGCTCCAGGCCAACTGCTGGTACACTCGGACAATCTAAGCATAGTATACTACATCAACAAGTGGAGGGGGCCTCATTCGTTCCCCCCTTGCAGGGAGATCATAAGAGTGTCGTACTGGACGCTGGATCCCAGTCTGACACACTCTGCCGTCCACGTACCATGCATACTAAGCACCCTGTTGGACAGTCTCAATGGGACTCTATCCAGCATGCACAAATGGGAGCTTTTCTCATCCATCCCAGAAGAGTTGTTCAATAGATGAGGTGGTCCAGAGTTGGACTTTTTGCATTCCCACTCAACGCAAAACTGCCCAATTTCTGCTGGCTAAATCCAGGGCCTGGGGTTTTCTCATGAGACGTGTTGTCTCTCTCTTGGAGTGGGAGGTTTCTTTATGCATTCCCTCCGTTTCCTCTGATTCAGAGGGTGCTCATCAAGCTGCAGATGGAGGGGGCCAACATAATTCTAGTAACTCCATTCTGGCCTTGCCAGGTATGGTTCCCTCTGCTTCAGCAGATGGAGGAGGAACCTCCGGTGGTACTTCCTCTTTGCGGGAATCTGCTGACCCAGGATCAGGGGATCCTGGTCCATCCCAAACTCAGATCCCTCCATCTGCATGCCTGGCTCCTGAGGACATAGCCATCGGCCTATACCGGTCTCTCCACCGATAGTGGTGGAGCCGCTGCCTAAGCAGCCTGTGGGAGGGGCTCCTCCTAAAGAGGACCGACCAGACACTGGACTACCCCGACATCTGTCGGTCACGGTCACCCTGGACCGCTCTCGGCGGATCAAGGGTGATTTGGGCGGCTGGCATTGTACCTTTACTCTATCTGGACTCTGATGTCACTGGCTTCACCTCATCCCGGGATGATGAGTCTGTCAAGCACAGGGATGGAGGAAGGTCCTTCCTCCTTCCATGGGATCCTTCGCCTCATCTCTGATTCCACAGGGATACCCTTGGAACCCATCCAAAGAAAGGCGGAGTACCCCCTCACGGACATCCTCAAGAGGGAGGATACCCCGATGGAGGCCTTTCCTGTGGCCGAGGCCATTGTTGGTCCAGCTCTTGAGCTATGGCAGCATCCTACCTCTCACCCAGCACTATCTGCCCGCATGGCCCGCAAGTATGCGGTGACCATGGGGTGCCTAGCGGGGTTCACAGAGCACCCTTTGGCCGAGAGCCTGGTGACCGCCTCTGTGTTCAGGCGTACTGGCAGTTCTGCTGACACTGACCGACCACCCGATAAAGAGTCCAAGCTTTTGGACCATTCGGCGCGGAAAGTCTATATGGCTTCCTCCTTGGGTCTTCATCAGGCAAGTTCGTCCGTCATCATGGCACACTTCTCTCATGCCTTTCTTGGGTCATTAGATGAAGTCCTCCCACATCTCCCCGCAGACATGCAGACTACAGTTAAGCAGGTCTGGGATCAGGGCCGTGCTGTTGCCAAACAGCTGCTCCAGACGGCCCTGGACATTGGGGATTCTTGTGCCTGCTCGATGGCCACCGCAGTTGCCTCTTGCCACAGGGCTTGGCTGAGGCTCTCCTCCTTCCCGGCGGATACTCAGCACAAGTTAGCTGATGTGCCCTTCCTTGGGGCCAACTTGTTCAGCCCAGGAGTGGACAGTCACCTACAGCGCATAGAACAGTCCAATGCCACCTTGGAAGCCACTTCTGCTAAAAGTTCTTTGGGCAGAAACCAGCAGAAGAAAAAGAAGAAGCCTTTTCCGCACTCTTCCCCTGTAGTTCAGCAGTCCTCCTTCCAGGGAGGACAGCAACATCAGCATCAGCAGCAGGCTCAAGCTTGGCGCCCTCGGCCCAAGCCTGGACCCCATCAGAGCTGTAAAGGAGGCTGATGCTCAGGTCCTGGAGCCTCCCCCTCCTCCAAGCCTGCTCAGTGACGGGGTGGGGGTTGCCACCCTATTCCCATCACGCCAGCTCTGGGTCTTCCCGTGGAGGGCCAGCTCTGCCACTTTCTTTCTGCCTGGTCTGTTATCACCATGGACAGGTGGGTTCTCGAAGTGGTTGGTCAGGGACTGCCTCTGGAATTCGAGCAGTATCCTCCCAGCCGAGCCCACGCCTCTCGGGAAGAATGGATTTCGGCACACACCCAGTTGGCTGTTTGAGCCGACATCGCTCAGCTCCTCCTCAAGGAGGCAGTAGCCCTCATGGCGGATCCTTCAGCAGACCCAGGCTTTGTCTCCAGGTACTTTCTGGTGCCCAAGAGGACGGGGGGGGGGGGCTGTTGCCCCATTCTAGATCTCCACGACCTGAATCAATATCTCAGGTCATGTACCTTCGGATGGTCACTCTGTCCCAGATCATACCATCCTTGGAGCGAAACGTGTTCTGTTCACTGGATCTGCAGGACGGCTCTTTCATGTCCCAACTGTCAGTCCCATCAGCTCCCTCCGATTCAGGCTGAGGGACCCTGCACGAGTTCTGAGCCATGCCGTTCAGCCAGTCATCGGCCCCACGGGTCTTCACCAAATGCATTGCAGTGGTGACGGCCCATCTCTGGCATCGGGGGGGTCAGAATTTACCCCATCTCGATGATTGGCTCCTTGCAGGTTCCACCTAGCAGGAGGTGGAGAGGTCCAGGGATCCGACCCTCCAAATCTGCTCCCAACTCGGCCTCCTGATCAACGAGGCCAAGTCGGAACTCATGCCTTCTCAGGTGATGGGCTTCATCGGGGCAGAGCTCGACTCTTGTCAAACCAGACCTTGGCTCCTGGTGGACAGGGCGGAGGTTCTCTCCTCCTTTGCCCAATCATTTCTGGTTGGGCACTTGCACCCTGCCCTGGACTTTCTGCGCCTTCTGGGTTACATGAAGGCGTGCACCTTGGTGGTCCGTTGGGCCTGGTTGCACATACGCCCCCTCCAATGGGAGATGGCCGCCCAGTGGACTCAGCACCACGGTCACTTCAACCAGCTGATTACTGTAACCCAGAAGATGTGGGACGCTTTCAAGTGGTGGACATCCCCAGACCGTTTTTTTTTTTTTTTTTTTGTTTAAAATTTTTTTTTTATTGAAATCTAGGATTACAAATACCTTTGAGCAGGAACTGCTCATTTACAAAGGTTCCACGTCGAAGGAATGGGCGGTATACATACATACAAAGGTCAACATAATAATACATAGTTGCACAATAAAAGAAGTAAGAGACTGAGGCTTAGGAAATTCCAGTAATTCAAAATGTGCCAAATGTTAGGTAGCATGACATACCAGCCAAGGCAATTTAGAAATAAGCACTACAGGTGAGAGGGAAGGGTTATGCAGGCAGGAAGGCCATTGTCGGAGGTAGAGGGTGAGGTGAGAGCTCTAAAGGGGAGGGGGAGGATAAAAGTCAGAAAATGCCCAGGGGGAGGAAAGGGAGGGGGCAAGGCGGTAGGCAGGTAGAAGGGGGCAAGGTGGGGAGAGGTAGCTGTCAAGACTGAAGTGGAGGGCAGTGAGCAGTGGGCCCCTGATTAGGCAAGGCAGTCACAACGACTAGTTGAAATTAGATGAAGTCGGAGTTGTCTCTTAAAAGGGCCAAGAGCAGCAGCAGTAAGAGTTCTTTTGTTGAGGGTATTGTACCACTGTGGTGCTCTGTGGGCAAAGGTCCTCTGGCCCATGGTAGTCTGGCATCTGGGGACAAGGAAGGTTAGTTGTTGTGAACTTCTAGGTTGCTGGGTGCTGTGGTGGTCAATGAGGAGCTTTTCAGTGCCTGGGGGCATGACCCTGAGGAGGACTTTTTTGGCTAAGAGGCAGGTTTGATACTGTATCCGGCTGATGAGAGGAAGCCATCCTGCCTGAGTGTACAGGTCACAAGTGAGTGTAAGTCGGTCAGCCCCAGTTAGCAGCCTGCATGCTTTGTTGAGTGCAACTGTAATTCTTCGGAGGGCAGAGACGGAGGCAGAGCCATAAATTGCTAGCCCATAATCAATGATGGAGGTGACAGAGCTGTTGATAGCCAACCGGAAAGTGTCAGGAGTCATGCAGTGTTTGTGCCTGTAGAGCAGGCCTATACGGATGTTGGTGGCTTTGGCGACAGAATCTATGTGCCGATGGTAGAAGAGTGAGCTGTTCAATGTGACACCTAGGTATTTAAAATCAGGAACGTGTTCAAGTAAGGTCCCTGGTTGGTTTAGGATGGTGAGGTCTGGGATTTGTACTTGCTTCTGGTGTTGTAGAAGGTCATAACCTTTGTTTTGCTGTAGTTCATGACCAGTTTGTGTGACTTGAACCATTCTTCAATGCGCATGAATTCAAGCTGTAATTTTTTTCTCGAGGAGCTCTGCGTTTTGGTGGTTGGTGAACATGGCTGCGTCATCGGCGCAGAGCAGTAATTTCTGGTGGCAGACACTGGGAAGGTCATTGAGGAAGAGGCTGAAGAGTAGTGGCCCCAGGATGGACCCCTGTGGGACCTCTGAAAGGACTGGCTTTTCTTCCGAGGTGACACCGGCAATCCTAACCCGCTGGACCCTCTCCCCAAGGTAGCCTGAAAAACCAGAGCAGCGCTTCATTGGAGAGCCCAATGTTTGATAATTGCTTGAGTAGGAGTGGGTGGTTCACAGTATCAAAGGCTTTTGTAAGGTCAATGAATACTGCACCTACACAGTTTCCTTGATCGAGCGTGGTATGGATGAAGCCAGTGAATTCTAATAGTGCAGTGGTGGTACTGTGCCCTTTTCGGAAACCATGTTGCTCAGGACACTGGATGTCATATTTTTCCAGGTACTTGACTAGTTGGTCTGAGGCGATGTGCTCCAGGGCCTTAGACAATGGAGGGAGGATGGAGATAGGTCTGTAGTTGGAGTGCAGTGATTTGTCTCCACGTTTGTGTACCGGTGTGATGGTCACCTGTTTCCAGCGAGATGGGAACTGGGACATCTTTAGTGATAGGTTGAGGACCTTTGTCAGGGGTTCAAGGACTTCTTCAAGGACAAGTGCTAACAACTTCAGGTCAAGGGAGTCACCGCTGTAGCCTGCGTTGTGAATGGCCTTCCGAATATAGGTTCTGGCTTTATGCACTGGGATCTCCTTGAAGTAGAACTGTGGGGCAGGGTGTAGGAGAGGAGTAGTTGCAGGAGGGTTACCACCAGAGGGGGCATCAAAGAAATTAGAAGGGAGGACACTATCCAAGTTGGAGAACGCATTGTTAAAGGTGTTGGTGATTGTGTACAGGTCAGATGTTGGTGTTCCATTTATGTTGAGCATGGTGGGTGGTGACTTAGGGTCCTTGCCTGTAAGGTCTTTCAGGTTATTCCAAATTTTTTTTCCATCACCCCAAGAGTTGGAGAGAGCTTCCTTGAAGTATTGCATTTGGCACTCCTGACTGCCTGCGTGCACTCATTTCTGGCAGCTTTATATTTATGAATATCCCCAGGTTTGGATGTTGCACGGGCACAGTGCCAGAGATGATCCCTATGTTTGAGTAAAGTGATTAGATCGGGGGTTATCCAAGGGTTAGCTCTGCCCCTGACCTTCAGCTTTTTGAGAGGTGCAAAGATATTGAAGGCCGCAGTGAAGTGGCTGATGAAAAGGTCTAAGGCTTGGTTTACATCAATGGCAGAGTCGATTGGTGTCCAGTCCAGGTGGCTTAGGTGTATCTTTAGTAGCTCAAGGTACCCCTGCTTTAACACTCTGGTGTGGATTATTTTAGGAGGGGGCTTAATGAATTTGTTTGTCCAGGTACATGTGACCGGTGAGTAGTCACTGATCCCATCAGGGGCACTGAGACTTTTGAGATTCGTTCAGGGTGATTAGTAAGGACCCTGTCCTATAGTTGCATCTGGTGGGGGTGGTAACAAGCTGGGTGAGGTTCTGTGACGTGACAGCATCCTTGTAGTTTCTGGCCTCCAGCGATAGCCAATTTGTGTTGAAGTTGCCTAGTACTATGAGTTCAGAGTTACGGTGTAATCCCTGTAGGCTTTCCAATATGCTCATAAATCCATTGGGCTGATCTTTAGGGGGTAGGTACACAGAGGCAATGGTGAGAACCTGCGAGGGTGGTTTAGGGTTTGAGAATGGGAAGACTTGACCCAGATAGGAATTCCTCAGGTAGATGGCACAGCCCCCACCTCGTTTGGAAACCCTGTCCTGCCTGAATATAGAGTATCCAGGGATGGTGACTGCAGCGTCTGGTATCTTGGGGTTAAGCCACGTTTCGACAACAGACAGTACATCAGGGCTATGTTGCTGGACCCAGGTTTGCAGGAAGGGATCCCGTTTGTCCACCCCGAGCCGACGGTTGTCCTCACAACCGATGCCTCTCTCATGGGCTGGGGAGCCCACATAGGGGACGAAAAGGCCCACGGCCTTTGGACCCCCGAGGAGTCCCGATGCCACATCAACCTGTTGGAGCTCAGAGCAGTCAGACTGACGTTGTCAGATTTTGCTTCTCAGCTCCGGGGTCAAGTGGTTCATGTCCAGACAGAGAATACCATGACCATGTACTACCTCAACAAACAGGGTGGCATGCATTCCCATCTGCTGTGCAAGGAGACGCTCCACATCTGGACCCTCGTGAGCCGGTTGGAGGCAGATCTCTTAGCCGTCCATGTGGAAGGAGCCTCGAACCAGCTGGTGGATGCTCTCAGCTGCGTAGGCCAGACATCCCATGAGTCGTCTCTCCATCCAGAGGTAGCTCACAGCCTGTTCTCTCATTGGGGCAGACCGATGGTGGACCTGTTTGCCTCCAGGGAAAACACCAAGCTGAGGCTGTTTCATGCCCGCCCCCTCAGCAGGGCTCGCTGCAGGTGGTGCCTTCTCGAAGCCATGGACCCCAGGTCTCCTCTACACCTTCCCTCCATTTCCCTTGATCCACAAGGTGCTTCTCAGGGTGAGGAGGGACTAGGCGAAGGTGATCCTGGGAGCCCCAGATTGGCCTTGCCAGTTCTGGTATCCAGATCTCCTCAGCCTCAGCTGCAGGCCCCCGGAGCGGCTTTGTACACTCCTGGACCTGATATCTCTGAATCAGGGGAAGGTATTCTATCCGGACCTTTAATCCAGGCTTTGGGTCCCTCCGAAGATGTGTACACTGTGGTGGAGGCATCCAGAAAGGAATCGACCAGGAAATGTTATGCCTTGAAATGGAAAAGATTTTCCGTTTGGTGTCAGGGTAAGGGTCTGGACCCCTTATCCTGTTCTGTGGCTAACATTCTTGACTACCTTTGGTCCCTATCCAAAGGGGGTCTGTGGTCATCAACCCTCAGGGTGCACCTGGCAGCCATTTCTGCTTACCGGGTGTGGGCTGGTCAGCCGACACTGGCGCAGGAGACGGTGGTCGGGTGCTTTTTCAAAGGCCTGGATCACATATCCCCTCTGGTGCGTGAACCTCCACCCCTGTAGGATCTACTGCTGGTACTGGCAAAGCTCATGGGCAAGCCATTTGAACCCATGCACAAGTGTGAGTTGTCACACTTGTTGTGGAAGACGGCCTTCCTGGTAGCTATCACGTCAGCCAGAAGGACAGGGGAGCTCCATGCACTTTCGGTGGACTCCCCTTATCTGGTTTTCCACAGGGACAAAGTTGTCCTGTGCCCCCACCTGAAATTTCTTCTGAAGATGGTGTCAGAGTTTCACCTTAACCAGGTGTTGACTCTGCCGGTATACTACCCCAGTTAAACTTCGGACGCCGAGTACAGGCTCCATACTTTGGACCTGAGACGTACTCTCTCCTATTATAAGGAGAGGATGGCTGAAATTCGTGGAGAGGTTCACCAGCTGTTTGTCACCTATGCTGAAGCCGCTTCTGGCAGACCTGCTACCAAATGGACCATTGCAAGATGGATTACTTCATGCTTAGGTCTGTGCTATGAGTTGGCGGGCAAGGAGCCTCCCAGAGGGATAAGAGCTCATTCTACCAGCCATACTGCTGCATCGGGTGGCTGCTTCCAGGGACATCCCTACCCAGGAAATCTGTCGGGCTGCTACCTGGAAGTTAGCAAACACCTTCATTACCCCCCACATTGACCTTAAGGCCACGCCGATGCTAGTTTTGGGGCCTCAGTTCTCCAATCTCTGTTCCCTAAGTAGGGGTGTGCACTTGCCTCCTTCCTCCCGGAGAACTGCTAGAGTCTGCCAATAAGTGTGGATGAACAACATATCCACGATCCTAGAAAAACAGGTTACTCACCTGTAACAGTAGTTCTAGGAGTGGTATATGTTGTTCATCCACATGGACTCCACATGACCTCCCCCAGCTGTGATGACACAACCTGGCTTCCAGCGGGCTAAGATGTGGCGTCACGGGGAGGAACTGAGGTATATACTACCCGGGTAGGTGGGAGGAGCCAGCTTGAAGACTTCCGGCAAGATTTAAAGGGGGAAAGGACATGCCAATAAGTGTGGATGAACAACATATACCACTCCTAGAACTACTGTTACAGGTGAGTAACCTGTTTGTTTGAGGGGATCTCAGTCATCAGGTATGCTTTCCCTCCCACCATCCCACTTCTTAGGGCTCCTGTCTAGGAACTGACTGTCTGGTGTATCCAGCCTTTATTTGAGGTCTGGGCACCTCTTTCTCTCTCCTCGGTCCCCTGTGACAAGAGCCTAGCTCCCTTAGTCTCTTGGAGAAAGAATTGAGGAGGAATCGGGGCCGCTCATGCCTGTATAGGGTTGGTGACAGCATGGGCAGCCCCAATTGTACTTCCAAAAATCTTCTATGTGGATTCCTCTTCTCCGACGGCGAAGGTTCCTTCGGTGTTACCTGATGACTGAGATCCCCTCGAAGATCTACTGTTGCACTAAATTCTTATGTAACTGTTCTTTCTGTTGAACAAAATCTGTGCCAGCTTGGGTCGGAAGTAATACGAACACACAAAATTGCCAGCAGATACAGGCCTTATGGTCTGTCTAGTCTGTTTGAGTGTGCAGCACTTCAGCCAGTTGGACTGCGGCTGTCCACACTCCTCTTGGGGCTCCCCACCCACTGTTTTTCCTCCCTTTTCACTCACACCCACCCCCTGTCCACTCCCAGTTTGAACTCTCCCTCTGATCCTGTCCTGCCCCCTCTTGAAGTTGCTCAGTGTCCACAGTGATACCACCTCCTCCGGCAGCACGTTCCACCCTGTGACCACCCTTTTGGTGAAATGGTGCCGCCTAAATTCTCTCCTGAATCTGCCTCCTTCCAGTTTCAGTGTGTGTCCCCTGGTTTCCCTCCCCCCTTTTAGTTTGAAAATATTCTCGGTGTTTACTCTGTTCATGCTCTTCAGGTACTTGAAGGTCTCAATCATATCCCCCCTCTCCCTTCTTTCCCCCAGGGAATACATATTGAGCTCTCTGTCTCTCCTCATAAGGTTTATCTTCCAATCCCAGGATCATTTTCGTTGCCCTGTGCTGCACCCCCTCCAGTAATGTGCCGTGCCGTGCAGATGCAGAGATTGGGCATCCGCCTCCTGTGCAAACCAAACATGTAATCATTGCATTGCTGTAGTGCAGAGAATTTGAGGACAGATACAAAAGTACAATTTTGTGCCCTGCTCTTTGCAGTGATTGGGGGAAAGAGACATAACAAACATTTTGAGCTGCTAAGTGTTGTGCCTTGCTGCTACAGTGATGGGAAGAGACATTTACTGAACTGCTAAAAGTATTGTGCCCTAATTTGCAGTGATGGGTGGAGAGAGACTACTGAAAGCTGCTAACAAGTGTTGTGCCGTGCTTTGCAGTGATAGGAAAAGAGACATTTAACTGAACTACTAAAGTGTTGTGTCCTGCTTTTGTAGAGACATTTACTGACCTACAAAGTGTTATGCCCTGCTTTTGCAGAGACATTTATTGAAATACTGTTATAAAATAGCTGTCTGAAACATAGGTATTTGATTGGCCATGAACAGTGCAACATGGGAGAATGTTGCACTGCAAATAATGAGTATGTTAAAAAAGGCCTCACCACCGAGAAAAATGGCTCAAAGATCCATCTAAATGTGGCATTCTCAACAGAACGTTATCGTAGTAAAAAGTAGCCATTTTTCTTCCCCCATCATTTGCTACCACCCGGCATACTACTGTTGATACTGTGCCTGTGTATCAGACAGCTATTTCATAAAAATTAGCATACTTACACAAAACGTGCAATCCCCCAACAAGTTTGTATTAATGCTTCACTTTTTTCTTTTTTTTTTATCAAATAGTGGCCCTACATATGTCACCCCCCCTCCCAAACACACACACGAATAGCCGAGAGGCAGCAGTAGCATCAGCGGTACTCAAGCAAACCTCCATATGGCAACTGAGAGCCTGCGACCAGGCATTGTCAACGTGACCTCGGTGTAATAATCGAGGCCCAGTTACCCGTAGCACCCACGGAGCGTAGACATTAACAATCACCAACAGAACCCTTACTGTAGTTTAGTTTAAGCTAATTAGATGTAAAAAAGTAAAATCTTAAATAAAAATATGCAGCAACAAAGCACCATAGCTACAAATACACTCACAGTGTCCCTACTGCCTGCTCGCAGCTCCACCTCCAGCCACCAGTGTATTTCCCAGCCGAGTCAGAAAGGTAGAGCATCTAATTTATTTAAAATGAACAAGTCTAAATAAACTGGCCACACACAACCTGCTACTGGAGTCTCTGCATAGATCGCTGAAGAAGGCAATCCTGCAGCCACAAAATAAAAGCCATTGAAAACTGATAGAAATAAAGAAATTGTCTGAAACATTAAATAGTACAACTGCCCCCCCCCCATCAGTGGCAGCACTTCACAAACAATACTAGGGGTCATAAAGACAGCGCAGTCTCACAGTTAGGCAAAATTCGTAAATAAAAAAAAAAGAAAAACTTCCCGGTGCAGCATAGGCATCAGAACGTGCAGCTTGGAATGTTTGCAAAGTAGTAAACAGGCTGGAATCTTGCCGTTTTGAGTCGCAGCCATTTTAAAACGCCACTGTCACCACAGTTTAAATAAAACCAAAAACTAAAAAACATAGAAACATAGACTTTGACGGCAGATTAGGACTGCTTGGCCCATTTAGTCTGCCCATTTCCCTACCTACAGGATAGGCCGCAGATCCTAGTTAACCAACAGCCTATTTCTTCCTACCCCCCACAAGAATTGCCTTATGTCTGTCCCATGCATTCTTGAATTCTCTCACAGTTTTAGACCCCACAACCTCCTCAGGAAGGCTGTTCCATGCATCCACTACCCTCTCTGTGAAAACATACTTCTTCACATTGCCCCTGAACCCCCCATCTTTAAATTGTGTCCCTTGCTGTAATCGCCTCTTTTCTGAAAGAGGCCACCCTCTTGGACTTTGTTGATTCCACTGAGGTACTTAAATGTTTCTATCATGTCCTCCCTCTCCCTTCTTTCCTCAAGGGTATACATATTAAGCTCCTTTAGTCTCTCCTCGTACGGCTTCTCTTGCAGACTCTGCACCATTTTAGTTGCCCTCCTCTGGACTGCCTCCATCCTGTCTGTGTCCTTGCGGAGATGGGGTCTCCAGAACTGGACGCAGTACTCCAGATGGGGTCTCACCAACTGTCTGCACAGAGGGATAACAACTTCCTGTTTTCTGCTGGTGATGCCTCTCCTGTGCATCCCAGTATACCCCAGCCCTCCCTACTGCCTTCTCACATTGCTTGCTAACCTTAAGGTCATCTGATATGATTCCCCAGGTCCCTTTCCTTTTTTGTTGTTGTTACTACCTCCCCCCATTGTGTATTCTTCCCCTGGGTTCATGTTTCCCAGGTGCATTATTTTGCACTTCTTTGCATTGAATCCTAGCTGCCATACTTCTGACCATTCCTCCAACCTTGCCAAGTCCCTTCTCATCCTGTCCACGCCTTCTTGTGCATCAACCCTGTTGCAGATCTTTGTGTCATCTGCAAAGAGGCATACTTTCCCTTCCAGTCCCTCTGCAATGCCACTTATAAAGACATTAAAAAGGACTGGACCCAGTACTGAACCCTGCGGTACCCCACTAGTAACCCCTCTTTCTTCAGAGTGGACTCCATTTACAATTACCTTCTGTGTCCTGTTGTCCAGCCAATGTTTTACCCAGGCTACCACCCTGGGACCCTCCCAGGCTGGTTAATTTGACTATTAATCTTTGTGTGGGACTGTGTCAGATGCCTTGCTAAAGTCTAAGTAGGCCATGTTCACAGCCCCTCCCTGTCTACTACTTTGGTCACCCAGTCAAAGAAATCTATTAGATTTGTCTGACATGACCTTCCGCTGAGAACCCATGCTGCCTTGGGTCCCAGCCCCACTGGCCTATAGGTACTCAACAATATTTTCCTTCAGAAGTGACTCCATCTTTCCCTACCACAGAGGTCAAACTGACAGGTCTGTAGTTTCCTGCCTCTGTCTTGGTCCCACTTTGTGAAGGGAATCACATCTGCCTTCCTCCAGTCCTCGGGTACCACACATCCTCCCATGATTTATTAAAAGGTAGCAGTGGTTCACTAGTTCCCCCTTAATTCTTTTAGAATTCTGGGGTGAATTCCATCAGGCACCATTGCTTTGTCCACCTTTGAGTTTTAGGAGTTCTTGCAGAACCCTTTCTTCTGTGAAAGGACTGAGATCGAACTCTATCAAGAGTGCTTCTGTTAATTGGATTAGGCACTTCTCCTCTTTGTGAATACTGAGCAGAAATATTCATTCAGTATCCCTGCTTTTTCACTGTCCCTCTGCCCACCCACCATTCATTCTGTTCAGCCTCACTATCCTCCTTTGTCTTTCTACACTCTCTGATGTACCTATAAAAGATTTTATCCCCCTTCTTAACCGAGTTGACTATCTTTTCCTCAGTTTGGGCCTTTGCTATTCTGACTTCCTTCCCTGCTTCCTTCTGCCTTAACTGGTGCAGCTCTCTGTCCTGCTCCTTCTGTATTTCCTTATACTTCCGGAATGCTGTCTTTTTCTCCCTGACTTTCCCAGCCACCTCTTTTGAGAACCATAGTGGCTTTTTCTTTCGTTTTGATTTGTTTATTTTTTTCACACAAAGGCTTGTTGCCTCTGTGATGGCAGTTTTTATGATTCCCCATTGTTGCTCTAACCCTCCTTCTAGCCTGTTTGCTAGTGCTTTTCTGAGCCACTCTCCCATCTTGCCAAAGTCAGCCCTCCTGAAGTCCAGTACCCTCACTTTTGTATGGCTTGACTCTGTAGCTGAGTTTAATGTGAACCACACTGTTTGGTGGTCACTTGTTCCCAGATGGCAACCCACTTCTAGATCTGAGATCCACTCACTGCCCCCATTTGAGAGTACGAGGTCTAAGATTGCTCCTCATGAAAGTGGGTTCCAAAACTAGCTGTCTGAGGCCTGCCACCTGTAGAACATCGAGAATGGCCCTGCTCTTAGATGTGGCTGCAGCAATGTGCTCCAGTTAACATCTGGCATATTCAGGTCTCCCATCAACAGTATCTCCCCTTTCTCTGCCATCCTAAGAATGCCTTCTAGCATATCCTTGTCCATTCCCTCCCCCTGACATGGGGGTCTGTACACAACCCCTGTGCGGATTGTGGTGCCCTTTCCAGTCTCCAAGGTGACCCACAATGCCTCCTCTCCTCCCCTCCCTGTTTACTCTTTTGTTCAGTTGCTTTTATCCCTTGGAAATAAACTTTAGTATCTCTCTAACGCAAGAAATAGTAGATTCTATTATTGATCAAAATCACAGCAGCAATGCAGATGAGGAAACGGGGTTTGAAGTTTCAAATGAAGAGATGCCAGAACAGTCAGCACCCACCACAATAGATGAGCCTCCTCAGATGTTGCTTGAAAATCCAGTTAATGAACAGAAGGTTAGTGTTCAAATTAGTGAGTCAGAGGAGCCCAGAATAAGCACTACAGTAAATGTAAACAGCAGACATGCCTTACTAACTGAGGAGGAAGTCTCACAAATAGAGGCGGAGCGTCATGAGAAAAACACACTTAAGACCACCTCCTGGGCTGTTAATGTGCTGACTGACTGGTGCAGTCTTAAAGGCGAACAGCCTAATTTTAAATAAGTTCCAGCCACTGAGCTAAATAGTATCTTAAGAGAGTTCTATGCAAGTGTGAGGAATAGTTCAGGTGCAGAATACACAGTAAACAGCCTCTGTAGCATAAGAGCAGGGATTAGCCGTTTCTTGACATCCACACCAATTAGTAGAAAAGACAATATCATAACAGACCCTGCATGTAAGAGTTCCAGTAACGTATTCATTTCTGTGTTAACAAAGTACAGAAAGCAGCAAAAGAACACAGCAAAACACCATGTAGCTCTATCCAAAGCAGACTTAAAGAAACTTAGAAATTCTCCAGCCTTGAGCCCCAGCACAGCCCCAGGACTCTTGCGTAAGGTGTGGACAGACATACAGCTCATGATGGCCAGACATGGCAGAGAGGGGCTGCGGCAGTTAAAAACAACCAGTTTGAAAAGATGAAAGTGGACAGTAATATGTGTCACTCGCATTTAATGAGCACACAAAAAACCATGGGGACCCCACAGAACAGGGTAAAGACAATTACAGGGGCTTCATATGGGCCAGGTCGGGAGACCTACTATGTCCCGTAGCAAATTTCAAAAAGTATGTCAGCAAGCTTCATCCTGAGTCAGCAGCTCTTTACATGCACCCAAGACGCATGCCGCAGCACTTCCTCAACACTGAACCAACATGCTACACAAAGGAGCCACTGGGTGTAAACTACCTTTCAACAGTGGTCAAGACTCAGCAAAGAGGCTGGACTGTCCCAGCAGTACACCAACCATTCGCTCAGGGCCACCGCAGTACAACTCCTTTCAGGTGCTGGTTTGGACAGTCGTGAGATAATGGCAGTAACAGGTCATCGTAACGAATCCAGCTTACGTAGCTATTGGTCAGCAAGCATGGATGATCGTAAAAAATGGAGCGATGTCCTGTCTGGTGTAGAACAGTCAAAGCCCAGATCACCAATGAAGAATAAAGATACAAATGCAGGTCCACAAGCCACAAACGATCTGCAGAGTCAACTGGGACCCTTCAACCTGCCAAACTGTGTATTTAATGCACCTGTTAATTTCATAAACTACAGCAAGTAACTTCAAGTGTATGGTAAGACATTTTTTTTCAACAGAATTAGCTGTATATTAATATAAAAATGTGACAGGTTAATGTAATGTCTCCTTCTCTGTTTCCACTTTCTGTCTCCACAGTGTCATAACATGAGACATCTCTGTGTCAAAAAAACAAATTCAGCGGACTACTTGCCAGCCAAACATTGAGTTTTTATTTCATTAATGTATGTATTGCTATTTTATATAGGTACTGTGTGTTTAAAATGCTATTAGCATAGGTTAAAAAATTAGACATACTAAACCCAATTTCTTGGGACTAGTTTTCTACCACGCATGAAATAAAACAAATGTTTTACCACTAGTAACTGCTTTCTCTCATATTTTGTAGTGTCATCTATTTTATAAGTGCAATAAGACACTCCGGGGGTGTGCATTACGGTGTGATAACCGCACTCCTAGGGACGACCAGCACTTGGCCTTCGGCCTCGTGCCTAACTATACCCCTAGGAGTGCGGTTATCACACCGTAATGCACACCCCGTCGTGTCTTATTGCTTACTTGTGCTCTGCTTTTGCAGAGACATTTATTGAAATACTAAGTGTTGTGCCCTGCTTGTGAAGATACATTTACTAAAGTACTAGGTGTTGTGCCCTGCTTTTGCAGAGACATTTACTGAACTATTAAGTGCTGTGCCCTGCTTTTGCAGTGTTGGGAAAAATACATTACTGAACTACTGAAGTGCTGTGCCCTGCTTTTGGCAGTGATTGGGGGGGGGGGGCATTTACTCAAACTGTCAGAGCTATTCTGGTTATGTGCCCTGCTCTTGCAGTGAAAAAATAGTACTGTGTGGACATATTGTGCCAGCCCAGTGTGAAAAATTAAGTAATGTACCCTGCTATGCAGTGTGATCAAAACATTTTGACCTCTGCCCTGCACACAAAACATGGAAGGGATGCTTTGCCAGTCAGTGGGAAGGTTGGGGATTTAACAAAGGTGTTTAGTGGTTCCAGCCTATTTTTTTTTTGGGGGGGGGCAGCAGATCTGCTGCTGGAGTCCATGTTGGGAGAATTCAGTTGCCCCTGAGTCCGTCCGCCCCTCATTCTGCTGTCAAGCGTCTACTCTTGCTGCTCCCATGAAGTCATTGTTCTAGGAGGTGGCCTTTACTTCATGTGAAAAAAAAACCTGTGTTGCTAAAAGGCTGCAGAGAAACGGGTGCGGTCAGACTTGTGGTTCTTGAATTCTGACCAACATGCACTGCAGTACAGTTAGCTCAGTGGGATGTAGCTGATCTACCATTCTGCTTACTTCCCAATATAGCCACTGGAATGTATTAAGTGCACACCCAGACGCATCTTGTTTGCCTAACTTCAAACTTTTTAATAATTGCAGTTTGTCTGACATAACTGGAGTAAAACTAGGAACTGCTAAAGGATTTCGCCAAAGATATGATCCAGAAAAGAACTGGCTACAGATAAGCAGTGAGGGAAACTTTGCAATTCATGTTAGTTGCAAATTGTGCTGTGAGTGCAGCGATTAGCTATGTGGGTTGAGGAACTTCAGTGAGGCATTAATTGCAGGGATAACAGGCCCCCAGGTGAAAGTTGACACCATCTGGAAACATCTTCAGACAGAGCAGCACAAGATTCCATTGCTGGGTGCCATAGAGAGGGGAGTGTTTCCGGTTTAGTTTTGTAGGGGGCCTCGGAATGAGGATCGCCTCTCGTCCGCTCTGCCCCAGCATTATTTTGGGGCACCCTTCCCCCCCTCCATACAGTACCCATCCCTCCCTTGCCTATAGGGGTGTCTCCTCCTTCACCCTCTTGTTAACACTGTGGCTGGGAGTATGGGAATCCCCAACTGTCAATACAGTTTTGTAGGATGGTTCTTATGTAGTGAGGGGAGACTTCCCAACCCCCTTCTGGCTATCTGGCATATACTAAGAGCAGGTTTTGAGGCATTATGCCAATTGTAGATTCCTTATTTTTTGACCACAAAACTTTTTTAAAAGAATGGCTTGGGTGTACTTGGATAGACACTGTTTTGGAATTTCAGTCAAATTTATGAGATCTATTTTTTTTTACATACTTAAATGTAATTAACTACAGCTTTTATTACTTGTTAACCAATGCATGTCCTTTGTCATTCTGATTGTCAAATTGTACCTTTTTTCAATAAAAAGAGTTAACCAAAAAAGATAGCTATTAACATTTTGAAATTTGGTAAAACAAGGTCACCACTTGATAAGCCTTTGTGTGAAAGAAATAAAGAAAACAAAGTGGAGTAAAAAAACACTATGGTTCTCAAAAGAGGTGGCAGGGAAGGTTAAGCAGAAAAAGGCTTCATTCAAAAGTATAAGGAATCAGAGAAGAAGCACGACAGGGAACTGTATCAATTAAAGCAGAAAGAAGTGGGGAAGGCAGTCAGAATAGCAAAGGCCCAAAGAGAAGAAAAAATAGCCAACTCAGTTAAGAAGGGGGATAAAACCTTTTATAGGTACATTAGGGAGCATAGAAAGGTTAAGGGAGGGATAGTGAAGATTAATAAAGGAGAGGGGAGGTGGGCAGAGAGAGAGACAGTGAAAAGGCAGAGATACTGAATTAATACTTTTGCTTAGTATTCACAAAAGAAGATGAGGAGGAGTTACCTAAACCAGACAATAGAAGCACTCTGGGTAGGGGGGTTGACACCAGTCCATTCACAGAAGAAAGAGTCCTGAAAGAACTCCTAAAACTCAAGGTGGACAAAGCAATGGGTCCTGATGGGATTCACCCCAGAATCCTAAAAGAACTAAGGGAGGACCTAGTGACCCCACTGACCACGCTTTTTAACAAATCATGGCAGGATGGGGTGGTACCTGAGGACTGGAGGAGGGCAGATGTGATTCCCCTTCACAAAAGTGGGAGCAAGGCAGACGCAGGAAACTACAGACCTGTAAGTTTGACCTCAATGGTAGGGAAAATGATGTAATCACTTCTGAAAGAAAGAACTGTTGAGTACCTATAGGCCAGCGGGGCACAGGACCCAAAGCAGCATGGATTTACAGCAGGAAGGTCATGTCAGACGAATCTAATTGATTTCTTTGACTGGGTGACCAAAGTAATAGACCAGGGAGGGGCTGTGGATATGGCCGACCTAGACTTTAGCAAGGCATTTGACACAGTCCCGCGCAAAAGATTAATAATCAAGTTAGCCAGCCTGGGAGTGGGTCCCAGGGTGGTAGCCTGGGTAGCAAAGTGGCTGCACAACAGGACGTAGAAGGTAATAGTGAATGGAACACATTCCAAAGAAAGGGGGGTTACTAGTGGAGTTACTTCAGGGCTCAGTATTGGGTCCAGTCCTCTTTAACATCTTTATAGGTGACGTTGTAGAGGGTCTGAAGGGAAAGGTATGCCTCTTTGCAGATGACACAAAGATCTGTAACAGAGTTGATACACAAGAGGGGGTAGAAAAATTAGAAGGGACTTGGCAAGGTTGGAGGAATGGTCAGACATATGGCAACTTAGATTCAATGCAAAGAAGTGTAAAGTAATGCACCTGGAAAACAAAAACCCAGGAGAAAAGTACACAATAGCAGGGGAGGTACTAACAACAACAAAAATGGAAAGGGACCTGGGGGTAGTCATATCAGATGACCTAAAGGTGGGTAAGCAATGTGAAAAGTCGGTAAGGAGAGCCAGGGGGATACTGGGATGCATAGGAAGGGGCATCACAAGTAGAAAAAGGGAAGTGGTGATCCCTCTATACAGACAGTTTTTGAGACCCCATCTGGAGTACTGTGTGCAGTTTTGGAGTCATCATCTACGCAAGGACATAGACAGATGGAAGCAGTCCAGAGGAGGGCAACTAAATTGGTGCAGGGTCTGCAGCAGAAACCATATGAAGAGAGACTGAGAGCTTAATATGTATACTCTTGATGAAAGGAGGGACAGGGGGAACATGATAGAAACTTTCAAGTACCTGAAGGGAATCAACAAAGTCCAGGAGGGTAGCATCTTTCAGAAAAAGAGATGTGTAAGAACAAGGGGGCACAATTTAAAGATAGAGGGGGGACGGCTCAGGGGTAATGTGAGGAAATTTTATTTCACTGAGAGAGTAGTGGATACATGGAACCGCCTTCCTGAGGAGGTCGTTGGGTCTAAAACAGTGGGGGAATTCAAACATGCATGGGACAAACATAAGGCAATTATAGTGGTGGGTTGCAGGAAGTAGGCTGTTGGTTAACTAGAATCTGCAGCTTATCCAGTAGGTAGGGAAATGGGCAGACTGGGTGGGCCAAGTGGTCCTAATCTGCCGTCAAAGTCTATGTTTCTATATATATATATATCGCCACACTACAATTGATAAGTTAAAAATAGTGAGGGGGTAGAGGTTTGAACCCAGAGCTAAAAAAGGGGGTTGGGGTTTGGGCTCAGAACTTAAACAATTTTAATATTATTTGCAGTGAGAGCTCAAGTAATGCAGAGGAACAGCATAGAGCGATTCTAGGCAGGCTGATGGAGATCCTGTATATGATGGCAAAAGACATTCCTATTAAATAGTTTGAAGTGATAGCAGAAGAAGAGAAGCACTGTGGAGTGCATTTGGGCAATAAATACGTTAACGTTGTTAGTGAGAAAGAACTCACAATGTGTATTGGCAAGAACCTAGAAGAAAACCAGCGGGCAACTGTCAGAAATACAAATTATTTTTCAGTGCTTATGGACGGTAGTACTGACAGTGGTTTAAGTGAAAAGGAACTGTTTTACGTTATTTATGTAGATCCCAACAGTGGTCACGTGGAGACTAAATTTCTACGAATGAAAGCTGTATCAGATGGCACAAGTGAGGGATTGAAAAATCTCCTCTCTGATATTCTTGTAGAAAGCGGCCTTAGTATAAAAAAAAATGGTAGGGTTTGGGGCTGATGGGGCAGCTGTCATCATGGGTGTAAGATGGTTCTTGGCTGCACTGTTAAGGGAGGACACTGAGTGGTTAGTTGCTGTTCAGTATTCCTCACACAGATTAGGACTGGCCATAAAAGAGAGGCATTGGTAACACCTGTTTCAATGAAGTTTCAAACTTTCTGACCCAACTGTTTTATCTCTATCAGAAAAGTCCTAAGCACTCAGAGAGTTGCAGTCCCTTGCCCAGGCAATGGATATATCCGTTGAAAAGCCCAAGAAGGCTCATGGCACATGTTGGGTGCAGCATAAACTTCTAACCCCAGAAATTCTTCAATATGCTTAACTTTTGCAGTCAGCCTCCAGTGTTGAACTGCCCAGAGAATGGAACCTATTGCAAATAATGGAACAGTCATTGGCTCGTGCCACCATTCAAACTGCTGCCCTTACCGGATGCTGCGTTCTGTAACGCTCTGCTTTCATTCTCTTCCTGCTAGTCAAGATACCTTGGTGATCTTTTCTCACAAGTCGTGATATCTGTTGTTTTTCGTGACAGAAACCAGTAACTTTTAATTTTTATTTCATCTGCTGCCTTTAATTTCTGATATTTTAGTTAGTGCCAGGTTAGTTTATTGTTTAACTTGGTTTCATGGTTCCTCCTCAGTTCTCAGAAACTGCAAAGGAACCCGTGTTTCCATTAGATTTATTTACTTTTCTGTTGAATTTGTACATATTTTATTCAATACTTTACGGTTCTTTTCTGGATTGCAGTCTTTTTCCTCAGGGAAACCAGCTGCGAACTACCTAGATTATGTTGCGTTAACTGCTGTTTTTTACGTATTTTCAGTTACTTTTATGTTTAAACCTTGTCATTTCACTGGGCTAGTATATTAGATAAACCTAAAAAGAAAACAGGCCCTACTGGGTTCAAAAATTGCACACACTGTGGTGAGATTTTTGCCAGTATAGATACACACAAGATGTTTGTGGTCTGCCTTAGAGAATCTTATTTCACAGCTGAGTGTGAAATTTGTAAAACCTTTCCACCTAAAACAGTGGAAAAAAGGCTGGAAAGGTGCAAAAAGAAGATGGCATCTTTAGAGGTTCTGGGATGTAACCCCTCACCCCTGCCTTTTTAGCAAAACGACAGGTGGAATGCTGTTGAAGCTGACAGCAGTACCTGGTGGGGACTGGGTTTGGGGAGGATGAGGTTACTCGGCACAGGGGTCCTAGGTTTGGCTACTCTGAACAGGGGCACCCAAGTAAATCCGAACACAGGAAGCAATAACTGTAATGTCCAGAACCAGGAATGGGATTCTCCAGTGTGGCTTTTATTCATATCCAAGCTGAACAAACAAAGCATAGACGGACCCCGATGGGGCTACATTCCTGGTAATGCAGATTAGAGACAACAGAACACTTTATCACTATTTCCAGCCCTCAGGCTCTAAAGCCACCAGGCACACAGCCCGGACTTGCACGCAGCTTTGGGTACACAGCCCGACTTGTACACTACTTGGGTTTTCCCCTCTGGCCCAGCTCCCCTGCCGGCCACTTGATCCGCAATCCATTTGAGGAATGAACCAATTATTCTGTTGTGGCTCCCCAAGCCACACTAGAGTCTTCGACTTCTAGAGAGAATTTTACTTACAATCCCACGTCTGGGTACTTCCCTCATCACTGGCCAAGTGCCTGAGGTAAAGTAGAAATCCACAGAAGAAATCCGTAGAGGTGGACCTGGTCACTAAAGATGGGGGGCCACCCACCTCCAGCTCCCACAGTCCATACCCGGCCATTTCTCTGGAAACTGAACAATTCCTTTACTGAACTTTCAAATGTAGATTCTGGGTAGACATCTGTCACATCTCCTCAACATATTATTTGCATCCCAACAAGCTCTGGACTTGAACCTACTTTTACTTTGCTTAGCCCATTACTCTAGGCTTCCCAATATTTAGTAGTTCAATCCCCACATTGTCACACAAGTCCCAGGGTGAAAAACATAAGCCCTTTTAGCAAGAGCAGACACTCACCCTCACGTTGCAGGTGCCCCACAGGCGACTCACAAATATTCTTGTTCTCCCAAATAAACTCTGGAACACACAGGCAGCTTTTCCTTCACAAGCAGAATTAGGGGGTTGCCCCAGGAATCTGCAGGGAAACCTTTCCTGCCCCCCCTGAAGGGAGGGGGCACTGAGACCCGAAAACAGCGGTCTCCACCACTTCAGTAATCTTCTGTGTCTCTCTTTAAGGTGGAGACACACACCCTTTTAAACTAAAAGTAGCCCTCTGTCAGGGCTGAGGCTCCTAGAGCCTTCACTGAGCTGCTTTCTCAGCAAGCTTCCAACTTCACACTTCACTGACTCACACTCAACTGAAGACTGACTTCATAACCTCCCAACATTCTAACCAACTCCCTTTGCTGCAGATTCCAGTGTGGCTCATGCAGCTGCGATAGTTCTATTGGTGATGTCATCCCTCAGTCTCAGCTGAGACTGAGAACAGAGTGAGACAGTGTGAAACCCATTTAACTGGAGTTTCACAAGCTGCCTTCCCTGCCTACCACTAGGTCTGACTGGGATTCTAGTAACCCCGGGTAACAAGGGGGTTACAGGGAGATAAGGACTCTGACCAGCATTCTCCCTCAACTAAAAGAGGTAAAACTGGAACCTGAACCATCTTCTCTCAGTAAGGGAGAGCAATCAAAAGTAAAGCGAACCGGCTGAAAAACCAAACTGGAACCTGCAAAAAAAAAAAAAAAAAAAAAAGCACACAGAACCCCCTGCTGGAAAACCTAAGGGGACATTTGTGGAAAAAACAGCTATGCCTATATCTGAGGCTATTTGCATAAGCCTTAAAAGTTATTCAGGCTTTGCAAGCAGCTACTTCTCAGGGATTGATACCAGTTCTGATCCAGCAGGTACCAGTAAATCCCTTGGTTCAGTCTTCAGTTCAGCAACCGATAGCTTTGGTTGCGGTTCTTGTTCTTGATACCCAGGAGCGGTATGATGAGGATGAGGAAGGGGAGCCCATTAAACCCGAGGTCTCCTCCGGCCAGGAATTCAAATCTCCTCCCAGACTACCTGAAGATTCTCTTCGCACTTAACATTTGTAAAGCAGATGGTGGATGCTTTGTACCTAACTACCAACGACTTGGTAGAGGATGAGGAGGAGGTGGAATTTCTGGATCTCATGGGATTAACTCCCACCTAGAAACTACTGTTGCCAATAAACAAGTTCCTCAAAGAACACATACTAAATTTTTTTTCAGATTCCAAACTCTGTTCTACCCTTGGATAAGAGAGCTGATAGAAAATATCAGCTGGATAGGTCAAGGGGAGAATTTTTATTCTCCCATCGTGGTCATGAAGGGGTGGTACAGACTGCAGCCTGTGATAGGACCAAGATGCCTTTGGCATCCCATCCCCCTATAAAGACTGACAGAAAATTGACAGTATGGCCAAAAAAGACTACCTGTCAGCCTCTTTGTCCATTAGAAAATTATATGGCCTATGTGGCCCTATATCAAAGTCCCTGTGGCAGTCTGTCATGGCCGTGGCAGACAAGGCTCCAGCTGGCTTGGCAGCCGACCTGAGACAGCCAGGTTCGGCCTGGAGGCTTCTAAGTACTAGTTCCAGATGGCAATAGATACAAATGACACTGCTGCCAGATGGATGGCCCTTATAGTTGCCTTAAGAAGGTTTGCTTAACTGAGAGCCACTAATTTGTCACAAGACACACAAACAAAGGCCATGGACTTTCCCTGTCAGAGAAATTTAACTCTTTGGGGCCAAGACAAAAGCCTACATGATGAAAGTGGATGAATACAAGACCACCTACAATAGCAACTCGACCAAGAAACCTTCATCTTCCTACAGGCTTTATGGAGGGGGGGGCAGAGGTAGGTCCACTTACGGTTGACCTACCTTTCAGGCCCAAGTCTCACAGCAGTATCTTCAGCAGACAGGATACTTCAGAGGAAGGGGTCAGAAGGGGATCTAGGCAAGGGAACCAAGCTAACCAAGCTCAGTTCCATCCTAAGCAGAATCCCTGACATGGTTATTTATTTTTTTATTTATTTGTTTGTTTACCGGGTGGGTACACTGATCCCAGGGACCATTTTCAGGCACAACTCGGGCCACTTAGATGGCACATCTGATACAAACATAGTTACATTATAATCATAGTGGAGTAACATCAAGTATACAAAACAGTAGCCGTATGGTGTACACACATAGGACAAGTGGTCAAAGGCTCCAAAGCCTCTGGCCGTACAGGACACTGACATCCAGCATTAGGTGCATATGTATATGTTATCGAACTAGTCATATGCTAAGGGTGATGTATACCATTATTTGGTGTGGCAGTTGCATAAGGACCTTCCTAACATATCTTCCTGGATGTTCCGTTTGAATGTGTGGGGTAAGACTGCAGTTCATTGGGGAGGGAGTTCCAGTACTTGAGTGCAGCATATGAGAAGGCTCTCCTTCCCAGCTTGGTAGAGTGCCTGGGCATTCCAGCAGTCTGCAGGTGGAGGACCTCAGGTCTCGCCTGTTACATTTTAATATCAGCAACCCTGACAGAGGCGATCCATCCCTGTCCTGTAAGGCTCTTGTTATAAACGATCCAAGCATGAGGTCTTTCCGATCGGCAGGGGGGAGCCATCCTAAGGATTGGTAGAGATGGCATTGGTGAGTCTGGAATGGAGCTTGGGTGATGAATCTACAAATATTATAGGCTGTGTTCAAGTAATTTAGTAGTGAAGGGAATATGAGGGCAATTGCTGGGGAGCAGTATACCAGAATGGGGCGGAGGTGGCCACGGCCAATCGCAACTCTTGCATCAGGGGTCAGTAGATGCCTCAGATGATAACACATTCATATTCACTGATTCACCTTCCTAATTGCTGAGCCGATATGGTGCTCATATATAAGAGATAGGTCTAGCATGACCCCCAGGTATGTGAATTCTCTTACCTCCTCAAGGATTGAGTTTTGGTGTTGTTGGGGGTGCACTTTGCGAGTTTCGGTTTTGAGCCAAACAGCATGCATTTAGTTTTCTTGGTGTTTACAAGAAGTCTGTGCTGTGTGAACCAGTGTGCTGTAGCAGTAAAGTCCGCGTTTAGATCTAGGTTAAGCCAAGGGAGGTCATTACCGCTTTTGTAGGTAATGAGGTTGTCCACATATATTATTCTGTTGTTGTTTACAGCTATTGCGAAGATTAACAGAGAGGGAGTAGAGCAAGGGACCTAGTACGGAGCCCTGGGGCACACCGGTTTGTACATGGAGTGGGGTAGCTAGAGCATGTCTGAGTCTCACTAGCTGGGTTCTGTCGGTTAGGTAGCTTCCGACCCAGTTTGTGACGTTCAGGGAAGATAGGGTGTTTAGTAGTAACCCATGGTCCACCATATCAAAGGCTTTTGATAAGTCTACAAAAATAGCCCCTATGAGGTTATCTTTGTCTGCTTCACCAAGCACGTGGTCTGTGAATTTAGTGAGGGCTGTGGCAGTACTAAAGCCTCTGCGAAAACCATGTAGGTCCTTGGATAGCAAGCTGTATATTTCAGTGTGCGCCATTAGTTGACGATGAGCCATTTTTTCCAGTATTTTGCCCATGTGCAACAGTATGGATGCGGGTCTACAGTTGTCAGGGAGGTATGGGTCTCCTGCCTTAAGTATGGGGACTATGCTGGCTTCCTTCCAGTGTGCTGGCACCCCTGCAGTGATCAAGGATAGATTGATAATGTGCAAGAGTGGTTTTGCTATGGCTGCCGAGCCCAGCTTGAGGAACTGTGGCATGAGCCCATCACTTCCTGCGTTGCCTGTTTTGGGTAGGGACTTCAGTACGTGATATATCTCTGCCTGCGAAGTTACTGTAAAATAGAAAGGGGGAGAGCCGGTTGCTCCCCTGTACCAGTAGGGGGCATGTTGGCTCACTACTTCCAGACATGGAAGAATATCACCAGACAAGTGGATCCAGGTAGTAGTAAGTCAAGGTTTGTCCCTCAGTTTCAAATCCTTCCCAACCTTAAGCATGAAAACCTTCAGGACAGCTTCCACCTCAGAAAAGAAGCTTTTTGGAGGGGGAAGTGGAAAATTTGTTACTGTCAAAGGCAGTGGAACCAGTTCCTCTACAGCAAAGGGGAAAAGGATTCTATTCAAGATACTTCTTGACCCAGAAGAAAAATGGGGAGTGGTGACCCATTCTAGACCTAAGATTACTGAACAAGCATTTGCCAAAGCCAAAGTTCAGAATGGTAATCTTTGCTATGAATCTGACTACCATCCAGATGGAAGATTGGTTAGCATCCCTGTATCTAAAAGATGCATACTTCCACATCCTTATAAGAGAATCCCTCTGAAAATACCTCAGGTTCAGACTCCCTTCAGGTAATTATCAGTTCTCAGCACTACCGTTCGGCCTCACTTCAGCCCCCAGAGCATTCACAAAGTGGCCTGGCAGGGGTGGTGGCATATTTAAGAAGGCAGGGAATCACAGTGTTTCCCTACCTGGATGACTGGCTGGTGGTGGGAAAATTCACTTAACTTCCTTGTGCTCCCTGGTCACATCTGGAAACAAGCTTCAGCTTAGTGTGCTATTCCTAGTTATACAATGTTCCCTTTCAGTAGGAGTCTTCCTCCATAATCCTCACAACAGATGCCTCCCTCATAGGCTGAGGGGCTCACTTGGAGGCACATACCATACATGGCACCTGGTCAAGTGCAGAGTCTCCCCAGCACATAAATTTACTGGACCTTAGAGCTGTGTTTCTAGCCCTGCAAGCCTTTGCATTTCTTTTTTTTTTTTTTGGTTAGTGTTGATCTTATCTGTGTCAGTCTTCACCATTCATCACTAGTGGGTATAGTGCACCGGAGCTAGGACCCCGCGGGAGACTTTTTTTTTCTATCATGGATGGAGTCGATGCAGAGCTGGCGCCGCCCTTGAGGCTGATGTCCAACGTGGTGCTTGAGGGTTGGCTGTTAGCTGCTGTCAACTCCGCCCCAGCCCCAGTTGTTTCTCTCCCACCGTCGAGTGTGGTACCTTGTGACTACGAGTTTTTTGCGGCCTAGTCCATCGATTCTTCATTCCATAATTACAGTTGCCTCGGTTCTGCTCGCCTGCTCGATGTCGCTTCAAGTTACCAGTGAGACCTTTCCTTTTATTAAGCGGCATTGAGTACTCTTTGTAGTTTATTTTCTGTTCGGTCATGTCTCATCCTGGGGGCAAGAAGATGTCTAAAGCGGGGCGGCCCCCTATGCGTCGGTGCCCCTGTGGCTGCCTCTATTCCGTGACGGACCAGCATGACCGCTGCCTTTCCTGCCTTGGCCCCGACCACGATATGGATAACTGTGACATTTGCTTCTCGAAGGAGCACCGTGTAATTGAAACCGCGCGTTGGAGGTCGGACGTATGCTGCCGACTTTCGGAGGTTGAATGCTCAGTCGCCGGGTCAAGTCGATTCTCGGCCCTTCCTCCGGGTCCCCTCCTGGTCCTATACGGCCCATGGAGGAGGGAACCCCTGCCTCTTTTAGCTTTGCCATGGCAGGGGTTTTAAACAACATGAAGTCTTGCTGTATTCTGACTATTGCAGTTAGGTCCTGCCTTTCAACTGCCCCGGAGAACAAAGAGTTAACTTTCCATGGCCAGCATGGAACGTTCAGTGCGAGCTCGGTTGAAGCCCCTGTCTGCTGTTGTTTAAACTCCAACCATCAGATTCTTTACTCTGCCTCACTGAACAGTCGCTCCGCAGATTTCTCCTTTGCTCGGTTCAAAAAAGTCGGTTAAAGTGTAATTTTTTCTCGGTTTCTACCGAATTTCTGCTACCGAATCTGTCTGTTTTAAGTCTCTGTCTGTGGTACCGTGAGTACTAGATAGGTTTTACATTCAGTTTCTGTGTGGAACTTGTAAATTTCGGATCGGTTCGGCTTGAACCGACCAGTTTAGTCTTACAAAGTTTGTGAATTTGTTTAGAGTGTGGTAACCGGTCCGTATCGGTTCTGAAAAAAACGGATTTAATTACGTTTTTTTCAAAGACCAGTAACACGGTCAGGAACCGATGGGGGAGTCCTGCCCAGTGGATTGCTGAAAAAAGGGTAAGTTTTGGATAGGATTGGCCATGTCTGAGAAACCCAAGAAAAAGAACGGGCTCACTGGGTTTCAACACTGCAGTGTGTGTGGGGAAGCCTTTGCTAAGGCTGATCCCCACACCACCTGTGTTTATTATCTGGGGTTTGACCACCTCGATTCAGACTGCCAGATTTGTAAGAGTTTTCCCAAAGCTACCCTGGATAAGAGAGTAGATAGACTGAGGGAAAGGGAGGCCGTGGAGTCCGCTGACCCGGATGGCCCGCCTGGTTTGGTTCCGACTGAACCAGAAGGAGTGCCCTCTGACCAGGGCGAAACTTCTTCGGGCAAAAGGAGAGCCAATTCTGAGGAGTCGGTTCCAGTTAAAAGAAAGAGAAGAGAAAAATCATCCAATTCGGACCCACAAATTCTTTCTCCGATCGCTGATGAGATAGCCAAAGCGATAAGGACAGTGCAGTCGCTAAATTCGGTTCCGGCAGAACTGGCACCATCTGGCAGGGGCTCGGTTCGGTCGGTTCCCCTGGTTCCGGATTATACTTTAGAAGAATTTTATGAACTGGAGGAGGAGGAGGGAAGAGTATGAGGATGATGATGATGGTGATTATGAAAGTCTGGATGTGCCTATTGACCCGGACATGTTCCCAGTCAGACCTTCAGGTGTTTCTCCTCCTAGGCTTTCTGAGTCTCCTTCCCACTTTATGTTTTACAAGAAAGTGGCTGAAACCCTCCAGCTTCCAATGGAAGAAGCAGTAGAGGATCAGGAGGAGCCTGACTTTGTTGAAATGATGGACATCCCAGAGTCCAGGAGACTCTTTTCCCCTCCATAAATCTTTCGGGAAACAGGCAATGAAAATTCTAAAGACTCCTACTAACTCCATACCTCCTGTGGACAGACGAATGGACAAGAGGTATACCCTTTCAGGCTCGGACACGGAGTTCATTTCTCAGCAATGCAGCCATGTTGGGGTAGTGCAGGCTGCTGCCTGTGATAAGGCAAATATTCCCTTGGCATCACACCCCCCAGATAAGGACTCCAGGAGGATTGATGCCATGGCAAAGAAGCAGTACATAACAGCATCTTTGGGACTCAGGCAGGCTAACTATATGGCCTACACAGCTAGATAACCAGAAGTCCAGGTGGGACACTGTGCTGGCTCTGGCTAAACAGGCCCCTGACCAGCTTGCCAAGGAGCTGGAGCAGGTGACTGCGGATGGGATTGAGGCATCCAAAGGTGCAATTTCATGCTGCAGTGGACTCCAGTGATGTTTCATCTAGAGTCATGGCTACATCTGTGGCCCTTCGGAGGATGGCTTGGCTCAGATGTACTAGCCTATCACAGGATACCCAGGCTAAGGCCATGGATTTCCCTGTCGTTGGTAATTCTCTGTTTGGGGAGAAGACAGAGAACTACATGAAAAAGATGGACGAGTACAGGACCACCTACAGGAGTGCTCAGGCCAAAGAAAGGCAAGCCACTCCTCAAAGACAGCACTCCAGGGGCAGGGGCAGGCCCTTTCATAGGCCTTTTTACCAAGCCCAGGCCTCCTCTTCTGCTTATGCTCAGAGGGGGTTCTTCAGAGGGAGAGGCAGACGGGGAATGAGCAGGCCTGCTTCCACACCCCTCAGCCTAAAGCCCCTGCCAAGCAGACACCCTGATGGGTCTTACTGGGCCGATTCTCCAATACCTGTAGGAGGCAGGCTTGCTTACTTTGTCCAGGACTGGAAGTCTCTGACATCAGACAAGTGGATCCTGGAAGTAGTAAGCCAGGAACTGGTTCTCAGCTTCAGAAAATTTCCCAAGATGAGAACCAGATCCTTTCCACCTGCAAATCCGTCAGAGACCCTTGCCCTAGAGGCAGATGTTTCTTCCCTTCTGGCTTTCAGAGCCATAGAAAGGGTTCCTACCCTACACAAGGGCAAAGGATTGTACTCCAGGTACTTCCTAACCCCCCAAAAAACAGGAGAATGGCGGCCCATCCTGGATTTAAGATATCTGAACAAGCACCTTTTAAAACCAAAGTTCAAAATGGTGACTCTGGGAATAATTCTGCCCTCTCTAAGGCCAGGGGACTGGCTAGCGTCCCTGGACCTCAAAGATGCCTACTTTCACATTCCCATCAGGTGCTCACACAGAAAGTACCTAAGGTTCGAGGCACCTAGAGCCACTATCAATTCAAGAAATGCCTTTGGCTAACATCAAAATTTACAAAGTCCTCGAGTAGTAGTTGCTTTCTAGGAAAAAAGTTATCTGCATCTAGGTGACTAGTGGTCAGTCTCCAGCAAATCAATCATACAAGCTCAGAAGTATACTTTCTTGATTCCTCAGCACTTCCAAAGTCGTTCTGGCCAGTACAGCTCCTCAAACTCAATAGAGGCGGAGCTGGATACAGTAAGGGCAAGAGCCTTCCTTCCCCTGGAAAGGGCAAGGACCCTTATGAAACTGGCCTCTTCATTCACTCTACAGATGTCTCGACCAGCAAGGCATTTCCTTCAGCTTCTGTGCCACATGGCAGCTTCCACAGCAGTGGTCCAAGGAGCAAGATTCCAGATGAGGGACATTCAGTTCCACTTAAGAGCCTTCTGGTCCCAAAGAAAGGATGCCCTTACCAAACTAGTCCCAGTGGCTCAAACCCTGATCCAGGCTTTGCAATGGTGGCAGGATCAGGACAATTTGAGACAAGGAGTTCCTTCAGTCTCATTCAGTGATACTCACCACAGATGCCTCCCTGCTGGGCTGGGGAGCCCACCTGGGGGATCTTACCACCCAAGGACTGTGGTCACCTCAAGAATCTCTGCTTCATATCAATCTCTTGGAACTATGAGCAGTGTTTCTGGAACTGCAAGCTTTTTCCAAATCTGTACAGAACAAGGTGGTCCAGATCAGAACAGACAACACCACCACCATGTGGTACATCAACAAGCAAGGAGGCACTCTGTCTATGGCCTTGTGCACAGAGGCAATGAAGTTGTGGTCCCTGGCCTATTCCCTGCAAACCTCTTTGATAGCAGTTCACCTTCCAGGGAAGGACAATGTTTTAGCAGATGCTGTCAGCAGGATATCCTAGGGCCATCATGAATGGACCTTAGATCCCCTAGTTTTGAAAGTGATTTTCTCGAGAAGGGGCATTCCACAGATCGATCTTTTTGTAGCCCCAGACGATCACCAACTTCCTCTCTTTTGTTGCAGACCCCCAGTCTTGGGCTCAGTCCCCCTGGATGCGCTGATTCTGAATTGGGAAGGGAAATTCTGTATGCTTTTCCCCCCTTCCCTCTCCTGTTCAAAGTGTTAGTCAAGATCAGGTCACAACCATGCAAAGTGATTCTGATTGTTCCAAACTGGGCCAGACAGCCCTGGTACCCACTGTTGCTGTCCTTAGCAGTCCACCTTCCCCTGTCTCTTCCCAGGAATTACAACCTGTTGACATCCTCTCAAGGGAGGATTTGGTATCCGAACCTCAAGTCTCTCAATCTCAAGGCATGGCTCTTGAAGAGTTAGAGTTTGCTGATCTGCACCTTTCTCAAGGGGTTCTGGATATCCTTGAGGCTTCTCGAAAGCCTTCCACCAGAAAGACTTACAACTCCAAATGGAAAAGGTTCACTATTTGGTGCTCTAATAAGCATATTTCTCCAGAATATGCTGGGTTGCCTGATTCTGGACTATATGGTCCATCTTAATGGCTTAGGACTTAGGCCAGCTACACTTAAAGTGCATTTGGCAGCTGTTTCTGCCTTCTTGTCAGTAGGCAAGCCCTCTCCCTGTCAGCCCATCCTGTGTTTTGTAAGTTCTTCAAGGGATTGCTGCACACCAATCCCCCCTTTAGGGACCCTGCTCCTGCTTGGGACCTTAATGTTTGCATTGCTCAGCTTATGCAACCACACTTTGAGCCTTTGTCCTCTGCAGAGCTTAAGTACTTGACTTGGAAAACTGTGTTTTTGGTAGCCATTACCTCTGCCAGGCATATCAGTGAATTGCAAGCCCTGTCAGTGGAGCCTGATTTCATCTCTTTCCATAGAGATAAAGTAGTCCTAAGAACTAACAGGAAGTTTTTGCCTAAGGTGGTTTCAGATTTCCACCTTAATCAGTCTGTGTCTCTCCCTGTTTTCTTCACTGACCATTCCTCCTCCTCTGGAGAGAGGAGGCCGCTCAGCTTGGATGTTAAAAGGGCCCTCAGTTACTACATAGAGTGCACCAAGAGTCACAGGCTTGAGTCCCTCCAGTTGTTCCTCACATATGGAGAGGTCGGTAAGGGCAAACCTGCCACTAAGAGATCTATTGCCAGGTGGATTGTCTCTTGTATACAATTCTGCTATGAAAAACTGGGTATAACCCCACCCTTAGGCCTGAGGGCTCACTTTACTAGAGGTACAGCTGCTTCCTTGGCTGCTGCCAGGGACATTCCTATCTTAGAAATTTGTCAAGCAGCCACCTGGAAAACAGTCCATACATTCACTAAGCATTACTCTCTGGATGTCCAGGCTAGGAGTGATGCTCGGTTTGGCACAGCAGTACTTCCGAGCCTATTCCCAAAGTAGGTTCTGTCCCTTCTCCATGGAGGTACTGCTTGGTAGTCTGCAATAGTCAGAATACAGCAAGACTTCATGTTGTTTGAAGAAAAAATTACTCACCTTAGTAATGTTGTTTCTTCTAATGGAGTCTTGCTGTATTCTGACCTCCCCCCCCCTCTCAGAACCTAGTTTTTGGGATGTGGGTGGGCAGGAGCAGTGTTGGCACCCTAGGGGTGCCCCCTTTTTCACCCTCCTTTATTTTGGGTATGTGTTGTGTTTTGTTTTTTGGGTTTCCTGACTTGAGTCTTTGCTTTGAAACCAAAAAACCCTTTTTAATAAATTTAGTTGCCAGTTGGTTAGTGTGAGTTTTACAGTTTCCACACAGAACTTCTAGTGAGTGAAGATCTGACGGTTGGAGTTTAAACAACAGCAGACAGGGGCTTCAACCGAGCTCACGCTGAACGTTCCATGCTGGCCATGGAAAGTTAACTCTTTGTTCTCCGGGGCAGTTGAAAGGCAGGACCTAACTGCAATAGTCAGAATACAGCAAGACTCCATTAGAAGAAACAACATTACTAAGTTGAGTAATTTTTTCTTCTTCCGCGGTGCAGGAGGCCCAGGCCAGCCCCCTTGGGCGTCAGTCGGGAGGCACCACGTTGGCAGTCGCCTCTTTGGTGGTGAAGGCTCCCTCGGTGTCGTGTTCCGAGCCATTCATGGCTGGGCCGGCACCGTCCATGGCGCCATCTCGTGGCGCCGCTTTTAACCGGTGCCATTAAGTGGCACCGTGGGCTTTAGAGTGTGGCACGCCAGTCAGCGCTAGCTTTCTCTCGCAGCCGTTGCTTCTGATGCTGCTTTCGCGGCATCAGAGTTCTCGGCGGCGCATGGGGTGGTGGTTTGGAGGTTTCTGAGCCTGGTTCTGGTCCCGGCACCGGTGCTGTCCCTATCCTCGGCACCGTGAGTGGTGCCAGGGATGGTGTTGGTGCCACGGTTGGAGCTGGCCCTGCCTTCGGCACCGTGAGTGGCGCTGTAGTGTTGTGTGGCACCGTGTTCAGGGCCGTGCCTGACTTTGGTGCTGCAAGTGGCGCCGGGATGGGTGTCGGAGTTGAGCGCGGTGCTGCGTTGGGTTTGGCAGCACCAGAGGTGGGAGTGTGGGGTCACGCCCGACTCCGATGCTGTTCACGGCACCGGGGTGGGTGTCGGCGTGGGGCTGTGCTTCCCTCTGGCGGCGTTGGTGGCACCGGATTGCAGGGTGCTCCGCTTCGGGGTCCAGGAACTGGAGGGGCTCGGGGAGTTGTCTGGCATCGGACCTTGGAGCCTGCTTCTTCAGAGGTGGGCTCTGGCTGTGATCCAGACTGGCTCACAGGTTCTTCAGAATCTTCAGAGCCCCCTGTTTCCAGCACCTGGGCCCCCACTCAGCCTCCCTCTGGGGGTCGGTTGTCATTGGTGGACCTTAGGGTCGGGGGGTCTGACCACCCAGCGGTGGTCCCTGTGACTACTGCTGTGCAACCTGGGGTCGCTGGCGCTGCTGTTTCTCCAGTTGGAGCACCCCCTCCTTGGTGTGTTTGGACAGCCCAAGTTTGGGGCAGCCTTGGGCGCACCAGGAGGGGGAGGGTATGGTTCTTTGGGTGGACTCCTCAGAGGCTGCCTGGAGTTGCCTGCTACCTAGGCTGGTGGCTACGAGGACGAGGTCCCTCTCTGATTCTGAAGGGTTGAGAGGTAGAGGTGTGGTGTGGCACGCCCTCCCCAGAGCCCAGCCGGGTTCTGGGAAGAGCCGAACCGCAGGTCCTCGCCTTTCCCTGGAGGAGTCCCCAACAGGGACTGTAACTTCTGAGGTCAGCGGCCGTCCTTCTGGACTCGCACGGTCCCGGTTACTTCATGGGAGGATTTCTTCCTTTGGGCACAGCTCTGACCGTTCCGACCCGGTTGAACGGCTGTTAGCTGCGGCGGCCTTCGGGTTCCCTTCCATGCGAAGGGTTTCCTGTTGGCCCCCCTGCCCTGACAGAGACCGTTCTCCTGTTGCCAGGAGCCTGTCCCTTGAGCCTCTGTCTCCGTTCCCAGTGGTCCCAGGTATTCCTAGTCCTCGTGGACCTCTTACCTGGGAACAGTTTAGAGGTTCTGCTGAACATTTTCTCACCTATCTCCATGCCCCTGTGTGGCCGGACCCTGAAGCTGGGAGCTCGTCTTCATCCTCTTCTCCCTCTACGGAGGGAGAGGAATCTTCGGTCCATATCTCCCCAGCGTCTGATCTGTCCTGTTATCAGCACTTCCTTGCGAGGATGTTAAACGAGCTTCACTTTAACCCTGTCCTAGTCAGCAATCCCAAACATGTGACGCGCGCCGTCTTAGTCGAGTACAGAGCGGCCCACCTGGTGGCTCCCGCCTGGCCTATTCCTTTTCAGGAGGCGTCACATTGGCTCTGGCTACATCCCTTCTCCACCATTCGAGCCCCAAGGGAGCTACGCCAGCGGTATTGTGCTCCCTCTTGGTCTCCAGGTTCTCTGCCTCATCCCCCTTCGGGCTTGTCCTCTCTGGACACCCTCTCTGGGCCTTGCACCCCTTACTGTGACCGCCCCTCGGACTCGGACTCTGCAGATTTCGATTTCTGGGGGAAACGAGTGTTCTACTCGGCACAGATCTCTCTGTCTATTGCAGCACATCAGGCCCACTTTGCTGCCTACAACAGGTTCTTGTGGTCTAGGCTAAGTCATCTCCTAGTCTCAATGCCTGACTTGGAGGAAACCAGGCAAGCCATTGCCCTCTCTGCGCAGGGCCTGGAGCTAGCAAAGCACCAAGCAAGGACATTGTAGGACGCCAATGAGGTGGCATCCAGAGTGGTAGGGACAGGGATCTGCCTTTGGCGGATGGCATGGCTTCGCTTATTCCGGTTATCACCCCTGGCCTGGCATAGGGTGATTTACTCTGCATACCGGAGAACCCATCTTTTCTCCTGAATGGTGAGACGGAGGCTTTCGGGGCACCCTCCTTCCCCCACTGGGGGATCCCCGTCACACCCAGACCAGTCCCAGGCTTCCCCAGGCCTGTAAGGGTTCTCCCCTTCGATGTCTCACCCACTGAAGGCTAAGAGACCTAGTCCCTTAGGGTACTTGGGGGGGGGCTCGGTACTCACCCACTAGTGATGAATGGGGAAGGTTGACACAGATAAGATATGAAAATTACGTACCTAACGTAATTCTTGATCTTTCTGTGTATCTTCACCGTTCATCACTAAATCCCCCCCTCCTTCCCCCCATGGGCCTCAGTCTCTGGACTTCCTCCTCCCTCCCACTGTGTGTCTTCTCTTTCTTCGCTCTCCTCTCCCTTGTGATTAGGTATGAGGGGGATTGTGGAGATACACAGGGGTGAATCCCTTGGGTTTATGGAGATTTGGGGGGCCCTCTTTTCTCTTCTCCCTTTTTCTGGGGAGTCTGGAAGCGGAGGGGCCCCCTTCTCTCCCTCCCCCTTACTCAAGTGTCTGTTATTTAGAGACTCATATTTTGAGCTCTTTTACCCCTTATGCCTTTGGCTGTTTTAAGTTTCTCATTTTGGGAGGGAGGGGGGAGAGACACACCCTCAGCCTGTACCTTCTGTTTTCTGGTCTTCTAGACCTAGGCTGCTTGCAACTTCTGCTTGCCTCCTGCAGCTGAGCTCCATAGTCCAAGGCTGTACTGTAGTCTTCTAAATATGTCAGAGTGCATTTCGCTCCTGGGGGTGTGCTACTCTTCCCCCCCCCATCTCTCCTCCCTTTCCTCCTCCTTCTCCTTCCAGAGATTGTGGCCCCTTCTCCCCAATTTCCTGTTTTTAATCTTTCCTTCTGTCCTCTCAGTTGTTTATTTCTCCTTTTAGTTTATTATTCCTTTCGTTTTATCTATCCCATTGGCTCTCTTGCCTCAACCCACCCTCCCTTCCTTACTCTGTTCGGCGTGTCAGAACTGGAGCTAGGGCAGAGTCGACAGCAGCTAACGGCCAACCCTCGAGCGCCACGTTGAACGTTGGCCTCGAGGGCGGCGCCAGCTCTGCGTTGACTCCGCCCATGATGAAAAAAAAAAAGTCTCCCTCGGGGTACTAGCTCCAGTGCGCTATACCCACTAGTAATGAATGGTGAAGATACACAGAAAGATCAAGAATTACGGTAGGGTACGTAATTTTCATTTTTTGCTGGAGTCCGCCCCTGCCATTGGACGTCTTCCCCCACCTGCACCACTGGGTATTAGACCCTCCCTCAGCACCACGACTTACCCCTCGTGGCGGGAGGTGGGGAGTGACTCAACCCACCGACCAGGATCCAGTTCAGGGGAGGTGCCCCATGGCGGTGCGGCGAGGGGACAGTCTTCATCCTTGGGCGGACTCCATCTTTTATTTATTTTTTGGCTAGTTTCTCCCCTACGGAGAGGGGGGCATGTAGTGATGCTGGTGAAGGAGCACGCATGCACCTGCTCGTGCTCCCCCTGGCTTCTGCCCCCTCTCCGCCCCTCTGCTTACAGTGTCTGTGCACTTCCCCCCCAGCCTCCGCTAGGGGCCAGAAGCACGCCAACCACTGACATCCCCCACCCCGGAGAGGGAGAACAGTCCCTCGGACGCTCAATCCCTCCCCTCCTGACCCCTGGCGGTCCAAGTCTGTTCCTGAACCCAAATCGCTGGTGTGACGTGGCATCCAGCACCTCAACTCTCAGCACCACCAGGCTGGCCAGCCTTTGCATCTCTGACACAGATAAGGTGGTACAGCTCAAAACAGGCAAAACCATTGCAATGTACTACATAATCAAGCAGGGAGGAACAAGGTCCCGCCCTTTGTGCACTGAAGCAGTGAAGGTGTGGAGTCTGGTCTACTCACTTCAGGCTTCACTGGTAGCCATTCATCTGCCAGGAAAAGGACAACACCCTAGCAGATGTCCTAAGCAGAACCAGCCAGGATCACCATGAATGGTCTTTAAACAGACAGGTGTTGGAGATGGTGTACAGAAGATGGGCCACCCCAGAGATAGATCTCTTTGCATCCCACGGCAACCACCAGTTGCCAAAGTTCTGTTGCAGGTCACCAGCAAAAGACACAGTACCCCTGGACTCCCTAGTGCTGGATTGGCTTGAGAGGAAACTGTATGCATTTCCTCCTTTTCCACTGCCGCTCAGGGTCCTGATCAAGCTCAGGTCCCAGCCAGCCATGATGATTTTCATAACTCCAGATGGGGCCAGGCAACCATGGTACCCACTGCTGCTCTCCCTGTCAGTAGCCCCACCACTACACCTCCCTCAGAGGCACAATATCCTAACCTCCTCACAGGGTAGGATCCTGTACCAAAACCTCAAGTCCTTCAGGCTCAAAGCTTGGCTCTTGAAGACTTAGAGTATGCAGGTTTGCAACTCTCAGAGAGTGTCCTTAACATCCTGAGGGGATCCAGGAAGCCCTCGACTAAGAGGAGTTATGATTCCAAATGGAAAAGATTTTCTATATGGTGTTCTACCAATGATGTGGTACCTTCACAGGCAGGGTTGCCAGCCTTGTTGGATTACCTTACCCATTTACATTCCTTAGGTTTGCAGCCCACTACTCTGAAGGTCCATTTAGCTTCAGTATCGGCTTATATTTTGGCTGGCAAAGGTGTCTCCATGGCATTCTGTGACAGGGCTGAATACGGCCCTGCTTCATTTGTTATGCAGAAAGAGTTTAAATGCAAGGGTCTGTTCTTTCCTCTCTTTTTCTGTTTTTTCTCTGTCTGGTTGCTCAACCACAATTTCTTGTGAGTCCTAGGAACTGATCACTCTGACGGTTTTGCAATTCTCTACCTCTGACTATCTCTCCACCTTCCCTTGTTATTTCTGTCTTTTCTTCCCCCTTGCATATCTGTGGGTATAAAATATGTAAATCTATATGTGGAAATGTCACTGATACTGGGATCCCATTGTTTGAAACTGTATATAGTTATACTGTTGAAATGATTGCAGAAAGTTATTTGGAGCTCAGGGGTTAACCTGAGAATGCTGGATGCAAAGTCTTTGCAGAGCTGGCTACAAGAGGTCAGTTCTGGGGCATTATGTTCTTTTTGCTGCACCTGCTGAAACTGACAAGAGCACTATGGGAGAAGCAGAATGTTCTCTTAACGAGCTCCCTGCAAAGACTTGCTATAAAAAGAGCTGCAGTGTTTTGCAAGAGGGAGAGACAGAGACTGAGAATAAACATTGAGAAGAAAAAAATCAGAAGGACTCTGCTTTCTATGTTTGTACTGCCTTTGTAAATAGTTATTTTGAACAATTTTTATTTTGCTGTTGTTGAGAAAAATAAAAAGCTATTTGAGAATTTTGAAACTGCTCCTAGTTTTCCTTTGGTTCCTGACCTGTGCCTCGATGACACATCCAATCCAATTTTTAAGAAGTTTTTCAAAGGTTTAGCCCATCTGCACCCCCGTCACAGGGAACCAATGCCAGCATGGGACATGTATTCATTGCCAAGCTTATGGAACACTCATTTGAGCCCACGGTCTCAGCACATATGAAATATGTGACCTGAAAAACAGCTTTCCTGGTAGTCGTCACCTCAGCCTGGTGGATTAGTGAGCTGCAGGCCCTGTGTACTGAGCAGAATTGCGTCTCTTTCCGTAGGGATAAGATGGTGCTTGGGACTAACAGAAAATTCCTTCCGGAGGTAGTCTGTAACTTCCATTTGAATCAGTTCATTACTTTGCTAGTCTTTTTCACTGAGCATTCTAGTTCAGGTGAATATAGGCTGCACAGCCTGGATGTCAAAAGAGCTTTAAGCTACTACATTACTCACACCAGGAACCACAGGCAGGACAGACAGCAGCTGTTCGTGACTTATGGGGATGTGGAAAAAGGAAAGCCATCTTCAAAAAGGACCATTTCACGCTGGATAGCGCAATGTATCCAGTTCTATTATTCAAAGTCTAGTAAGGCGCCCCCAGTAGGCCTGAGGGACACTCTGCAAGAGGCACAGCTGCTACATTAGCAGCTGCTCGTGATATTCCACTGCTAGAAATCTATAAAGCAGCTACATGGAGAACAGTACATACCTTCACAAAGCACTACTGTCTGGATACCCAGTCCAGAAGTGATGCCAGGTTTGGCACAGCAGTGCTGCAGAGCCTGTTTCCTAAGCAAGGTTCTGTACCCACCTCCAAAGGTACTGCTTCGTAGTCTGCAAGAGTTAAGAATATTGAACAATTCCTGGAGTTAGAAGAAAAAATTACCTTAGTAATCTTGTTTCTTCCAAGGTATTCTTCAGTATTGTTAACTCATCCTCCCTACCTCCCCTTCTAGAACCAGAGGCTTCTGCATATCAGCTGGACCTCTGTATAAATAAGGTAAATAAGGGGTTTCACCCTAGTTGTGTTATAGCTATTGAACCCTGTTGGGTGTTGTTTTCCCCTCTTTGGGTCATATTTGACTGTTTGGGGGGATACTTTTTGCTGTGAGGGATTTTATTGTTAAAATATTAATAGTGTGATTTGATAGCTTAATTTAGGGGTCCTTTGCTTCTAGGCTCCAATGAATCTGAGCGTTATAGAATGCAGCAGTTGGTAAGGGCAGCAATTTGAATGGTGGCATGAGCCAGTAAGCATTCCATCATTTGCATATGTTCCTATCTCTGGGCAGTTCAACCCTGGAGGCTGACTGCAAGAGTTAAGCATATTGAAGAATACCTTGTAAGAAAAAAATTACTAAGGTGAGTAATTTTTTCTTCTTGCAACCCGGGCTGTTACCAAGCCATACCCTGTAATTTGTGCCCATTTAGAATCTATGGCTGCAGACTCAACTCATGATCAGGCCAAAGCCAAGGGAGTGTTGCATCTTATGACTAAATTTCAAATGGTGGCACACCTTTTGTATTATGAAAGGTTGCTTCAGCCACTTGCCAGATTCTCACTAGCACTTCAGAAAAAAGTAGTAGAAATGCCAGATCTTTCTGTAGCGCTCCACCTTGTCAATAGGTAATCATAACAACTGGGTATAGTGCATTCCTACCAGGGAAAAGGCACAACCCAAGCTTTAGAATGTTGGGCACCTGAGAATTCCATGCAGTAACAGCAATTCCCCATTTAGGCTGTGCCATTGAAAGAGGACAGATCTTCTTTTCTCTTCTCTGAAGATTTTAAGATTCAGGACTTAAAGTTTTCTTTGGGGCTGCAATTCAGCATAGCAGGCTGGGGCTCCCTGTTTTCAGGGGGCACTCCTAAATTAAAACCATGCCTGTTAAGCTGCGGTTTTCAAATTGAATAACCTGCATTTCCTCTTTTCCTATGTGGATTGGGAGTCGTTTTTCTGCCTCAAAGGGCCCCTTTCCCAGTCTTTTTGACTTTCATGCATAAATTACCCCATTTTGCATTGATTCTGGAATTGTATTTCATTACTGTCCTCTGCAGTTCTTTTTGCATTCTGAACAGCCAAAAACTGCAGGGTGTAACAGACCTTTTATGGCAAGCCTGGTATTGCTGTGGACCCAGTGCTGTACTGCTGACTTCACTATATGACAGAGGAGTGACTCGCACTGCATGCAGTACAATGAAGCTGCAGTAGTTTTGCAAGGGAAAACTACATTACTAGATGTACATACTGTGGTCCCTCTTCACCAAAGACTCACTGTTAGCAATACATTATACCACAATCCAAATGCCTTGTCAGTATGTTTTTTTTTTGTAACACTTACTTCTGCCTCTGTAACAAAGCATGGGGAGTGAGAGAAGATCGAGTTGCTGTCAGCCGAGACAGCTGTCAGTTTATGCATCGGTGTGATTAGTGTCTATACCTTGAACATTTGAAAGCAGTAATGCCTCCTTACCCATGCCATGCTGGCGGCTTCCATGCCTTTCTGTAGTAAAGTGCCCAGCAGCACTCTGATCGAAAATCCCTAACTGCTCCTCCATCCCACACTTTCTCAACAACAACATGGCACTGCGGAACACCGAAGACTAATTTTGGTACCATATAATACCGTGGGTCCGCACATGTGCAGAATCCCCAGTTTCACTTTTCAAACAAGAATTTCTCTGAAAACAGCCCTCAGTTTTTAAAACCACCTCTACAGTGCATGTAGCACATCTAAACACATTGTTTGTATTATATGGTACCAAAATTTGCCTTTGATGTTCTGCGGTGCCATGTTGATGTCGGGGAGGCGCGGGACGGAGGAGCAGGAGCAGTCCAGATAAGAGTAGGGATTGCCAAAAGTAGGGAAATGGGCAGACTAGGTGGGCTGTAGGGTACTTATCTGCCGAGAGATTCTATGTTTCTGTGTTTCAGTAAGGGATTTTCGATCGGGGTGATTGCCAGGCGCTTTACTACAGAAAGACATGGAATGCACCAGTATGGCATGGATAAGGAGGCATTACTGCTTTCAAATGATCAAGGTATAGACACTAATCACACCGATGTATAAACTGATAGCTGTCTTGGCTGACAGCAACTCGATCTTCTGTCACTACCCATGCTATGTTACAGAGGCAAAAGTAAGTCAGTTTTACAAAAAACATACTGACAAGGCATTTGGATTTTGGCATAATGCATGGCTAACAGGGTGTCTTGGTGAAGAGGGACCACAGTATGCACACCTAGTAATGTAGTGTTCCCTTGCAAAACTGCTGCAACTTCACTGTACTTCAGTATGAGTCACTCCTCTGCCATATATTGATGTCAGCAGTACAGCCCTGGGTCCACAGCAACACCAGGCTTGCCATAGAAGCTCTGGTATACCACAGCTCAGAATGCAAAACACTAACTGCAGAGGACAATAATGAAATACAATTCCAGGATCAGTGCAAGAAGAGGTAATTTATGCACGGAAGTCAAAAGTACTGGGAATGGTGCTGATTGCAACTCTTATCTTCTCTCGGTCGCCATGCTTTGTTACAGAGGCAGAAGTCAGTTTTACAAAAAAATATACTGACAAGGCATATTGATTTTGGCATAATGGATTGCTAACAGGGTATCTTGGTGAGGAGGGACCATGGTATGTGCACCTAGTAATGTAGTTTTCCCTTGTAAAACTGCTGCAACTTCACTGTACTGCAGTGTGAGTCATTCCTCTGCCATATAGTGATGTCAGCAGTACAGCCTGGGTCCACAGCAACCCCAGACTTGCTACAAAAGCTCTGGTGCACCCTGCAGTTTTTAGTTACTCAGAATGCAAAAACTAACTGCAGAGGACAGTAATGAAGTACAATTCAGAATCATGCAACAAAGGGTAATTTATGCATGAAAATCAAAAGGACTGGGAAGGGTGCTGACATAGAAAGTGACGGCAGATGGAGACCATGTAATCCATCTAGTCTGCCCATTTAAAAGTACTCCCCCACCTTGTTTGCTTCGGTCCTGAAGTTCCCATACTGATTGTCCCGTGCTAGCTTAAAAGCCCCAACCGTCTTTGCTTTCACCACCCCGAGGGCAGGACACTCCAAGGTTCCACCACCCTTTCAGTGAAGAAAAACTTCCTAAACTTGCTCCTGTATCTTCCTCCCTTTAGATGCATGTCGTGACTCCTAGTCCTGGCACAGTTGCCCATCTGTAGCAGACTTTGCGCCTGAACCCTATTAATGCCCTTAAGGAACTTGAAGGTCTCTGTCATGTCTCCCCTGTCTCTTCTCTGGTCTAGGGAATACATGTTGAGTTGCTGCAGTCTTGTTTCATATGGTTCATGATGCGTACCCTGCACCATCTTTGTTGCCTTCCTCTGTAGTTTCCAGTCTGCCTATATCCCTCTTGAGTTGTCGCCCTCAGAATTGGATGGCACTGTGCCGGTGACCCGGGGTCGGGAACGAACTTGGGTCGTCGGGGGTTGGCAGGGGGAAGGAGAATTGAGCGTCCCAGTGGATGCTCTCCTACTTCAGGGTGGGATCCAGGGGGTGCTTCTCACACCCGACGTCCCTGTGGGTCATGGGAGCACCGACTTTCGGGGCTGTGGCGGCTCTGTAGCGTTCGAGTCAGGGAGGGGAGGATGCCGTCAGGCACTTGATGGTGTCATGCGTCAGTACGTCGTCCACCTGAGCCGGGTGTCCTCCGGCATAGGGGAACAGAAATGGAAAAAAACCTTCTCGGGCCCTAGACGAAGACCGATCTGGGCCTCCCAGACACACCATTGATTTACGAGCAGATCCCCTCTGTACCGGCTCTCCTCAAGTAATGTCGAGGAAGAAAGGGCGCTTCTTTGCCCCACCCAGGGGGGGATAGCTGGGAGCTAAGGGAAAAATACAGTGGAGAAGGCCAGGTACTCTTGGGGGCAGACTCCGAGTCGGTGGTGGCTCTTTGGGGGGGTTGATCAATAGTCCGAAGGAATGGGCAGAGAAGGCAGTACAGGTGGGAGATAAAGTGGTGCAACAGCACCACAAGTAAAAAAAAAAAAAAAATAATTGGATGCAGTTCTCCAGGTGCAACTTCACCAGGGACCTGTGCAGTGGCATGATCTCCTCACGCTTCCTACTAGTGATGCCTCTTCTTATACATCCCAAGATGCCACTAGCCTTTAGCGCTACCTTCTTTGCCTTAGCAACTTGATCTTCTCTCAGTTCCCATGCTTTGTTACAGAGGCACAAGTAAGTCAGTTTTTACAAAAAAAAAAAATACTGACAAGGCATTTGGATTTTGGCATAATGCACTGCTTAACAGGGTGTTTTGGGGAAGGGGGAACATAGTATGTACACCTAGTAATTTAGTTTTCCCCTTGCAAAACCATTGCAACTAGGGCGCTGTGGAGCACACCTACAGATCAGACGCACTCTAAGCTTGGCTCCATGTTTTATGAGCTTTTAAGCCTAATTTAATTACTTTAACTGTAATTAATGACTATGTATAAGGCATTTTTGGAAAGAGGACTCTATCCTGAAGAGATTGGTACCGAATATTGTAATGGAGCGCACGCAGAAGGCAGGAGGGAGTGGAAACAAAAATCCCCCACAAGTGGACACCCAAGCCTCAACCACATAACAGTTAATGGCAGCTGGGCCTGACCCCCTGTGGAGAGCACTACAAACATCCATACAGGTGATCGACATGAAAATGGAGTCGATTTTGCAATGCTTCGCTGACCAGGACATTAAAGTAGAAGCTGCCTTACAAACAGCGGCTTCAGCTGAAAAAGTTGCTACACAGGCTTTGACTGTCACCTCTAAATTGGTGCAGGAGAACACACAATTACGGTACCGGTTTGAAGCGCTAGAAAATGCGAATAGGGCCTCTCATGTACATTTCATTGGGCTTCCAGAGGGGAGTGAAGAGGACAACTTACTGGCCTTTCTACAATCCTGGTTCCCTGAAGCATTGCAACTTAGCTCAGATGTAATTGCTGGTCAATTGCATAAAGCATACAGAAATACGCCTCGCGCAGTAGAACCTCAAACAGATGCTCCCCGAGCAGTCCTGTTAGTGACAGCCAATACAGCAACTCAAGATCTGCTACTCCAGGCTGCAAGATCTACAGGCAACCTTAATCATAATGGAGCCACTGTACATCTATTCCCAGATCTTTCCTACGCAATGAGGGCGCACAGAAAGAAATTCGCCGCGGTTTGCGCTAAACTCCGGACTCTTGGGGTAACACATTCCTTACTGATGCCAGCTTGTTTTCATATCTTTTATGGGGGGAAGACTTTTCAGTACACGGATCCTCTTGAAGCCGGGAGGAAGACCAAACTGATAACCAGGGAATTCGAAGCTCGAGGAGCTAGCCAGCCAGAAGATTCGGATGAAGAGACCTGAAAAAAGGGACTGTAAAGTAACAATTTGATTGTTTAGTCAAATGACCTTGGTTAATTAAACTGGATTGATCACCAATTCTAGGGTGTGCCTAGTGGATAGTCACTGTTTTAATGCTCTAGTCCACTTAATTTTGGCAATTTAAAACGTTGGACAAATAAAAAGCTTTATATCTTTTGCCCAGGAATATTTAGGGCTTATTTAATTTTAAATGATAGAGCCTAGGGGATTTTTCTTCAGTGGACTACCAATGTAAGGTTCTGAGGCATGTGAGCTACAGCTTATAAGTATTTCAAATTAAGATAACAATGCTAGGATTTGGGGTCATATCAACACTTTGTGTTGTGGTAAATCTAATGGAATTAAACATTTTGGGTTTGACCACCAAAAACCTTTGTGGGGTGCAGCTTATACTAGATTAAAATTTAAATATATGTATATTTATTAGAATTTCCCACACTTCCTTACTCCAGATTGTATAGGCTTGTTAAAACCTGATACATTTGATGTATAACTTGTACAATTTTGTTCCTGTGCCTTACATGAGTATACTGTATGATATTGCCTATGTCTATATGCAATAAATATAAATAAATAAATAAAAAGTTGCAACAGCACTTTACTGCAGTGTGTGAGTCCCTCCTCTACCATACAGTGATGTCAGTGGTAGCCAGCAGCCCAGCAGCTGAACTGCAAAGGCAAGAGCAGCAGGGCTCAAAAACAAATGCAAAGTATGGAAGGCAGAGTAAACCTTGGCCAATCATACATGCATACAACGTTTCGGGTCTAGTACTGCATATAATGACTACAAGCTGTAACATTTTGGACGATCATGAAAGGTGCTTTAATGGTCTCCAGTTTAAGGAAAAAAAAAGTCAAGGTGCCACAGGTAGGTACAACTTTATTTTTGGGGAGTGTAGAGTCTCTGGGGGTCCATCTGCTCTAATCTCGGTTCTTGTTTCCCACCCCCTCACTAAGCTTCAGGTTTTGTGTTTCTTACTGTTTTTAGTTAATGTGTGATTTTGTTATGGTTTAGTGCGTTTTTGGTGTTTCTGTGAGACTTAGCCCAGTAAGACAATGGGGCTGATAATTATTTATTTTTGAGCGCTCACAGGCAGAGGGCTGCCTCAAGCCTATGATGTCATTTAGAACTCTTGCAGCAGCATAAGTCACTTTAGAATGTTCAGTTTTCTACAACTGCAGGCAAGAAGAGGCCTCTGGGCTTGATAGTTTTAAACATAGAAACATAGAATTTGATGGCAGATAAGGACCGCTTGGTCCACCTAGTCTGCCCATTTCCCTACCTAACGGATAAGCTGCAGGTCCTAGTTAACTAACAGCCTACTTCCTCCTACCCCCCACTAGAATTGCCTTATGTGTGTCCCATGCATTCTTGAATTCCCCCAATGTTTTTGACTCTACGACCTCCTCAGGAAGACTGTTCCATGTATCCAGAACCCTCTCTGTGAAGAAATACTTCCTCACATTACCTCTGAGCTGTCCCCCCCCATCTTCAGATTGAGCCCCCTTGTTTTGGCACATCTCTTTTTCTGAAAGATGCTACCCTCTTGGACTTTGTTGATTCCCTTGAGGTATATGAAGTTTCTGTCATGTCCGCCCCCCCCTTTCCTCGAGGATATACATCTTTAGTTCCTTTAGTCTTTCTTCATATGTCTTCTGATGCAGACCCTGCATCGTTTTGGTTGCCCTCCTCTGGACAGCCTCCACCCTATCTATGTCTTTGCGGAGATGGGGTCTCCAAAACTCTACACAGTACTCCAGATGTGGTCTTACCAACTGTCTGTACAGAGGCCAACGACTTCCTGTTTTCTACTGGTGATGCCTCTCCCTATGCATGCCAGTATCCCCCAGCCCTCCTTACTGCCTAAACGACAAACAAGCTTAATTAAGTAAAAATCTGAGGTTTTTCCAGTCAAAAACACTAATACATTTAAACTTGTGGTATTTTTTAGCGCGTCATTATAGGGTTACACTTGCCTTGCTGATTTTAACTCCACTAGCAGTGGGGTTAATAATTATATTATCTGTGGCTTGCATAAATCCAGCACTCCTGGGTTTGCCTCCCACGACTCTGTGACTCTCTCTCTCTCGTAGTCCAACAAATAATATGGATTATAATTATTACATAATTATGTTTTATACATTTAACGGATCTGGGTTTGATTCCCACGTCCTCCACTTGTGTGAAGTGTGCCACTGAGCAAGGTATTTTAAGACAACACTGTGGAAAATAATTCTTTAGTCCAGGGAAGTTATTGAGGCTAAGTATTATTTTACCTTACAGTTGTTATTTGGCACAGTTATATTCTAGGCACCACAACTTATCGGAGATGATTAATTAGAAAATAATGTTAAGTTCTGCAACAAGGGTGATGAGGCCCTCCTCCCCCATGGGTTCTTTTGCCCTTATTGTGTTACTCAACACCCCCTAGCCAGTTCTGCGGTCTGGGGAGGGGGAGCGCTTGGTTCTTCAAGGCAGTGGTAGCAGAACTGCAAGATATTACATTTGTGGCTCCTGAGTGAGCTTGAGCACCAATGTCCCACAAGACAGCCCTGTAGAGACACCCAACCTCAGCAGGGCCCCTCGGGTCTGTGTGTGTGGGGGGGCATCTGAACTATATTTCCTTCCACAGGGATTAGGTGGTGCGCAGGACAAATAGGAAATTCCTTCCAAAGGTGGCTTCAGATTTTCATCTGAATCAGTCCATCACATGGCCTGTCTTCTTCACTATCAACTCCCGCTCAGGTGAGCGGAAATTGCATAGGCTGGATGTCAGAAGGGCACTCGGCCACTACCTTGACTGAACCAAAGTTTCCAGGCCAGCGTATACCCAGTTGTTCCTCACTTATGGGGATATTGGTAAGGGAAAACCAGCTTCCAAAAGAATCATTGCACACTGGGTAGTGGCCTGCATATAGTTGTGCTACAATAAAGTTGGTAAGCATCGCCCCTGGGCCTCAGGCCACATTCCACCAGGGGTACGGCATCATCAGTAGGTGCAGCATACTGCAGTTAGGTGCTGCAGGGAGGTTGGCATCACTAGGGAGCGTGTAGGTCAGCGATGGGTGCAGCAGGCAGGACGGAGGTGAGGGGCATTGAAGTGGTTAGGTGCAGGAGACGCTCTGGGATTAGATGGAGCCTAGAGAGAGGCCAGACGTGTTTGGTGTCCGTCCCCAGGGTTCCCACCGGACCGAGTGGGCAGGTAGCTGGCAGGCTGGCTGCGTCCACTAGTCCCCCTTTGGGCTGTGTTATGCAATGCCAGATTGATGAGGAGCAAAACCTTAGTTATGGTGGACTTGATTTCCTCAGTTGATCTGGCATGCATTATGGAGACCTGGTTGGGTGATGATGCCAGACCAGTATTGGAGGCAGCCATCCCCTCTGGGTACTCCGTTGTGCACTTCCCGAGGAGGGAATGCAGGGGTGGGGGTGTGGCCATCTGTTTTACATCCAGCTTGGCCTTCTCTGTGCACCCGGTGGGGGCAGCCAGGTCTTTTGAGTGTGTGGCAGTGTGTGGGGGTCCAGGTGCAGGCTGCAGGATCCTCCTTATTTACTGCTCTCCGGGGTCAGGAGGAGAGTTCCTGCAGGAGGTCACAGACTTCGTCGTCGACAAGGTTTTTTGTAGTCCCCCAGATGATTGATTCTGGGGGACTTCAGTGCCTGGACTGAAGACGAATATTTTCAATTTGGTTCTGACCTCCTCCAGTTGATGCCATCACTGGGCCTGACACAGTGTGCAACCCATCACCACGGCCACAGACTGGATCAGGTCACATGGTCTGATCATTGCATGGTGAAGTTCTTGTTTGGGGCCCCCCCTGGAAGTCTCTTTCCTGTTAAGATGATCAGCTATCGCCCTTTAAGGGGATTGTCCCCAGAGGAACTGCTGGTAGTGGCTGATTTATCTAGTGTTGATGCTGCCTGTGCGATGGGCACGGGCGAAGCGGTGGTTGCCTATAATAGGGTGGTAGCCTAGGTGCTTGATGCCATTGCTCCGGTTCATATAAGACCCAGATCTTCTCATTTGAAAAACCCTGTGGTTTGATGGGGGATCTTAATGAAGATCAGGGGTCAGAAGTTGGAGCATTGCTGGTGGTAGACCCGATCGGGGGAGGATAAACTGGCCTTGCATGCTCATTATCACGAGTACCAAGGGCCAAGCAACTGTAAGTTCCTGTCAAGGGAGATTGCTGCAGGGAAGAACAGACCATCTTAGCTTTTTCGGACTGTGGACAGACTTTTACAGCCTGTCTATCTACAGCGGAAAAAAGCTTTTTCAGTTGCATTATACAATGAGTTTGCTCAGTTCTTCTCTGACAGGGTGTCCTCTGTCCAGTCAGGGATCCCATCAGTGAGGTAAGTTTTGCCTCGCAGTGGTCGACCTGGGGATGGCAGAGGCACTCTCGACTTTTTGGGTGAGTTTAGACCTTTGGAGGTGGCCGAGGTCACTGAGGTGATCTTGAAGCTAAGGCATACTTACTGTGCACTAGACCCGGCCATGACCTGTTTCTTAATGAGATGTGTTGGGACCGTTGGGCCGTTGTTTGCTAGGATTGTTGGTCGCTTGTTGTCAGAGGGAGTCTTTCCAGACACTGTGAAAGAAGCTCTGGGGAGGCCCCTTTGAAGAAGCCACCTCTTGACCCCGTCATCCTGGCGAATTACTGTCCAGTCTTCAACTACTATTTTTAGATAAGGTTGTTGAGAAAATAGGGGCACAGCAGGTCGAGGAGCACCTCATGTCCTGCGATATCTACGAGCCAATCCAGTCGGGTTTCAGGGCTAGGCATAGCACTGAAACGGCAGTAGGGTGCAAACTGACCTCCTCAGGGCTAGAGATAAAGGAGACAGGTTAGTTTTTGTACTCCTTGATCTCTCATCAGTATTTGATACCGCAGGTCACATTGTGCTTCTAAGTCTTCGAGAATATTGTGGACTCACTGGTACCACAGCTGGTTCGAGTCCTATCTCTTAGGCAGGAAGCAACGGGTGGTGATTGGGAATTTCTCCTCCTCCCCAAAGCTCCTGCCATGTGGAGTGCCTCAGGGCTTGATCTTGTTGCCAGTGTTATTTGCGCTGTAGTGTCTGTTGAGGCACAGGTCAGGAAGCATAGGGAAAACCCAGGAGCAGTTGTAAAATTCCACAAACTGTTTATTTGTAGTTGTAGTAACATAAAAAAAAAACCTGTTCAGAATAAATATGTATAGAAGAATAAGAATAAAATTTTCAATCTGTGTCCCTTTTTCTTGTAGAATCTTCCCTTGCAGCCCAGTTCAGCTGTTGTATAAGTCTTTTCAACCTCCCTCCTTTGCTAACATCCTGTCTATTCCACAGTGTTCTATTCTCGTAAATTTCAGGAGCTACTAGAGCAGTATGCTTCCTGAGACCCCTTTTTGCAAAAGGCTCAATATTTGCACTCAAGTAACCTCTAGGCTTTTAAAGTCATGACAATACAATTAATACACATTTCAACAGTAGTGCTAAATATTTTCTAAACAATAGAGATCGCAATATTAGTTACATTTCCATACCTTGATTTGCACATCATTTTATATTAGCTGTTATAGATATGCAAGGGAGCAAAATAGACAGAGAGAGGCAAAGAATTGCCAGACTGTTTGGGTTGATCAAGTCTGAGGTCTCACAGGAAAATTTGGTTGTGCAACCAGACGTGGAAAAGAGAAAAGGAAAGAATACAGATTCTTGCATTTACACACTTTCTCCATATCAAATAGGACAGGGTCCTATTCCACCCTGTCACATGTACATGCTGCCCCTGAGAGAGCTCATTAAGGGTTACAGTGTGGGTTTTCACCGCTATGCAGATGATACCCAGCTGTATATGACTTTTGCCCCGGGAACACAGAACGCTGTAGAAATGCTTAACTGTCTGGCTGAGATCAATGACTGGATGTCCTCCAGTTGGTTGTGACTGAATCTCGATAAGACGGAGGCTCTGGTGATAGAGCCGGGTCGCGGGCATGATGGGAGTGCCTCCAGAGTGGCTATAGGATTGTTCCTGGGGTCCACTCCATTGATGGCCTCTCTTAGGGTGCGGAAATTTGACGTTATCCTGGATAACAGTTTGACTCTTAAAGCACAGGTTTCATCTGTGGTACGAAGTGTTTTTTTTTACCACTTAAGGAATATCGCCAGGATTAAGCCCCTAGTTCCACCTGAATACCTGCTGTCACTAGTGCATACCTTTGTCACTTCCAGGCTTGATTACTGTCATACTCTTTACTTCGGGATCTCTGAAGGGACCCTCTGCCGGTTGCAGCTATTGCAGAACCCAGAGGTGAGGTTGCTGACGGGCCTGTCTAGGTCCAGTCATGTGACCCCCGATCCTGCGAGCTTTGCATTGGCTACCTGTCAGGTGAAGAGTCATCTTCAGAGTGGGCTTGCTCACCTATGCGGCCCTATACGGACTGGGCTCGGGCTGTCTGACTGATCTCCTAACACCAGCCACCTTGGTTCCTTGACCAGGGTCCTCCTCGCGATCCCCAGAGCTAGATTAAAAACATCAGGTGACCGGGCATTTAAAGTTGCCGGTCCGTCTTGTCCCTGTGGAACTCCTTCCCAGCTGATCTGAGGGGGGCCCCAATCGGCGAGATGTTTAAGAAGAGGCTGAAGACTCATTTATTTTCGCTAGCCTTCCCTGATGATATCCGTTAATGACCAGAGCTAATTTAATTTTGAGTTTTATTTGCTTTTACCGTATTTATATTTATTCTAATATGCATGTATTTATTTATACTGTTTGAATATTATATACTTTGACCTATATATTATATACTTTGTTTTCCCTACCTGTTCTATGTAAGGCACCCAGAGCCTCAGGGTTTAGACGCCATAGAAATAAAGTTGCCTTGCCCTAACTGGAAATTTGCCAAGCAGCTACATGGAAAACTGTTCATACTTCCACTAAGCACTACTGCTTGGACATACAGTCCAGAAGGTTATGTACCTAACCTCCAAAGGTACTGCTTGGTAGTCTGCATTAGTTTAAGCATACCAAGGGATTCCTGGGGTTTGAAGAACAAATTACTTACCATAGTAATCTTGTTTCGTCCATGTGATCCCTCAGTATGCTTAAAGCTCCCACCCTGCCTCCCCTACCAGAACCAGGAAAAATGGAGATCTTGATTCTGCATCCAAGTCTTTTGAGCAATCGGTTTAAATGCTTCATTGGCAAGCTTTTAAACTAGTCAATGGGGGAGGCACTGACAAGCAGCAGAAAAATCCCAGCCTCTCCCTACAAAACAGGGTACTAAATGAGAAAAAGACCAAGGTAGAACGGTCAGTGGGGGATGCTGCAACAGAAGGTAAGGCCATCAAAAAATGGAGAGCAATGAGTACCAATGCCCGTAGTCTAGGTAACAAGCTTCCTGAATTAGTGGCCTTGATGGAGGAGGAACATCTGGATATCGTGGCAGTCACAGAAACATGGTACACAAAACCATGACTGGGACGTAAACATACCAGGATACACTATCTACAGGAGGGACAGGGAGGGTAAAAGAGGAGGAGGAGTAGCTCTTTACATAAGGGAAGGAATAAAAGCAACAGAACAAAAGGGTAAACAGGGAGGAGAAGAAGCACTGTGGGTAAATTTGGAGACAGACAATGGCACCACAATCCGCACAGGGGTTGTATACAGACCCCTTCTCAGGGGGAGGAAATGGACAAGGAAATGATAGAAAGTATACTTAGAATGGCAGAAAAAGGGGAGATATTGCTGATGGGTGATCTGAATATGCCAGATGTTAACTGGAGCGCAGTTGCAGCTGCCACTGAAGAGTGCAGTTATTCTAGATGCCCTACAGGGGCATGCCTTAGACAACTAGTACTGGAGCCCACTCGAGAGGGAGCAATATTAGACTTGATACTCTCAAATGGAGATGGAGAGAGGATCACAGATGTAGAAGTGGGTAGCCATCTGGGAACTAGCGACCATCGAACAGTATGGTTCACAATAAACTCAGCAATAGAGTCAAGCCATACAAAGACAAAAGTACTGGACTTTAGCAGGGCTGACTTTGCCAAAATGGGTGAGTGCCTAAGGAATGCACTAGCAAATGGGTGGGAAGGAGGGGTGGAAGAACAATGGGGAATAATAAAAACTGCCATCACAGAGGTAATGAGCCTTTGTGTGAAGCAAATAAACAAAACAAGACGATGTAAGAAACCACTATGGTTCTCAAAGGAAGTGGCAGTGAAGGTTCAAGAGAAAAAGAAAGCATTCAGGAAGTACAAGGAATGCAGCAGGAGCAGGACAGAGAACTGTATCAGTTAAAGCAAAAGGAGGCTGGGAAGGCAGTCAGAACAGCAAAGGCCCAAACTGAGGAAAAGATAGCCAACTCAGTTAAGAGGGAATAAAACCTTTTATAGGTACATCAGGAGCAAAGGAAGACCAAGGGAGGGATAGTGAGGCTTAATAAAGGGAGGGAGGGTGGGCAGAGGGAGAATGTGAAAGGCAGAGATACTAAACAAATATTTTGCTCAGTATTTACAAAGGAAGGAGGTACCTAAAACAAACAGTAGTAACACTCTGGATACAGAAGTTGATACCAGCCCATTTACAGAAGAAAGGGTTCTGAAAGAACTCTTAAAACTGAAGGTGGACAAAGCAATGGGGCCTGATGGGATTCATCCCAGAATTCTAAAAGAACTAAGGGTAGAACTAGTGACACCACTGACTACCCTCTTTAACAAATCATAGGAGGATGGGGTGGTACCGAGGACTGGAGGAGGACAGATGTGATTCCCCTTCACAAAAGTGGGAGCAAGGCAGAAGCAGGAAACTATAGACCTGTTAGTTTAACCTCAGTGATAGGAAAATGATGGAATCACTTCTAAAGGAAAGAATTGTCGAGTATCTAGGGCAGAGGGCACAAGACCCTAGGCAGCATGGATTCACAGCGGAAGGTCATGCCAGACCAAATCTGATAGATTTCTTTGACTGGGTGACCAAAGTAGTAGATCGAGGAGGGCTGTGGACATGGCCTACCTAGACTTTAGCAAGGCATTTGACACAGTCCCACACAAAGATTAATATATAAGTTAGCCAGCCTGGGGTGGGTCCCAAGATGACAACCTGGGTAAAGAATTGGCTGGAGAATAGGACACAGAGTAATAGTAAATGGAGTCCACTCAGAAGAAGGAGGGTTACTAGCGGGGTGCAAGAGTTCAATTAGGGACAGTCCTCTTCAATGTCTTTATAAGCGACATTGCAGAAGGACTGGAAGAAAAAAGTATGTTTCTTTGCAGATGACACTAAGATCTGCAACAGAGTTGATGCACAGGGTGGGTGGAAAGGATGAGAAGGGACTTGGCAAGGTTAGAGGAATGGTCAAATGTATGGCAGCTTAGATTCAATGCTAAGAAGTGCAATAATGCACCTGGGAAACAAAACCCAGGAAGAGTACACAATGGGGGTGAGATACTAACAACAACAAAAATGGAAAGGGACCTGGGGTAGTCATATCAGATGACCTAAAGGTGGGCAAGCAATGTGAGAAGGCAGCAGGAGGGCTGGGGATACTGGGATGCATGGGAGAGCATCACTAGTAGAACAGGAAGTTATTATCCTCTGTACAGACAGCTGGTGAGACCCCATCTGAGTACTGTGTGCAGTTCTGGAGACCAATCTCCATAAAGACATAGACAGGATGGGAGCTGTCCAGAGGAGGGCAACTAAAATGGTGCAGGGTCTGCAGGAGGACATATAAGAGAGACTTAAGAAGCTTAATATGTATAGCCTCGAGGAAAGGAGGGAGAGGGGGACATGATAGAAACTTTCAAGTACCTCAAGGAATCAACAAAGTCCAAGAGGGTAGCATCTTTCAAAAAGAGGTGTGCAAGAACAAGAGGCACAATTTGAAGATGGGGCGTCAGAGGTAATTTAAGGAAGGATTTTTTCACAGAGAGGGTTGTGGATGCATGGAACGGCCTTCCGGAGGAGGTTGTGGAGTCAAAATCAGTGGTGGAATTCAAGCATGCATGGGATAGTCATAAGGCAATTCTGGGGGGTGGGGGTAGAAAGAAGTAGGCTGCTGGTTAACTAGGATCTGCAGCTTATCCAGTAGGTAGGGAAATGGGCAGACTGGGTGGGCCAAGCGGTCCTTATCTGCCGTCAAATTCTATGTTTCTATGTTTCATGCTAGTTACTGGCTATTTGTATTTGTTCCAGTTAATGGTTGAGTTTTTAAACCAGTTGGTACTTATTGTTGCACGTTCTTTCAGGGACTATGTTATGGGGTATTTTTAGGGTGGGGTTAAGGTTAAATAGTATAGGCTAGTTAAAGGGTTTTCACCATGTTAGGCTTTGTAATAAATCTGAGCGTTGCTCAGAATGCAGCAGTTGCTAGGGGCAGCAGTTTGAAATTGACACAAGCCAATGAGAGTTCCATTTTTTACATACATTTTATGCTCACTGTATCAGTTCAACATAGGAGTCTGACTGCATTAGTTTAAACATACTGATGGATCCCCTGGAAGAAACAAGATTACTATGGTAAGTAAGTTTTTCTTCAGGAGCACGTCCTGAAGTCACTTACAAATGTGTGAAATTGCAGTACAGTGTGGATTATCCGAACCCCAGTCATCCGAAAATCCCTATCTGACGAACTGGACCTTTGTCACCCGTGTTTTTCTCTATCAGTAGAATAGGCTGATCGGCTAGGATGATCAGTACTCTATTATATTGTGTGTTAAAGAGCCGCTGACAAGATCACTGTTTCTGCCACTAGAGGTCACTCCATTATAGTCTGTTCTAACTAGCAGTTGCACCTTAAGAGGGCTGGATGATGTCTGTTGAAGAGAAAAAGCAGTGCTGTAAGAGAGGGTAAGTGAAAGGGAAAGCTAAGAAGAGGAACGGCGCAGTTGGGGGGAAAAAAATCAGCAACGTGTGTCTTGCAGTGCTGTGAGAGAGCTAAGCAGAAGTCACTTGCTATCACATGTTGTGCCAGTGCCTGTATAGTAGTGTTGAGGTCGGGAAGAACTCTCCTAATCGATTAGTTCATCAGTATTGGTTTGCGGTTTCCATGTGGTGTGCTGGTACTTGTACAGTAGTTTGAGGGGTTGCGGTCCTGCTTTTAGTTTTCAACAGGTCATCTGTGGAGGGCTACAGTGGGTGTTTGCAGGGAAGAATAGCGAAGTATGGAAGTACGGATAGTAGGAGGGTATAGAAGAATATTGTAACATAAAGCCAAGACCATTCACAATGCACAGTACCATTAGAAAAAAATGCAGTCCTGATCATCTGGACTCTTGTTTATCCAAACTAAATTGTTGTCACCCAGGCAGTTTGTAGCATATTTCATTGGAAAAAGCTGTTAACATTTTAAACATCAGTGTAAGAAATACATTACAAACATTGAGAAGTGTTGTGAAGAAAGGTTCTCTTTGACTGATGAAAGTAGCATCTATAACTGAGTAAAACTGTTAAGGTACTGTACCAGACTTTGGCCAGCAGACCCAAAGGAGCTGGAGCTGTTTGGCAAGAATGACACTAGGGTAGTAGCTGACAATTTTTTCAACACTTTTGCAGCCTGACTTTGGGAACGCTCTAGTGCTTGCAGAATGGCAAGAGTTTAAGAGTTTCGCTCAAACCAATTTCATGAATCTTTCTGCCTCTGCTATGTGGTCAGAGCTGGAATGTAACTTCCAAAATTCATATCCTAATCTGTTGAAGCTTGTGAATATGTTGAGAGTACTTCCTGTGTCTTAACGCAATAGTAGAAAGCTGTCTTTCAACTATGAAGAAGGTAAAAACTGACTGGAGAGCATGCCTGGCAGAGGACACCGTAGAAACATTGATTTGCATTGAAAAGCAGGGCCCCCCTTCAGCTGAATTCAATCCAGCAAGGGCTGTATATATATTTTTTGTCAAAAGCCAAGACGTCCTGGTGACATGGCAGCTCAGGATGGTGAACCCTCAGTCCCCAAAAAAAAACAGCTACAATTACCGGCTACATACCTGGTGGAAAAGAGTAGTGCAAACTGGCCGACCCAGTAAGAAACCAACCCAGTCCTTGTTGGTTGCTGAGGGTTTAATTATTTTTATTTATAATTTTGTCATGGTCTGCTTCTTGACAGACGTCATGCTCACTGGCTCTCAGCTCTTGAATAATGTGCCGTGCTGCATACAACTTCTGTTTGTGTCACAAATGGCTAATAAACAGATGATGTCTGAAACGATGTGTATTTTATCAATATATACAAAGATAAGTAGTTATGGGGTTTAGCGTACAAATGTCAGGGATTTATGCCCCTGGCCACCTACACCATGTCATTAGGGTTCCCCAAGGTGACCAGAGGACAGGAGACTAGCCACTCCCATAAGTGCCCTGCTGCCATGAACCTCAGACCCTCAGCTTACCCCTCCCTGAGTGTGTGGGGGGGGGGGAGTCCCCCTTTCCACTTCTTACTTTCGTGGGTAGCAGGCACACTCAGCAGGAAGCCAGGAGGGAAAGGTCAAGGAGGCCCCTCGGCCGGCCCTTCCTCCATGCCTGCCCAGTGACCGGGTTGAGGGGTGTCGCCACAACCTCGTCCCTCCTCGAGTCCCCCACCGTGTAGAGAAGTGTAGCTCCGCCACTTCCTTTCCGCCTGGTCCCGATATCACCACGGACCGCTGGGTGCTGGAAGTGGTAGGAAGCGTCTGCCTCTGGAATTCGAGCAGTCCCCACCCTATCGAGTCGCTGCCCCACGGGGGGTTACGGGGTCCACAGCCTCTCTGTCGGCTCATCGAGCCGACATTGTCCTGCTCCTCCAGAAGGAGGTGATCAGGGAGGTGGCGGATCCTCCACCAGACCCAGGGTTTGTGTCCAGGTCATTCCTGGTCCCAAGACGGACGGGGGGCTGGCGCCCCATTCTAGACCTACACGACCTGAACAAGTTCCTAAGGTCTCGTACCTTCAGGATGGTCACTCTGGGTCAGATCATTCCATCCTTGGAACGAGGCATGTGGTTCTGCTCTCTGGACCTCCAGGACGCGTTCTTTCATGTCTCAGTCCGTCCGTCTCATCAGCGATTCCTCCGCTTCAGGGCAGAGGGATCCCTGTATGAGTTCCGGGCCATGCCCTTCGGACTCTCTCCAGCTCCCAGGGTCTTCACCAAATGCATGGCAGTGGTGACAGCATTCCTGCGGTGCAGAAGGGTCCGGCTGTACCCTTACCTGGACGACTGGCTGATTGCAGCCCCCTCCAGGCTGGAGGTGGAGCGGTCCAGGGATCTGGCCCTCCAGGTCTGCTCTCAGATTGGCCTCCTCATCAACGAGGCCAAATCGGAACTCGTGCCAGCGCAGGTGATTCAGTTCATCGGGGCAGAGCTCGACTCTCTTCGAGCCAGAGCATGGCTCCTGGCGGACAGGGCCGAGGTTCTTTCCTCCTTTGCCCAGTCATTTCTGATTGGGCAATTGCGCCCTGCCCGGGACTTCCAGCACCTCCTGGGCCTCATGGTGGCCTGCACCAGCGTGGTCCGTTGGGCCCCCTGGTACATGCATCCCCTGCAATGGGGGCTGGCCCGCCAGTGGTCACAGCGCTCCAGTCCTCAGGACCAGACAGTGATAGTGACCCAGGAGATGGGGAACGCTCTCCAGTGGTGGATCGTTCCGGCTCATCTGCAGGAGGGTATCCTGTTTGTCCGCCCAGAGCTGACGGTCCCTCTAACGACTGACGCCTCTCTGATGGGTTGGGGTGCCCATCTGGGGGAGCTCAGAGCGCACGGCCTCTGGTCCCCTCAGGAGTCTTGATGCCACATCAACCTGCTGGAGCTTCGAGCGGTCCAACTAGCCCTCACCGCCTTTGCTCCATTTGTACGGGGTCAAGTGGTCCAGGTCCAGACGGACACCACCATGACCAAGTACTGCCTAAACTGCCAGAGTGGGATGCACTCCTTGCCTCTGTGCAAGGAGGCTCTCCACACTTGATCTCTCGCGATCAGACTGGAGGCGGATCTCCTAGCCATCCATGTGGCAGGAGCCTCCAATACTCTGGCTGATGGCCTAAGCCGGATAGGTGCTGCATCTCACGAGTGGTCTCTCCTGCCGGATGTAGTACACGATCTGTTCTCCCACTGGGGCACACCTCAGGTGGAGCTATTTGCCTCCAGGGAGAATGCGAAGCTGAGGCTGTTTCATACCGGCCCCCCTCAGCAGGGCTCGCTGCAGGGGGATGCCTTCTTGAGGCCGTGGACCCCAGGCCTCTTCTACGCCTTTCTCCCATTTCCCTTGCTCCGCAAGGTGCTTCTCAAGGCAATGAGGGACAAGGCGCAGGTGATTCTGGTAGCCCCAGACTGACCCCGCCAGTTCTGGTATCCAGATCTCCTCCACCTCAGCTCCAGGCTCCCGAGGCGGCTTCCAGCCCGCCCGGACCTGATCTCAGTCAACCAGGGGAAGGTACTCCACCCGGACCTTCAATCCCTGCACCTGATGACCTGGTTCCTGAGTGTTTAGAGTTCCAGGCCTTGGGTCTTTCCGACGAGGTCCTCAACGTTGTTGAGGCATCCCGTAAGGAGTCGACCAGAAAATGCTATGCCTTCAAATGAAAGAGATTCTCCATTTGGTATCAGTATAAGGGGTTGGACACTTCCTCCTGTTCCTTGGCCAGCATTCTGGACTACCTATGGTCCCTTTCTTACCTAGGGCTTCAGTCGACGACCCTTAAGGTACACCTGGCAGCCATCTGCTTGCAGGCGTGGGCGGAAAGCAGTCAGTGGTCTGCAGGAAAAGATTGGTCAGGCCCACTTAAAGAGCCTTAATCACATATCCTCCGGTGCGAGAACCTCCACCTCTGTGGGATTTACTGCTGGTATTAGCTAAGCTCATGGGCAAGCCATTTGAACTGATGCACAGGTGCGATATCTCCCACCTGTCATAGAAGACTGCCTTCTTGGTGGCTATCACATCAGCCAGAAGGATGGGAGAGCTCCTGGCGCTTTCCATTGAGTCTCCTTATCTGGTCTTCTACAGGGACAAGGTTGTCCTGCGCCCCAACCCGAAATTTCTTCCGAAGGTGGTGTTGGAGTTTCACCTTAACCAGGTGTTGACTCTGCCGGTGTTCTACCCCAATCACACCTCGGAGGCTGAATATAGGCTCCATACTTTGGAGCCTAGAAGAGCGCTTTCTTATTATAAGGAGCGGACGGCTGAAGTTCAGGGAGAAGTTCGCCAGTTGTTTGTCACCTACGCTGAAGCCGCACCTGGCAGACCTGCAGCCAAGGGGACGATAGGCAGGTGGGTCACCTCCTACATAGATCTCTGCTACAGGTTGGCAGGCATGGAGCCTCCCAGAGGGATAAGAGCTCATTCTACCCGCCATACCGCTGCTTCGATGGCTGCTTCCAGGGACGTCCCTATCCAGGAAATCTGCAGGGCTGCTACTTGGAAGTCAGCAAACACCTTCATTACCCACTACCGCATCGACCTTGAGTCACACTGGGATGCTGGTTTTGGGACCTCGGTTCTCCAGTCCTTATTTCCCAAGTAGGGGGTGCGCGTCTTGCCTCCCTCCCTCCTGGAGAACTGCTACGAGTCTGCCAGTAAGTGTGGATTGAACAACATATCCATGTCCCTAGAAATACAGGTTACTCACCTGTAACCGGAGTTCTAGGAATGGTATATGTTGTTCATCCACACAACCCACCCGACCTCCCCGGCTTCGATGTGCAACCTGGCTGCCAGCGGGCTAGATCTGGCATCATGGGGCGGAGCTGAGAGTTTTACCACCTGGGTGGGTGGGAGGAGCCAGCTTGACAACCTTCCGGCAAGATTTAAAGCAGCAAGGAACCTGCCAGTAAGTATGGATGAACAACACGTACCATTCCTAGAACTCCTATTACAGGTGAGTAACCTGCATTTTTGGAAGCCATCACAATCAGAGTAAGTACAGCTAAGAAATTCTACGAGCTCTGACCTGGGGAGTACAAACTGAATCCACGTTTCCGTCTACCTTGTTGCTAAAGGGATCTGCATGTCTTTGAGAACCATTCACAACTGTTTAAACAAAGGGAAGACACTGACAAAGGCTTTTAACTTCCTGCATATGCACCAGGCCAGTCTTCCAGGAATTTATCACATCCTTTGTCTTGTTACTGTAGATCAGACAGTTTACTGGTCCTTTTCCTGTGGATTTGATTATTTTACATCATTTGGCAGTGGGGCAAATCCTCCCCCTGGGGGCACACCACTGAAATTGATCTGTCCCTGCTCATGTGTGAACCTTGGGCACATCTAGCTACATCGTATACAACTATTCCAATGTTGCATTTTCGACATTACCACCTGGCATACTACTGTTCAAAAAGGAAACGCAACCTCTTTCTGACTGAACCCTGCCTATGGACCCTGAAACTTGTGCTCCTCCTCCTCCTGCTATCAGGGACTGTTCACCCTAACCCCGGACCAAACACCTCCAACCAGAACAAACCAACAGGCACTCTCTCAATCATGTGCCTGAACATCTGCAGTTTACTTCCTAAGCTTGATGCACTGTAAGCCTCTACCACCCAACACAACCCAGATATTCTGTCAGTAGTTGAAACTTGGCTCACCCCAACGATTCCTGACCAGGCAATCACTCTTCCTGGCTACAGTGTCTTCCGGGTTGATTGTAAGTCCAGAAGAGGTGGAGGGTGTGCCTTATATGTGAAAGACACTTTCCGAGGACACCCCATTGATTCAAGTCTTCCAGCAGCTCCTGCTCAGATTCTTCCGATCAGACTCCTATTGGGTGCCCACAATAAGGCCCTCACAGTTGTCACTGTTTACATACCTCCTAAGGAATAGGGACCTGATCTGACTGCTGTCCTTGATTTTGTCAAATCCCACCCATAGGACTCAGAAATCATCCTTCTCGGTGACTTTAACATAAATTGGCTCTCAGCTGAAGGTGGGTCATTTAAGGACTCTGTTATATCTGCTAACCTGACTCAAATGGTTGACTGTGCAACCAGAAAGAACTACAGAACTGGGACCTGCACCCTACTCGACTGGATCCTAACCAACCACCCCTCTCGGATCACGAAAACCTCAGTCCTCCCTGACTCACTCAGTGACCACTCTCTCATCAGCTGTACCTGGTCAAACAAATTCTATAAGCCCCTTCCAAAAATCATCACCAGCAGAGTCCTAACCTGTGGTCGGCTACCCCACCTCAAATTGCACCCCTGTCTGCAGGACTGGTCCCCCATCTTCAAGGCAACAGATACTAATACTGCACTGGAGCAATTTATTCACATTTTCAGTGAAGCCTGTAATAAATTTGCCCCCCTCAAAAAGCGTAAAGTTAAATCGCTCAGTAACCCTTGGCTATCAGGAGACCTCCTAAAAAAAAACTTAAATCCAGGGACCACCTCTGGGAACTGGCTAGAAACTCCGGTAAGCAACTCGACGTCCAGAATTATAAACGGGCACGGAACGACTGCACCAAATCCATTTGGCAACTGAAATCTGACTACTATAAAAAAATGCCCTCACTAACTCCTGGGGAAATGGGAGGGATTTCTGGAAAAACATTAAAGATATCACTGGGAAGCAGGCAAAATCTTCACCGAACATACTCAGCATAAATGGGCACACTACACTTGACCCTAAAACTACTGCAAACACTTTTAACATCGCTTTCACTGACCTTAGCAGTGTTCTCTCGTCTGACTTCTTCCAAGATGCGTACAACTCCCACCCCCAACTCCTCCACCCATACCTGTCACCCACCTTTCTAATTTAAAGCACTAAAGAAACATCAGGTCCGAAACTACGTTGCCAAAGCCATCAGCAGATCTAGAACAAGCAATGACACACCTGACCTCAAGCTACTGGCCCTAACGCTTGACGAGGTACTTGGGCCCCTCACCAAGATCTTTAATCTCTCTCTTTCCCTTAGCCAATTCCCGGACAAATGGAAAATGGCCACTGTTACCCCGATTCACTAAAGTGGTGATAAGACTGACCATGCGAACTTCCGCCCTATCTCCATTCTGCCTCCCCTATCGAAGGCACTGGAACGTATAGTAGCGGACCAACTTACCGAGCATCTGGAAAATTATAATATTCTCTGTAAACAGCAACATGGCTTTAGAAAAGGTCATAGTACATCCTCTGCCTTACTCGAATTCACCGGCTCCATTCACAGCTCCCTCAACAATGGACTACTAATTGGTGCTATTTTCTTCGACCTGTCCAAAGCCTTCGATACTGTCCACCACTCCCTCCTGCTGAGTCAACTAAAAAATGCTGGTCTCTCCAATGATTCAATCCCTTGGTTCAAAAGCTATCTTGAAAACTGCTCCCAGTGTGTAAAAATCAGGGATGTGCACTGTGATTCCAAACCTGTCCTCTCTGGAGTCCCCCAGGGTTCAATACTGGGCCCCCTACTCTTTAGCCTGTTCCTTAACACCCTACCGGACTCCTGCACTGAACATATCACGCTGTATGCCGATGATGCAGTAATCCTTGCCACACACCAGGACCCGAGGAAATTGCAAGAAAATCTCCAACGCGGCTTCTCATTGGTTGAGAATTGGTTCACAAAGCACAAACTGATCCTTAATAAAAAAAAAAACCCAAGGCCATGATCTTCAGCAGCTCCCATAATAAACATAAGCACTTACAACTGTCTGTTATCACCAGACAAGGTGCCACGCTGGAACAGGTCAAAAACTTTAAATACCTCGGGATCACCCTTGACCCTCACCTCTCCTACACTGCCCACATCGACCATGTCGCCAAAGCCGCTAACTCCCGGCTAGGCCTACTATTCCGTCATAGGAAACACCTGACACCTGAAGCCCTCGCTGTCGCTGTCCAGAGCTCCATCATATCCATCATTGATTATGGCATTATCAGTTACGGCTCTGCTACAACCACCGCACTCAAACGTGTATCCACCGCCCTCAACAAGGCCTGTCGACTTGTCACTGGCTCCCAACGCCTAACTCACACCTGTGACCTCTGTTCACAAACTAGATGGTTGAATCTTGCCAATTGAATAAAACACCAAACTTGTATTACTACTAAAAAAATCTTGCTGGGCCTTGCCTCCCCTGGAGTCTGTGCCCTCATACAACCGAGAATCCACACCCGCCATACCAGGGGATCGAAACCTCAGCTTCTGCAAATCCTGCATTGCCGCACAACAGAAGGCCAAAGATCCTTTGCTTACCGGGCCGCTAATTGGTACAACGGTCTTCCCAGCGACATCTCATCCTCACTATCGCCAGCACTTTTAAGACCTGCCCACCTAACACTCACTGCCTCCAACCTCTGTGACTGTTGTGGCTAAACATGTCTTTTGGTTCCATAGCTGAAAATGCCCTTTTGGATCCACATCTACTCCTGCACTTTGCCAGCACCCCCCTTCTATCTTCACCTCCCCTGCTGGCCCATGACAAATGCCACTTGGCTGCACTACCTCTATTCTTACCCGCCTTCCACCTCTTCTCTCTCTCCCCCCACCTACCTCTCCTTTCTCCCATCCACTTAGTCTCCCTGATTTCACCCTCCTCCTTTCCCTTTCCCCTCCCCAAAGTCTCACCTTATTGTTCTTTTTTCCTCTACAAGACTGTGTTTTTTTTTTTTTTAAACTGTTATCTTTGTCTCAATTGTACCAGTGACGTGGAACCTTTGTAAAAGAGCCTCAGCTCCAAGGTATGTGTAATCCTAGAACAAATAAATAAATATCCCCTGTGATCTCAAATCATTCTTCAGTTTGAATTATGATCCCCTCATAAAGACCCTTAAAATAGCTATAAAGCGATGGACTGTCTTACCTTTATTTTATTTATTTTTTTTACTCCTATTTGTACCTGGTGCATTGTCTGCAACCCACGTCCTGGCATCCGACTCCATCCGGCCGCCGTCTGTCCTGAGTCAGCCCCCACTGAAGCTCCCACTGTGTGCCCCCGTGGATTGCCCCCCATGGCGGAGTGGTGGAGAGCCCTCTGCACTCCCCACTAAGTCTGGATCCAGTTCCAGTGGTGCTCCGAGGCCGGGTGATCCAGAGCCGGCCATCAAGCCGCGTCGGCGGTTATGCCATTTTGTGCATTTACTCCTCTCGGTGCAGGCGTGCAGTGGCGTCAAAGGCTTACTTGCTGGCGTTTGCGGCACTGTGCCCCTTACTTTATTGCAGCTTCTGGTGGGCCCCAGTCGTCTGGGGGCTTGCAACAGGCGGTGGTTCCTGGATCCCACCCGGGATAGGAGAATAGTCCTCTGGATGCTCAATCCTATTCCTCCCCTGCCAGTTCTGATGCCCCGGACTCGCGTCCGAACACTGGTCGCCAGCGTGGTGCGAGGTGTGGCGTCCAGCGCCTCAACCCTCAGCGCCACAGGGCTCAACCTTTTATCTTTATATGCTAGAAATTAAGTCCTTAAAATGAATGGCCTACCCAGGTTACTATACCTTTTCCAATCTGTCCCATGCGTGGTACCTGAACAATGTCTTAATAGATGGCAACGTACCTTTCTGGATTTCCTGTGGCAGGGTAGAAAGCCCAGGCTTAAATCCCAACTATTAATGCTCCCTAAAAATCTAGGCAGAATTGCATTCCCTAACTTGCACTATTACTGGAATGCCTCTCAAATGCGACTGGCCCTTCTTTGGGGAAATAACAACTATATAGCACATTGGAAACAAATAGATGTTAACAGACCCCTTTCATTCTCTCCAGCAGCAACCCTCTCTGTCCCACTCCAAATGAGACAGCTCCAGGATGAACTTTCAGATAGTACAGGCTCAGTCCTTGAGGGCTGGAGGAGAGGCTATCACCAAAAAAAGATTAATTCATCATGCTTAGAAATATGTTTGGTTCATTACAAACCCTGCATTCCTTCCAGCACAGGAATATAAACGGTACCCCTCCCAGGCCTCTCGAGGTTTTGTGGCACCATGGCAGATACTCCTCCATACAACAGTGCTTTCATTCCCAGAAGCACAGATAACATTTAGCTGGGCTCCAAAGGACTACATGTACTATTTACAGATTAGGGGCTTTGTAAATGTGCAACTAAAATTTCAAACTTCTAGATCATTAGAGGAAGAGGACACTAGTCCCTTTACCTAAATATGGACAACAACTGGAAGTGACCATGCGATATCATTGCTATACAAATTCCTGATTACCTACCAGCACCTTATCACAGACTTAGTAAAACAGATGGGAGCGAGATTTGGGCTGCCCACTCCTACAACCGGTATGGCCTAGGGTTTGGCAAACTACTTGGTCTACCACTTTGTCTTCCAGCTGGAAGAAGTATGTCTGGAAGGTACGCATGAGATACTTTCTTGTTCCTCAGTTTTTAGCTAAGTGTAACCTGGCTGGTTCCTCAAGATGTTGGAGACAATGTGGAGCAGTTGAGGCCTCTCACGCCCATGTTTTCCTCTTTTGCCCTAAAATTATCTCGTTCTGGCAGTAAGTTACCCACCATATGGACAATATATTTACTATCCAGGACCCTTTAACTCCTCAGAATCTTCTACTGGGTATACAGCCCACAACTCTTAGAGGCAAAGATGCCGCCTATCTTTGGTCTGTATGTTTGGCTGCGGCTTATAAATCAATCACTAAGAAGTGGCTGCTCCCAGACCCTCCTATACTCTTGGAGTGGCAGACTATTATAAGTTATATACAAAAATTTGAGCAGTTAACACATAATCTGCAAAACAGGTCTGCAGCATACCAAAACCGGTGGACTAGGTGGGCCAAGGACCTTATCTGCCGTCAGATTCTGTTGTTTCTATGGGTAGGAGGAAGTAAGCTGTTGATTAGCTAGAATCTACAGCTTGTCCATCAAGTAGGGAAATGGGCGGACTAGGTGGGCCAAGCGGTCCTTATCTGCCATCAAATTCTATGTTTCTGTGACTAGGTGGGAGTTGAACAGACAACCTAGGCTGGTACCTGCGGAAAAGCAATAATTTTGGACCTTGACTTTCTTTGTTAATGGGAATGGGGTGAAGGCCAAACTGCTGCCTCCCTAATAGATATCTGTTAGTAAAGCCTGCACTTTCATAAGTTTTACTTTATATTAGTACCTTTGTTTAAACCCTAATATTACATCTATATTTTTATAGGATACGTGAAATGTAGAGACTGAATGTACCTTCTTTAGAGCACTGTAGCAACTTGAACAAAAGACAGTAACTGACAGTTTTGTTTCTTGTTCTTTATGTCTTGTTTGCCCTTTTTTTACCTTTTGTAACCTTTTTATTGCCTCCGCATCACTCTCTCCCCTCCTGACCTATGGAGCCCCTCTGCTGCTTACTATGAACTCCTCCTCTCTCTCTCTCCTTTCCCAGGCCTACCATAGGATTGGGAGGTTCGTGCTGGGAGCCAACTTCTGCTTACACCACTGCAAAGTCCTCTCCTCTCTGGGCTGGTTAATCTACGAATCTAAATTGAAGTACTTCTCCATATGCCTTATTTATAAATTTGTCCATTACTTCATGCCCCCGTGCCTAAGGGATATAATAAACTTAAAACAAACTCCCCGCACCCTTCGCTCAGCATCCCTACCCCTCCTGGAAATACCCAAGCTGCTCCTAACCTACACTAGGAGGTCCTTCTCATTTGCTGCTATCTCTAGCTGGAACTCTCTTCCTTCACGTGTCCTGAACAGTACCTCTCTTCCTCTATTTAAGTCCAACCTATATGCCTCCCTTGTCTCCCCCTCCTTTTGCTCCTGTTCTCGCTGATACTCCTCTACCTCTACAGTCCCTGCTACCCTCTCCCACTCCTCTTCCCTTCCAGCTAACCCTCTCCCTTTATACATTTATAGCACTATGCTCCTTCCCACTTGTTGTAGCACCCAGGCTACGTAGCATCTATGTCTGGGTATAGCCCGATATAGCTGTATACCATATATATATATGTAATAGATAACCCACTCTTAGGTGTGAGGTCGCGCTCTGATATATGCACACCTTGGAGTGCATTGTGTGTCAACCACCCAAGGCGTGCGTATATCAGAGCGTGACCGCACATCATAGAGTGGGTTATCTATCTTATAAAATGGCAAAAAAAAATTGGGGTTGGGGGGGGTAAAAGTGCAGGTGTGCGGTCGCGGTCTGATATATGCCTGATCATGTGGTGATGATTGTCCACTAGATGAGCTACCTTTTTTCTACCCATTTAAAAATATACACCAACTGTACATGGAATTGATGATGCTTCACAGATGTATTGCATTTACTGTCTGTACATTGTACTGCTCTGTGATACCTGTTGTGCTACTATGAAATGTAATATATATACAATGAAATATATATGTATATATAACAGTTGTACGTGGAATTGATGATGCTTCACAGATGTCTTGCATTTACTGTATGTACACTGTACTGCTCTGTGATACTTGTTGTTCTGATATGAAATGTAATGTTCTGCTCTGTGATACTTATTGTAATGCTATGTAATATGTGACCCCGGGTCGATCCTGAAAAAGGGACTTTTATTGTCTCAGTGGTCTTACCCAGTTAACAAAATTCAAATAAATAAATAAATATTTGTATCACAGTTGTATAAATTAACAAGAGTCCACGTTTCAGATATACACAGATAGCAGGAGCATTGATTGCACCTTCATTTTTAGATTGCAGTGGGACTCTGGTTCATTATGGAAACCTGACCAACTACAATGTATCAGTGTTGAGATACCAGTAACCAACTGTGTACTACCTGTGTATTGTATAAATTGCACAATAAAAGAAGTTTAAAAAAAAAAAAAAGAAAGAAATCCCTATTCCCTGTGGATGTCAGGAAAAGGTTAGTTCAGGCTACCATTCTCCCACTCTTGGACTATGCGGGCATTCTTTATACCAAAAGCCCAGCATCCCACCTTCATATGTTTAGATGTGCTCTGCCATAGGTCTATTCATTTCATTCTAAATGCCCCTTCTAGGACTTATCATTGTTCACTTTATTGTGCTGTGGGATGGTCATTGCTTGTGGTGAGAAGGTAAATGCATAGCTGTATCTGGTTATACCAAGCTTTTATCAATAATCTCCCCTCATATCTCAGCCTTGTTTCAGCATTCCGTCAGCCGTTACTCACTTAGGAAAAACCCTTATTGTGTTAGATGTGCCCAAGATTCATACCAGATTTGGGAAATCTGCAATCAGTTATGCCTTACTGTCTACTTGGAATAAACTCCCAAACACTCTTAGGTTACTTAACTTTGTCACCCTGAACATCACCAAATCTCTAATAGGTAACTGCGTTAAAGAGGATTGCATTTGTTATTCCATTTAACGTGCTTCTAGGTCTATTCACTATGTATGTTTTGTTTGGCACTTTTGTTTCCATACAGAGACCCTACACTCACTTGCCTTGACCCCATTAGTACTTGTCCCCCTATTGCCTGTTGTTCTGTCTGCATTTTTCTGTTTTTGTCTGATCTTTATCTTAGCTCTTTATAATAGTGTTAGACTTCGTCTAGCCGATATATTGAACCCGTTGTTTACTTTATAATAGTTATGGCTCTCACTTTGAGGGGGAGCTCTTGCAGCAGGTTACACCATAAGGACTGAAGCCAGCCGGCGCCAGGACCCTACAGAAAACCTCTAGCTAGCAGTCTGTAGCGGAGGAACTGCCCCTGACGTCAGCCAGCCCCCGATGTCGCCCATGTTTTAAAAGGGGCGGTCCCTCAGCACCACCTCAGTTCTTTTCCTACCATTAACCCGTGCATTTTGGCTTCACAGATGCCTTCTGCTTTAGTCGACCGCCATTTTGATCGCGTTTTGACTGCTTTATTTTCTTTTTTTCCAGTATTTTTTAACCTATTTTTCTCTGCATGACTACTTCCCCTTCATCGTCTATCGAGTGGTGCCAGTTTAAGTGTGCCTGAGGCAGGCAAATCCCATCCAAGGATGATCACTCCGTCTGCCTCTTTTGTCTGGACTCAGACCACAACACTGAGGCCTGCCAGTATTGCCAGAAGTTCAACCAGGATTTGCCACCAAAAAGCTCTAAAATCCTTCTTGTTGGAGAAGAAAATGGCAGACATGCAGAAGGAGATCGGGGGGGTTCTTCTTCCTCCTCCTCCTCAGGGGCTTCGACTTCTTCAGATCAACACAAGACGTCCTCGGGGAAGCATCACCACAAGGAGAAGCATAAGGAAAAAGACACCCACTCTCCGCATAAGTCGGGCTCCTCTTCTGGTTCCTCTTGGGGGAGGATGACTTGTCTTCCCAGGCCACCCTCACCTCCTCCGGTCTTCCTGTTGTAAAGTCTCCCTCCCTGTGGTAAAGCCTCCCTCCCCTGGTACTGACATCAGGCAGAGGCTCCTCCGGATCTGGGCCTAAGTCCTCGGCCCTTCAGCCCCTGAATCTTTGGTCCTGCCCCCAGACTTTGGGCCTATAGCCAGGTGGCGCCACTGGTTCCTCTTAAGACGGCGGGTTCTTACCCGTCATCCAGCCGGCCAAACTCTTGTCCAAGTCAGCCACTGACTCCAGTGCTGACTCCCTGGACCGTCAGGGGGCATGAGCTCACCTCCCCCAGGAGAGTGACTCTTCTTCTCTCTTTGGCGCTTTGCTCCCCACCACGGACTTCTCCTAAGCCAACGCCTGCCACTACCCCAGACCGTTGTCAGTACACTCCCCTCTCTTCAATACTGGTGTCACCGGCATTGGTTCCGTCGGCCTCTAACCCAGCATTGCCAGACTCACGTGTGTCACCAAGTGACGAATGGCCAGACTCTGAGCCGACAGCGATGGTACCGATGCCCGATCAGCCGACTACACTGGGCAGCGGTACTTCGGCAACACCAACACTGAATGCCCCTAATCCACAGACACTGGCTGTGCCTCAAGGCCTGACACCAGGGCTGTTAACCATCCCAACACCGGACACTCCTCAGGAGCCCAGAATTCCGCTATTGGATGTGAAGGACCTGTTTTCTTCATGGTGGAACACCATCAAGGCTTACCTCCTCCAGGCAAGACCTTCCTCACCTGTTAAGGAACCTATGCCTTCTCAGGTGCCTCTGAAACGGCCTACCCTTCAACATAACACAACACTATTAAAAAAAAAAGAAAAAAAAACATGCTCTTCTGTAACCCTCACAGCAAGAGCAGGCAACATCCACTAACCATCACGAACCACCTTAGAGTAACCATTGAAGAGGTACACTCATTTAAATATCTGCGTATCACTCCGGACAATAACCTGGCCTATGGAGCCCACATGGACTCTTTAGCTAAGGAGGCTAACTTGCGATGGGGCCTCCTCTACACACTTAGGGTGCACTTTACCCCTGAAGCACTAAGGATCGCTATCCAAAGCTCTGTAGTCTCTGTTATCGATTATGGCCTCATAATATATGGCTCTGCCACCTCAACAGCCGTCAGGTGCATCTCAACTGCCCTAAACAAAGCCTGTCATCTCCTAACTGGCGCCCACCGCCTAACCCATACCTGCAGCCTCTACGCCCAAACTGGCTGGCTGCAACTATCAAACCTTCTAAAATACCAAACCTGCATCATGGCAAAGTGGATAACTTTGGGTCCCCCGGTGTCCTAGCCCTCCTCAGTCCAAATAGTAATCCCCACCATACAAGGGGATCTGAATGTCAACTCCTGCTGACCCCCAACTGCAGAACATCAATGGGTCAATGCTCGTTTGCCTACAGAGCACCAAGCTGGTTAAATAATCCCAAAAGTGAAATCTCCTCCATCACCAAGCTAGGCCCTTTCAAATCTAAGCTCCGCCTCTCGCTTTCTGCCTCCAGTACCTGTGACTGCCGTATCTAACCAGCTACCCTCTCAGTGCTGCCTCAACACCCAAGCTAGTGCTTAACTACCCCTGTCCTTGCCTTCCTCCTCCCCACGTCCCCCTCACCACCCTACCAACCCCGCTAGTCATCCCTCCTGCACTTCTTTATATTCTGCGACAATGTTTACCAATATTGTTTGCCTCTTCCCTTGGAAATTGTTTGTAACTGACTTTATCCTGTTTATACTGCCTTTTAATTCTGTACTTGCTGTATTATCTTGTATCGCCTCGTTATGTTGTACTGTCTCCAAACTAACGTGGAACCTTTGTAAAAGAGCCTTGGCTCAAAGGTATTTGTAATCCTAGACTTAAATAAATAAAAAAAAAAAAACAAGCCCACTTCTCAGCCAAAGGAAGCTACCTCCCAGTCTGGGGACTCAGATAGGGATCGTCACGGTCACGAAGGATATGCCACTCCTCCTCCAGATCATCTGACAGGCACTGATGTCGCTCCAGGGGTTGCCACTCCAGACGTCTGGGTTCTAGATCCTCATCTTTGGAGGACTCGAGACGAGGCTCTTCCTCCTTCTCCTCAAGATCTTCCTCCCCAGGGGGAGCTCCATCTCCCCTGGATGGTAAGGACTCCCCTAGGTCAACACCAGATGATCCATCATTTGTAGATGTCATGCGGCACTTCCAGAACAACATGGAATGGGATATGTAAGATCTGAATTCGGGGAGGTGCCATTTGGTTAAGTATCTCTGCCAAAAAGACCCAAAACCTATAGTGGTACCACCCCTGGTTGACACTTTCCCAGGATGTATCTAGGTCCACCTGGAAACACCGGTCTACTTATTTGGCCATACCTAAGAAGTCGGACCGCCTTTAGAGAACGCCAAGGGAGGAACCCTTTTTGGGTGAACAACCCCTGGCAGACTCAATGGTAATCACGGCTGCCCATGACAGGTGAAAGAAATCCAGACACCTGAGTGCTCAGTCTCCAGACAAGGAGCCTAAGCAGCTGGATCAAGTTGGCGTTAAGGTGTATTTCTCTGTCACTTGTACCATTTCATCCCTCAGTTTCCTTACTCACATGGTGCAATATCAGAATGCCCTTTGGGAGCAGGTCATGGAGCTCGCTCAAGCCCTTTCTGTCTTCCCCATAAGGCAGAGCTCCTTAACTTCCTGAAGTCCAGATTGGACGTCGGCACCCACGTGCTACGGTCTTCCTATGACTCAGCAGACACTGTGGCATGGGCTGCAGCCACAGGGGTCTACATCAGAAGGCACTCCTGGCTCCGGGTCTCGGGTTGTACCCAAGATCTGCAGGCCAGCATCATGAATGCCTGTTCAAGGGCTTGGTCCGTTTTGGAGAGGAATTGGAGAAGATCATCACCCGTCTCCAGGACTCGGAAGAAGGCTGTTTGGTCTGTACACACTGTGTACGGGTTCAGTCAGATGCCTTTCAGGCGTCAGTCCTTTCGGCGTTCCTCTGGACAGCAACCCCGAGATCAGCAGCGAGGAGCATTCATGCGTAAGACTTCCTCTCAGAACGCTAGAGGTTCAGCTCCCAGAGCTGACAAATCCTCCCAGGCAACTCTGCCTACCCTGAACGCCACTGTCTGACTCGTTGCCCAAACCCCCTCCCCCAGCCGAAACCCTGAGAGAAGTTGTTGTTGGTTGCTTCTCCCTCCTTCTAGAGGGTTGGAGCAGGATCAAAACCGAATGGGTCCTGCAACTAATTCAGCAAGGACACACCATAGACTTCCTGGACGTTCCTCCAGACAATCCTCCACACCCCTCACACTACTCCCCATCCCATGCAACCCTCACTGAAGAGGAAATTGAGGTTGTGCTTTACAAGTAAGCTATAGAGCCGGTGCCAGCTTCTCAGAGAGGAAAGGGATACTATTCCCACTTTTTCTTGGTTCTCAAGAAAACCAGGGATCTGCGCCCCATCTCCCCATTTGTTTCAATCCAGTTGCTGGTCCTGAGGCATCCTCAGGCATCACCAGCTGGTCCCGCCCTGTCTGAGACCCCCCTCACCTCAGGTCCCCCCTGGAACCCTGACCTAGCACCCTGAAACCACCTTGAATGCCTCCTGGCTTGCACCCCCCAGGGCAGGGCTGCCCCACTCCTACCTTGGGTGCTCTTTCAGATCTGGTCCAATGGTTGGGTGTAGGCTGGAGGATATCAGGACTTGGGTGGGTGAGATCCGGCAGTGGGTGTGGGGCTGATGTGCCGTCGTCTCTCCAGGAGCCAGGGTTTTTCCCTTGTAGTGTAGTCCCCAGTAGAGGCGCAGATTTGTAGTGACACTCGGCGCAACCTGGGCACACTCCCACACCCCGCTTGCGAGCATCTGCCGTCGCCTCCTCCCCCTGCATGTACGATCCTGGCTTTGGTGCTCCCAGTCTCCACTGGGAGTCGTTATTGTGACGGGATCACAAGTACACCCTCCCCAGGAGAGGAGAGCTCTCCTCTGGATGCTCGATCTTCTTCTCCCCAGCCGACGCCTAGCAACCCGAGTTCGCTCCCGAACACAGGTCGCTGGCATTGCGTGAGGTGTGGCGTCCAGTGCCTCAAGCCTCAGCGCCCTGAACAGATTTGTGGAGTACAAGTGGTTCAGGATGGTGACTCTCCCAGGTCGCATTCATCTCCTTCACCAAGGAGATTGGCTGTCCTTGCTGGACATGCAGGATGCATACCTTCACATCCTAATTGCTAAGCCCCATCGAAGGTTTCTATGCTTCCTTTTTCAGGGGCACCACTTCCAGCTCTGGGCTCTGCATTTCAGCCTGTCCTTGGCACCTTGAGTCTTTACCAAATGCCTTGCAGTAGTGGCAGCGACCTTGAGGAGAAAAGGCCACTATGTCTTCCCATACCTGGACGATTGGCTCCTCACAGCCCCATCCAGGGAGAGATTGTTCCAGACTATGGAAGACACCTTTACCCTATTCGGAGACTTAGGAATCACTCTGAACTTTCCGAAGTCCTCTCCCTGGCCAAGTCAGAGGCTTCAGGTCATCAGGGCTCTTCTGGACACCGTCCAAGGGAGAGCCTTCATTCCAGAGGACAGAGCAGATCATCTTCAAGCTTACACTTGAGAGGTCTCTTTCTCCTGGCTGGTCCCACCCAGATCGATCCTCAGGTTACTGGGTCACATGGCAGCGGACATCGCTACCGTACCACTGGCACACCTTCATGGGAGGGTGCTTCAGTGGAACTTGAGAGTCCATTGGGAACGGCGCATGGACGACCTAGACCAGTTGGTCTCAGTCTCGAAAACAGTCCATCAGACTCTTCAATGGTGGCTACTCCAATCCAGCTTCTCTGAGGGCATGCTCTTCTGGAGGTCACACCCCTTCAGTCTTTGACCACATATGCCTCAGGCACGGGCTGAAGAGCCCACCTAGCAGAATGCCGGACTCAAGGAACTTAGTCTGCAGTGGAAAAATCTCTCCACATCAATGTGTTAGAGATGAGGGGGGTCCTCTGTGCCACGCAAGCTCTACAGACAGATCTAGTCCTAGGCCACCTGCTCATCCAGTTGGACAACATGTCAGTGGTATTTTACATCAGCAAACAAGGGGGAACTCACTCATATTCTCTCTCTGCAGGGAAGCCATAAAGAGTATGGTTCTGGGCTATCGATCATCAGCTGGAACTCTCCGCAGTACATGTTCCAGGAGTTCAAAACACTTTGGCCTACGATCTCAGTTACTCTCGGTCCAAAGCCCATGAGTGGGAACTCCTAAAATCAGTCACAGAAGATCTGTTCAACAGATGGGGTTGCCCAGAGTTAGACCTCTTTGCATCCCCACTCCTCGCAAACCTGCCCTGTTTCTGCTGTCTAGATCCAGGGCCTAGTGTCTTCTGGCGAGTTGCATTGTCCCTTTGCTGGACAGGGAGGTTTCTCTACGCCTGCCCTCCTTTTCTCCTAATTCAGAGAGCCCTCTTCAAGCTGCAGTCGCAGGGAGCGGACATGATCTTGATACCTCCATTCTGGCCTTGACAGATCTGGTTTCCTCTACTTCAGCACTTGGCAGTGGAGCCTTTGCTCCCACTGCCCTTCAGCTCACACTCACTCTTCCAAGCGAGAGGAATGCTGATTCATCTGAATCTGAAGTCACTGAATCTGCATGCATCGCTCCAGCAGACCTAGCCATATCTCATTTTGGAATATGCCCTAGAGTGGCGGAAGTCTTAGTTGCCACCCAGAAGCCTTTGTCGAGGGCCACCTACGCAGTGAAGTGAAATAGGTTCTGCATCTGGACCTCCGCTCGCCACCTTGACCCTTTTACCTGTCCGGTAACTTGGTTCTTGATTACCTCCTTTCGCTCTCGGATTCGGGTCTGAGCTACTTGTCCATTAAGGTGCATCTTTCTTCGGTGTCTTTTTCTTATGCACCGGTACAGGGCAAGACCCTTGCTCAACATGATTTGTTTCGCACCTTCTTGCAAGGCATTCTGTGTCTAAAACCCCCCATTAGTGATCCCATCCCTCTATGGGACCTTTTGTTTATTTTGGAAAAACGCACTCTGCCTCCCTTTGAGCCAGACGCAGATTGTGAGCCACGCTTTCTGTCGTGAAAAGCGTTATTTTTAGTTGCAGTTACTTCTGCTTGGCCGATTTCCGAGCTTCAGGCTCTGATGCATAAAGAGTCTTATTTTGTTTTCCACAAGGACAGGGTATCCTTGCGGAGCAATCCTAAGTTCCTACCCAAGGTAGTGTCTGAATTTACTCCTAACGAGGACATCGATCTCCCAGTTTACTATCCAGAGCATTCCAGTTGAGGGGAGACTTTCCTTCACACTCTGGACGTTCACCGGGCCCTTTGCTGTTATCCGACTTTTACTCGGGAGTCCAGAAAATCTGACCAGTTGTTCATTTCGTTCAACCCCGACAACTTTAGGGGCGCCCATTTCTAAGCAGACTTTATCCGAATGGTTGGTTCATTGCATAGTTTACTGTTGCCAGAAACATGGCAAGCCTTTACCGGGCTTGGTTAAAGGTCATTCTACCAGGGGAGTTGCTGCTTCTTTTGCATCTCTGAAAAATGTGTCAGCATCTGACATTTGCGCAGCTGCCACTTGGAGCTCCGTCGACACTTTTATTAAACATTATAGTTTGGACATTGCCTCCATGCGCAGGACAGGCTTCAGCCTTGCCATCCTGCAGGGACTGCTATCGTGAGGAATTTAGTTTTCCAGTCTCTTTTACTCCGCCCTTCAGATAATTTTTTTGTCCTTGTACTGCTTGAGACTTAGTCCTTATGGTGTACCGTGCTGCAAGAGCTCCCCCTCAAAGTGAGATAGTACAGTTATACAAGAACTTACCATATCAGTAGATCTTCGAGAGGAGCTCTTGCATGCTTTCCATCCCTCCTTCCCCTTGGTATCTACTTCTGTGTCTTCAGCCTTTTCCATCATATCTCCTCATCCAGAGGAGTCTCCTAGGTTCTCCAATTTTTAACTATGCTGGAGTCTCTGGCGGGAGAACTGAGGTGGTGCTGGGGGACCGCCCATTTTATACCATGGGCAACGATAGACTGCTAGCTAAAGGTTTTCCTTGGGGTCTTGGCACCTGCCTGCTTCAGTCCTTGTGGTGTAACCTGCTGCAAGAGCTCCTCTCGAAGATCTACTGTTATGGTAAGTTCTTATGTAACTGTACTTTAAGTATTATTGTACCACTCTTGTATTGATGGTTATGTATTACTGTACTACTTTTTTTTCGATGTTCTGTATTGCCTGTGTCAGGACCTCCTTGTAAATGAGCATGCTTAATGGAGCTTTCATGAGGAAATAAACTTGAACTTGAAAATTGGTTTATCGTCTTTAAATTTACAGTGGGGGAGGAAAAGTATTGTTAACATTTTTTCAAATATTTATATGAGCATATAGATGAAGCATCCAGAATACTTTTTGTGAAATTTAACATTCACAATACATGAACCACTACTTCATTTGATAAGCTGGGATGAGCTTTTTTACAGTCTAGCTGTTCCTCTCTGGGTGACTATTTTGTCTCCCGCCTTTTCTCTTAGTGTAACCCGATTGACTCAGTAGAACTACTGATCCCACTGATATCCTCTTTGATCTTGCTTCGAGGGTATCTCTTGCAGCAGACAGTCACCGGTAGGATTCATCCATAAGGCGCTAGGACCCACATGGAAACCTTTCTAGCTAGCAGTGTACCAGAGGAGGCCACCCACCTTCAGCCTGTCCTTCATATGGTGGGTGGACCCCAAGCCCTCCTCAGTTCTTTCCCGTCTACCAGTATATGTCAGACCATGGACTCACCGCAGCTACAGTCGATTGCCATTTTTCCCGGATTTTAAAATTGTGCTTGCTTTTTTACTCTAGTTGGGTAAACATTGAATGTTTTTGGTGTCTGCTCCTTTTGTCTTCTCAGCCTTCTTCAACTTCCTAGCGCACCACTAAGTGCACCTGTGGCAAACAGATCCCTGATAAGGATGGCAATTCTGCTTGCCTCTTCTGTCTAGGCCCCGACCAAGATGTTCAGGCCTGCAAGTCCTGCCAGAAATTCAGTTCAGCCACCAGAAGATGACACCAGAGGACCCTTGAGAGCCACATCTTCAAGCAGAAGGTCGCCCAGATGGAACAAGAACTGCAGGCCCAGAGCTCCTTCGCTTCCCTGGCCCAGTTGTCGGGCTCTTCCTCCTCTAAATCAAAGGAAAAATCATCAGGGAAGTACAAACACCAGGATCAAGACTGGGACTGTTTCCATTCTGCGTTCAGCTTGTGGTCCCCGCATAAGGCTCCTCTGTTGATCGCTTCATGATTTTCCTCCCGGGGGGGGGGGTTGACCTCTGTGGTCCCAAATCCCCTTCCTCCATCAGGTCTGCCGGTGGCCCCTCTGCCCACCCAGATCTCTGTGACCTGCTGTGGCTTCTCGGCATGATACGTGTGTTCTAGGAGCATGGATATGTTGTTCATCCACACTCTTTAGCATGTCCCCTTCCGCTTTAAATCTCACTGGAAGTCTTCAAGCTGGCTCCTCCCACCCACCTGGGTGGTATATACCTCGACTCCGCCCCATGACGCCAGATCTTCCTTTCCGCTGGAAGATTCAGGTTGCCTCCCTCGTGCTCTCGCATTTTGTAGGCCCTAGCTTTAAGACCTTTGGTTTTACCGAAACTTCGCATTGTGCGTACTAGTGATCGCAAGTTTACAGCTTCGATCATGGAAGAAAAATCTTATCCCGGTTTCGTCGTGATTGCCCATGCGACCAGAAGATGCCGTGACCGATCCCCATACCGCGTTTACTGCTCGGTGTCGGCCATGACACTGCCTTGCAGTTTTTGCTTGGCTTTTCATCCAAACGCCCTGACGATTGTCTCGCATACCTGAAACTGGGGAGGCCGGAGAAGAGGAACCATCCAGTGAAATCCAAAGAGTCCCAGTGGTTAGTTTCCGCAGCTGCAGGTTCCGCGGAACAGTTGAAACGCATGCAAGCATTCGAGGAGCAGGCGGCTCGTGCCGCAGAGTCTTCTCGGAGCTTTTTCTTTCCACTCAACCTGGGCTCCACCTTCTCGGGTACCTTCTGGGAGTTGTGCCAGTCTCTGCCTACCAAGGGGGAGGCACCTGAGGGCTCGCACTCCTCTTGATCCCGTAAGCGAGAGAAGGAACCGAGTGTGTCTTCGTCTCGACGAGATGGTCTTGGGAGTGGGAGAGATCTCGGTCTGAGGAACATGTGGTCTCGACTTCGGTCGAGATCGCTTCTTCAGCTGCTGGCTTTTCGGACTTGCCATCAAGCCAACTGACCAAGGGTTTGGTGGACGACTTGGAAATTGTCATTGACCCCATTGACCCTTTGTCGCCGACTCTGGTCGACAGCACCTTAGAGAGGACTCCGGTCCTTGTTTTCCCTGATGAGGAGACCCAGCCTGCTGGAGTCCCCACCGAAACTGGTCCCTGACTCTTGGAAGCTACCAGCCCTGCAGGTGTCTCCCGACCAACCGAGCCGGCCCGCCTGATCTCGGTCGAGGTCTAGGACCCCCTCGACCGACAGGCTGAGGAAGAGCCATAAGTGCTCCAAAAAGAGGCGTCGTCATCGATCATCCTTCTCAGATGAGGAGAGGCTCTGGTGAAAACTCCGGCGCTATGAGGACCTCATGTGGCAGCAGCTGATTTTGTCCGGGCATAAGCCTACCACGGTTTCCACCCTGGCCATTACTTGGCTTTTGCCTCCCAGGCCGAAGCCGACTCCTTCGGAACTGACCAGATCGGTTCCCCAGCCCGCGGAGCTGGAAAGACCACCTGTTCGGCCCATAACAGTCTCTCCACCTATTGTGGTGGAACCAACGCCCAAACAGCCTGTGGGAGGGGCTCCTTCCAAGGAAGACAGTCTGCACACCGGGCTTCCCCGGTGATTGTCTGTCACGGTCACCCCAGACCTCCCCAGGTGAGTCGAAGGTGGCCTGGGCAGTAGGCTGTTGTACTCGGATTCCGATGTCACCAGTTTGCATTCACGTCCAGGTGATGATGAATCAACCACTGGCCTAGAGACGGAGGAAGGTCCCTCGTCTTTCCAAGGGATCCTTCACCTCATCTCTGAATCGACAGGGATACCCCTGGAGCCAGTCCAGAAGAAGGTGGAGTACCCTCTCACGGACATCCTAAAGAGAGGGGATACCCCAATGGAGGCCTTTCCAGTGGCTGAGGCCATTGGCGGCCCGGCCCTAGAACTATGCCAGCTCCGTCTGCCTGCCTGGCCTGCAAATACACAGTGCCCATGGGGTCCCCAGCGAGGTTCACAGAGCACCTGTCGGCCGAGAGCCTGGTGACCGTCTCTGTGTTCAGGCGTACTGGCTGTTCTGATGATACTGACCGACTGACCCGATAAAGAGTCCAGGCTTTTGGACCATTTAGCCAGGAAGGTCTATGCGGCTTCCTCCTTGGGTCTTCGTTAGGCAAGTTTGGCCGTCATCATGGCACATTTCTCTCACGCCCTTCTTGGGTTGTTAGATGAAGTCCTCCTGCATCTTCCTGCAGACATGCAGAACACGGGCAAGCAGGTCCGAGATCAGGGCCGAGCTGTTGCAAAACAGCAGCTCCAGACGGCCCTGGACATTAGGGATTCATGTGCTCGCTCGATGGCTGCTGCAGTTGCCTCTCGTCGCAGGGCATGGCTGAGGCTCTCCTTCTTCCCGGCGGATACCCAGCACAAGCTAGCTGATGTGCCCTTTCTTGGGACCAACTTGTTCGGCCCAGGAGTGGCCGGTCATCTTCAGCGCATTGAGCATTCTAATGCCACCTTGGATGCCACTTCTGCTAAAGGTTCTTCAGGAAAAACCAACAGAAGAAAAAGAAGAAGCCCTTTCGGCACTCTTCCCCTGCGACACAACAGCAGTCCTCCTTTCAAGGCAGACAGCAACACCAGCATCAACAGCAGGCTCAAGCTTTGCATCCTCAGCCCAAGCCTGGACCCCAACAGGCCCATAAAGGAGGCAGAGGTTCAGGTCCTGGAGCCTTCTCCTCCAAGCCTGCTCAGTGACGGGGTGGGGCAGCCACCCCCTCCGTCACGCCAGATCTTCACCGAGAGGGTTCCTGCAGTAGGTCTTCACATATAGTTCTTGCCGCGTCGCCTCAATCACGTTGACTCGTGTCAGAACAGCAATCTAACGTCCAGCGTTTTATGTGAAAGACCTGCAAGGAACTCTCTCGAAGTAAGATACAGCAGTTATGTAAGAACTTACCGTAACAGTAGATCTTCGAGAGAGGTTCCTGCGGTAGGTCTAGTTTCCCTCCCTCTGTCCCCCAGTTTTTAGATGCTTTACTTTCCATCCTATCTAGTCCGGCTGGACTAGAGGGGAAGCAGGGTCTTGGGAGTTCACTCCGGTTTTCTCCTTACCTATCTTTAGGTCTCCGTTGGAAAAGAACTGGAGAGCGGGCGCGGGACCGCCCCTTTTATAGTTGGGCTGACGTCAAAAGATGGGCCTCAAGGGACCTCTTGCGCCTGGTTCTGGTCACCTGGTTGAAGGCCTGGCAGATGGAACACTCCTGGATGTCGTGCTTCGAACCAAGGCAAAGGAGGCAGCGGGAGTGGTAGTCCCTGTGCGGGATTTGAACGCTGCACTTAGAGCAATTTTTCTTCTGTCTAGAAGACATCAAATTGATAAAAAAATTTTTTTGCGAATTTTGCAAGAGGCGAAGAAACACTTCAACAAATATAACATGGACGTTAGATTGCTGTTTTGACACGAGCCGACCGTGACTATGGCGACAGCGGGAAAGAACTATATGTGAAGACCTACTGCAGGAACCTCTCTTGAAGATCTGCTTTATGGTAAGTTCTTACATAACTGCTATTTCTGGCTCCTCCTATGGGGGGTGGCTCCGCCACTTTCTTTCCGCCTGGTCCGTTATCACCACGGACAGGTAGGTTCTGGAAGTGGTCGGTCAGAGACTGCTTCTGGAATTCGAGCAGTACCCTCCAAGCCGAGCCGACGCCCTTCGGGAAGAAAGAGTTTCTGCTCAGACCCAGTCGGCTCTCAGAGACGACATCGCTCAGCTCCTCCTCCTCCTCAAGGAGGCAGTAGCTTCAGTGGCAGATCCTCCAGCAGACCCAGGCTTTGTCTCCAGGTACTTCCTGGTGCCCAAGCGGATGGGGGGCTGGCACCCCATTCTAGATCTGCACGACCTGAATCAATATCTCAGGTCACACACCTTTCGGATGGTCACTGTGTCTCAGATCATACCATCCTTGGAGCGAAACATGTGGTTCTGTTCACTGGATCTGCAGGATGCATTCTTTCACGTCCCAGTCCGTCCATCCCATCAGCGGTTCCTCCACTTCAGGGTCAAAGGGACCTTGTACAGGTTCTGATCCATGCCATTTGGCCTGTCATCAGCACCGTGGGTCTTTACCAAATGCATTGCAGTGGTGGCGGCCCATCTCAAGCATGGGGGGGTCAGGATTTATCCTTACCTCAACGATTGGCTCTTAGCAGGATCCACCCAACAGGAGGTGGAGAGGTCCAGGGACCTGGATCTCCAGACCTGCTTCCAACTCAGCCTTCTCATCAATGAGGCCAAGTTGGAACTTGTGCCGTCTCAGGTGATGGGCTTCATCGGGGCAGAGCTCGACTCTTGTCAAGCCAGAGCTTGGCTCCCGGCGGACAGGGCGGAGGTTTTTTCCTTCTTTGCCCAATCATTTCTGGTTGGGCACTTGTGCCCTGAGTGGGACTTTCTGCACCTTCTGGGTTACATGTCGGCATGCACCTCAGTGGTCCGTTGGGCCCGGTTGCACATATGCCCCCTCCAGTGGGAGCTTGGCCGCCCAGTGAACTCAGCGCTACGGTCATTTCGACCAGCTGGTCACTGTAATCCAGAAAATGTGGGATGCTCTCCAGTGGTGGACTGCCCCAGACCGGTTGCAGGAAGTGATCCCATTTGTCCGCCCCAAGCCGACGGTCATCCTCACGACCGATGCCCTCTCTCATGGGCTGGGGAGCCCACATGGGGGACGAAAGAGCCCATGGGCTGTGGATCCCTGAGGAGTCCCGATGCCACGTCAACCTGTTGGAGCTCAGAGCAGTCAGACTGGCGCTGTCAGCTTTCGCTCTTCATCTCCGAGGTCAAGTGGTTGAAGTACAGATGGACAATACCATGACCATGTACTACTGCAACAAACAGGGTGGCATGCACTCCCGTTTGCTGTGCAAGGAGGCCCTCCACATCTGGACCCTTGTGAGATGGTTGGAGGCAGATCTTCTAGCCATCCATGTGGCAGAAGCCTCAAACCACCTGGCAGATGCTCTCAGCCACTTAGGCCAGATGTCCCATGAGTGGTCTCTCCATCCAGAGGTAGCTTACATCCTGTTCTCCTGTTGGGGCAAACCGTTGGTGGACCTGTTTGCCTCCAGGGAAAACACCAAGCTGAGGCTGTTTCATGCCCTTTCGCCTCAGCAAGGCTTGCTGCAGGGGGATGCCTTCTCAAGGCCGTGGACCCCAGGCCTCCTCTATGCCTTCCCTCCATTTCCCTTAATCCACAAAGTGCTTCTCAAAGTAAGGAGGGACAAGGCGAAGGTGATTCTGATATCCCCAGACTGTCTGCACTAGTTCTGGTATCCAGATCTCCTCAGCCTCGGCTGCAGGCACCTGGAGTGGCTTTGCACACACCTGGACCTGAAAATGCTCAATCAGGGGAAGGTATTCCATCCGGACCTTCAATCCCTGCACCTCACAGCCTGGTACCTGAGTGGCTAGAGTTCCAGGCTTTTTGTCTTTCCAAAGATGTCTACACCACCGTGGTGCAGGCATCCAGAAAGGAATCAACTAGGAAATGTTATGCCTTCAAATGGAAATTGTTTTCCATTTGGTGTCAGGGTAAGGGCCTGGACCCTTTGTGCTGTTCAGTGGCTAACATTCTTGACTATTTTGGTCTCTTTCCAAAGGGAGTCTTCGGTCACCGACCATTAGGATGCACCTGGCAGCTATCTCTGGTTACGGGCGCGGTTCGGTCAGCCGACATTGGCGCAGGAGACAGTGGTCAGGCACTTTTTCAAAGGCTTGGATCACATATTCCCTCCGGTTCGTGAACCTCCACCTCCATGGGGTCTACTGCTGGTACTGGCAAAGCTCATGGGCAAGCCATTCGAACCAATGCACAAGTGTGAGTTGTCACACTTGTCATGGAAGATGGCCTTCTTGGTGTCACGTTTGCCAGAAGGACAGGGGAGCTCCAGGCACTTTCGGTGGACTCCCCTTATCTGGTCTTCTACAGGGACAAAGTTGTCCTATGCCCCCACCTGAAATTCTTTACAAAGGTGGTGTCAGAGTTTCACCTTAACCAGGTGTTAACTTTGCCAGTATACTACTCTAATTACACCTTGGAGGCCGAGTACAGGCTCCATACTTTGGACCTGAGACGTGCTCTCTCCTATTATAAGGAGAGGATGGCGGAAATTCGGGGAGAGGTTCGCCAGCTGTTTGTCACCTATGCTGAAGCCACTTCTGGCAGACCTGCAGCAAAGCGGACTACTGCAAGATGGATTACATCATGCATAGGTCTGTGCTATGAGTTGCCAGGCAAAGAACCTCCTTGAAGGATAAGAGCTCATTCTGCCCGCCATACTGCTGCATCGGTGGCTGCTTCCAGGGACATCCCTATCCAGGAAATCTGTCAGGGTGCTGCCTGGAAGTCAGCAAACACCTTCATCACCTACCACCACACTGACCTTGATTCTCGCCGGGATGCTGGTTTTGGGGCCTGTTCTCCAATCTCTGTTTCCTAAGTAGGGGGTGCGTGCCTTGCCTCCCTCCTCCCGGAGAACTGCTAGGAGTCTGATAAAGAGTGTGGATGAACAACATATCCACGCTCCTAGAAGAACAGGTTATTCACGTGTAATAGTAGGTCTAGGAGTGGTATATGTTGTTAATCCACACGGACCCACCCAACCTCCCCGGCTGCAGACGCACACAACGTGGGTTCCATCGGGCTAAGATCTGGCGTCATGGAGCGGAGCCGAGGTATATACTACCCGGGTGGGTGGGAGGAGCCAGCATGAAGACTTCTGGTGAGATTTAAAGTGGAAGGGGACATGCCAAAGTGTGGAGATGAACAACATATACCACTCCTAGAACTACTGTTACAGGTGAGTAACTTGTTATTTCTGCCCCAGCCACTGCTTTTCCAGCCCTTGTTTTCAGTGGGCTATTCAGGAGGAGGCTCAGCTGGAGCTCTTCTTTGCATTGAATCTAAGCTGCCATACATTTGACTATTCCTCAACCTTGCCAAGTCCCTTTTCATCCTTTCCACCCCACCTTACGTATCAGCCCTGTAGCAGATTGTGTCATCTGCAAAGAGACATACTTTCCCTTCCAATCCCTCTACAATGTCACTTATAAAGACATCAAAAAGGACCGGCCCCAATACTGAACCCTGCGGTACCCCACTAGTAACCCTCCTTTCTTCACTGTGGACTCCATTTACTATTACCCGCTGTGTCCTGTTCTCCAGCCAGTGTTTTACCCAGGCTGCCACCCTAGGACCCACTCCCAGGCTGGCTAATTTGTTTATTAATCTTTTTTGCGGGACTGTGTCAAATGCCTTGACTCGTGGCTCGGGTCAGACTCCTGTTCTACAACTGCCTTGTCCAGGCAAGGGAATTCCTCAGGTTTCTGGGGCTTATGACCACAGCCATTGCGACGGTTCCCTTAGCCAGGCTGCATATGAGGATCCCTCAGTGGACCCTTCGGGTACAATGAGACGAGCGAGTAGACTCCCTGGATTAGCTAATGCTGGTGTGGTGCCCAGTCAAGAAAGACCTTCAGTGATGGCTGGAGCCTAGTAGCCTGTCTCGGGTAGTGTTCTGTGCTGCCTCTTCCCCCTCAGCAGATTCTCACGACTGATGCCTCAAACCTCAGTTCGGGTGCCCATGTAAGGTCTCAGCCTAACCCAGGGGACGTGGTCCGAGATAAGCAGGATCTCCATATCAATATCCTGGAAATGTGGGCAGTCTTGTATGCCCTTCAGGCCTTCCAGGCTCTGCTTTCCCCAGGTCCACTCTTAGTTCAGATGGACAATATGTGCGTTTATTATATAAACAAGCAGGAGAGACTCTGTCCTACCCCCTGTGCAGGGAAGTGAAGAGGGTCTGGTATTGGGCCATGGAGCGCAATCTATAGCTGTTGGACGTCTATATTCCCAGCATCCAGAACGGCCTGGCAGACCCTCTAAGCTGCTCACATTTTCGGGCTCACGAGTGGGAGCTTCTGACGTCAGTGGCAGAAGACCTTTTCAACAGATGGGGTCTGCCCGAGTTGGACCTTTTTTGCATTCCCACTCAGTGCAAAACTGCCGCATTTCTGCTTGCTAGATCCAGGGCCTGGAGTTTTCTGGCGAGATGCATTGTCTGCCTCCTGGACAGGAAGGTTTCTGTATGTCTTCCCTCCCTTCCCGCTCCTTCAGCGGGTTGTAATCAAACTCCAGATGGAAGGGGTGACAGTGATTCTCATCACTCCTTTCTGGCCTTGCCAGATCTGGTTCCCCCTGCTGCAGCAACTGGCGATGGAATCTCCGCTTCCCCTGCCCCTGTGAACCAGCTTTCTCTCCCAGGAACAGGGCACCCTAGTCCATCCGGACCTCAAGTCACTTCATCTCCACGCATGGCTCCTGAAGATGTAGCCATAGCCCAATTTTGGGTTTCCCCCAGAGTGGCTGACATGTTGGTGTTGGCCAGGAAGCCCTCCACCTGGGCCACCTGTACCATGAAATGGGAAGAGCTTTGCTCTGTGGGCTGCTTTGCAGCAGTTGGATCCCTTCACCTGCCCAGTGAATCAAGTCCTGGAATACCTCATATCCCTCTCGGACTTGGGTTTAAGATACTCTTTTATTAAGGTACATCTTTTTACCATCTCTGTGTACCATGTACGTATGGACAGGCACACAGTGGCCCAGCTTGATTTGTCCTGCACTTTTCTGTGGGGAATTTTACACTTGAAACCCTCAATTTGAGATCCTGTCCTGCCTTGGGACCTTAATTTTGTGTTAGAAAAGTTTACATTGCCTCCCTTTGAACCATCTACATCTTGCAGGCTACGCTTTCTGTCATGGAAAGCATTGTTTTTGGTTGCCATTACTTCTGCTCGATGGATTTCAGAGCTTCAGGCTCTCGTGTGTAAGGAGCCTTAGTTAGTTTTCTGCAAAGATTACGTAGTAATCCGAAGTTTCTTCCTGAGGTGATGTCAGAGTTTCATTTAAATCAATCCATCCATCTACCTGTTTATTTTCCAGAGCATTCCTATCAGGGGGAGGCATTTCTCCATACATTGGATGTACACAGAATTCTGAGATACTGTACACACCAGACTGAGGACTCTGGTAAGTCCAGCCCGTTGATTGTTTGCCCCTGTGAGAGAGGGCTCCCCAGTTTCCAAACAGTATTTGTCTAAGTGGTTAGCAAATTGTATTGTTTATTGTTAACAGAATTATTGTAAGGAAGTTCCTGGTGTTGTCAAGGGCCATTCCACAGGGGGCATGGGCGCATCCGTAGCCTGTTTTTGAAATGTGTCTGCTGCTGACATTTGTGCTGCAGCCACCTGGTTTACTGTTCACATTTCTACCAAGCACTACAGTCTTCACATTGCTTCTAGAAGGTGTACCAGTTTTGGCTTAGTGGTTCTGCAAGGTCTTCTGTCTTAGGCTGTCATCTTTGCCTGCCAGCTTCCCATCCTGTCTGCCTGTGCTACGAGAACTGCTTGGGACTCAGTCCTACTGGTGATGGCCTGCTGCAAGAGATACCCTTGAAATAAGATAGTACAGTTGCATAAGAACTTACCGTAACAGTAGATCTTTGAGATGATCTCCTGCAGCAGGCCCTGCTTCCCCCTTTCTTTTCCTGTCCTTCGCTCCCCTTCCATCTAGGTGTCCCCTCTGCTTTTTTCTCTACTACAGGGTTATCTCAGCATTCTCCTCAGCCCCCCTCCCCTCTGGAATACTGCTTCTGGTCTCCAGCGGGAGAACTGAGAAGGGCTTGGGGGCTGCCGCCTTATATGGGATATGCTGACGGCGAAGGTGGGTGGCCCCCTCTAGTATACTGCTAGCTGGAAAGGTTTCCGTGTGATCTTAGCAATGGATGGCTGAGTCCTACCGGTAATGGCATGTTGCAACAGATCTTCTCAGATATCTACTGTTACAGTAAGTTCTTACATAACTACTTTCTTTACAGTGACAAAATCCCTTAAAACAAGAGTCACAGAAGATGCTAGAAGGGGAAGGAAGCATATTCAATTCAGTGCTTTACAGTAACTGGTAATTGCTATTTTTCTTTTAAACTTAGATTGTGGGCTTTTAGTGACACTATACTTTCTTTGTTGTCTTTACTTAGAATTGTTTTTGGGCTGTTGAAAATTTAAAATGTAGTGGTGGTGTATTTCTTTGCTGTCTTTAACTGCTGCAAATTTTCGCCCCCCCCCTTCCCAACTCTTAATTATATGCCCTGTTAAATCTGATTGACAGGAGCTAAACACAGGGTATAGTAAGGGGTGTGGAGTAGGAGGGGCATAAGGGTGAAGAAGCCCACCCTCAGCACGACAAGTGTTTTGATTCATTTATTTATTTCTTGGTTTATTTTCTTTTTTTAAAAAGAAAAGTATCTGATGATCAGTGGCAGGATTTTTAGGACTGTAAATTAATAAAAAGGGAACTAGGAGAGCTTCAGTAGCAGACAAGTAGTGGAATAGCAGTATAATTGCAGTATAATGTGGGGAGTGGTGCAATGCAGTGGCTGTGGGGCAGCCATATTCAGGCAGACCTTCTGGACACTGAGGTGCTGCCCTATCTGCATGCATCTCTCTGGACTGTGGGATGAGGTAGCCAGACTCAGAGCAGAAGTAAACTGGGTCAGGAGTACCATCACCCCTATCCAGAGACCACCCAGTCCAATGCAACTGCCTCAAAGGATGCCGAGAATGAGGAGCACTTGGATGACAGTGGGCTCAGGGGGTTAGGCGGTCAGGCAGAAGCACATCCCAGATCCTATTCCACTCAAGAACTCATATGCCACACTGGCAAGCGGGACAACCAAATAGAGGTACCCAGAGAAGTGGAAGGAAAGGATGTGGAGGTTAGCCAGGAGGTGACCTCAGCGGGGAAAGCGTGGACCCCAGAGGAGGAGGAAGCGAATCCTGGTGGGGGACTCCATCATAAGAGGGATCCAGCTAGGAACACAGGAGGTGGGGGGGAGGACAGGGAGGTGTGGTGACTACCAGGTGCCATGGCATGGAGGGATGGAAGGAAGATCCTGGGGATCACTGGGAAGGCAAGATGGGAGGGTGAGCTGGATGTCATTATACACCTAGGTACTAATGACCTGGCAAATGGGGAGCCAAAGGAAGTTCAGGAAGAGTTTAGGAAATTGAGGAGGGGTCTCAAGCAAGTAGCTACTTCTGTCACTTTCTCAGACGTACTACCTGTGAGAGGCAAGGGAGAGCATGGGGTGCATGCACCAGGAACTTTAACTCATGGTTGAAGAACTGGTGCTGTGAGGAAGGGTTTGGATTCATTGGTGACTGGGGACCCACCTGGAGGGATGGAGGTTTGTTCAAGCCTGACGGCCTGCATCCATCCTGGAGGGGAATCCAAGCACTCAATGATAAGTTTAAATGCTACATTGACAAGCATTTAAACTAGCAAAGGGGGGTGGCAGGCCAGCAAGGAGGGTACCTACTTGCTCACCCCCCACAGCTAGCAGTGGAACCAGTGAACCAGAGGAGTGGCTATCTCTACAAAGCAGTGTGCAAAAGATGGAGATTAGCGCCCAAGAGGTGGATAGGCAGAAAAAGGGCAAAATTGAGCAGAAGGGCAGACAGCAAGGAGAACCAGGGATAAAGGACAACCAAGGAAGGGGCTGAGTAGAACAGCAAAACAGTCTAGGGAGGTCAAATCATGGAAAGCCATGTGTGCAAATGCCAGGAGCCTTAGCAACAAGATGGAAGATCTGGAGGCTGTCATGGTGCAGTGAGACCTGGACATTGTGGCCATCACTGAAACCTGGTGTAATGATAACCACGACTGGGAGATGGCCATACCTGGCTACAACATATTCAGAAGAGACAGGGCAGGCAGGAAGGGAGGAGGAGTTGGCACTGTATGTGAAAATGACATAAGAGCCCCAGAGATCCAGGAGGAACAAAATGGGGGAGAGATACTGTGGGTTAAGCTGGAAAGGAAAATGGGGCCAGCCATCTGCACAGGTGTGGTCTATAGACCACCAGCTCAGGAGGAAGAAACAGATAGGGAGCTGATGCTAGCCATCCAAAGGATGGCAGACATGGGTGAGGTAGTACTGGTTGGAGACTTCAATATTCCAGACGTGGACTGGAGCATCCCAGCAGCAGCAGCAGCAACTAGGAGCAGATTTATCCTGGACTTCCTTCAGGGTGCCTTCCTCAAGTTTCTGGTCATGGAACCAACTCGGCAGAAGGCAATACTGGACCTTGTGCTCACAAACAGGGACAGTGTGATGGGGGTGACTGTGGGGGGAGCACCTGGGGAACAGTGACCACCAGTCATTGTGGTTTGAAATCACAGAAAGAGCAGAACCAAATCACACAAAAACACGTATCCTGGATTTTAGGGGGGCAGACTTTGGGAAAATGGGGAGATACTTGAAAGAGGCATTAAGGGGAATGGGTCAGGAATCGGGTTGAGGAACAGTGGGCAGTATTTAAAATGGGGATTACAAGAGCAACAGAATTATGCATTAAGCAGGTTAGCAAGAGGAAAAGGAAGAGGAGACCATTATGGTTTTCGAAAGAGGTAGCAAAGAAAGTGAAAGCCAAAAAGATTGCATTCAGGCAATACAAAAAGACACAGGCAGAAGGGGATAGTGAGAAGTACCAGGAGAAGCAAAGGGAGGCAGGGAGGTCAGTAAGGGAAGCCAAAGCTCAGACAGAAGAACACATTGCAAAATCAGTGGGTAGAGGGGACAAAACCTTTTACAGGTGCATAAGTGAAAAAAGAAAGGCAAAGGGAGGGATAGTGAGACTGAAAGGGGAGGATGGGGACCGTGTGGAGGATGACAGTAGTAAAGCTGACATATTGAACAGGTATTTCTGCTCAGTCTTTACTGAGGAAGAGGAGGGTAATGGGTCTGAAGGGAGTACAAGGGGTGAGAATGGTGCAGAAATGGACTCAAGTCCCTTTACACAAGAAAGGGTCCTGAAGGAACTGGAAGTAATAAGAGTTGATAAAGCAATGGGGCCAGATGGGGTGCACCCCAGGGTCCTTAAAGAACTAAGAGAGGTGGTGGCTGAACTTCTGGCTATCCTGTTTAGCCGATCACTGGAAACAGGGGAGGTACCCAAAGACTGGAGGATAGCAGATGTAGTCCCCTTATACAAAAGTGGGAACAAAGAGGAAGCGGGGAACTGCAGACCAGTCAGCCTCACCTCGGTAGTGGGGAAGATCATGGAAGCACTACTGAAGGAGAGATTGGTGGAACATCTGGTTGTCAGTGGACTACAGGACCCAAGGCGGTATGGTTTCACAAGGGGGAGGTCATGTCAGACCAACCTCATTGAATTTTTTGACTGGGTGACTAGGGAGGTGGATCAGGGGAGGGCAGTGGACATGGCCTATCTGGACTTCAGCAAGGCCTTGACACTGTGCCACATAGAAGACTATTACACAAACTGGGGAATATGGGTGTGGGCAGGACAGTAGTGTGGGTGGGTGAGGCAACTGGCTGGGCGGCAGGACACAGAGGTTGGTGGTAAATAGCTGTCACTCCACAGAGGAAGAGTGACCAGTGGGGTACCACAGGGATCAGTGCTGGGACGCGAACTATTCAACATCTTCATCAGTGACATTGCGCAGGACCTAGAGGCAGAATTTCACTGTTCGCTGATGACACAAGCTCTGTAACAGAGTAGACACACCAGAGGGTGCAGACAGAATGAAGGGACCTGCAGAAACTTGAAGAATGGTCAGGGGTTTGGCAGTTGAAATTCAATGCAAAAGTGCAAGATAATGCATATGGGGCACAAAACCCTGGCACAATATATCAGTTGGGGGTGAGGATATAGCATGCACCAAGCAGGAAAGGGATCTTGGGGTTATCATCTCTGATGACCTCAAGGTAGGGAAACAGTGTGACAAGGCAGCAGGTAAAGCAAATAGGATGCTGGGATGCATAGGCAGGGCATCACCAGCAGGAAAAGGAGGTCATAATTCCGCTATACAAGACACTAGTGAGGCCCCACCTGGAGTACAGTGTACAGTTCTGGAGACCTTACCTACGTAAGGACATATTTATTTATTTATTTAGCTTTTGGTTACCGGGTAAGTACACTAGACAAGTATTATGCTTATTTTCAGGAGCGACCGGAGAGGGTACAACATAATGGTACAAAGACAACATATCAAGTACAAGTTGACAGCAAGGGCATAATGGTACAAAGACAACATATCGAATACAGGTTGACAGCATGAGCAATATTGGATAAAAATACTGAGGTCACAACAGCACAAAACAGCAAGGCAAGATGAGGGACTACAGTTGTCACATCTTACAGAGAAGTAGAAGGGAAAGGTACAGTGGGCACATACTACAGAGAAGAAGAAAGCAAAGGTACAGCATATGGTCAATTGGTTACGAGTATGGTGAGTCAATAACTTATGATAAGGATACCAGGTTAACAAGGCTGGGGGACTGCAGGCCAGCGGTTCAGTCCAGGTCAGATGGTGGTAGTAGAGTCCGGGCTGCCCTGTGAGGGGCGGAGAAGCCCTGGGGAGGCTGGGACAGTCACATGCTGAGGCTTGCTTCAGGAAGTCCCACATGGATTTTCGGAGGCACTGATGAGATGGGGCCAGGCGAACAGGCTCAGGAAGGGAGTTCCAGAGTTTAGGCGCACACACAATGAAGTCCCTAGTTCCCATAACGGTTCTTGTGGCAGGGACTTTGAGCAACCCCTGGGCCTGAGACCTTAACGAGTAGGGGGAAGAGTCAGCTGGTGGAAGGAGCTGGGCCAGCCCCGATGGAGTACCCGTTCTGATCACCTTGCCCGTAAGGCAACCTATCCCAAAGTTCAGGTATCTGGCTGGAAACAACGGAGTTTATTATAAAGCTCACAGCGATGGGTGAGGCGGGGAGCCGCTAGGGCGAAACGGCAGATATTGTTGTATGCCGTGTGCCATAGACAGGGTAGAGAAGGTTCAGAGGAGGGCAACAAAGATGGTGCATGGATTGCATCACAAGTCCTATGAGGACAGGTTGAAGGAACTGAACATGTACTCCCTGGAGGAGAGGAGGGAGAGAGGGGATATGATAGAGACATACAAGTATCTTACAGGGAGGAACAGGGTGCAGGAATACACTATTTATAAGCGAAAAAGATGTTCCAGGACTAGAGGGCATGGGATGAAGTTGGAGGGAGGACGATTCAGAGGAAATGTGAGGAGGAATTTCTTCACAGAACGGGTGGTAGACAAGAGGAACACCCTGCCAGAGCAAGTGGTGGGGGCTGAAACAATCACGGGATTTAAGAATGCATGGGATAGACATAAAGGAATTCTGGAGGTCAGGGGTAAGGGGCAACAGACTTCTTGGAAAACATAAACTGAACTTACAAGCTCAAATGGGCAGACTGGGTGGGCCATAGGCCCTTATCTGCCAACACTCTCTATGTATCTATGTATACTCATTTTCCTATCAACCTATCCTGTTGGAATAGCCAGACTTCTTCCTTCCTTGTGCCCCAGACACAGTCTTCCACCCGAACTACATCTTTTTTGAGAACCTCTAAATCCCAGTCTTGCATGTACATGAGGTTCCCTGGATCATCAATTTATGGGGTGTGATCCTTGTATATCCTGCATTCAGGTTGAAATTGTTGACACTCTGTGCTTCCTTGGAACAACTCGGGCGAGGGTAGATGTCTACCACTGGTGTGATACCCAGGTCAGCTGTCCATTTCTTGGTGAAACTATGCATCTTAACTCCTGAACCTGGTGACCCCCTGCACTACCTGCCACTCATACTCCCCATCCTTTAATTTGAATCCCCCAGATCTTCCTGAACTAAGTCTCCATCACTCATTCACACTAGTGGGATAGTGCTGGAGGTGCTAGGACCAAGCGGGAGCCAACATTTTTCAGAAGGGTTGGTGCTGAGACAGGACCATGCATGCGCGGCACCACGAGACTAGCTCACGCCTGTGTAGGCTATCTCGGCGTCGACCCTCCAACCGCCTCAGTTCCTTTTCTCCCATCATCGAGTGCACTTGGATGTCGACATCGCTCGTCTGCTGGAGTCTAAAGTTTTTGTCTATACGACAGCAGCTTTTAGCCATTTTAGTATTTGTTTTATTTAACATTGTTAGTAGTATTTTCTTATTCCATGAAGAAGAAAAAGAAAATTATGAAGAAGAAGAAAAATAAATTCTCACCTGCCATCAACAGAGTCGTCCTTAGATGGTAGCGGTGACGGTAGGAAGATTTTGTTTGAAAGCTGTTATGGCAGAAGGTCTGTGTCTGGTCCGCTGCCCTTTGCTAAGGGGGGGTCCGCTACGGACGATCCTGTGCTCGGGGGACAGTCCACGAAGCACGAATCTGGCGGTTCTGGGGAACCGGCTCTGTTTAATGGTTTGAATGGTATAAAATAAAAAAGAGGTTCCAGAAAAATAAAAAGAGGGCAATGGAAAGAATCCTCATTTACTCTCTCGAAGCACTCATGAAATTCTTGATATTTTTATTAATTTGTGCTGGAAATGTAGAACTTAATCCACGTCCCCCAGAGTATATCACTGCACCAACAGACTTAGCCATGATCAAAGGGCTAAGTTTTCTCCATATTAACGTACGCAGCCTGCTAAAAAAGCTTACGATGATACAAGCCTTGATTAATCATACCTTTCCAGAAATACTAGTTGTTTCAGAAACATGGCTCAGGCCTGCCACAGCAGATAGAGACATAAGCTTACCCAATTATCAAGTATTCAGAGCTGACCGCCAAACAAGGGGCGGGGGTGTAGCTATATTTGTGAAGGACAATTTATCTGTAACCTGCCTCGACTCATCATCCATGTCAAAAGAATTTGAATGCCTATCCCTCAAAGTGGCCCTCTCCAATACCGCATCACTACAGCTAATTGGCTTCTATAGGCCCCCCTCAGCTGACCTTAAGCTACTAGCCCATTTGGGTAATCTAATCAATAAGGGAATAGAAGAAACTATAATCATAGGAGACTTAAACCTAAACTGGCTATCCAAGGCAGCTGCACCCTTAATTTCATTCTGCGATACACATGGGCTTACACAGCTTATAAATGAACCCACCAGAATCAATAAAAAGAATCAGAGCAACAGCACATTACTAGATGTCATATTAGTGAGTAAACCTCGCCTCACCTTGCATGCTGGAGTGCTATTCAGTGTTATCAGTGACCATTGCCTTATTGTTGGAATAAGATCAGCTTGCAAGCCATCATCCCCTGCAAAGTTTACATTGAGGAGATCAAAGAAAAACATCAACATTGATGCGTATCTGCAAGAATTAAATCATTCAACATGATGGCAAGAGTTCTACCTAGCAAGCACAGTGGAAAAAGCACATGAGGTACTAAACGACCTAGTTATAGGTGCCCTTAATATCCATGCCCCAATTTCTATGGTATGCACCAAAAACAAAACCTGCTGCTGGTTCACAGCTGACCTCAAAACCGCCCTCCTTGACAGGGATAAGCTATGGAAAAAGGCACGAAAAACTAAGAATCCGACTGACCGGATGCTGTTCAAAAAAGCCAGAAATAGCTGTACCAGGAAGGTACGGGATGCTAAGGCTGCATATTACATGGCAGAACTTGACTCCTCCTACCACAGTCCTGCCAAGTTCTGGGGTACCACAAAGGACATAACAGGACAAGATCCTAGTACTACACTCCCAGTAAAAATATACTATAGTAAGGGAACAGTCTCTGATAGAATGGAAATACTGGAATCATTCAACAATCACTTTACAACTGCTGGTCTAGCATTCGACATCTCTCCGGCTAACCACCTATATTCTCAGCTAGGCATTAAGAGCACTGAAGTACGGATAACTGAATCTTCCTTCTCCTTCAAACCAGCCACTCTGAAGCAAGTGGAAGACCTAATTTGACAGCTGGATATCAAAAAAGTGCAGGTGCAGACTCCCTTGATCCCTATTTTCTAAAGATTGCCATGCAAGCACTAGCAGTTCCAATAACGCACCTATTTAATCTCTCATTAAAATCAGGTTCTATTCCGTCAATTTGGAAAACAGCTCAAGTTATCCCCCTATTGAAAGCAGGGGACCCCATGGACCTCAACAACTACAGACCAGTCTCTATCCTCCCGGTGCTATCCAAGCTGCTAGAAAAAATAGTGAGCATTCAACTAAGAGGCTATCTTGAAGAGGCTAATCTTTTAAATCCAGTGCAATCTGGATTTAGAACCAAACACAGCACCATCTCAGCCCTGGCTAAAGTAACAAATGACTGGCAAGTCGAACTGGACAAAAAAAATTGTGTATGTGCTGTATTCCTAGACCTGAGTAAGGCATTTGATACGGTCGACCACAAACTGCTCCTCTCTTCCCTGTACTCCATAGGACTAGATCCATCCTCCCTTAGATGGTTTAATAGCTACCTCACGGGAAGGACTCAGCAAGTGAAAGCTGAAGGAGACCTATCTCCACTCAAACCTCTGCAAAGAGGAGTTCCCCAAGGATCCATCCTGGGCCCAATCCTATTTGCCATCTACATCAATAACATTGACATTAATCTCACCAAAGCCACTGTACACCTGTTTGCAGATGACACTGTATTATATGTCAGTAACCCCTCACCTGTAATGGCATGTGTAGAGCTACAAGCGGAATTCAACATATTACAACATCAACTATTGGGAAAAAAAACTTCTCCTAAATGCAAAAAAAACAAAGGCAATATTTTTCTCCCCCCAAACTCAAGCCGGTCACTCCTTACCAAACAATCTCCCCCAGCTATCCACTGTTCTTGGTGAAAACCTTGAATATGTAAAAAAAATTCAAATATTTGGGGGTCTGGGTAGATTGTAGACTCGACTACCTAGATCATCTGGAAGAACTGCTAAAAAAGCTTCGTCAGAGGCTTGGACTCTTTTTACAGAATAAAGCACTTTCTAACCAGGGATTCTAAAAAGAAGCTGGTCCAGGCCACATTTCTCTCCATATTGGACTATGCAGATTTCCTATATGGTCGCTGCCCTAATTCTTAACTGAACAAATTGGACACACTTTACCATAGAGCCTTGAGGTTCATTACAGATCTTCCTTTCAGCACTCACCACTGCTTGCTCTACGCTGCAGTTGGATGGACATCACTCCAATTCAGAAGAAACAGAACTGTCACACTATGGACGTACAGAGCAGTATCTAAGATGCTCCCAAACTGTATCTCAGACTGCTTCACACAAGTCACAGCAAGCAATTATGCCCTAAGAAGCCTTAACTTCATCATGCTTAAAGTGCCCAAATTCAGTACTCGACACAGGAGATCTGCTATCAGCTATGTATTATCTACATTATGGAATATGCTACAGAAGACCCTGAAATTGAACAGCTATATAACAGTTACATCCTTTAAACATCTGTATTCAAGGCTTATCCAAGAAAAATGTAATTGTTTCCACAAGCATTAGAATATTCCCAGTCTTATCCTTCCCCTCCTCAGACAGCCAATTCTCGGATTGAATCTACCTTTCAAGAGCCTCTACCCCTCAGACTCCTTGCACCCTGCCTTCATCCATCTCCCATTACTCCCTGACATACATCGTAGCTCTATACCCATGTCATTCAACCCACCAGTGCAGGCCCCAGCCCTTTCTCAGGCCACATTTATCCTACCACATCATAAACACCTACCACCGTCCACGATCCCCATCAACTAGACACTCCACTCCACTCCTGCTTCCCCCCTTTTGTCCATTATTATTTTACGCTTGAACAATGAAGTATTGAATGCTATGATTAGGATGTAGACTTAGACAGTGTTGATGTTGAAATATGTATATATTAGCTTAGATGGTGTGCATTTGTATAACTGTATGTAACTATGTATTGTTTGCTCTGCTTAGGATGTAGACTTAGACAGTGTTGATATTGAAATCTGTATATATTAGCTTACATGGTGTGCAATTGTATAACTGTATGTAACCATGTAATTGAACCTTGACCTTACCAGGTCCATCTTACAAATGAGCTGTGCTCAATGCTGTTCGCCTGGATAAATAAAGATTTGATTGATTGATTGAAACTCGAGCTCTTCTTCCTCGTTGGGGAAGAAGAACTGGTGCTACTTGAGGTTGCCCTGTGGTATGTCTGCATGGGGATTGTCGGTCGGGAGGGGCGAAAGGCTTGAACCGACTTTGATGGGTTCCCCTTGGTCCCGCCCTTAATGGCCGTGTTCTTAGACTCCGGACTCCATCTCTGTCCTCGATGGAGTTCCGGTGAGCAGTTTCACCTCTGGGCCGCTCCTGTGGAGCAGGGGGTTCGACTTCTGTCCAGTTTCCTGGCCAGTGTTCCTGATTTTGGGGCCTCCGGGCCTCGGACCCGCTGGACCAGGGCTGGATCGATTGGATCAGGATGTGCGCGGTGCCCTCCTGGTACCTTCGCCATCGCTTCGATCCCTCGTGCCTACCCCCTCCCTCTTTCCTTGCAGGGGCCAGCACGGGCACCTCTTTTTCCTTTCTCCTTAGGATTTTCTCCATTGGCATTCTCTGCGCTGTGGCCGACGCCATTGGTGGTGCCGCAGGTCCAGTGCCACTTGAATTGGCGTTGGTGCCGTGGGCGGCACCGCTGGTGCTGGTATTGGCTCTGTGGGTTGATGCCAGATGGTGTTGGCGCCGTTGGTCGGCATCGTGGGTCGGTGTCGCTGCTGTTGGTTTTGGTGACATGGCTTGGTGCCGTCACTGCCCTACGGCGCCCCAGGTGCTGTTGGTGCCGTGTGGCACTGCCGGTGCTATTATTGGTGCCGTTGGTTACCAGTGCCGCTGGCGGTGCCATGGGTGCCTGCACTGTGCGCCCCGTGGGTGCCGTGGACAGCGCTGAGCACCCGCGGGTGCTGTGGGTGGTGCCACGGGCACCCATGGGTGCCATGAATGTCATGGGTACCGGAGGTGCCCGCGGATGCCATGCTGCCAGGGGTGCCTGTGGGTTTCACTGCGTGTGCCCTCGGGTGTCGCCCGGGATGGCATAGGCACTGCTTTGTGCCATCCTGTGCTACAAGTGATGCTGGTACCATGGGTGGTGCCAGTTGGTGCTGCCAGAACTAGTGCCGGACTTTTCCCTCTGCAGACCTCTTCTTTCGTGGAGCTTGTGGCAAGATATTTTCCGCAGGATGAAGTCCTGTTCTACGGATTATTTTTCCACAGATCTTAGTGAGTGGCAGTCTGTGTGGGATCTTGTGACATCCAGCGGTTTTCTGCTGATGGAACTCTTCTGTGCTGTTCTGCCAGCGGAATCCCTCATTCCGCTCAGCACTTTCTCAGCTCCTTAAGTGGTGCCAAGCTCCTCGACACCCTTCCTGATGGCAGAGTCTCTAGTGACGCTGTCCTTGGTCTCCCTTTAGGGGTCCTTCTGGGGTAGAAGTGCATCTGGATGAGTCTGTCCCTGTCCTACTTTTCAGTGATACAGTGGATGACTCATTTATAGACTGGAAGACGAGCCTTCGCTATCACCAGACTCCGTCATGGAAGATCTTTTCAGTTGCTCCTCAGTGAGGGGGTCCACTATAGTACTTCAGACTGCACCGTGGACCAAATGCTTCTGTGTCTAGACTCTTTTCAGTCATCAGGACAATTACACTCTGTCGAACATTCTGATTTAATGGTCAGGAGCCGTACAGGCTCTTCTGCTCCTTTGATAGGTGCATATGGCCCCCTTGTGATACTGCCTCTTCGGTGGCTTTATCGGCACAGGTGGTTAACATCTCTTCGGCTATGATTATTGGTCCGGTCACAATTTCAGTTATGGATGCGCTGGCTCCTCCTGCCCCTCAGATGGATGACATCTTCATCATTTTTGTATCAGGCTATCCTTGTGAAATAGCAGCCTGAAAGCCTTGTCAGGCTCGGACTAATGGTAAAAAAAAAAAAAGAAAAATTATCACAGCACAGGGCTTAGCGGAAATTACCTGATACCACCGTTTTGAATCTGGCCAGGTTCCACCTCCGTCCCTGAGGCGGTCGTCTCTAAACTACTGTAAAGAGTACCTGACGAATTCTACCCCTAGGGGGAGTCCGATCCAGCGGAGGTATGGGTCATCTCTTTTCTCCAAGAGAGATTTCTTTTATTCAGAGATATTTCCTTGACCTAGGCGAGTGCCCAATCTGTTGGTCCCCCTTTTTTGTCAGACTTTCTTCTCTTGATCAGAGCCTCACAGCAACAGAAGTGACTCTCCGGCGAGTCAGAACTCAGGTTCCTACTTCCTTGCTTGCTTCAACTTAACAGACGACATGCTCCTTTCTTGACCATAGGTCAAGTAGGTCTTTTTTTCTGAGATGGCCTCTCAATATTCACACCTCTGGTTCCTGCACACTGGTTCTGTGCCAGTCACTCACGAAGTAATCCTTTCATAGTGCGTGATGAAGCTGTGGTTTTGGTTTTTCATCAGCAAGAAAACTAGAGACTCCCTTCAGGAAGGCTGGAGAGAGTGGTGCCTCATCACATTGAGTCACTTCTGCCGCTGTTCAGTCACTTTCAGTGAATGGGTTAGCCCTAACATCTTCCTCTATTTGCCTTAGAAATCCAGCCCCTGTTTTTTTCTGTCAGAATGTTTTTCCGCAGTGGAAACGCCCTCCTGTACACTTTCCCTCTCTACCCTGAGTTCAGAGACTGCTACTGCAGTTGTAGGCACACAGGGGCAGGATGATTCCTTTTGGAATATGAAGTGGGTAGGATCTGGTTCTACTAGACCACCACTAGAGGCTTCTAAGTCGTGCTTTGGCTTTCCATCGGAAGGTTTCAGTGACTAAGTGGAAAACATTCTCCTTGATGGGCTAACCCCACCTGGACCTTCTTTTGCTCACCAAGTAAGGGGTTCAAGTGCTCCTGGACCTGTTATTCGCAGGTCAGCCATACTTGGTAGTGGGGGTTTCCCTCTGTGTTTTTTGGTCTACCCTGAACCAGTAGCTTTACCTCTGACTCTTTCAGTTCCTGAGGTCCTTTTACGTTAGATTAGTACATGTCTTTGACACTATTAATTTTTGTCCTAGACCAAATTGTGAGGCTGGGTTCTCGCCGCTGTCCTAGAATGGTTGCGACTTCCTGGCAGAGTTTCATTTTGTGTCCATTGCAGTCGTCTGCAAAGTGGTGAGTTACAATTTATCTTGTAAGCAGTGTGTTCTATATACACTTTCCAAGACAGCTCTTTTTATTAGCAGGACAGTCCTTGGCCATCCTTTCTGAGTAAACCCTATCTCCTACCAGCCTACTCAGGGTTGTTGGTTTTAGCTCGGTACTCTCCCATTAGTGTGAATGAGTGATGGAGACTTAGTCCAGGAAGATATGGAAATTATGTGCTTACCGTAATTGTTGATCTTCTTGGACAGTCTCCATTACTCATTCACAACGCCCACCCACCGTCCCCTAGGTTCACTGATTTTCTTTCCTGGTCTTCATGGTCCTGTGGTTCAGGCTGTGAAGACATTATTCTTTGACCCTTCTTGCAAGGGCCATCTGGGCCCTTTCAGGTCCAGAAAGTCAGGATAAGTTATTTTCATTAGTTATGCTGCATCTCCTCGGTCAAAAAGGTACTGAGGCAGTTGGAGGGTCGATGACAAGATAGCCTACACAGACGCGAGCTAGTGTTGCAGTGCCGCACATGCGTGGTCCTGTCTTGGTGCTGACCCTTCCGAAAAATGTTGGCTCCCGCTAGGTCCTAGCGCCTTCGACGCTATCCCACTAGTGTGAATGAGTGATGGAGACTGTCTAAGAAGGTCAACAATTACAGTAAGTATGTAATTTCCATATATGGCTGAGTGGAATTAACAAATTCCATTTTAAGTACAGGTGCTATTTTGCAATTTTTGGCAGCAAACAATTAATAACATTAACACACACAGTCTCCTTGTAAATTTTAAGAACATGTCAAATTTAATGGCATTACATTATCTAGTTTTAAAGTTCCAGGGGATTTGTACATTTGCAGATCTTACTTCGAGTGGGAGCTCTTGCAACAGGTTATTACCATTAGGACTATGCCTCCAGGCACTCGGACCCCATGGCAAACTTCTAACTAGCAGTCTTCAGTGGGGACCGCCCCCTGATGCCGGCTCCACCCCTGTGTCGGCTGATGGTACATCGGGGCGGTCCCCAGCCCCACCTCTGGTCTTTTCCTGCCGCAGACCCGTTGTCATCGGCCCTTCGGTAGACTTTTGAAAGAACTAGCATTAGTCTCCTATAGTTTTCACCTATTTCCTCAGTGGAAAAGTCTGCGTTTCGTCTCTTCGATTGCTGTATGTCATCTTCACCATCGTCCATCTCCTCCACCGAGAAGAAGAAGAAGACGAAATGCACCAGTGGTCGCCAGATACCGGCGAAGGATATACACGAGGCCTGCGTCTTCTGCCTGGGGTCTGACCACGACACCAAAGCCTGCTCGGTTTGTAGAGGCTTTACTGGATGCACTAGGATTCGCTGCTTGAAGGCACTCAGAGCCCATCTTATAGAGCAGCAGGTGGCTGTGATGCAGGCCTCACCAGCAGGGAAATCCTCTTCTCCTTTTTCTTGGCCTAAACATAAGGATAAAAAGAAGGACTCTGAACGGAAGTCCAGGGAAAAGGACCGGTGTAGGTCCAAGGGTTGTTCATGCTCCCAGTCCCCACACCAAAAGAAGCCCTCCTCAGGGTCAAACTCGCGAGGGTTTGATGATTCTTCCCGCCACTCTACAGGGCAGCAAGAGGCTTCCATTTCCGCCAAAACACCGGTGTTGGGGGATGGCAAGCAGGGCTCCAGTTCTTCTATAGCCCAAACTTCCCTGAATGTAAAGGCTGTTTCCTTGTGGGTGTCCTCCACTACAGGGGTCAGGACCTCTGCTTTATCCTCGGGGACTTTGGTCCCACACCACGCAGGGTCCTGACGATGCCCCTTCCCCCAGTATGCCGCGCAAGGCCTCTGATTCCAGGGATTGTGAGTCGGTCTCTCGACCGATCACGGCTCACCGATCCTCAGCGGCGTCAGCTACAGCTTCTAAACCGACGTCTTCCTCCAAGCCTGCCGGCTCTAGGTTGTCGTTGGTCCAAGAAAAGGAGCGTCCATCAGGCAATGCTTCTTAGGTACCTGAGTGTTCGCCAGTCCACAGGATATCTATGCTGGAGGACCAAGGGGAGCAGTCCACTCCCTCGCCTAAGGACCTGCCTGACCTTCCCTTGTCTCCTATCGCTCCTCCCACACCAGAGAGGCTTCTGCCTTAAGGGGGGTAGGCCACTGCACAGTTCACAAAAGAAGAACTTACTGAACTGTTCCAGTTCTCGTGGGGGCAGGTGAAAAAGCATGTTATCCCACTGCAACTGGACCCAGAACTGGCTCCAGCTAAGGAAAAGGACCAAAGCTCGGCTGGGAAACCTTCTTCCCCTGTGCCTAAGCCTAGAATAAAGTCTTGCTCACGTAGTTCCACGGACTCCCATGGGAGAACTTTACACAAAAAGAGGTAACACCGATGTCACTCTTGGTCACTTAGTACTGACTGTCGTCACTCCCATAGCCGGGGGAGGTCATCAATCTGACATTGGTTGGGCATCCGTCATCGGTGCTCAACCAGCTATCACCAGTCCCACTCCCACCATCGATCCTATAGCCATCGTGAGTCCTCCAGTGGGCGGCGTTCCCTTGAGGGGCACAGATCCTCCTCAGAATCAACTTCCCTCTATCCTAGGAGCCACGGTTTGGAGCCCATCTCGAGTCCCGACTGTTCCCTTTTGAGGAAAAGGCTGGTGTCCCTGGTTGAGAAGGACACCCCTAGGTCGCCTCCTGATGATCCCACATTCATGGACGTCATGAGGCACATCCAGTCTTCCAGCGGGTGGGAGATGGCGGATCTGGATCCCGAACGCTGGAGACTAGCAAAGTACCTGAGGCAGAAGGAGTCAAAACCCTTGGTTGTCCCGCTTCTTAGGGATACTTTCCAGGATTTTACGCGGATCACTTTGAAGCATCCTTCCACTACTCAAGCGGTCTTGAAGAAATCAGACAAGGCTGTACAAGGTGCCAAGGGATAAGCCCTTTCTGAAGGAACACTCTCAGGCAAACTCCATGGTGATCACGGCTGCCCATGACAAGTCAAAGCAGCCGAAGCACCTTAGTTCTCAGCCTCCTGACTTGGAGTCTAGATATTTCAATCAGGTTGGCAAGAAAGTCTATTCGGCCTCCACCTGCTCTGTCTGGTCCCTGAATTTCCTTGCACATATGGTGCAGTATCAGAATGCATTATGGGAGAAGGGATTTGAGGTCACTCTAGCCTTGCCAGACTTTTTGCAAAAGACCGAGCTCCTGGACATCTTAAAGTTGGGTTCGGACGTAGGCACTCACATTCTGAGGGCCTCGTACGACACTGCAGATATGGCCTCTAGCTCATTCAGGCCTAGATATGCCTGTAGGTGGCGTCTTAAAACAGCCACTCAGGCCAGTAATGACTGTGGATGTACTCAGCTGACTTTCACTCAGGCCTGGAAACGTCTGAGGAAGTCAGCAGTTTTTACCTAAATATTAAACAAACCAAATTGCTTAGAATTGATTGGAAAGCACTGTTAGAAATGTAATTTTGTGCTGAACAGCTTTGCCACTGATACTTTGTGTCTATCACGTATACTTTAGGAGTTATTCACATGTGTTTATGGTATGATGTGCATGGCTGACACTTGTCTGTCAGGCCTCACTTAAGCATCTTGAAAAATTCAGAAAAAACAGTTGTTTGGTATTTCAGTTAGTACAAAATAAAAACCAAATTGATTACAGTTGATTGCATAGCACCACTGGAAAGGTAATTGTGTGCTGAACAACTTTGCCACTCGTACTTTGTGTGTAGCAGTTACGGTTCAAGAGGTACTGGCATTTGTTTGTGGCATGCTGATTATGGCTTGATTTTACTTAGAAATGCCCAGGATGCAGTGCTGAGAGTATACAGGTCACAAGTGGTGGAAGTCTCAAAGAACTCTTGTGGTGTGAATGAGCTAGGGCAGCGGCATCCGGATTTTGCCTTAGGCGCCACGCCTGGCTTAGAGTCTCAGGATTCTCCCTGGATCTGCAGTCCGGGATCCTGGACCTCCAATTCCAGGGTTCTTATCTCTTTGGGGAGGGAACCGAGAAACTCACCTCACGTCTCCAAGACTTCGGGAAGTCAATCTGGTCTGTCCGAAAGATGTATAAAGTGTACCAGAAGCCCTTTCGCTGACTACCATTTCGTAAGACATCAGGGCAGAATACCCACAGCCAGTTTCCGCAGAGAGGCAGCTTCAAGAGAAAGGCACCAGCCCAGACCTCTGGGAGCTCCACCTCGAGAGGCCCTAAGTCTTCCCAGCCCTCTCTGCCCACCCCCGGGTCTACCCAATGACTCCTTACCATCCCCCCTCCTCCAGCAGAGGCAATGGGGAGGCAGTAGGGGGTCACTTCTCCCTTTACGCAAAGGGTTGGAGCAACACATTGGACAACTGGGTCTTGGACCTCATAAGGAGAGGACATACTTTTGAGTTCACTCAGATTCTTCTGGATACGCCATCAGGGTCCTCTCATTATTCTCCTTCGCACATTCCCTTGATCGAAGGAGAGATTGAAGCCGTGTTGCAGAAGTGGGTGATAGAGCTAGTCCCCCCAGAATAACAGGGGTGAGGCTTTTATTCTCACTTTTTTCTGGTCCCAAAAAAGACAGGAGACCTTCGGCCCATTCTGGACCTCAGCTCATTAAATCTCTGTATAGAGTACAGAAGGTTCAGGATGGTTACCCTGACAGGCCTCATTCCCCTCTTGCATCAAGGGGACTGGCTCTTCTTCCTGGATATGCAGGATGTCTGTCTGCACATAAGGGTCTTTCCTCCCCATCGGAGGTTCCTGAGATTCCGCTTCCAGAGGAAATGTTACCAGTTTTGAGCCTTACTGTTTGGCCTCCTCCTTGAGTCTTCACCAAGTGTCTAGCGGTGGTGACTGCAGCTCTCAGACGCCAGAACCATTATGTCTTTCCCTACCTAGGGGAATGGCTCCTTGCAGCTCCATCCAGAGCTCAACAACATTGCACTCTCGGAGACACCTTTACTCTCTTCCGAGAGCTGGGGATCACCCTGAATCTCTCAAGCTCATCTCCAGAGCCCAGCCAGTGACTCCTTTGTATTGGAGTGGTCCTGGATATCTTTCAGGGCATGGTCTTCCTCCCTCGGGGGGGGGGGGTCGCCTGAGGAATGTAGCCAGAGCAGTACACATGGCTCCTCAGGTCCCAGCCAGGACCTTCCTCAGACTTCTGGGGCATATGGTGGCGGCCATTCCCACAGTTCCTCTGGCCCGCCTGCATATGAGATTCCTACAATGGATGCTTAGGGTGCAGTGAGACCAAACGTCAGACGACCTAGACCAACCGGTCAGGGTCTCCAAAATGGTCAGAAGGACCCTTTCTTGGTGGCTAGACTCCTCTAGTCTCGTACGAGGAGTCCCTTTCCGGCAGGAGCCACCGAGACAGATTCTTACTATGGATGCCTCCGGTCTTGGTTGGGGTGCTCATTTGGGAGACAAACAGACCCAGTGGATATGGTCTCTAGACGAGCAAATACTCCATATCAGTATTCTAGAGATGCGAGCGGTCGCCTTGAGGGTGTTTCAGATGGACTTGTTGCCAGGCCGTCTTCTTATCCATATGGACAACACATTGGTGGTGTTTTACATCAACAAGCAGTGGGGCACACACACATACCCCTTTGTAGTGAGGCGATGAGGGTCTGGTATTGGGCACTGGAACATCACTTGGACCTCACCGCTGTTCACGTTCCAGGTATCCAAACTGTCTTGGCCGACAGCCTAAGCCAGTCGTGGCCTGAGGCCTATGAATGAGAACTCCTTCAGTCAGTAGCAGATCAGCTTTTCGACAGGTGGCGCTGCACAGAGTTGGACCTCTTTGCGTCTCCACTCAGCGCCAAACTGCCCAGTTTCTGCTCACTAGAGTCTGCGCCTGGTGTTTTCTGGTGAGACACTTTGTCCCTCTGTTGGACAGGGAGGTTTCTGTATGCCTTCCCTCCCTTTCCTATTCTTCAGAGGGTCCTACTGAAACTTCAGGTGGAAGGAGCAGAGATGATCCTCATCACTCCTTTGTGGCCTCGCAGATTTGGTTCCCAGTACTTCAGCAGCTGGCAGTGGAGCCTCTGATACAGCTGCTGCTGAGTTCACACTTGCTGTCTCAGGATCAGGGGATGCTGGTCCATCCGGACCTCATATCCCTGCATCTTCAAGCCTGGCTCCTGCAGACTTAGCCAGAACTAGGTTTGGGGTCTTTCAAGAAGCGGCGGACATTCTCGCGGCAGCAAGAAAGCCCTCCACTAGATCCACTTATGCCATGAAGTGGAAACGGTTTTGCTTATAGGCTTCACCCCATCTCCTGGACCAGCTTACCTGTCCAGTGAACTCGATTTTAGACTACCTCCTCTTCTTGTTGAATCAAGGCCTGAGCTACTCTTTCATAAAGGTGCATCTTTCTGCAATCTCTGCTTATCACGTACCTGTGGAAGGAAAAACCCTCGTGCAATTGGACGTGTCCCGTACGTTTCTTTGGGGCATATTGCATATCAAGCCTCCCATTAGAGATCTGGGTCCGTCCCGAGATCTCCTTTTTATGCTGGAGAAGTTAACTCTTTCCCCCTCTGTTTGAGCCTGCCACTGAATGCGAGCTGTGCTTCCTTTCTTGGAAAGCATTATTTTTAGTTGCACTTACTTCAGCCTGGAGAGTTTTCGAGCTTCAGGTCCTGATGTGTAAGGAGCCTTACTTAATTTTCCATAAGGACAGGGTGTCCTTGAGAACGAATCCTAAGTTTTTGCCAAGGTTGTGTCCGATCTTGGGTCAAACCAAAACAGCAACCATCCTGTTTACTATCCAGATCGCTCAAACATAGGGGAAGCAATCCTGCATACCTGGGACATCCACAGGGTATTACGCTACTACCTTACCCACACCACTCGGCACTGTAAAACGGAGCAATTGTTTGTGGCCTTTGCGCCGCGCTGCAAAGGCTCCTCTGTGTCTAAGCACACACTTTCCAAGTGGCTGGTCAACTGTATCATCTTTTTTGTTACAACAAGTATAACAAACCCCTGCCAGGCCAGGTTAGGGGTCATTCTACCAGGGGAGTGGCTACTTTGTTTACCTCTTTACGTAACGTCTCTGTCGGAGATATCTGTGCAGTGGCTACCTGAAGCTCAGTGCATACTTTCATTAAGCACTACAGCCTGGATATTGCCTCTAGGAGAAGGTCAGGTTTCGGCCTTGTGGTCCTCCAAGGCCTTCTGTCTTAACTGCCTCCTTAGGGCTACAGCGCTTCCAGTCTCCTCCTGGACTTACCTTTCTCGGGATTGCTTGGGACTCTGTCCTATTGGTAACAGCCTGCTGCAAGAGCTCCCACTCGAAGTAAGATAGTACTGTTATGTAAGAACTTACCATAACAGTAGATCTTCAAGAGGAACTCTTGCAGCAGGCGCTGCTTTCCCTCGCTCCTTCCCCCTGGTGAGTTCTTCATATCTGTTTCTACGGCATGCCTCCCTCCCAGTCAGCCTTCTGGTCCTTTCACCAGATCTCCGGCGGGCGAACTGAGATGGGTCTGGGGACTGCCCCCGATATACCATCGGACGACGTAGGGGCGGAGCTGGTTTCGGGGGGAAGTCCCCGCTGGAGACTGCTAGCTAGAAGTTTGCCGTGGGGTCCTAGTGCCTGGCTTCATAGTCCTAATGCAGGAGCTCCTCTTGAAGATCTACTGTTATGGTAAGTTCTTGCGTAACTGTACTTTTATGTTCTTGCAAAATGTATTCTAAAAATATAGGCACGTTTGACTACTTTTAATTCAAACCCTTTTAGAGCTGTAAATATTAACTTTGTCAGAAATGATCATGTGGTACAGTAGTTTAAATATTTCACATCTGGCTAAATTTGGATTTGTTGTTTTAAAATTAGAAGAATGTAACTGAAATATACATTTTGGCAACATGTTTGGCAGGCTATAACAGTCCAGTTTGAAGCTGGAAATCTAAAACTGTACATATATAAATGCAGTGATAACTTGTATACCTGTAAAATGTTATAACATTTCAATAAACACTATCAAAATTATATTAAAATAACAGGTTAACATGAGTCTTGGTTGACCCATGTTAACCTGTTGACTTCGACAAAGTTATTCTTGACCGCCTATTATCACATACTGATGCATTATTGTATTTTATCTGAGCTGTAACCTGGTATCTATTTTTGGTTCTTATTTGCCAACTTTGACAAACTTTGATATAATGACGGTTCTGATTGTTTTTTTTTTTTGTTACATTCATGTCATGTGTTTGTTACATTGTTGTATTTAGCTGTTATGATTTCTTTTGGATGTGGAATCTTTGTAAATCAATCTCTGACTCGAAGGTATGTCAAATTCCGAGACTGTAATAATAAATAAATAAACAATAAAATAAATAAATTAAATAGTGCAAATGTTTGGCTACATATAACTCAGACCCCTTCTTAGTTTGAGACTTACACAGTGGTACACATTCCCATGTTGTATGTTTCTTTAAATCCTGAAACTGTGGAGAAACATGGATAAGAAATAAAAAATGAGATCAGAATAACTGAAAACAGCTGGGTGGTGCTGAGGGCTGAGGTGCTGGATGCCTTACCTCAAGCCATGCCAGCGACCCGTATTCGGGAACGAGCACGGGCCGTCGGGCGTCGACAGGGAGGAAAAGGATTGAGCGTCCGTGGGACTGCTCTCCTTCTCTGGGGAGGGGGGATTCAGTTGCCGGTGCTCCACTGGCTAAGCGGCTGCTGGGGGGTGGTGCGCCCGATGCTGCAGCTAGGGTGGGCGCTGGCAGCTTGGAGGCGTGTGCAGGCAGCGTCTGGCGGCTCTCCGCCAAGGCGTCATTGCACGCCCCACCTCCACAAAGGGAAAAAAACGGAAAATAGCCCGGATTAATAAAGCTGACCCTGTGGCGCCACCCTGAGAAGGCACCTCCCTGGCAGTGATCCATTTGGGGTGGGTCGAGTCGCTCCCCACCACCCTGCCACAAAGGGTAAGTCATGGGTGCTTAAGGGAGGGGGTCTGACCTTCGGGGGTTGGCGCTGGGGTGACAGCTGATGGCAGGAGTGTCTCCGGAGCTCCGGAAGAAATACCGTAGCAAAAAAAAAAAAATAAAATAACTGAAAATGTAATTTTGATTAAATGTTTGGCCAACCAAAACTCTGCCCCCTTTCAGCCTATGACTCTGAAATTTGGTACACTCATGTAAGCCATTAATAACTGTCTACAAAGTAACATACCAAAGTTGGTGTACGTTGGATGCTTACTTTTAAAATTAGAACAAAATAGCTGAAATTTAAAATTTGTCGAAATTCCGCTGAATCATCATGCAAATTCAGCGGAATCTGAATGGTAATTCCACGGGTGAAATTTTATATTCCACACAGCTCTAATGTTTGTTTGTATTCCTTTATCAACTCCAGTTGCATCTCTCCTGAACTTGGAATCCCCCCACAACATAGTATAGCCACTTATGATTATGGTGGAAAGAGAGGGGACTATTGCATCATGAGAGTCTGCATGGTTTGAGAGTGTGCATAATGTTCAGGAAATATGCAATAAGAAGAAATCAAAAATGGAAGCTAAATAAGGTTGGGTATAATTACAGTATTTATTTATCCCGTTATGTTAGTGACGCAAAAATGGCAAGTGAAAAATCGCGACTCTATAATTGCAGTTTTAAAAAAAGCGATCGCTGAAAAATAGTGAGTAAGGAGAAACAGCGACTTTTAACGCCAATCAGCAAACAATAATAGCGCTTGACTAAAATAATGCTGTCCAGTACGATTGAGGCAGTAGTTGGACAGTACAGGATGAGTCAAAATAGTGACTCAAAAGAAACGAAAAAAAAAAAAAAACCCCACAATCACAAGGATTGTGATGTCAAGATATTTTGACCATGCTCCATTCCCTTTCACGAATTAAAAGTCCATATTTTTATTAGAATGCACAGACAGAACAAAAAATCATTGGAACTTATCCGGTATTGGTTATGAAATCCTCAGGCGACACTTTGAATTGAAAATTGTAGGCCAGTCCTCTGAGGTAGTTATACTTGCTTCTGGATGAATACTGACTGATTATTGCCTCGATCCTGCTGTTCCTGTCCTTGCACTTTATTTTGGGAGCGCCACCACCTACCCCTGACACCATTTGCTCCTCCTTCAGCTCAGTGGGCCTCTGTTGCTCATTCAGACACTCAGTTAAATTCCATAAGCTTGGGTGACATGCACCGAGATGGCAGTTGAAACCACGATGCCATCCTTCGACCGCATTATTTGTGCAGGCTATATACCTCTTGTAGTGGCATCATAGCAGTTCCACTGCTCAGGTGGAGAGGCTGCTGTTCTCTGACCAGCTTGCCCCCTTGATCTCCCAACCCAAGTTGACTCATAGTAATCCAGCAAGGCAGTTAGCAGATCTTCATTGGCTGTGAAGAAGTCCCAGTCCCTCATTTCATTAAATGTGCTGACCACATCACCTGCATGCACAAATGCCAACAATAGCAGCATTTTCAGGTGAAGGGCAAAATCGGGATCAGCACAATATTTCTCTTGAACATCTGGATATTTTTGTATTCTTTGCCAGACAGCTTTAGCGAAGGGAAAAAAAGAGCCTCTGATCTCTGTATTGGGAAAGGCTGAGCTGAAGGCCTACCAAGCGGATTTCTCAAAATTCATGATCACAGTTTCAGGGGTAAGTGGTGTGCACTGGTCATGAAACTTGGTGAACACTCGGGCATATGAGCTACTTTTTCTGGATGACATAAGCACATATAGTGCGGTAACAGTGGTATCTGACCTCAGGCAATGAATGGTGTACAGTTGCTCAGACCAAGCTGGGCAGGACTTAAAGGTGCCATCTAACATCCAATCAGTGCACTCTTGTAGCAGCTTTAAGTTAGCCACTGTTGCAAATAACAAAAATCTATTTGTCTCATTCCCACTATTGAAGGGGAAAGAATGGCTCACCTGAATTGGTAAGTGTGAATTCAGGTGGCATCACCAATTCCTGGACAGTGGCCAGAGTAGCTGGGCACCCTTGCTCAACCTGCCGGATGCATTGCACGGTACGTTTCATTAACTGCACAGATGGTAAATGACCGGCTAACGTATCGGGTGCACTACTAGTGAACTGCACCACTTCTTGAGACGTAGTCTCAGCACTACTTCTGGCACACTGTCTTATGTCAGCCATTACTTTTCTAGCCCCCACATCCCCAACATCTGGGACGTATGTGTTCCTTTAGCATTGTTGACACCTTGTTGCCCACTGTGTGTATTCTGGCCAAGCAGCTATATTTGTGTGCAACCACACAACGCCAGTAAATTTTTTCTGGTGTCTCCTTGTCCTTTCTGTAGACAAAACCACGAGAAACAATGCTAGTGGTCTACTTTTCTGGCTCGTAATCTGTTCAAATTCCATCACAGCACTTCACCAGGTTTCTCAGTGCTGCCTGAAGCTGAAGCAGAGCAAGCAGTGCTCCATTTTAAAATATATCTCACACGGGGTTTCTTTGCTAGGAATGCTGGGAGGTGCAACCAGTAGTAACCAGGAAACTGTGGATAGTCAGGATGTTGTCAGAAAAGTTAGGCCAGCATAAGGAACATATAAGGTACAGTGATTGTTTCATATGTTAGCCTCTAGCTATTAAGATGCAGGTGCTATAATCATTTGTCGTGTTATTACCATTCGCTATTAAATAATCGTTGTTTTCCACATTGCGATTATGTGATTGCGATTTTCAGATGGAACCTCAATTTTGTTGACCGGGTAGGCCCACTGAGAATAGAAGTCTCTTTTATAGGGGCAGCTGGTGGTGGTGGTGGTGGTGGGGGGATACAGATGGTAACTAACTGAAATTGAACAGATTAAGCTGTTGGTGGTTTTTTTTTTTTATTAGTGAATGGGGGAAATTCCCTTACTGTTTTCAAGAAGTGCCTTGGGATCTTTAACGTCCACCTGAACAACCACCAGAACGGGCAGACGGGACTTCGGTTTAACGTTTAAACCGAAAACCGGCACCTCAGGAGTGCACCCCCATGCTGCACTACAGTATCAGTATTGGGATTTAACCCAAGTACCTGGTGTGGGGATAGAACCAACACATTACCATGTATTGCTGTTCTACCAAGAAAGAAAGCAGATAAAACATCCATCAACGTCAGTAAATTTAAAAGAAATTCAGCAGGCATGAAATGTGGGTTTCCCCTAGAAACAGTATGATACAAAAGGGTTGACAGTGTCCCTTTAAGTGAATTTAGTATTTGTACCGATTCTTATGAAGATTAAATTGTGTTTATGCCTTTACTACAGGTTAATTCACCACACCATAATGTAACGATGAATTTTGTAAATACATCTTAAATGTTTAATTTTAGAAAACCTGCACTAGGACCCTGAATAATTTGCATCTGCAATGAAACATTTGTTTAAAAGGTTGATGGATGTTAGTCCTGTAGCACAGAGGTAGCACTACTGTTTGCTGCACTGGGAACCCCAGAGTTCAGGAGTGGACTTGAGGCATCAAGGGCTCGCCAGGGGATGGAGGACTGCATGTCCAAGTCTCCTTTGCTCTCCTTTGAGTTCTTCTGCAGTGTCACTAATGAAGACATTGAACAGGACCGATCAAAGTACTGAGCCATGCGATACCCCACTGGTCACACTCCCTTCATTAGAAGGAGTGCTGTTTACCACCACGCTCTGTTGCCTTTACATTAATCATTTTCTTACCCAATATCCCACTTTGGATCCCATCCCCAGGCTGCTTAGTTTCTTAATCAGCCTTCTGTGCAGCACAGTGTTGAAGACTGTGCCTGCTAAAGTCCAAATAAGCCGCATGCACTCCCTTTCCCATATCTATTTCTGTGGGTCACCCAGTTGAAAAATTAATCTGTCAGATTTGTCTGCTATGTCCTTCCCCATGTGAATCCATGCTGCCTGTGGTTTTGAAGCTTATTAGATTCTAAATGCCGTACTGACTTTTCCTTTAACAGGGATTTCATTTGTTTTTTCACCACTGATGTGAGACTGACCAACCTGTAGTTGTTAGCCTCTTCCTTGCTGCTGCACTTATGGAGCAGGACCACATCTGCTCTCCTGCAGTCCTCCAGTACTGCGCCTGTTTCCAGTGACGTATTGAATAAAGCTGCCAGTGATGCAGTGAGCACCTCCCTAAATTCCTTTAGTATCCTTGGGTATATTCCGTCTGGTCCCATGGCCTTGTCCATGGTCTGATCCTTTCAGGACTCTTTCCTCTGAAAAAGGACTTATGTCTAGTCTCCTCTTGTTTTTCCTACTGCTGCCTGGTGGACTGCCCCCACCCCCCACCCACACCCTGTGAAGACCGAGCAGAAGTACCTCTTCTAAGGGTCTGGATATTGTTTCCTACCTACGCATTGGCAGTTCTACTGGATTTGCTGATTTGTCAGAATGTTTTTAAGCTAAGTTCCTCCCACCACTTGGGCAGTATATCCTCCGGCTGTCACCGAAGAGGACGTGGACTGGTTGGTGTCCCCCGCCAACTTTAGTTACTAACAGCCTCCACTGGTGGTCATTCCACTAAAGCCGGTGCTTGTCATCCATACTTCCCCACTGGTGGCTTCTCCTCAGCAGTGGCTCTCAGGTTGGTGGTCGAGATTGAGATCTATCGCGAGGTGCCACTCGTGCCCTCACTCACACTTGACTGCGAAGTATTGCGGTTTCTCACCTTCTACCGTTGCATGTGGTGGTGCTACTAGGAACTCCCAGGAAGCAGTGTGCCGTGACAGGGCTCTACCTTTGACCCCTATGGTTGACTGTCTAATGCCAGTCAAGCCCCCGCTGGTGCACCCACAACAGTTGTCACCGACACCTGTCTCTCCACCCTTGTGGGTGGAACTGCCTCCACCACAGCCTTTGGTGAGAGCCCCGACCAAGGACTCATGTGCTGCTGCAAGCTTTCTAGACTGGCTGTCTGTGGAAGTCACCCAGTCAGATGACACTCGAGTGGTCCATGGTGGCAGACAGTAGAGGACTGTGTTTGAGGAGTCCTTGGATGACTCAGATGGCTCATCCATGCTGACTACTGACCGTGGGTTGGTGTCATTTGAGATCCTACTCTGGCTAATTTTGCAGTCCATATCTGTCCCTCTAGAACCTATTAAGAAAAGGGTCAAGTAGCCTTTCGCAGACATCCTTAGTAGGGACGAATCCTTGGGGGTTGCCTTTCCTGTGGCTGAGGTCACATTGGGACCAGTCCTGCAGTTTTGGCTGCATCCATTATGCTGCTTAGCACCATCTGCCCATATGGTCTGCAAGTACATGCTCTCTACTGGATCTTTATCCGGGTTCTCGGGATTCCCTTGGTCGAGGGTCTGGTCTCAGACTCAGCTTTTCAGAAGTCTTGTGAACCCCCCACCATCAGCAGACATTGCTGGTGGTGAGGCCAAATCTGTATGCTCGGGTCTTCACTGGTGGACACCTTAGCGCCATGGCCTGACACCGTCTCTGCTCCTGGTACTGTTCTTGGTGCTGTTTAGTGGGATGGCATCAGCTATGATGTTGGGTCCTCGTCCCTGGTGATGGGACTGATGTTGTCTACTTGGGTCTTCCCCGGTGGACACCTCAGTGTCATGGCCTGGTGTGCCACAGCTACAGGTGCTGTTCTCAGTACTGGTGGGTCCGTTGGCACCAGTCATGATATCAGGTCTTTCTCCTTGATGGTTAGTCCAGTGCTGTGTGCTCATCCAGGCTGAACAGTGCCAGTGAGCCGGGTGGCACTGGGCGCGACATTAGGTCCCCTCCTGACACCATTTGCGGTGTTGGTAGAGGGATCGATACTGGCCTGTGCAGTATTATCTAGCCAGGTTGGTGTTCCTTTCCCCGGTAGTCCTTGTGGCACCATGAGGAGGGACAACTCCACCCCCCCCCATGACAGGCTGGGCATCGGCCATGGTATCTGTCAGGGGCCTGACACCAGGCACGACACCTGTGATGGTGTTACCCCATGGGGCATGCTTGGTTCTTGTGGTGTTTACAATGTCTTACTGGCTTCTAAGGTCTCTTGGCACCAGAAATGGGGATGGGCCCAAGGCGAACATCGCACAGGATGCTATGCTTGTGTCTGGCCTGCTGCTGGGCCAGGCATTGGACCAGACGTTGGACCCGATATCAAACCAGCATTGGACCTGACTTCCAAACATTATTGGGCCTGACATCAAACATTATTTCGGGCCCAGCATCAGACCTGACACTGGGCCCATCACTGGTGAATACCGGAGCTTCCCCAAGGGGATTGTACTGCTCCACTGTTCTCACCTTGGAGAATTCCCCCATGATCACCAACTGGGTCATGCCTTTTCATTGGTCCACCTTGTTCTAGAAGTCTTGCCCAGCCCTGCCCTTGGGCGAGGTCTTCTGAGCATCCGCACAGCACAGGTATAGGCGCTGGACTCTTTGATTCTGGCTTACCACTTGGACCTGTACCATCTCTGCCTGAATTTCCAGGGATCATAGACCTTCTGGTGCCAATCATCTGGAGTCTGCATAGAAGTGCAGTTGGTGCCTTGTACCAGTACCATAAACATGTCAATCAGGTCTGGGTCAAACCTGGCTTCTTGGCACCACCTATTGCTATGTGCAGCACCTCCTCTCAATCAGTATTCTCTTCTGAGAGCAAAGACTCCTCCTTCACATGTCCTCAGCCTCAGAGTATGCGCTGTACCAGAGATTCCTGGCAGATGTATTCCGGGAAATGGACATTGGCACTGGTGCCATCTGCAGTACCATACTTTGAGCTTTCAACAATGCCGCCTGCATAATCCCTCCCTGGCCCAAAACCTTTACAGAATGTTCAAGGACTTTTTGGAGATTTCTCTTCGCAAGTAAGGGACGTCCAAAACAGTATTGCACATCTGTGTACTCTGCAGGGATTGCCTCACCCCACCTTGGGGTTTGAGGTAATACTGACCACAGCAGGGCCTTGATGCCTGGTGCATGACCGATCACCTGAAGCTGACTGCTCAGGCAGATGTTTTGGCAGGATGATGTTTACCTCAGCTTGCACCATGATGTGCATTGCTGTACATCAGGCGGTTTACAACAAGCGACTGTGGGCGCAGTTAAATCAGAGCGGCTTCTGAGTACGCTCTGTACCAGAGAATCTCACTTTGAGGGTGCTCTTGCAGCAGCTAACACCATTAGGACTGAAGTCTGCAGGCACCAGGACCCCACAGAATACTTCTAGCTAGCAGTATACAGTGGGGGACTGCCCCCTGACATCGGCCCACTCCTGATGTCCGCCTATGGTATAAAAGGGGTGGTCTCCCAGCTCTACCTCAGTTCTTTTTCCACCATCGACCCACACAAGTCAGACCTTCGCAGACGCCTTCTGCTTTAGTTGACCGCCATTTTCTTTGCGTTACCCTTGCTTTATTATTATCCTTTTTTCTTAAAGAAACGACACCTTTTCTAACCCCAGTAATACTCGGGTATCCATAACTTTGTGCAGTAAGTCTTCTAGGTAGGACTGCCCAGATGGAATAGAACACATGCAAATGATGGAATTCTTTGTACGTGAGAACGTTTCAAATGCTGCCTCTACTAATTGCCAGTGTTCTAAACCTCCTCAGATTTTTTTCTCCGCCTGAAAAGTCTGGTCACCCGGGAGTACCGTTCGTCTAACTTTCTCCTGCGTGAAGAAAACTTCAATATATTCATATATTTTGTTTTCATTTGCTGCCTTCTACTAATCGTATTTTGTTGTTAAATCTTTAGTTTAGCTTAGTTTAGTTGTTTTTCTCGGTTCCTATCGGTTCGGTATAACCATGGGAGAACCAGGTTAGTTTTGTTGTTAGTCTGGGTTTTCTGACTGAAAAAAAAAAACCTTAGTTTTCAAATTTCATTTATTTTAAATTGTTATTTTATAACCGATAACTTTGGTTCTAGGGACATGGATATGTTGTTCATCCACACTGCCTGGCAGGTTCCTTGCCGCTTTACGGTGTCAGCGTGGCTCAGTTGGTAGCACATCCGCCTCTGGACCAGAAGGTCGTGGGTTCTCGTCCCACACCGGGACTGGACTTGCACCTAAAAATCGCTGGCATCCGAGTGCAGTATTGGGGGGTGCTGTACTGTTGGGGTGTGTTGTCCTTCGGATGAGATGTTAAACCGAGGTCCCTTCTGCCCATCCTGGTGTTGTCCTAGTGGGTGTCCAGGTGGAAGTAAAAGAACCCAGGGCACTCTTCGCAAAGAGCAGGGAGCATTCCCGGTGTCCTGGCCAACATTCCTCTTCCCATAAACCGGTTCACGTAATTATCCAGGCTGTGTGTGGGTGATGATGTGCGATATGGCCGCCACCACACATTCAGTCACTTCACTACCAGTCTAGCATTGCTTGTAAAGTGCTTTGGGATACTGTGTATGAAAAGCGCTATATAAATACTGATTCTTCTTCTTTTCTTCTTCTTCTTAAATCTTGCTGGAAGGTCTTCAAGCTGGCTCCTCCCACCCACCTGGGTGGTAAAACTCTCGGCTTCGCCCCATGAGACCAGATCTTCCTTACCGCTTGGAAGCTCAGGTACCCTCCATAGCGCTCTGCGTTTTAGGCCTGGATCCAAACTCGTCGGTTAAACCTAAACTTATTCTTAAATTCTTTAGACTTTGGTCTGTTTCTTCCTTCGCGGCTGTGATGGATAAGTCGACTCACGGATTTAGGTGGTGCCCATGCGGGCAGAAAATGTCTCGGACCGATCCGCACTCCACGTGCGTCTATTGCCTTGGACTCGATCACAATCCGCAGGCCTGCGAATTGTGCAAGTCCTTCTCTGTCAACGTCCTCGAAGACCGTGCTGCCAGACTCCAACTTGGACGCCCCGAGAGACGTGTACCTCCAGTGAAGTCAAAGGAGGCCCGTTGGGCAGTGTCCGGGCGGGCTCCGGCTGAAGCAGCAGAACAGATGATCACCCTCGAGGAGGAGGCGGTCCAGGCCGCTTCTTCGTCTTCCTCGGCCGCGGCGTTTATCCTGCTCTCCTTGGGCTCCTACATGGCTTCTTTAAGGAGCTTTGTCAGTCCCTCTCTACAAAAGGTGAGGGTCCATCAGGACATTCCTCTCTGTCTAAGAAGAAGGACTCGAAGGGTAAGTCCCACCGTTGGCGTTCGTGGGAGCGGGAGAGGTCCCCTTCCCAGGACAGTCGACACTTGACTTTGATCGAGGTTGTGGCTAAGGCCGCTGGCTTCATGGTGTCCCGTCAGGTCAGCAGGCCGAGACACCCATCGGCGCTGTCGAGAGTTTTCGACTCGCCGGACGGCTGCCACTGGAGTAGCTTTGACAACCCTTCTTCGCCAGTTCCCCTGGTGGAAACCGAGGACTTGCCTGCGCCTCTTGTGCTGAGTCCCCGGTTAAGGTTCCCGAGCTGAGGGAGGAACGGGTTTCCCCGCTCCCTCCCAGACCCACCCTCGGAAACACCTCTTCTCGGTCCAGCCGATCCCTCCGACACCGACGGTCTCGGTCTCAGCACTGAGGAAAGCGGCGGCGCCGCTCATCCTCGTCTTCTTCCTCCTCAGAGGAAAGGCTTCAGCGCAAATTGTGTCGACGCTACGAGGACTTGATGTGGCAGCAACTCCTTCTGACTGGGAACAAGCCGACCCCGTCGCCTTCCCCGGCCATTAAGTGGCTGTCACCTGAGTGGCCGAAACAACCCCTCGTGGTTACTGAGTAGCCGAAGCCGGCGCTGGTTGTTCAGCTGAAACCAGCTGCGCCACCCATCATGGTGGAACCCCTGCCTCCACAACCAAAGACTGGGGCCCCGACCAAGGATTCTCGGTTGGGTCATGGGTTGCCCCATTGGTTGTCAGCCACCCTCACTCCCGATTGCCCTGGGCAGGTGGAGGGTGGTTCAGGCCCTCGGCAGCTGTTTGCAGACTCCTCGGAGTCTGATGATGACTCTTCCCTGTTCTCCAGGCCTCTCGACCTGGAGTCCTCTGGGGGACAGTCGGTGGACGAGAGCCCATCCTTGTTCATGGGATTACTTTGGCTCATCTCAGAATGTACTGGGATGAAGCTCGAACCTGTGTCAAAGTGGGCCAAGTACCCCCTCATGGAGATACTGAACCGAAGGGATTCTCCTATGGAGGCCTATCCTGTGGCCGAAACCATTGTTGGCCCGGCGCTGGAGTTATGGCAGCGGCTGGCTTCTTGTCCAACTCCCTCAGCCAGGATGGCCAGGAAGTATGCCGTTCCCACTGGCTCACTCTCTGGATTCTCGGAGCGGAGGGGTTGGTGACCGACAGTGTTTTCCAGCTCTCTGGAAATGCTCGGGACGTGGACAAGCCACCGGATAAAGAGTCCAAGAAACTGGACTACTCCGGGCATAAAGTTTACGCTGCGTCCTCCTTAGGCCTTCGTCAGGCCAGTTTGGCTGTACTGATGGCACACTTTTGCCGCGCCCTTTTGGACTCCCTGGATGAGGTGATTCCTCATCTCCCCGCTGACCTCCAGATTACGGTCAAGCAGGTGCGGGATCAGGGAAGGGCGGTGGCAAAGCAACAGGTCCAAACTGCTCTCAACATTGGAGACTCTTGTGCCCAGTCAGTAGCAGCCGCAGTGACCATGCGCCACAGAGCTTGGCTGCGGATCTCCACCTTTATGGTGGATACCCAGCACAAGCTGGCAGACGTTCCCTTCCTGGGTACCGACTTGTTCGGTCCCGGGGTGGAGGATCACTTGCAGAGGATCGAGAAGTCCAATGCCACCTTGGACTCGGTCACGTCTGTCCAGAAGGACAAAGGCCGCCAGCAGCAGCGTAAGCCCTTTAGGCCTTCTGCCCCTGTGGCACGTCTGGCCCAGCAACACCAGCATCAGGGCCTGCAGGCACGCACTTGGCATCCCAAAGCCAAGCCTGCAGCTTCCTCCAGCAGGAAGCCGGGAGGAAAAGGCCCAGGAGGTCCCTCGGCTGGTCCTTCCTCCAAGCCTTCCCAGTGATGGGTTGAGGGGTGTCGCCCCCAGCCTCGTCACTCCCCCCCGGGTTCCCCCCATGGGGGGACGGCTCTGCCACTTCCTTTCCACCTGGTCCACTATCACCGCAGACCGCTGGGTGTTGGAAGTGGTAGGGAAAGGTCTGCCTCTGGAATTAAGCAGGCCCCACCCTATCGGGCCGTCGCCCCACGGGGGGCTATGGGGTCCACAGTCTCTCTGTCGGCTCGTCGAGCCGACATTGCTCTGCTTCTCCAGAAGGAGGTGATCAGGGAGGTTGCGGATCCTCCACCAGACCCAGGGTTTGTGTCCAGGTATTTCCTGGTCCCAAAACGGACGAAGGGCTGGCACCCCGTTCTAGACCTACACGACCTAAACAAGTTCCTAAGGTCTTGAACCTTCAGGATGGTCACTCTGGCACAGATCATTCCACCCTTGGAATGAGGCGTGTGGTTTTGTTCTCTGGACCTCCAGGATGCGTTCTTTCACGTCCCAATCTGTCCATCCCACCAGCGATTCCTTCGCTTCAAAGTGGAGGGTTCCCTTTACGAGTTCCGGGCCATGCCCTTCTGCCTTTCTCCAACTCCCAGGGTCTTCACCAAATGCATGGTAGTGGTGACAGCATTCTTGCGGTGCCGAAGGGTCCGGGTGCCCCCTTACCTGGATGACTGGCTGATTGCAGCCCCCTCCAGGCTGGAGGTGGAGTGGTCCAGGGATCTGGCCCTCCAGGTCTGCTCTCAGATTGGCCTCCTCATGAACGAGGCCAAATCGGAACTCGTGCCAATGCAGGTGATTCTCGGGGCAGAGCTCGACTCTCTTCGAGCCAGAGCACGGCTCCCGGCGGACAGGGCCGAGGTTCTCTCCTCCTTTGGCCAGTCATTTCTGGTTGGGCAATTGCGCCCTACCTGGGACTTCCTGCGCCTCCTGGGCCTCATGGCGGCCTGCACCAGCGTGGTCCATTGGGCCCACTGGCACATGCGTCCCCTTCAGTGGGGGCTGGCCCGCCAATGGTCACAGCGCTCCGGTCCTCTGGACCAGCCAGTGGTGGTGACCCAGGAGATGTGGAATGCTCTCCAGTGATGGATTGTCCCAACTCATCTGCAGGAGGGCATCCCGTTTGTCTGCCCCGAGCCGACGGTCATTCTAATGACCGATGCATCTCTGATGGGTTGGGGTGCCCATCTGGGGGAGCACAAAGCGCATGGCCTCTGGTCCCCTCAGGAGTCTTGATGCCACATCAACCTGCTGGAGCTTCAAGTGGTCCGACTAGCCCTCACCACCTTTGTTCCATTTGTATGGGGTCAAGTGGTCCAAGTCCAGATGGACAATACCATGACCATGTACTACCTAAACTGCCAGGGCGGGACGCACTCCTTGCCCCTTTGCAAAGAAGCTCTCCACACTTGGTCCCTTATGAGCAGACTGGAGATGGATCTCCTAGCCATCCATGTAGCGGGAGCCTCCAACACTCTGGCTGATGCCCTAAGTCGGATAGGTGCTGCATCTCACGAGTGGTCTCTCCTACCAGAGGTAGTACACGATCTGTTCTCTCACTGGGGCACTCCTCAGGTAGACCTGTTTGCCTCCAGGGAGAATGCAAAGCTGAGGCTGTTTCATGCCCCCCCAGCAGGGCTTGCTGCAGGATGCCTTCTCGAGGCCGTGGACCCCGGCCTCTTCTACGCCTTTCTCTCATTTCCCTTGATCCACAAGGTGCTACTCAAGGTGAGGAGGGACAAGGCGCAGGTGATTCTGGTAGCCCCAGACTGGCCCCGCTAGTTCTGGTATCCAGATCTCCTCAGCCTCAGCTCCAGGCTCCCGAGGTGGCTTCCAGCCCGCCCGGACCTGATCTCAGTCAACCAGGGAAAGGTACACCACCCGGACCTTCAATCCCTGCACCTGACAGCCTGGTTCCTGAGCGGGTAGAGTTCCAGGCCTTGGGTCTTTCCGACAAGGTCCTCAACGTTATTGAGGCATCCCATAAGGAGTTGACCAGAAAATGCTATGCCTTCAAATGGAAAAGATTCTCCATTTGGTGTCAGGATAAGGGGTTGGACCCTTCCTCCTGCTGCTTGGCCAGCAGTCTGGACTACCTATGGTCCTTTTCTCAGCAAGGACTTTGGTCAGCGACCCTTAAGGTGCACTTGGCAGCCATCTCTGCTTACCGGGCGCGGTCCGGAAAGCAGTCGGTGACGCAGGAGAAGGTGGTCAGGCGCTTTATCAAAGGCTTTGATCACCTATCCCCTTCGGTAAGAGAACCTCCACCTCCGTGGGATCTACTGCTGATATTGGCTAAGCTCATGGGCAAGCCGTTCGAACCGATGCACAGGTGTGACATCTCTCACCTGTCGTGGAAGACCGCCTTCTTGGTGGCTGTCGTGTCAGCCAGAAGGATGGGAGAACTCCAGGTGCTTTCTATTGAGTCTCCTTATCTGGTCTTCCACAGGGACATGGTTGTCCTGCGCCCCCACCCGAAATTCCTTCTGAAGGTGGTGTCAGAGTTTCACCTTAACCAGGTGTTGACTCTGCCGGTGTTCTACCCCAATCACACCTTGGAGGCCGAATATAGGCTCCATACTTTGGACTCTAGAAGAGCACTCTTTTATTACAAGGAGTGGATGGCTGAAGTTTGGGGAGAGGTTCGCCAGCTGTTTGTCACCTATGCTGAAGCCGCACCTGGCAGACCTGCAGCCAAGCGCATGATGGGCAGGTGGGTCATCTCCTGCATAGATCTCTGCTATAGGTTGGTGGGCATGCAGCCTCCCAGAGGGATAAGAGCTCATTCTGCTCGCCATACCGCTGCTTCGGTGGCTGCTTCCAGGGATGTCCCTATCCAGGAAATCTGCGGAGCTGCTACTTGGAAGTCAGCACACACCTTCATTACTCATTACCACATCGACCTTGAGTCACGCCGGGATGCTGGTTTTGGGACCTCGGTTCTCCAGTCCTTGTTTCCTAAATAGGGGGTGTGCGCCTTGCCTCCCTCCTCCCGGAGAACTGCTACGAGTCTGCCATGAAGTGTGGATTGAACAAGATATCCATGTCCCTAGAAATACAGGTTACTCACCTGTAACAGGAGTTCTAGGAATGGTATATGTTGTTCATCCACACAACCCATCCGACCTACCCAGCTTCGACGCACAACCTGGCTTATAGCGGGCTAGATCTGGCATCATGGGGCAGAGCTGAGAGTTTTACCACCTGGGTGGGTGGGAGGAGCCAGCTTGAAGACCTTCCGGCAAGGAACCTGACATGTAGTGTGGATGAACAACATATACCATTCCTAGAATTCCTGTTACAGGTGAGTAACCTGTATATCTTACTTCGAGAGGGCTCATGCAGTAGGTAATTACATATAGGACTGACATCGGCAGGTGGCAGGACCCCATGGAAAAAATTTCTAGCTAGCAGTCCCTGGTGAGGGACCGCCCCCACGTCAGGTGACCGACATCAGGAGACTTCGGTATAAAGGGGCGGTCCCTGACGCCTGCCTTCCAGTTCTTTCCCGCCTTTAGCTCGTGCAGTGCATCGCGGAAAAGTTTGTGCTTCGTCAGCCCAATCTTCTTCGGTTTTACCGAAATAATTTGTTTTTTCGACTAATGTCTGGTACCATCGTCGGTGTATGTCGTCCTCTACACCCTCCGAGCACAAAAATAAGTGCGATTCGTGCGACGCCCAACTGCCGCACGAGGACGGCCATTCCCTGTGCCTGTTCTGCCTAGGCCCCGATCACCCGGTCGAGAAGTGCCAGCACTGCCTTATTGTCAATGCGGCTACCCGGAAAAGGCGGCAGCAATCCCTGGAAGCCCATATTTTGAAGAAAAAGATGAGTTCATTGGAGAAGGAGCTCAAAAAACTGAGGCAGGCATCCACTTCCCCTGAAGGCCATCGGAAGAAGAAGGATAAGGAGAGGCACCGGGACAAGGGTTCCTCTACCGCATCTCCCTCGGGAGCCGCCGGGACACAGGTAACCGCTCCTTGACGGCTGCCTCAGAGGTTTCTGAGGGGGCGTCGGCCCGCCTGTCTGCCTCGCGCTTGGGCCTTGCTGGCGCCTCCGGACAATTGGAGGCCTCCGCCCCTGGTTCGGCCGCAGGTTCGCGGCCTACTGGTGTGGGCGACTCCGGTAAGTTGGGCGTCAGCTCCTCCGACATCCGCGCGGAGAAGGCCGGTAAGTTGCATTGACCTCCGGGGCAGCGCGCGGCCTCCACTCCATCGGACCAGGCCGATCCTTCTCCTTGGCCTGCCTCCGGTGAAGGCTCCCATAAACCGGACGCCGGCTTATCTGGCGCCTGCCGGACGCTCGCCGTAAAGTGCATCGGCTCGTCCAGCGTCCGGTCGGCGGCGGAACCCGTGCGGACCCCCCACACGTCTGTCTGTACCTGGTTCTCCGCAGCCTTCGCTGCCGTCCGGGACCCAGATTCCCCCAGCTGACCCCGGGCATTTTTCCCCTCCATCCCTGGGCGACGGTGGGGATCTTCCTCTGTCAGACCATCCCCCGGTTGGTGCACCGGATCTGATGTCGGCTCCCCGGACGCCGGCTCCGATGCTGGTTCATCCGACGCTGGTACTTCCGACGCCAGGGCCTCGGACGCCGGTTCTGCCAACTCCGGGAGACATCCCACTTCCGGATGTCCCCCATCCGCTGGGCCCTTCGCCCTCTGGGCCCTCCAACGTGGACCCGCCGTGAGGCCGCCGCCGCCAGGCCGCCTGCCCGCAGCCCCTGGCTCCTGGGTACCCTCCATCCTATCCGACGCCGACATATCTGGGACCTCAGTTTCTGGCACTGCAGTACCCGGCGCTGGTTTTTCCGATGCCACAGTACTCAACACCGGACTTTCCGCAGCCGGGTTTTGGATACTCTCCATACGGGTACAATCCATATCCTTATCCCCCGCCTCCTCCTCCTCCACTGCCCCCACAGCCGCCGGTGGACCTGCAGGAGACTCTGGCCTCCTGGTGGGCTGAGGCCAAGGCTCAGCTCACCAGGGAGGTCGAGAGCTGCCTTCCAACAACGGTGCCGTCTCAGTTTCCTGTACGTCTAAGGCGGCACACTCCCTCACCACCTCTGGACTCCAGGGCTCTTCCGTCTGGGTCCAGAGAGGGGCAGGAAATGCTTCCCCGGGGGCTTCCTAAGGGGTCCGTTCCTCCCCCTGGTCGGGAAAGGGAGTCTTTTTCCTCTTCCTCCTCCTCTTCACCCTTGGACTCCTCGGATTCTTCCGATGGTTGCTCCAAGAGGGACGACGAGCCACGCACTCCATCGAAGCCCAGGCCAAGGACTCCTCTGAAGTCTCCTCTGGAAGATCCTCCTTTTACGGAGTTGCTAAGGAAAATCCAGGAGGTTCATCAGTGGCACTCCTTGGAACCAGATCCTCAGCGTCTGAAACTTGCTGAACATCTGGATTTGCCCGTGACAGCTCCTATCTTGGTGCCACCCTGGATAGAGCCTCATACCGACCTTGTCACCACCATATGGAAACAGCCGTCTGCTTTAGCCCCACTTCCTAGGAAATCGAATAGGCTATATCAGGCTCCAGAGGGTGTTGATTTCCTAGATTCTCACCCTCGTGCCGACTCGGTTGTGATTAGCGCCGGTCATGGCCGGTCGGCCAACCCAAAACACCTCAGCTCGTCGCCACCTGACAAGGAATCCCGCCTTCTGGACCAGTATGGGAAGAAGATCTTTGCTTCCTCCACGCTGGGGATCCACACCCTGAATTATGTCGGCCACAAAACGCCGGGCCCCCACAGCTGCTAAGCCCCCCCCACCCAAAAAAGCAACGGGTGCTTCAGCTGCGGCGCTGCCCCATACAACCTGACTCCTCCCCTCTCCCACAGCCTCTGGACTCCGGAGAGGAACTTGTAGGAGGGAGGTTTTCCCTCCACCTTCCGGGCTTGGAGAGGATAACAGCAGATTCTTGGGTGCTCCAGTTCATCGCAGAAGGATACTCGATAGAGTTTCTTCAGAAACCACCTCGCCACCCCCCTCTGAAGTTATCGTATTCAAGGGAACATCTTCTCTTGGTCCAGGAGGAAATTTCAGCTGTACTGCTGAAACATGCAATAGAACCCGTCCCCCTTCATCTGCAAGGGACGGGTTACTATTCCCATTTCTTCCTGGTCCCAAAGAAGACAGGAGATGTCAGACCAATTCTGGATCTCAGTTCCCTGAATCTTTTCGTAGAATACAAAAGGTTCAGGATGCTCTCTTTGCAGAGCCTTCTGCCCCTCCTCCGGCCGGGTCAATAGCTGTGTGCTTTGGACATGCAGGATGTTTACCTGCACATTTCCATTCACCCGTCTCACCGCAGATACCTTCGTTTTGCGTTCCAGGGGGACCACTACCAATTCAAGGCGCTTCCATTTGGTCTATCCTCGGCTCCCTGAGTATTTACCAAATGCCTGGCAGTGGTGGCAGCCCTCCTGCGTACCAGGGGATGCAGGTTTTCCCGTACCTGGATGATTGGCTCCAGGCGGCCTTGTCCAGGGAGGAACTCCTGCGCTGCCTTCCCCTTACCCAGCAGGTTTTTGCCTGCCTGGGTATTACCATCAACCATTTCAAGTCTCATCTGATCCCATCCCAGAGACTACAGTTTATTGGGCGCTTCTTGATACAACCACGGGCAAGGCCTTCCTGCCACCGGATAGGGTGTCCACCCTCCAGACTCAAATAAGTCTGCTGTCCGACCACAGGCGGGTCTCTGCAAGGTCGGTCCTTCGCCTTCTTGGGCTCATGGCGGCTGCTATCCCGACAGTTCCTCGCGTTCGACTCCACATGAGAATTTCTCAGTGGACTCTATGCTCCCATTGGGATCAGTTAGTGGACGACCTGGATCACCCAGTTCTGGTCTCCTCACCGATGCTTCGAGACTTGCAATGGTGGATGGTTCGAGAGAACCTGTTTTGGGGAGTTCCATTCTTTCGCCTTCCCCCCTCCCAGACTCTAACCACAGATGTCTCGGGCGAAGGTTGGGGAGCCCATCTAGGCCCTCATCGGACCCAGGGCTCCTGGTCCAAGTTTGAACAAGCTCTCCACATCAGTGTGCTCAAGCTTCGGGCAGCGTTGTACGCTCTCCAAGCCCTTCACCAATACATCCTTCCAGGCCACCTAGCCGTCCAGACGGACAACATGTGCGTGGTTTGGTACATCAACAGTCAAGGAGGGACTCGGTCCTACCCTCTTTGCAGGGAGTCAATGAGGGTTTGGGTTTGGGCAACACAACACAACCTTCACCTCACGGCAGTTCATGTTCCGGGAGTCGACAGCACCCTGGCAGACAAGTTAAGTCACTCTTCTGCTTTGACTCACGATTGTGAACTGGACTAAGGGGTCCTAGACAATATCTTCCGACTTTGGGGAACACCACAGGTCGATCTGTTCGCATCCCCTCTAAATACAAAGCTTCCCGTCTTCTGCTCCCTCGTTCCAGAGTGAGACGCTTTTTGGTGAGACGCTCTGTCTCTAGACTGGAAGGACAGATTCATCTATGCCTTTCCCCCAATTCTACTTATCCCACGAGTCTTGCAGAAACTAGCTTCAGAAGGAGCACGAGTGATTCTGATTGCTCCTTTCTGGCCCAGGCAAGTTTGGTTCTCTCTTCTACAGCAATACTCAGAGGATCATCTTCTTCCTCTTCCTCTATCTCGAGGTTTACTGACCCAGGATCAGGGGATCCTGGTCCATCCAGGCCTCAAATCCCTTCAGCTGCACGCATGGCTCCTGCAGACTTAGCTCAATCCCGTTTTGGGGTGTCTCCTCAAGTGGCGGAGATTTTGGTGGAGACCAGAAAACCCTCCACCAGATCCACTTACGCCATGAAGTGGAAAAGATTCACTATCTGGGCCACTTCCAAGAACGCAGAACCTTTCTCCTGTTTAGCGGGGCTTCTGCTGGAGTATCTACGTCATCTGTTTGACCTGGGTCTCAGTCACTCTTCTCTGAAGGTACACATGGCGGCCATCTCGGCCTATCATGTCCCCTTTGCAAACAAAACTTTCACTCAATTGGAGGTCTCTAAGACCTTTCTCAGAGGGGTCCTCCATCTGAGACCCCCTATCCGTACTCCTGCTCCCCCTTGGGACTTGAACTTTGTTCTCGAGAAACTTACGAACTGGCAGCTTCTACGGATTTGAAGTTCCTTTCATGGAAGACTCTCTTCCTGGTGGCCATTACTTCCACCTGGAGAATTTCCGAGCTTCAGGCCCTGATGTGTAAAATCCCGTACTTGATTTTTCGCAAGGAACGTGTTGCTCTTCGCACGAATCCTAAGTTTCTCCCTAAGGTAGTAGCAGAGTCTACTCTAAATCAGTCCATAGAGTTACCCGCCTTTTTCACGCAGTACTCTAAGCAAGGGGAGTATTTACTCCATACCATGGATGTTCACCGGATTCTGAGATACTACACCAACAGGACGAAGGATCTCAGAAAGACTGATCAATTGTTCGTGTCTTTTGCTCATAAAAGAGAAGGCAATGCTGTTTCTAAGCAATGCCTATCTAAGTGGTTGGCTCATTGCATCACTTTCTGTTATGACAAATACAACAGGACCCTCCCGGGTCAGGTAAGAGGCCACTCCACAAGAGTAGTAGTGGCCTCAGCGGCTTGTTTCAATAATTTGTCTGCGGCAGACTTTTGTGCTGCCGCCACCTGGACTTCTGTTCATACCTTTACTAAACAATACAGTGTGGATGTTGCCTCTCACCGTAGAGCAGGCTTCGGGCTGGCTGTTCTGCAAGGCCTTCTTTCTTTAGGCTTGCACAGCTAGAACTGCTTCTTGGAGTAGTTTTCCTCCTCCCGGTGCCTCTCTTTGTTCCAGAATGCTTGGGATTCAGTCCTATATGTAATTACCTACTGCAAGAGCCCTCTCGAAGTAAGATAGTACAGTTACGTAAGAACTTACCGTTAACAGTAGATCTTCGAGAGAGGCTCTTGCACTAGGTAATACCTTCCCACCCTCCATCCCCCTAGGCTTTTTCAGCTCCTTTTCTAGTGAGGGAAATATCTGCTCCTCTCTTGTCCAGCCTTTCTGGCCTGTGGCGGGAAAAAACTGGAAGGCATGCGTCAGGGACCGCCCCTTTATACCGACGTCTCCTGTGCCGGTCACCTGACGTGGGGGCGTTCCCTCGCCAGGGACTGCTAGCTAGAAATTTATCCGTGGGGTCCTGCTGCCTGCCGACATCATTCCTATATGTAATTACCTACTGCAAGAGCCTCTCTCGAAGATCTACTATTACGGTAAGTTCTTAAGTAACTGTACCTTCCTGACTTATGGGGATGTGGGAAAAGATAATCCAGTTTCAAAAAGGTCTATTTCTTGATGGATAGCTCATTGTATCCAATTCTGTTACACTAAAGCTGGTAGGGAGACCCCAACAGGGTTGAGGGCTCTCTCCACAAGAGGGACATCTCCTACCTTAGCAGCTGTCAGAGATGTTCCACTAGTGGATATCTATAAAGCAGCTACCTGGAAGACAGTACACACCTTTACAAAGCACTACAACCTAGATATTCTGTCTAGGAGTGATGCTAGGTTTGGCACAGCAGTCCTGCAAAGCCTATTTCCAAAACAAATTCTGTGCCCACCTCCAGTGGTACTGCTTTGTAGTTTACAGAAAGTTATGAATACCTGAATATTACTGGGGTTAGAAGAAAAAATTACTTACCATAGTAATCTTGTTTTCTTCCTGGTGATACGCAGGTATTCATAACTTCCCACCCTACCTCCCCTTCCAGAACTTCGGCCTCTGTATTCCGCATGCTGGTGCCACCAGAATACAGTATACCCCTTCAGATGTATATTCTCTGCATCTAGTTACAATTTTAGTAAAAATGGTTCATTTGTATCTCATTTTGGGTATTTCTGGCATTTTCTCCTGGTGTTTCTTAATTCTGTTGTTTCCTCCAGTTGGAGGTTTGTGGTTTACCAGTTTCTGGATTTTTTTCAATTCCTAATTATGTTAATCTTTATATTTATAGTGTTACACCCTCTTGGGCATGCCTTTTCAGGCTTCTGCAAAATCTGAGGAGGTTTAGAACACTGGCAGTTAGTAGAGGCAGCATTTGAAAAGTTCTCGCATGCAAAGAATTCTATCATTTGCATGTGTTTTGTTCTCTCCGGACAGTGCCCCCCTAGAAGGCTTACTGAGTATCACTGGGAAGAAACAAGATTACTATAGTAAGTACATTTTCGTTTGTGCATATCTTCTTCATCCTCCTCAGTGGAGTGGTGGTGAAGTGTGCTTATGGAAAGCAACTTCCCCACAAGAACAGCCATTTGTCGTGTCTCCTTTGCCTTGGCCTGGACTACAACACTGAGGCCTGCCAGCACTGCCAGGATTTTAACCAGTGCACCTGGTGTTGCTACCAGAAGACCTTGGAAGCCTTCCTGCTGCAGAAAAAACTTACAGCGATGGAGAAGGACCGCCACAAAAGTACTTCTTCTTCTCCTGCCTCCGGGGCTTCCATTTCTTCATCATCCAAAGAGAAGTAGTCTTTGGGAAAGCACAAACATAGTGAGAAATCCCGGTCAGCTTCCCACTCCAGGTCTGCACACAAGTTGGTTACTGACCATGGGTCTTTGTCCTGCGGGAGGTCAGCCCCTTCCAATCCGGCACCCCCTCCCGGCTCCCAGTGATCAAACCACCTGCTCTTTCCTTACCATCTTGGGCCATGGTTTTTTGGGGCTCGGGACCTCGTCCCTAGCCTCTCAGTCCCTGAAGCTCAGGTCCATTCATCAGGCGGGCTTTCAGCCACGTGGCTCGATTGGGTCCTCCTTGGGCAGCGGGTCTTTGCCTGTCACCCTCCTGGTCAAGACGTCTTAAGTTAATTACGACAGGGACTGACACCACCAGTCGACACCAGGAGCATTCCTTGACCTCCCCTGTGAGAGTGACGTCTCTGTCCCGCTTCAGAGCTAGCTCCCCAGGACAGGCTTCTCTTTCTAGTCCAGTGCTGGCTGCATCACCAGACTGATGTCAGCCCACACCTCTCTTGTCGACGCTGGCCACTCTGACGTCAACCCCGGCGACGCCTCAGTTGTCATTCGCTAATTCTCCACAGCCGGCACCCGAGGGTCCAGTGCCTGGTCTCTACTCTAATTAGACTGATGCTGGATGGTTCCCTGCTCCAGGGACCAACGCCAGTTAACCTGATGCCAGTGGAACCAACACCAGGGTCACTGCAACCCAAGGAACCGATGCTTGGGCCTTCTTAGCCTACCCCGCAGGCGCTGGCTTCCCCGATTATGCATCAGAACCCACCCACAGACCTTAGTGCCCTTTTTGTGGCCTAGTGGACACACCTTAAAGATGAGGCTCCAAAGGACTCCTCAACCCCGACTCCTCGGGACCCTCCTCCCAACCCAACAGAGGAGCAGGTTCCCCGTAGGAAGGCCCCAACACCACCTCCTAAGGAGCCTACCCCACAATCAGATGGAGCTGGCTCTGGTCGTCCATGGACCCATCCATGAACGCCTCAGTACTCACCCTTTCCTGACTCAGGCGAGTCGGGGGGGGGGTATTCCTCCTCATCTTCTTATGATGATTCTGAGGACTCTGACCTGCCATCAGAACCAAAGGAGCCCAAGGACATTCCACGGTCTCCTCAGGATGACCCTACTTTTGTGGATGTGATGACGTATATCCCAGGCCCTTATGGGGTGGGACACGGAGGAAGTAGATCCTGAGCGACGTCAGCTAGCTGCTTTCCTCTGTAAAAAGGAGTTGTTGCCTTCAGTTGTTCCTCCCCTTATTGACTCTTTTAAGGATGTCAACCAGGCTGCTTGGAAAAATCCATCTACTATTTCAGCGACTTCCAAGAAGGCAGATCGCCCATCCATAAACCCCACTGCAGCCTACTTCTCGCCCATCCTGTCTTCTACCACAAACCCCCCCGTTTCCCCCATCTCTCACTTACCCCTTGCCCCTCCCCCTTCCCCTCTCATTCCATTTACCCTCTTGTTATCCCTTTCCCTGCCACTCCCTCCTTTGTTTCTCTCCTTCCCCCTGCCATTGCGTTCTCAAGCTACTTGCATACACTGTTGGGCGTGCCAGAGCCCCCCCCCATCCCTCTAGTTTCCTCTCACTGCCTCTTAAACCAAGTTAATTATTCTCTTCTCTGGAACCGCCAGCAACTCTTCTCCCCCTGCAACCCATAGCTTTTCTTAGGGTCTCTGTGTACCATGTGTTCATCAGTTAGACCATCTTGAATTTAAATGTCCTGTTGCCAATCCTCAGACCACTGTTGAAGCCTCTCCAGGCCCGTCCTCACTTTCTCCACCCCCTTGAGGTATCCATGCTGTTACAGTCACTGGTGTCACCTGCTAATAGGCAGACATTTCCCTCTAGCCCTCTGTTCAGTGTCCCTTGGCATTTAGTTGCATGGATCGTCTATTGAAGGACTGGAATTTTGTGAATTGTATGATTTGTTTTAATTGCCTTCTATATAACTGATGCATGTCTTGTTCGTCCCCTGATGTAGGTCAGTTATTTCTCTCTTGATTGGCTGATACCCACCTTGCATTGTTATTGCCTTGTTTTGTACCTATGTAATTCCTGTACTGTTGTGTGTTCATATGCCTAAGGGTCCAGGACCACCTTGTAAATGAGTTGTTTCAATGGTGTATACTTTTCCTGGTAAAATAAAGAAACAGTAACAAGTTGGCCCAGTGGTACAGAAGGTTGAGGTGCTGGATACCACACCTTGTGCTACTCCGGCAACCCAGGTTCGGGAACAAGCCTGGGTTGGGGGGGGGGAGAGGACATTGAGCAAGATGCCCAGCAGGCAGCTCTCCTCCTCTATAGGGTGTAAGAGAGCCTCTTGGTGCTTGGCTGCCAGCCAGCGGAGGCAGGGTGGCAGTGCCGCCTCCGAAAAGCTTGGTTCTAGACCATGGAGAGGGTAGATGGGGCCAGTGTGGATCTGTGACACACATGTGTTTTTACTTTTATTATTGTACATTTTTGTGAAATGCCTTCTTGCTTGATGACTCTGTGATTACAGTCTTTTGGTGAGACTTGTGTTGGGCTAGACGCTCAGACGCCTAACCCCCCCCAACCCAGTCTTTGTTGTGTAAATCTTCTTTTAGCACCTCTTGCAGATTGCTGCAATTCAGTGCGCGTTCCTGACTGCCCTCCTCTGTCCCTCCTTTCCAGCCAGCCCTGCCTCGAGCACCCAGAGACCGTGGGGCTCCGAGCCGCCAGCGGCGGCCACCGCAGTAGCCGAGAAGGAACCAGGAGGTCGGAGAGGCCAGAAAGGCACGAAAGCCGCAAAATTTTTGCCTGCCCCTCCCTCCTGGGTGTTTTTTTATACACACTTTCCCGCCGAATCTCTTATCCCAGCCCACAGCTAATCTCCTAGCCATTTCCCGAGCTCATTTCTTCACATCACCTTTAGTATCTTTAACCCCTACCTACCCTCCACCATGTTACTGTTCCTCCTATTGCTGCTTTGCCTCTCACCTTCCTCGGATCCAGAAGAGGAAACTGAAGCAGCCCATGCCATGGTGATTAGGGCGGCTACTTGGGCTTGTCCCCCTCTGCTGTCCCCAGTGGATGCCCCTCAATTCCCCAAGTATATACTGCCGCTTGCACTGTAATCCTTGGGGTATCCACACAAAAGGCTCACAACCAGTTCGGTACTCCATAAGCCCCCTGCTCCATTATTGGCACTATAATGACCCCTATACCTGTCCATTAAGCTGGTACTTTATGACAAAATCTATAACCACACAGCAGGATCATCGCCCACTATATATTGGATCCCAAGCAAGAAGAGAAAGTCCTCTGACTACTCCCTATTCTTATCACTTGGTGCCCTCATCAAACTAATCTTCTTTCTGCTGATCTGTGTTGGCACTGTTGAAATCAACCCTGGACCCACAGAGAGCTCTATCTCCCCAGCTGACTTAGCCTCCATTAATGGCCTGTGTTTTCTTCATATCAACGCCTGCAGCCTCCTAAAAAAGTTCTCATTAATACAGGCCTGGGTTGCACACACCTTACCTGACTTTCTGGTTATCTCTGAAACATGGCTCAAATCTGCAACAAAAGACAGTGAAATAAATCTTCCCAACTACCAGCTCTTCAGATCTGACCGTCCATCCAGGGGCGGTGGGGTAGCCATCTATATCAAAGCAAACATCTCTGCATCCTGCCTCAATATTACATCACAGCCAAAGGAATTCGAATGCTTATCAATTAAAATAACCCTTCCCAACATATCATCTTTTCAACTGATTGGCTGCTACAGGCCCCCTCTGCAGGCCTCAAACTCCTATCCCACCTAGGATCTATACTTAATCTAGGCCCTGAAGACACCATCATTTTAGGTGACCTGAATTTAAATTGGCTAGCAATGCATCTGCACCCTGGTAACCTTCTGTGACACTTATGGATTCACTCAATTAATCAAAGAACCAACAAGGATTAATCCAAAGAATAATCTCAACAGCACACTCCTGGACATCATGTTGGTAAATAAGCCTCATCTGTATTCTCATGCTGGTGTGCTATTCAGTGACATAAGTGATCACTGTCCCATAGCTGGCATAAGATCAACAATCAAGCCACCCAACCCTGCAAAATTTCTCCCAAGAAGGTCAAAAAAGAACTTTAATATTTCAGGATATCTCCATGATTTGTGCCACACCACACGTTGGCAAGAATTCTATCTCACAGCTTCAATAGAGACAGCTCTTCAGGTCTTAAGTGATATTATCATAAGTGCCCTCAATATACATGCACCCCTCACCAGTGCCAGAACCAAACTCAAATCTTGTCGCTGGTTCTCTGCTGACCTTAAATCTGCACTGCTTGCCAGAGATAAACTCTGGAAAAGGGCAAGAAAGACCAAGGATCCAAATGACTGGCTTCAATTCAGAAAAGCTAGAAACTCCTGCACAAAACAAGTGAGAAATGCCAAGGCTGCCTTCTACACAGCTGAATTGGATGCCTCCTATCACAACCCTTCCAGGTTCTGGGGTACCATAAAGGGGATCCTAGGTCAAGCTTCTACCCCTGTCTTACCACCCAAAGTGCACCTAAATAGTGTTGAAATCACTGACAAGCAAGAAATCTTAAATGCCTTCAACGATCATTTCATTACAGCTGGCCTAGCTTTATTCCTCACCTGCAAACCTATTGAGGTCATCACTAAACTTACAATCTACTGAGGGACAAAAGGCTGCTTCCACATTCTCCTTCAAATCAATACTCTTAAAAGAAGTAGAAGACCTACTATTCCAACTAGATACAACTAAAAGCGCAGGTGCAGACTCCTGGATCCCTACTTTCTAAAAGTAGCATTGCACGCCTTAGCTGCCCCTCACTCACCTTTCAATCTGTCCCTAGCCACTGGTTCTATCCCTCAATATGGAAGACAGCTCAAGTGTTTCCACTACTTAAGGCAGGTGATCCCATGGACTCAACAACTATAGGCCCATTTCCATCTTACCAGTACTGTCCAAAATGCTTGAAAAGTTAGTGAACTTTCAGTTAAGTGCCTACCTTGATACCAATAATCTCCTTAATCCAGCTCAATCTGGGTTTAGATCTATGCACAGCACCATCTCTGCCTTAGCAAAAGTTACAAATGACTGGCAGACTGCCTTAGACAAAAAGAATAACACCTGTGCTGTGTTCCTGGATCTAAGCAAAGCCTTTGACACTGTGGACCATGAACTACTAATCTCCTCTCTGAACTCCATAGGCCTTGACTCACTCTCCTTAAATGGTTCAGATGCTATCTCCGAAGAATACAACTGGTAAAAATGAAGGTGACGTGATCTACCTCTAAACCACTCCTAAGAGGTGTACCGCAAGGTTCCATCCTGGGCCCCATCCTCTTTGCCATTTACATCAACAATATTGACTCCAATCTCTCACAATCTAATATTCACCTCTTTGCAGATGATACTGTACTATATGTCGGTAATCCCTCACCATCAAAAGCCTGTGAACTTTTACAGTCTGAGTTCTCCCCTCCTACAGCACAACTTACTAGAAAAGAAATTACTACTAAATGCCAAGAAAACGAAAGCTATGTTCTTTGCCACCAAGAGCTGCTCTTCCACTGTCCCATCATTCACCCTCCCACAATTATCTACCATCCTTGGTGAAAATCTGGAATATGTGGACAAATTCAAATATCTTGGAGTCTGGATTGACAATAAACTTGACTATACTAGCCACATTGAAGAGCTCCTGAAAAGCTTAGACAAAGACTTGGCCTATTTTATAGGATCAAACACTACCTGACCAGAGATTCCAAAAAAAGGCTAATCCTAGCGTCATTCCTATCCCTCATTGACTACGCTGACTTCCTTTATGGTCACTGTTCCCTCTCCCATTTAAATAAATTAGACACCTTGTATCATAGAGCTATTAGATTCATTACAGATCTTCCCTCCAGCACCCATCACTGCTCTCTCTACAATGCAGTCAGTTGGACATCCCTACAACATAGAAGAAACAAAAATGCTGCTGTCTGGATCTACAAAGCTCCGACAAACAAACTCCCTTCCTACATCTCAGATTGTTTCAACCGGATCACATCCAGGCCTTACACCCTAAGGATCAATAAACTCATCATGCTGAAGATTCCTATCACCTGCACCCGGTATGGAAGGGCTGCAATCAGCTACTCCCTAGCACTTATCTGGAATTCTCTTCAAAAGACCTTGAAATTGGATACCCTCATTCCTTTAACATCCTTCAAAAATCTGTACACTAGTCTATTCCCAGAATCATGCAATTGCTTCCATAAGGCCTAGTCCTCTCACACACCCTCCTTCCCCTACCCCTTTTTATACTACCCCCTATTTCTTTATTGTTCTTCTAGCTTGTTCTCCAACCTACTTCGTACAAAAATGCCCCCCAAGTCCCATTACCCTAGCTTTATCCCTACAATACTGTTTGTTTGTTTCTTTCCTTTTAATATGATCTAGGTCCAATGTCATTTGCCTTGTATATATGTAAATATTTGTATACCTGTCTCATTCATAAATCTTTGTATTTGTGTTCATTCAGTACCATGTTTTTGTGTAAAATGTGTAACCTTATATTGTTATGACCACTCAGGTCCATCTTGTAAATGAGCTATGCTCAATGATGTTCGCCTGAATAAATAAAGATTTTGATTGATTGATTGATTGATTGATGTGTGCCTCCATGCACATGCATCGCTACTCCCAGGGCCTTGGTGGAACCGAAAGGGAGGGGAAAACACAGGTGGAAAAATCAGGGGTCGCCACACGATGAAGCCTCCGGGCCTGCTTGGGAATTCCGCCGAGACGCGCATAGCGCATGGAAGATCCTGAAAGACCCTGAGACAGGTAAGGGTGGCAGAGGACAGCAGTGATCTGCCACGGCGGATAAAGAAAACTGAGGAGAAAAAAAAAGAACCGTAACACTGTCCCAAGGGGAACCCTTTTACGGAGAGCATCCAGAGGTTGATTCAGTTGTAATTAATGCTGCCCATGACCGCTGTAAGTGTGCCGCGGACTCCTGACAAGGATTCCAGACAGATAGACCATTTTGGTAAAAAGGTCTATTCCTCTGCCACCTGCACTATCTGTTCCCTGAACTTTCTTGCTCGTGTGGTCCAATATCAGAATGCTCTGTGGGAGAAAGCTTTGGAGGTGGCTCAATCTCAGCCTGAGCTTCCTTGAAAGGCTGAGCTGTTACACCATCTCAAATCAGGTTCACACGTTGGGACTCATGTTCTCTGACACTCTTATAACTTGGCGGACTCCGCAGGCAAAACTGGGGCTTCAGGAGTTTTTCTTCGTTTCTATTCCTGGCTTAGAGTCTCCAGTTTTGCTCCGGATGTGCAGTCTAAGGTCCTAGACCACTCTTTTAGAGGCCCCATTTTGTTCGGTGAGGATTCCCAAAATATAATCACTCACCTACAAGAATCAGGCAAGGCTTTACGTTCGGTTCAAACATTGTACTGATCTCAGCCTAAATGGTCCCTGCAGCAGTCCTTTTGTTGCACCTCCAAGCAACAACCCAGAAGTGCTTTTAAAAGAAAGACTACTTCCCAAGCCACCAGAGGCTCTGTCCCCAGAGCTCCCAGAACTTCCCAGGCCACGTCTCTGTGTCCCATTCTGAACCTCGGCCACCTGAACCAGTTCATAGAAAACAAATTGTTCAGGATGGTCACTTTTCACGGCCTTCCTCCCTTGCTTCACCAGGGAGATTGGCTGTGTTCTCTGGACATGCAGGGCGCTTATCTTCACATCTTAGTGTTGCCTCCCCACAGAAGGTTCCTTCCCTTTCGCTTCCAAGAAAATCACTACCTGTTTTGGGCTCTGCCGTTTGGCCTGTCCTCTGCCCCTCTAGTCTTTACAAAGTGCCTTGCAGTATTGGCAGGGGCCTTAAAGAAGGAAGGCCATTATGTCTTCCCTTACCTAGATGACTGGCTTCTGACGGCTCCCACCAAGGAGCAGTTGCTCAGAACCATGAGGCCACTTTCACTCTGTTTCGGGATCTGAGGATAATTCTCAGCCTCACCAAGTCCTCTCCTTGGCCGAGTCAGAGACTTCAATACATTGGGGTTATCTTGGACACGGCCCAAGGCAAAGCCTTTCTTCCTCCAGACAGGGCAGAATGTGTTCAGGCACAGGCTCTCGTCATCTCCTCGTCTTGCCAGGTTCCAGCCAGAGCTTTTCTAAGACTACTGGGACATATGACGGCAGTCATCGCAATGGTTCCCCTGGCTTGCTTGCACATGAGGGTATCACAATGGAAACTTCGGGTCCAGTGGGATCAGCGCACAGACGACTCGAAACAACCGGTGTCAGTATCCAACTCTGTGTGACAGACCTTGACGTGGTGGCTGAACCCCTCCAATCTCTTCAAGGCGGTTCACTTCAGGTTGGAGTCACCTGGACAGATCCTGACCTCAGGCACATTGGGCCAGGGCTGGGGAGCCCATCTGGCAAACCGCTAGACTCAGGGGTCCTGGTCTCCATTGGAGCAGCATCTCCATATCAACGTTTTGGAGATGTGGGCAGTCCCATATACCCTTCAGGCCTTTCAGATGAACCTACTCCTGGGTCCTCTGTTGATCAAGAAAGGCAAGATGTTGGTGATCTTTTACATAAACAAGCAGGGGATACCCATTCTTGCCCCCTCTGCAGAGAGGCCATGAGAGTTTGGTATTGAACCATAGGGCATCACCTGGACCTGACTGCTGTGCATGTTAGATCCAGGGCCTGGTGTTTTCTGGTGAGACGCGTTGTCCCTCTGTTGAACTGGGAGATTTCTGTATGCCTTCCCTCCTTTCCTTTACTTTAGAGGGTACTTCTCAAGTTGCAGTCAGAAGGGGCGGAGATGATTCTAATAGTCCCTTACTGGCCATGCCAGACATGGTTTCCTCTCCTTCAGCAACTAGCAGTGGAACCTCCAATCCCCCTGCCTCTGTGCTCCAATCTCCTCTCCCAGGAGCAGGACACACTGGTCCACTGGACCTCAAGTCACTGCACCTTCATGCATGGCTCCTACAGACTTAGCATTCGCCAGATTTGGGGTGTCTCCTGGCGGCAAATGTTCTAGTGACAGCCAGAAAACTTTCACTAGAGCCACTTATGTCATGAAATGGGAGCGGTTCTACATATGGGCTATCGCTCGTCACCTAAAACCCTTTACCCGTGTGGAGAATCTTGTGCTTGAGTACCTCCTTTCCCTTTTGGATTCAGGCTTGAGTTACTCTTCGATTAAGGTGCACCTATCCGCCATCTCTGCATACCATGCACCTGTAGTAGGCAAGATTCTTGCCCACCTTGACCTCTTCCACACTTTCTTGTGGTGCGTACTGCATCTGAAACCTCCCATCAGGGTGGTTAGTCCCCAGAAATCTTAGGTCTGATCTCATACCATCTTTAACATACCACTTCAGTGGCCTCAGCATTGTCATTAACTCTTAGATTAGATATGCATGTAATATGAAATAAAAAAAAAAACCTCAAAATATGAATATCCAACTTAACTTCCACAACAACCCACCTCCTCGCCTCCCCCATTGTGGAGCAACAAGCTCAGTGAAGATCCGCACACCCCCCACTTCCTGAGCTTTAGAAAGGCTCACTCATTTCATTTTACCTTCTTGACAGCAGCCAGAGTGGCTAAACTCCGCCCCAACCTAGAGGAAAATGGGCGAGTAGCTAATAAATGAAGAACTGCAGGCAAAAATGAGTGTCCAAAATTAGGTTTTTTTTTTTTACTTTATATTTATTGCATTTTACAAAAAATACATCATCAGGTTACATCCTCATGACCGGCCTGGTGGTGCTGAGGGTTAAGGCACTAGATGCTTCACCTCGCACCACGCCGGCGACCCGGGTTCAGGAACGAGTTGGGGGTCGGCAGGGATGGCTTTCCCTTCCCAGGTAGGGTGTGGGGACCATGTTGCTCCTGAGCAACCCCTGGTGATGACCAGTGGTAGCCAAGAACAAGGCGACATCGCTAAATGGCACTGGGGTGGAGCTCAGTGGACTCTGACCGTCATTGCACGTCTGAGCTCCGAGGGGGGGGACAAGAAAATGTGAAAATCCCTGGCGCCTGATAGGCGAAGGCAGGACCAGTGGTCGGTCCCCATGCCCAGTGCCAGGCTTCCAGCTCCATCCCGGGCACTCCCTCCGCCCCCTGGTCACTCCACTAGATTCTAAATAGAGTGCCAGTGGAGTCGGCGGTCCCACCCCAGGGGGCTCAGAGCCGGGGAGTCGGTCGTTCGAGTGTGGTGGTAGAGAGATGAGCCCATGCCTGTGGAGTGGAGTCTGGGGCTTCAGCGGGTGGGAACAGTCCGCACCTTGAGTTCCGTCGGAGAGAGTTCAGGTCGCTGGCGTAAGGAGGCATAAATAAAGTTGAAAAAAAAAACTTACATCCTTATGTCAGATATCAAAATATTACACAGGAGCCATTGGAACAGGTATAGGTAATCTAAACATTCAAGATCACGGGTGTGGGGGAACAGATATTAGAGGCAAAGAACTCCATTTAATGCATCAGGAGTTGTTCCACAGCGACAAAAAGTGAGGAAATTCGGTGTTAGGTTGAACCTCGGACCCTCAGCCCACCCACCCCAACCGACATGGGTGTTGTTATGTCAGCCCCAACTCTCACCCCATCACATGTGTAAATTAGCAGAGGTATAGGAGAACGGGGTGAGAGTTAGGACCGACGCACCCAACGCTGGCTGGGGTGTCAAGGGGTTTTCAAAGCTAACACTGAATTTCCTCACTTTTGTCGCTGTGGAAAACCCTAATGCATTAAACAGAGTTGTTTTTATGCCTAATTCCTTCTTTTGAGAATGATGATGATAAATAGTGAAAGTAATGCAACGATGGGAGCACGGGGCCCTTTGGGCCCCGCGCTCCCGCCACGTAATGTCTTGTGACATAGTAACAGGAACAGCAACACAAACAGAATTGCCAACAGTGGCACACATGGTAACGGAAATGTAAATGGTAAAGGAAACGTTAATAAAAAAGCAAGTGCAAAGTGACGCCAAAGTGAACAGTGACGCAAATGGACATTGAAGCATGTACGAAAACACAACTGGTAATGCGAACAGTGATGGCAGCGGTATTTTAAATGGAAATATTGAGTGTCACAGCAAAAAGAATGCGAAAGGGACAGAAACGGAAATGCAAACGCGAGCGCACACGTAAATACAAACCGTAACGCGCACAGCCACAGTACCGCAATAGTAAACGCAAATGGTAAAGTTAACATAATGCCAAAGGAAACAGAAACGGGAATGGAAGCATGTATGGAAATGCAAACCGTAACGTGCATGGTCATGGAACCGCAATTATTAATGCCAGTGGTAACGGTAACAGCAACAATAACACCAAAGGAAAGAGAAGTGCAAATACAAATGCAAGCGAGTACAGAAACGTAAACCATTATGCACACAGTCATGGTACCACAATTGTAAACGCAAATGGTAACAGTAACAGCAAAAATAATGCCAAAGGAAACAGAAACGAAACAGAAATGCAAGCACATATGAAAACGAAACCGTAACGCATGTGGATGATACTGCAATTGCATATGAAACTGATAATGATAACAGCAACAATAATACCAAACAACACAGAAACGCAAAACCGTAATGCACACGGTGGCGTAGACAGTAATGATGCCACACACGGTAATGGAAACGCAACTGGAAACGCTAACTGGCACAGTAACGAAAGGGCACACCCTTCTTTTCCCCAAGAAATGCATCAGAAAACACAGTGAAAACAAAGAATGTATAAATAACAATGGGCCTCGGAGCAGAAAATGAGGACTTGGCATACTAAATTGCTTATATCTCAGGAACCGTACGACGTAGAAAAAAAATTTAAATTTCATATGAATTATGACTTTCCTGGCTAGTTTTGTACTTAGCCCCCAGCAGGGGGCTAAGAGTTTTTGCGACGAAAAGTCCATATCTTGCACCGTTTCCGAGATATGTGCCCCAAAAGGTGCAACGGGTGCCGTAATATTATCCAGTGGGAAAAAGCGTTAACTTCGGAGTGCCGTTACTGTGCCGCCCTGTAATATGTTTTCACCAAACCACCAAAAGGCACATCAGTGGGATGTTGGCTGTCGCCCCTCCAAATTTCAGCCCAAAAGACCAAACCGTTGTTTTGCAGCAGGGCGGCAAATGATTCCTGTAATGCGGCGGACACCGTAATGTTATCCTATGGGAAAAAGTGTCAACTTTGGAGTGCGTAACTTTGCTGCCCTGTAATATTTTTTTACCAAAACACTGAAAGGCACATCTGTGAGATGCTGGCTGCGTTCTCTCCAAATTTCAGCCCAAAAGACTAAACAGTTCTTTTGCAGCACGGTGGCAATGAATTGCTGTCATTTTGCCATAGCCTGGAAAAGTAGTGTCGAAATTTGCAAAAGCTTTCGCAAAAATCTGTGACACTTTCATGAGTGCAACACTACTTTGCGACACTACTTTTTCCAGAAACTTAAGAAACATATTTCTGGGGTGTTTAACCCCAAAATAAAGACATGCCTAGCATCCTCAGGTTCCGACTAGATGAACACAAAAAGAATTTGTCCCAAGAGGGTCCCAATTTTAAATGCCAAACATTTTTCTGATCGCTAACAGAAAACAAGATGGCAGATTTGAGACACTAAAAAGTGCATTTGCGACACTTTCGAAGTTTTTGTTAACTTTTCCCATTGACTTTTAATGGGAACTTGTTTTTTGAATAACATTTGAACCGTTTAATATTTTTTCACGAAATCTTCAAAAGGCACTTCGGGCACCCCAGCCGCACGTTCCCTGAAGTTTTCGGACCAGTCACTCAAACCGTGCAACCTGTAGGCGCAATCAAAGAATGCACAAAAAGACGTAAATGTGCACACGGATGTCGCTTAATAACTCCGCAGCCATATATCCGAATAGTACAAAAGTTGGCAGATCCCAAGATCTAGTGTTACGCCCCGTGCCTGACAAATTTCAGGCAAATCCATTGAATGGTGACAAAGTTATTAAGGTGCAAAGTTTGACCCTTTAACATTAAAAGGGCTCCTCTACCATAATATATATATACATAAATATATATATGTATAACTGAGGGATATGCGGGGGGGCCTGTGGGATAACAAAGTTATTTGTTACAGTTGCCTGTGATCTCGAGTAACCTCACAAGTGGATTCGCCACTCGTGAGGGTTACGAGTGGTCACTGGCAACTGCACAAATAACTTTGTTATCCCACAGGCATCCCCGGCATATTTAATTTATGCAACAGGATTTTTGGGGTTCAGTTTTGTCATATTTTATTTGTTTTCTTAAGTTCCTTTACCTGTTTTTTCTCTGTGCCTGTTTGCTGTGCTGAGAAATGTGGTTCCGTTTTCGGGGGGAGGGGGGATTTGGTTATGGTGCGTATTTTGTGAGTATTCGGGACTGTGATAGCTAGGGTTGTAAAGAGCACTTTGAGAAAGTGAAACTGAGAGGCAGTACTGCTGAGCAGGCAGCACAGGTGGTGGCGGTTAGTGATGTAGTCACTGTGTGGATAAATGGGTGATGATGTAGTCACTATGTGGATAAATAAATGTATGCAATAGGAGTGGGCTCAAAACTCATTGAATAAATCCATTTATTTTCACAGCCATTGAATAAATAAAATTTATCCATATAGTAGCTATGTCACAATCACTCCGGAACTCATTTAGAATGTTCGGCCTCACTAGCAGTACTACCCATATTCAAATGCGAATAACTTTAAAACAAAAAAAGATAGCATGGTACTGTGAGCATGAAAGTGATTCAGCACAAAATTATCTACAAAGTGAGTGGTGTTTCATTTATAGATACCTTATAGATTTTTTATAATTGGCAAAAAAATAGCGGAAAACAACAAGCATCCCTACTGCATAAATGAAATATGCAGTACAGTGGTGAGCTGTCAGATAACTACATCTGTGCTGTTTGACCTCGGACACCTCACCTCACTCGTGGCATACACCACTCGTGAGGTTACCCGAGGTCAAACAGCACTTGTGTAGGTAAATCATGTATCTGACAGCTCTCCATTGTATATCCCTTATTTATCCACACAGTGAATCAGATAAATGGATTTATCGCACTCTGTTTATCAAGGCACTTGTTGCATAAATATATATATATATATATGTATCACTTATGTTTTCAAATAGCTGCACCCCACAGGAATAAGGTGGTCAGTCCATAGATACTGACAGTTGAAACATGGGATTTCCTCAACGTAAGAAGTTAATGTGGCCCCTTCCTGAACATATAGGTAACCAAAAATAGGTAGTGCTGTACTCAGTTGCATCATTAACAAGGGAGCAGTCCCGAAATAACAACCTGCATCTTGACTGGAATATACGGTTAAACAAACCATGGGTTGCCAACAGAACTCTCTCTAATAGAAAGGAACCCCATCTCTGCGGCATTAAGCAGTTCATAACCGCTTGTACTTTAAAGGTTGAACATTATAGTCCAAAGAAAACTGTCAGTACGGAGTGAACTGAACTGAAGTCTTCTTGCCACGAAGACAAAGGACAAAGTCCCAAACAGAATAATGAAACAAGGTCCCAGTACCCCTCAGGTTCCAATATCAGCCTTCTCTGAGCACTGATCCTCCTGTACGGACCCACGAGCAGCCTCAAACTCCTGCTGGATCAACTCCACATGCTTCCCTGACTCCGCCGGGTCCGTAAACTGAAATATATGGCCTCCATAGAAAATGTGTAATTTGGCTGGCATTAACAGCGAATGGACCACCCTGAGGCTTCTCAGTTTAGTTCAAACCCCATCAGATTTTTTTCCTACTGGTCCAGATTTCATAGGATAAATTGGAGAACAGATGCATGGTATGTCCATGGCAATGTAGGTGTTCAGTGATACAAGCTGCTTGCAATAGTTGATCCTTTCTGGTGACTCCGTCTGTAACAAACAACACTGTTTGAGGGAGGTCCCACTGAGCCTCTGTGGACTGATGAGAAATGCGGTAGGACCGTACAGCTTGAGCTGCCCAGTTCAGATTTATTTGCAGGGCCCCAGGTAGCCTGTCCTTTAAGAATGTAATAAGATTGGTATCTTTCTGCCCCTCTGGTAATCCAGCAGTTCTTACATTGGAGGCACGCTGAGCATTTTCCCGTGCCTCCAATTGGTAATGAAGCTGGGTATTTTCCTTAATGATTTTTGTTATGGCAGAGAGAGCTTGTTTGGCTTGGGATTCTCTTGTGGCCACCGTCCTGTTAGCCACCTCGAACCCCTCCTGTTCACTGATCCTCTGGAGAATAGTCTCCACTTTGGTCTGCATCGATAATTGTAGGGCCTTCCATGGAGGCCCTGCTCCAGTGTGTTTAGGTGTGGGCGCTGAGGCCTGTAGCTCTGCCGGTGGTTGAGATTTGGTAGCACTCGGTCCACCTTTGTTTAATTGCCCCATTGTCACAGCTTACACCGATCTGCTCCTTAGGAGGTAAACTGTCGGTTGCTACTGTTTACCAGTCGGTATAATAACTTTAGAAAGAAAAAATAGGAAGATTGCTCCCTTGAAACTTGTAGCTGAGTAGAACACGTCTGCTCTGTAGGTGTGCTCAACAGCGCTGCACCCCTTCCCCCCACACAAAATATGTTTATTGGGAAAAAAACTCTGTTTCTTAGTTTTTTTCTGAGACCATAATGTTTGCATTTTACATATACTTTGAATTATTACACTGAGAGTATCACAGTTCCTGAATAAGTAATGTGACAACCGCTAATCAAAAACGAGTTTAACTGCATATAATATTTTAAGTAATGAGCTCTCTAAAGATGTGTTATCACTTGTACATAAAGTGAAATTGTTCTCTGGTCTGTTTCTAGCATTGGAAAAAGTGGAGTATGGACCGTCCACTTTCTGCCATCCAAGTGCTTCGTGCTCACTCTTTGTTCAAAACCTGGAACACTCAACCACTGGTGGTCAAATGCGACAACTCTTTCAGCGGTTTGGGGAGCTTCTGGTATGTATGATTGGATGTTGGTGTCTAACTCATGAAAAGATGAGCAAAACAGAATGTAAAAGTAGATCTCTAGAGAAAGCAATTGATTGGTTCTAATAACTGGTTAAGTGTTTTTAATGCTCAAAAAATGGATTGTAATTCTCCATTATACATGAGTGTGACATCACATGAGTATATAATGGAGCAACAAACAACTGCAGCCCAACAACTGACAAAAAAAACACTGTTGTTCTAATAGCAAGAGTGGATAAGTGATGTCATACAGATTGCATCATAACATCTTTGTGTTACTGCCCCAGAGATAGGACCCTAGAATGTTAAAGTTCATTCTCTGCATTGTGGCTGTGCTCCCCATTGTTTAATGGGCAGATTAATTTCTCTGCTGAAGAGATTAGATGCTTTTCGGTCCTGGTCCAGTCCTAATGACTTACGCCTCATTAGAAATGTATTTTTGTTAAAAGCTGTATATTTTTGTTTAGTAGTTTGATACTGTATGTGCTTTCCACCTTCAGAGAAGCCCCCTTCTATAATTATGTGTCTGCTTTTTACTGGAAAGCACTCTTGTGAAACTAATGTAGAAGCTGGAGCAGACAGTGACTGATGTTTAGCTGCTCTCTTTTGTGTTGGCTTAGTAAACCTTGCAGAGTTCACAGTTTGGCATCAAAGAAGTGCACCACTAGAGCAGCCAATACCAGTCTGCCAACTCTTGGTATAGGCACTAGAGTGGTGGAAGGGGGTGAGCAACCTTAGCGAGGGTATTCTTGTCAGTCCTCAGTTACCATACAAGGGTCCTGACCACAGATGCCTCTCTTCTGGAGTGCTGAGGACAAACAGTAAATAGGGTCTGGGACCCTCAAGAAGCCAGGAACACATAAATCTACTGTAGTTCAGGACTGTGTTTCTGTCCATGGTGTATTTCTCCTCCACATTGCAAGATCAAATGGTCCTGATAAAGACAGACAAAACAACTATAATTTATTACATAAATCAGAAGGTACCAGATCTCTAAAACTCTGTACAGTGGCTATGAAGATAATGAGACTTTGCAAAGTGTCTGCAGCAGGCAAGGACAACTTATTAGCAGGGGCACTGGGAAATTGTGGAAAAGTTTGGCAGATTTTGCGGCAGTAAGCAGTGGATTTTGTGGGAATTTTGTGGGGGTTTTCGGGACTTGGGTGGACAGTGAACACACCAGTTAATTGTGTTTTTGTCTACTTATTAATAAAAAAAATCAAATGACTACACAAACAGGACTTGTAGTTCACTGAAATTTTATTGGAAAGGTGTTAAAAACTATGAAGCCATTCAGTATTGCACAATTAAATTACAAATGTAAAATTAAAAGAGAAAAATATTAGACATTGTTACTAGCAAACAAGTGTATAAAATATACTTAAGTATAATGTAATGTTGTGTAATACATATTATGCAATATTCCTCTCAGGAAAACAGCAGATTCTGTAAGCCATACTGGCTACTCACAACAATGCACTGTACTCAGGCACGGCACTAAAATTTCTTGTTATGTTTCAGCATCAATAAAAGTTTCACATCGTCATCTTTCAGGGTTCTTCTGTTGTCTTTCAGCAGGTCTGTATAGACTGAGAAAGTCCTTTCTGTGTCAGCTGTGCTGACAGGCAACCAAATATATTGCTTGGCCAGTAAAGACAGTGTGCCCAGTGGCTATGATTGAGCCACCCACCATTCTGCAGTGCTGAAGTCCTTAGGAACCAAGGCAGCTGCTACCTGGTACATATGCCATTCAAAGTTCAAAATGTCTGTTAATCCTGCAGTGTCACAGTGGTAGTATTCTTTCTGTTTCTCCAGTGGTGGTAGCTGTCTCGGTTCAAAACCTTGCACTGCTTTGAACACGTTTATGGATGAATGGTTTTCCATCATGTTGTGCAGCTTCTGACCGCTTTCCTGTATCACGTGCTGAAACATTTCACAACATGCAGTTTTTTCAGTGTCACTGCATAATGACAACTTCTCAACAGTTTTGGATTTTTGCTCCCCAGATCCAGCTGTGGAACAAAAATCAAGGAACAGGTGCACATTTTGAAGCCTACTAAAAATGTTGTGTCCTTGTGGTACTGTTGTGGCTTGCAGCTCTTCGGTGAGTTTGCAAATGTGGCCTGAGCAGTCAGCGCATTGAGTTTGTTGGCCAACAATGACTTTAGTTGTTTATACATGGCTGCATCAGATGAACAAGACAAGAGACAGGCAGTCCGCAAGATAGGCACATGCCCTCACCCATGAGCACCACCGTGTCAGGATGGCATAAACTGGCGTCTTTGCTACCACCCCTTCTTTTGCCTCCATAAAGACCAGATACTGGTGCCGGCACATGGAGCTCTGGCAAAAAATCTTTTTGACTAAGCAACCACAGTGTTCAATTCAACCAATATAGTTGGCCAGATTTCCAGGACTAGGTTTAAAAGATGCACAAAGCAGGTAACATGGACAGCATTGGGGAGGATCCCAGGCAAAATTGTCGTAAACGCTTTGTGCATATAGCTTTCACTATCTGTTGCAACAGCAAAAACTTTGTCAAAGTTTACATGATTATCATTTAGAATCCGCAGCAAGGACTGTGCAACTGTGCTGTGATTTACATGGTTCAAAAAATCGACTCCTATTAGAACTGGCTGCTCCCCCACTTTGTTGAGTGGCTGCACTAAAATACTCCATCCACAGTTATCTGTGGTCTCATCCAAGATCAGGTAAATTTCTGTATCCTCCACTTGGTTATGCACAAATTCTTCGTGTTGTGGCCGGAGATCCTGAAGGTATGTCGATCTTAGATGTGAAGGTCCAGGAAGCCATGTTTTGTGTACTTGCAAAGAAAATTTTCGAAGGCAGAAGCTTTTTCCATTGGAATGTCAGCTTGAGTAAAGCACTTAACAAAGTCCAGGATGAACTCCTTCCGGTCCAGTGCAGCTGTGTTGGCATGAGCAAAAGCTGAAGTGAATGCAAGCTGTCGCTGGAGGTGGATGCCTTCTTGCATTTTCTTTATTGCTGCTGCTTTTCGTTCAGTATGTCTTTGAGACTTCATATGACGGTCGATGGTGTGCTTCCATAGATAATCTACTGTCAGGTAGCAGAACAGCTGCCCCCCATCTCCGTAGAGATCCTCCTGAAACAACTTGACATTATCTGCAGCACATACTGTGTAGGACAGATGCAGTTGCTTGGCTTCTTCACGGGTCAGACGTGGGCGTTTTGCTTGTGACAGAGACATGTTTTGCGCCTGTCAAACTGCAAGCACAAATAAATGAAATCTGAATATTAAAAATAGGCGAATGCATACTTAGCCTGCTAGCTGAACAACTTTCAGATATAAATAAAAATAAAATGCATAATCTGCCTTTCTGGATGACGCTCACGTGAATGAATACAAACTCTAGCTACAGCCAGTAACAGTGTCAGTGGCTTAGCAGGTTGCACACCCGCTGCTGAGGCCAGATGATCAGAAGGCTGTGGGGGTCTATCCCCACATGAGGCGCTTGGGTTAAATTCCACGAAGGGGATGCTGCACTCCTGAGGTGCTGTCTTTTGGGTGAGATGCTAAACTGAGGTCCCGTTTGCCTGTTCTGGTGGTTGTCCAGGTGGACATTAAAGATCCCATGGCACTTCTGGAAAACAGTAGGGGAATTTTGCCAGTGTCCTGGCCAAATTTTCCCCATTCATTAAAAATACCACCAACAACTTAATCAGGTTCAATTTCAGCTGGTTACCATTTGAACCCCTCGTCACCCATGAAGAATGAACTCTAGTGTAAGTGGGCCTACCGGGTCAAAAACAGTTCAGTAAATAAAAAATAAACCAGTACAGCTGTGGCAAGCTGCCGAAATGACAAAAGTTGCACCTGTGCATAGACAATTTGAAACAACTGGATGTAACTGCCATTTTTTGGAGTTTTTTCATCAGATTTTCAGCATGGCCTTTTTGGGACCCCACCTATGCAAAGTGCCACTGTCATTTCGTTCACTTGTCCCGAAAGGTGATTTCGCGGAGTGACCATGCTGTTCTGTGCCACAGGTGCAAAAACACATTTTGGCCAGGATGTGAAAAATGATAGCTGTACTGTTAATAGGGAGGTGTACAATAATGACGATGGTAAAATTCTGGACTAAAAATATTAAAGTGGCGAAGCTGGGAGCGTGCGTAGAATCTGTACAATGCACGGTCTTCATTTTTGGGAATATTTTCACCAAATTTGCAACATGGGCTTTTTGGGACCCCACCTCATGAACAGTGGCACTGTAGTTTTGTTATTCGTTCCCAAAAGGTAATTCCACACAGTGACTGCAAAATCAACTTTTGGGACAGAGTAATGAAATGACAGTGACAGTGTTCACGAGGTGGGGTCCAAAGAACTCCATGTTGAAAATTTGTGGCCAGAATTCTTAAAAATGTCTGCTATATCAAGAAAAATTGAAAAGCCCATTAAGTGCCATGATATGGTGCTTACTTTGATTCTTCAGTTTGCGGTACGGTTTTGAAGAGCATACATGTCTCTGTCCAGGGAAGATGAACGTGCCAACTTCCGGAGATAAATATGGGGTAATTGGGTGGGGTGGGGGGTGGGGAGGTAGGTACTCAGTGGGAGGGTGGGAGGGGATGGGGAGGGGGATTGGGGCAATGATGAGGAACAGTTTCTTCTTTTACATGTAAGGAAATATGTTAGGGGACTGTTTTTCTTTATTTACAGAGAAAAACAAATGTGGGCACACTGGGGTGGGCTCCTAGTGTGCCACTGACATGAGTTGGGAGTGGGTGTGTGATGCCGACATGGGGATTGGACACCCTAATGTCAGCGTGAGAGGGAAACGAACCAAAACAAAAAAAACCATACATTGGGGACACACTAGGGTGGGCTCCCAGTGTGTCACATGAGTTCGGGGGTGGGTTAAATGATGCCAACATGGCGAGGACAGGAGCAGTGGGAGGGTGCGTGAAGAGTTGCCATTATTTTCTACATGTGTACCAAGTCCTCCAGGCACAACCCTCCACCGACCATGAACAACAAGCGACCATAACTTGGCACTGACCTGGCGGACTGGCATATATAAAAAAAAAATGGTTCACTGCCTACTGGTTCAGCTACCCTCCCTCTTTAATTACCAGAGCACATAACAATTTATTTCATTATGTGTGCTGCACCATGTCAGCCTGTTTGTATATAAATTCATCATGCCAAGCTATGCCCTCACTCCAGCCACCCCACCGAAACCTACGTGCACATTTTTGTTCCCTCATTCAGTTTGCCCCTTCCCCACAATATACAAATAGTTTTTTTTTTTTGTTTGCAGACTTACCAGATGCAGTAAATAAAGCAGGAGTTCTTCTCAGAGGCTAGAATCAGCTGGCAGCAGACGGAACAGGACAGTTTAGTAGTTCTCCCAGAAATCCTTCCAGAAGCACACACAGAATGGGTCCAAATCTGACCAAATGGACCCGATCAAAGGAACCAGTGCCCTGGGCAGATGGAGGGATCAGAACAGTGCCACTGGAGTAGTAAAGCCACAGCAAGTTTTAAAAAGAGTGAATTACAGTTCTGTGGCTTGTTGCTGCTCAGCTGTTTGGCAAGCTGGGTCTGCTATACTCCCCGACGTTGCAGTAGGAACTGGATGGGTTAGTTTACCCCACCACCACCAGTAAAGCCTCAAACAAACAAAATCTTGAAGCACCTGCAGTTGGCTTGGTGTTTGCAGTGGTGCAGCGATTCAGCGGTTGCTCCGGTGGTCATTTCTCCGTATTCAGCTGGTGAAGGTACCAGGTGTCTGTCCCGCCTCACAACCCCCACAGCATATAGAAGGGGTTAGTCGGACCGGGGGCAGGATTTTACAGAAAGGCGTGATTTCTTAAAATACAAATGAAGGTTCAGTTGACTCAGAATGTGTTCCGCCCCTCTTGAAGCGTCACACACACATACACTGGCCGACCCTGTGGGGAGGAACTTACTGTTCAAACAACATGAAGTCTTCCTGTATTCTGACAATTGCAGTTAGCCCCAGCCTTTAAACTGCCCTGGAGAACAAAGGGTTAACTTTTCTATGCATGGCATAGAATGTTCATCTCAAGTTCGGTTGAAGCCTCTGCCTGTTGTTATTCAAACTGCAACCGTCAGATTCTTTACTTCGCCTCACTGAACAGTCGCTCTGGAGATTTCTCTAGCTGCTCGGTTCAAGTCGGTTGAAGTGTCAGTTTTCTGTCGGTTTTTCTACCGAAATTGTTGTTTCCACATAGTCGGTTCAAGTGTCTGTCTGTGGTACCGTGAGTACTAGATAGGTTTTGTTCTGTTTTCTGTGTGGAACTTGTAAAAGTGTGGATCGGTGCGACTGAACCGATCATTTTCAGGTGAAATTTGTACTTTACTTTAGTGTGTGGTTACCGGTCCGTATCGGTTCTTAAAAAAATGGGTTTTAGTACGTTTTTTTTCCCCAAGACCCGTGGCACGGTCAGGAACCGATAGGGGAGTCTTGCCTGGCAGTTGCCGAAAAAAGGGTATGTTTGGTTAGGTTGGCCATGTCTGAGAAACCCAAGGAAAAAAACGGGCCCACTGGGTTTCAACACTGCAGTGTGTGGGGAGGTCTTTGCTAAGGCCGATCCCCACACCACCTGTGTTTATTGTCTGGGGTTTGACCACCTCGATTCAGACTGCCAAATTTGCAAACATTTTCCCAGATCTACCCTGGAAAAGAGATTAGGTAGACTGAGGGAAAGGGAGGCCGAGAAGTCTTCTGACCCAGATGGCCAGCCCGGTTGGGTTCCTACCGAACCAGAAGGAGTGCCCTCTGACCAGGGCGGTACTTTTTCGGGCAAAAAGAGAGCCGATTCCGAGGAATCGGTTCCGACAAAAAGAAAACGAAAAGACAAGTCGACCGGTTTGGATCCAGAATCTCATACTCCGACCGCCGATGAAATAGCCAAAGCGATTCGTATTGTGGAATCACTTCGGTCGGTTCCGACTCATACTTCACCTTTTGGCAGGGGCTCGGTTCAGTCTGTTCCCCCAGATCTTCCTGGACATAAGTCTCCACCACTCATTCACACTAGTGGGATTAGCGCCGGAGGCACTAGGACCCATCGGGCAAACTTTTGCTGGAGGTCGGTAGCGAGTGGCGCGCGAGGGCACTGGCGCCGCGAGCAGCGGCTCGAGCGGTAATGACTATCTCGGCGACGACCCTCCAACCGCCTCAGTTCCTTTTTTCCCGCCGTCGAGTGCGCTTCAGTGACGACGTCGCTCGCCTGTCGGGAGTCAAACTTCAAACTAGCGCATAGTTTTCAGTTTGTTTTTTTGTAACATTATCACGATAGTAGTATCGCTTAATTTTATTCTATTTTCGTTAAATTTTTCTAATATTTTAAATTTTAACTTACTTGAAGAAGTCTCGGCCTACTGGACGGAGTCGACCATGAGCAGGTCAGGTGACGCTAGGGAGACTTCGTATGAAAGCTGTTCAGTCAGTCGGGCTGGGTCCGGTCAGCCTCCTTCTCCTCAGCGGGTTCCGGCTAACGGTCAGTCCATGCCCGGGATGGGCGCCCTCTGCCGGCATAAAATAAACGGTCGTGATTCTCGCACCGCTCGGGCCTCGAGCTCTTCTTCGCCCACAGGTCAAAAAGAGAAGGCATCACTCGAGGTCGCCTCTCGGTATGTCTGTGCGCCGACGGTCGGTTATCGCTGTTAGTTGCCGGTCTCTCCTTCGGAGTCGCCAACTTCCGTAATCGTGCCCTCGACATCAGAGCCCCTCCCGCCTATAGGTAGGGCTCCAGATGAGCAGTTTCATCAGTGGGCCGCTGTTATGGGGCGATGGGCTCGGAGGTTGGTTCTTCTGCCTGGCTCGGTTGCCTCAGAGCCCTCGGGCTCCTCCTGCGATCAGGTAGGGGTGGTTGGACCTTCCTTAGTGCGTCGCGCGCCTTTCTTCGTGCCAGCGACTCGCGCTTAGGTGTTTCCTCACATGGCTGCGGCGCAGGGGGCCACACCGATGCCCTTATCTCCTGGTTTTTTTCCTCCTCTAGCTTTCCAGGTTCCTGGGGCTTTTCCGGCGCCTTCCGCAGGGTCTGTTGGCTTGTCGGCGCTGCTGTGCCACTGCGCTTGCGGGCGCCTGGCCTGCGAGCGGCGGTGCTGTCTGTCTGGCGGCGCCGTATGGTCGGGCGCGCGCGCTGTCAAGCGCCCGCTGGCTTCGGGCGGTACCGTCTGCGGGCGCTTGGCACCGCTCCGCTGGCTGCTGGGGCGCTTATGTTTCAAGAGATGCCTCTTCGGCGCCAGTGCGCCTCCTCGGTGCCGCTTAACCTGCGCCTTGTTGCCTCGGCGCTGGGCCCCCGGGACTTCCTTGTTTTCTGCTATTTCTCCTCTCCTAATTTTCACTCCTTTCCTCTCCAAACAGTCCTTCCTGGACCATCAGGAGATGATGTTGAGCCTGACCCAGACCTTCGTTGGGTGATGAAGTGGAGGAAACAGGATCTTTCTTTGCTACAGAGTCTATGGTCGAGGACCTGTCCTTTAAGTCTCTGTTGAAGAACCTGAGATCCACTCTTTCTCTCCAGACTACAGACATCGATCCTGGGAAGATATTAAGACTCCAGTATCTTCATGCTTCGAGATCCTCACGGATTTGACTCCTCCCGATCCAGCCTTCCTTCGAGACACTGTCTCAAATGGTATGGAATAATCCTGCTCTTGTTCCTCAGTGGCTAAATCCATTGATAAGAAGTATTCAGCTCCCAAGGATCGCCCTTTTGGCATCCCAAGCCTTTGTGGATCCTATTAGTCCTGGCAGAGAATGACAAGGTCGTTCTTCCTCAAACTACTACAGCTCGACCTATTAACAAAGAGTCTCGTGAAAATTGATACATTAGGTAAGAGAGTCTTTGCTGCCTCCACTCTAAGTATGCGATGCCAGTTATCAAGGCTATTTTTCTCAGTATGAGTATATCCTGTGGCACTCTATGAAAAGAATGGTTGAAGCTCTTCCAGATTCGGACTCAAGTCAGAGCTTCTTCTGACCGCTATTAGAGGTATTGAGTCCAATAACCAACAGGTCAAAGCCGCCATGGACGCCGACACTGCTTCCCGCCTCAACAGCCGCAGGGATTTGTACCGGCGCCATTCCTGGCTGTGTACTTCTGGCTTTACGAATGATGCTCAGCAGCAGGTAATGGCGCTGCCTTTATGGCTCCTATCTTTGGCCCTCAGGTGGAGCAAGCCTTAGAGGTCACTCAGAAGACTAGATCGCCATTAAATTGGCCAGATCCTCCGCCTGCCCCTCTCGGGGAATGTGAACAGACGCTCACTTCATAGTCATCAGTCCTTTCGAGGCAGAGGCAGGGGAAGCCCATAAAAGCCAACCTGCCCAACCTCAAAAGAAGACGAGCAGAGCGCAGGGCCTAGAGCCCCCCAGCCACCTTATGAATTGCTGGCCCAAGTTCCATCCACATTGCCCGAGGTGGAACTTTCTCCGGTGGAGGTCGCTCTGATGTACTTCTACAACCAGTGGAAGTCCATAACTTCGACAAATGGGTCCTTCGGATAATTCACGAGGGTTATTCTCTCAATTTCTTGAACCCCCTAATTGTCCTCCCAGACGACAACCCAGGTTGTCGGCCTCTCAGTCAGACCTCCTCACCGCCGAGATCCAGGGCCTTCTGAACAACAGGGCACTAGAACTGGTGCCCCAAGATTCATGTAAACACAGGGTTCTACTCCCATTACTTTCTGGTTCCAAAGAAATCTGGGGATGCGCTCATTCTAGACCTCAGAAAGTTAAACAAATTTCTCCCCTAGGAGAAATTCAAATGATTTCTAGGTACCCTGTTACCCTTGCTGATCAGCACGACTGGCTGGCCTCCCTGATATGCAGGATGCTTACCAGCATATCCTCGTCCACCCGACCCACCGCAGTTCCTCAGGTTTGTAGCTTTGGGTCAAGCATTATCAGTTCAGAGTCCTGCCCCTTGGGCTATCCTCGGCCCGCAAGTTTTTACTGTGCGTTGTGCAGTTTCTAGCCATCTCAGAAGATCGGACTCGAAAAGCCTCTCACCTGGACGATTGGCTTCTAGCAAGCCCTTCCAGCCATGGGACTTTGGAAGTCGTGGCAACTACTTCTCGCCTTCTCATGTCCATGGGAGTTCTGCTGAATTTGAAAAATCTCAACTGCAGCCCTCCTAGAGGCTCCTTTCATAGGGACGCTTCTAGACACCTCTTCCTCAAGGCTTTCCTTCCAGAGGACAGAAGACTCGACATCCTTCGGATGGCCCGTTACATCGGGGAGAACCAATTGGTTACAGCTCTCTCGATGCAACGCATGTTGGGTCTCATGGCGTCCTCGGTGTTCACTGTACCCCTGGCCCGGTTACACATGAGAACCACCCAATGGATGCTCTCCACTCAGTGGTCTATGACCTCTCACCCCCAGTCTTATCCCATCAAGGTGATGGAGCCCCTTCGAAGGTCTCTCACCTGGTGGTCTCAAGAGAGCAATCTACTGGAAGGATTCCCCTTTGCTCCCCGGATCATCAGATCTCCATCACCACAGACGATCGCACATGGGATGGGAGCTCACTGTCACTCCTCCACACTCAAGGTGTATGGACTCAGTTTGAAACTCATCTCCACATAAATGTCCTGGAGATGAGAGCGTCCTCTCTGCGCGTATCCGAGCCTGAAGGATGTCCTTGTCACAAGAACATTCTCCTTCAAATGGACAACAAAGCTGTGATGTATTACATCAAAGCAAGGCGTGATCATTCTTATCCCTTGCAGGAAGCAATGAGGGTGTGGGAGGGTGCTTGAGCACAAGTCTCTGATTCAAGCGTTTATCTGCCAGGTATACAAACGACTCTAGCAGATCACCTCAGCAGAACGGGAGGCAGACCCTCACGAGTGGTCTCGATCCAGCCGTAGCTCGGTCTCTGTTCAAAGAGTGGGGACTCAGACCTGGACCTTTTGCATCCCCACTCAACGCAAAACTGCCTCTCTTCTGCTCCAGAAATCCAGGCCTGGCATTTTCTGTCAGGATGCGTTCAGGCTGCGTGGACAAAACGCTTTTACGCCTTTCCACCGCTTCCTCTAATCCAGAGAGTACTCCTGTTCGGTCTCAGGGGACCAAAATGATTCTCATTGCTCCCTCCTGGCCTCGCAACTATGGTTTCCCTCACTAACAGTATGTTGGCAGCCTCTCCGAGACCACTTCCCTTGCAAATCAATCTTTGACTCAGGTTCGTTGGTCCATCCACCTGAAATCACTTCACCTTCATGCTTGGCTCCTGAAGAGGTGGAAGTGAATCGGTTCAACGCCCTCGAGAGTCTCAGACATCTTTCTGGCTGCTCGTAGCCAGCCACTCTTAAAACGTACGCCTCAAATGGAAACGTTTTCTCTGGTGTGCAAAGTCCTCTTGGAATCCCTTTTCCTGTCCTTCTCTGACAAGGTTCTGAGTATCTTTGGACCTATCAAACTCAGGTCTCCAGTACTCCACAGTTAAGGTTCACCTTAGTGCCATCTCAGCTGCCCATGAGCGGGTTTCTTCCTTGACTCTGGCTCAGTTACCTATGGTGAAGAGATTTCTTGAGGGATTCTTCATACCAGACCCCTGTTAGCATCCAGTTGCAGCCTGGGACATTAACCTGGTGCTGGACATGCTCACTGGAAGCCTTTTCGAACCCTAGCTACCTGTGAGCTAAAAATTCTTACCTGGAAGACTGCTCTTCCTGGTGGCTATTACTTCAGCCCGCAGGGTCTCTGAGATACATGCCCTGGTTACGGACCCTCCGTATACTGTATTCCATAAAGACAAGGTAGTTCTCCGTACTCATCCTAAATTTCTTCCCAAGGTTGTGTCAGAATTCCATCTAAATCAACCTCTGGTACTTCCCGCTTACTTCGCTAATTTCCAAAATGAAGGGGAACGATCTCTTCATTCCTTGGATGTTAAGAGAGCCTTGCGGTTCTATGTAGATAGAACCAAGGATGTTCGCAAGACTCAGCAACTGTTTGTTTCTTTCAGCGACACCCGGCTGGGTCAACCTGTCGCTATCAGATGCATCTCATCATGGTTAGTGGCATGCTCGCACTGTTATTCCATGGCCTGGTTAAATTAGAGTAGAGTGATCACTCTACTAGGGCAGTCGCTGCATCCCTAGTGGAAATTCAATGTTCCAATTGCAGATATCTGCAACGCCGCCACCTGGAGCTCAGTGCATACCGTTAACATTATGCACTGGATGTTCTGCCAGGCGTCATTCCGCATTCGGCAGAACTATCCTTAATGGACTTCTGTCTTAGTCGTGAGCTCTGGCTCTTCCTGCCGCCTTTTGGGGATTATCAGCTTGTACTCTCCACTAGTGTGAATGAGTGGTGGAGACTTATGTCCAGGAAGATATGAAAATTACGTACTCACTGTAATTCTTGATCTTCTTGGACGAGTCTCCACCACTCATTCACACGCCTACCCTCCATCCCCTGAGCTCATGCTGTGTTGGTCTTCACTCCCTCAGATCTTTGGCCGTGAAGACTTCTTTGTTGACCCTTCTGCTAACGGGTTTTGACGGACTATCTTATGTCTTGTTTTTAAGGTTAGATTTCCTTTTACGTTAGTTGCGCTGCACCTCCTTGGTAAAAAAGGTATTGAGGTGTTGGAGGAGTGTCGCCGAGATAGTCATATCACGAGCCGCTGCTCGCAGCTATAGGCTCGCGGCGCCATCTGTCGCGCCGACCCTCCAGCAAAAAGTTTGCTCCCGATGGGTCCTAGTGCCTCCGGCGCTAATCCCGCTAGTGTGAATGAGTGGTGGAGACTCGTCCAAGAAGATCAAGAATTACGGTAGGTACGTAATTTTCATTTCCGGATTATACCCTGGAAAAAGTTTATGAACCGGAGTTTGCGGAGGAAGGAGAGTTGGAAGATGATTATGGTGATGGTGAAAGTCTGGATGTGCCTATTGACTCGGACATCTCCCCAGACAGAACTTCAGGTGTTTCTCCTCCTAGGCTTTCTGAGTCCCTCTTACACTTCATGTTTTACAGAAGGTGGCTGATACCTCCAGCTTCCTGTGGAGGAGGCAGTGGAGGATCAGGAAGAGCCTGACTATGTAGAGATGATGAACATCCCAGAGTCCAGGAGACTGTCTATTCCTCCACAAATCTTTTGGGAAACAGACACAAAAATTCTTAAGTCTCCCATTCCATACCTCCTGTGGACAGAAGAATGGACAAGAGGTATACTTTTCTGGCTCAGATACGGAGTTCCTTTTTCAGCAATGCAGCCATGTTAGGTTGTCAGGCTGCTGCCTGTGATAAGGCAAGCATTCCCTTGGCATCACACCCCCAGACAAGGACTCCAGGAAGATTGATGTCATGGCAAAGAAGCAGTACATGGCATCATCCTTGGGACTCAGGCAGGCTAATTATATGGCCTATGCAGCCAGGTACCAGAAGTCCAGGTGGGACACTGTACTGGCACTGGCTAAACAGGCTTCCCCCCAGCTAGCCAAGGAGCTGGAGGAGGTGGCTGCAGATGGGATTGAGGCATTGAAAGTTCAGTTTCATGCTGCTGTAGACTCCAGTGCTGTATCATCAAGAGTCATGGCTACATCTGTGGCTCTTCGGAGAATGGCTTGGCTCAGATGTACTAGCCTCTCACAGGATACCCAGACTAAGGCCATGGATTTTCCTGTAGTGGGTAATTCTCTGTTTTGGGAGCAGACAGAGAATTACATGAAGAAAATGGATGAATACAGGACCACTTACAGGATTGCTCAGGCCAAGGGAAGGCAGGCAACTCCTCAAAGGCAGCAGTCCAGGGGCAGGGGCAGGCCTTTCCAAAGGCCTTTTTACCAAGCACAGGCCTCTTCTTCCTTTCACAGAGGGGTTCTTCAGAGGAGAGACAGAAGGGGATGAGCAGGCCTGCATCCACCCCTCAGCCTTAAGCTCCTGCCAAGCAGACACCTGATGGGTCTGCACGGTCTATCTCCTATCCCATTAGGGGCAGGCTGGCTTACTTTGTCCAGGACTGGATGTCTGTTACATCAGACAAATGGGTCCTGGAAGTAGTAAGCAAGGGACTGGTTCTCGGCTTCAAAAAATTTCCCAAGATGAGAGCCAGATCTTTTCCACCTGCAAATCTCTCAGAATCCCTTGCCCTAGAGGCAGAGGTTTCTTCTCTCCTAGCTCTAAGAGCTATAGAGAGAGTACCTACCCTACACTGGGGCAAAGGATTGCACTCCAGGTACTTCCTAACCCCCAAAAGACAGGAGAGTGGCGAACCATCCTGGACCTAAGATACCTGAACAAACATCTTTTAAAGCCACAGTTCAAGATGATAACTCTGGGAATTATCCTTCCCTCTCTAAGGCCAGGGGACTGGCTAGCCTCCCTGGACCTCAAAGATGCCTACTTTCACATTCCTATCAGGTGCTCCCACAGAAAGTACCTCAGGTTTAAGTTGCCCTCAGGCCACTATCAGTTCAGAGCAATGCCCTTTGGCCTAACATCAGCCCCAAGGGTCTTCACAAAGTGCCTGGCAGTAGTTGTTGTCTTCCTAAGAAGGCAAAAGATTTCCATTTTTTCCATATTTGGATGACTGGCTCATAGTAGACCAGTCCCAGACCAGGTCAAATCACACCTGCAAGTGACCCAGCAAGTGCTTACTTTGGGATTTCTTCTCAATCTACCAAAATCAGTTCTCGAACCAGTGCCACTCCTCACCTTCATAGGGCAGAGCTGGATCACGGTAAAGCAAGAGCCTTCCTTCCTTGGACAGGGCAAGGGCCTCATGGAGCTAGCCTTTTCATTCAGCCTTCAGGTGTCCTACCAGCAAGGCACTTCTTCAGCTATTGGGCCACATGGCAGCTTCTGCAGCAGTGGTCCAAGGCGCAGATTCAAATGAGGGACATTCAGTTCCGCTTAAGAGCTTTTGGTCCCAAAGAAAGGATTCCTTACCAAACTAATTCCAGTGACTCGAACTCCGATCCAAGCCCTGCAATGGTGGCAGGATCAGGACAATTTGAGGCAAGGGGTCTCTTTTCCCTCAGTCTCATTCGGTGGTCCCTCACCACAGATGCTTCCCTGCTGGGCTGGGAGCTCATTTGGGAACTTACCACCCAGGGACTGTGGTCGCCTCAGAATCTCTTCTACACATCAGTCTCTTGGAACTCAGGGGCAGTGTTTCTGGCACTGCAAGCTTTTTCAAATCAGTACAGAACAAGGTGGTTCAGGTCAGAACATACACCACCACCACCACCATGTGGTACATCAACAAGCAAGGAGGCTTTCGGTCTGCGGCCTTGTGCACAGAAGCAATGAAGTTGTGGTCCTGGCTTATTCCCTGCAGACCTCTCTGATAGCAGTTCACCTTCCAGGGAAGGACAATGTTCTAGCAGATGCACTGAGCAGAATATCCAGGGCCATCACGAGTGGGCCCTAGATCCTCTGGTGTTGAAGGTGATTTTCTCAAGATGGGGCACTCCAGAGACAGATCTTTTTGCAGCCCCAGACAATCACCAACTTCCTTTTTGTTGCAGACACCCAGTCTTGGGCTCAGTCCCCCTGGATGCTCTGATTCTGAATTGTGAAGGGAAGTTTCTGTATGCTTTCCCCCCTTCCCTCTCCTGTTCAGAGTGTTAGTCAAGATAAGGTCACAACCATGCAAATTGATTCTGATTGCTCTAGACTGGGCCATGCAGCCATGGTATACCTTGTTGCTGTCCCTAGCAGTCCATCTTTCCCTGTCTCTTCCCAGGAATTACAACCTGTTAACATCCTCTCAGGGGAGGATTTGGTACCTCGATCTTCAGTCTCTCAATCTCAAAGCTTGGCTCTTGAAGAGTTATAGAGTTTGCAGATCTGCATCTTTCCCAGGGGTTCTGGATATCCTTAAGGCTTCTTGAAAGCCCTCCACAGAAAGACTTACAACTCAAATGGAAAAGATTCAGCATTGGTGTTCTAAGAAGAATATTTCTCCAGACTCTGTTGAATTGCTCACGGTTCTGGATGATATATGGTCCATCTCAATGGCCTAGGTCTCAGACCAGCTATTCTCAATGTACACTTGGCAGCTGTTTTATTTTTCCTGTCAGTAGGCAAGTCTTCCTCACTGTCATCCCATCCTGTATTCTGTAAGTTTTTCAAGGGATTGCTTCACACCAATCCCCCCTTTAGGGATTCTGCTCCTGCTTGGGATCTTAATGTTTGCATTGCTCAGCTTATGCAACCCCCTTTTGAGCCTTTGTCCTCAGCAGAGCTTAAGTACTTGACTTGGAAAACTATGTTTTTGGTAGCCATTACTTCTGCTAGACGTATCAGTGAATTGCAAGCCCTGTCAGTGGAATCTGATTTTATCTCTCTTCACAGAGATAAAGTGGTCCTTAGAACTAACAGAAAGTTCTTGCCTAAAGTGGTTTCAGATTTCCACCTGAATCAGTCTATATCTCTCCCTGTTTTCTTCACTGATCATTCTTCCTTGGGAGAGAGAAGGCTACACAGTTTGGATGTTAAAAGAGCCCTTAGCTACTACATGGAGTGTACCGAGGGTCACAGGTTTGACTCCCTCCGGTTGTTCCTCACTTATGGAGAAGTTGGGAAGGGCAAACCTGCCACCAAGAGATCTGTTGCCAGGTGGATTGTTTCTTGTATACAATTCTGCTGTGAAAAATTGGGTAAAACTCCACCCTCAGGCCTGAGGGCTCATTCCACAAGAGGTACAGCTGCTTCCCTGGCTGCTGCCAGGGATATCCATCTTTTAGAAATTTGTCAAGCAGCCACCTGGAAAACAGTCCATACTTTGACCAAGCATTACTCTCTGGATATCCAGGCTAGGAGTGATGTTTGCCTAGTACAGCAGTACTTCAGAGCCTATTCCCAAAGTAGGTTCTGTCCCTCCTCCATGGAGGTACTGCTTGGTAGTCTGCATATGTCAGAATACAGCAAGACTTCATGTTGTTTGAAGAAAAAATTACTCACCTTAGTAATTGTAGCTGAAGTATCCTCCTCTACACTGCCTTTTCTGGATATCCAGCTGTCAGTCCAGAACACTGGTCTGAAGGCGTCAGTCTATTCAAACCCACTGACTCTCACAGTTTCCTCCTCCATAGCTCCTTCCATCCTAAACATGTCAAGAATGGCCTGCCTTATTCACAGTTTCTTGACTTTGAGGTTATGCAGTGAAGAGGATGATTTTGCTGAGCAGACCCAAATAGTGCATAGTTTTTTTATCAACAGGGGATACCCTAAAAGCACAGTGGACAGAGCACTCTCCTGGGTCAGTAACATGCCCCGTAACCTTGACCCCCGGGAAGGATACTGTCACACAAGAACAACTCATAATTCCACTAGTTCTTCCTTTCCATCAGAGCACACCTTCTCTTCACAGGATCATCACTAGTAACTTTCCCATTTGCAAACTGACACTAACATTGGTGCTTCCTTTACAGAACCACCTATTGCCTCCCTACATGACCACCTAACCCTGCAGAATCTCCTGGTTAAAAGCAGCCTACCTACTCCTAACAATTCCTCCCTCCCAGGTACCAAACCTTGCAACAGGACTCACTGCTACACCTGCAAATTTATTTCCAGTGTGACTGAGATTCGGGGCCTACTTTTCACTCCTTTCTCCAAACAGTCCTTCCTGACCATCAGAGATGATAGTTGAGCTGACCCAGACCTTCGTTGGGTGATGGTGGAGGAACAGGATCTTTTTTACAGAGTCTATGGTCAGGACCTGTCCAAGCCGTTGAAGAACCTGATCCACTCTTTCCAGACTACAGACATCATCCGGGAAGATATTAGACTCCAGTATCTTCATGCTTCGAGATCCCACGATTTGACCTCCGATCCAGCTCTTCAGACACTGTCTCAAATGGTGTGGAATAATCTCTTTTGTTCTCAGTGGCTAAATCTATTGATAAGAAGTATCAGCCCCATGATCGTCTCTTTTGTATCCCGCCTTTTGATCCTATTGTCCCAGAGAATGACAAGGTCGCTCTTCCTCAACTACTACAGCCTCACCTATTAACAAAGAGTCTCGTGAAAATTGACATTAGGTAAGCAGTCTTTGCTGCTCACCTAAGTATGACAGTTATCAAGGCTATTTTTCCTGTATAATCCTGTGGCACTTTATGAAAAGAATGGTTGAAGCTCTTCCAGATTCGGACTCAAGTCAGAGCTTCTCTGACCGCTAGAGGTATTGAGTCCAATAACCACAGGTCAAAGCCGCCATGGACGCTTTTCACTGCTTCTCGCCCAACACGAGGGATTTGTACCGCGCCATTCCGGCTGTGCACTTCTGGCTTTTACGAATGATGCTCACAGCAGGTAATGGCTGCCTTTGTTTGCCTTATCTTTGGCCTCAGGTGAGTCTTTGAGGTCACTCAGAAGACTAGATCGCCATTAAATTGCAGACTCTGCTCCCCTTCTCGGGAATGTGAACAGACGCTACTTATAGTTATCAGTCCTTTCTGAGGCAGAGCAGGCCCATAAAAGCCAACCTGCCCAACCTCAAAAGAAGACGAGAGCGCAGGGCCTAGAGCCCCTGGCCGCCTTATGAATTGCTGGCCCAAGTTCCATCCACATGCCCGAGGTGGAACTTTCTCCGGTGGAGGTCGCCTGATGTACTTACAACCAGTGAAGTCCATAACTTCGACAATGGGTTCGGATAATTCACGAGGGTTATTCTCTCACTTTGAACTCTAATTGTCCTCCTGACGCAAACCCAGGTTGTCGCCTCTCAGCAGACCTCACCAGATCCAGGGCCTTCTGAACAACAGGGCATAGAACTGGTGCCCCAAGATCTGTAAACACAGGGTTCTGATTATTTCTGGTTCCAAGAAATTGGGGATGCTCATCAGACCTCAGAGTTAAACAAATTTTCCCTGGGGAGAAATTCAAATGATTTCTAGGTACCTGTTACCCTTGCATCAGCACTGTTGCCTCCTGATATGGTGATGCTTACCAGCATATCTCGTCCACCGACCCACCGCAGTTCCTCAGGTTTGAGTTTTGGGTCATTATAGTTCAGAGTCCTGCCCTTTGGCTATCCTCGCCGTGTTTTTGCTGTGTGTTGTGCAGTTCTAGCCATCTCAGAAGATCGACTCGGAGTGCTTCTCACCTGGACGATTGGCTTCAGTGCTCTTCCAGCCATGGGACTTGGAAGCTGTGCAACCACTTCTGCCTCTTCATGTCCATGGGAGTTCTGGAATTTAAAATCTCAACAGCCTCCTAGAGGTCTTTCATAGGACGCTTCTAGACACCCTCTCAAGGCTTTCCTTCCAGAGGACAGAAGACCTCGTCCTTCGGATGGTCTGTTACATCGGGAGAACCAATTGGTTACAGCTCTCTCGATGCAACGATGTTGGGTCTCGTGCGCCCTCGGTGTTCACTGTACCCTGGCCCGGTTACACATGAGAACCACCCAATGGATGCTCTCCACCAGTGGTCTGTGTGACCTCACCCCCAGTCTTATCCCATCAAGGTGATGGAGCCCTCAAGGTCTCTCACCTGGTGGTCTCAAGAGAGCAATCTACTGGAAGGATTCCCTTTGCTCCCCGGATCATCAGATTCCATCACCACAGGCGATCGTAACGGGATGGGGAGCTCACTGTCACTCCTCCACACTCCAAGTGTAGTGGACTCAGTTTGGAACTCATCTCACATAAATGTCCTGGAGAGGAGAGGTCCCCTGGCGCGTATCCGAGCCTGGAAGGATGTCCTTGTCACAAGAACATTCTCCTTCAAATGGACAACAAAGCTGTGATGTAATACAACAAAGCAAGGCGGTGATCATTCTTATCTCCTTGCAGGAAGCAATGAGGTGTGTGGAGGGTGCTTGGAGCACAAGTCTCTGATCTGCGGTTTATCTGCCAGGTATACAAAGCGACTCTAGTGAGATCACCTCAGCAGAACGGGAGGCAGACCCCTCACGAGTGGTCTCTCGATCCAGCCGTAGCTCGGCCCTGTTCAAAGAGTGGGGGCTTCGACCTGGACCTTTTGCATCCCCACTCAACTCAGAAACTGCTTCTTCTGCTCCAGTAAACTGTGCCTGGCATTTTCTGGTCAGGATGCGTTCAGGCTGCGTGGACAAAACGCTTTTACGCCTTTCCACCGCTTCCTCTAATCCAGAGTAGTACCTCCTGTTCGCGTCTCAGGGACCAAAATGATTCTCATTGCTCCCTCTGGCCTCGTATGGTTTCCTCTACTAACAGTATGTTGGCAGCCTCTCGAGACCACTTTGCAAATCAATCTTTGACTCAGGGTTCGTTGGTCCATCCCACCTGAAATCACTTCACCATGCTTGGCTCCTGAAGATTGGAAGTGAATCGGTTCAACGTCTCTCGTAGAGTCTCAGACATCTTTCTGGCTGCTCTCAGTCAGCCACTTAAAACGTGCGCTTCCAAATGGAAACGTTTTCCTCTGGTGTGCAAATCCTCTTGGAATCCCTTTTCCTGTCCTTCTGACAAGGTTCTGAGTATCTTTTGGACCCATCAAACTCAGGTCTCAGTACTCCACAGTTAAGGTTCACCTTAGTGCCATCTCAAGCGTTCCCATGAGCCGGTTTCTTCCTTGACTCTGGCTCAGTTACCTATAGTGAAGAGATTTCTTAGGGATTCTTCATACCAGACCCCCTGTTAGCATCCAGTTGCAGCCTGGACATTAACCTGGTGCTGGACATGCTCACTAGAAGCCTTTCGAACCCCCTAAGCTACCTGTGAGCTAGAATTTCTTACCTGGAAGACTGCTCTTCCTGGTGGCTAATACTTCAGCCCGCAGGGTCTCTGAGAACATGCCCTGTTATGGACCCTCCGTATACTGTATCTATAAAGACAAGGTAGTTCTCCTTACTCATCCTAAATTTCTTCCTGTTGTGTCAGAATTCCATCTCAATCAACCTCTGGTACTTCCGCTACTTTGCTAATTTCCAAAATGAAGGGGCGATCTCTTCATTCCTTGGATGTTAAGAGAGCCTTATGCGGTTCTATGTAGATAGAACCAAGGATGTTAAGAAGACTCAGCAACTGTTTGTTTCTTTCAGCGACACCCGGCTGGGTCAACTCTGTCGCTATCAGATGCATCTCATCATGGTTAGTGGCATGCTCGCAGCTGTTATTCCATGGCCCAGTTAAATTAGAGTAGAGTGTCGCCACTCTACTAGGGCAGTCGCGGCATCCCTAGTGGAAATTAAGTGTTCCAATTGCAGATATCTGCAACGCCGCCACCTGGGCTCAGTGCATACCTATTAAGCATTATGCACTGGATGTTCATGCCAGGCGTCATTCCGCATTCGGCAGAACTATCCTAATGGACTTCTGTCTTGGTCATGAGCTCTGGCTCTCCTGCCGCCTTTGGGGGATTATCAGCTTGTACTCTCTCACTAGTGTGATGAGTGGTGGAGACTTATGTCCAGGAAGATATGAAAATTACTACTCACCGTAATTCTTGATCTTCTTGGACCAGTCTCCACCACTATCTCACCTACCCTCCATCCCCTGAGCTCATCATGTTGGTCTTCACTCCCTCAGATCTTTTAGGCCGTGAAGACTTCTTTGTTGACCCTTCTTACGGGTTTTAGTAGGGACTATCTTATGTCTGTTTTTAAGGTTAGATTTGCTCTTTACGCTTAGTTGCGCTGCACCTCCTTGGTAAAAAAAGGTATTGAGGCGGTTGGAGGAGTGTCGCCGAGATAGCACTATCACTGAGCCGCTGCTCGCAGCTATCAGTCTCGTGGCGCCATCTGTCGCACGACCCTCCAGCAAAAGTTTGTTCTCGATGGGTCCTAGTGCCTCGCGCTAATCCTGCTAGTGTGAATGAGTGTGGAGACTCGTTCAAGAAGATCAAGAATTACGGTAGGTACGTAATTTTCATTTCCGGATTATACCCTGGAAAAGTTTATGAACCGAGTTTATGGAGGAAGGAGAGTTGGAAGATGATTATGGTGATGGTGAAAGTCTGATGTGCCTATTGACTCGGACATCTCCCCAGACAGAACTTCAGGTGTTTCTCCTCCCAGGCTTTCTGAGTCCCTCTCACACTTCATGTTTTACAGAAGGTGGCTGATACCTCCAGCTTCCTGTGGAGGAGGCAGTGGAGGATCAGGAAGAGCCTGACTATGTAGAGATGATGAACATCCCAAGTCCAGGAGACTGTCTATTCCTCCACAAATCTTTGGGAAACAGACACAAAAATTTTAAGTTCCAATTCCATACCTCCTGTGGACAGAAGAATGGACAAGAGGTATACTCTTTCTGGCTCAGATACGGAGTTCCTTTTTCAGCAATGCAGCCATGTTGGGGTTGTAGGCTGCTGCCTGTGATAAGGCAAGCATTCCTCTTGGCATCACACCCCCAGACAAGGACTCCAGGAAGATTGATGTCATGGCAAAGAAGCAGTACATGGCATCATCCTTGGGACTCAGGCAGGCTAATTATAGCCTATGCAGCCAGGTACCAGAAGTCCAGGTGGGACACTGTACTGGCACTGGCTAAATAGGCTTCCCCAGCTAGCCAAGGAGCTGGAGGAGGTGGCTGCAGATGGGATTGAGGCATTGAAAGTTCAGTTTCATGCTGCTGTAGACTCCAGTGCTGTATCATCAAGAGTCATGGCTACATCTGTGGCTCTTCGGAGAATGGCTTGGCTCAGATGTACTAGCCTCTCAGGATACCCAGACTAAGGCCATGGATTTTCTGTGTGGGTAATTCTCTGTTTTGGGAGCAGAGAGAATTACATTGAAGAAAATGGATGAATACAGGACCACTTACAGGATTGCTCAGGCCAAGGAAGGCAGGCAACTCCTCAAAGGCAGCAGTCCAGGGCAGGGCAGGCCTTTCCAAAGGCCTTTTACCAAGCACAGGCCTCTTCTTCCTTTTCACAGAGGGGTTCTTCAGAGGAGAGACAGAAGGGGATGAGCAGGCCTGCATCCACCCTCAGCCTTAAGCCCTGCCAAGCAGACACCCTGATGGGTCTGCACGGTCGATCTCCTATCCCATTAGCGGGCAGGCTTACTTTGTCCAGGACTGGATGTCTGTTACATCAGACAAATGGGTCCTGGAAGTAGTAAGCCAGGGACTGGTTCTCGCTTCAAAAATTTCCCAAGATGAGAGCCAGATCTTTCCACCTGCAAATCTCTCAGAATCTCTTTGCCCTAGAGGCAGAGGTTTCTTCTCTCCTAGCTCTAAGAGCTATAGAGAGTACCTACCCTACACTGGGGCAAAGGATTGCACCCAGGTACTTCTAACCCCCAAAAGACAGGAGAGTAGCAAACCATCCTGGACCTAAGATACCTGAACAAACATCTTTTAAAGCCACAGTTCAAGATGATAACTCTGGGAATTATCCTTCCTCTCTAAGGCCAGGGACTGGCTAGCCTCCCTGGACCTCAAAGATGCCTACTTTCACATTCCTACTCAGGTGCTCCCACAGAAAGTACCTCAGGTTTAAGTTGCCCTCAGGCCACTATCAGTTCAGAGCAATGCCCTTGGTCAACATCAGCCCCAAGGGTCTTCACAAAGTGCCTGGCAGTAGTTGTTGTCTTCCTAAGAAGGCAAAGATTTCCATTTTTTCCATATTTGGATGACTGGCTCATAGTAGACCAGTCCCAGACCAGGTCAAATCACACCTGCAAGTGACCCAGCAAGTGCTTACTTCTTTGGGATTTCTTCTCAATCTACCAAAATCAGTTCTCTAACCAGTGCCACTCCTCACCTTCATAGGGGCAGAGCTGGATACGGTAAAGCAAGAGCCTTCCTTCCTTGGACAGGGCAAGGGCCTCATAGAGCTGGCCTTTTCATTCAGCCTTCAGGTGTCTCGACCAGCAAGGCACTTCTTCAGCTATTGGGCCACATGGCAGCTTCTGCAGCAGTGGTCCAAGGCGCAGATTCAAATGAGGGACATTCAGTTCCGCTTAAGAGCTTTTGGTCCCAAAGAAAGGATTCCTTACCAAACTAATTCCAGTGACTCGAACTCCGATCCAAGCCCTGCAATGGTGGCAGGATCAGGACAATTTGAGGCAAGGGGTCTCTTTTGCCACTCAGTCTCATTCGGTGGTCCTCACCACAGATGCTTCCCTGCTGGGCTGGGAGCTCATTTTGGGAACTTATCACCCAGGGACTGTGGTCGCCTCAGGAATCTCTTCTACACATCAGTCTCTTGGAACTCAGGGCAGTGTTTCTGGCACTGCAAGCTTTTTCAAATCAGTACAGAACAAGGTGGTTCAGGTCAGAACATACACCACCACCACCACCATGTGGTACATCAACAAGCAAGGAGGCACTCGGTCTGCGGCCTTGTGCACAGAAGCAATGAAGTTGTGGTCCCTGGCTTATTCCCTGCAGACCTCTCTGATAGCAGTTCACCTTCCAGGAAAGGACAATGTTCTAGCAGATGCACTGAGCAGAATATCCCAGGGCCATCACGAGTGGGCCCTAGATCCTCTGGTGTTGAAGGTGATTTTCTCAAGATGGGGCACTCCAGAGACAGATCTTTTTGCAGCCCCAGACAATCACCAACTTCCTTTTTTGTTGCAGACACCCAGTCTTGGGCTCAGTCCCTGGATGCTCTGATTCTGAATTGTGAAGGGAAGTTTCTGCATGCTTTCCCCTTCCCTCTCCTGTTCAGAGTGTTAGTCAAGATAAGGTCACAACCATGCAAATTGATTCTGATTGTTCTAGACTGGGCCATGCAGCCATGGTATACCTTGTTGCTGTCCCTAGCAGTCCATCTTTCCCTGTCTCTTCCCAGGAATTACAACCTGTTAACATCCTCTCAGGAGGATTGGTACCTCGATCTTCAGTCTCTCAATCTCAAAGCTTGGCTCTTGAAGAGTTATAGAGTTTGCAGATCTGCATCTTTCCCAAGGGTTCTGGATATCCTTAAGGCTTCTTGAAAGCCCTCCACAGAAAGACTTACAACTCCAAATGGAAAAGATTCAGCATTTGGTGTTCTAAGAAGAATATTTCTTCAGACTCTGTTGAATTGCTCACGGTTCTGGATAATATGGTCCATCTCAATGGCCTAGGTCTCAGACCAGCTACTCTCAATGTACACTTGGCAGCTGTTTCTATTTTCTCCTGTCAGTAGGCAAGTCTTCCTCACTGTCATCCCATCCTGTATTCTGTAAGTTTTTCAAGGGATTGCTTCACACCAATCCCCTTTAGGATTCTGCTCCTGCTTGGGATCTTAATGTTTGCATTGCTCAGCTTATGCAACCCCTTTTGAGCCTTTGTCCTCAGCAGAGCTTAAGTACTTGACTTGGAAAACTATGTTTTTGGTAGCCATTACTTCTGCTAGAGTATCAGTGAATTGCAAGCCCTGTCAGTGGAATCTGATTTTACTCTCTTCACAGAGATAAAGTGGTCCTTAGAACTAACAGAAAGTTCTTGCCTAAAGTGGTTTCAGATTTCCACCTGAATCAGTCTATATCTCTCCCTGTTTCTTCACTGATCATTCTTCCTTGGGAGAGAAAGGCTACACAGTTTGGATGTTAAAAGAGCCCTTAGCTACTACATGGAGTGTACCGAGGGTCACAGGTTTGACTCCCTCCGTTGTTCCTCACTTATGGAGAAGTTGGGAAGGGCAAACCTGCCACCAGAGATCTGTTGCCAGGTGGATTGTTTCTTGTATACAATTCTGCTGTGAAAAATTGGGTAAACTCCACCCTCAGGCCTGAGGCTCATTCCACAAGAGGTACATGCTGCTTCCTGGCTGCTGCCAGGATATCCATCTTTTAGAAATTTGTCAAGCAGCCACCTGGAAAACAGTCCATACTTTTACCAAGCATTACTCTCTGGATATCCAGGCTAGGAGTGATGTTTGCCTGTTGCAGCAGTACTTCAGAGCCTATTCCCAAAGTAGGTTCTGTCCCTCCTCCATGGAGGTACTGCTTGGTAGTCTGCATATGTCAGAATACAGCAAGACTTCATGTTGTTTGAAGAAAAAATTACTCACCTTAGTAATTGTAGCTGAAGTATCCTCCTCTACACTGCCTTTTCTGGATATCCAGCTGTCAGTCCAGAACACTGGTCTGAAGGCGTCAGTCTATTGCAAACCCACTGACTCTCACAGTTTCCTCCTCCATAGCTCCTTCCATCCTAAACATGTCAAGAATGGCCTGCCTTATTCACAGTTTCTTAGACTTGCAGGTTATGCAGTGAAGAGGATGATTTTGCTGAGCAGACCCAAATAGTGCATAGTTTTTTTATCAACAGGGGATACCCTAAAAGCACAGTGGACAGAGCACTCTCCTGGGTCAGTAACATGCCGTAACTTTGACCCCCGTGGGAAGGATACTGTCACACAAGAACAACTATAATTCCACTAGTTCTTCCTTTCCATCAGAGCACACCTTCTCTTCACAGGATCATCACTAGTAACTTTCCCATTTGCAAACTGACACTAACATTGGTGCTTCCTTTACAGAACCACCTATTGCCTCCCTACATGACCACCTAACCCTGCGAATCTCCTGGTTAAAAGCAGCCTACCTACTCCTAACAATTCCTCCCTCCCAGGTACCAAACCTTGCAACAGGACTCACTGCTACACCTGCAAATTTATTTCCAGTGTGACTGAGATTCTGGGGCCTACAGGTGTTTTTCACATCACCAAGGAGTTCTCATGCACCTCCACTAATGTGGTGCATTGTATTCTTTGCAGGAAGTGTACAGCTGTTTACATTGGAGAAACTGGTAGGCGTCTTGCTGACCGTTTCAGGGAACATTACAGAGCGGTCAGGAATGGGGAAACTGCTAAACCCATTGTATCCCACTTTATCTCCAGGGACCACAATGTCAATGACCTTTCTGTTTGTGTCCTTCAGCAGGGCTTCTGGGATTCTGACCATTGAAAAACATGGAAGCAAGCTGATCATCCGCCTTTGGCTCCAGCAGCCCTCTGGTTTAAATGATAGACTTATTTTCCACTAACATCTTTCAGCCATCCCTTTTTCCCTAAAGTCTATTTGTTTTGTACTCATTTAATTTTCATTTTCACCATAAGTCCCCATTTCTGTCTCCTTCCCACACATTTGTCACCTTTCAGCCTTCTTACTAGGCCCTGTTAATTAGTCCCTACCTGGGAACTTCCCCAGCTCTTTCACTCCCATTATGCTTTATCTTTCCCATCAGCACCTTTTTGTTTCACAGATTCTCTCTTAATCTTACCATTTATCACTTCTTCTCCATGAGCCTCCCCTTTCTTCTTTCTCCACATGTATCTCTCTCTCATTTTACCTCTCCTCTACACTAACTTTTTTTTTTTTTTCTTTTAGATATTTGCTGAAGAAGACCTAAAGGTCGAAACGTAGATTTTAACTCTATTTTCCATTTTCAGTGTGCATTTAATATAACCATTTTGTTTTGCTTTTAGACCACATGCTGACGAGTGCCTTGTTTTGTTTTTACAATTACTAATTATGTTTCTTTTAGTGGAGTCTTGCTGTATTCTAACCTCCCCCGCCTCTCCTCTCAGAACCTAGATTTTTGAGATGTGGGTGGGCAGGCACATGTTGGCACCCTAGAGGTGCCCCTTTACACCCTCTGTTCACTTTGGGTGGAATGTTATTTCATTTGATTGGTTTTGTTTTTGGTTTCTGACTTGAGTCTTCCTTTGAGGACCCAAAACATTATTTTCTGCCAGTTGGCTAGTTAAAAATGTTACAGTTTCCACACAGAACACCTAGTGAGTTTTGCTGTAAAGATCTGGCGGTTGCAGTTCGAATAACAACAGGTAGAAGCTTCAACCGAGCTCGAGATGAACATTCTATGCCATGCATAGAAAAGTTAACCCTTTGTTCTCCAGGGCAGTTTAAAGGCTGGGGCTAACTGCAATTGTCAGAATACAGCAAGACTCCACTAGAAGAAACACAATTACTAAGGTGAGTAATTTTTCTTTCCTTTGTCCAGGATGCCGAAACCACATGCTAAAAGGTGGTCACAGAAATAAACAAAATAGCAGCTATTTAAGGCTGTTGCTTTCATAGGACCCTTGAGGGAATGAAAATCACGGGAAGGCAAAATCTGGAATTAGCGCCAAAATCGCTACCGTGATTTTCCAGTGCCCCTGCTTATTAGCAGATTCACTGAGCAGGATGAGTCGGTGACCCACAAATTCACTGTGAACCAGTGAGCCCTATAGTCAGTGTTCAGAGATGGTAACAGAGGTGGAATTATTCGCCTCTTAGGAGGTGTGAAGGCCTCCTCCTGACTTCAGTTGCTGACTCCTTATTGGGGGCAGTCCCATAGGATGTTCTCTCCTCCCACAAAGGCGACCTCCTCTGTGCATTTCCTCCAATCTTACTTGAGATACAGCTCTTGCAGCAGGTTACACCATTAGGTCCGAAGCCATCAAGTGCCAGGACCCCACGGAAATTCTCTAGCTAGCAGTCTCCAGCGGGGACCGCCTCCGACGTCGGTCCGCCCCTGGCGTCAGGCGTAGTACATAAGAGGCGGTCCCCCACAATCCCCAGTTCTTTTCCGCCGTTGACGCCATGACATCGGCTTCTTGGTCACTTTCTAGCGTCACGACGACTAGGAACTACGGCGTTCTCTTTCTCATATGAACTTGGATTCATCTGATGTTCTCTCCAAACACTTCTCTGGAAGGTCACCCATCGAAGTGTGCTCGGCAGACAGATCCCTTCAAGGATTCTCACTCAGCCTGCGTCGTTGTCTAGGCCGGAACACGACACCAAGGCCTGCTCCTTCTGCCAGGGCTTCAACAGTCGCACCAGGATCCGCCGCCAGAAGTCCCTCTCAAGCGTTTCTCTTGGAGGAGAAACTCAAGGCCATGGATCGGGAACTTCTCCAGGGGGAGTCGTCAGGGAAGACCCACAAACACCGGGAAAACACCGGGAGAAGAAAGGCCCAGGTCCCTGTTGAGGGCCTCGGACTCCCAAAGCTCGGCTTGTGGTCAGACCGCTCTCCTTCCAGGGCTCAATCTCAGCCTCTCCCGGTTCAGGTTAGATCCTCCAGTGGATCCTCCTCCCGGCAGCCTATCAAGACTTCCAGGCCATCAGCTTCATCCACTCTTTCTAAGGCCTTGTCCAAGTCTGGGGAGCGCCACAAGTCTTCCTCCGCCGTCGGGACTCGGCGCCAGGTCGTTGTCCCAGCCGCGTGAGGTCAGACCCGGTCCAGCGTAAGACTAAGGACCTGGCGTCCCTAAAAGTGGCGCGGACCCGACGTCGGCCAGGCATCACAGGCACTCCCAGGAGCCGGCTACAGGTGAGACACCTGCCGCCAGCGTGGCGTCGCCCCAGGCGTCGGCCAGGGACCGGCGTTGGCTACCCCAGAGGAGGACCCACCACCATCGCCTACCGGCGTCGGTCAGAAGGTATCATCGGAGGAGGACACCACTCAGCCCAAGGACCAGGCGGGTGACTCCGAGCCGTCGAATCCCATGGGAACCCTCCCAGAGTGGGAGACCCGAGACCCGACCAGCGACAGGCCACCGGTACCCGGCCCGTCGTTGGGCCTGGATTTGGCAGAGGTGAAGGAGCTCTTCATCTTCTGGTGGGACACCATCAGAAAGGATGTGGTTGCCACGCACCCTCCTCCTACTTGACTCGCCTCCACCTACTCCTTCAATGCCTACTCCTCCTCCACCCAAGGCCCGTGAGGGACGGTTGCCAACACCTCCTCCTAGGGGCAGATCCTCAGATAGAAGCCTCCCTCAAGATCCTCTTCAGGGTCACCCAGCCCTAAGAGACCCAGGCGACGCCTGTACACCTCGTCCGCAGAGGACTCTAGATCTGACACCTCAGGGTGCTCCAGATCTCCTTCTCCCATCAGCATTCCGTCCCCAGACCCACACGACCTTCCCTGGTCTCCTCCGGATGACCCCTCTTCGCTGAGATCATGAGGCACATTCAGGAGAATATGAGGTGGGATGCTGAAGAGCTAGACCCCGAGAGACAGCGCCTTGCCGCTACCTTCGGCAGAAAGACCCAAAGCCTGTGGTAGTGCCACTTTTGGTGGATACGCTTGGTGGATGTCACAAAGCTGCGTGGAAGCGTCCACACTTGACTCTGGCAGTGCCGAGGAATGCTGACCGCCTATACAAGGCCCGAGGAGGACCAGTATCTGGCGAGCCATCCTCTGGCTGATTCCCTGGTCATGCGGCCTCGCATGACGGTCTCAGAGACCTCAGCACTTGAGCACACAGCCACTTTACCCGAATCCAAGCAATTGGATGTCCTGGGTAGGTGTCGTCTGTGGCTGCAACTTGGGCCATCAGGTCTCTAATTACCTCACCCACATGGTTCAATTTCAGAACGCACTGTGGGAACAGGGACAGGACCTGGTTGAGAAGATGCCTGGCGGTGGTCAAAGGAGGAGCTTTTAAACCTCCTCCGTACAGGTTCAGATGTGGGACCCAGGTGCACAGAGCCCCATATTACTCCTGCGGACTCTTGGCCAGAACTGCAGCCTCAGGCGTGTGTCTCCGGAGACACTCTTGGCTCCGCTTCTCCGGTTTACCCGGACGTTCAGAAGAACATCCTGGACATCCCTTACAATGGAAGTCCTTTTTGGTGAAACCTCCGAGAGGGTGATCATCAAACTTCAGGGCGCAGGGAAGGCAGTTAGATCTGTCCAGGCCATGTAAGATCTCGACCTAGTTCCTTTCATAGGAACCAGAGTTGCTTTAGTGGCCGAACACAAAGGCAACAACCGTGTTCCGGCCAACAGCAGAGGGTTCTTTATCCGAAAAGCCCAGGCCAAGTCATCCCGAGGCAGGGAGCCACCGAGTCACAAAGTGCCCCAACATGCGGGATCTAACGCTGCCACAGCATGACTCCTTCCGGCCCCACCCAACCTCAGGATCAGCGGGAAAGAAGGTTGGGAGTCGCATCACCGTCACCTGCCAGCGTGGTGGTCGATCACCACCAACAGGTGGGTGCTGCAATTGGTTGAAAAAGGCCACTATATAGAATTTGTAGGCAGCCCGCCTACAAGGCCTCCTGCTTTCCGCTACTCGGGTCAGCACACCCTGCTTATACAGCAGGAAGTGCTTGCTTCTGGAGAAAGAAGATTTAGAGCACATTCCAGAGAACCAAAGAGGGCTAGAGTGTTATTTGCACTTCTTCGGTTCCAAAGAAACAAGGGACCTGAGTCCAATTCTGGACCTCAGCGACCTCAGTCTGTCGGTCGTTTACAAGCGCTGCGCATGGTGACCCTTCGGGCCTAATCCCCATGCTGAAGCGGGATGCCTTTTGGCGTCGTTAGACATGCAGGGCGCCACCTGTATATCGCTAATTGCTCAAGCGCACAGGAGGTTCCTGCGCTTGAGTTTCAGAGCCGTCATTATCAGTTCAGCGCTTCCTTTTAGGCTGTCGCCGGCACCTCACTTTTCACGAAGTGCATGGCAGTCGTGGCGGCATCTCTGAGGAGACAAGACCACTACGTGTTCCCGTACCTGGACGACTGGCTTCTCATGGCTCCCTCCAAGGAGGCACTGATGACGGCCATTCATCGTGACTCCAGTCCCTTTTTCAATCACTGGGTATTCTCATCAACTACGAGAACTCACTTCTGGTACCGTCCCAGAAACTGCAGTTTATAGGAGCAGTTCTGGACACTGTCAGAGGAAAGCTTTTCTTCCCACGGACAGAGCCGAACCATCAGATCCCTCATGAGGGACCTGTCGGTGAAGACCGTCCCAGCCAGATTGGTCCTTCGCCTGCTCGGACACATGGCTGCGGCCATTACAACAGTCCCGATGGCACGGCTCCACATGCGAGTAACCCAGTGGATGCTAAAGGTGCAGTGGGACCAAAGGCAAGACCATCTGCAGCCAATTCGGATCACGAATGCCGATTCGGGATTGGCAGTGGTGGCTAGATCCGGGGAACCTCTCCGCGGGGTTCCCTTTGTAGCGCCGTCTCCGACTGTGACTCTCTCCACAGATGCCTCGGGCTCAGGTGGGAGCACACCTGGATGGTGTTTGATCCCAGGGCCTTTGGACAGCCCAGGAGTCTCATCTCCACATCAACATTTTGGAAATGAGGGCAGTCCTTACGCTCTGCAGGCCTTCCAGTTGGAGATTCCACCGGTACACTTCTGTTACAAACAGACAATACCACGGTGATGTATTACCTTAACAAACAAGGAGGCACTCACTCCTACTCGCTTTGCAGGTTGGCCTTGAGGAGTGGGAGTGGATATTGCAACACTTGCAGTACACGTCCCAGGAGTGGACAACACCGCACAGACAGTCTGAGTCGCTCTCAAGCCAGAGTCCACGAGTGGGAACTTCTGCAAGAGGTGGCAGAGGATCTGTTTCACAGATGGGGCACTCCAGAGTTAGACCTTTAGTCCCCATCCAATGCAAAACTGCCCAATTTTGCTTGCTAGATCCAGGGCCTGGTATTTTCTGGCGAGACGCGTTGTCCCTCTCCTGGGCGGGCAGATTCCTCTATGCCTTCCCTCCTTTCCCGTTGAGCCAGAGAGTTCTCTTAAAACTGCAGGAGCAGGCAACGCTCATTTTGATATCGCCTTTCTGGCCCAGACAAATTTGGTTCCCTTTTCTGCATCAGCTATACTGAACCTCCACTTCCTTGCCAATCAGCTCCCATCTGTTGTCTCAGGAGGAGGGTTCATTAGTCCATCGAGACTTACGTCCTGCACGCTTGGCTCCTAGAACATAGCCATGTTGCACCTCGGGTCTCTAAGAAGTGGCAGATGCTTTCTGCCACCAGAAAACCGCAACCTGACGCAACTCACGCCATGAAATGGCGCAGATTTTGCTTGTGGGCCTGCTTTACTCTGTCACGATATAATGTCCCAAAAAGCTGGTTCTGGATTACCTGCTTTCCCTCTTTCAGTCCGGACTGGCTTACTCCTCCATTAAGGTGCACCTTTGTGCAGTTTCAGCTTACCATGCCCCCATAGGCCATCGGATGGTGGCCCAATTGGACACTACTCGTGCCTTTCTAAGGAGTCCTCCACCTTAGGGCCGCCTATCAAGGATCCGATTCCTCCTTGGGACTTGCCCTTCGTCCTGGAGCACCTTGCGCTGCCACCCTTTGAACCAGCCACGGATTGTGAGCTCACGTTTTCTGTCGTGGAAAATGTTATTTTTAGTTGAAGTTACTTCAGCAAGAAGGATTTCAGATTGTATGCACTAATGTGCAAAGAGCCTTATTTAGTTTTCCATCAGGACAGGGTATCCCTGAGGACAAACCCAAAGTTTCTGCCTAAGGTGGTTTCAGCCTCACCCTTAATCAGGATATTGACTTACCAGTATATTTTCCAAAGTACACCAACCGAGGAGAAGCCCTTCTACACACCCTTGATGTACACAGGTGCCTTAGATATTATCTGACCAGAACCAAACAGTTTGAAAGTCGGATCAACTGTTTGTCTCCTTACTGCTAGAATGAAAGGAGCTCCTTTCTCTAAACAGTCTCTTTCAAGGTGGCTTATCCAGTGCATCTCTTTCTGTTATGATAGGCGCAATAAACCCTTACCAGGCATGGTTAAGGGTCATTCCCGAGAAGGAGTGGCCACTTCCTGCGCGGCGTTAAGGATTGTTCTCCACCTCAGCTATTTGCGTTGCAGCCACTTGGAGCTCGGTGCATACCTTTATTAGGCATTACAGCCTGGACATTGCATCGAGGTGAAGAGCAGGGTTCGCCTAGCAGTCCTTCAGGGACTTCTGTCCCTAGCTCAAGTAGGGTTGTGATCCCTACCTTTCGTCCTCCCTGTGGCGTAAGATTGCCTCTATTGCTTGGAAATCAGTCCTAATGCTGTAACCTGCTGCAAGAGCTGTGGCTGATATAAGATAGTACAGTTACGTAAGAACTTACGTAACAGTAGATCTTCGAGAACAGCTCTTGCAGCAGGTACCTTCCCACCCACCATCCCCTTCTTGTGGAGGTAGGTAGTAGCCAAACATCCATTTTATGGGATGGGAAGTTCCTTCTTAGTCTTGGCTATCTGGTGGTGGATCCTCGGTCTCCTCTTCTGATGTCATCCAGCGGTCGGAGTCTCCGGCGGAGAACTGGGGATTGTGGGGGCTGCCTCCTTATGTACTCACGCCTGACGTCGGGGTGGGATCGACGTCGAGGCGATCCCCGCTGAAGACCAGCTGTAGAAAATTTCCATGAGGTCCTGGCGCCTGAAGGCTTCGGGTCCTAATGGTGTAACCTGCTGCAAGAGCTGTTCTTGAAGATCTACTGTTACGGTAAGTTCTTACGTAACCGCATTTTCCCACAGATCCAGAGGGTCCTGTTGAAATTGAGTATAGGCTTGGCAGCAGTGATCTTCTTTGAGAATTTCTGTTCCCTTAGGCTGCACCTTTGGAACATTAGCTGTCTGGCACTAGGACCTCACATAAACTTTTTCTTGCTGGGGCCACCCACATTGACTTCATGTATCTGTGTGTATAACTGTGGGTGGCCCTGTCTGCGTAGTTCCTTTCCACTGTCGATTAGCCTTGTTGGACTTGCTACAGAAACCGAAAATCGCGACAACATTGTTCTTTTCTGCATCTTTTTAGTTTCCATTGCTGCCTCTGTGTGCCACTGAAACCTACAATGCTTTTCCAGTACTGTGAGTCGGAGGCAATATTTTGAACAATAATAATAACAATAATAAAATGTATTTATATAACGCAATTCAGTGCATATCAAAGCTGTACAGTAAAAGTATAAAACAAGAATAACAATAAAATACAAAGCAGATACATTAATACGATGTACAGTCACAGTATTCATATGATTAATCCCCAAAAGCATGACTCAACAAATAGGTTTTAAAGCCATCTTAAAGCTCTCCAGGGTCAGGCACTCTCTAATCGGTGAGGTAGAGAGTTCCACGGGTCAGGGCTGCACCTTGAGATGTGTGTTTGCTGCCTAGACCTCTCTCACAGTGTGCAGGCCTGTGAAATTTGCCAGAGCTTTAATCAGGTTACAAGGTGATGTCACAGAAAGGAGATGAAGACATTTAATCTTCTGAAACTCTAGCAGCCACCATGGAGAAGGTAAACCAAAGAGTGAAATTTCTGTCGCGCTCCATTGACTAGCTCTCAGTTGTCGAGCGTAAAGATCTGGATAAAAACAGTCCTCATCATCCCATGAGCACAGGGATAGGGACAAGATATGGAGTCCTCCCGGTTGGATCCCTGTCCCAGCTGAGGTTTGTGGGTGATCTTACTTTTCCTCCATCTGCTGTTATGACAGTGGCTACAGCCCCAATCGACCAGACGAAGGTTGGAGTTTGGCTTAGGCACTACCATGCATACTTCAGCTTCATCAGTGCCAACCTGTGCCTCTTGCCAGATGGTCTGGCGAGGTTTAGCAACTATCCCACAGTCAAGAAGGTCTTCAATTATCGGCAAGCACATTATAAATGGAGTCTGTCAGCCTCGAATTAAAATATATGTTGATTCCCGAGCAGTGGGACCCTCAGCCATGGAAGTAAGGGGAGCTCCTCCCTTCTACTCACCCCTCATACGGTGCTGTCGACTCACCCACCTGATGATCCTGCCTTACTGACCAACTCAAGCCTCCGTACATTGATAGCTTTGAAGAAAGCAGAACTGGACAAGAAGGTTGATAGTGTCTCGCCAAACGGAGGGGCCGGCTTGAGGCTGGTGTTGACCCTTCTGCTGTCTTGGTAACTCTAGGTCAGATGCTTCAGAGCCCTGTGGAAGGCTTCTTCCCCACAGGGTATCCAAGAGCGCATCAGGCAGGTCCCAGGAAGCTCTCTACAAAAAACAAGAATAAAGGGGATCCACTGTGTGAAATCTCCTCCTCTTCCCTGCTGATGCGGACTTAGTATGTCTCAAGAAGTATTCGAGAAGAGGGCAGCAGCAAAGCTCAGGTCCCTGTTGAGCCCCATCTTTGAACACATCCTGTACAACATTGGCATCTGTGCCTTCTGCCCCTTCTCACAAGCTTTTCGGACCTCCCTGTGGGAACACCTCAAACTGACCTCTCGCGTGTGTATGCCTAAAGCCACCCTAGCACATAGTTCCCGGGTGCTCACTAGCCAGATGGCTTCACCCTCCTGTGCTGCTACCTGATTTCACTCCCTACCCCACTGACTGTCTCTATGGTGATCCCTCGCACCTTTATTCTTTGCCCTCTTGGACATTGTATCTAATTTCACAATTGTATCTTGCTCCCAGTCTTGGTAACTGGGTATACTTTTCAATCAAATGTAAAACTGTTTTTCTCTCCTGCTTTGTTGTATTGATGTACCTGTTATACTCTATTGTACTCTCCGGGTCGTTCCTGAAAATAGGCATAAAACTTGTCTAGTGTACCTCCCGGTTAACAAAAACTAAATAAAAAACTAAATAAATAAATACTTTGGATGGTACATCACTGTCATTCGTGGTCTTGGCCAATCATTGCCCCTGCTATCACCACCCCTGGCCAGGGTGTTGTCGACTCACAAGCAGTGCTGGCGTCATTTTATGACATGATACGACGATTTCTGCCAGGCCTGCCACTGCAGCCTATCTTGCAGTCATTGGGTGCACCCTCTACACAGGTTCCATTGATCTCTACCACCAGTTCACTGCAAATTCCTCCTTAACAACCGCTGCTGGCGTCACCAGCATGATCCTTTGACCTTGTCTGTGTTGATCTTCACCATTCATCACAGTTGGGTTCTGGCGGAGGTCACGCGACCCTCACCGGGAGCTTTTGAGTGAGGGATGTTTGGTGGCGCTTTACTGACAAGCGTCGCCTCGAGAGCTGATGCACTGTGTGGCTTTTCATGGGTTGTCCGTTATGTGTTGTCAACCCGCCCTCTCGCCAGTTATTTGTCTCCGCCCGTGAAGGTGCACCTCGTGTGGAGCTGCTATCAAAAGGCCTTCTCGTGTCTTGACTCCGAGTCTTTGGCGCGCATATAGTTTCCTGCCGGTTCCGTTTGCCACCACTCGGCGCGCTGAGGAAGAGACTGCTCCATATTTAAATTTTCAGCGACGTCTAGTCTTTGTTTGGTGTTTTCCATCAATCATGTCTTGGTGGGGCAAGAAATAATTAAAATCAGGCGCCCCTGTGCGTTGGTGTCCGTGTGGCTGCAAGTACTCTGTTACCGACCAGCATGATCATTGTCTTGGCCCGCTTCATGACATGGATTCGTGTGATGCCTGCTTCTCCATGGACCGTTGTGTCACCGAGCAACACGTGTGGAAAGTTGGACGAGCTCCGCTAACTTTTCGGGATGGGCGCGCACTGCCGGGCCAAGCCGCGGTCTCGGCCTTTCCTCCGGGTCCCTCCCGGTTCTATACAGACTGCAGAGGAGGCGCTTCTGTCTAGTAGCCTCGCCATGGCAGAAGCCCCTTCCGTGGTGCAAGAGGCCAGTCCGTTCCCCTTGGGGCGGGTGTGAAGCACTGCTCTGGCAGTCGTCCTTTGAGGCAGGCTCCCGGTGTGTCATTCCTCAGGCTGGGAAGCCGAGTCGGTGCAAATCCTCGATGCCATCCGTTGGTGCTGTCTTGGGCTTGGTGCCGTTCGTGGCGCTATGGGCCCTGTTGGCGCTGTGGTCGGTGCGGTCTGCCGCTTAGCGCTGTCTCCTCTGTCAGTGCCATTTGCGGTGCTGATGGCGCTGTGGGAGGGCTATGGTGCTGTCTTCGACCATTCCTCATCTTGGTGCCATGTGTAGCGCTGGTGCCGCAAGCGAGGACATGGCACTGTGGGAGGTGTTGGTGCTGCTATCGGCGCTGTCCTTGACTCTAGTACTGTTCATTGCGCCCGTGGGGCGACAGCGCCCGTGGCAGGCATAGTCGGCTCTGCTACTGCTCTTGGCACCGTCTCTACTTTGGGCACCGTTCAGTGCGGCTCTGGTGCGGACACCCAGACTGGCGCCTTCTTTGGCCCAGATGGGAGCGGGCATCCACCTACGGTCTGGCACGGACCCGGTCTCTACCTCTTGGAGGTGGATTCTGAGTCTGGTTGGATCGACTGTCTGACTCTTTGGGTTGGCGGCCCATGTGGACACCGTGGTAGTTTCCTCGGCTGACCAGAGCCAGCCTCCCTCTGAGGAGCGGGCAGTAGCCCCTGAGTCTGGGCGCTGACCAGCAGGTGGTAGTGCAGGCCACTGTTGCCCGCAGCCTGGGCTCGGAGTTTTCTGCCCCTCAGTTGGGTTGCCCTCAGGTAGTGTGCCTGGATTGCCCAACTTTAGGGCCGACCAGAGCACTCACAGGGGAGGTGCTACTCCTGGGTGGACCTCTCGGTGACTGACCAGGCTTGTCAGCTGCCTAGGCTGGCGTTTGAGGAGGAGGGCTCTTTAGGATTCCGAGGAGTCGAGGTTCGATGTGGCAACCCTTTCCGGACCCACCCGGGTTCAGGAAGGAGTTGTAGTGCAGACCCCATCCTCCTTCTTGATCTTCTCGAGAGGGCCCTGGTCTTTGGAGGAAGGGACCATCTTTGGAATTCCACAGTCCGGTCACCTCAAAGGGGTTATTCTTCAGGGCACAGCCTAGGCAGTTCCAGTGTGGGTGATCAGCTGTCGGCTATTGGGTTATGGAGCTCCTCTTCCCTTGGGGCTCCTGGTGCACTCTCTGTTCCCGGACAGAGGACGGTCGCCATCTGTTTTGGCTTAGCCCCACCCTCTGTCACCATCTCCTGCTTTCCCAGGCATTCTTGATCCTAGGGGACCTGTCTCCTGGGAGCAATTCAGGGTGTGGCTGCTTACTCTCCTGTGTACGTTAGGGCCATGGACAAGCGGGTATTCCACCCTCCCCTGAGCAGCCAGCCTCTGGATCTCCGAGGTCTTCCACTTCTTCATCTTCCTCTTCTGGAGGAGAGGACACTCCGTCCACATCTCCCTGCTGCTGATCTCCCAGAGTATCAGCGTTTCCTTGTGAGGATAATCAAGGACCTGCGTGTCACCCCACCCACTCAGCACAATCTGGAGCATTTGATGCATGCCTTGCTAGGTGATTTCAGTGAGGACACCCTTGTGGTGCTGCTCTGGCCTGCTCCTTTCCAGGAGGCATCATTGTGGTTGTGGCAAAGACCCTTTCCGAGTCTCAGCCCCTAGGGATCTGAGCCAGAGTTATTGTGCCCCCGAGTCTCCAGGTCATATGCCTCATCCTCAGTCAGGACTGATGCAGCTGGACACTCCTGATGGGCCTAGCGTCCTCCATAGTGACCGTCCTACAGATCAAGATTCGTGTTTTTGACTTCTGTGGGAGGAGGACCTTCTACTTAGTACGGTTGCTTCTTACTATTTCTGCTCATCAGGCCCACTATACTACCTATGATGGGTTTCTGTGGTCCAGGCTAGGTCAACTCCTAGCCTCTTTACCTGATTCGAGGTAACCAGACAAGCCATTGCACTCTCTACGTGGCCTGGAGCTAGAAAGGCAGCAAGCGAGGTATCTTCGCCGCCAGCGTAGCTTCCAGAGTCATAGGAACAGCAATCTGCACTAAGCGAGATGACATGGCTCGTCTTTCGGTTGTCATTCTTGGTCTGGCATAGGGTGATTTCTCCGCGTACCGGAGAACCCACCTTTCTCCTGTAGGATGAAGCGGCCTGTTGGGGCAACCTCCTGCCCCTCCGGGGTCCCGCTCTCACTCTCCCCAGTTTCTGGCCTCGCCAGGCTCATAAAGGTTCTTCCTCTCAGTGGTTTTCCCCCTCTGGGAGCTAGAGACTTAGTCCTTTAGGGTCTAGGGCCCCCTTTGTGGGGCTCAGTACTCACCAACTGTGATGAATGGTGAAATTGACACAGATAAGATATGAAACTTACGTACCTACCGTAATTCCTGATCTTTCTGTGTATCTTCACCATTCATCTAAATCCCACCCACCATCCCCTGGGGCCTCAGTCTCTAAGTCCCTTGCCCTGTGTTTCCTCCCCCTTCCTTTCCACTGGTCAGGATCGGGGTGACCTGGGGCACACAGGAGGATTTTACCTTCTGTCAGGAGGGGAGGGATTGGGGACAGGGTGCTTCTTTCCTCAATGCCTCGGCTCCACCCGTTTGGGGTGGGGTTGGTGGTTGCCCTCTCTTTCTTTCTCTCTCTCTCCTATTTCCTCCTCCGTTCTTGTTCATGGGGACTCATCCTCAATTTAATTTAGGAGACTCATTGTTCTCTCCTTCCAGATATATGGTTTAGGGGAGGACAGCCCTGTTCCTGGCCCTTCCTCCAGAATAGCGCTTCTACTCAGGTTGGTGTTCTTGCCAGTAATTCTGTGCCTTGAATTCTGGCAACTCAGCCTTCTGCTACTCCTAAGCAGTTCCTATACAATCTGGAGGCAGTCAACAGTCCTGGACATGTCCTCCCCTCCCCATTTCTTGTTTTCCCTCCGCCTTCCCTCTCCTTTTCTGCTTCCAGAAATTGGGGCCCCTTCCCAATCCTTAGTTTTCTGAAATCCTCCTTCTGTCCTCTTCGTCGTTTATTTCTTCTTTTAGTTTATATACCTTTTCCTTTGTCTGTCCTCAGACTTCCTTGTCCCTCCCTTGCAGCCGTTTCTTACTCTCGGTGACTCAGAACTGGAGAGAGGGTGGGGTCGATGACATCTAATGGCCAACCTGCAAGCTCCATGCAGTGTCAGTCTCGAGGCGGCGCCGTCGTTGCATCGACTCCGCCCATCAAAAAAACAACTCCCGCTGGGTCATGACCTCTGGCCAGACCCCAACTCTGATGAATGGTGAATACACAGAAAGATCAGGAATTACGGAAGGTACGTAATTTTCGCTTCTCGCTGTCGACAGGCCTGCTGACTACAATATGGACTATAATTCAGACTACATAATGGAGGAGGATTATGGAAGAAACAGGAATATGGGGAAGCACCATATAACTCAGATTCCAGCTCTACCCTGTCTTCACAGAGCGAAGACTCTGTGGTGGATTGACTTCGGTTTGGCAACCAGGTTAATGGCAGCCTAGTTCCTGAGCGCCATCCAAGCCTTCAAACAATTTGTGGTAATCTAGTAAAATGCTAAATCATCCTGCCTACAAAAGGAAAATAACAGATTACTGGATGTCGCCAAGCAAAAAAAATAAGGAAAATCCACCGAATGGCTGGGAAAGATGCTAAAATCAACCAGATCAGATCATGCTGTCAGTGGCCTGTTCCAGCTCTCCACCATGCGCACAGCAGTGGTCCAAGACCAGTCAGAGAAACAGACTGTCTGCGATTACTTCAAGCAGCTATGTAGCACCTTATAGCAGATGCATGCCACTCTTCAGTACCTAGAAGCTAGGGCATTCGAAAATTGAGAGGAAATAGAAATACTGGCCAAAAAACAGACCCCATCTGGAGCCCTCGTGCAGTTCTGGAGACCCAATCTCTGCAAAGACATAGACAGGATAGAGGCAGTCCAGAGGAGGGCAACTAAAATGGTGCAGGGTCTGCACCAGAAGACATATGAAAAGAGGCTTAAGGAGCTTAATATGTATAGCCTTGAGGAAAGGAGGAGAGGGAGACATGATAGAAACTGTCAAGTACCTCAAGGGAATCAAACGAAGTCCAAGAGGGTAGCATCTTTCTGAAAAGAGGTGCAGAAGAAGATTGAGGGGGATGGCTCAGAGGTGATGTGAGGAAGTATTTTTCATGGAGAGGGTTGTATGCATGGAACAGCCTTCCTGAGGAGGTTGTGGAGTCAAAACGGTGGTGGATTTCAAGAATGCATGGGACAGTCATAAGGCAATTCTAGGGCTGGGGTAGGAAGAAGTAGGCTGTTGGTTAACTAGGATCTGCAGCTTATCCATTAGGTAGGAAATGGGCAGACTGGGTGGGCCAAGCGGTCCTCATCTGACGTCAAATTCTATGTTTCTATGAGAGATAGAACAAAATTTGTTTGAATATAATGAGGTTACAGACATACATAACACAGCTCTGATGGACCTACACCATAGAGCACAATTCTTTTAGCAGCGTTAGAAGAGATTGAGATCAGAAAGAGACGTAACAATATTCGCATTCATGGTGTGCCTGAGGGACAGAGACTGGTAATATGCTTACTTTTACACAGTCATTCATAAAAGAAATTTTGAATCTACCTGCAGAGGCGCTCAACATAATGAGGCGCACTGCTCACTAGTTCCCCACCTCGAGATCCAAAGGCTCTCTGCGTTCGTAGTGCTTACTTACCCTTTTGGACTTCTGAGTGAAGGAAGAGATCCAGTCGTTCACCTGGGCCAAGAAAATGATCCACTTTGGGGATGTTCTTCTACTGTTTGATCAAGATTACCCCCAAGCTGGTAGTGCACAGAAAGAAGGTACTGTCGGTGGGTAGATTACTACAGCAGCAGGGTCATAAGGCCCTTTGGAGTACTCAGCAATACTGAGAATCCTCACAGATAAAGGCCCCCAAAATTTGTAGATCTAATTACAGCAGAGGAGTTTTTAAGGTCCCTGGATATGACAATCCTTCAAGATGATAATAATAAGAGAATTGAAGAACTAAGAGATCACTCCTGGAATACAGTGGGGCCCAGGAAGCAAGGGTTTGGTGGCAGACCGGCTGCTTACTGTGTGTGGAACAGGTTTCAGTCTAAACAACAACGAACACGCCAAGTGAACAATGGAGCTATAGCTCCTGAGGGAGAAGATAAGAGGAGTAACTCGTTGTCGATGGAGAGAGCTTCAGAGCGACTGCAACCTGAGAAGATGGTTGTGGTAGGAATGGGACTTATGCAATCTAATTGAGACATTATAGGAAGACCTCATGTACCTCTTTCACTTTCTCCAGAATTTAGGGGTGAGCTGGTTCTGGGGTTCTTGCCCATATATGGGAGACCAGCAATGACTTTCAAAGACTTTACATTTACAAACAATTTGTATGTGAATAATACCATGGATGCAGGCTAATGGGGGCTTCTTGGGCAGTTGGGTGTGGGGGCGCTTGGTGTTGTGTGGGCTGGGGGCTGTGGCTTTACTCTCTTGCCGGGTCCCTGGGTGCTTATTTGGGTGGGAAGTGGCGCACATTGAGAGGCGAATCTGAAACTGCATATTCTTTTTAACAAGGCAAAGGTATCTGAGATAGTAATGGCTAGCGTTGGGGAGGACCCTCCCATGTAATATTGGCAATTTGTTTCTCTAAATCTCTAATTCCTAGAACTGGAAATGTGAGAGATGTGGGTCTGAGCAGCAGTACCGGGGATCTTTTGGTTGCCTGGGGTTGAGGAACCCATCCTTTATTTCTCATGCTAAAATAACTAATGGGGTGGCCTTTGAAACTAGGTTTTAGGGCCTGGAAGGACCTCCACCAGCAGAGGATCCACTGATGTGGAGTATAATTGGTTCTTGCTGGTTGCAAGGGGAGGTCCTCCTCTGCGATGTTAATGAGGAACCTGACTTCAGCTTTGGCTGGACTCGCTTCCTTCATGAAAAACTTGTTTGGAAAAGTTTTATGTTTGGACCGCATACGTGCTGCCTCTGTGCCCCGTTGGTGTAATTGGGTGGCTAGGGAGGGAGGGCTGGGCCTGCCCTAGGGGTACTGTGTGACTATGGCGCCCTCTGTCACCTGGGGAGGGCTCCACATATTTCAATGCTGAACTCTTATATAGGAGCTTGGGGTGTAAAGAGGAATGCAGGGCTGCCAGAGATCAAGACTGCAGACACCTTCTGCCTCAGTGGTATACTGGTGAGCCATGTACATATTTAGAGGTACCCCTGTGACAGCGGGTATTTCTATTAGGTGAATTCAGTCGAGCGGCCTTAGGAGGGTCCCCAAGAGAAAGGGACAAACTCCTCCTTCCCTTCAGCTGAAAATCCATCCTCACAGAGGGAAGGAGTAGAAATCCATGCTCATGGATTTCCCACCTTGGGAGACACTAACTGTTCAAATTTGTCTTTTCATGGCCTTGTTGGCTACTTGCTGGTTTACTTGTTCAGATATGTTGTTGAAATGCAAGGTCTCAATTGGGGTATTTTGGAAAATTTTCTTTGCCGACAAAAATGCAGTAAGGGCTTTTTGGTGGGGAGAAGGAACGGAATAGGCTGTTTCCTAATGTCCACTTATCTTTGAATGGCATTAATGGCTAAGCAAAGTACATGTATCTGTTCGTATAATGTCAGTGGTCTCTCAAATCCGGTAAAAGGAGCAACGTTATTAGTTTTTCTCAAAAATCTCAGGTGGAATTTCGTTCCTTCTGGAAACACACCTTTAAAACCAGAACATGAGAAATTAACTAAGTTTGGATTTCATGAGGTAGCTACAGCTTCATATAAAAGGGAAGACACAGATACAGCACATTGATGAGTCCAAATGAGGGCCAAACACATGTATGTGTCTGCTGTTCTTAACCTTTGCTGATTACGTTATGAGGCCTTCCGGCACCATACAATTCTGCTTAAAGTTGAGCCAGTCCAAATTCTCTCATGGGATTTGCATATGTCTCCATGATGCTTTGCACTATTGGGAACATGCAGTTGTGTTTTCTTTAACATTTGTCTTGACGGCCAATATCCTCTGGGATAACCCATATCTCAGAGCATTTGCTCTAGGGTTCTTTGTAGGATATATATTAATATCATCATATATATATATATAGGATATGTGCTGGCCATTCATGGTAGACATGGTTTATTTAAACTCGCAGTCTGTGACATCGGTTAACCACTCGTGAGGTACCAAGGTCACAGACTGCAAATTTAAATAAATAGTGTATCCTATGAATGGCCAGCACATATTTATGCAACATCACATTTTATTTTATACTGTTTGTAACTTTGTTTATTTGTAATTTTATGTGGGACTATTTGAGATTCTTTTTTTTTTTGCGTTTTACTGTATGTGTGGTTTGGCTGTGTGTGAGTGGTGATTGGTTGTGTGTGGTGGTATGTGGGATGTGATTGGTTGTGAGTTTTGTGAATGAAAGTGTGCAATGCTTTCTATTGGTTGATGTATTATGGAAAAATGGTTTTGATTGGCTGATTTGTTTTGGGTGTGGTTTTGGAGTTTTGGCATAGTTTGTGAGTGGAGCAAGTCGAGTGTTCTAGAGGGAGTGGTGGTGATGGAGTTACGGTGGGAGTGTGGCTTATGGAAGGGAGTGTCGGTTTGACAGGTGACAAGCGTTTTAATGTCGGCTACATTTTACAGTGAAGCCGGTGGTAGAGGTGCAGGTTGCGGCTTCATTTTCAAAGGGGAGATGAATATCGAGGAGCGTGATGAAACAGCTGTATTTGGGAAAGTGGATGATGTGGGGCATAAAGAGGCTGAAGATAATTTTTGGATGACAAAATTTTTTTTTTTTATTATATTTGATGGATTTGGGGTGTGAAGAGCCCAAAGATTGGAACCACAGCATGTTTTGTGGGTTTCAATGTGTATTGAGGCTTGCTTTTTGTTTTATATTTTTTTCTTTTTGGAGGATGTTTCCATGGATGTGGGGCATGAAGAGCCTGAAGATCAGAAAGAAGAGTGTGGTTCATTATCGCTATTGATGGGGTATGGGGCCTGAAGGGCTCGAAGATTTTGTGTTTTGGTTGTTTATTTATTATGTGTTTGGGGGTCTGTTTTGTGTGACATTTTGAGTGGGTAACTCGGTTATGGAAATGGCAGTTTCTGAAGGTCGTGGGTTTGAGTTCTCTGGTGTCTGAAAAGTGTGTGTATAGAAGGTGCTGTAATGAAGAGATGAACAGGTAATTGCAGAAACAAGCTATTTATTAAATTTTACAGTACAGAAAAGGTAGATGTGTATGCTTTAATGCTTCACGTTTAGTACTAGTACAACTATTGTATTTGTTACACAGGTTAAAGTAAGTTATATTTTGTACTGCATTGTCTTTCTGGTAAATCTTATACTTTTTATGCTAAATGAAACTGGAAAAACATGTTTAGTTTACATTTCTGCAGAAATGGTTTCTGTCAGTTACAGTAGTAATGCTGTGCTGTGATAACTGTAATTATACAAAAGAAAGAGATTGCTAAAGAGTACTGAAATACACTGCTAAATATTTTTACATACAGTAAGTATATGCTAAGTTTTATAGAAGTATAGTAAGGTGAACAGCTATGTAATAGACAGCAATAGAAGGTTCTAACTATGGAAACAGTTTATTGTGATGGCTACAGATAGGAAGATTTCTGTAAACAGAGCTTTATTGTGTCTACTCAGAAGAGGCATCAACGTTTGTTTTTATGTAGTAATCCTTAAGAAAAATTAGATCTTTTATTATAATGCAGCAGTTTGAAATGCACTTTTGTTGGGAGAACATCATTTTTATACTATGGAAACATCAGTTTTGGATATTTATGAGCGTATGGTAATTAGCACTATCTCAGTTCAGTTCTTAAGTGCAAGATCATTTTCTGTTTGTTTTTATTTAAAAATACAGAAAGTTCAGTGGGTCTGTGACTTTTTGGTATACTCCGTCTTTAACCGTGCAAGTTGTCTTCTTGTTGAAGAAGTTGTTATTGTCAGTTTCTGTTATTTCCTTTTGGGTATGAAGTCTTTCAATGGCTTTTCCTCTGTGGCACTCATTAGCGGAGTTAGTATCAGATTCAGTGACATGGGGTCTTCGTTTTTATGGTATCATACTTGTTTCCTGTTGGGAAGTGTGAGGAAAAAATTAGTTGTGTTTGTTGGAAATATAGTTGTGTTGTGGGTGAACAGTGAAGTGTGGGAGTTTTGTGTGGGTGGAAGGTAAGTATGATTTGGGAGTGTGTGATTGTGGGTTGGGTGTGTGGTTGTTGCATTGGTGAATATGGATGTGTTATGGAAACCTGTAATGTATGTATGTCTTAGTCCTCTTATTGTATACTGTGTGTCATTGTGAACCTGAATGTATGTATGTCATCCTATGTCCCTCCACCCTATTTCACCCAGGCCACATCTGAAATGAGTGGTTCTCCGCTCAGTATGCCTGCCTAGTTAAACTCTTAAATAAATAAATAAATAACTAGATGATGCTTACCTTGTATTATGTTGAAGGTAATGTTCTTAGCTGTTATATTTCACCTGTCAAAGCAGGTTCCCAGCAGTTGCTCATATTTAGATGGAGTGGGAGCCTGTTTAGGTTTCTTCGCTGGTGGTGGACTGGTGGTATCAGTTGTCGTTCCACTTAGTAGCTTGCAGATTTTTGCATAATCATTGAGACTTTGTAGCTGTTTATGTCCAGATATTTGGATTATCTTAGTGGTGCTACTAACTCCACTGTCACATAGCTTTTGAACTAGGTGCTTTCGAGCTGAGTGGTTGGTCAGTCAACACTGGCTGCAGCAATCATGGTTTTACTGTGGTGGGCAGTTTATTTATGCCAATGGGTTGATTTTGTACCAGGCACCGACTTGTTGCTGCTGTGCTGAGGTGTTTGCTGAGAGGAAGAAAGGAGAATCAGATTGTCAAGTTTTTTCTGGTCTTTTGATTTGTAGATCTCATAGTTTGCTACTGGGCATCTGAGCAGGTTTTCTGGAATTTCAGATGCTCTTGGTTTTAGCTTCGGTAGTCATTTGATGTTCATGGTTATAGTCTAGAATTTTTCCCATTTTCATCTTGCTTTAATTGTATGCCTCCCAACAGAGGGAAGCATTTCTGTGTTGCCTCGAAGTCCAAAGTAGAGACTGATAGTTAACCACATGATGTTCGTTAGGGAGTCAGGGTGTAGGCACCAAGTTGTTTTCTGGTATACAGTTCATCATTTATTTGATCTGTAAGTTCATCAGCAGCTTTTGGCTTGCACCCTTTTCAAGGCTCTTTAACTGTTTTGCTTGGATTTTAGTACTTGTCTGGCAGTTTCAAATTCTAGTGCGGTTGATATGGAGACTGGGTAGTTGTTTTCTTTTAAGTGCCTTTCTGTGCTTTGAAAAATAGCTCTGAGTGTTAGTGGTTCATAGGGTGAGTTTTCTTTCTTTTTGCATGCATAAAGTAGTGGCACAGAAGACTTTAATATTGCTGGGCTGAGCTGGTGCAGGTCTTTGGTGATATTGAAGTTCTGCTGTATGTAGGCTTTGACAAGATTCAAGTCTCTGTTTGTCTTTTTAAGTATGTTGTTGTTTTGGCACTTTGGATGAATTCTGAGATTGTTATGTCTATAGTTGTTAGACAATTTTTTTCTGTTTTGCCCATTTATGTACTTCCTTGCTGGTGCTTGGGATTTTTGTTGCTGAGTTGTAATAGGAAGGAATGTAGTGACTGGTGCTGTAGGCGCTTTTAGGTTGCCACTGTTTTGGGTTATTTTCAGTTTCATGGGTAACAGTTTCAGGCTTGCTATTTTATTTTCAGAATTAAGCAGTATTGTGCACCTTTGAGAAGGACTACTTAAAGAGTGCGGTGGTGTGTTTTCCGAGGTGCGCCTTCTTGTCATGATGGGACATGCAGGTTGCCTCTCGTGCTCTCGCATCTTGTAGGCCCTGGCTTTCAAATCATAGGTTTACTGAAATTGAAACTTTTTCAAGTTAGTGATCGCACTTTTGCAGCATCGATCATGGAGGAAAACTCTTCTTTTGCTGGTGTCCTTGAGGCCAAAAGATGTCGTGCCCGATCCCTCCTCACGTCTCGACTACTGCCTAGGTGTCAACCATGACACCTCATCTTGCAGTTATTGCTTGGCCTTCCATCCCAACGTCCTGGACGACTGCAAAGCACGCCTGAAGCTGGAGACTGGAAAAAAGAACCCTCGGTGAAGTCCAAGGAGGCTGGGTGGGCGGCTTCGGCGCGCAGGCTCTGCCAAGCAGCGGAACACATGAAGGCGTTCAAGAAGGAAGCTGCTCGTCTTGACCAATCAAAGCTTTTTGTTTCTCTCAACCGAGCCTCCACCTTTGCTGGTTTTCAAAGAGTTGTGCCAGTCTCTTCCCATCGGGGGGAGGTGCCCTTGGCTTGCACTCCTCTCGCTCGGAGAGAGACCAAGAACCTTAGTCTTCCACGAAGGCGATCTTGGGACTGAGAGGTCTGAGTCCCAAGAGCATGGGGTCTCAACCTCAGTCGAGAACGCCTCCTTGGCCCCAGGCTTTATGGATCTTCCCTCTGGCCAGGGGACTGAGGAAGTGGCCGGCGAGGTTGAGATAATCCTCGACCCGATCGACCCTTTGTTGCCGGCCGTGGCCAGTGACTCATAGAGCGGACTCGGTCCTAGTATTTCCTGATGAGGGACCCAGCCCGCTGGCGTCCCATCAAGAACCAGTTCTGGACCCTAGGGTTTCACCGATCCCACGGTGTCTCCTGATCGATTGAGTCGGCCTCCTGATCTCGGTCATGGTTCAGGACTCCCTCAGCGAGCGACCGAGGAAGAGCCGTGAGTCTCGAAAAAGCGGCGCCACAGGTTGTTCTCATCCTCCTTGGACGGGCGAGGTTCGGCGGAAACTCTGTCGGTGCTATGAGGATCTTATGTGGCAGCAACTGATCCTGACCAGGCAGAAGCTGGCTCTGCCGCCCATCCGGCCATTACTTGGCTTTTGCCTCCCAGACGAAGCTGACCTCTCCAGAACCGAGAAGTCTCTGGTTCTGCCACCCGATATGGCCGTCCTGTCCACTGGTTTGGCCTATTCGGTCTCTCCACCTATCGGTGGAACTGCCACCTAAGCAGCCTGAGGAGGTACTTCTTGAAGAGGACCAACTAGACACGGACTTCCCGGCGTCTATCGTTTACAGTCACCCGGACCTCCCTCAGCAGATCGAGGGTGATTTAGTGATGAACCGCTGTATCACAACTCTTTGGACTCAGATGTCACCAGGCTCCACTCTCATACTGGGGAAGATGAGTTGTCCGTTGGCAAAGGGATAGAGGAAGGCCCTTCCTCCTTCCAAGGATTCTCTGTCTCATTTCTGACTCCACCAGAATGCCCTGAATCTAGCCAGAAAAAGGCGGAATACCTCTCACAGATATTCTAAAGAGAGGGTATACCCGGATGATCTTTCAGTGGCTGAAGCCATTGTTGGCCCTGGCCCTTGAACTTTGGCAGCGCCCTGCCTCATGCCCAGCACCGTCTGCCGCATTGGCCTGCAAGTACACAGTGCCCATCGGGTCCCTTGTGGGGTTCACGAGCACCCTTCAGCTGAGGCCTGGTGACTGCCTCTGTATTCAGGCGTGCTGGCAGTTCGGCTGAGACTGACCGACCTCTGGACAAAGAGTCCAAAAATATAGACCACACTACCCGAAGGTCTATGTGCCTTTCTTTGGGCCAACTCGGCTGTCATTATAGCACACTTCTCTCATGCCCTTCTTGGGTCATTAGACACAGTCCTCCCTCATCTCCCCATGGACATGCAGACCACGGTCAAACAGGTCTGTGACCAGGGCCGTGCTGTTGCCAGACAGCAGCTCAGGCAGCCCTGGACATCGAGGGATTCTTGTACTCGCTCGATAGCCGCCGTAGTGGCCTCTCACTGCAGGTCTTGGCTGAGACTTTCCTCTTTCAGCGGATACTCAGCACAAGTTAGCTGATGTGCCTTTCCTGGGGACCAACCTGTTCGGTCCAGGGTGGCTGGTCACCTACAGTGCATAGAGCAGTCCAGTGCCACCTTGGCGCCACTTCTGCCAAGGGTTCTTCGGGCAGAACCAGCAGAAGAAGAAGAAGAAGCCTTTTCGGCATTCTTCCCCTCGGCCTGGCAGCCGTTCTACCAAGGAGGACATCAGCATCAGCAGCAGGCTTAGGCTTGGCGCTCGGCCCAAGCCTGGACCTAACAGGCCCACAAGGAGGCCGAGGCTCAGGTCCAGGAGCCTCCTCCTCCAAGCCTGCCCAGTGATGGGATAGGGTTGCCATCCCTATCTCTGTCACACCAGCTCTGTGCCCTCGTGTGGGGGTCGGCTCCATCACTTCCTTTCTACCTGGTCCGCTATCACTTTGGACAGGTGGGTTCTTGAAGTGGTTGGTTGGGGACTGCCTATAGAGTTGGAGCAGTACCCCCAGCTGAGCTGCACCTCTCTGGAGGAACAGAGTTCCACGTGCACCCAGTCGGCTCTTTGAGACGACATAGCTCAACTCCTCCAAGGCGGCAGTAGCTCCTGTGGCGGATCCTCCAGCAGACCCAGGCTTTGTCTCCAGGTACTTCCTGGTGCCCAAGCAGGCGAAGTGCGCCCATTCTAGATCTCCATGACCTGAATTGGTTTCTCAGGTTTCGCACCTTTCGGATGGTCACTCTGTCCCAGATCATACCATCATGTGGTTCTGTTCACTGGATCTGCAGGACACGTCCTTTCACGTCCCAATCTGTCCATCCCATCAGTGGTTTCTCCGCTTCAGGGTCGAGGGACCCTGTTCGAGTTCAAGCCATGCCATTCGACCTATCATCGCCCCACGGGTCTTCACCAAATGTATTGCAGTGGTGGCGGTCCATCTTCAGCATCGAGGTCAGAATCTACCCTTACCTCGATGATTGGCTCCTGGCAGGTTCCACCCAACAGGAGATGGAGAGGTCCAGGATCTGGCCCTCGGGCCTGCTCACAACTCAGCCTCCTGATCAACCAGGCCAAGTCGGACTCGTACCTTCCCAGGTGATGGCCTTCATTGGGGCAGAGCTCAACTCTTGTCAAGCCAGAGCTCAGCTCCGGTGGACAAGGCGGAGGTTCTCTCCTCCTTTGCCCAATAATTTCTGGTTGGGCACTTGCGCCTCTGCCAGGACTTTCTGCACCTTCTGGGTTACATGGTGGAGTGCTCCTCGGTGGTCCGTTGGGCCGGTTGCACATGTGCCCTTCCAGTGGGAGCTGGCCCCCAGTGGACTCAGCAATATGGTCATTTCGACCAGCTGATCACTGTAACCCAGAAAATGTGGGGCGCTCTCCAATGGTGGACCATCCCAGACTGTTTGCAGGAAGGGATCCCGTTTTCCACCCGAACGATGGTCGTCCTTACTACCGATGCCTCTCTCATGGGCTGGGGAGCCCACGTGGGGACAACAGGGCCCACGGGTTCTGGACCCCTGAGGGTCCGATGCCACATCAGCGTGTTGGAGCTCAGAGCAGTCAGACTGGCACTGTCAGCTTTTGCTCCTCAGCTCCGGGGTCAAGTGGCTCAAGTCCAGGCCGGACAATACCACGACCATATACTACCTCAACAAACAGGGCGGCACTCCGTCTCTCTGTGACAGGGCGCTCACATCTGGACCCTCGTAAGCCAGTTGGAGGTGGATCTCCTAGCCATTCATGTGGCTGGAGCCTCAAACCAGCTGGCGGATGCTCTCAGTCGCATAGGCCAGACATCCCATGAGTGGTTTCTCCATCCAGAGGTAGCTTACAGCCTGTTCTCCTGTTTGGGCAAGCGGTGGTGGACCTGTTTGCCTCCAGGGAGAGCCAAGCTGAGGCTGTATCATGCCTGCCCCTCAGCGGGGCTTGCTGCAGGGGATACCTTTTCGAGGCCGTGGACCCTAGGCCTCCTCTATACCTTCCCTCCATTTCCCTGATCCACAAGCTGTTAGTCAAGGTGAAGAGGGACAGGCGAGGTGATTCTGGTAGCCCCAGACTGGCTGCACCAGTTCTGGTACCCAGATCTCCTAAGTCTCAGCTGCAGGCCCCGGGCGGCTTTGCACCGCCTGGACCTGATATCTCTCAACCAGGGGAAGATCTTCCATCCGGACCTTCAATCCCTGCTCCTCACTGTCTGGTACCTGAGCAGCTAGAGATCTTCCCTTGTCAATCTTCACCATTCATTACTGCTTGGTTAAGCCGGGCGCCTGCACCGCTATGGGAGGTTTTTGGAGTTGGCTCCAGGCGCGCCCTCGGTGTGACGTGCAGCGTCATTCTTGCGAGGAGGCCGTTAGGTGCCGAAACTCCTCCTCTATCTCAGTTCTGTTTCTCCGCCATTGAGGCTGCACCTGCTCGCGATAGCGAATAGTGTTCTCTGTTTCTACACCTCAAGACTCCTCGCTTTCTCTCAGACTGCCTCTCGACGCCAGATACCGGTAAGACCGCTCTTTTTCTATAATACGGTGCCGAGTGCTTTATTGCTTTTTTCCTTGTTTAGTTCTCATCATGTCAGGTTGGGAGCAAGGCGTAAGTCGAGGCGGGCTGCGCCCCTATGCGTCGGTGCTCCTGTGGCGGCATTTTCCGTCTCGGACCGGCATGATGTCTGTCTCCGTTGCCTGGGACCCAACCACAACATGGGCGCGTGCGGCGCCTGTTTCTCCATGGACCGTCGTGTCTCGAAGTCAGCAGCGTTCAAGCTCGGCAAGGCCCGCCGACCTTCCGAGACGACGGCGTCGCTCAGGGATTCCTGGTAAGGTCTCTAGGCCCTTCCCGGGTCCCCTCCTGGGCCTATCACGGTCCGAGGAGGAGGAGGCTCCTCCTCTTCTCTTGCCGAAGAGGAAGCTTCTCTCGCGGTCGGGGAGCGTTGTGGTCCCTCCGGGCTCGCGGGGGACACTGCCTCAGCAGTCACCTCCTCGGAGGTGCAGGCTCCCCAGTGTCGAGGCCCGCGCCTGCTGGGCCTGGCACCGTGGACCTCGATGCCACCCTCCGGCGCGTTTGGATCCCGGCGCCGCTTGTGGTGCCGGTGATCAAGGCAGCGCCGTGGCGCGCCGCTCTGGCCTTGCCGCAGGCCCAGTTTGCGCTCTCGGCGCGCGGGTTGGGTTCGGCACTGGGGCGGTGCCGTGGGCCTAACTGGCGCAGCAGGGCCGGGACCAGGCCCTAGCAGTCGCGAGTGGGCTAGGGTGGTCGGCGCCATCCCTAGCACCAGGCGCCATTCCTCCGGGGACCCCGGGGTTGCCAGCGTGGGGCTCTGCTGTCTGGAATCCTCGAGCTCGGGGTGGACTCAGGCGTCTTCCTGGCACCCTGACTCTTGGGTCGGGGTCCCAGTAACACGTGGTGCTAGGCGGCTGAGCGGCCCCTCCGCTGTCTCCGCTCCCGTCCTCCCTGAGGACCCTCAGGCTAAGGGTGGCCCCGGGTCCCAGAGGGGTGATGTGGTGGGGACTGAGGGGGCTTTCCTCTAGGGGATCTGTGACAGCTACCCTCCGGTGCTGTTGCCACCTCTTGGGGTGGGGCAGCTGGAGTCAGGAGGAGGCTCTCTCGGAGTCCGAGGGGTTGAGGCGGGGATGGTTGTCGTGGTCTCGGCCAGCCACCCCTGGGGTGGCTAGGAGCCATAGCGCGAACCCGCCTTTCCCTCTTGGGCCCGGGACTCCCTCCGGTGGCGTTGCTGCGGACTGCCCTTCTGGATCCATGCAGTCCCAGGTTCATCACAGGAGGATCCCTTCTGGGCTCTTCCAGGCCTCACATCCCCAGGGTTCCGTTTGCGACCTGGTTTGTTGTCCGGGATCCCGCCAGCTCGGGCTCCGTTCCCGGATTTCAGAGCCCCAGCAGAGGTCAGTTGCCTCTTCGCAGGTGCCCTTCTCCAGTACCTCTGCAACCACCCCTGCTCTTCCAGGCCATGTGGTCCTCACGGGTCCGTTATCCTGGGAGCAGTTCAGAGGTTCTCTGTGACCTTCCCCATCGTTAGATATATGCATGGCGGGTCTTTCGACTCTCCCCACCGCCAGGAATCTTCTGGACATTCAGAGCTCCCATCATCCTCGTCTCCCTCCTCTGAGGGAGAGGAACCTGCTCATCTTTCCTCAACGCTGATTTCACTGAATATCAGTGATTCCTTTCGAGGATGGTGAGGATCTTGAATCTCTTACGTTAGGCGAGACAGTACTGAACGGGAGGCAGCGTGAATTCCTTGGAGAATTCAGTGCCCAGCACCTGGTGGTACCTTCCTGGCCTGTCCCCTTCCAGGGCGTCTATCCGTTCCTGGCAGTGTAGCCAGCCCCTTCTCCAGCCCCAGTAGACTGTCGGCAAGGTATTGTACTTGCTGGAATCCTGGTACCCTTCCAACCCATCCCTGGGTTTGGTATACCTAGAGACTCCTTCCGAGCTTCGCCACCTGGCGCCGGACCGTCCATCAGTTCCCAACAATTCGACCGGTGGAAGCGAAGAGTGTTCTCTTCCTCTCGTCGCGGTGGCCTGCATTGCATCACATCAGGCTCACCACGCTGCCTACAATCGACATCTGTGGTCGATGCTCTCCCAGCTCTTAGCATCAATGCCTGATACAGAGCACACCAGACAGGCTATTGCCCTCTCCGCTATAGGCCTGGAGCTGGCAAGACACCAAGCAAGGGCATCTTATGGCGCTAATGAGGTGGCCTCCAGGCTTCGGGACAGCGATCTGCATTAGGCAGGCGGCATGGCTTCGTCTATCATGGTTGTCACCCCTGGCCGGCGTGGGGTGATTCGCTCCACTTTCGGGGACCCGTCTCTTTTCCTCCAGAGCTAGGAGACTTCTGCGGGGCTTCCTCCGTCTCCCGTCCTCGAGGCACCTCCTAGCTCTTCTCCCACATAGCTTCTCTCTGCATTAGCCAGGGTCTTCCCTTCTGTTTCTCACCAACAGGAGGCTGGGGTCTTGTTCCCTCAGGGTTCTACCCCCTTTTTGAGGGAGGGGCTAGTACTCACCCAAGCAGTAATGAATGGTGAAGATTGACAAGGAAGATATGAAAATTATGTACCTACCGTAATTCTTGATCTTCTCTTGTATCTTCACCATTCATACTGTCTCCCTCCACCTTCCCTCAGTGGCCTCCTTCTGTGGCGTTCCCCCCATCTCGTTTCTCTTACTTTTCTTGGCCTTTATGCAAAAAAAAAACTTTTCTATTTTTCCATTCTTAATGAATGGATCTCCCTTTTCCTCAAGGTAAGAGGAGCGAGCACGGTTATAATTTTCTCTACTTCTGAGGGAACTCTTTCTGACCACCCTTTGGGTGCGATTCTTACCTTCTTCAGGTCATGCAGTTTCACGGCCCAAGTGGCCATGCCTGTCCTGGCCCCAGAAGTCAAGAATCCTCCTGGCAGGTATTATTTCTAGCTCTTCTAGCTACTGACTGAACTTGTCAGCTCTGGCGTCTGCCTGCCTTGCCCTAGGGAGTCTGATTGAGTTCCACTATTTTTCATACAAAACTGCCTTGAGAAGGCATAGTCTTTCCATACACTGCTGTGTTGGCACCTAACACAGTCTGAGAGGGACTTAGTCCCCTTCCTGGCTGGGCGCTCTACCCGAACAGGCTCTGCCCGGACAGTCTAGGAGCCCTCAACTAGGATGAAGGGACTGGGCATGTTGAGTCAGAGAGTCTGCCCTCATTCGGATCTGCTCAGGTGGTTCGGTTGAACCTCCCTCTGTCCTAACAACTGGGATTCTTGCTCCCTTGTTAGTCTCGAGCCTATAAGCCTCTCAACCAATGCTCAATGGGCACTGTTCTCCCTCTCAACATGTCCCTTTTCTTCTTCTCCTTCTTCCTCTACTTTCTCTTTCCTTCTCTGTTCCTCCCTTAGAGCCGCCTCGGAAAGGAGGCCCTCACGGTCCCTTAGGGTGGGAATTCTCTCTCATCTGTCTATTCTCTACCGCTTATCCCTTTTTCAGTTTATATCCTTTCCTTTTCTATCCCTCGGCTCTCTTGCCTCCTTTTCCTTTTTCTTACCCTTTATTTTCGCCTCTCCGGCAAACAGAACTGAGATAGAGGAGGTCTCGGCACCTAACGGCGCCCCGCCGCATGCGCAGTACGTCGCTACGGGGCGGCGCCTGTTGAGCCGACTCCAAAAAAAACTCCTGTAGAGGTGCAAGGCCTCAGCTTAACCCAATCAGTAATGAATGGTGAAGATACAAGAAGATCAAGAATTACTGTAGGTACATAATTTTCATTTCCAGGCTTTGGGTCTTTCGAAGATGTCTACACCGTGGTAGGGCATCAGAAAAGAAATCACAGGAAATGTTCGCCTTCAAGTGGAAAAGATTTTTCATTTGGTGTCAGGTGTAAGGATCTGGGCCCTCATCCTGTTCTGTGGCTAGCATTCTCAACTACCTTTGGTCTCTCTCAGTGGAAGTCTGTGGTCTTGACCCTTAGGGTATGCCTGGCGGCCATTTCTGCTTACGGCGTGGGCGGTCAGCCGACATAGCCGGAGGAGACAGCGGTCAGGCTGTTTTCAAAGGCCTGGATCACATATCCCTCCGTTGCGTGAACCTCCACCTCCGTGGGATCTGCTGCTGATTTGGCAAAGCCTTAGGCAACCATTGAACCCATGCACAAGTGTGAGCTGTCACACTTGTCGTGGAAAACGGCCTTCCTGTTGGCTGTCACGTCAGCCAGAAGGACAGGGGTGCTCAGGCGCTTTCAGTGGACTCTCCTTATCTGGTCTTCCACAGGGACAAAGTTGTCCTCGCCCCACCGAAATTCCTTCTGAAGGAGGTTTCAGAGTTTCACCTTAACCAGGTGTTGACTCTACTGGTTTACTACCCTAACTACACCTCGGACGCGAGTACAGGCTCTATACTTTGGACCTGGGCGTGCTCTCTCCTATTATAAGGAGAGGATGGTGGATATTCATGGAGAGGTTCGCCAGCTGTTTGTCACTTACGCTGAAGCCGCTTCTGGCAAGCCTGCAATGAAGCGGACTGTTGAAGATGGATTACATCATGCATAGGTCTGTGCTATGAGTTGGCGGGCAGGGAGCCTCCCAGAGGGATAAAGCTCATTCTACCTGCCATACTGCTGCATCGGTGGCTGCTTCGGGAGATTCCCATCCAGGAAATCTGTCGGGCTTCTACCTGGAAGTCAGGAAACACCTTTATCACCCATTACCACATTGACCTAGAGATATGCTGGGATTCTGGTTTTGGGGCTTCAGTTCTCAATCTCTGATCCCTAAGTAGAGGTGTGCACCTTGCCTCCATCTTCCGGAGAACTGCTTGGAGTCGCCAAATAGTGTGGATGAACAACATATCACGCTCCTAGAAGAACAGGATCTTACTTGAGACACAGCTCTTGCAGCAGGTTACACCATTAGGACTGAAGCTGGCAGGCGTCAGGACCCCACGGAAAAATTCTAGCTAGCTATCTTCAGCGGTTGCCCCGATGTCGGTCCGCCTCCGGCGTCGAAGCGTGTAGTACATAAGGGCGGTCCATAGATTCCCAATTCTTTCCGCCGTCGACTTGCATGTCACAAACCCTTGATTCGGTTTCTAGCGGACAGCGTGATAAGTCTTTCCTACGGAAATTTGTTCTCGAGTTCAGTTTTTCTCTGATGTCCTCCCGACCTCGGTCACTCCTCGAAGTCTGCGCCTGTGGGAAGCAGATCCATTTAAGGATCGCACTTTCGGCCTGTGTCGGTGCCTGGCCAGACCACACGACACCGGTTCTGCTCTTTTTGCCAGGGTTTCAACAGCAGAACCGGATCCGTCGCCAGAAGGCCCTACAGGCGTTCCTGTTAGAGGAGCAACTCAAGTCCATGGCTTCCAAGGGGATTCTCATAGGAGGCCCATAAGCATGCTGAGAAGCACAAGAGAAGGCCCCTTCCAGGTCCCCATCTAGGCCTCCGACTCACGCAGCTCTGGCTCCAGGTCCGACCGCTCTCCTTCCGGGCCAGCTCTCAGCCTACCCCGCTGCAGTGAGAAAATCTTCTTCCTCTTCTCAGGCCAAGACTCCCAGGCCTTCTTCATCCTCAAGACCCTCAATGAGTCGGGATCGCCACCATCACCACAAGTCGGGTTCCGCCATTTCTGAACCCGATGTCAGGTCTGCTTCCTTGCCTCCTCGGAAAACCAGGGCTCACCTCACTCAGAGGCCGCAGGACCCGGCCGGTTTGTCCGATGTCGGCCTCTCGCCTACAGGTCCCCAGAGCCGTCGTCTGCCAGAAAACCGTCGCTGGCCAGGCCTACTCCTCACGGACGCCCGGTAGGGGAGGACGGCGCCCGCTCAATTGAGAGAGGACCCGATGCCTCCGACCGGCGTCGGTCAGGAGACCATCACTGAGAGGTTAACCCAGCCCGAGGACCAGGCAGGCGACCCGGTCCTATTGAGACTCCCAGGGAACACTGCCCGCAACCCGAGCCCCCTGTGGAGCCGGCCGGCGGGTCCCGACAACCGTCCACGGCGCCGGACCGTCGTCGGGCCTTTCCTTTTCAGAGGTGAAGAGCTTTTCACTTACTGGTGGGATACCATCAAAGGACATGGTCCCCACTCACCTCTGCTTCCTCCTCCTCCTCCTCCTCCTACACGTTGCTCCTCCGGTTCCTGCCCCCGTCTCCGTCTGGGTCTGCAGGCGGTTACCTCCTCCCGGGGCCAGGACCCCTCAAGGGAGACTCGATAAAGGAGACCTCCGTCCAGATCCTCTTCTAGGTCACCCAGTCCCAAGAGACCCAGAAAGCGTGCCGTTCGCCTTGATGGAGGAGCAGGATCAGAGTTTTCTACATCCAGATCCCGTCTCCCCTCTCCATCCCTTCTTGGACCCGTGAGCTGCCAAAGTCTCCTCGGATGACCCTTCGTTCTCGGATATCATGAGACACATCAAGAGAACATGGGATGGGATCTTGGAAGAGTTAGACCCGAAGCTGCGCCTTGCGAAGCATCTTCAGCAGAAGGACCCCAAGCCTGTGGTGGTGCCACCAAGGCAGCGTGGAGCGTCCACATTCGCTCCGGCGATGCCGAGAAAGCTGACGCTGTACAAGGCTCAGAGATGACCAGTACTTGACCCAGCATCCTCAGGCCGACTTTCTGGTCATAACAGCCTCTCATGACCGGTCCCAGAGACTGCAACATCTGAGCACCCTGCCACGGACCCAGAGTACAAGCAGCTGGACTCCATGGGTAGGCGCACGTATGCTTCCGCTACCTGCGCCATCAGATCCCTGATTATTTGACCCACATGGTGCAGTTCCAAAATGCCCTGTGGGGCAGGGTCTGGATGCGGCTGAGAAATTGCGGAAGGTGAGCAGAAGGAGGAGATGTTACAGCTCCTCCGTGCAGGTTCGATCTGAGTTCGTCGCGGGTTCCACCGCTTCCTCTAATCCAGAGTGGGAACCCAGGTGCTACGGAGCAGCGTACGACTCCAGCGGACTCCTCGACCCGAGCAGCAGCTTCAGGCGTATGCCTCTGGAGGCACTCTTGGCTCCGTGTCTCGGTTTTACCCTGGATGTCAGAAAAACATCATGGGCGCCCATTCGAGGAGAAGTTTTGTTTGGTAAACCTCAGAAGATAATTACCAAACTCAAGAGGCCAGGAAGGCGATGAGGTCGGTTCAGGCCATGTATACCGACCCAAGCTTAGTTCCTTCGTAGGAACCAAAGCCGATTTCGTGGACAGGCGCAGAGACAACAGTCCGCCCGTTCCACAGCAGAGGGCTCGGTTTCGCGAGCCCAGGAAAACAACCCGCAGGTGGGGCCAGCGCACTCCTAACCGGTCCAGCCAGCGGGACCCTCAACCGCCACAGCCTGACTCCTTCCGGCCCCGCCTCTCAGGATCAGCAGGGCGTCATGGTTGAGGTCTTTACCAAATGCATGGCAGTCGTGGCAGCGTCTCTAAGGAGACAGGGCCATTATGTGTTCCGTACCTGGACGATTGGCTTCTCATAGCCACCTCCAGAGATGCGTTGTCACAGGCGATCCAAACACCCAGGACCTGTTTGATCTCTGGGTATCCTAATCAACCACGAGAGTCCCTCCTGGTACTTCGCAGAAACTGCAGTTCATAGGCGCAGTACTGGACACCATTCAGAAGAGCATTTCTTCCAGGCGATAGGCGGGCGCATCAGATCCCTCATCAGGGAACTTTTGGTCTAACAAGATGCGCTCCAGCCAGGTGGGTCCTTAGCTTGCCGGACACATGGCTGCGGCCATTCCTACTGTCCCTTTCACAAGGCTGCACATGCGGGTAACTCCAGTGGATGCTCAAGGTGCAATGGGACCAAAGGCAAGACCACATGCAGCATCCGGTCAGAATCACGAATACTGCGATTCGAGACTGGCATGGTAGCTAGACCGAGGACACTCTCTTTGGGCGTCCGTTCATAGCGCCGTCCGGGTAATCCTCAACACAGGCGTCTCGGGTCTAGGGTGGGAGCACACCTGGACGGGGTGAAGTCCCAGAATACGTGGACCCCTCTGGAGGCCCACCTCCATATCAGCGTCCTAGAGATGAGGCGGTCCTTTATGCCCTGCAGGCCTTTCAGTCAGAAATCCCACCGATTACTCTCCTGCTTCAGACAGACAACGTGGTGGTGATGTATTACCTCAACAAACAAGGGCGCACACTCTTACCCCTTTGCAGGGAGGCCATGAGGGTGTGGGATTGGGTAATCCGACAGCGCGAACCTGATTACAGTACATGTTCCCGGGGTGGACAACACAATTGCAGGCGGCTGAGTCGCTCCCAGGCCAGAGTCCATGGTGGGAACTTCTCCAGGAGGTAGCAGAGGATCTGTTTCTTCGATGGGGAACTCCAGAATTGGACTTGTTAGCCTCCCCATCCAACATAAAACTGCCCAATTTTTGCTCGCTAGATCCAGGGCCTGGTGTTTTCTGGCGAGATCGTTGTCCCTCTCCTGGGCGGACAGATTCCTCTCGCTTTCCCTCCCTTCCCGTTGATCAGAGAGTTCTTCTCAAGCTGCGCAGGGAGCATGCAACAATGATCTTGGTGGCCCCATTCTGGCCCAGGCAGATCTGGTTCCCTTGCTAATTCAGCTGTCCGGGAACCTCCGCTCCGTTGCCATTCAGCTCCCACCTCTTGCCTCAGGAGAAGGGTTCACTGGTCACCGGACTTACGCTCACTGAACCTGCACGCATGGCTCCTAGAGACATAGCCATCTTGCGTCCGGGGTCTCGCAAGAGGTCGCAGTCCTTTCTGCAGCCAGAAAGCCGGCAACACGTAGAGCCATATGCCATGAAATGGCGCCGTTTTGTCTATGGTGGCATGCGGCCTCACCCCTTTAGGTTGTCGGTGAAAGCGGTGTTAGAGTACCTGCTCTCCCTTTTCCGTTGGGTCTCGCCTACTTCTCGATTAAAGTGCACCTCTGTGCCATTTCAGCTTATCACCTCCCGATGGGACAGCGCACAGTGGCACAATTAGATGCCTGTCAGGAATTCTTAAGAGGGTGTTACACTTTAGGCCGCCCATTAAGGATCCAGTGCCTCCTTGGGACTTGCTCTTTGTCCTGGAGCAACTCCGCTCCCCCTTTGAACCTGCCATGGTTGAGCTGCATTTTCTGTCGTGGAAGCGTTATTTTTGGTTGCTGTTCGCCAGCGAGAAGAGTTTCTGAGCTTCAGGCTCTCATGTGCAAGAGCCCTATTTAATTTTCCACGGGACAGAGTATCCTTGAGAGGCGAATCCCAAATTCTTGCCTGAGGTGGTTTCACACTCCTCTCAATCAGGATATTGACTTGCGGTCTACTTTCCTAATTACTCTAACAGAGGAGAGGTGCTGCTTCACACCCTGGATGTTCACCACAGCTTAAGGTACTACCTGAGCAGAACTAAGCAGCTCGCGCCAGACAGCTTTTACGTCTCCCTTTACGAAAGGATGAAGGGCCAACCAGTATCTAAACAGTCCCTGTCTGGCTGGCTTGTCCAGTGCATCTCTTACTGTTATGATATCAAGCGAAAGCCCTCCAGGGCAGTCTGGGGCCATTCCACTAGGGGCGTGGCCACATCCTTTGCAGCACCCGAGCGTCGCCACCTCTGCCATTTGTGCTGCAGCCACTTGGAGCTCTGTTCATACCTTTATCAGGCATTATAGCCTGGACATCGGCTTCACGCCGGAAGAGCAGGCTTGACCTGGCAGTGCTACAGGATCTCTGTCCTAGATTCAGGACCTGGAGCGTTCTTTCTTATTTCCTCCTCCTCCCAGAGTGTTTGCAAGCACTATTGCTTGAGAATCAGTCCTAATAGTGTAACCTGCTGCAAGAGCTGTGTCTCGAGTAAGATGGTACAGTTATGTAAGAACTTACGACAGTAGATCTTGAGAACAGCTCTTGCAACAAATCTACTCCATACCTTCCCCCTTGGAGGAGGCATGGCTTAGCCTTTGTTAACAGAAATTTGTCGTTTGTCTTCTGACGGTGGATCCTTGGTCTCCCATTCGATGTCAGCCTGCGGCGGAAGTCTCAGGCGGGAGAACTGGGGAATCTGGTGGGACCGCCCCTTATGTACTAGTCGGAGGTGGGACCCGGCGTTGAGGCGATCCCGCTGAAGATAGCTAGCTAGAATTTTCCGTGGGGTCCTGGCGCCTGCGGCTTCAGTCTAATGGTGTAACCTGCTGCAGAGCTGATCTTCCTGGACATAAGTCTCCACCACTCATTCACACTGAGTGGGATTAGCGCCGGAGGCACTAGGACCCATGAGAAAACTTTTTGCTGGAGGGTCGGCGGGAGATGGCGCCCGCGAGGAGCACGGCGCCGAGGCAGCGGCTCGGCGGCAATGACTATCTGGTGACGACCCTCCAACCGCCTCAGTTCCTTTTTTCCATGCGTCGAGTGCGCTTCAGTGACAACGTCGCTCGCCTTCGAGTCAAACTTCAAACTAGCGCATAGTTTTCAGTTTATTTTTGTATCATTATCACGATAGTAGTATAAGCTTAATTTTATTCTGTTTTCGTTAAATTTTTCTAATATTTTAAATTTAACACTTAAAAAGTCTCGGCCTACTGGGCGAGTCGACCATGAGCAGGTCAGGTGGCGGTAGGGAGACTTCGTATGAAAGCTGTTCAGTCAGCGGGCTGGGTCCGGTCAGCCTCCTTCTCCTCAGCGGGGTTCCGACAACGGTCAGTCCGATGCCGGGGGATGGGCGGTCCCCGTCGGCATAAAATAAGCGATCGCATTCTTGGCACCGTTAGGCCTCGAGCTCTTCTTGACCCACAGGTCAAAAGAAGGCATCACTCAGTGCGCCTCTATAGTATATCTCTTGGCGTCGGCGGTCGGTTATCGTAAGCTAGTTGCCAGTCTCCTTCTTGAATGCGCCAACTTCGGGACCGTCGTCCTGTACATCGAGCCCCCTCCGCCTATAGGTAGGGCTCCAGATGAGCAGTTTCATCAGTGGGCGCTCTTATGGAGCGATGGGCTCGGAGGTTGGTTCTTCTGCCTGGCTCGGTTGCCACGGGCCCCTCGGGCTCCTCCGGCGATCTGGTAGGCGGTTGGACCTTCTAATCGTCGCTGGCACCTTCTTCGGTGCCAGCGACTCCGTGCTAGTGTTCCTCCCCCTCATGGCTGCGGCGCCGAGGCCACCGATGCCCTTATCTCCTGGTTTTTCCTTCTCTAGCTTTCCACGTTCCTGGGCGTTCCTGGTGCCTTCCGCAGGGTCTGTCGGCTCGTCGGGGCCGTCCAGCGGCGCCGCGTGGTCTTGTGGTGCCGCCTGCGGTGCAGCGTGGTCTCGCGGCGCCCGCCTGCGGCGCGTTGAGTCTAACGCGCCGCCAGCGCTTGATCAGCAGTTTGGCCAGGCGCCGTCGGTGGCGCGCCGCGAATCTGCCCGGCGCTTGGTTGGGCAGTGCCGTCGGCCGGCGCCGTGTGCCTCTTGGTGCCGTGCCCCTCAGCGGTGCCGTTTTCAACCCGTTTTGCCTTTCGGCGTCGGGGGCCCTCGAGGACTCTCCTTGTTTCTCTGCTATTTCCTCCTCTCCTAATTTTCCTCCTTTCCTGTCCAAACAGTCCTTCCTGGACCATCAGGAGATGATGTTGAGCCTGACCCAAACTTTCGGTTGGGTGATGAAGTGGAGGAAACAGGATCTTTCTTTGCTACAGAGCCTGTGGTGAGGACCTGTCCTTTAAGTCTCTGTTGAGGAACCTGAGATCCACTCTTTCTCTCCAGACTACAGACATCGATCCTGGGAAGATATTAAGACTCCAGTATCTTCATGCTTGGAGATTCCTCCGGTTTGACTCCTCCGATCCAGCCTTCCTTGAGGCAGCTGTCTCAAATGGTATGGAATAATCCTGCTCTTATTCCCTCAGTGGCTAAATCCATTGATAAGAAGTATTCAGCTCCCAAGGATCGTCCCATTTTGGCATCCCAAGCCTTTGCGGATCCTATTGTAGTCCTGGCAGAGAATGACAGGTCGTTCTTCCTCAAACTACTACAGCTCGACCTATTAACAAAGAGTCTCGTAAGATTGATACATTAGGTAAGAGAGTCTTTGCTGCCTCCACTCTAAGTATCGTGATGCCAGTTATCAAGGCTATTTTCTCAGTATGAGTATATCCTGTGGCACTCTATGAAAAGAATGGTTGAAGCTCTTCCAGATTGGACTCCAAGTCAGAGCTTCTTCTGACCGTTATTAGAGGTATTGAGTCCAATAACCAACAGGTCAAAGCCGCCATGGACGCTTTCGACACTGCTTCTTGCTCAGCGGCCGCGGGTGTTTGTACCGAGCGCCATTCCTGGCTGCGTACTTCTGGCTACGAATGATGCTCAGCAGCAGGTAATGGCGCTGCCTTTTGATGGCTCCTATCTTTTTGGCCCTCAGGTGGAGCAAGCCTTGGAGGCCACTCAGAAGACTAGATCGGCCATTAAGTTGGCCAGACCTCCGCCTACCCCTCTCGGGGCATGTGAACAGGCGTCCAGTTTCATAGTCGTCAGTCCTTTCGAGGCAGAGGCAGAGGAAGCTTCCATAAAAGCCAACCTGCCCAACCTCAAAGAAGATGCAGCAAGCGCGGGGCCTAAAGCCCCCAGCGCCACCTAAGTGCTGGCCCAAGTTCCATCCACATTGCCGGTGGAACTTTCTCTCGGTGGGAGGTCATCTGATGTACTTCTACAACCAGTGGAAGTCCATAACCGGACAAATGGGTCCTTGGATAATTCGTGAGGTTATTCTCTCAGTTTCTTGGAACCCCAATTGTCCTCCCAGGCGACAACCCAGGTTGTCGGCCTCTCAATCGAACCTCCTCACCGCCCGAGATCCAGGGCCTTCTAAACAACAGGGCAATAGAACTGGTGCCCCGCATCATGCAAACACAGGGTTCTCCCATTACTTTCTGGTTCCAAAGAAATCTGGGGGAATACACCCCATTCTAGACCTCAGAAAGTTAAACAAATTTCTCCCCAGGAGAAATTCAAAATAATTCCTAGGTACCCTGTTACCCTTGCTGCATCAGACACGACTGGCTGGCCTCCTCTGGATATGCAGGGCGCTTACCAGCATATCCCCATCCACCCAACCCACATAAGTTCCTCAGGTTTGTAGCTTTGGGTCAGCATTATCAGTTCAGAGTCCTGCCCTTTGGGCTATCCTCGGCGCCGCAAGTTTTTACAAAGTGTTGTGCAGTTCTGCTGCGCATCTCAGGAAGATCCGGACTCAGTGTTTCCCTACCTGGACGATTGGCTTCTAGCAAGCCCTTCCAGCCAAGGGACTTTGGAAGCCGTGCAAGCGACTTCTCGTCTTCTTACGTCCATGGGAGTTCTGCTGAATTTGAAAAAATCACAACTGCAGCCCTCCCAGAGCTCCTTTTCATGAGGCATTCCTAGACACCTCTTCCCTGAAGGCTTTCCTTCCAGAGGACAGAAGACTCGATATCCTTCGGATGGCCCGTTACATCGGGAGAACCAATCGGTTGCAGCTCTCTCATGCAACGCATGTTGGAGTCTCATGCGTCCTCGGTGTTCACTGTACCCCTGGCCGGTTGCACATGAGAACCACCCAATGGATGCTCTCCACTCAGTGGTCTCCGACCTCTCACCCCAGTCTTATCCCATCAAGGTGGCGGGCCCTTGAAGGTCTCTCACCTGGTGGTCTCAGAAACAATCTCCTGGAAGGTTCCCCTTTGCTCCCCGGATCATCAGATCTCCATCACCACAGGCGCACCGCTAATGGGATGGGGAGCTCACTGTCACTCCTCCACACTCAAGGTGTATGGACTCAGTTGAAACTCATCTCCACATAAATGTCCTGGAGATGAGGCGGTCCTCTATGCGATCCGAGCTCTGAAGGATATCCTTTGTCACAAGAACATTCTCCTTCAAGCGGACAACAAAGTTGTGATGTATTACATCAACAAGCAAGGCGGTGCTCATTCTTATCCCTTTGCAGGAAGCAATGAGGGTGTGGGAGTGGTGCTTGGAGCACAAGTCTCTGATTCAAGCGGTTTATCTGCCAGGTATACAAAAGCGACCTAGCAGATCACCTCAGCAGAACAGGCAGACCCTCACGAGTGGTCTCTCGATCCAGCCGTAGCTCGGTCACTGTTGAAGAGTGGTGGACTCCAGACCTGGACCTTTTGCATCCCCACTCAGCATAAAACTGCCTCTCTTCTGCTCCAGAAATCCAGGGCCTGGCATTTTCTGTCAGGATGCGTTCAGGCTGCGGTGGGAGGCAAGCTTTCGCCTGCCTTTCCACCTTCCTCTAATCAGAAGTACTCCTCAAGTTCGAGTCTCAGGGGACCAAAATGATTCTCATTGCTCCTCGGGCCTCGGCAACTATGGTTTCCTCTACTCAACAGTATGTTGGCAGCCTCTCCGAGACCACTTCCCTTGCAAATCAACCTTTTTGACTCAGGGTTCGTTGGTCCATCCCAACCTGAAATCACTTCATCTTCATGCTTGGCTCCTGAAGAGGTAGAAGTGAATCGGTTCAACGTCTCGTAGAGTCTCAGACATCCTTCTGGCTGCTGGAAGCCAGCCACCCGAACGTCGCTTCCAAATGGAACGTTTTCTCTCTGGTGTGCAAAGTCCTCTTGGAATCCCTTTTCCTGTCCTCCTGACAAGGTTCTGGAGTATCTCTTGGACCTATCAAACTCAGGTCTCCAGTACTCCACAGTTAAAGTTCACCTTAGTGCCATCTCAGCGTTCCATGAGCGGTTTCTTCCTTGACTCTGGCTCAGTTACCTATAGTGAAGAGATTTCTTAAGGGGATTCTTCATACCAGACCCCTGTTAAGCGTCCAGTTGCAGCCTGGGACATTAACCTGGTGCTGGACATGCTCACTCGGAAGCCTTTGAACCTCTAGCTACCTGTGAGCTAAAATTTCTTACCTGGAAGACTGCCTTCCTGGTGGCCATTACCTCAGCCCGCAGGGTCTCTGAGATACATGCCCTAGTTCACGGACCCTCCATTATACTGTATTCCATAAAGACAAGGTAGATCTCCGTACTCATCCTAAATTTCTTCCCAAGGTTGTGTCAGAATTCCATCTAAACCAACCTCTGGTACTTCCCTCTTACTTCGCTAATTTCCAAAATGAAGGAGCGATCTCTTCATTCCTTGGATGTTAAGAGAGCCTTGTGGTTCTATTTAGATAGAACCAAGAATTTTCATAAGACTCAGCAACTCTTTGTTTCTTTCAGCGACACCCGGCTGGGTCAACCTGTAGCTATCAGATGCATCTCATTCTCATCATTGTTAGTGGCATGCCTTCGACATTGCTATTCCATGGCTCAAGTTAAATTAGAAGGTAGAGTGTACGCTCACTCTACTAGAGCGATCGCGGCATCCTAGCGGAAATTCGCAGTGTTCCAATTGCAGATATCTGCAGCGCTGCCACCTGGAGCTCAGTGCATACCTTCGTTAAGCATTATGCACTGGATGTTCATGCCAGCTGACATTCCGCATTAGAGCAGAACTATCCTTAATGGACTTCTATCTTAGTCGCGTGAGCTCTGGCTCTCCTGCCGCCCTTTGGGGGATTATCAGCTTGGTACTCTCCACTAGTGTGAATGAGTGGTGGAGACTTATGTCCAGGAAGATATGAAAATTGCATTACCTACCGTAATTCTTGATCTTCTTGGCGAGTCTCCACACTCATTCTACACTCCCTCCATCCCGAGCTCACCGCTGTGTTGGTCTTCACTCCCTCAAATCTTTAGGCCGTGAAGACTTCTTTGCTGACCCTTCTTACCGCGGTCGTGCGGACTATCTTATGTCCGTTTTTAAGGATTAGATTTACTCTTTCGTTAGTTAGCTGCATCTCCTTGGTAAAAAGGTACTGGAGGCGTTGGAGGGTAAATCGCCGAGATAGTCATTGCCGCTCGAGCAGCTGCTCGCGGACATCGTGCCTCGTGGCGCCATCTCTCGCGCCGACCCTGCAGCAAAAGTTTGCTCCCGATGGGTCCTAGTGCCTCCGGCGCTAATCCCACTAGTGTGAATGAGTGGTGGAGACTCGTCCAAGAAGATCAAAAATTACGGTAGAGTGCGTAATTTTCATTTCTCGAAGATCTACTGTTACGGTAAGTTTCTTACATAACTGTACTTCTACCCACCTGCAACAGTAGTTCTAGGGTTGTAGTGTTGTTCATCCACGGACCCACCGACCTCCCCGACTGCGGACACACACAACCTGGCTTCCAGCGGGCTAAGATCTGGCATCATGGGGCGGAGCCAGGTATATACCACCCAGGTGGGTGGAGGAGCCAACTTGAAGACTTCTGGCAGATTTAAAGTGGAAGGGACAATGCCAAACTGTGTGGATGAACAACATATACCACTCCTAGAACTACTGTTACAGGTGAGTAACCTGTACATATATATGTGTGTGTATGTGTGTATATGTAATGTAGCAGCAGTCCCCTATGTTGATAGTGTTTACAGCAGTACAGTCTGTAGAAAAGTTTCTGGAAAACTGTTTTTGTGATGCTGATAGGTCAAAAGGATAGTTTGCCAGTCTGTGTAGATGTTGTTTGACTTTTACTGCCTGCTGGTGAAGTGACAGGTTTGAAGTGGCAGCTGCAGTCAGAATGTGGGGCGTGATGATAACTTTCTATGTTTATGTTATAGGGCCTGAATGACTATAATTAGTTCAGGAGTGTCATTATGGGTCAGATTACTTTTCTTTGGTGTCCAGCTTCTGCTATGAGTTCAAAATTATGAAAGAAAAAGGATGTCTTAATTACTAAGACTGACCAACAGAGGTCCCTGTATCAACACAGTGCTTAAAACTTTGTTTCCCTTGCATGATGTCATGGTTGGGGTTGCAGCACTGAGAAAAAGGGGTAGCGTTATGCAAATGAAGCAGAGCACAGAAATAAAAGCATTTTTCATGGAAAACAGCACTTTTGGCAGTTTGAATGGTAGGAGATTGATTAACAACCCTACAAGTTACTACTCCCATTTGCTATGGCTAACCTGACAAAATCACTTAAGTTCCTTGCTCCCAATAAAGAATCTAGGTAGCTGGCTGTTTTGGGCAAAAGAACATATGCTTCTGTCTCATTGGGTCATAAGAGTACCAGCTATTGGGCATGTATGGTTAAATACCATTATAACATGGGTTTTCAAAAGTGTGCATCCAAATTGGTCCATGTGCTCTGTGTGGCTCGCATTAAATTCTCTTTTAACGCACTATTCCATGGAGAGATATGGGGAAGGTGTTGGCACTTGTTGCTAGCTGAAGAGAGCAAGCCTGAATGGCAGCCATTGTGTGCACAACACCCGAGAGAGAGAGAAACTGCAATGAATCCCATCCTGTTCCCGAGTGAGGGAAAAGTGATAGAGAACAAGCATGCAAGTTTGTCCGTGTTCCCAATCCCAGTACTTCAAAGCAAGAAAGAGATTGTTTGGGGACTGTGGGGCAGGTCAGCAGCAGTGGTTTAGTCAGTAAGGAGATGTGGGCAGGACGCCTAGGGACTGTAGGTCAAGTTAGTGGTCTGTGTCCCTGGTACAAGTATGTCTTTATTTGCCGATCTTGTTTGAGGGGGCTCTTGCAGCAGGCAATACCGGTAGGACAAAACTGCCAGGTGCCAGGACCAGATGGAAAACTTCTAGCTCGCAGTCATTAGCAGGGCCCGCACCCAATGTCTGTCACACCCAACCTCCGCTATAGGCATAAAGGGTGCAGTCCCCCAGCCCAGTCTCCAGTTCTTTTCCCACCGTCGACCTACGTAAGTCTGACCTCCTCGGACTCCAGCTTCTGTTGACAGCCATTTTCTTCACCATTTACCTGCACTTCTTTATTTTCTTTATCCAGTGCATTTATTTGCGAATTTTCTACTAATTTTGAATGTCTTCTCCATCCTTTTCATCTGAGCAGCGGATGAAGTGCGCCTTGTGGCATGCAGCTTCCCTCCAAGGATGGCCACTCTTCTTGCCTGCTCTGTTTAGTCCCAGACCATGACACTGAGGCCTGCCAGAATTGCCAGTACTTCAACCAGGCTACACAGAGACACCGCCAGAAGAGCCTACAAAGTTTCCTGCTGCAGCAGATATTAGCTGTAATGGAGAAGGAGCTCCAGGGCAAAGCACCTCTTCTTCCTCAGTCTCTGGGGTTCACCTCTACTTCTTCCCTCTGAAAAGGAGAAGTTGTTCAGCGACCAGCACAGGCACCCGGAGGAAGCACAGGGAACAGCCCTGGTCAGCTTCCCGCTCTTGGTCACCGCATAAGTCGGCAGCCGACCCTAGGTCTTCCTCCCACAGGAGGTTGGCCCTCCTTCTCCTGCAGCCCTCACTCCTTCCGGCCTCCTGGTGTCTGAACCTCCTGCCTCACCACCATCTTGGGTGGTGACTCTTCAAGAGCTTCAAACCTTGTCCCGACTCCCAAGTCCTGACCCTAAGCCCCTTAACACCCAGCGGGTACTCAGCCAGGTGGCTCGACTGGTTCCTCTTGGGCAGCGTCTCTTCCACTTTGCCCCACTGGTCTTGGTGCTGCGAGGTCAGTACCGAGTTCTGAGACTGACCCCTCTAAGTGACGCCAGGCAAGGCTCTGCCTCCCCGGCAAGAGCTGCCGCCTCTGCCCCCATCCGCATTGCTCCCCCCTACAGGCCTCTCCTTTAGACCTGCACTGGTTGCTTCACCATACTGGAGTAAACCTTTGCCTGTCCGGTCCATGCTGGCTACCGGCCCGACCCTGATGCCCTAACTTGTAGTCGCCTACTCCTCAGCCCATGCCAGATGACCCTTTGGTCACTCCTCAGCCGACACCTGAGGGACCAACGTCAGTCTCCCTGCACCTGCCAGACCGACGCTGGACAATATCTCACCTCAGGCTCCAATGCCTGGTAACCTGGCTCCTGAGGACTGGTGCCCTTGTACCCGGCGCGCGGGGACTGATGCCTGGGCTACCTACTCAAAGCCACACCGCCGCCTCCAGCTACTCCACCTCAGAATCCTCCTATGGATGATTTTGCGCTGTTTTCAGACTGGTTGCTCTTCATGCAGACCTCCCTCTCCACCTCCTAGTGATTCTTCTCCCAATCCAGACCGTCTGAGGTTCCCCCAGGAGACTTCCCTCGTCCCCTCCTGGGGACCCTCTTCCGACCCCAGACCAGGCAGGTGCCACACCAGCGGCAGTCCCAGACTCTGACTGCTCAGTAGGAGACTCTTCGTCTTCTTCCTCGGACAAATCTTTTCTTAAAACTCATGTTTATTAACAACAAATGGGTACATAAGTTAATACAAAGAAATAAGAACGCGGATCCATTTAACATACAATTCATCATTTGGTTCAGGAGCAATTAATTATATCCATTATACATATTTCGGTAGCAGCATGTTTCCCAGTTAAGGTGAGCCTCTTGCTATTCACTATTCAGGGTTATGGGGCCTCTGGTCCTTATCATGATCTGAACTTGCGTGCATCTAACCAAATCTGCCACCTTGTCCATCTACATGTGTAGATGTGGGTTTGCTGATTGATTTTAAATGTTAGCTCTTCCAAGTTGGAAATTTCTTGCATAATTTGGATCCAAGATTCAAAGTAGGCGGCTCTGGTTTCAGCCAGGTTCAGGTAATGGACTTATGGGCTGCAACCACCAGTATAGCCTGAGGTACAGGAGTCCCCCCTTAACAGACTGGGGTGGGATACCCATTATAACCTCCGGCCACTCCAATGGTCGGTCCAATATAAAGAGATCAGACAGGACCTCTGTCACCCCATCCCAAAAGACCTTATCTTGTGGCATGTCTAGAATATATGTAAGTGGTGCGCGTTCTCCTCTCCACAAAGCCTCCAGCACAGGTGTGAGCAGTAGGGTCTCTTTTATGGAGGAGGGCTGGTGTAAAGAAGTAGCGCACTTTCATTCTCCAGCTGAATTCCTGTTAAGAGTGGGAATCTAGTTGTTTTGGCGGTGATATGAAACGCTTTATCCCAGTCTACCTCCCTCTGTTCGATATCTGACTCCGTTGTCAAGCTTAATTTGATTTTACTCAGGGGTCCTTTTTCAGTGCTGCCAACCATTTATATATTGTTGATATGGCCTTTCTGCATGTGCCCACCCATCACTGCCCTCATATATTCCAGAAGGGGTTGTGCCTGAATGGGATCTGGATCTGCTTCCTGACATTTGTGTATATGTGCCCTAACCTGCAGGAACCTAAAATGATCCACCTGTCGGAGGCCATATGTGTTTTAAGTGTTTCAAAATCCAGAACCAGGTCTCCCATTATGATCTGTCCAAAATGTATTAAACCCGCCTACCCCAGGTCTTAAAAGTATGATCAAGTCGGGCCGGTTGCAAAACTCGGAGTCCATGCAAGTCCACTTAGAGGCCAGATGGATCTCCCATCCTATATTTCTGCCATAATCTATGTGTGGTGGTTAGTGTGTTGTTTACCACCATAAGTGAGGGAAGGAGTTCAGTGTGTTTCCACGGGTGGCCTTGACCCTAGTCTCCAATGGAGGCCACGTCCATCCTCCTCTCCCTGTTCCATTAGTTTCAATTTGAAACATAAGTTGAGGTTGGACCAGTGCAGGGCCATTTTCAAGTGTGCTGCTAAGTAGTAATCTTCCAGATCAGGGATAGATCGGCCTCCTTTTTGCGGTGTGTTTGTAGGATGTAAGTTAATTCTTGGCCTTTTATTGTTCCAGATGAACTTCACAATCTTCCCATGCCAGGCCTGGAATTGTGCTCTGGATATAAGGAGGGGAAGACACTGGAACAGATATAGGAATCTAGGGAGAATGTTCATGGTGATTGACTGTATCCTAGCATGCATGGGGAGATTTATTAAGGCCCACCTTCAAATCTTTTGTCATTTGGTTTATGAGAGGGTTGTAATTTGCTTTAAATAGCTGGGAGAAGTGCTTGGTGATGTAAGTGCCCAGATATTTCATCTTGTTAAACTTCCCAGTCTAGGGAAGCATTTTCCTAATCTTGTCTGTTGGGGTATAGTAAAAACTAAGGACCTCTGTCTTTGTTTTGTTAAGCGTGTAACCTGCATGTCTGCGAATTCCTCCAGGACCGACCCTACTTTTGGGATAGATTCATCAGGGTTTGACAGGGAAAGTAAAATATCATCTGCATATAGTGATATTTTCCTAATCAGTCCCCCACCCCCACCCACTAATCTCCTCTGATTGGCATATAGCCACTGCCAGAGGCTCTATGTAAAGCGAACAAGAGAGGGAGAGGGGCAACCCTGTCTGGTGCCACGTCCCAGCCAAAACCGGGAAGAAATGCCACTGTTTACCCTGACATATGCCTGGGGTCACTGTACAGTACTCTAATACTGTCTATAAAAGACTGCGAAAGGCCATGATCTCAAGGATTAAGAATAGAAAACTCCAAGATACCTTATCAAATGCCTTCTCACGCCTAAACTCATCAGGCACAAAGGTATGTGTCGATGATGTATGGTATCCAGGACATTTAAGGTTGCCTGGACACTATCTGGGGCCTGCCTGCCATAGACCAAACCTGTCTGGTCCAGGGCCACCAAGTCCGGTAGAAGGGAGTTTAGTCTGGAGGCTATAATAGTAATGAAGACTTTATAGTCTGAGTTAAGCAAAGAAATGGGTCTATACGACTCACATTTAATAGGGTCCTTTTTCCTTGGGTATTAAGGTAATGGTGGCGTACTGCCATGAGGAAGCATTGGGTTCCGTCCTGCCAGACCTCCGTGAAGACCTCTGACAGGAGGGAACCACCTTCCTCCCAAAGACCTTATAGAACTCAGCCCGAAGCCATCAGATCCGAGTATTTACCTCCTTAAGGGTCTTGATGACCTGTAAGATTTCTGCTTGTGTGATTGGTTGTATTAGTGATTGACCTTTCTCCGGGGTGAGGGTTGGTATGGGAAGAGGCTCAGAAATTTCATTTTCTCCTCCCTTGTCGTCTCTTTATGGTGGCGTATAAGTTGGTGTAATAAGAGACAAAGGCCTCTGCGATCTGGGTCTGCCTAATGACAGGGTGCCCTGAAGTAGGTGATGTCACTTTCGTAATCGTGGCTTTTGCTGCGTATTGCCTTAGCGGAAGGCCAGCATCTGAGGCCCCTTGAGCCACCCTCATAATATTTCTGTTTCAAGTAAAAAGGGCCTTCTCTATTTCCGCTTGCTGTGTAGTCTTTAGGTCCTTCTTGAGTTCCTTTAGGGTCTGATCTCTCGCCCGGTCCCATCTACTCTTTTGGGCATCCTCTAGGGTTTTAATTTGTGAAGTAGTTCCTGATGTCTTTGTGTTGTCTGCCTCTTCCTAAGCGGAGGCAATGGAAATGATTTTACCCGGACTGTGGCCTTTAAGGTGTCTCACAAGATCTGTGGGATACCTCACCTGTGTTATTTTCTCTTAGTGTTGTAGCATTATGTTGTTTGAGATCCTGACTATCGCTTGGTCTCGGAGGCGGAGAACAATTCAGTCTCCACTGCGTGTTTGCCTGCGGCAGACTGAGGTCTGTTTCTAAGAGAAGGGATTATGGTCTGATAGAGTGGAGGTCTCTATTGACATAGGACTATAGAACGCGGAAGGTCTCTAGAAAAGGTGAAGAAAGCATCCAGCCTTGAGTATATTTTGAAATGTGGGGAATAGTATGTATACTCTCTAGCTGTGGGGTATCTTTCCATCCATACATCCACAAAGCCACCTGTTTAAAAATCTTTTTAACTGACTTTGCCCTTCTGTGATCTGCATTCAAAATCTTACAGGTAGTATCTAGATTCCTATTAAACACCAAATTCCAGTCTCCCCCATAATCAGTACTCCTCTCATTTTTTCCACCACCAGCTGTGAGGGAGGAATAAAATGATATGTGTGAGGCCTGGAGGCGAGACATTTGCTAAAGTGATCAGCGTGTCTTGTGCTAGTCCTATCGCCAGGACATATCTAGCCCCTGGGTCCTCTACCACCTCCTCGACCTCAAAGGGAAAGGAAGAGCGCCACAAGGATGGCAACTCCTCTCTTCCTGCCAGCCGGTAGTGATGAGTGGAAAACCTGTGAAAGTTCCTGGATTTTAACAAGGGCCTCCTGGGCGACAAGTGGGTCTCCTGTAGGAACCCCGTCACACCTCAGGGTTGTGAGGTATCTCAGTATCCGTTTTCTTTTATCGGACTCGAGCTCCCATTCACATTATATGAAAATATTTTAGAATTGTGACTAGCCACTTTTAGTTTTAAATTTTAAACTTTAAACATTTACATTGTTGGATCCAATTGTGCTTACTTATGCACCTATATATAACATCATTTAATAACTGAAACAGAAAATCTATAACTTGCAAAGCCCAACAGTGGGCAAGAATGTAACTCAACGTCCCATCCCATAGTGGAGGGCTGTAGAGAAGCACACAGGTGGACTTCTAGTTTGTGAGCCAGTTGTCCTACCTTGCGCAGATGGGAATGATTGGCTTCCGTGGTGAAGCTGGAAACCCTCCAGCTTGTGGGGCCGTCGCCAAATTGAGCGAGAGATAGGAAGCTCAGCAGTACTGTGAGGTTCCAAAAGGCCCATAGGTAATTTCCTATGAGGGCCAAGCCCTTGGACATCAGCAGAGGTCATCTGTGACCAGGATCGTATGCCTTCCTCTCCCCGCATGCCCCATATGGTCAAACCTGGTTGACATTACCTAGTTTTATTTTCCTTTATGCCTCCTTCGCCATGCTTGGGGATCCCCATTAATTTTTAATATAGCTATTATCTTTGTAAATTACTATTTTAGCATCCTGAACTCCCATATCCCTTGGTATGCCTGTCTGGACTCTGCATGCTGCAATCAGGCGAGCAGCCTCTTGGCTGTCTTAGTAACCCATCAGCATAAGTCTCCTATCCACTGCAGTACTCAGTAGTCTCATCGCAGGGCCATGGAACCACCTAAAATATAATTATTAAACTATGGAACCATATAGCAAATGGGGTCTCTACTCGCTGTTTCTCATATCCAGCCCTTCCCTTTAAGGGCATGCAGCGTGTAGTTGCCCTCGACCTCGGACCCGTGCGTGCCCCCTTCCCCAAATCCATCTGACTTTGAAAAGCCGTTACTTTTGCAAGTAAACCAGTTAGTGATTGAGTGAGATGGGAGATAAAAGTCTCTTCAGTGAGCCCTCCTTCATATTTCCAGGCCCTATGCATTAATCGCTAGGGATCTTCATTCTGGTCCATATCATTCGTCTGGAGGATTAGTATGTGGGTCATTTCCGGCATCGATGGGAAGGTAGGGGATCGGTGCAGTCCCAGGGTCAGGGGCACGTGGATTAGCAAGATCAGTCCAGTTTCGAATGTTAACTCCTTCAGGTCTCCGAGGAGCACATCGGACCAGGGCTCCCTCGTCCTCCCTTAAGTGAATCACTTTTTATTTACCGCTGTAGGCTCTTCATATCTTTGCAGCAATGTTGCTATATCAGCCCTTAGATTAGTCAGGGAAGCCTCTGCGTTGTGCCTGTAGCGAACAGCACCCTTCTGAGTTACCAACCAGCCGAGTAAGCAGGTCCCATTCTAGCTTCTCTTTATTCAGCGGTATGGAGATACCGTGTTCTGCAAGTGTGATGCTGCAAGTAGGTCAGTGAAGACCTTTGTTCCTGTTTAGTTTCCACCTTCAGTCTGGCGGGTGGAGAGCCTGTGCCTTCATGCCTTTGGATTTTAGTTGTTTTATCACTGGCCAGAGTACCGTCTTGCTTCTTGAACTGATGAAGTGTGGTCGTTGTCTTGTGTGATTTTCTGGCCCTTATTGTTAAGCCCCTGCTGCCATGCCGGCGCAGCAGCTCCTCCTTTGCGGTACGGGTCAGGCGGGCAATCAGTGATCTAGGTCTGGGTTCGGAGCTTTGGGCCTAGCGATCTATGGGCCCGATCCATTGTGATGTCTAGATCTTCTGGAAGGGACAGCACCGGAGCATTTCTTGCAGAAAGGTCATGGTGTCCTTATGTTTTGCCTCTGCTCCTCCGGGACTCCATATCACGCAGATGTTCTGGCATCTGCTTCTACCCTCTAGGTTGTTAATCCACTTGGTTAGTTCCTGTCTCTGCAGTAGGTATAGCATTAGCGATCGTGTCTGTCAGTCTGCTTCGGACGTTTGCGGTAAGCATAGTTCCATCTGGTCCGTTTTATGTTCGATACGGTTTATGTCTGATCTGAGCTCTGAGAGGTCGCGGTCAATTTTCTGGACCGTGTGGGCCATTTGCACTATTGTTGAGTAAGTCCATCTGGGCCCGTGCCCCAGGTGTTCCTGCTTGTGGGCCTTCTGCTAAGTCGGGTGTCTCTGAGCTATCCTGGTGGTCTAGCTGCAGCATTTCCCTTAGTTTCTGCACTGGGGTACTCTGAAGCCTCCCAGCTTTCATTCTGGTTGCTTTGGCAGGAAGTCATAACTTTTCAAAGTGATGGCAATAGTTTTAAATAACCGCAGGTACAGAGTTGTGGGATCAGGCAGCCATTTGTCTGCTGGCGTCACGGAAGTCTTCCTCGGATGAATCTGAGGACTCCCATCTTCCTTTAGAGCTTGAGGACCCAGTGACCTCCTTGGTCTCCTCCTGATGATCCCACCTTTTGGACATCATCGGCACATTCAGTCTTTGATGGGTTGGAAGATGGAGGAGCTAGATCCCGAAACGTCTCCTGGCAGTCTTTCTGCGGAGGAGGGAGACCCTCCTTCAGTGGTTCCCCTCTCATCAATTTATTTGAGAATGCCAGTATAGCACAGTGGTTTAAAGTTCTGAGCTGCAAATCTGGTGACCTGGGTTTGAATCCCACAGTCCCCACTTGTATACTGTGTGATCCTGAGCAAGTCACTTAACTTCCCTGTGCTTCAGGTCACACTTGTAAACAAGCTTTCAGCTTAGTCGTCTTTCCTGGTTAAACAATTGGTAAAAAAATAAAATAAATAAAAGACAACCTGGAAGCCGTCCATTCTTCACCTGGCCTTTTCCAAAAGGCAGATCACCTTTATCATGCCCCCAGGGACAAACCCTTCTACGGGTGCATCCAGAGGTGGACCGGTGGTCATAACGCTGTTCATGACCACTACCAAAAAGCCGGGCAGCTTGGTGCCCAGCCTCTGGAGAAGGAGTCTTGCCCAGTGGACCAGTTTGGTAAGACTGTCACCTTAACCACCTGACCGTTTGGACCCTGAGCTTCCTAGTCCACATGGTGTACTGGAAATGCCCTGTGAGGCAAAGAATTGAGTTGGTACAGTCTCTCCTGAAGACTCTTCCAGGGACCATCTTATCCATCTTCTAAATTTAGGCTCAGATGTGGGCAATCATGTTCCTCATAGCCTCCTACGATGCGGGCAGTGACCACTGGCATATGCATTCGCAGCCACTCCTGGCTTAGGGTTTCTGGCTTTGCCCCAGACATGCAAGCTAAAATCCTTGATGCCCCTTTCGAGGTCCAGTCCTCTTGGCAAAGATACCCCAGAGTATTATCTCTCACCTATAGGAATCAGGCAAAGCTTTAAGATCGGTGCACTACATGTGCTGGTCCTAGTCTAGTTCTAACCAGCATCAGACCTTTCATCGGTCCCCAAGACAGAATCCCAAGGGCCAGCAGCACAGAAGTGCCTTCAAATGCAAGGCCCTTTCTGGGCAACAGGAGTCTCAGCCCCTAGGCAGGGGTGTTCAGATCAAAACTTCTAGAACTTGCCCAGCCATGACTGCAACTAATTTTTTTATTGAACTGTCTGGTCTCCGTCACTTCCTCCCAGCAACTTGACGATGGGGACACACAAGTATTTTACAGGTTTTCTCCTCTTGTCCCATCGAGGCCCTGGCACACACGCATGCGAGCTTCTGGAAGCATGCATGCACACTGTCGCCAGCTCAGTCTCTTCCAGCCTCCCATAACTTTTTGCTGCTTTTCTGCCTCGCTACCCACCAGACCTCTACCCAGTGGAGCAGAACTGAGGGTGGGGCACCAGTCCACCCTCTGGAGAGAGGAGCTCTCATCGACATGCCTCGATCCTGCTCTACCGTCTCCATATCGGGCACCCTGATGTCCCAAATGCTCTCAACCCAGGTCGCCAGCGTGGCGCGAGGTGTGGCGTCCAGCATCTCAACCCTCTGTGCCAGTGGGTTGGCCGACTGTAGCTACATTTCACTTGCCCTATTCATTACAATGAAATTATCTCTTTTGTACTTGGTCTTCAAGAAAATTTACTTGCTCTAGACGGGGAGCAATAGAATTTGCACACCCTTGCTAGGCCCTAGAGCCTTCCTTGCCACTCTGCCCATCCCTGGCTACTCAGCCTGACTCCTTACCTGACCCCTCCTCCGAAGGAGACTTTGAGGGAGGCAGTAGAGGTCACTTTTCCCAATACCTAGAAGGATGGCACAGCATAATTGCAGATCAGTGGGTTCTTCAGCTTTTGGAAAAAGGGCATGCTTGTCAATTCTTGGAGATTCCCGAAAAAAACACCTGTTGCACTCCATTACCCTCAGACCTATGTCACCCTCATCCAGGAGGAGACAGCGCTTCTAAAGCAATCCATAGAGCACATCCCACCGGCTCAAAGGGGAAGGATTCTGTTCTCATTTCTTTCTGGTCCCAAAGAAGACTGGCGACCTGTATCAGATTCTCAATCTCAGCCACCTGAATCTGTTCATAGAATACAAGCACTTCAGGATGGTCACTTTTCACAGTCTTCTCCCCTTCTTTATCCAGGGACTGGCTTTCCTTGCTGGACATGCAGGATACTTATCTCACATCCTGGTCTTTCAGCCCACAGAAGGTTTCTTTCCTTTTGCTTCCAAGGAAACCATTATCAGTTCCAGGCCCAGCCCTCTGGTCTTTCCTCAGCTCCCTGAGTATTTGGTAAGTGCCTGGCAGTGGTAGCTCGGCACTCAAGAGACAAGGTCATTATGTCTTCCCTTAAGTGGACGACTGGCTCTTAACAGCCCTCTGGGGACCAGTTAATCAGACCATGGAAGCTCCTTTCAATCTGTTTGAACTCTGGGAGTTACTCTCAACCCTTAACTCTTTCCTTTGGCTTAGCCAACAGCTGCAGTACATTGGGGCAATACTGGATTCGGCTCAGGACAAAGTTTTCTGCCTTCAGATAGAGCAGATTGCTTGCAGCACATACTTGGCTGGTATTTTCATCTCGGCAGGTCCCAGCCAGGTCGTTCCTGCGATTATTAGGGCAGATGGCGGCATCCATAGCAATGGTTCCCTAGCCCATCTGCACATGAAGGTCTCTCAGTGGAACCTTCGGTTTAATGGGATCAGCACACGGACAGTTTGGAGCAGCAGATCTTAGTCTCAGCCCGGGCAGAAGACCCTGGATTGGTGGTAGAACCCCTACAACCGGGTTGACTTCTGGGCAGACTCTCCACGTCAGATCCTTAACACGGATGCGCCGAACCAGGGCTGGGTCATTCATCTAGCAGACCGTGAGACTCAAGGGACTTGGTCAGGAGGAACAGAAGCTGCACATCAGTGTTCTGGGAGGCAGGTGATTCTTTATGTCCTGTTGGTCTTCCAGACACCTTCTCCCAGGCCCTGTTCTGATTCAGACAGACAATGTTAGTAGTCTTCTACATAAACAAGCGGGAGGACTCCTCCTACCCCTCTGCAGAGAGGCCATGAGTATGGTACTGGGCCATAGAGCACAACCTAGAATTAACTGCCGTTCATGTTCCAGGCGTCCAACGTCTTTGCCGACAGCTTAAGCAGATCCCAGTCCAAGGCACACGATTGGGAACTTCTTCCCTCCGAGGTAAGGGATCTCTTCGACAGGTGGGTAGTCCAGAGCTGGACCTTTTGCATCCCTACTCGACACAAAACTGCCCAATTTCTGCTTGCTCGATCCAGGGCTTGGTGTTTTCTGGCGAGGCGTTGTCCTCTCTTGGACATGGAGGTTCTCGATCTTGGATATGTTGTTCATCCACACTTCTTGGCATGTCCTTTCCACTTTAAGAGGAGCACCGGAAGGTCTTCAGGCTGGCTCCTCCACACCCAGGTGTTATAGCCTCGGCTCCGCCCCATGACGTCAGATCTTCTTTCATCTGTGAGATTCCGGTTGCCTTCTCTTTTCTTGCTTTTTGTAGGCCTTGCTTCAAAACTTCGGTGATTCAAAACTTCGACTTGTTTGAGTTAGCGACGGTGATTCTTATCATTCCATCATGGAAGATAAATCTGCCCCTGGATTTAGCCAGTGTTCATGTGGCCAAAAATGTTGCACAGTGATCCGCATACCACGTGCATTTGCTGTCTGGGTGTCGGCCATGACACCAAGACTTGCGAGATGTGTCTTGCTTTCCACCAGAAAGTCCTCGACGATCGTCTTGCATGCCTCAAATTGGGCAGGCCAGAAAAAGAATCCTCTGGTAAAATCTATAGAGCCCGGTGGTCAGTCTCGCTGCTGCGGGATCCACTGAACAGCTGGAGCAGATGCAGGCCTTCAAAGAAGAAGTGGCGCGGGCAGCAGAATCTTCCTCTCTGTCATTTCCGTTCCTCTCAACTTGGGCTCTACTTTTCGGGTTCCTTCCGAGAGTTGTGCCAGTCTCGCCCCACTAAGGCGAGGATGTATCAGGCTGTCACTCCTCTTGGTCCCGTAAGAGGATAAGGATTGAATCAGTCTTCATCTCGGCGAAGGCGCTTTTGGGATCGTGGTGATTTGGTAAATGGAGCGGCAGTATTGACTTGATCCGAAATTGCCTCCTCAGCCGCTGGCTTCTCGCCGTGCTGTCTGGCCATTTGACCGGTCTCGATCGACAAGGTCGAGATGTTCTCGATCCCATCGATCCGCTGTCGCCTGTTCCATTCAGCGACTCTCTCAATAGAACCCAGGTCCTTTCTTTTCCAGCAGAAACCCACCAGCTGGGATCCCATCGAGGAACCAGTCCCTGATCCGGGAAGTCACTGGTCCCACCTGTGTCTCCCGGCGACCGACTCGGCCAGTCTGATCCAGGTCGAGATCTTGGACCCCTCGACTGACAGGCAGAGGAAGGTGCACAAGTGCCCCAAAAGATACAGCGCATTGGTCATCCTCGTCCTTTTGGATGAGGGGAGGCTTCGGCAGAAACTCCACTGGCCTTCTGAAGATCTGATTTGGCAGCAGCTTATCCTGTCTAGGCAGAAGCCGACCACGCTCTACTCCGGCCATTACTTGGGTTTCTCCTTCTAGGCCACAGCTGACTCCTCTGGAACTGGTGAAGTTGGTTCCCCACCGGAGCTGGCTAAACCCACTCCGGTTTGGCGATATCGGTCTCTCCACCGATTGTGGTGGAGCTGCTGCCTAAACAGCCTTTGGGAGGGGCTACAAGGAAGCTCGGTAAACCTTGGGTCTTCCTCACAGGATCTTGTGTCACCCTCACGCCTGATTGCCCCAGGCACGTTGAGGGCAACCTTGGCGACTCCACCATTATATCTGGATACCTCGGATTCAGGCGACACTGACCTTCACTCTCACCTGTGGGATAAGAGGTTGGCTGGTGATCTGTCAGTGGAAGAAGGCCCTTTCAAGGGATTCTCTGCCTTATCTCTGAATCCACGGGATGGCCCTGGAACCAATCCTGAACGGGTGGAGTGCCCTCACTGACATTCTCAAGAGAGGATACCCGACAGAAGCCTTTCCTGTGGCCAAAGCCATTGTTGGCCTGACCTTGGAGCTTTGGCAGCATCCTGCCTCCGAGGCCCAAGTATCTCACGGTGCCCATGGGTCCCTCTTGGGGTTCACAGAACATCCTCGGCCGAGACTTGTGACAGCCTCTGTGTTCAGACAAACTGGCAGTTCTGCCAACACCGACAGACCCCGGACAAGGAGTCAAGAAACTGGACCGACCAGTCTGCCAGGAAGGTCTGTGTGTCCTCCTCTTTAGGCCTCCATCAGGCAAGCTCATCCGTCGTCATGGTACACTTCTCGCATGCCCTTCTAGGGTCCTTGGTTCTCCGACATCTCCTCAAGGACCTTCAGACTACGGTCAGGCAGGTCTGGGACCAAGACCATGCCATTGCCAAGCAGCAGCTTCAGGCGACTCTGGACATTGGGGACTCATGTGCCCGTTCAGTGGCAGCTGCAGTTGCTTTATGTCAGAGGGCTTGGCTGAGGCTTTCCACCTTCATGGCGGATACCCAGCACAAATTTAATGATGTTCCTTTCCTGGGTACCTATCTCTTCGGTCCAGGTATGGATGGTCATCTTCATAGAATCAAACAGGCCATTGCCATCTTGGAGTCGGCTACTTCTGCTGACGCTGCTGGCCCTAAAACGGCAGCAGAAGAAGTCATCTTTGGCACTCTGCTCCCGGCCCTTCTTTTTAGGAGGACAGCATCAGCAGGGAGAGTCTTGGTGCCCGGCCCAAGCCTGGACCACCCCAGGCCCAGGAGGAGGTTGGGGTTCAGGCCCTGGACCCTCTTCCTTCAAGCCTGCCCAATGACGGGATGGGGTGGCCACCCTATTCCCATCACGCCAACTCTGGGTCCTCCAGTGGGGGCCGGCTCCACCACTTCCTTTCCACCTGGTCTGCTGTTACCACGGACAGGTGGGTCTTAGATATGGTCAGCCAGGATCTGCCTCTAGAACTGGAGCAGTACCCACCCAGCTGAGCCCACGCCTCACGGGAGGAGAGAGTATCACCCAACACTGAGTCGGCTCTGAGAGATGACATAGTCCAGCTCCTCCTTAAGGAGGCAGTGGTCAGTGGCGATCCTCCAGTCAACCCATGGTTCTTTTCCAGATACGTTCCTGGTACTTTTCCAGGTAGGTCCAGGCGGATGTGGAGCTGGCGTCCCATTCTAGATCTGCATGACCTGTATCAGTATCTCAGGCCGCATTTTGGATGGTAACTTTGTCCCAGATCATACCATCCCTGGAGCAAAGCGTGGTTCTGCTCACTGGATCTTCAGACGCACTCTTTCACTTCCCGATCCGTCCATCTCACCAGTGGTTAATCCACATCTGAGCAGAGGAACCCAATGCATTGCAGTGGTGGCAGCCACATCAGGCATCGCGGGGTCAGAGTATACCCTTACCTTGATGACTGGCTCTTAGCAGGTTCCACCCAGCAAGTGGTGGAAGAGGTCAGGGACCTTGCCCTCAGATCTGCTCTCAGCTTGGCCTCCTGATCAGCGACCGAGTCTCAGCTTGGCCTCCTGATCAAGCGGACCAAGTTGAGACACTGCTCTCCAGGTGATGTGCTTCATCGGGCAGAGCTCGACTTCATATGGACCTTCAATCCCTGCACCTGACAGCCTGGTACCTGGCGGCTAGAGTTACAGGCTTTGGATCTCTCCAAGGATGTACTCATAGTAGTTGAAGCATCCAGAAAGGAGTCAACCAGAAAGTGCTATACCTTCAAATGGAAAAGATTTTCCATTTGGTGTCAGAACAAGGGCCTGGACCCTCTGTCCTGTTCTGTGGCAAGCATTTTAGACTACCTTTGGTCTCTGTCCAGAGGGTCTTGGTCTTGACCCTTAAGGTACCTGGCAGCCATCTCTACCTTGCAGGCTGGGCGGTAAGCATTCTGATAGCACAGGAGAAGGTGATCTGGTGCTTTTTCAAAGGTCTTGATCACATATCCCTCCCGTTGCGTGAACCTCCACCTCTGTGGGATTTACTGCTGGTCTTGGCAAAGCTCATGGGCAAGCCATTCAAACTGATGCACAGGTGTAAATTGTCACACTTGTCGTGGAAGATGGCCTTCCGGTGGCTTACCCTCCTGTCTGCTTGTGGGTCTGAATCACCTTTGGTCTCAAGTTCTGGGTGGATTCAAACTGTGAACCTTATGCTAGCATACCCAGATGTACAGGCTCAGATAAAATTATCGTCGGGATGCAGTATATCTTTGCCTAAGGGCAACCAGAGTATCAAAATGAACTCTTAAAACTCTATGAAAGACCTTAGGTATATTCTTACCTTTTCCCAGTTTAGTAACACTGCCAAGCTTTTGAACAATTTTGTCAGTCTTAACCCTCTATATGTCACATGCAAAAGAACTTGGAAACACCCAGACAGTTTCTTTCAAATAAAGATTCTTTACTACAAGATGATAAAAATATGAAAAATGTAAACACAGAATAATATATCAATGAACATACAATCACTTAAAAGAGCAAGATTAAAGTGCAAAACATAAACTCCTACCACAATACAATTAGACTTTTCTATCTAATGTATTACCTCTTTACAGTGTTAAGTTAGATCAGAGATCTTATTTCTTAAGATTCCAAAAGATATGTCACTAAGATCAGGCAAAGTCTCTCTCACACCCCTTCTGTGTGTCATCTAGCTCCTCCTTGTTGAATATAAAAAATATACAAACAGGAGGTATATTAAATAAGGTGACATCAGCAAAATCTCATTTCCCAGATATGACTCCTAATTAACCAGGGCATATCAAAGGATTTTATAACGTTTAGCACCATGGTGGTATAACATGTTCTTCCTATAAGAATCATAAAACTTTACAAGCCCTATATCCTGGCAACTGGGTCTGTTCTACTTAAGACAGAAAAACAGGAGACCCTTAATTAAGTCTCTCTGGTCTTTTAATTACATACTGGTTTCAGGTTAATATATTCTGTAGCTCCTCTGAAATTTGGGCGCCCAATAAGCTCAGGCTATATTTTATATTGCAAATATCATAACCAGCTGGCTCGTGTCACAGCTATCGTGTCTGCCAGAAGGACAGGGAGCTCCAGGCGCTCTCGGTGGACTCACCTTGTCTGATCTTCCACAGGACAAGATTGTCCTGTGCCCCCACCTGAAATTCCTCCCAGAGGTGGTGTCAGAGTTTCACCTTAACCAGGTGTTGACTCTGCCTGTGTTCTACCGAACTACACCTCGGATACAGAGTAAAGCTCCATACTCTGGACCTGAGATGACTCTCTCTCTCCCGTTATAAGGAGGATGGCGGAAGTCGGTGCGAGGTGTGCCAGCTGTTTGTCACCTATGCTGAAGCTGCTTCTGACAGATCTGTAGCAAAGCAGGACGATCACAAGATGGATTACATCTTTCATTGATCTCTGCTATAAGTTGGGCGGGCAAGGAGCCTCCCAGAGGATAAGAGCTCATTCTACCTGCCATACTGCTGCGGTGGTGGCTGGTTCCAGGGACATGCCTATCCAGGAAGTCTGTCGGGCTGCCACTGGAAGACAGCAAACACCTTTATCACCCACTACCACATCGACCTTGAGTTACAGGGGATGCTGGTTTTGGAGCCACAGTTCTCCTGTCTCTGTTCCCAAAATAGAGGTGTGCACCTTGCCTTCCTACTCCCAGAGAACTGCTAGGAGTCTGCCAAAAGTGTGGATGAACAACATATTCATGATCCTAGAAAAGAGGTAACTCACCTGTAACAGTAGTTCTAGGAGTGGTATATGTTATCCATCCACACGGACCCACGACCTCCCGGCTGTGATGCACACCTGGCTTCCAGCGACCAAAGATCTGGCATCATGGTGGAGCTGAGGCTATACCACCTGGGTGGGTGGAAGGAGCCTGCTAAAGACCTTCGGTGATCCTTAAAGGAAAGGGACATGCCAAGAGTGTGGATGAACAACATATACCACTCCTAGAACTACTGTTACAGGCGAGAGTAACGTTTTTTCTCTACGCCTTTTCTCCCTTACAGAGGGTTCTTGTCAAGCTGCAGCCAGAGGGCAGTGGTAATCCTCATTGCTCCCTACTGGTCACACCGAATATGGTTTCCACTAGTACAGTAATATGCAGTGGGCCTCTACTTCCCTTCCACTGTACTCTGACTTGCTCTCTCAGGAGGAGGGCACTCTAGTCCACTCGGTCCTCAGGTCACTTCATCTTCCATGCGTGGCTCCTGCAGACACTGCCATTACCCACTTCAGTGTCCTCTCGGGTGGCAGATGTTTTTAGTGGCAAAGGAAGCCTTCCACAAAGGCCACTTATGCCATGAAGTGGAAGTTGTTCTCATTAGGGCCACCGCTGACACTTAGACCCTTTACCTGTCCGTGAACCACATTCTGGAGTATCTTCTTTCCATTTGGACCCAGGTCTGGGTTACTCCTTGCTTAAGGTGCACCTTTCCGCCATCTCTGCATATCATGCACCTGTCGGTAAAATCCATTGCCCAATTGGATTTCTCACACACCTTTTGCATGGTATTCTTCATTTTCAGCCTCCCATTAGGGACTGTCTCCCACCATGGTATCTTTTGTTTATCTTTGAAGCTTTACCTCCCTATGAGCCAGCCGTAAGCTACGAGCTATGCTTTCTGTCATGGGAAGTGTTGTTTTATTTGTTATTACTTGCGCTTGGAGGATTTCTGAGCTTCAGGCTCTGATGTGTAAAGAGCCTTATTTGGTTTTCCACCAAGACATGGGTCTTTGTGGACCAATCCTAAGTTTCTTTCTAAGGTGGTGTCTGAATTTTACACTGAATCAATTCTTCCACCTTTATGTTTATTTTCTGAGTATTCTAATCATGGGGAGGCCTTATTTCATACTTTGGATGGTCATTGGGTTCTCCGCTACTCAAGTGGATCACACCCATGCTATTAGGAAGACTGATCAGTTGTTTGTTTCATTTTGCCCCATGAGAGAAGGGGCTCTTGTTTCCAAGGAATGTTTGTCTAACTGGTTAGCCAGCTGTATTGTTTATTGCTACCTCATGTATGACAAGCCTTTGCTGGGACCAATCAAAGGCCATTCTATCAAACGATAGCGGCTTCTGTTGCTTCCTTCAGAAATATATCTGCTGCAGACATATGCACAACTGCTACTTGGATCTCTGTCCATATTTTTATTAGGCACTACAGTTTGGACATTGCCTCTAACGTGGGGCAGGCTTTGTACTTGCAATTCTTCAGGGCCTCCTCTCCTGCGCCTTCTACTCATTCCTTCCTCTTCCCCAACTGACCGTTTCAGTTCTTGTTTTGCTTAGGGACTCAGTCCTACGGTGCTGCCTTCTCCAAGAGCCCCTCTAGGCAAGATAGTACAGTTCCATAGATGCCATATGGCGTCAGAACCATCCATTGTTAGAAACTGACCCAAAATGGCCACCTGTTGCAAATTACTTACCGTAACAGTAGATCTTAATTTGAGATAGAGCTCTTGCAGCAGGAAATAACCGTTAGGACTATGCAGCCAGGAACTAGCACCCACGAAAACTTCTAGCCAACAGTCCAAGCGGGGGCGCCCAATGTCTGCTCCGCCCACGATGTCAGCCACTGTATAAAGGAGGCAGTCTCACGGTGCCACCCCAGTTCCTTTCCTGCTGTTGACCCTGCATTTCGGCTCCACAGATGCCTCCTGCTATTTGTTGGCTGCCATTTTTCAGACACAGCGCAGTTCTACCTTTCGACTTTCTCGATCTCCTCTTTATGTCTGCCGAGTCTGCTACTACTAGTACACCACGGTAAAAGGGAAACTGTGCATGCGGCAAACAAATTCCGACCAAAGAAGACTACTCGGCTTGCATCCTGTGCCTGGGACGCAGCACAAGTCAGACTAACTGCCTTAGCTTCAGCAGCACTCCACATCCACTGCCTTGAGACACGCAAGGCTCACCTGCTGGAACAGCAAGTTGCTGCCAAGCAGAAATCATACTCTGGGCACAGCTCCTCTTTGTCCTCTATTCACGACACCTCCCCAAGGAGAAGAAGCACTCAGGAAGCTTCATAGGAAGGATAAGCACAGGTCCATGTCAGACTGACTGTCCCATTTCCCACACAAGGCCCAAATCTTCCACCTCTGGCTGGAGGTCGGACTCAGCCCCCAAGGTTGTAAGCCCTCAGGGATTCTGACCGCTAAACTGCCCGTCTCTTCCCGGATGTCAGATGGAAGTTTGGGGCAAGAACCTTCCAGGCCTCTTCCATCTCTCTGGCCATGAGACCCCACAAACATTTGTTATGGTCTTGGCCGAGGACTTGGCCTCTTCTGCTTCCACTCGATGGGTGTCCGTTTGGGCCCCACTGTTGTCAAGGCCTCATCCTCCAGTTCGGCAGCCAAGACTGATGACTGCGACAGGTACCAGGGTATGAGCACTCTATGGAAGCACCCTTACGCCACCTCTGTTATCAGCTGTCACTTTGAATCAAAGACAGCCTCCGACTTAGTCTGTCTCCATTCCTAAATCTGTCACACACCTTCCTGCGAGGTATTCTGCAAAGCAAGCCTCCCATTCGATACCCTATTCCCCGTGGGATCTGTTGTTTATGCTAGAAGTTGACTTTGCCCACCCCATACCAGCTGCAAGTTTGCAGCTTCTGTTTCTCTCTTGGAAAGTGTTATTTTAGATCTTACTTTGAGAGGGCTCCTGCAGTAGGTATTCACATGTAGGACTGACCATGAGGCTTCAGGACCCCACAGAAACATTTCTAGCCAGCAGTCTCTGGTGGGGGACCGCTTCCACTCAGGTGACCGGCGTCATCGATGTCCAGTATAAAGGCGGTTCCCCACTCTGCCTTCAGTTTGTTCCGCCCGTCACCTTGTGAAAGTTCCTCATGGTAGAATCAGCACTCATCAGTCTTTCATCGGTCCATTAGTTTTGAACTTTTAGACCTAATTTGTCTGTTTTCGAGTTCTTCTCATGAGTTGCTGTGTATGTTGTCCTAACACCCTCTGAATCACATAAAAATAAGTGCGACTCGTGTGGTTCTCAACTCCCACACAGGACGGCCACTCCTTGTGCCTCTTCTGTCTGGGCCCAGACCACCCCGTGGAGAAGGGCCAGCACTGTCAGAAATTTAACTCCGCTACCTGCAAAAGGCAGCAGTCCTGAAGCCCATACCCTAAAGAAAAGAATGGCTTCCGAGGAAAAGAGCTAAAGAAACTCAGGCAGGCGTACACTTCCCCGAAGGTCACAAGGAGAGGCTTGACAAGGAGAAGCACCAGAAGCAGGAAAGCAGCTTCCACAGCAGCCGTGACTCTGGCCGAGTCATGGCACTTAAGGTAACGTCCCTCTGGGGGATTGCTCCATGGCGTCCGTCTTGGAGGTGACCAGAAGCATTGCCCTCCTATCCGGCTTGCGTTGGGGCTTTGGGAGCCTCGGGTTAAGGAGGACTACACTCCGGGAAGGCCACTGCTACCAGGCGGTCTTGGGTCAGAGTTGGTCCCTAAGTCAGACATCGGTCTCACCGACACCCGTCGGACAAGTCTGATGAGCCGCTTACCTTTGGGGGCACCCAACAAATCTCCACCCGACAAGACCGCATCTCCAGCATGGTCTTCCTCGGGTAGGGAGTCTGATAAGTCAGCCGTTGGCTCTTCTGGCGTCCGCCCAGATTCGGCAGATAAGTCGGACGCCGGTCCACCGACTCCCACCCTGACCAAGAGGACTGCGCCCAGACCCCATGGATCAGTATGGCGCTCCAGGCTCTCCATAGCGTCTTATGTTGCCTTCTGAGGTCCCTCGTCTCCTCAGCTGACCCCGGGGATTTTAATCCTTCCCCAGTCATTATGGGGAGTACCGAGATGCTGCCATCAGGAACCCTCCTTCTAGGTCTGATACCCTGATGCCAGACCCGCAGACACGGTCCCGGCGCCCAGCATACCCGATGCTATCTGGCATCCCCTTACCATCAGGTCCTCCGGACCCTCGTGAAAGCGTACCACGCCGGGCTCGATGCCAGCGGGGCTAGCATTACCACTGCCTGGCCAGCCAGCTGGGCCTCTGCCAGACCCCTCTGCTCCGTCAGAGCCCCTGGCACTCGGGTATCCAACACTACAGTATCCGGTGCCACAGTACCGGACTCTGCGGTATCCGGCGCCCTCAATACCTGACACGCAGCACCTTCGGCGGGCTACCTCCCGTCAGGTTATGGATGCTCCTTCTATGGATATCCTTAATATCCATATCCCTCCTCCTCCATTTCCGCTGCCCACTCCTAACCGCCGGCAGATCTGAAGAAGACACTGGCCTCCTGGTGGACTGAGGCCACGGCTCAGCTCACTTGTGAGGTTGAGAGTCGCTTACTGACGCCAGACCCTGTACAGGATCCTCTGTGTGGGAGACAGAGACTCCCTCCCCTCTTCCCAACACCAGAGGAGAGCCCTCTGGCCGAGGTGGGGAGGATCGCACCCTAGGGAACTCCCCAAAGGGCCGTTCCTCCCCTCATGAGGAGGTCTTCCTCCTCTTCATCAATTACGTCTGACTTGGACTCAGAGATGGGATGCTGTGATCTCAAGAGCCGAGCCACATACTCTGGATCGCCCTGGGCCGAGGACTCCTCTGAAGTCTCCTCCAGAGGATCCCACCTTTCTGGAGTTATTGAGGTGAATCCAGGAAGTCCATCAGTGGCAATCACTGGAGCCAGACCCACCACGTGAAGAAACTTGCTGCTCATCTGGATCTGCCGAGACCGCTCCTAGGCTGATTCCACCCTGGATGAGAGCCTCATGCAGATCTTGTTTCCACCATTTGGAAACAACCTTCTGCATTAGCCCCCTTCCGAGGAAGGCCGACAGGCTATACCAGGCTCCTGAGGGTGTAGATTTCCTTAGCCTACACCCCAAGGGCGGACTTCGGTCGTCATCAGCGCCGCTCATGGCGCTCTGCAAATCCTAATCAACTCAAATCGTCTCCACCTGATAAGGAATCTTGGTTTTGGACCAATACAGGAATAAGATCTATTCCTCATCTACACTGGGTATTAGGGCCCTGAATTATATGGCACATACAGGGGATTTCAGAAGACCATCCTTAGTCAGGTGGAATCCGAATTAGACTCCATTCCTCAGTCTCAGACTAAGCAGGAGTAAGGCGGATCTTGTCCGTTCTGCTCATTCAGCCAGTCAGCACATGTTTTGTGCCATTTACGATGCAGTGACACAGCTGGAAGGAGCTCGGCTTCGCCGTGAGCCTCTGACATCATGCCTGGCTCTGCGTATCAGGTTTGGTCCCTGAAGTGCCATCCGCTATCCAGGATGCTCCCTTCAGGGGTTCGGTGCTGTTTGGGGGCGATGTTAAGGACATCATCACGAACTGCAAGGGAAGGCACTGCATTCAAGTCTGTCAACTCCATGTACAGGCCCCTCAATGGCAGCGGCGTTCTTTTAAGTGAGACAAAACTGACAACGACAAAAGCGACAGAACCAAGCGGGCCAACAAACATTGGGCCCTCCAGCAAATAAGACTCCCCTAGCAAAAAAGCTGTGAGCCTCGCTACGCCCACACCTTCTGGACTCCCTACTCTCCCATTCCCTCTGGACGATCTAGAGGAACTGGTAGGGGAGATTCTCCTTCCATCTGCCGGGTTGGGAGAAGATAGCGTCTGATGCTTGGGTGCTCCAGTTGATATCAGCAGGACACTCAATAGAGTTTCTTCAGAAACCATAAAAGAACACCCCCAGTCGTCTTACTCCCTGCAACATCTTCCTCGGGTCCTGGGAAATCACCTCCCTGTCTCGAAGATGGCGATAGAACCAGTTCCCAACCATCTTTGGGGATAGGTTACTATTCCATTTCTTCCTAGTTCGAAGAAGGACGGAAGGTATGAGGCCTAGCCTAGACCTCAGCTCTCTGAACATGTTTGTGGAGTACAACCGCTTCAGTGTGCTCTCTTTGCAGAGCCTTCTACCACTTCTTTGGCAGGGGCAGTGGCTTATGCACTCTGGACATGCAGGATGCCTACCTGCATATCCCATTTGCCTTTCCCACATAAATTCCTTCATTTTGCTTTCAGGGGACCACTACCAATTCAGGGCCCTTCCATTTGGTCTTTCCTCAGCCCCCAAGTTTTTACAAATGCCTCTCTGTGGTAGCGGCCCACCTGCATACCCAGGGAGTTGAGGTATTCCCGTACCTGGACGATTGGCTCCTGCGGCCCCATCCAGGGAGGAACTCCTGCACTCTCTTTCCCTTACCCTGCAGGTTCTCACCAGCCAGGGTATTACATCAACCAGGCAAAGTCCCATTTGGTCCCTTCCCAACGCCTCCAATTTATAGGGGTGATTCTGGACACGACCATTGGCAAAGTCTTTTCCTCCGGACAGGGTGGACACCCTTCAGACTTAGAGCCTGTCTTCTGTCCAGTCACAGGCAGGTCAGAGCCAGGTCAGTCCTTTGCCTCCTCGGGCTTAAGGCAGCTGCCATTTCGACAGTCCCATCGCTCTGCTCCATATGAGGATCTGTCGGTGGACGCTTTGGTCACAATGGGACCAGACCCTGGACAATGTAGACCAAGAGGTGCTAGTTTCGATCCCATGATCAGGGACTTGCAATGGTGGATGGGCAAGAAAACCTATGCCTGGGAGTTCACTTCAGTATCGAACCCCTCCCAGATGTTGATGACAGATGTGTCAGGGAGAAGGCTAGGAACCCATCTAGCATCTCACAGGACTCAGGACAGCTGGTCCAAGTTCTAACATAATCTGCACATAAGTATTGCTCTAATTGAAAAGCAGTCCTTTGTGCCCTTCAGGCTCTACACTCAATTATCCTTTCTGGTCATCTCCTCAAACAATTAGACAACATGTGCATAGTCTGGTATCTCAGCAAGCAGGGAGGAACACGTTCCTGCCCTTTGTGCCAAGGAAGCAATGAGAGTCTGGCTTGAACGCCCAGCATCACCTTCACTTAACTGCGATTCACGTTCCAGGAGTGAAAAACATGCTGGCAGACCAACTCAGTCGGTCCTCAGCCTGGTCCCATGAATGAGAATTGGATCAGAAGCCGTAAACAACATCTTTTGGTGATGGGGAACACCTAAGATAGACCTCTTCGCTTCTCCCAAAATGCAAACTTCCTCCTTCTGCTCGCTCCAGGCGAGACATTTTCAGCAGGATGCTCTGTCTCTCACTTGGAGGGACAGATTAGTTTATCCTTCCCTCTATTCCCTAATTCCGAGGGTCCTGAACAAACTCAAGATTGGGACGGAGCTCAAATGATTCTCATCACTCCTTCTGGTCCAGGCAAGTTTGGTCTCTCTTCTGCAACAGTTTTCAGAGAACCTCCTCTTCCTCTTCCTCTGTCGCAACAATTGTTGACCCAGGATCGGGACCCTTGTTCATCCAAGTCTCAAATCCTTCATTTACTTGTGTGGCCCCTGCAGCGTAGCAAAAAGCCAGCTTTGGAGTTTCTCCACTGTTAGTGGACATCTCGGTAGAAGCCAGAAAGCCTTTCTACCAGGTCCACCAATGCCATGAAGTGGAAACGATTTTCTATTTGGGCCACTTGAAAGACTTTTAACCTTTCTCATACTCAGCCAATAAAGTCCAGGACTACATGTGTCACCTCTGATCTGGGTCTCAGCCATTCCTCATTAAAGGTCCACATGGCCACTATTTCAGCCTACCATATTCCCTTTGGGGACAGGACTTTTGCTCAGTTGGAAATCTCAAGGCCTTCCTTAGGGTTTCTCCATCTGAGACCCCTATCCGCATTCCTGCCCCTCCTTGGGACTTGAATTTTATTCTGGAGAAACTTACCCTGCCTCCCTTTGAGCCAGCAGCTACAGCAGATTTAAAGTTCCTTTCTAGGGACATGGATATGTTGTTCATCCACACTTATTGGCAGGTTCCTTGCGCTTTAAATCTTGCCGGAAGGTCTTCAGGCTGGCTCCTCCCCACCCACCGGGTGGTAAAACTCTAGCTCCGCCCCATAGCGCCATATCTTCCTTACGCTTGGAAGCTCAGGTTCCCTCTTAACGTGCTGCATTTAAGACTGGTTCCTAATTCTTGAAAGTTAAATCAAAGTTTTTGCTAAAAGACTTGGTCTTCTTCTCCTCGCGGCTGCGATGGACAAATCAACTCCGGTTTTGGAGGTGCCCTTGCGGGCAGATGATGTCTAGGGCGGATCCGCCTCCCACATGCGTCTACTGCCTGGGCCTTGAGCACGACCCGCGAGGCCTCGACTTGTGCTCTTCCTTTTTGGCCTCGTCCTTGAAGACCGTGCTGCCCGATTACAACTGGCGCCCGAAAAGAATTCCACTGGTGAAATCTAAAGAGACCATTGGCGGTGTCCGCGGCGGTAGTTCGGCGGATCAAGCTCGAGCAGATGATCGCCCCTCGAAGAGGAGGCGTATGGAGCCGCTTCTACCTCGGCTCGGCATTTGTCCCGCTCTCTGATTCCTCGTGCTCGGCTTCTTTAAGGAGCTTTGTCTGACCCTCTCGACCAAGGTGAGGTCCAACTCTTCAGGACCTTTTTCCAGGTCCAAAAGAGCAAAAGTAAGTCTCTCTGTCGCGCTCTTGGGGTGGGAAAGATCCCCTCCCTTGTCGACAGTCGAACTTCGGTCGACCCCTCAGCCGGCCACTGGCTTCACGGTGTCCCTGTCAGGCCAGTTGACCGAGACTCCCGTCGATCGATCCGAGATTTTCTCGACCCATTAGGCGGAGTTGTCAACTGGAGAAGCTGAGAATCCCTCTCCCGGTTCCCCGGTGGGAGTTGAGGATCCGTCGGCTTGCCTGTGCCTCGGTTCGGAGCCTGGTGGGATCGTCCGGGCGAGGGTGCCGATTCCGACAGTTCTCCCTGCTTCTTCTCGGCCTAGTCGAGACTCTCGGTCCCGGACATCCTCGGCGGTCCAACCGATCCTGCCCGCCATAGGCGGTCTTGATCTCGACACCGCGGCAGCGGCGCTGCCACTCTTCCTCTTCCTCCGACGAGGAAGCCTGGCGGCAAGTTGCGTCAGAATGCGAGAACTCATGGCAACAGCTCCTTTTGACCGGAATAAGCCGACCCAGTCGTCTTCCCGGCCATTAAGTAGCTGTCACCGGGCAGCGAAACAACCCTCGTTGTGGTCGAGGACCTGTTCTCCAGGCGGTTGTTGACAATTCAGCTTCCCCACCGATTCTGGTGGAACCTCCGCCTCCACAGCCATGAGTTGGGGCTCCGACCAAAAATTCTCGGTCGGCCTTGGGTTTGCCCATGGGCTGTCTGTCACCCTCACTCCCGATAAACCTCGGCAGGTGGAGGGTGGCTCAGGCCGAGGCAGCTCTTTGAGGACTCTTCTGAATCCAATGATGGTTCCTCCCTCTTCTCCAAGCACATGGACTTGGAGTCCTGGGAGGGCAGTCAATGGAGCGATGACGCCGTCCTTCTTAGGGTTGCTTGACTCATCTTGAGTCCACGGGATGAAGCTCGAACCCGTTTCTAAACAGACCCAGGTATCCCCTCACGGAATTCTGGACCGAGGATTCCTCCTGGAGCCCTTTCCGGTGGCGAGAAGCCATAGTAGGTCCCGGCCTTGGAACTTTTGGCAGCATCCTGCTTCCTGCCCTGCGCCTTGGCCAGGTTGGCCAGGAGTATCACGGTCCCTCGGTTCCCTATCGGTTTCGGAACACCCCTCGGCGAGGGTTGGTTACCGACAGCGTTTTCGGCGTGCGAGCATGAGGATGTGGACAAACCTCCGACAAGGAATCAAGAAATTGGATTATGCGGGCGGAAAGTCTGTGCTGCGTCCTCTCTCGGCCTTCGTCAGGCCAATTCAGCCGTCCTCATGGCACATTTTCTCACGCCCTGTTGGGCTCCTGGATGAGGTTGTCCTCATCTTCCCGCAGATCTGCAGACTACGGTCAGGCAGGTGCTGGACCAGGGGCAGGGCAGTGGCCAAACAGCAGCTCCAGACTACGTTGACGCCGAGGGACTCATGTGCCAGGTCTGTGGCGGCCACAGTGGCCATGCGTCGTCGGGCTTGGCTGAGGATATCCCACCTTTCCTGGATACCCAACACAGTTGGCGGATGTTCCCTTTTGAGGACTGACCTCTTGACCCTGGGTGGAAGGTCACCTGCAGAGATCGAGAAGTCCAATGCTACCTTGGACTCGGTTTCTTCCGCTCAGAAGGACAAGACACATGAAAGCCACAGCCTAAGCCCTTTAAGTCCTTCCTGCGCCCCAGCCTTGACCCAGCAACGTCAGGGCCAGCAGGCTCGACCTTGGTATCCCAAACCCAAGCCGCTGGCTTCCTCCAACAGGAAGCAGGGTAAAAGGCCAGGAGGTCCCTCAGACAGGTCCCTCCTCCAAGCCTGCCCAGTGGCGGGCTGAGGTGTCGCCCCCGTCCTGTCACCTCACCCCTGGTTCCCCGATGAGACGGCTCAGGACACTTCCTTTCTGCCTGGTCTACTGTTACCCACGGACAGGTGGGTACTGGAGGTGGTCAGGAAAAGGAGCCTACCTCTGGAGTTCCGAGCAGGCCCGCCTCTCAGAGCCAGTCGCACCTCGGGGGCCTCGGGGTCCACAGCCTCACTGGCGGCTCACCGAGCAGTCGCTCTCCTCCTCCAAAAGGAGGTGATCACGGAGTGAGGGACCCCCTTCAGACCAGGGGTTCGTGTCCAGGTATTTCCTGGTTCGAAACAGGCAGGGGCTGGCGCCCATTCTCGACCTACGACCTGAACAAGTTCCTAAGGTCTCGAACCTTCAGGATGGTCACTCTGGCGGATAATACCATCTCTGGAACACGGCTTGTGGTTCTGCTCTCTGGACCTACAGGGCTGGCGTCTTTCGTTCCTATCAACATCCGTCATAGGAGATTCCTCCGCTTTCGGCCGGAGGATCCCTCTTAAGTTCAGCCATGCCCTTAGTCTTATCTATAGCTCCCAGAGTCTTCACCAAATGCATGGCAGTGGTGACAGCATTCTCTGCGGTGCAGAGGGGTCCGTGTACCCTTACCTGGACGACTGGCTGATAGCAGCCCCTCCAGAACAGGAGGTGGAGCGGTCCAGAGCTCTGGCCCTCCAGGTTTGCTCTCAAGTTGGCCTTCTCATCAACGAGGCCAAGTCAGAACTCGAGGCGAAGCAGGTGATCCTGTTCGCCGGGGCAGAGCTCGACTCTCTTCGAGCCAGAGCACGCCCCCGGCGGACAGGGCCGAGGTTCTACCTCTTTGCCCAATCATTTCTGGTTGGGCAATGCGCCTGCCCGGGACTTCCTCGCCTCCTGGGTCTCATGGCGGCCTGTACCAGCCCGTGGTCCGTTGGTGGCTGGCATCGCCCTTCGTGAGGACTGGCCAGCCAGTGGTCTGGCAGCTGCGATCCTTTGGACCAGCTAGTGATAGTGACCAGGAGATGTGGAGCGCTCTCCAGTGGTGGACCGTTCCATTCCATCTGCAGGAGGGCATCCCGTTTGTCCGCCCGAGCCTCACGGTCTCTATCGACCAATGCCTCTCTGATGGGTGGGGTGCCCATCTGGGGAACACCGAGTGCACGGCCTCTGGTCCCCGTGGGAGTCCCAATGCCACATCAACCTGCTGGAGCTCTGAGCGGTCTGCCTAGCTCACCGCTTTTGCTCCGCTTTCTCCGGGGTCAAGTGGTCCGAGTCCAGACGGACAATACCACGACCATGTACTGCCTGAACCGGCCAGGGCGGAGCGCTCCATGCTTCTATGCAAGGAAGCTCTCCGCATTTGGTCACTCGTGCGCAGCCTGGGGCGGATCTCCTAGCCATTCATGTGGCAGGGCCTCCAACACCCTGGCCGATGCCCTGAGCCAGATAGGGGCTGCATCTCACGTGGTCTCTCCTGCGGAGGTAGTACAAGATCTGTTCTCCCACTGGGGCACACCTCAGGTGGACCTGTTTGCCTCCAGGGAGAATGTGAAGCTGAGGCTGTTTCATGCCCGCCCTCCTCAGCAGGGCTCGCTGCAGGGGATGCCTTCTGAGGGCTGTGGACCCCGGGCCTCTTTCGCCTTTCCCCATTTCCCTTGATTCACAAGGTGCTTCTCAAGGCGGAGGAGGACAAGGCACAGGTGATTCTGATAGCCCCAGACTGGCCCTTGGACCCTGGTACCAGATCTCCTCAGCCTCAGCTCCAGGCTCCCGAGGCAGCTTCCAGCTCGCCCGGACCTGCTCTCAGTCAATCAGGGAAGGTGTTCCATCCAGACCTTCAATCCCTGCACCTGACTGGCCCTGGTTCCTGGCGGCTAGAGTTCCAGGCCTTGGTCTTTCCGGAGGTCCTCAATGTTGTTAGGCGTCCCGTAAGGAGTCGACCAGAAAATCTCGCCTTCAAATGGAAGAGATTTTCCATTTGGTGTCAGAACAGGGCTTGGACCCTTCCTCCTGTTCTGTGGCAAGCATTTTGGACTATTTATCGCCTTTCTAGTCAAGGGCTTAGGTCGACGACCCTAAGGGTACACCTGGCAGCCATCTCTGCTTACCAGGCGCGGGCGGGGAGCAGTCGGTGGCGCAGGAAAAGGTGATCGACGCTTTTCAAAGGCCTTGATCACATTTCCCCTCGGTGTGAGAACCTCCACCTCCGTGGGATTTACTGCTGGTACTGGCAAAGCTCATGGGCAAGCCATTCAACCAATGCACAGGTGTGATCTCTCTCACCTGTCGTGGAAGACCGCCTTCTTGGTGGCTATCCACGCCAGCCAGAAGGATGGGAGAGCTCCAGGTGCTTTGCATCGAGTCTCCTTACCTGGTCTTCCACAGGGACAGGGTTGTCCCGCGCCCCACCGAAATTCCTTCCGAAGGTGGTGTCGGAGTTTCACCTTAACCAGGTGCTGACTCTGCGGTGTTCTACCCCAATCACACCTCGGAGGCCGAATATAGGCTCCATACTCTGGACCCTAGAAGGGCACTCGCTATTATAAGGAGCGCACGGCTGAAATTGGGAGAGGTTCGCCAGCTGTTTGTCACCTACGCTGAAGCCGCACCTGGCAGACCTGCAGCCAAGCGGACGATAGGCAGGTGGGTCACCTCCTGCATAGATCGCTGCTATAAGTTGGCGGGCATGGAGCCTCCCAGAGGATAAGAGCTCATTCTACCCGTCATACTGCTGCATCGGTGGCTGCTTCCAGGGCGTCCCTATCCAGGAAATGTGCAGGGCTGCTACCTGGAAGTCAGCACACACCTTTATTACCCATTACCACATTGACCTTGAGTCACGCGGGATGCTGGTTTTGGGGCCTCGGTTCTCCAGTCTTTATTCCCTAAGTAGGGGTGTACGCCTTGCCTCCCTCCTCCCGGAGAACTGCTAGAAGTCTGCCAATAAGTGTGGATGAACAACATATCCATGTCCCTAGAAATACAGGTTACTCACCTGTAACAGGAGTTCTAGGAATGGTATATGTTGTTCATCCTACATTTCCAACCTCCCGGCTTGACGCTGGACCTGAGCTTCCAGCGGGCCAGATCTGGCGTCATGGGGGGGCAGAGTTTTACCACCGGGTGGGTGGGAGGAGCCAGCTTGAAGACCTTCCGGCAAGATTTAAAGCAGCAAGGAACCTGCCAATAAGTGTGGATGAACAACATATACCATTCCTAGAACTCCTGTTACAGGTGAGTAACCTGTATTTCTTGGAAGACACTCTTCCTAGTGGCCATTACTTCTGCTTGGCGCGTTTCCGAGCTTCAGGCCTTGATTTGCAAAATCCATGCTTGATTTTCCACAAGGAACGTGTGGCTCTCTGCACTAGCCTAAGTTTCTCCTTAAGGTGGTGTCTGAGTCTCGCTGAATCAATCCATTGAGCTACCCTCTTTTTTATGCAACACTTCAATCAAGGGAATACCTCTTGCAAACCTTGAATGTTCCCAGAAAACTGAGATACTACACCATGTGGACTAAGGATCTCAGGAAAACTGATCAACTTTTGTCTCTTTTGCTCACAAAAGAGAGGCAGTCTGCTTCTAGGCAATGCCTATCAAAATGGTTGGCTCATTGTATTGCTTTCTGTTTTGATGAGTACTACAAGACTCTGCGGGTCAAGTCAGAGGTCACTCCACCAGAGGAGTAGCGGCCTTTGCACCTTGTTTCAAGAATGTGTCAGAGGCAGACATCTGTACAGTTGCAACTTGGACTACTGTCCATACCTTTACAAAACACTACAGTTTGGACATTGCCTCTTGCCATAGAGCAGGCTTCGGGTTGGCTGTGCTTCAAGGTCTCCTTTCATGAGACCCATTCAGCCTGAGGTTCCATGCTGTGGATAACAGTCCTCCTCTCGAGTGCTTTTCCTTGTTTCCAGACTGCTTGGGACTCAGTCCTATATGTGAATACCTACTGCAGAGCCTTCTCAAAGTAAGATAGCAGATTACGTAAGAACTTACTGTAACAGTAGATTTTCGAGAGAGGCTCTTACAGTAGGTATTGCCTTCCTGCCCTCCATCCCCTAAGCTTTTTGGCTCCATTTCCATGGGAGGAAATATCCTCTCTCTTGTCTTTCCTCTTACGCCTCTTTGGCGGAAAGAACTGAAGGCAGGCGGGGGACCACCCCTTTTTACTGATGTCGATGACGCCGGTCACCTGATGTGGGAAGGTCCTCCGCCAGAGACTGCTAGCTAGAAATTTTTCCGTGGGGCCCTGATGCCTGGTGGGTCAGTCCTATATGTGAATACCTGCAAGAGCCTCTCGAATATCTACTGTTACGGTAAGTTCTTACATAACTGTACTTTGCTATTACACTGGCCGGAGGATTTCGAGCTCAGACTCTTCTGTGCAAGGAGCCATATTTGGTTTTCATAGGGACAGGGTGTCCTTCGCACCAAATCTTAATTTTCTCCGAAGATGGTATCAGAGTTTACTCTCAACGAGACATTCACTTGTCTGTCTACTACCTGAATACTCCAACAAAGTGGAGGCCTTGTTACATACCCTAGATGTATTTAGAATCCTTAGGTATTGTGTTGACCGTACACAGTCCATGAGGAAGTCAGACCAGTTGTTTGTGTCCTTTACCCAGTGAATGTTGGGAGCACTGGTCATCAAACAGACCATGTCCAAGTGGCTGGTCAGCTTCATACGTTTTCTGCCATGAGAAATGCGAAAAACCCTGCCGGATCCAGTGAGTGGTCTTTCAACCAGAGGGATGGCAGACATCCTTTGCATTGCTCAAAAATGTATCAGCAGTAGACCTTTGTGCCGTGGCCACCTGATTGGTGCACACTTTGTCCGGCACTATAGTTTGGACATTGCTTCCAGAAGGAGGGCAGGTTTCACCTTGGCAGTTCTCCAGGGATTACCTCATAGGAGCCCAGGGCATCACTGCTTCTACCACCCTTTTGATCTGCTGATATCCCAGTACTGTTTGGGAGTCAGTCCTGACGGTTATTACCTGCTGCAAGAACTCTATCTCAAAGTGAGATAGTAGAGTTACGTAAGAACTTACTGTAACAGTAGATCTTGAGTAGAGCTCTTGCAGCAGGTATGCTTTCCTTCCTCCTTCCCCAGTGCTTCTTTCCAAATGTCCCTATTGGGATGACAAAGCCTCCTCAGTTTGTCCCATCCTTTATGCTAGCTGGGTGGGCGGCTGGAGGATCACCTCCTTTATACAATGGCTGGCGTCGTGGGTGGAGTCGGCCGGTGGGTGTAGTTCCCTGTCTTGGACTGCTAGCTAGAAGTTTTCCGTGGTTGCTTGTGCCTGGTGGCATAGTTCTATGTTATTACCTGCTGCAAGAGCTCTTCTCGAAGATCTGCTGTTACGATGAAGTTTCCACCTGGTAGTACCGGGATGGTGTGTGGAGCAGCACTCTGTGTGGAGAAAGAAAATCAGATCTTACTTGAGGAGGTTCCTGCAGTAGGTCTTCACATATTGGACTCGCCTCCTGGCGTCAGGTCTGAACGTCAAAGTTGTGAATAGCAGTCATCAAGCGGGGACTGCCCGCGGCGATGGGCGTCGTGGCGTCAACCGGCTATAAAGAGCGGTCCTATGCCCGCTTCTCCAGTTCTTTCCCGTCATTACCTCAGTAACGCTTACACGAATAGAACAGCAATCAGACTCTCTGCCATTTTGTCGAAGTTTTTCTTGCCTCATAACTAGTTTTTCACTAAATTGTTTTGCTCTATTTGATGTCTTCTAGACAGAAAAGAAGTGCTCAAAGTGCAGCGCTCAAATCCCGCATGGGACGACCATTCCTGCTGCTTCCTCTGCCTTGGTTCCAAACACAACTCCCAGGTGTGCTCCATCTGCCAGGCCTTCAACCAGGCGACCTGAATCAGATGTAAGCGGACCCTCGAGACCCATCTCCTGACCACGACTGGCGTTGATGGAAAAAGAGCTCCAGGAACTGTGGGATAGGTCAGCGTCGCCGGGCCTGAAAAAGAAGAAAAGCAAAGAGAAGCTTGTGATCGGAGTCCGTCGCCATGCGGTAGGCCTCCCAAACTGTGAGTACTTCTGCCAGTGCCCCATCTGTTCTTTAGGCCGAAAGCACCTTCTCCCTCTCCTGCCGAGGTGAGCGGGCAGCCGGGGTAGCCTCTTTAGAGGTTTCTATGAAGTCTACCTGCCCTGCCAATAAGACTTCCCTTGACTCTGTCAAGGGCACACGGCTCCTGCCAATCAGACTAGCAGTGGTCTCCAGACTTCCACTAGCCCGGCTTGGTCTGATCAACCGATGACAGCTCCTCCACGCCTCGCCTGGATCCTTCCACTCCTGTCAGGCTCCAGTTTGGCCCCTGACGCCGGACAGAGTGAGGGGCAGAGTGACCCTCCGTCCTCTAAGGTGTTACATCCCAGGGGCTTGCCACCTGATCCGCTGATTTTCCTGCCCAGTGAAATCACCTTCAGACCTGCCGTCGGGCTCCTTCTGGACCTCCCCCCTCATCAGGCGTTTCGCTGTCCCTGGGCATTAGTCCACCGCCGGCTAGGGAACTTTTCATGGAGCCTCTCTCGGGACCTTCAAGGGATCTTCCAGATCCTGCACTTCCCCTAGCAGGACCAGATCCTCTGGGCAGGTTTCTGGGCTCGGAACCTGTTGTCCCGCCTCTGGGCTGCCTGCCATCGACTCACAATTTCCGACACGGGCTATGTGCCTCAGCTGGGACACCAGCGCCGGGATACCCTGAGTACTCATACTGTCCACAAATGGGTTATCACTACCCTTCTTGATCTCAATACCCAGATTATCCTACCTTCCAGCCTCCTCCCTTGCCATCACTGGCGCGGAGACAGCACCCAAAGGTGGCAGGAGGCAGAACCCAGTTGCTGCTGGAGCTCAGGCAGTCGGTAGGGGAACCTCCCAGCCTAGGGCCCCTCCTCCGCTGCCTCTTGCAGGCAGAGCCTCTGGTTCTCTTGCTGCAGGTACCGCTGGTCTGGAACCTTCCATTCCCTGCAGCTCCTATGTGACCGGGAGCTCCTGCCACTCTTGAGGACTGAACTTTTCTTAAATCTGTTGCAACAGTTCTTCTATTTCTAAGCCTAATCTATCCCTTGCTATTTTAGTCCATAAGGTTGGCCATCTATGGGCACCCCTTCCCCTTCTTGACTATGCTGTAGTGTCCTCTTTAATTTTCCTTTTCCTCTCAGGTCCTTGTACAGGAAGGTTATTGTGGTGACCTCAGATGTATGTAAAATAGGTTGTGTTTATTGTTGTTGGATTTAGTATGTAATAGCACTATGTTATAAAATACTTTGATGTATTGATTTGATGTGATTGTTCACTTGGGAACTTAGCTGCAGGCTGGTAGGACAGAGGTCTGGGGTTATATTCTGTTTTAACTGAAATATTTGAATAGTTTTGTAAGTGAAATTAGTTCTATGTGTTAAAAATTATTACCTTGAATTAGAACTGTTACTTGGGCTGTGATATTGTAAATTGGAGGCTTGGGAACAGTTGTTTGGAGGAGTTAATTAGAGAAATTTAAATGTGTTGTTTGCCTGGTGTTTGGTAGAAGTCTCCCACCCACCCTGTTTTGTAGGCTTTCAAATACTGAAAAGCCACTGGGGTTGGGATTGAAGGGCTGAGTATTTCTGTTTGGGACTGAAATTGAAGCAACAGGACTGGTGGGCCTGTGACATCATAAAGTACCTGATGTCTGCTTACACACACTGTTAGTGGGACCGAACACACACTGGACTGTATGTGTTTGTGAGACTTGGAACTTTATTGGTGGGGGTTGAAGTGGGTTTGTAAATAACTACAGTCAGTATAGAGAAAACTGTATTCCAGGGAAAGGGACTGAGAAAAGGGGTGTGCCATTATAAACAGAGGGGATAAACAGGGTGACCATATTCCACCATGCAGGCATCTTGGAAGGGTTGTAGGCTGCACAGGCTGTGGGATGGCAATAATTCTAAATTGGGCCTGGAGAGGGAGGCTGCCCACTCTGTATACAGTTATCTTGTATCAGGAGTGAGGTATATTGGTTAAGGAGTAAGCTGGGGGGTGTCCAAGGACAAGGTGGATATGGGCAGCAGAAGGGTGGGGCTGAGGGAGGCTGGGGCACGCTCTGAAATTACAGGGCGTTATGTTACAGCAAGCAGGAGGGGATATTAGGGACAGAGGACCCTTAGATAGGAAGTTGGTGCTAAGGGGAAAGCGTCAGGGGTGAACATTCTGAATACAAAGAGAGTGGAGGGGAAGAGTCGGGGGCTGTTGTGCGGAAGCCTAAAACAGCAGACTGTGGGAAGGAGCTCCTATGGTTAACAGAGCAAGAGGGGAAGAAGGAGCAGTTTAGAGGTGCAGTCAGGAAACTCTGGTTATTTTATGGAGGCTGACATAGAGTGTCACAATAAATTTGAGCTACTAAGCAACCTAGAGGAGGAAGGGGTTGGTGGAAATGAGGAAACTTATACAGAGGCCGGGGAGGAGTCGGATACCCATAGGGCATCACAGACCGACTATGGAAAGGATAGAAATAGTCCCAGAGGTAGAAGGAAACATATATGTTAAGCAAATGGGGAGATGCAACATATTCCAGACATGAGGGAGGAGAGCATGATTGGAAGAAACTGGGAGACAAGGAGGTGGAAGGCCCCCTTCAGCAGGGGGTTCGTACCAGGATGGGGCCCTAGCTAAAGGGACCCACAGAGACCTCTGGAGGCAGGAGTGCTATTACAAGGGAGGATGGCGGTGTGGGGAGAAACCATCAGGGCCAGGATAAATGGTTCGGATAAGAGAGGGTTAAAGGGACACCTATTCAGAGGGGTTTGAGTTAAGTGGGCAAAATAGCAAGGAGGCAGAAAGGGAGGGTGACAAGGGGTCTCTAATAAGGCAGGAAGACTCCCATGGAATTGAGATCATGAATAAAGGGGAAGGGGGCTGAGAGGGCATAGTGGAGGTAACCATAAGGATGATGGCGGTGTTAAGGTTCTGTTATTGGGAGACTCGATGATTAGGGGTATCCATTGGGAGGGACATGGGGTGGATGCCATAGCCAGTGAAGGTAGTGAGTATCTCTGGGCTGACAGTGCACAGAGCAAAGTTCATGGTGTATGAAATGGTTAGGGATTGTGGAGGAAACCGGATTTCCTGGTGCATTTGGAACTAATGATCTAGAGGAAATAGCGTTTGGAAATCCAAGCAAGGTTCAAGAATTTGCCAGAGTCTATCGGGATAATGGATGCAACATTTCCTTTTCGGAGATATTGCCAGTACCAAAGGCCTCAGTGGAGAAAAAATGAAGCTCACAGAGGTTAATGACTGGCTCAGGAAGTGGGGTGAAGAGGTGGGTTGGGGTGTTAGGGAACTGGAATGGAGTTTGGGAGGATAAGAGACTATATGCCAAAGACAGGTTTCATCTTGCCCCATTAGGGAAGGAAGTACTTAAACAGGGGATGGCTGACTACATACAAGAAAGGTGGGGTTTAAACTTGTGAGGGGAAGGGATAAGGAGAGGCTGACCAAGCCCTCTCCTCCAGATGAGGAGTAGCCTTCAAGCCCAAGGGGAGGGAGAAACAGACTGGGGTGGAGGTTTCAGGAGGAGCAGAGGAGGATGGAAGTATAAGAATCTGTGTGGGGTTCGACAAAGAGGATCAGGGATAAGGGTGGGGTTGGTGTTAGTAAATGCCAGGAGCTTGGGAAACAAGTTGCAGAGTTCCAGGCCATGCTGTTTGGGGTGGATGTGGCAGTCGGAGGGCGTGGGCCAACAAAACCATGACTGGGACCTAAACATACGAGTACACTATGCTTAGGAAGGATAGAAAGGAGGGCAGAGGGGTGGAGTGGCTATGGTCATTAGAGATGACATAGAAATTGCTAGGGTAGAAGAGGCAGAGGGAACGTGGAGGCCTATGGGTCACCTTCGATCCCCAACAGGAGATAAGGTCAAGCTGAGTGTAGTATATAGGCCCCGGGATGAGTGATGTTCTAGAGGATGGTTTGCTGGACAACATCATTGCCCAGTGTGGACCAAAGGGGAAGGAGTGGTGTTGATGGGGACCTTAATATGCCAGGTACAAACTGGGGAACCATGTCCTCTAAGGTGGCCAAGGAGCAGAGGCTGCTGGATGGCTTCAGGATGTGTTCTTAACACAGCATGTGATGGAGCCCACAGGGAGGGCATGTCCTGGATGTGGTTCTGGCAGATGGGGATCTGGTAAGGGATATGGATGTACAGCACCCCTGACTGGGAGCGACCACAATACTGTCTGGTTTCAAATAAGCATGGGGGAGGGGGATCTAGGACACTGGCAGTGGACTTCAGGGGCAGACTTTATGGGCATAGGAAATATTCTCAAGGATCACTTGAAGGATTACCTCAATGACAAGTGTGGAAAGGAGATGGGAGGTCATAAGCAGGGGACTTCATGAGGCAGTCAGGATCTGCGCTAAGTTGAAGCGTGAAGGGAGCAAGGTCACATAAACCATGCTGGTGGTCCAGTGAGGTACAGGTAGCAGTCAGAGAAAAGAAAGGCCTACAAAAATATAAAACAAACAAAGGGGATAGGGATAAGGAAATATACCAGCTTGCATCTAGAAAAGTCACCTGTATGGTGAGGGGAGCAAAGTCCAGTAAAGAGCAGCGGCTGGCACAGGGGATACATGGAGGGAAAGGGTTCTTCCGGTACATTGGGGAGCGGAGAAAAACTAAGGGCCATCTCAGCAGATTGAGATCAGAAGGAGGGTGTGGAAGAGGCGAGGACCAGGCAGAGGTATTTAATGAGTACTTTGCCTCTGTGTTCACTAGGGAGGGATGCGATATCTACAAAGCAAGGCACGAAGGGGATAGAGCGGCAGTAAGTGGGGTCAGGGAGCAACAGAAATGGAGCAAGAGGAGGAGAGGTACCCCAAGGGTGTCATCTGGGTAAGGATAAAAGGCCAGTAAGGTGGAGGGCGGATGATGCTATCTCCGTCAAAGGGTGTGGTTAGCTCTCAAGGCCCTAAGAAAGACAAATCTCCTGGGCTGGATGGCATTCATCCGAGAGTACTATGGGGTGGTGGACATACTGGCTGCACCCTGGCGGAGCTTTCAACAGGTCACTTGAGACGGGAGGGTACCTAGGGATTGGCGAGAGGCACATGTGGTGCCAATCCATAAAGGGGTGAGGAAGTACCAGGTAACTATAGACCCATCAGTTTGACCTCGGTGGTGGGAAAATTAATGGAGAGTATACTAAAGGAGCGATTGGGGGTGTACTTGGAGGAGGTGGGAGGTCTGGATAGTCGGCAACATGGTTTGTGCCAGGTAGATCATGTCAAACCAACCTTGTGGAGTTCTATGAATGAATAACATCAGAACTGGACAGGGCAAGCCTGTGGATGTATTATTCTTGGACTTCAGCAAAGCGTTTGACTCTGTCCCCCACAGTGGTCTGGTGGAAACTGATGGGTTAGGAGTAGGCCCTTTGATGGTCATATGGATTGAAAACTGGCTAGCTGGACGCACCAGAGAGTAGTGGTCTGTGGGGAGCTCTCGAACCCTAGAGAGGTTGGTAGTGGGGTACCGCAGGGCTCGGTCCTGGGTCCGATTCTGTTTAATGCATACATATCGGACATCAGGAGGTATAGGTGTGAAATGAGTCTGTTGCGGATGACTCCAAGATGGGAGCAGTAGTTGAGGGAGAAGAAGGAGGTTGGCCCTGCAAGGACCTGGATACCCTGGAAAGCTGGGCTCACATGGAAATGAAATTTCAATATCACCAAGTGCAAGGTGTTGCATCTTGGGCGGGAAACCCTAAACACAGGTACACCCTGGGAGGGAGGCTGGAGGCCTCAATGGGGAAAAAGACCTAGGAGTCATGGTGGATGCTGCATGAATAACTCTGAGCAGTGCAGGAGGCGTAGCAAGGCAAACAGGATGTTGGGATGCATCGTTAGGGGATCACCTCTAGGAGCAAGGAGTGATTCTGCCGCTGTACAATGGACTGGTTAGACACACCTTGAGTACTGTGTACAGTACTGGAGACCACACTTGAAGAGGACATACAGCTCCTGGAGAGGGTACAGAGGAGGGCAACAAAGATGATCACGAGGCTAGGGATTTGATGTATGAGGACAGACTTGAGGAGCTCTGCCTGTTTCTCATTGGAGGAGAGGAGAGACAGGGGACATGATTGAGGTCTTCAATACCTCAAGGGAATAAATAGGTAAACATGGAGGGATCTTTAGACTAAAGCAGGGAGGTATCACCAGAGAGCATGGTTTAAAGTTGAAAGGTGGAAGGATGAGGGGAAAGGAGGAGGTTTTCACTGAGGAGGGTGGTGGACCCTTGGAATGCACTGCCTGGTGAGCTGGTTCAGAGATCCACAGTGGAGGGCTTCAAGAGAGGTGGGACAGACACAGAAAGTGGATGTATCAGATGATGGCCTGTCCCAGGGGGTGGGGATGGATGATAGGGGTTTCTGGAGCACAAGGGATGGGAGGGTCTCGCACCCAACTAAGGATCTAAGCTTGAGCAGACTCGATAGACTGTAAGGCCTAATCTGCTGGCAAATAGTATGTTAGTATATACCTTATGTTTTGAAACCTGTAAGTGTTTAAAATGCCATGGCACTAGGTGTTTTAATAATGGTAAAAAGTGCTAGGTGACTATTATAGAAATTAAGCTAGATGTGCTATGTAAAATGGATGTAAATTGTTATAAACTTAAGCCAGAATGTCATGGTCATTTCCATATATCCCATGATGCATTGCATTATGGAAGTATGTATGTTGTTGTATTTCTTGCCAATGCCTTTTGGGGTAACTGTTCTTTCAGTGATTCTGCATTGAGGTTCTTTGTTTATAGCTTGTTTTGTTTTTTTTTCTTTTGGGCCCCACTACGTAAGCAAATGAGGACTTGCATAAGGGTTAAGACTACAGCTCAAGTAGAAAAATTGGAGCAGAAATCAGTATCAGTAGGTGCTGGCTAAGTGCAGAGAAAGGACAGTCATAGTCTGTTGCTGCAAACTGATGTACTGAAGAAGAAATATGCCATTGCAAAGGTTATTTCTTGTATTTTGAATAAACATCACACAGAGATTGTTTGTTGAACCTGAATTGGTGTCTGGTCCATCTGTTATCCAACCCCTCCACATCTGAGCTATCTGACACGGTGTGACACTGATCCCTTGGATCCCAGATATCCAGTTGAGGTTCCCCAAAGGAGTCTCTAAGTCTCCTCCAGAGGACCCATATTTTGGAGACCTCTTGCGCGCCTACAGGCAGCTGGAGACTGGCCCACAAAGAGGTGGATCCACATGCAAAAGTCTAGCAGAGCACCTGGACCTTGATACATCGGATCCCATTCCTCTACCCCATGAGGACTTGGTCACCACAGTATGGCAAAACCATCCTCCATTCCAGCAGTCTCCAGGAAGGCAGACCGGACCTGTTATCCTGGAAGGGATTCAGCACCTTAACTCCCATCCTAAGGCTGACTCCATGGTCATTACTGCCCTCACGACCGGTCAGCCCAGCGGAGTTCCTCGAGATTCCAGCCCCTCTACCTCCAGGACGGTCTTTCTATCCTCGCGATCAGGTTCCCTTGTCTCACAAGAGACTTGGGCTCTTCTTCTAAAGGAGGCCATAGACCCTGTCCCTCAAAACTATTCAGGAAGGGTTTACTCCACTTCTTCCTAGTCCCAAAGAGAACAGGTGACCTGAGACCGATCCTGGACCTCAGCACACTAAACATCTTAAATCGAGTACAAGAAGTTTCGTATATTGACCCTTCAGGGGCTCCTTCCCTGGTCCATCTCAACTCTTGGCTGTGCACCCTGGATATGCAGGATGCTTACCTGCACATCATCCTTGCCCACCGCCGCTTCCTCCATTTTACTTTTATGGAGGATCATTTCTGGTTCAGGCACTCCCTTTTGGCCTTTCCTCGGCCCCGGTGTTCACGAAGTGTCAAGAGGTGGTGTCTGCGTTCTTCATGCCGCCTGGGCATTTATGTCTTTCCGTACCTGGATGACTGGTTCCTCCAGCACCCTCTCCTACCAGCCTGAGAGAGTCTCTCTCTTTCCTCTGAACTTGTTCTCCTTCTGGAAATCAAGGTCAACTTCCCCAAGTCCCAGCTAGTACCATCTCAGTGACTCCAATTCATTGGAGCAGTACTAGATACAGTCAGAGCAAGGCTTTTCTGCCATTAGATCGAGCCGAGACTCTGGTTGCTCAAGCCACTCTTGTGACCCAGGCTCGATGGATCCCAGCACATGCTGTGCTCCGTCTTTTTGGACTGATGGCAGCAGCCATTTCCACAGTTCCTTGGCCAGACTTCACATGAGGGTCACCCAATGGTCTCTCCGAGTCCAGTGGGATCAGAGGACGGATGACATGAACCAAAAAGTCGTGATCTCCACCAACCTTCTGAGAGATCTTCGTGGGTGGCAGGATCTCTCCAGCCTATTGGGGAACCCTTTCCATTCCCCTGTCCCTACCCAAATCCTCATCACAGATGCCTCAGACTTGGGCTGGGGGCCCATCCGAGGGTACACAGGAAACAGCGGTCTTGGTCTGATCAGGGCGTATGCTCACATCAGCATTCTGGAGACCAGGGTGGTTCTTTACGCTCTCAGGGGTTTCAGTCCTTCTGGTACCAGGCTCTCTTCTGGTCCAGGCGGACAATATGTCCACAGTCTGGTACATCAGCAAACAGGAAGGAACCTGGTCGTACCCTGTCTGCAGAGAAGCAATGAGGGTTTGGTACTGGCGATCCAGCACAACCTTTACTTGACAGCCGTCCGTACCAGGAGAAGGCAGTGCCCTGGCGGACAGTCTCAGTCGAGTCAGTGGCCAGGGCCCACAGTGGGAGCTAAAGTCAGGGTAGTCAAAGAACTGTTTCTTAGATGGGGCCGTCCAGACACAGATCTGTTTGCCTCACCATTCAACATAAAACTACCCAACTTTTGCTCGCTCGTTCCGGGCATGGTGCTTTTGGTGAGATGCACTCTCTCTCTCGGACAGGGAGGTTTCTTTATGCATTTCCTCCCATTCTTCTCATTCAGAAGGTTCTGGTGAAACTTCAGCAGGAGGGAGCTCATCGATGCTTATCGCTCCTCTCTGGCCACGCCAGATTTGGTATCCTCTTTTGCAGCGACTGGCACTGGAACCTCTGGTCCCTCTGCCATTTTCACACGACCTTCTGACACAGGAGCAGGGCACCCTGGTGCACCGAGCCTTCAGTCTCCCCACCTTCATGCGTGGCACCTGTGGACATACAGTTTCACATTATGGAATCTCCTCTAGGTTGCACACATTTTAGTAGAGGCCAGAAAATCCTCTACTAGATCCATTTACGCCATGAAGTGGAAAAGATTTTCGATCTGGGCCTAGCAAGGAGCTGGGATCCTTTTTGTGCTCAGTGGCCCAGGTGTTGGAGTACCTTGCACATTTATCTAAGATGGGCCTTAGCTACTCCTCCATTAAGGTCCATCTCTCTGCAGTGTCAGCCTGCCATCTCCAGGTGAAGGACAAAATCTTGACTCAGTTGGAGGTTGCCAAAACCTTTCTGAAAGGCATTCTTCACTGAAACCTCCTATCTGGAATCCCTGTCCCTCCTGGGACCTGAATTTTAGAAGCTGACTTTACCGGTTTGAACCAGCTTCTTCTTGCGATTACACTTCCTTTCCTGGAAGAGTTTATTTTTAATCACAGTCACTTCTGCCAGAAGGGTCTCTGTGGTTCAAGCTTTTGTTTGTAAAGAACCCTATTTAATTTTTCATAGAGACAGAGTAGTTCTGTGGACTAACCTTCTTTTCTTTCCAAAGTGGTATCTGAAACCACTCTGAATCAGAGTGGGATTACCAGTTTACTATCCCAAGCATTCCAACAGGGGAATGCCTTCTGCACACCCTAGATGTGCACGGTTCTAATTACTACGCGAACCAGACTAAAGAGGTTAATAAATCTATCCAGCTTTTCATAGTCTTTGCTCCCCAGTGCCAGGGCAAGGCTATTTCAAACAAGCTATCTCTAGATGGTTGTAACTGCATCCATTTTCTTACGAAATATGGGAAGTCCCTTTCTGGGGGCAGTCAAAGGCCACTCAACCCACAGCGTGGCTACCTCTGCTGCCTTCTTTAGGAATGTGTCCACTGCAGAGATTTGTGCAGCAGCCACTTGGTCGTCTGTTCACACTTTCACTAAACATTACAGTCTGGACATTGCCTCTAGGCGCAGAACAGGTTTTGGTCTTGCAGTTCTGCAAGGCCTCCTTTCATAATTCCTATGGTGACTTCTCCTGGATGCATCTCTGCATAAGTTATTTTGGGGACTGCTTTGCATTCAGTCCTATATGTGAAGACCTACTGCAGGAACCCTTTGAGTAAGATATTGTAGTAATGTAAGAACATACCGTAACAGTAGGTCTTGAGAGAAGTTCCTGCAGTAGAGTCTAGTTCCCACCCTCTTTCCCCAGTTCCTGGATGTTTTCCTTTATTTTTCATCATTCCTAGTATTTGGGTCTAGAGAGGCGGGGTCCTAGGGTTTTCCACTCCTAGCTCTTATTTACCTTTCATAGGTCTCCGGTGGAAAAGAACTGGAGAGCGGCACGGAACGCTTCTTTTATGTAGCTGGCTGACGTACTATCGACGGTCAGATGGTCCCGCTGATGATTGCTATTTATAAGTTTGTCATTCGGACCTGGCCAGGGGCGAGTCCATATGTGAATACCTACTGCAGGAACCTCTCCAAGATCTACTGTTCTTAAGTTCTTACGTACTACAATTTCTGTTCTTCCCACTACATCAACACTGAAACCACACTGACTGTGACATCACCATTAACCAATGAGAACCATTTCTCACTGCCAGATTTCCCTTTCACATGAAGCAGCAGGGACTGGCTCTCACTGTTTTCTAGTGATGTCACAATTTCCTGCATTTTGATTGGTAGCTTGTGAAATTCACTGCTCAGGCTGCAAGGATTGTGGTGCCTCAAGATGTTTGGTCTCATTTCTGATGATGTAGTGGGAGGAACAGAACTCCTTTCCTTCAGACAGAGTGCTGCTCCACATATCTCCCCAGTACTGTTAGGTGGAAAATCTTCTAATTAGGAAACAAAAATAAAATATACTTCAGATACTGGAAGTGATAGCTGACTGTATCTAAAAATTACTATTATTCAAGGGTACACTAGCTCTTTAATCCAGGAGCTCTTGGAGTCCTTAGGATTCCTAGTAAACTTCAAAATCTGTTGTACAACCAGCACAGGTGCTGTAATTCATAGAGCAGAGTTGAACACCCTGGTGGGCAGAGCTTATCTGCCACAGGACAGGATAGTTTAGTTTAGTTTATTTAGTCTAGGAATTAATACCTTTGAGCCAGGGCTCTTTTACAAAGGTTCCACGTCACAAGAACATTTAACAAAACCACGATACCGTTACAGGTAAAACCAGACAGGAAAGTTACATCATAAATTTGCTATTAACAGTTTAAGGCAGTAACGTTTTAAGTTTCATAGAAAAACAAGCTATAACAGGTTCAAGTGAGTAGACAATTTGAGGTTAAAAGAAACTTCCGGGAGAGGGTGATCATTAGGCGCAAAAGGAGGCTAGAGAGGAAAGGTGGTGGCGGGAGAGTAAGTGAGAGGGGACAGGAAAAAAGGGGAGTGAGTTTGGGTGGGAGACAGGAAGTAGTAGAGGTACCAGAGGGTTCATTAGTCAGGAGGAAGAGGCCTCAGATGTGAGGATGGACATGAGGAGTAGTAGTCTTTATCTAAGCGCAATCACAGTTGCTAGTGGTGGTGAGGTGGGCATAGGCATGGATTTGAAAGCTTCAAGCGAGGTTGAGGATAGAGTAGGTGGACTAGCGCATTGAACCATGTCGGGGCCCTGTAGCGAAAGATCTTTGTCCCTGTGCAGTCCGGCATGGATAAACCATATTCTGCAGATAGCTGGTTTATTTAGTCTCAACAAACCAAAACTGCAAGGCAGTTTTTTCAGCTACTAGGACATACGGCTGCAGCCACAGTTACAGTTCTGGGGTCCAGGCTCCAGATGAGAGACTTACAGTTCCATCTCAGAGCACTCTGGTGCCAAAGGAGAAACCCTCTCTCAAAACTGATTCCAGTAATAAACACGTTACTGCGAGCCATCCAGTGGTGGAAGAGGAGACAACCTAAGGGAGGGGTTCCTTTCCAGCAGGAGCCTCCGTCAGTGGTAGAACAGATGCATTGCTACTAGGGTGGGGTACTCATCTGGGGATCACACCACTCACAGTACCTGATCAAGTGCAGAGTCCTTAAGCACATAAACCTGCTGGAATTGGAGCAGTGTTCCTAGCCCTGCAGGCTTTACTTCATTGGTGCATGGCAGGGTGGTACAGGTCAGAACAAACAGTACCACAACCATGTATTACATAAATAGGGAGAGACAATGTCCAACCTTCTGTACAGAGAGGCAATGAAGATTTGGAGCCTGGCTTACTCACTCAAAGCTTCACTGCAAGCTATTCATCTGCCAGGCAAGGACAACACCTGACAGATGCTCAGATGCTGTGAGTTGGATCAATCAGGCCCATCACGAGTGGACCCTGAACAGGCAGGTGTTGCAAGTAGTGTTTAGAACATGGGGCACCCCAGAGATAGATCTGTTTATGTCCCACAAAAACCACTGCCTGCCACAGTATTGTTGCAGACTACCAGCCAAGGGTACAATACCCTAGATGCTCTGGACTGGTCAGGAAGGCACCTATATGCCTTTCCTCCTTTTCCTCTGATCTTCAGGGTTCTAATCAAACTCAGATCCAGCCAGCATCAATGATCTTGATAGCACCAGACTGGGCAAGGCAGCCATGGTGCTCTCTGCTGGTCTCCATGTCTGTAGAAAAGCCAGTACACCTCCCTTGGTGACACAACCTGTTAACCTCCAACCAAGGGAGGATCCTGTACTTGAACCTCAGATCTCTCAGGCTCAAGGCATGGCTCTTGAGGACTTAGAGTATGCAGGCTTGCATCTCTCAGAAAGTGTTCTGAAAGTCTTGAGGGTTACAGGAAACCTTCCCTCACGATAACCTATGCCTCTAAATGGAAGAGATTTTCTTTTCTTTTTTAATATATTTTATTGACTTTACAGGAAGGTATGGCCTCGTCAGCCAATACATATAGGACAACCATATTGTTTTAGACAAAGCTTGGTATAATAACAGTGAAGTTAAACAGTTTCAAGAAAGCCTTTTTTTAACTTCAAATAAAAAACCTGTTTATTTACCCAGAAACTTAATTAAACCCCTCTACCCTCCCGCATCTACTGAATCAGAGAGCCAGATGAATCTTTTGAGTAGGGGCTCAAAAACATCGTAACCAATTAAGGATGAGACTACGGCCTAGTAGAGTCTAAAATTTCCAAGCAGCCAGTATCGCATCCAGCGGTCCCCATAGTATTATAGGATTGCAGTTTATTATTCATTCTTTCTATATGTCACTCTATCTGTAATGCCATCATAATCTCTCTATGCCACTCGAGTACCGATGGCGTGCTTGCCTCTTTCAATGCCTAGGATAACTGCTTTCGCAGCTGCAGAAACAATGGCCATGAACGCTTTCCTCTGTTTACCCATCTCTAGGGAAGACATTGAGTAGACAAATTTCCGTTGTGAAAAAAGGCCTCTAGTCCTAATGCTGCCTGCAGTGAAATCAGATTGAGTTCAGAAAAGGAGAATCTTGAGACATGACCATAAAATATGATACAGGTCAGCCTCACGGTCTTGCATCTACTGCATTTGGGCGATATAGATTTGCCCATTTTATGTAATTTACTAGGGTGTAATACAAGTTATGGATTATATTGAATTGCTGCAGTTTGTATCTATCTTGTTTAATGTACTTACTGTTATTCTCCCATATCTGTTCCCAAACCTCCTCTTCACGAGCTCTAATCTCTGTCTCCAGTACTCACCAATCTTGGAGATCCCTTTGTCTCTGATCTGGAGCTCCCAATATAGTTTGGACACGGATGCTTCTGTTCAGCTATCTTTAGTAAAGAAATCAAACCATAGTCTCCTTCACTAGGTATGTCCATATTCTCTCAGGTGGGTTTTAATTGAATCCCTAATCTGGAAATACTTAAAAATTTCCCTTTTAGTTCTGGAATCGAAACACAAGCATGTTCATACTTCAGTACTTTCCTTGAGGGCTAAGTCACCCAATTTCAAGCTAGCTAATGAAGCTAGGAAGCTGGAGGAATTAGGACACCCTGTATTAGAAAATTCTTATTGTATAGAATGGGTTGGTCAAGTAGAATTCTGCATTTTACTTTTAATAATTTCTGAACCTGGTGCAAAACTTTTATTGACCATCCAATAGGCATGTTTTTAAGTGATGTAGGTAAAAGTCTAAAGGGCATAAAAGGAATTGAATTTAGTGCAAGTGCACAGTTATTGACCAAATCTCTCTCAATATGAGTCGGTGGGGCGTGTTGACTGGAGTCTGCCTTGCAGGTCGGCCAAGTCCAATGGGCTAGTTTGCTAATATGTGACACCATATAGTTTTTAGAAAGGAGGGACACCAGGCCCCTATCTTCTTTAATGCATTGAGTTTCTTATATGAGCGTCTTACTGCTTTCCTTTCCAAATAAACTCGTTAAGGATCGTCTGTAGCAACCAAACCATGCTTTGGACAAATAGGGACACAGCATGTTCAGAGGGTAAAAGATCCTTGGTAGTATATTCATTTTATTACTTCAGCTCTAGCCCACAGTGATAAAGGTAGTGAATTCCATCTAGCTAAATCTTGCTTAACTATTTTGAGTTGGTTATTCAGGTTTTCATTTATCATTGTAGCTATATCGTGTAATCTTAATACCTAAGTATAGTAACACTTTCGGCTCCCAGCTAAACCCCGAGTCCTTAGCCATGCTTGGGAGACATCTGGAATTAAGTGGAAAAAGCTTCGATTTTGAAATGTTAAGCTTATAATTCGAGACTTTTGAAAATTGTGCTATTTCCTGTAGAATTATTGGGATACTAATATCTGGATCTTCCATATGAAGAAGCAGATCGTCTGCATATGCAGATATCAAATACCTACTATTCCCTATTTATATCCCTTAATTCCTGCATCATGAGCAATCTTTGAATCAGTGGCTCCAAGTATAAGTTAAATAAAAGTGGGGAAAGAGGGCAGCCTTGTCTTGTGCCACATAACAGAGAGAAGGGGTCTGACAAAATTCCGTTGCACCATACCCGTGCTTTGGGAGATCTATATAACAAACTAATCCAATTTATAAAGCTGTCACGTAATCCCAATTTTGACAGGACAGCAAATAAGAAATCCCAGTAAACTCTGTCAAATGCCTTTTCTGCATCTAACGTCAACAGGGCTGCTGGGGTCTGTATTTCCACGTGCTTATGCGATTAGGTAGTGTAGTTTACGTATATGATCACGTGATGCTCTATGCTCATGAATCCAACCTGCACCTCACTGACCATTCTAGCCATGAAAGGACTAATTCGACAAGCTAAAACTTTAGCCCGTATTTTAAGATCTACATTTAACAAGGATATCGGTCTATAGTTCCCTGGGAGAATGGGGTCACGACCTGGTTTTAAAATAAAATTGTGAGGGCCTCCAGGAAACTGTCTTCAGAATATCCTACGAGTACCAATAATTAATACCTTGGTCAAAACCGGAAATTTCCTCTATAAATGCCTTGTACACATTAGTAGTGAGACCATCCGGTCCGGTGATTTATCCGAGGCAAGCTGTGTTATTGCCTGCTTCACTTCCCATGATTGAATGGGTAATCCTAACACTACTCGTCTTTAGGATCCAGTTTTGTTAAAGTGCGGAGTTTAGGAAGTTATTAATTTCATCTACCCTCACTCTACTTTCTGTAGGAATAGAATAGATTCCACAGAAATAGTCTTTAAACACAGACGCAATTTTCTTTGGGTCTTTGATGGTGATATCTCCTTCATTAGATTGCAAAACTACCACATGCCTATTTGAATCTAATTGCTTGATCCTTAATCACGAGGAGTTTCCAGCCCTATCCCGGATTCAAGATATTTAATCTTAGTTCTTGAAGAGCTAACTCTGCTTTCTGCAACATAATGGAGGAGTGGGCATGCAATTGATGTAATTTAACCCATTCTGCTTCAGTTGAGTGCTTATTAATAGTACATTCCAATTTTCTAATGGCATTAGTGATCTCATCTAGGCATGATTCTATCTTCTTTAGGTCTTGTAGATGCAATTCTAATACATTTCCCTCTTATAGCACACTTCAATGTTGCCCATACAATATCAATCTTTGAAACTGAACCAGTGTTTTGCTCTAAAAACAAACAATGAAATTCCTGAGGTGTTCGTATGTATAGGAATCCTGTAGAAGTTGGTTATTAAATCTCCACATAAAGTCTCTCTTAAACCCCGGTTTGGTTCATATTTAAATGATACTGGAAGTGGTCTGAAATTACCTAGTATGAATCCTTGCTTCAATGATAGAGGAAGCAATTTACTACTACTAACCAGTAATCAATTCTAGAGCAGGTTTTGTGCGACATTGAAAAAAGGTATGTTGTGTTACCCAGGTTATTAAGTCTCCAAATATCTCTGAGATCTAACCCTCCCATCATTTCTCTCAGAGCTCTTTGAGCTGGGGATAGCCCTGTTCTTTTGCTATCAGACCTATCTCCCTGTAACTTCTGGGGTGATATTCCAATCCCCAAGTAGAATAATCTCAAAAAGCTGAGAATTTAGTTTGTCCAAAGGAGTGTAAAAATTGTGGGAGTCTATGTTAGGACCGTAAACTGACCCTATAACAATCTGCTGTGTCATTAACTCTCCGAACAAGAAGAAAAATCGCCTCACAGTCCCATATTTCTTTTTCCATTTGGAAGTAAGTCTTTTATGAAATAGAATAATGACTCTGCCTTTATTGGAAGATACCCCTGCACAAATACCTGACCAACCCATTATTTCTTGAATAAATGAACGTGTTCCCTTTTGAGATGGGTCTCTTGCAAACATGCCACATCACAGTTGAGATTTGAGAGATGTCTTAATATAACCTGCCTTTGCATCTATCTTGACCCCTTTAACGTTCCAGCTTACCATGTTATAAAGACCTGACACCATAATTTATGCCTGATAAAAAGGTTTCATACAGGTTTGTCGTAAGTCTAAACTTATCATATCTCTGCTCATGGCTCTTCCTTACTCATAAAAGATAAGTAGATGCTAGCCCTCCACCTTTGTTCCCAAAAACTCAAGTAATCCCACAAAACCCGATATCCCCCTCCCCGGTTCTAGTAACCGCTCTGCTACACCAAACTGTCATGTGACTCTTATCAACCCAGCAGAAAGTCCACCGCCACCCTGTCCCAAACCCACTATTTACTGTACATTAACCTCTTATGCTCTTACCCCTCGAGTGAATTGACATGAAACTTGACATAATGAAAAAAAAAAAAAAAAAACACATTCTTGTTGATTCCAAACAACATTAATTACCCTTTTCAGTCAAGGCTCCTTCCTTTAACTGGAATCTACCAGTTAACTGATGAGATTCTACAGCTTTTCTTCTTAGATCTAATGACAGTGTTTCTATTACAATTGCAGTCTATGAAACTAGTTTGTTGGTCTTTGTCCCCTTCTAGTGGACATTGCCAAGAACTGCACCCTACTCTAAACACAATACCAGCGTTTGTAACATGTAAAACTAATATGTTCTAACTGGTTACTAGAATATAGTAGCCCCACCGTGTTGACCTTTTTCAGTCTTTTGTATTAGTCCAGAAGCAATGGTTCTACATCTTCTCGAGGAAGTCGGTCTCTTAGATGCGGGAGCCGACAGCGCTCCGACACTACCCTCCCGATGTCTCGCTCTCGATTAGTCCCGAGACATTCCACTCCCTAATTACCCACTCCCGACAATACGCTCCCTGTGTGTAATTCTGCAGCCCAGATGAAACTAAGCAAACTCTGCATTTCAGTGGACATGTTGTCCTATCCTGCTTTTGTCTCTGATCGTCAGCAAGTTCTGCCTGCCCACCCCACTGTGACTTACTCAAGGTACAGAGACAGACTTATCAAACAGTAATTATTTAAAGAGTTTTGTTCTATTCAGATGCATTTGGATGAGAGTTGTACACTTCTGCAAAAGACTTGTTTCTTAGTATAGGCACTGTCTCAAAGTTGTTAACAATAGCAGGCGGTGATGTATTGGTCCTTGAGTTCATTATTATTTGCCTTTAGCCTGAGGAGGAGACTTTGTTTCTTGATGCTTATTGACTGACTTTGGCTTATAACTCAGACAGCTTGGTGTTGGGTGATGGTCTTCATAAAATGAAACAACTTTAAGCGGGCATTGGCGTCAACAACAGCAGCAAACAATATGCACCGAGGAGCATGAACTGGGACGGTGACGGAGTTGACTGGGATGAATGCTCTACATCTGGGTATCTCATGTACAGAATTTAAGTGGTCATCTCTGTAAAATTTCCCTTGCTGCGATGTGAAACCCTGCATCTGCTCTGTATTTTAGGGGCTATTCAGCACGGTCGGGGCGTGTTGCAGGACAATATCTTCAAGCCTGGCTTATTCTGTAGCGGATGGACTCCGGTAGATAGCTATAGTCACACTCCCAAATTTTCCTTTTAACCATCATTAGTTAATTTTATTTCTGAGACCCTCATTATCTTGGAGATCAAAAAAATAGGCAGGCGCCACACGCTCTATTATCACATTACCAATACCGGATTGCTATTACTGCTCATTAGGAGAAACAGCAGTCAGGAAGCACTAAATCACAGTATTCCCTAAGTGACTCCTTTTCTGGGCCATTACTCATATTCTTATGTCTGGAGCATGCATACATCGGATAGCTATTTATTTCTATTACAGATCCACTTGTTTATGAGCGTTACGCCGCACTCAACATCTCGTTGAAAGTCGTTGTGCCTCTATCAAGAATATCATCTTGATTTTAAACACCAGTGCAGAATTAAACAGTATTATCAATGAAGATCGAGGTTTGCCCTATTGCCAGGGGTTTTAATTTCAATTTGAAAACAAATCTTCGCTATGGATACCGTTGTTGCTAGCGAGGTTAATATCGATAACTCAGCTTGTGACTCAAAGCCTTTAGCCTTTTACCAGTTGTGGCGAACTTTATTGCTGTATATTATTCTATCTCACTCAGTAGTCCCGGACACTACATAGGCTGAAGTTCAAACCCGGTGGAGTTATTCTGGAAAAGCCGTAGTCCTGTTTAAGAGGATTCTCAGACTGTCATTTTAAGTTCGAAGCCCGCCACTTGTTAACAGCTGTTTTTTTTTTCTTCTTTCCCCTTTCTTTTCTTTTTTCCTTTTTATAGACTCAATTTAGGCGGGGTTATCTATGCCGTTGTAGTAGGGCATGTGAACTTCCCACTATTATCAATCTAGTAAGACTGAAGCTGTATCTTACAACAAAATTGGTGTTATAGATTGGCTGGGTAACCGTCTTGCTTTGTTGCTCTACTATTCAGGCAGTTGTATGAGACATTGCCAGGCTGACTATGCCAGATTCTTGGGAGTTAGAGTCAAATTAGAGGTACCTGAATATAATATATTTCTCTTTGCCCAAGAGGAGCCTAGGAAGATTTCAGTCGAGCAGCCCTTTTTTCCCACTAGGACAAATCTTTGCTTCCAACCATTATTCACACTGGTGAAGGTTAACCAGCGAGCATCTGGTACTTCAGAATCAAAATATTTCAAAGGCTTTTCTGTGTCAGCGTGGCGGTATTGTGGAAACCGTGCACCTCTACCTAAAAAGGTCTGGCAAGGATTCTTTAAGCTGTTGACGAGCCATTTGACGGATTAGTAGGACTGCCAATGACCCTTTATTTTGACTTGCAACACAGCTGGGTATTTTACCGGTACTGGATTCCTGCTGCGATTAGTTTCGAGACTATAGGTGTAATTCTTGACGCTTTAGACGCACTGAGTGTGGTAGATCGTGTGCTATTCTAATCGGCTTGCCTTCCCAGGAAACTGCTTGTAAGGATTTTACTTTATTTAAAACATGTTGTTTATCCAAGTAATTCAGTAGCTTACAGATGAATGGTCTAGGTTGAGTGCCAGCAGGAGGGAGGGCGAAGAGACCTGTGTGCCCGTTCCACTATGTAACACGAACCATTCGGGAAAGGACCCGCTATTTTTCCAAGAAGCTTTTGAGTGAATAGGATTGGCGATGACCCTTCCTCCTTCTCAGGGATACAAAAATGATTAAGTTGCTTCTTCTGCTTCTCCCTTCTAGATCTTCGATTTTGTCCTCTAACTTTTTGATTCTTTTGTTCGTGGAAACTTGCTGCTTTCATGTTTGTCTAGCCTGGCCTCAATTGACTTAATTCTAACTTCGTTGTCTCCGACTTTGATAGATCAGGAATCTAGCACGATCTAAAACTCCGAGTTCGTGGAAATCTCTTCATCGAGTTTAGTAGTGGAGCAATTATTTCTAGAAAATGTTCCTCCGTGAGGGCAGAAGACTCCGAGTAGCTTAGAGGTTCCCTGCCGAGGGCGCCTTTGCGGCCTGTTCTTTTTCCGCAGCGGAGACGGAGTGTGTTTTGGCAGACTGTTTCTGATAAATGCCTCTATTTCGTGATTTAGAACCGAATAAAAGCTTCCTTGATGTCTGAACCAGTAGATTTGAGACAAAATAATTAAAAAGACTTAAATCGAAGCTTGTAAACTGGGTTGGGAGCAGAGCTGGACGAGAAGCTGCTTTCTCCTAGGCTGCCATCATGTCTGGAAGAGATTTTCTATTTGGTGTTCCACCAGGGTCGTGGCACCAGAACAAGCAGGGATTCCAGCATTGCTGGCCTACTTTAACCATAGTCTTTGGGCTTGCAGTCCACCACCTTAAAAGTCCATCTGGTTTCAGTATCTGCTTACATTTCAGCTGGAAGAGGTGTCTGTATGGCATCCAACCCTATTTTCAAAAGGTTCTATAAGGGCTTGTCCACTTGTATCCTCACAAGGAACTGGTGCCAGCTTGGGACTTGAATGTCTGCATAGCTAAACTTATAGATCCCCATTCGAGCCCATGGATTGGCTCACCTGAAATATGTTCCCTGGAAAACAGTGTTCCTTGTAGCCATTACTTCAGCCAGGAGGATTAGTGAGCTTCAGGCTTTGTGCATTGAAAAGAACTACATCTCATTCCATAGAGATAAGGTAGTCCTGCTAACAAATAGGACATTTCTGCCTAAAGTGGTTTCTGATTTCCATTTGAACCAATCCATTACCCTACCAGTGTTTTTCACTGAACACTCTAGTTCAGGCGAACATAGACTCCACAGTCCTGATGGCAAAGAGCTGTCAGCTACTACATGACTATCATTGGGAACCATAGGCAGGACAGACAGCAGCTGTTCCTCACTTATGGGGATGTGGGAAACCCAGCATCTAAAAGGTCCAGTACTGCTGGATAGTTCAGTGCATCCAGTTTTACTACTCCAAAGCGGAAGGGAGCCCCAGCAGATCAAGACCCACTACAAGGTGCACAGCTGCGACCTCAGTAATTGCCAGGGACATTCCACTGGTGGAAATCTGTAAAGCAGCTACCTGGAGGACAATACACACCTTTACAAAGTGTTACAGCATGGACACTCAGTCCAGAACTGATGCCAGGTTTGGCACAGCAGTCTTGCAGAGTTTGTTTCCAAAGTAGGCTCTGTGCCCATCTGCAAAGGTATTGCTTCTAAGTCTGCAAGAGTTAGGAATACTGGAGAATTCCTGGGTGGGAAGAAAAATATTTACCATAGTAAGTTTGTATTCTCCAATGTTCAGTAACTCACCCACCCTGCCTCTCTTCTAGAACCAGTGGCCTCTGTACTCCAAGCTGAGTAGCTATGTATGAGGGTGCCACACACTGGCATAATCTATCTTTGGGCCCTGCTGGACACTGTTTTTTCCCTTCCTCGGGTTACTCTTACATTCGGGTGGGGGTCCTTGAGTTGGAGGTTTGTTAGATATGGCTTTATTGTTACTATTGCATAGATATAGTTCTTGGTTGGGCCTTCCTTGCAGGCTCTTCTGGAAATTTGAGGCGTTTTAGAACACAGGCAGTTCATAAGGAAGCATCTGAAAAGTGGCACAAGCCAGTAATGGTTCCGTCATTTCATACTGTTCTGTCTCCGGCAGTTCTACTTCAAAGGCTGACTGCAAGAGTTATGAATATTGGAGCATACCTTGGAAGAAATAAGATTACTATAGTAAGTAATTTTTTCTTCTCATCTGGAAAGCCGCTCCTGGTGGCCATCGCTCGCTCAAGAGGATCGCTGGAATTACATGCATTATCACAGACCCTCTGTATACAGTCTTTCATAAAGGCAAGGTGGTCCTCTGTACTCACTCTAAATTCTTACCCAGTGTGGTTTGAGACTTCCACCTCAACCAGCCTCTGGTTCTTCCTACCTTTTTGCTAACTTCCAAAATGAAGGAGTGCACCCTTCATTCTCTGGATGTTTAAAGAGCCCTAAGGTTCTATATCAATAAAACTAGGGATACCTGTCAAGCGAAGCAGCTCTTTGTGTCCTCAACATGGCCCTACTGAGTCATCCATTGTCTATCAGGTGTATCTCTGCTTGGATAGTGGCATGCCTTCGCCATTGTTACTCCATGATGCAGGTCAAGGTGGAGGGCCAGGTGCGTGCCCACTCTACCAGAGCTGTTGCTGTGTATCTGCGGAGATCTGCTCTGTTCCCATTGATGACATTTGCAAAGCAGCTGCTTGGAGCTCAGTGCACACTATCGTGAACCACTGCACTCTGCATGTCCATGCCAGACAGCATGCTTCGTTTGGAAGGACAATCCTTAATGGACTTCTGCCCTCAGTGAGCTCCGTTTCCTACACTTCTGCGGTGATTGTTTTTTAGCTTGGTACTCACCTATCAGTATGAATGAAGGATGGGGAGCACAGTGGTGGGGGACTTCAGCCTACCAGGGGTGTATTGGGGCACCACATATACCATGAGTGCAAGGGAGGGTCCAGCTAGAAGCATTTCAAGACAGCTTCATGACACAGCTGGTCAAGGGCTGACTCGGTTAGAAAGGACTTTGGACCTTGTACGGATAACAGGAAGCTGGGAATGTGGAAGTGGAGAAACCACTGACTGGGAGTGACTACTATCCGATGTGGTTCATGCTCAACATGGGGAGGAATGGGGCACAGTACAAGGGTGATTGAGTTTAGGGGACGGACTTTAAGAAGATGGGGACATTTTGGGCAGGTACCTGGCAGGAATGCAACACACATGGATGCAGACCAGAAATGGGACATCATAAAGGAAGGGCTGGTGAAGGCAATTGAGTTTTGCACTAGGAAGAAAAGCAAGAAGGGAAGGGCAAAGAGACCCAGTTGGCTGGCCATGAGGAGGTTATGGAAAGGGTGAGGACCAAGAGGGCCGTGTTTCAAATACAGGAAATCGTGGAGGGGTGAAGATGAAAATGCGTATGGAGAAGACCAGAGAGGTTACCTGAATGGTTAGGGCTGCCAAGACGTCCAGGGAGCTGAGACTGGCATAGGGAATTAAAGTAGAAAAAGATTTCTTGGGTTACATGGAGAGAGAGAAGAGCAAGGATCAGCTGGTGAAGATTAAGAAGGACTGGGTGAGTGGGTGGTGAAAGGGACAGAGCAGGCAGGCGGCTGAGCGAGAAACTTCTGCTCTGTATTCACCCAAGAAGGAGGCAGATACCCCAGGCAAGGGGAGGGGATGACAAGTAGGGATTACAGAGAGCAGGGTACTAGATGGGTTGAGGGTATTAGGGTGGACAAAGCACCTGGACCTGATGACATTCACCCCAGGGTACTAAGGAGATAGATGGCAGAGGTCCTGGCAGGGCCACTGGACAACCTGTTCAGTACCTCCCTGGACGTGAGATGTGTACCACAGAACTGGAGAATGGCCCATGTGGTGCCCATCCACAAAAGTGGCCCAAAGGATGAACCAGGAAACTATAGGCCAGTGAGTCTCCAATCGATTGTGGGAAAGCTCATGGAGATCATACTAAAAGAGAGGCTATTCAGATTCTTAGAGGAAAATGGTCTCCAGGATGGTTAACAGCACGGGTTTATAGCGGGCAGATCCTGCCAGACAAACCTTTGTAGAGTAGTATGACTGGGTGATGGGGAACTGGACAAGGGCCATGAAGTGGATGTCCTGTATTTGGACTTCAGTGAAGGCCTTTGATTCCAGTACATGGGAGGTGATGGAGGGACTGGAATGTGTGGGCGGGATCAAAAATGGTGAATTGGATCACAAGCTGGCTAAAGGGAAGACAACAAAGGATGGTGGTGGATCTTCGTCACTGAGAGTGGTGGCGAGTGGGATACCAGAGGGATCAATACTGGGACAGATGCTGTTTGGGATTTTTATTACAGATATCTCACATGGGATCTGGAACAAGATCAACCTGTCTTGCAGATTATACCAAGACGGAGCTGTGGTTGATGACACGAAGGGGTGGAAGCGGTTGGAGGAAGACCTGACTAAACTGCAGGAGTGGGTGGAAACATGGCAATTGGGGTTCAGCGCCAAGAAGGGCAAGGTTATGCACTTCAGAGCCAGGAACCAGGGGAAGGATTATCACTTGAATGGGGTACAGTTGGGGAGCTCCACAGAGGAGAAGGATCTAGGAGTGATCATTATGGGGAGCATGAACAACTCTGCTCAGTGCAGGAAGGTGGCAGCAAAAGCCAACAAAATGCTGGAGTGTATTGAAGAGGGATCTCCTCCAGAAGGAGGGAGGTTATTTTGCCCTGTATAGGTCATTGGTCAAGCCCCACATGGAGTACTGCGTGCAGTACTGGTGCCCATTCTTAAGAAGGACATCAGATTGTTGGAGGGTGCAGTGAAGAGCATAAAGATGATCCAGGGATTGGAGAGCAAGCCCTATGAGGACAGGCTGGGAGAGTTGAATATGTATTCACTGGAGTAGAGGAGGGATGGGAGGATATGATCGAGACCTTTCAAGTATCTGAAGGGATAAACAAGACCAGCACAGAAGGGATTTTCCAGATGAGAAGGGAGAGGACATGAGAGGCATGGACTGAGATTGGGGGAGAGATTCAAAGGGGAAGAGGAGACATTTTATTTTTTCACAGAAAGAGTAGTGGACAAATGGAGCACCTTACCAGATGAGATAGTGTCCTGTAAAGCTGTCGGCCATTTCAGGAGGGTTTGGGACTGGGTAAGGGATACTGGCAGGGGTGGGAGGGCAGCTGCGTGATGGGGACTAGCTGCACACTTGAGCAAACTCAACTATCGGACCAGCTCACTAACTACCTGGACAAATATAATATTCTGTACGCACAGCAACACGGTTTCAGAAAAGGTCACAGCACCACCTCTGCCCTCTTGGTGTTTACTTGAGCACTGCACAGCGCACTTAACTGGGGTGGTCTTTATTGATTTGACCAAGGCATTTGATACTGTCCACCACTGGCTGCTAATAGACCAGCTGCTGAACACTGGGCTCTCTCATGAGTCTAAAGTGTGGTTTAAAAGCTACCTTGAAAATCGTTAGCAAGAGTAAAAATTACTGACGTACCTCTGATACTAACCAGTTCGCTCTGGTGTCCCCAGGGATCCATACTGGGTCCACTTCTTTTTAGCCTTTTCTAAATTCCTTCCACAGTCCTGCTTGGAACAGATCATCCTGCATGCTGATGAAGCAGTTGTTCTCTCTTCACACAAAGACCATACACCACTACAACTCAGTCTACAACATGGTTTTACCTCTGTTGAGAATTGGTTTACTAATCATAAACTTGGCCTTAATCACAAAAACAAAGTCTATGCTTTTAGCAGCTCTCAGAACCAGCACAGGCTACACCCTCTGACTATCTCTACCAGCCAGGGAATACCCTTGAACAGGTCCAATCTTTCAAATACCTAGGGATCCTGCTTGACTTCAACCTATCTCACAGGCCCACATTGACAACTTAGCAAAAGCTGCTAATACGTGACTAGGCTTATTGTTCAAGCACAGTCAACATCTCACCCCAGAAGCCTTGAAGATCGCTGTCCAGAGAGTTCCGTTATTCCATCATTGATTACGGCCTAATCATTTATGGCTCAGCCACGGCAACTACCTTCAGACGCATATCAACGTTTCTAACAAGGCCTGTCGGCTTATCACTGGAGCCCACTGTCTCACTCATACCTGTGATCTTTATGCTCAATCTGGATGGCTGCAACTCTCCAACCGTATTAAGTAACTGACCTGCACCATGGTGAAAAAAATTATCCTGGGCCTCCCTCCTGGTGTCCAAGCTCTACTGCATCCTGGCACTAATTTACAAAGCTCCAGGAGATCCAAATCGCAGCTCTTGCAAGTTCCCGCTGTTGCACTATCCAGGGTCAACGATCTGTCACCCATAGGGCTCCTTTGTGGCTGAATGGACTCAGCACCACCATCTCCGCTGCTCCCAAACTTGGCATGTTTAAAACCAGGCTCCGACTCCGTCTTACTGTCTCCAGCTCCCGTGATTGCCTCACCTAATCAGAAATACTTGCCACCACCAACAGCCTTGCCTTTCCACCCTGCTCATAGCACTTATCTCCTATTTTACCTCTGCTCCCACGACCCCCTCTCCAGCACTCTCCTGGTGATGTCTGACAATGCCTCTGGCTGCTACTACTCCCATCTTGCCATCCCATTCCTCCTCCATTGTTCTTTACCCTCTCCTAGTTGATGCTGCTCTGGGCCATTCTATGTACTGAGCTCTCTAATGTGTTGCCTCCTTCCTTAATGAATAACTTTATAATGTACTGTTTACCTGCAATGTAGTTATTTCTGTTGTATCCCTGTATTGTACTTCAGCTGACATGGAACCTTTGTAAAAGAGCCTTGGCTCAAAGGTATTTGTAGTCCTAGAACCAAATAAATAATAATAAAAAAATTGAGGTCTGTTTCTACTGGGAATTTTGATGTTAGTATATTGAAGACTAAGTCCAGGAAGAGATGAAAATTACATACTCATCTTAATTCTTGATCTTCTTGGACAAGTCTTCACCATTCATTCATACGCCTGCCTACCATCCCTGAGCTCACTCAATCTGTTACTGGTCTTCACTCCCTTGGTCTGTTGGTCTGTGAAGACATGGTTTAAATTGACCGATCTTATACGGGTCAATTGGGCTATCTTATGCCCTTGTTAGGTTAGGTGTTTCTTAACTTATTTATACATGTACCTCTGTGGTAAAAAGGTACTGAGTAGTTGGAGGGTGGGCGCCAAGATAGCCTACTACAGACATGAGCCAGCCTCGGTACCACGCATATGCGGTCTTACCTCGGCTACGCCCTCCTGAAGATTATTGGCTCCGCAGGGTCCTAGTGCTTCTGGCTTGAAACCAGCAGCATGAATGAATGGTGAAGACTTGTCCAAGAAGATCAAGAATTACAGTGAGTTGCCAGCCAGCTGGCGAGCGTAGGGCTACCTCCTGCAACGCCAGCGACCTAGGTTCGGAACGGATTTGGGCATCTGAAGGGCTGGCTGGGTGAGAAGGATTGAGCACCCACAGACTGCTCTCCTTCTCGGGGGTGGGGATGCCTATCCTGCTGCTCTACTGCCATCTGGGTGACCACGGGTGGGGGTGCAGTGGGACGGCGTGAACAGGGAGGGATGTCGGCTGAGAGCTGGGGCGACATGCGTTGTTACACCCTGCCCCTTGGCTCTCCAAGCACGTGGCATCCTGAGGGGAGGCGGCACCAGAAAATGGAAAAGCCCTGCAGCGGATGCCTGGAGATGGGACCCAGCTGCGTTAGAAATCACAACCAGGCTTCAGGATGGGCCCGCAGCATACCAGATGCACACTAATGGACTGGAGGGGACTATGGGGGACATTCTCCCGCCTGGGAGGCAAACCGAGGCAGATGGGGCGGTGCTGACAGGAACCAGAATGGAGATACCTGAGGAGGACCTATGGGAGCACGCACAGCCTAGGGATCCCGAGGGTAGGGTCCGAGCGGTGAATAAGGGACATGAACAGAAAATGAAAAAAAAAAAGAATTACAATGAGTACGTAATTTTCATTTCTAGGGACATGATATCCACACTTCTGGCCATTGCCTGTCCCTTTAAATCTTGCGGAAACATCTTCAAGCTAGCTCTTTCCACCCACCTGAGTGGTAAGTCCATCGGCACCGCCCTGTGATGTCAGATCTTCTGCTGGAAGAAGCAGATTCCCTCCTTACCGCTCCTCGTTGAGTAGGCCCTTGCACTTAAATCCTCTGATTTACTTCCAAATTTAAAACAAAAAAGGTTTTGTCTTCTGTTCGATCTTTAATCGACACGCGATGGACAAGTCCATTCCTGGTTCCCCAGTGCCCTTGTGGGCAGAAGATGTCCAACTGACCAGCACTCCATGTTTGTCTACTGCCTGGTGCAGAGACAGCCTGGTGCCTGAGCGACTAGAGTTCCAGGCTTTAAGTCTCTCCAAAGATGTCCTCGCAGTTGTGGAGGCATCTGGAAGGAGTCAACCAGGAAATGCTACATCTTCAAATGGAAAAGTTTCTCCAGTTGGTGCCAGGGCAAGTGGCTGGACTCCTTGTTCTGTCCAGTGGATAGCATCCTTGATTCCTGTGGTCCCTCTGTAAGTCAGGCTGATGACCCTTAAGGTGCACCTGGCAGCCATCTCTGCTTACCTGGAGTGGGCCTGTGAGCAGTCTGTGACACAGAAGAAGGTGGTCTGACCTTTTTGCAAAGGCCTTGACTACATTTCCCTCTGGTACATGAACCACCATCACCGTGGGACCTTATTCTGGTTTGGGCAAAGCTCATGTGCAAGCATTTGAACCAATGCACAGGTGTGACATGTCTCACCTGTTGTGAAGACTGCATTCCTAGTGGCTATCACATCATCCAGAAGGATCAGTGAGCTCCAGGTGCTCTTGGTGGAGTCTTCTTATCTGGTCTTCCACAGGGACAGTGCTGTCATGGCCCCAACCTGAAGTTAGATGTCGGGTTTCACCTTAACCAGGTGATTAATCTCCTGTGTATGTCACAGTCACACTTGGAGGCCGAGCACAGCCTCCATATTTTGAACCTGCGGTGCTTGCCTACTATAAGGAGCACAGCTGAAGTTCAGGAGAGGTTCACAAACTCTTTGTCGATACCACATCATTACCACATGGTAGATAAAGCGGAATCAACTCAGCATAGCATTAGAGCGTACAACATTTACTGCTAATAACACAACTCCGCTAAACACCATAACAACACAAAAGTTTGTCTTTGCCAACTGCATGTTGAGGTATCAAAGCAGGAGAGAGTATCACAGCATTAGCCATTATGTTACCAGTTGCCCACGTCTCTATAAAACTGCAAAATTCTTACTTTATCGACTTTTGTTATTCTCACATGTGGTATGTTACTACTGCCTGAAAAATATTTCAAGGTTTCTGCTTACTTGGCATGTGTTCCGTTGAAAAAGGGGGAGGTGCAGCTATTGTTGCACCTTGTGAGTGCGATCAATACACTGACTTACTGTTGCCTTACTTTTGGTGCAGAAACATATTCTGTATCGCTGTAGTAATCATTTGCTTAATTTGAGACCCTCTGTTTTGTTTTCAGCAAATTTGCCATACTGACTTTGGCCGTAATGATATTACATGCCGGTAATGACGTACACTGAAGCTGCAGCTGGCAGACCAGCAGTTAAGTGGACAACTGGGAGGTGGATTTTGTCCTGCATTGACCTCTGCTATAGGTTGATGGGTAGGGAGCCTTCCGGGCTAAGAGCTCATTCCACCGTCATACTGCTGCCTCGGTGGCTGCTTCCAGGACATAGCTATCAAGAAATGTGCAGGATTGCTACCAGGTGAGCACACACCTTCATTTCCCATTACCTCATTGACCTCGAATCACGAGATGCTTGTTTTGGGGCCTCAGTTCTCCAATCTGTGTTCCCTAAGTAGGGCGTGTGTGCCTTGCCTCCTTCCTCCCTCCCGAGATGCTAGGAGTCTGCCAGCAGTGTGGATAGAACATCAAAGCCACATCCCTAGTTAAACAGGTTACCCACTTGTAACAGTAGCTCTTCCATGGAGTGGTCTCTTGCAGTAGGTAATACTTTTGGGTATCCAGCAGAGGTCGCTCTGGTGTCGGCAGCTCTTCTAGCAGTTTTTCACAGGGACCACCCACACATGACATCAGCTTTCTAGTTCCTATATAAGTGTGGGCGGTCCCTGGTATCCTCAGTTCATTTTCCAGCCGTCTTCAGCTGTGCCAGCACAAAGTTAACTACAATGTAGCAGCCAGCCATGAGAAATTTGGAAGCGACAGTTGTTTGAACTTCAACACCTTTTGATGGAGCAGAAAATGCCTCTCCTAGAGAACCAGGGGCTCGTATTAAGGGCTCCCCTCTTCCATTTCTCATTCCAGGCAGAAAAAGAAGGAGAAACCTTCCTCACACTCCCTGCCTTGTTGCTCATCGATAGCCACCAGTTCTGGTGCCCCCATCAACACCATTCAAACACTTCTTTGTCGACAGCTCTTTCAGGTGCTTTAAATGTAGTTCAAATAGTGACTGCTCCGTCGATGGAAGCATACTCTTTAATAACGACTCTTTCCAGTACTTGGCATGCAGTTAAATATACTGCTGCACTGTCGACGAGGGCTCCTCTCCCATCGGCGGCATCTGACATTTAGTGAAAATAACTAATTTTCCCCTGTGTGCCTGTCGTGAGACCCCACATTCCTCAAGGAAGCCTATGGCTTATGCCTTACTGACTGCCCCTCCACCTAGATAGGTGGCTTCTCATAGGGGTCAGGCGGACAGAGATCGGGACCCTGGTCTTTACTACCCAGGAGCAAGACCTGCTCATGCTAAGCGTCCTATTCCATCTATCACCCCTTGTTTCCCAACATGCCCCCCTTCCCAGGAATGGGACCTCACCAACGTGTCTGACATGTCTTGCATGGCATGCAACATTCTCAGCCCTCTGAAGAGCTGGATGATCCACCCGATCTACTCTCCCCATCCGCCTAAAAGATTTCATAGCAAGAGGATACCATGCACCCTGGTCTCCTCCTCCATTCATAGAGGACTATTTGTCAGATGACTAAGATTTGCCACCTGATTTCGGGTGATCTTGAGGATAAAGCATTTCAAGATTTGGATTTTCCTAATCCTCTATTCTGAAATCTCTTCCTGGCTGATGATCTGCCTCTCCCTTCAGCAGCCTCACCCCCCAGACGACCTAACATTTAGTGAGATGATGGCTAAAATCCAAAAGGTCATGGGATTCTCCACTACTGAACATGACAAACAACGTAAGGATATGGCAGAGTATCTTGAATTACCTGAGGAGCCTGTCTTAGTGGTTCCCCCACTAGTTCCAACTTACCAGAATGCCATGCTGGCTGCTTGGCATCACCCTTCAGCTATTACAGCTGTTCCCAGCAAAGGATTGTCTATATGAGGCTCCTCTGGATCACCCTTTTTGTCCAGTGTTCCAGAGGCAAATTCTGTAGTCATTACTACTGCTCATGACAGTACTAAAAACCCAAGCACATGAGCTCTTACCCCTGATAAGGAATCCCAAAGAATTGACTATCTGGGGAAAAAAGTATTTCCTCAGGTGCCATGAATACTGAACTCTTGAACTATATGGGTCATATGATTAAATATCAGCGTGCTCTGGTGTCCTCTGCCGTTGAGCTTATCAATGAACTCCCTCCCTCACAAGACAGGGTTAAATTATTGGCTACAGTGACAACTAGTAATTCTGTCTCCTGTCACCTTCTCAGGTTGGGATATGATGCCATAGATACCTCAGCCCGACTTTCAGCCACTGGTTTCACTCTGTGTCACCATGCCTGGCTTCGTTTCAGACTTTGCACCTGATATACAACATAAAGTAGCTAATGCCCTTTTAACGGGTCCAAGCTGTTTGGGCCAGGTACTCAAACTTTACTGGATGACTTACAGGCATCAGGCAGAACCCTCTGTACGGTACATGGCATATATCATACTCTAGCTACAACCTACCACTCAACTCTCCTCTTATTCTAAAAGAGATAGAAAATATAGAGGTAATAATAAAGGCAGCTTCAGAGGTGGTGCTCAGTCCACCAGGGCAACACCTGTACAGCCAGGGGTGCCCGCCTGCCCTGACGTGAGCTGCACATCCCACTTCCCAGTGACCCGCTAGGTTTTCCCCCTGCCTCCTCAACTGCGGCTTTGAGGCTGTAGGGTAGTGTCCTCCTTCTGAGGCCTGGCAAATGATCACTTCCGACCAATTGGGTACTTGAGATTATACAGAAGGAACATACTTGGTTTCTCTCCACCCCTTGCCCTCCATGGCATATTCATTATCCTCCAGTTCATATACCCATTTTACAGGATGGATTGACGCCCTCTTGACCAAACAGGCTGTTGTCCCAGTGCTCTTCTGAAACATCAAACGGGATTTTATTCCCATTTCATTTGGTGCCCCAATGTACGGGAGTCCTCAGACCAATTCTGGATCTCAGACAACTGGATCTTTACATTCAGTACAAGCATAGCTGACTACATTCAAGAAAGGTGGGGTTTAAACTTGTGAGGGGGAAGGGATAAGGAGGGCTGACTAGAAGCCCTCTCCTCCATATGAGGGAAGTAGCCTCAAACCCAAGGGGAGGGGAAACAGACTGGGGGTGGAGGTTCTCAGGAGGAGCAGAGGAGGATGGAAGTATAAGGAACCTGGGTGGGGTTCGACAAAGGGATCAGGGATAAGGGGTGGGGGGTGTGTTAGTAAATGCCAGGAGCTTGGGAAACAAGTTGCCAGAGTTCCAGGCCATGCTGTTGGGGGATGGATGTGCATAGAGACGGTGACAACAAAACCATGACTGGGACCTAAACGCAGGGGTACACTGTGCTTAGGAAGGATAGAAAGGAGGGCAGAGGGGTGGAGTGGCTATGTTCATTAGAGATGACATAGAAATTGCTAGGGTAGAAGAGGCAGAGGGAAACGTGGAGGCCTTATGGGTCACTTCCACGATCCCCAGCAGGAGATAAGGTCAAGCTGGGTGTAGTATATAGGCTCCCGGGATGAGTGATGTTCTGAGGATGGTTTGCTGGACAACATCATTGCCCAGTGTGGACCAAAAGGGGAAGGAGTGGTGTTGATGGGGACCTTAATATGCCAGGTACAAACTGGGGAACCATGTCCTCTAAGGTGGCCAAGGAGCAGAGGCTGCTGGACGGCTTCCAGGATGTGTTCTTAACACAGCATGTGATGGAGCCCACAAGGAGGGCATGTCCTGGACGTGGTTCTGGCAGATGGGGATCTGGTAAGGGACCTGGTTGTAGAGGACCCCTGACTGGGAGCGACCACAATACCTGGTTTCAAATAAGCATGGGGGAGGGGGTGAGATCTAGGACACTGGCAGTGGACTTCAGGGGCAGACTTTGTGGGCATGGGAAATATTCTCAAGGATCACTTGAAGGGATTACATCAATGACAAGTGTGGAAAGGAGATGGGAGGTCATAAAATGGGGACTTCATGAGGCAGTCAGGATCTGGCTAAGTTGAAACGTAAGGGAGCAAGGTCACATAAACCATGCTGGTGGTCCAGTGAGGTACAGGTAGCAGTCAGAGAAAAGAAGGCGCTACAAAAATATAAAACAACAAGAGGGATAGGGATAAGGAAATGTACCATCTTGCATCTAGAAAAGTCACCTGGATGGTGAGGGAGCAAAGTCCAGTAAAGAGCAGCGGCTGGCACAGGGATACATGGAGGAAAAGGGTTCTTCCGGCACATTGGGGAGCTGGAGAAAAGCTAAGGGCCATCTCAGCAGATTGAGATCAGAAGGAGGGTGGGTGGAAGAGGCGAGGGACCAGGCAGAGGTATTAAATGAGTACTTTGCCTCTGTGTTCACTAGGGAGGGTGATGGATATCTACAAAGCAAGGCATGATGGGGATAGAAGCCACAGTGAGTGGGATCAGGGGAGCAACAGAAATGGAGCAAGAGGGAGGGAGAGGTACCCAGGGTGTCACATCTGGATAAGGATAAAAAGGCCAGTAAGGTGAGGGGATGATGATGCTATCTCGCCAAAAGGTGTGGTTAGCCCTCAAGGCCCTAAAGAAAGACAGATCTCCTGGGCTGGATGGCATTCATCCAGAGTACTATGGGAATTGGTGGACATACTGGCTGCACCCTGGCGGAGCTCTTCAACAGGTCACTTGAGACAGGGAGGGTACCTAGGGATTGGCGAGAGGCACATGTAGCCAATCCATAAAGGGGGTCGAGGGAAGTACCAGGTAACTATAGACCCATCAGTTTGACCTTGGTGGTGGGAAAATTAATGGAGAGTATACTAAAGGAATGATTGGGGTGTACTTGGAGGAGGTGGGAGGTCTGGATAGTCGGCAACATGGGTTTGTGCCAGGTAGATCATGTCAAACCAATCTTGTGGAGTTCTATGAATGGGTAACATCAGAACTGGACAGGGAAAGCCTGTGGATGTATTATTCTTGGACTTCAGCAAGGCTTGACTCTGTCCCCACAATGGTCTGGTGGAGAAACTGATGGGGTTGGGAGTAGGCCCTTTGATGGTCAGATGGATTGAAAACTGGCTAGCTGGACGCACCCAGAGAGTAGTGGTCTGTGGGAGCTCTCAAACCCTAGAGAGGTTGGTAGGGTACTGCAGGGCTCGGTCCTGGGTCCGATCCTGTTTAATGCATACATATCGGACATCAGGGAGGGTATAGGTGTGAAATGAGTCTCTTCGCTGATGACTCCAAGATGGGAGCAGTAGCTGAGGAGAGAAGAAGGGAGGTTGGCCCTGCAAGGGACCTGACACCCTGGAAAGCTGGGCTCACACATGGAAATTAAATTTCAATATCACCAAGTGCAAGGTGTTACATCTTGCAGGGAAACCCTAAACACAGGTACACCCTGGGAGGGGAGGCGCTGAGGCCTCAATAGGGAAAAAGACCTAGGGTTCATGGTGGATGCATGTATGAATAACTCTGAGCAGTGCAGGAGAGCGGCTAGCAAGGCAAACAGGATGTTGGGATGCATCACAAGGGGATCACCCTAGGAGCAAGGAAGTGATTCTGCCACTGTACAATGGACTGGTTAGACCACACCTTGAGTACTGTGTACAGTACTGAGACCACACTTGAAGAGGGACATACAGCTCCTGGAGAGGGTACAGAGGAGGCAACTAAGATGATACGAGGCTAGGGATTTGACGTATGAGGACAGACTTGAGGAGCTCTGCCTGTTTTCATTGGAGGAGAGGAGAGACGGGGGACATGATTGAGGTCTTCAAGCACCTCAAGGGAATAAATAGGGTAAACATGGAGGGATCTTTAGACTAAAGCAGGAGAGGTATCACCAGAGGGCATGGTTTGAAGTTGGAAGGTGGAAGGGTGAGGGGGAAAGAGGAGGAGGTTTTTCACTGAGAGGGTGGTGGATCCTTGGAATGCACTGCCTGGTGAGCTGGTTCAGAGATCCACAGTGGAGGGCTTCAAGAGAGGGGTGGGACAGACACAGAAAGTGGATGTATCAGATGATGGCCTGTCCCGGGGGATGGATGATAGGGTTTCTGGACACACGGGGGGCCTCGCACCCAACTAGGGATCTGAGGTTCGAGCAGACCTGAGTAGACCATAAGGCCCTAATCTGCTGGCAAATAGTATGTTAGTATTTCCACATGATCACCCTACCTGCCATCATGCCAATCCTAAAACAGGGCGACTGGCTTTTCACCCTAGACATGAAGGATGCCTACCTTCATATTCCCATCCACCCTGCCCACCACAGATTTTTGCGCTCCACCTACTGGTCAAAATTACCAGTTTCAACACCCCTTTCAGCCTCTCATCAGCCCCTAGAGTGTTCACCAAGTGCCCAGCGTGGTAGCAGCAACCTTACGAGAGAAGGGCACTTCATCTTTTCATGTCTGACAATTGGCTAATAAAAGCAGACTCCACAGTAGCTCTGCTTGCCTCTCTAGATGCTACCTTGAAACTGTGTGCAGATCTGGGAATCACTGGCACTTGGCAAAGTCCAGTCCAACCGACACAGTCTCTCCAATATTTTGAGCTGTTCTTGATACAGTTAAAGCTAGGGTTTCCTCCCGCCCCGTCTGCAGGACATGCTTATAGCTCTGGTGTTAGATATACAGACTCAGAAAATAGTCACAGCCAGACAAATGCGCCTTCTGGGTCACATGTCCACTGCCCTCCCTATGGTGGCATTTGCCTGTCTGCACATGAGACCTGCCCAGTGGACCTTCAGAATCACTGGCCCCAAAAACAGGACAGTTCAAAGATAAAATCAGGGTCAATCCCTCTGAAATCTTCCTGACATGGTGGACAATTAGACTCAATCTGAATCAAGGAATGCCTTTCCAGTCCCCACTCCGCTGCAAACGTTAACCATGGATGCTTCCCTACAGGGCTGGGGACTTCCGGTCCTTATCAAACCCAAGACCAGTGGCCCGCTTCTCCCATCTATCTCATATCAGTCTTTTAGAAATGTGAGCGCTCTGTCTCGCCCCAGGCATTCCAGCCCTTCTCAAGCCAGGATCATTACTGATCCAATCAGACAACACTGCAGTAGTGTTCTTCCTCAACAAGCAAGTACACAATCTTGCACCCCATGCAGAGAGACCCTTGCAGTTTGGCAAGAAGCCATACGGCAATAATTGATGCTAATAACTATTCATTTACCGGACATTAAATTAGCTAGCTGACTGGCTGAGTCGCCAGTCCACAACTCACGAATGGACACTTCACGAGCAAGTGCTCCAAGAAATCTTGAACTTATGGGCACTCCACAGATGGAACTGTTTGCTTCCCAGAGAATTAACGCCTTCTCAGGTATTTTTCCATTATTCCAAACAGAAAGGGGCGATCTATAGCTGCCCTGTCTCAACCCTGGACAGGTCTCTTCTATATGCTCCCTCCATCCTCTCCTGCAACGACTCTACTGAAACTACAAGTGTAGAACCGCCATGATGATTCTCATAGCCCAGTGTGGCCTTGCCAGATGTGGTTTCCTACTTCTGCAACTGTCAGTCCGGGATTCCAGTCTTGTTGACAGTCAGACCAGAACTGTTGACTCAGTATCACGGATCTCTTACACCCCAACCTGAAGGCTCTACACCTTCACGCTTGGCTAGAGGACGCCTTTCATAACTCGCCACAAGTGTCTCTCCTGTTGCCAATATCCTCTTGGCCTCCCTGTGCCAGCAACATACAATTCCAAATGGAAATGCTTTCCATATCGTCAGCCTCTCGATCTGTGGACCCTACTCTTGTCCACTGACGTATGTTCTGGACTACCTGGCCTCACTATCTGAGTCCGGTCTGTTATTTTTCCATCAAAGTCCATTTGGCTGCAATCTCCACTTTCCATAAGCTTCTGATAGCCGGTTACTGTACCAACATCATCTAGCTAAGATGTTTTTGAAAGGAATGTTACATATTAAACCTCCTATTGGAAGACGCACTTCGCCGGATCTCAGTTTATGATAGAAAAATTGACCCTTGAGCCTTTGAGCCAGCTGCCACTTGTGAATTCGCTTTTTTTAAATGGAAACCCTATTTCTAGGTCTTCAAGCTGGCTCCTCCCACCCACCGGGTTGGTAAAACTCTGGCTGCGCCCCATGACGCCAGATCTTCCTTACCGGAAGCTCAGGTTCCCTCCTTAACGCTCTGTGTATAAGACTGGTTCCTAATTCTTTGGTTTTCCGAATTTAAAAGTTTTGCATTATAGACTTCGGTCTTCTATCCCTGCGGCCGCGATGGACAACCGACTCTGGTTTTGAGATGCCCTTGCGGGCAGAAGATGTCTCTGGACGGATCCGCATCCACGTGTGTCTACTGTTTAAGCCTTGAGCACGACTCGCAGGCTTGCGACCTGTGCTCTTCCTCTCAGCCTCACGTCCCGCGACCGCTGCCCGCTTACAACTGGGCGCCTGAGAAACGCTTTCCTCCAGTGAAGTCAAAGAGGCCGGTCGGGCGGTTTCGCTGGGCGGCTTGGCGGATCAGCTAGAGCAGATGACCCCTCGAAGAGGAGGGCGCGGGCCGCATCTTCCTCGACCGCAGCATTTATCCCGCCTCCTGGGTTCCTCTTACACAGCTTCCCTTTAAGGAGTTGTCTGTCCCTCTCCACTAAAGGAGAGGGACCAATGTTCCTGGACCTTCTTCTTGGTCCAAGAAGAAAGACAAGGGTAAGTCCTCCTGTCGACGCTCTGGGAGCGGAAAGGTCCCTCTCCGAGTTGTCGGCCATCGACTTCGCCGATCGCTCGGCTTCGCCACTGGTCTCACGGTGTCCCCGCCAGGTCAGTTGACTCGAGACCTGTCGACGCAGGTCGAGATCTTTCTTGACCCGCTGGACGGGTTGCCTCATCGCGGCTGAAATCCTCTCCGGTTCCCCTGGTGGGAGTTGAGGATCCTGTGGCTTGCCAGTGCCTCCGTTCCGGAGCCTCTTGGTGAACCCTCCGAGCCGAGGGGAGACGGTTCCACCTGCCCCTCCCGCACTGCCCTCGAAAGGCCAAGGTTCTCGGTCTCGTTTTGACTTCTTCGTGTCCAGCCGATCCCGCCAGCCATAGGCGGTCTCGGTCTCGGCATCGTGCAGCGGCGCCTGCCGCTTGTCCTCGGATGAGGGGGAGACTTCGACGAAGTTACGCCGACAATACGAGGACCTCATATGGCAACAGCTCCTTCTGACCGGGAACAAGCCGAGCCGCCGCCTTCCCCGCCATTAAGTGGCTGTCACCGAGCGGGCCGAACAACCCTCGCCTTACCCGAGGAACCTGTTCCCAGGCCGTTGTTCGCCAAAACCAGCTGCTCCACCGATTCCGTGGAACCTCCGCCCACAGCCGCTTTGGGGCTCCACCAAGAACTCTCGTCGGCTCAGGGTCTGCCACATAGGCTGTCGGTCACCCTCACTCCCGATCGCCCTCGGCAGGTGGAGGTGGCTCAGGCCGAGGCAGCCTTTTAGGACTCTTCTGAGTCCCACGACGATTCCTCCCTTTTCTCCAGGCGAGTGGACTTGGAGTCCTCTGGAGATCAGTCGCTGGACGACAGCCCTTCGTCCTTCCTGGGTTTGCTTAGGCTCATCTCGAGTCCACTCGGGATGCAGCTCGAGCCCGTATCCAAGCGGGCCAAGTATCCCTCACGGAGATATTGGACTGAGGGATTCCCCTACGGAGGCTCTTCCTGTGGCCGAGGCCATTGTAGGCCTGGCCTTGGAGCTCTGGCAGCCTGCTTCCTGCCCTGTGCCTTCGGCCAGGATGGCCAGGAAGTATGCGGTCCCTACCGTTCCCTGTCCGGTTTCGAACATCCTCAGCCGAGGGTTGTTATCGACAGCTGCTCGCGTGCGGAAACGCTTAGGACGTGGACAAACCTCCCAACAAGGAGTCCTAGAAATTTGACTATGCCAGGCTAAAAGTTCACGCCATGCCCTCCCTTGGCCTTCGCCAGGCCAGCTCGGCCGTGCTATGGCACATTTCTCCCATGCCCTGTTGGGCTCCTGGACGAGGTAGTCCCTCATCTCCGCTGATCTGCAGACCACGGTTAGGCAGGTGCGGGCCAGGTAGGGCAGTGGCCAGCAGCAACTTCAGACTGCTCTGGACATTGGAGACTCAGCACCAGGTCAGTCGCGTCGCAGTGGCTATGCGCTGTCCGGGCATGGCTGAGGATATCCACCTTCACAGCGATACCCAGCACAATTGGCGGATGTCCCTTCCTGGGACCGACCTTTTCAGCCCTGGAGGAAGGCCACCTCCAGAAGATCGAAAAGTCCAATGCCACTTGACTTGGTCTCATCCGCCAGAGGGACAAGGGCCGAGACCGCAACCCAAGCCCTTTCGTCCATCTGCGCCTCAGCACGCCCGGCCCAGCAGCATCTAGGCCAGCAGGCTCAGCTATGGCCCCAAACCCAAGCCCGCGGCTTCTCCTCCAGGAAGCAGGGAGGTAAGGCCCTGGAGGTCCCTCGGCCGTCCTTCCTCCAAGTCTGCCCAGTGACGGGTTGAGGGTGTCACCCCAACCCCGCCGCTCACTCCCAGTGCCCCCATGGGGCGCTCCCACTTTCTTTCCGCCTGGTCCGCTATCAAAACAGACCGGTGGGTGTTGGAGGTGGGGAAAGGGCCTGCCTCTGGAGTTCGAGCAGGCCCCATCCTTCAGAGCCGTGCTTCTGGGCCTCGGGGTCAGCCTCGCTGTCAGCTCGCCGAGCCGACATCGCCTCTCCTCGAGAAGGAGGTGATAAGAGAGGTGGCGGACCCTCCTCAAACCCGGGTTCGTGGTCCAGGTACTTCCTGGTTCCGAACGGACGGGGCTGGCGCCCATTCTCACCTACACGACTCTAAACAAGTTCTTAAGGTCTCGAACCTTCAGGATGGTCACTTGGCTCAGATAATACCATCCTGGAACACGGCGTGTGGTTCTGCTTCTGGACCTATAGGACGCGTTCTTCACGTCCCCATCCGTCCGTCCACGCCAGAGGTTCCTTCGCTCGAGCGGAGGGATCCTTCGAGTTCCAAGCCATGCCCTTCGCTTATCTCCAGCTCCCAGGGTCTTCATCAAATGCATGGCAGTGGTGACAGCATTCCTGCAGCGCCGAGGGGTCCGGGTTTACCCTTACCTGGACGATTGGTTGATAGCAGCCCCTCCAGACAGGAGGTGGGGCGGTCCAGAGATCTGGCCCTCCAGGTTTGCTCTCAGGTCGGCCTCCTCATCAACGAGGCCAAGTCGGAACTCGAGCCAAGCAGGTGATTCTTTCATCGGGCAGAGCTCCACTCTTCGAGCCAGGCACGGCTCCCAGCGGACAGGGCCGAGGTTCTTCCTCCTTTGCCCAATCATTTCTGGTTGGGCAATTGCGCCTGCCCGGGACTTCCTGCACCTCCTGGCTCTCATGGCGGTCTGTACCAGCGTGGTCCGCTGGGCCCTGCTGGAACATGTGCCCCTTCAGTGGGGCTGGCCAGCCAGTGGTCCCAACGCTGCAATCCATTGGACCAGCTAGTGACGATGACCCAGGGATGTGGAACGCTCCAGTGGTGGACTGTTCCAGTTCATCTGCAGGAGGGCATCCCGCTTGTCCACCCGAGCCGACGGTCTCTATCTGACCGATGCCTCTCTGATGGGTTGGGTGCCCATCTGGGGAACACCGAGCGACGGCCTCTGGTCCCTGCTGGAGTCCCAATGCCACATCAGCCTGCTGGAGCTCCGAGCGGTCTGCCTAGCTCTCACCGCCTTTGCTCCGCTCTTCAGGGTCAAGTGGTCCGGGTCCAGACGGACAACACCACGACCGGTACTATCTAAACCGCCAGGGCGGGATGCGCCCATGCTTCTATGCAAGGAAGCTCTCCGCATCTGGTCACTCGTGGCGCAGCCTGGAGGCGGATCTCCTAGCCATTCACGTGGCAGGAGCCTCCAACACCCCTGGCCGATGCCCTAAGCCAGATGGGGCCGCGTCCCACGAGTGGTCTCTCCTGCCGGAGGTAGTACAAGATCTATTCTCCCATTGGGGCACACCTCAGGTGGACCTGTTTGCCTCAGGGAGAATGCAAGCTGAGGCTGTTCCATGCCCGCCCTCAGCAGGGATCGCTGCAGGAGGATGCCTTCTCGAGGCCGTGGACCCCAGGCCTCTTCTTCGCCTTTCCCTGCTCCCCTTGATGCACAGGTGCTTCTCAAAGCAAGGAGGGACAAGGCGCAGGTGATTCTGATAGCCCCAGACTGGCCCCGCCAGTACTGGTACCCAGATCTCCTCAGCCTCAGCTCCAGGCTCCCGAGGCAGCTTCCAGCTCGCCTGACCTGCTCTCAGTCAATCAGGGAAGGTATTCCATCCCGACCTTCAATCCCTGCACCTGACAGACTGGTTCCTGAGCTGCCAGAGTTCCAGGCCTTGGGTCTTTCCGACGAGGTCCTCAACGTAGTTGAGGCGCCCCGTAAGGAGTCAACCAGAAAATGCTACGCCTTCAAATGGAAGAGATTTTCCATTTGGTGCCAGGCAAGGGCCTGGACCCTTCTCTCCTGTTCCTTGGCGACATATTGGACTACCTTTGGTTCCTTTCTCAGCAAGGGCTTAGGTCGATGACCCTTAAGGTGCACCTGGCAGCCATCTCTGCTTACCGGGCGCGGCCGGAAGCAGTCGGTGGCGCAGGAGAAGGTGGTCTGGCGCTTTTCAAAGGCCTTGATCACATTTCCTCCAGTGCGAGAACCTCCACCTCCGTGGATTTACTGCTGGTACTGGCAAAGCTCATGGGCAAGCTCATTCAACCAGTGCACAGGTGTGAACTCTCTCACCTGTCGTGGAAGACCGCCTTCTTGGTGGCTATCACATCAGCCAGAAGGATGGGAGATCTCCAGGCGCTCTGCATCGAGTCTCCTTACCTGGTCTTCCACAGGGACAAGGTTGTCCTCGCCCCCACCCGAAATTCCTTCCGAAGGTGGTGTCGGAGTTTCACCTTAACCAGGTGTTGACTCTGCGGTGTTCTACCCCAATCACACCTCGGAGGCCGAATATAGGCTCCATACTCTGGACCCTAGAAGGCGCTCGCTTACTATAAGGGCCTTACGGCTGAAATTCGGAGAGGTTCGCCAGCTGTTTGTCCACCTACGCTGAAGCCGCACCTGGCAGACCTGCAGCCAAGCGGACGATAGGCAGTTGGGTCACCTCTGCATAGATCTCGCTATAAGTTGGCGGGCATGGAGCCTCCCAGAGGGATAAGAGCTCATTCTACCCACCATACTGCTGCATCGGTGGCTGCTTCCAGGACGCTCCTATCCAGGAAATCTGCAGGGCTGCTATCTGGAAGTCAGCACACACCTTCGTCACCCATTACCACATCGACCTTGAGTCACGCCGGATGCTGGTTTTGGGGCCTTGTTCTCCAGTCTCTATTCCCTAAGTAGGTGTGTCGCCTTGCCTCCTCCTCCCGGAGAACTGCTAGGAGTCTGCCAGACAGTGTGGATGAACAACATATCCATGTCCCTAGAAATACAGGTTACTCACCTGTAACAGGAGTTCTAGGAATGGTATATGTTGTTCATCCACACGACCCACCCGATCCCGGCTTCGACGCACAACCTGAGCTTCCAGCGGGCCAGATCTGGCCATGGGGCGGAGCCGAGTTTTACCACCCGGTGGGTGGGAGGAGCCAGCTTGAAGACCTTCCGCAAGATTTAAAGCGGCAAGGATACCTGCCAGACAATGTGGATGAACAACATATACCATTCCTAGAACTCCTGTTACAGGTGAGTAACCTGTATTTCTGGTGGCTATCACTTCCACTTGACGTATTTCCGAGCCCCATGCCCTCATGTGTAGGGAACCTTATTTGATTTTCCACAAAGACCAAGTGGTCCTTCGTACCAACCCTTCTTTCCTTCCTAAAGTAGTCTCTGAACATACTTTAAATCAGTCCTGAGCTTCCGGTCTACTATCCTGACTACTCCATTCAGGGTGAACATGTTCTACGACTTTAGATGTCCATTGTATACTACCCTACTATACTAATCAGACTCAATCGATTAAAAAGGCGTCTCAACTGTTTGTCTCTTTGCCTCGGGTCGTTAGGGCCTCCTGGTTGAAACACGTACTCTTTCATCTTGGTTGGCACATTGTATTTCATTTTGTTTCAAAAATACAACAAGCCTTTACCTGGACTTGTAAGCCTATCTTCTAGAGCTATGGCCACTATTGTGGCTTACTTTAAGGGAGGTTCCATTTCAGATATCTGCAGTGCAGCTACCTGGTCCACGATCCATACATTCACGAGGCACTACAATCTGGATATTTTCTCACGATGTAGGACGGCCTTTGGCCATGTAGTCCTACAAGGTCTTTTATCATAACTATCCTCCCACATGGGCTTTACTTGTTGGGAATCATCCCAAAAATATTACCTACTTCAAGAGACCACGCTGTGGAAGATAGTACAGTTATGTAAAATTTACCGTAACAGTAGATCTTACTTGAGTCTGTCATAACATGTAGGAGTAGCGCCATCTGGCGTCAGAACCTAGCAGCAGACTTTTCCAGCAATACCTGGCGGAACCACCGACTGGCGTCAGTGTGAGCCTATATTATTGGCGGTCACTAGGCTTACCCTCCAGTTCTTTCCTGCCGTCGCCTTGTGCAGTGCTTTTGGTAGACTTACCCTCAGCGATCGTTAGTTGAGCGTTCATTTTTTCTGCCGTTTTTCTCACAAAATCGCGTTATTTTTTTATCACTTGGCCTATGCTGTCTCCAAAAAGAAGGAAGCTTGTGGCACGCAGATCCAGCACAGGATGGTCACAAACGGTGTGTGATCTGCCTAGGCCCAGACCATCCAGTCAACTCCTGTGCCAAGTGCCAGCCTTTAACCAGGCCATGTGGAAGCGAAGGCAGCAGGCCTTAGAGGCCCATCTCCTAAAATCTAGATTAGCCTCATTGGAAGGCAGATAGAGAAAATCTGGGATTTGGCCTCCACTTCTTCCTCTTCCCATTCAAAGCATAAAAGGAAGGAGAAACACAGAGAGAAGGAACACACCACCTAGAGTATGGCCTGAGGCTTCAGGCTGCCTGCAAGGCAGCCCCGCCACCTGTGGTATAGATCCAGGCTGCATTTGGGGACTCTTCCTCCAAGACTTTTATCCTGGAGACAGTGCAAGGTAAGCCCGTGACTGCCTCTAAGTCACTGCCCAGCTCCTTTGGGACCATGGCTGCTGACAGGTCGTTCCCTGCTCCACGGTGTCCCGTGACAGCTGTTGTCACCAAGTCGGGGCCCTCCTTGACTCCTGTTGCACTTTGCCCGATCAGACACTTCCTTCTGGGACTGGGCGTGGCTCTCCCGTTAGGGACTAACGCCAGCCCACCTGATGTCCGGAGCAGCCCAGGAAGACAACCCTCTCTCCTCTTTCCACCAGTTGCAGCTTCTCCTAACCCCGCTTCTTCTAGAGATAGCGCTGGTCCCCGGAGGTGGTCTTTCCAGGGTTGCACCCGCTTCCCTTCTGGGGTCTCAGGTCAAGAGGATCCTCCTCCTCCTACTGGGCCGCCCATGGAGGATCCGCCTGTCCCTGATTTAGGAAGTATCCCCTGCCGGTTGTTCAACCTGCCCACCCTCCTTGTTGGAGCAGCTCCCTCTGACTTGGCTCCTCTGATGCCAGTCTCCAGCCGGAGCCTGCTCCCTTGCCTCAGTTGGATCTTTCAATGGGAGCAGGTCCTCGTCAGATTCCTTACGGACGGGTCCCAACGCTTAGCGCACCCCACGCCAGATGTGGTCCTGACGTGGCCCGCCAATCCTGTCTTCAGCGGCTCTGACGCCGGCCCGCCCCACAACAGGGTCCAGATCGCCGACCTATCCTATGTGCATCTATATAACACCGGCCCGACGTGATGCTTCTGACATCAGACCCCCGACATCAGGTCTTTTGGTAAACCCCACTTTGTCCCTCAATACCCTTCAGGGTACTTGTCAGACCATACCCTGGCTGGCCTGGTGCATGATTGGCACTCCCAGGGACATGTCTACCGGGTCATTTACATTTCCTGGGTTACTCTTCAGTACCCCAGTTATCCTTATCTTCCTCATGGCTACCCTCCCCGCCTAACTTCTCCTCCTCCTCTGCACCTCCTCCAGCCACACAGCTGGACGTTAGGGAGGTCATCCAATCGTGGTGTAAGGATGCGAGGGCTGAGTTGGTTATGGACCTGGAGAGTAGGCTCCCACATCCTCCTCCCTCTCCTAGGTCCGACTCCCATATGAACTCCGACACCGTCCACATCCAGGGAACCACTAGGGCAGATATAATTTTATCGGATTTTCAAAAGGAGATGATCCGGGCTCTGGGGGACTCATGGGAATCATAGCTCCCTGATTCTCCAACCCAAGGGAAGGTATCCTCCGAAATCTCCTCTGGAAGACCCTTCCTTTGCGAATCTACTGGGGTCTATCCAAACCTTTATGAGTCGGAGACGGAAGAACAAGATCTGATGCAGCAGAGGCTTGCAGAGCATCTGGATCTGGAGACCCTAGCTGCGGTCCCAGTTTCCCGTGGATAGCACCTCATCAAGACCTCACCTCAACCATCTGGCAACTACCTAATTCTATCTCGGCTGTCCCAAGGAGGCTGACAGGACATACCGTCGCCTAAGGATGCCCCATTTCTGGCTGCGCATCTAGGCGGACTGTGGTTATCTCGACCACTCAGGATTGATCGATGGCTCCTAAGCACCTGAGTTCTGTTCCTCCCGACAAAGAGTCTTGCAGCTTGACCAGTTCGGAAAAAGTTTACTCATCAGCTACGTGTGTGTTAAGGTCCCTGAACCACGTAGCCCACATGGTGTCCACCAAAGGCCACCCTTGCCAGGCTGGAGGACCAAATTCAGATACGCCGACGGATCTCATGGAGGAACTCACCCAGGACATCGGACTCTCCAAATTTTCTTGTCAGCATGCTTTTCAGGCTACCTATGACTCAGTTGACTCGGTGACTCGATCTCGGTGACCGCCATCTCCCTTCGGCAGCATGCCTGGCTCCGCATAGCAGGCCTCACCAATGAAGTCCAGTGGCCATATTGGATGCCCCTTCAGGCTCGGTGCTCTTGGTGGAAATGCCAAGGAGTCATCACAGACCTTCAAGAACGAGGCCAGGCTCTTAGATCTGTGAGGTCCATGCACCATCAGGGCAGCCAGCAGGTCAAACGCAGCAACCCTTTTGGAGGCAGACCTGGAGGCAGAGACATAGACGCTCCAGCCCGAGCAGGGAAAGCGTTAGGCCATGGGTAACGCTTCCACCCTCCCTGCCTCCAAAACCCAGCGTAGTTCTGGTTGACCTCCTCCAGCCTGACCCGCCACTTCCTGACTTCTTGGCTCCACCACCTCCTCCATCTCTGGAAGAGGAACAGGTTGGGGAGGTTCACTCGCCACCTGCAGGAGTGGCAGTGTATCACCTCCGACAAATGGGTCCTGCAATTAGTGTCCGTCAGGCACAGCATAGAGTTCTTGGAGGTCCCACTCGAGTCTTCTCCTCAAAGGTCTGCCTACTCCAGAGACCAAGTTCTTTTGGTAAGGGAGGAAGTAGAGGCTGTCTTGCAAAAACAGGCACTAGAGCCGGTCCTCTTCATCAGAGAGGGCGGGGTTCTATTCCCATTTTTCCTGGTTCCAAAAAGACAGGTGACCTAAGACCCATACCGACTTCAGCAGGTTAAACGTGTTTGTTAGTACAAAAATTCAGGATGCTCACGCCTCCAGAGCCTGCTACTGTTGTTGCAGGACGACCACTGGTTGTGTGCTCTGGACACGCAGGATGCTTAGCTGCACATTCCGATATTACAGAACCACCGCTGCTTCCTGTGTGTTGTCTTCCAGGGGATCACTTCCAATTCAAAGCACTTCCTTTGACTTTCTTCTGCCCCTGGTTTTACCAAGTGCCTAGCGGTGGTGGCTGTGGCTTTGAGACACCAGGGTATTGCGTTTTTCCATACCTGGATGACTGACTAATCTCCTCCTCCAGGGAATCCCCTACGGAGGCCCTTCGGATTACCTTGGAACTGTTTTTCCAGATTGGGATTACGGTCATTGTCCCAAATCTTCCCTGACTTCTTCTCAATGTCTTCAGTTTATAGGAGCCATTCTGGATACTGTTCAGGGCAGAGCCTTCCTCTGTCCAGACCAGAGGATGCTCTGATGGAGCAGGCCACCATGGTGGCCTCTTCCAGGTACCTACCAGCCCGAGAGTCCTCCTCCTTCTTTGCCTGATGGCAGCCTCCATCTCCATGGTCCCCATGGCGAGGCTTCACACAAGAATTTCTCAGTGGTCCCTCAGAGTTCAGTGGGATCAGCTACAGGGTCAGCTGGATCAACCTGTCCTTATCTCACAGCCTTGCAGAAGACATTCTTTGGTGGCGAATTCCACAAACCTATCTCTAGGTCGCCCTTTTGCGACCCTGCTCCCCCGACAGTTCTCACTATGGAAGCCTCCAACAGGGGCTGGGGAACCCATTTGGGGACCATCGGACACAGGAACTTTGGTCCTGACAAGAGTTGTCCTCACATATCAATGTCTTGGAGATGAAAGCGTGCTATATGCCCTTTAGGCATTTCAGACCATTCTTCCTAAGGGACTATTGCTTATCCAGACAGACAACACCTCTGTTGTCTGGTATCTCAACAAACATGGCAGCATTCGCTCGTATCCCTTTGCAGGGAGTGATGAGAGTGTGGGACTGGGCCCTTCAGCATGATCTGTCCCTCTAGCTGTACATGTCCCAGGAGTGGAAAACATTCTAGCAGACAACCTCAGCAGAATGTTCACCCTCGACCGAATGGGAACTAGATCAGGCAGTAGTGGAATCTCTATTCCGAAATGGTGGCGACTGAACTCAACCTATTTGCTCTCCCATTCAATGCAAAGCTTCCCAGCTTTTGCTTGCTCATTCCAGAGCATGGTGCTTTTGGCATGACGTTGTCTCTCTCCTGGACAGGGACATTTTTATACGCCCTCCTCCATTTCCCATTCTCCAGAGGGTGCTCCTCAATCTCCAATCGGAGGAGCAAAGATAATTCTAATTGCTCCCTCTGACCCAGACAAGTATGGTTCCCACTTCTACTGCAGTTGTCGAGGGAACCCCAGTTCCACTTTCATTGCAGCACAGCCTATTAACCCAGGACAAGGGCTGGCTGGTGCATTCATGGCTCAGGACCTTGCATCTTCATGCTTGACTCTACAGACATAACGATTTCCTGCTTTGGAGTCTCTTTGAGAGGCTCAAGTCCTCGTGGAGGCACGAAAACTTTCAACGAGATCCACTTATGCTATGAAGTGGAAACGTTTTTCATTTGGGCAGCCGCCAAGGGTTGGGACCCCTTCACTTGTTCGCCCTCGCAGCTAGTGGAAGACTTGCCCTTTTATTGGACTCTGGCCTTCTTATTCCTCTCTGAAAGTCCACTTCAAACAACATGAAGTCTTGCAATATTGTGACATATGCAGTATAACCCCAGGTTAGAACTGCTCGAGGTGAAAGAGTTAACTTCATGCAGGGCATGGAATCTTGAGCGAGTTCGTTGAACACTCTGTCTGTTGTAGCTCAAACTTAAACTGTCAGATTCTTTACTCCGCCTCACTGAACAGTTGCTCCGGAGATTTCTCCTGCTGCTCGTTTGTCGGTTAAAAGTTTAATTTCGGTTTATTTTACTGAAATTTAACCGCAATTGTCGGTTCAAGCTCTGTCTGTGGTATTGTAAGTAATAGATAGGCTTACTTTTATTTTTAATTTCTGTGTGGAACTTGTAAGCGTCTTTTCTGTTCGGTTTGAACCGATCAGAGGGGTTTAAAATTACTTTCTAGCCCTTTAGTGTGCGGTTTCGTTCTTATCGGTCTAAAAACGGTTTTATTACGGTTTTCCACGACCCGTGACACGGTTGGGAACCGATAAAGAGTCTTGCTTGGTGGATTGCCGTTAACGGGCAAGTTTTGGTTAGGCTGGCACTATGTCTGAGAAACCCAAAAGAAAACCGACCCACTGGGTTTCAGCACTGTGGCCTCTGTGGGAAGCTTTGCCAAGGCTGACCCACACACCATATGTGTATATTGTCTGGGGTTTGACCACCTCAATGCAGACTGCCAGATTTGTAAGAATTTTCCTGCTGCCACCGTGGAAAAAGAGTTGGTAGGCTCAGGAAAGGAGGCTAAAAGTCCGCTGACCCGATGGCCAGCCCGGTTCGGTTCCAACCGAACCTGAGGGAGTGCCCTCTGACCAGGGCGATGCTTCCTCGGCAACGAAGAGCCAGCTCTGAGGAGCCGGTTCCAACTAAAGGGCTAGAAGGTCAGCTAGTTTGGGGCCAAAAGTTCTTTTCTCCAACTGCTGAGGAAATAGCCAAAGCTATTAAAATTGTCCAGTCTCTTTCCCAGTTCCGTCCGAACCGGCACCATTGGGAAGCGCCGTTCGGTCGGTTCCCGGTTCAGGATTATGATTTTGAAGATTTTTATGAACCAGGGAAGGGAGGAGGGTAGAGGAGAGTGAGTGTGATTTTGACAGTCTGATGTGCCCATTGAACCGGACATCTCTCCAGACAGACCTTCAGGAGTATCCTCCCAGGCTATCTGAGTCCCTTCTCATTTTTGTTTTACAAGAAAGTTGTTGACACTCTGCAACTCCCTGTTGAGGAAGCTGTTGATGATCAAGAAGAGCCCGATTTTGTGGAAATGATGGATATTCCAGAGTCTAGGAGACTGTCTATTCCCTTGCATAAATCTTTTAGGAAACAGTAAAAATTCTGAAAACTCCTCATTCTATCCTCCTGTGGATAAAAGGATGGACAAGAGGTATGCTTTATCAGGCTCTGATACAGAGTTTCTATCTCAGCAGTGCAGCCATGTGGGGGTAGTGCAGGCTGCAGCCTGTGACAAGGCTAATATTCCTCTAGCTTCTCACCCTCCTGAAAAGGATTCCAGGAGGATAGATGCCATGGCAAAAAAGCAGTACATGGCAGCATCTTTGGGACTCAGACAGGCAAATTATATGGCTTACACAGCTAGGTACCAGAAATCCAGGTGGGATACTGTCCTGGCCCTAGCAAACAGGCCCCTGAACAGCTTGCCAGGGAGCTGGAGCAGGTGGCTGCAGATGGTATTGAGGCATCCAAGGTGCAGTATCATGCTGCTGTAGACTCTAATGATGTTTCATCTAGAGTTATGGCTACATCTGTGTCTCTTCAGAATGGCCTGGCTCAGATGTACTGCCCTGTCACAGGATACCCAGTCTAAGGCTATGGATTTTCCTGTTGTGGGAAATTCTCTGTTTGGGGAGCAGACAGAGAATTATATGAAGAAAATGGATGAGTATAGGACCACCTATAGGAGTGCACAGGCCAAAGAAAGGCAAGTCACCTCAAAGGCAGCATGTCAGGGGCAGGGCAGGCCTTTTCATAGGCCATTTTACCAAGCCCAGGCCTCCTCTTCTGCTTATGCCCGAGGGGTTCTTTAGAGGAAGGGCAGAAGGGTTCTAGTAAGCCTGCTTCTACCCTCAACCCAAAGCCCCTGCAAACAGGCTCCCTGATGGGGTAGCCAGGGCCGATTCTCCACTACCGGTAGGGGGCAGGCTGGCTTACTTTGTCCAGGACTGGAAGTCTTAACATCAGACAAGTGGGTCCTGGAAGTAGTAAGCCAGGGACTGGTTCTCAGCTTCAAAAAATTCCAAGATGAGAGCCAGATCTTTTCCACCTGCAAACCCATCAGAGGCACTTGCCCTGGAAGCAAAGTTTCTGCCCTCCTGGCTCTCAGAGCCATGGAAAGGTTCTACCCATACACCAGGGCAAAGGGTTGTACTCCAGGTACTTCCTTACCCCAAAAGACAGGAGAATGGCGGCCATTCTGGATCTCAGGTATCTAAACAAGCACCTTTTAAACCAAAGTTCAAAATGGTGACCCTGGGATTATTTTACCTCTCTAAGGCCAGGGACTGACTAGCCTCCTGGACCTCAAGGATGCCTACTTCCATGTTCTCATCAGAAGCTCCCATCGAAGTACTCAGATTTGAACTGCCCTCAGGCCATTACCAGTTCAGAGCAATACCCTTCGGCCTCCTCGGCTCCAAGGGTATTCACAAAATGCCTGGCAGTAGCAGTTGCTCACTTAAGAAGGCAAAGATTGCCATCTTCCCTTATCTGGACGACTGGCTCATTGTAGGCCAGTCTCCAGAACAGGTCAAACTTCATTTACAAGTAACCCAGCAGCTGCTTACATCTCTAGGTTTCTTTCTCAATCTTCCAAAGTCAGTTTTGGAGCCTGTCCAGCTTCTCACCTTCATAGGTGCAGAACTGAACACAAAGAAGCCAGAGCCTTCCTTCCTCTGGAGAGAGCAAGGACCCTGGTGTCTCTGGCCTCCTCTTTTCACCCTGCAGGTCTCTCGACCAGCAAGGCATTTTCTACAGCTCCTGGGGCACATGGCTGCTTCTACAGCAGTAGTGCAGGAGCAAGATTTCAGATGAGGGACATTCAGTTCCATTTGAGAGCCTTTTGGTCTCAAAGGACTGATCCCTAACCAAATTGATTCCAGTGACTCAACCCTTATCCAGGCCCTTCAGTGGTGGCAGGATCAGAACAATCTGAGACAGGGGGTTCCTTCACTCCCCAGTCTCATTCCTTGACCCTTACTACAGATGCATCCCTCTTGGGGTGGGGAGTTCACATGGGCGACCTTTCCACCCAAGGGCTGTGGTCCCCTCAGGAATCCTGCTCCACATCAATTTGCTGGAGCTCAGAGCAGTTTTTCTAGCACTTCAGGTTTCTCCACATCTGTCCAGAACAAGGTAGTTCAGGTCAGAACAGACAATACCACTACAATGTGGTACATCAACAAGCAAGGGGCACTCACTCGGCCTTGTGCACCGAAGCAATGAAGTTGTGGTCTCTGGCTTACTCTCTGAACGCTCCCTTAAGGCAGTTCACCTCCCAGGCAAGGACAATGTCCTAGCGGATACTCTCAGCAGGATTTCCCAGGGCCATCACGAATGGGCACTGGATCCCTAGTACTGGAGGTAATATTTGCCAGATGGGGCACTCGAGAGATAGATCTCTTTGCAGCCCCAGACAATCACCAACTTCCCTTTTTACTGCAGGCCCCCAGTGTTGGGCTCAGTCCTCTGGATGCCTTCCTTCAGTTGGGAAGGAAGTTTCTGTATGCTTCCCTTCTTTTCAAAGTGCTAGTCAGAATCAGATCTCAATCCTGCAAGATGATCCTGATTGCTCCAGATTGGGCCAAGCAGCCCTGGTACCCACTCCTCATGTCCTTAGCAGTCCACCCTCCCTATGCCTTCCCAGGAATCACAACCTGTTAACCTGTGCCCAGGGAGAGTTTGGTATCCGAACCTCAAATCTCTCAATCTCAAGGCTTGGCTCTTGAAGAGTTAGAGTTTGCTGACCTACACCTTTCTCAAGGTGTATTGATATTTTGAAGGCCTCTAGGAAGCCTTCCACCAGGGCTACCTATAATTCAAAATGGAAGAGATTTTCCATATGGTGTGCTGGTAAACATATTTCCCGGAATCTGCTGGTGTGCCCACGATCCTGGATTATTTGGTGCATTTGAATTCTTGGGGCTGAGACCAGCTACCCTAAAAGTGCACTTGGCAGCTGTGTCTGTCTTCTTGTCAGCAGGTAAGCCCTCTTCTTTATCAGCTCACCCTGTGTTCTCCAAGTTTTTAAAGGGTTGCTTCACACCAATCCCCCTTCAGGATCCTGCCCTGCTTGGGATCTTAATATTTGCATCGCTCAGCTTATACAACCCCCTTTTGAGCTATTGTCTTCAGCAGAGCTGAAGTACTTGACTTGAAAACTGTGTTTCTGGTAGCCATCACCTCTGCCAGGCACATAAGTGAGCTACAAGCCTTGTCAGTGGAGCCTGATTTCATCTCCTTTCATAGAGATAAGGTAGTCCTTAGGACTAACAGGAAGTTTTGCCTAAGGTGGTTTCAGACTTTCACCTTAATCAATCCATGTCTCTCCCTGTGTACTTCACTGACCATTCCTCCTGGTGAGAGGAGATTGCACAGTTTAGATGTCAAAAGAGCCCTTAGTTACTATATAGAACGTACTAAGGGTCACAGGTTCGAATCCCTCCAATTGTTCCTCACCTATGGTGAGGTTGGTAAGGAAACCTGCCACTAAAGATCCATTGCCAGGTGGATTGTCTCTTGTATCCAATTCTGTTACTAAAAACTGGGTAAGGTTCCTCCTCAGGCCTGAGGCTCACTCTACCAGAGGTACAGCTGCATCTCTGGCTGCTGCCAGGGACATTCCTATCCTAGAGATATGTCAAGCAGCTACCTGGAAAACAGTTCACACTTTTACTAAGCATTACTCCTGGATATCCAGGCTAGGAGTGATGCTCGATTCGGCACAGCTGTGCTTCAGAGCCTATTTCCCAAGTAGGTTCTGTCCCTCCTCCATGGAGGTACTGCTGTGTAGTTCAGACATATGTCATAATATAGCAAGACTTATGTTGTTTGAAGAAAAATTACTCACCTTAGTAATGTTGTTTCTTCTAATGGAGTCTTGCTATATTATGACCTCCCCCACCCGCCTGCCCCTCTCAGAACCTCTGTTTTTGGGATGTGGGTGGGCAGTGCAATGTTGGCACTTCTTTGATGCCCACTTTATTTCACCCTTCTAGGGTGCTTAGGTGTTGTTTAAGTTTTCTTCTTGAACCTCTGACTTGAGTCTTTGTTTTGGGATCAATATCAAAAGGTGTTTTTGTAGTTAGTAGCCAGCGGCTAGTGTAGGTTTACTTACTCCACACAGAACCTTAGTGAGTTTTTGCTCGTAAAGATCTGACAGTTTAAGTTTGAGCTTCAACAGACAGAGTGTTCAACCGAGTCGCACTCAAGATTCCATGCCCTGCATGGAAGTTAACTCTTTCACCTCCGGAGCAGTTCTAACCTGGGGTTATACTGCATATGTCACAATATAGCAAGACTCCATTAGAAGAAACAACATTACTAAGGTAAGTAATTTTTTCTTGTCAGCCATCTCGGCCTACCTTGTGCTGGTGGTTGTTAAACCCATGGCTCAGTTTGATCTTGCCAAAACCTTTCTGAAGGGTATTCTCTATCTGAAACCTCTCATCCACAGCCCTACTCCACCTTGGGATTTTAATTTTATGTTGGAGAAACTTACCTCCCTCCCTTGAACCAGCAATGAGCTGTGATATGCGCTAGCTTTCCTGGAAGGCACTTCTTAGTTGCCATTACTTCTGCTCAAAGGATTTCCAAGCCCCAGACTCTAGTTTGCAAAGAGCCTTACCTTATTTTTCACAAGGACCAGGCGGTCCGCCATACTGCCCTGGGTTTCCTTCCCAAGGTGGTATCGCAGCTCACCCTTAACCAGGTGTACTGTCTGAACCCATCTAACAGAGGTGAGGCTCTGCTCCTACCCTGGATGTACCCAGATCCTTAGGTGTTACACCTCACGCAAAGGAATCGTGTAGCGAATCAGCTTTTTGTTTCATTTGCACCCAGGATGTTGGGTAAGGTGATTTATAAACAATGCCTTTCAAAATGGCTAGCAAACTGCATCTGCTTCTGTTACCATAAGCCATTGCGGGGCCTGTTAAGGCTCATTCCACTAGAGGCGTAGCTGCTTCTGCAGCTTTCCCCGTCATGTGTCTGGCGGAGATCCTGTGCAGCAGCAACCTGGAGATCCGTCCACACCTTTACCAAACATTACAGTCTGGACATTGCTTCTAGGCGAGTACGGTTTCGCCTAGCTGTACTGCAGGGCCTTTTATCCTAAAGCATGCCTTTGAGTGTTCTCTTGTTCCTCCTCCCATGTTTCTCTCGGTCTCTCTTTTGAGGGACTGCTTGAGATTCTGTCCCATATGTTATGACCTTCTGAAGGAACCCTCTCGAGTAAGATACTGTAGTACAGTTACGTAAGAACTTACCATAACAGTAGATCTTCAGAGAGGTTCCTTCAGCAGGTCATGTTTTTCTGCCCTCCTTCCCTCAGAAAATGTTGTTTCTGGTCTCCAGACCTGCTTCCTCTCCTTCCGGGGCTCCAGCGGAGAGAACTGAAGGGTGGGCCTGGGGACCGTGCACTATAGGCTCACGCTGACGCCAGTGGGCGGTCCCCATCTGGTATTGCTGGAAAAGTCTGCCGTTGGGTCCTGATGCCAGATGTTGCTAGTCCTATATGTTATGACCTACTGAAGGAACCTCTCTTGAAGATCTACTGTTAATAAGTTCTTACGTAACTGTACTATCTTTGAGGAGTGTCTGTTGCACTAGATTTGTTCCCACCCTCCATCCTCCTCCTTCTCTAAGAGAGTAATATCTTTTCTAGGGACATGGATATTTGTTCATCCACACTGTCTGGCAGGTTCCTTGCTGCTTTAAATCTTGCCAGAAGGTCTTCAAGCTGGCTCCACCACCCACCGGGTGGTAAAACTCTCAGCTCCGCCCCATGACGCCAGAACTTCCTTACCGCTTGAAGCTCAGGTTCCCTCCTTAACGTCTCTGCGTATAGACTGGATCCTAATTCTTGGTTCGCGAACTCATTCTTAAATTTTCAAGACTTGGTCAAATAACTCCCTCAAGGCCAAGCGATGGACAAATTGACCCCTGCCTTCGGCGCCCATGTGGGTAAAATGTCCAGGACAGATCCGCACTCCATGTGCGCCTACTGCCTCGGCCTAGACCAGGACCTGCAGGCCTGCGAGTTATGCCGTTCATTTTCTGCCAGCGTCCTGGAGAACAGCGCTGCCCGGTTACGGCTTGGAGGCACCCGAGGCGCTATCCCATGATGATGTCAAGGAGGCCCATTGGGCGGTGTCCATGGTGGCTGGCTCGGCTGAGCAACTCGAATAGATGATCGCCTCGAGGAGGAGGCGACCCAGGCCGCATTATCTTCTTCCCTCGTCGCTGCATTTATCCTGCTCTCTTTGGGATCCTCCTACAGCTTCCTTTAAGGAGCTTTGCCAGTCCCTTTCCACGAAGGGAGAGGCCATCGACATTATTCTCGGTCCAAAAAGAAGGACTTGAAAGGTAAGTCCCCATTGGTGTTCATGGGAGCGGAGAGGTCCCCATCCGGCCAGTCAACACTCGACTCTCGGTCGAGGTTGTGGCTAAGGCTGCTGGCTTCACGGTGTCCCCATCAGGTCAGCTGGCCGAGACACTCCGTCAACATGGTCGAAATTTTTTCGACTCCATCGGACGGGCTGCCCACTGTGAAGCTGACAACCCTTCTTCACTGGTTCCCAGTGGAGACCGAGGACTTGCCTGTGCCTCCCATGCCGGAGTCCCCGGTCAAGGCTTCCGAGCTGAGGGAAGAACGGGTGTCCCCGCCTTCCCAGACCCATCCTTGAAACACCGAGGATCATCGCTCTCGTCCAGCCGATCCCGCAGACATCGGCGGTCTCGGTCTCGCACCCGGCGGGTGGCCACGCTCATCCTCGCCTTCTCTCAGAAGAGGAGAGGCTTCGTGCAAATTGGCACGATGCCACGAGGACCTAATGTGGCAGCAGTTACTTGTCTGGGAACAAGCTGACGCCGTCCACCTTCCCCGACCATAAAGTGGTTGTCACCCGAATGGCCGAAACAACCCCCGCTGTAGTCGAGATGCCCAAGCTTGGGCCAGTTGTTCGGCCAAAACCAGCTGCCCCACCGATTGTGGTGGAACCTCCGCCTCCACAACCGAATCGGGCGCCGACCAAGGACTCTCGGTCGGGTCAGGGTCTGCCCCACAGGTTGTCGGTCACTCTCACTCCCGACTGTCGCCGGCAGGTGGAGGGGTGGCGTCAGGCCCCAGGCAGTTCTTCGTGGACTCCTCGGAGTCTGACATTGACTCCTCCTGTTCAGGCCCATTGACCTGGAATCCTCCGGGGTCAATCGATGGACGAGCCCATCGCCCTTATGGGTCTGCTTCGCTCATCTCAAGTCCACCGGGATGCAGCTCGAGACCATATCCAGCGGGCCAAGTATCCCTAATGGAGATACTGACTGAGGGATCTCCCATGGAGGTTCTTCCGTGGCTGAAGCCATTGTTGGCCCAGCCTTGGAGGTTTGACAGCAGCTGGCTTCCTGTCCTGCGCCTTCGGCCAGGATGGCCAGGAAGTATGCGGTCCCTACCGCCCTTTGTCCGTTTTTTCGAACACCCTCTGCTGAGGAGTTGGTCACCGATAGTGTTTTCCGCTCCGGGAGTGCTAGGGATATGGATAAACCCACCGACAAGGAGTCCAAAAGCTGGACTATGCCGCAAGGTATACACTGCGCCCTCCCTTGGCCTCCACCAAGCCAGCTGGGCTGTGCTGTTGGCACACTTCTCCCAAGCCCTCATGGGCCCTGGATGAGGTGATCCTCATCTCCGGCCGACCTGCAGACCACGGTCAAGTAGGACGGGACCAGGAAGGGCGGTGGCAAACAGCAGCTCCAAAGCGGCTCTGGACATTGGAGACTCCTGTGCCAGATCAGTTGCGGCCGCAGTGGCCATGTGCCGCAGAGCGTGGCTGAGGATATCCACCTTCAGCGGATACCCAGCATAAACTGGCGGATGTCCCCTTCCTGGGGACTGACCTCTTCGGCTCTGGAGTGGAAGGTCACCTTCAGCGGATCGAAAAGTCCAAGGCCACTCTGGACTCGGTCACCTCCGCCCAGAAGGACAAAGGCCATCGGCAACATAAATCCTTTTGCACTTGTCGCCTCACGGCATGTCCGGCCCAACAGCACCAGGGCCAGCAGGCTCGTGCTTGGCACCCCAAACAGCCTGCAGCTTCCTGTAACAGGAAGCTGGGAGGAAAAGGCCCAGGAGGTCCTCGGCCGTCCCTCCTCCAAGCCTGCCCAGTGACGGGTTGAGGGTGTGCCCCCAGCCTCATCACTCCCCTGGGTTCCCCGTGGACGGCCCGCCACATCCTTTCTGCCTGGTCCGCTGTCACCACGGACGCTGGGTGTTGGAGGTGGTAGGAAAGGGCCTGCCTCTGGAGTTCGAGCAGGCCCCGCCTTCGAGCCATCACCCCTCGGGGGCTATGGTCCAGCCTCTCTGTCGGCTCGCCGAGCTGATATCACCCTGCTCCTCGAAAAAGAGGTGATCAGGAAGGTGGCGGATCCTTCACCAGACCCAGGGTTTGTGTCCAGGTACTTTCTGATCCCAAAATGGTCGGGGAACTGGTGCCCCATTCTAGACCTGCACGACCTGAATAGGTTCCTAAGGTCTCGGACCTTCCGGATGGTCACTTGGCTCAGATAATCCCATCCTTGTAATGAGGCGTGTGGTTCTGCTCTCTGGACTGTCAGGACGTGTTCCTCCACTTCCCAATCCGTCCGTCCCACCAGAGATTCCTCTGCTTCAGGGCAGAGGGATCCCCTTAGTTCCGGGCCATGCCCTTCAGTCTTTCCCTAGCTCCCAGGGTCTTCACCAAATGCATGGCAGTGGTGACAGCATTCCTGTGGCGCTCAAGGGTCCGGGTGTACCTCTACCTGGATGATTGGCTGATTGCAGCCTTCCCCAGAATGGAGATAGAGCGGTCCAGAGATCTGGCCTCCAGATTTGTTGTCAGGTTGGCCTCCTCATCAACGAGGCCAAATCGGAACTCATGCCAAGGCAGGTGATACAATTCATCGGGCAGAGCTGGACTCTCACGAGCCAGAGCACGGCTCCCAGCGGACAGGGCCGAGGTTCTTTCCTCCTTTGCCCAGTCTTTTCAGGTTGGGCAATTGCGCCTGCCCGGGACTTCCTGCGCCTCCTGGCCTCATGGCGGCCTGCACCAGCGTGGTCCCTGGGCCGTTGGTACATGCGTCCCCTTCAATGGGGCTGGCTAGCCAATGGCCACAGCACTCTGATCCTCTGGATCAGCTAGTGACAGTGACCCAGGGGATGTGGAACGCTATCCAGTGGTGGACCGCTCCAGCACATCTTCAGGAGGGCATCCCGCTTGTCCGCCCGAGCCGACGGTCTCTATCGACTGATGCCTCTCTGATGGGTTGGGGTACCCATCTGGGGAGCACAGAGCGACGGCTTCTGGTCCCCGGGAGTCCCGATGCCACATCAACCTGCTGGAGCTTTGAGCAGTTGCCTAGCCTCACCGCCATCGCCTCGCTTCTACGGGTCAAGTGGTTCAGGTCCAGATGGACAATACCATGACCATGTACTACCTAAATCGCCAGGGTGGGATGCGCCCATGCCTCTGTGCAGGGAAGCTCTCCGATTTGGTCACTCGCGCAGCCTGGAGGCGGATCTCCTTGCCATCCATGTGGCAGGAGCCTCCAACATTCTGGCCGATGCCCTAAGCCGGATAGGGGGCGCGTCCCACGAGTGGTCTCTCCTGCCGGAGGTAGTACAAGATCTGTTCTCCCACTGGAGCATGCCTCAGGTGGACCTGTTTGCCTCCAAGGAGAATGCGATGCTGAGACTGTTTCATGCCCGCCCTCAGCAGGGCTTGATGCAGGGGATGCCTTCCCGAGGCCGTGGACCCTGGCCTCTTCTGTGCCTTCCCCATTTCCCTTGAATCACAATGTGCTTCTTAAGGCGAGGAGAGACAAGGCGAGGTGATTCTGGTAGCCCCAGACTGGCCCTGCCAGTTCTGGTATCCAGATCTCCTCAGTCTCAGCTCTAGGCTCCTGAGGCGGCTTCCAGCCCACCCGACCTGATCTCAGTCAATCAGGGGAAGGTATTCCATCCGGACCTTCAATCCCTGCACCTGACGGCCTGGTTCCAGCTGGTAGAGTTCCAGGCCTTGGGTCTTTCCGACCAGGTCCTCAATGTGGTTGAGGCGTCCCGTAAGGAGTTGACCAGAAAATGCTATGCCTTCAAATGGAAGAGATTCTCCATTTGGTGTCAGGGCAAGGGCCTGGACCCTTCCTCCTGTTCCTTGGTAAGTATCCTGGACTACCTGTGGTCCCTTTCTCAGCAAGGGCTTGATCCGGCGACCCTTAAGGTGCACCTGGCAGCCATCTCTGCTTACTGGGTGCAGGCAGGAAAGCAGTCGGTGGTGCAGGAGAAGGTGGTCCGGCGTTTTCAAAGGTCTTGATCACATATCCTCCGCACGAGAACCTCCACCTCTTGGGATCTACTGCTGCTATTGGCTAAGCTCATGGGCAAGCCATTTGAACCGATACACAGGTGTGACATCTCTCACCTGTCGTGGAAGACCGCCTTCTTGGTGGCTACCACGTCAGCCAGAAGGATGGGAGAGCTCCAGGTGCCTTCCGCCGAGTTTCCTTATCTGATCTTCCACAGGGACAAGGTTGTCCTTCGCCCCACCTGAAATTCCTTCCAAGGTGGTGGTGGAGTTTCTCCTGAATCAAGTGTTGACTCTGCGGTGTTCTACCCCAGTCACACCTCGGAGGCTGAATATAAGCTCCATATTCAGGACCCTAAGTGGCTAAACTATTATAAGGAGGCGGATGGCTGAAGTTTGGGAGAGGCTTGCCAGCTGTTTGTCACCTATGCTGAAGCCGCACCTGGCAGACCTGCAACCAAGCAGACGATAAGCAGATGAGTGACCTATAGATCTTTGCTATAGGTTGGTGGGCATGGAGCCACCCAGAGGGATAAGAGCTCATTCAGCCCACCATACTGCTGCTTTGGTGGCTGCTTCTAGGGACGCCCCTATCCAGGAAATCTGCAGGACATTTGGTGTCAGGGCAAGGGCCTGGACTTCCTTCTGTTCCTTGGCAAGCATCCTGGACTACCTGTGGTCCCTTTCTCAGCAAGGGCTTCTGTCGGCGACCCTTAAGGTTACCTGGCAGCCATCTCTGCTTGCAGGCGAGGGCGACAAGCGGTCGATTAACACAGGAGAAGGTGGACTGGCTTTTTTTCAAAGGCTTAGATCACATATCTCCTCCGGTGCGAAAACCTCACCACCATAGGATCCACTGCTGGTATTGGCCTAGCTCATGGGAAGCTATTCGATCCGATGCACAGGTGCGATATCTCCCACCTGTCGTGGAAGACCGCCTTCTTGGTGGCTATCATGTCAGCCAGAAGGATTGGAGAGCTCCAGGTGCTTCCATAGAGTCTCCGTAGCTGGTCTTCCACAGGGACAAGGTTATCCTTCGCCTCAACCCGAAATTCCTTCCAAGGTGGTGTCGGAGTTTCACCTTAACCAGGTGTTGACTGTGCCGGTGTTCTACCCAAATCACACTGGAGGCTCAATATAGGCTCCATACTTGGACCCTAGAAGAGCCGCTATTATAAGGAGCGGACGGCTGAAGTTCGGGGAGGTTCGCCAGCTGTTTGTCACCTACGCTGAAGTCGCGATCTGGCAGACCTGCAGCCAAGCAGATGATAGGCAGGTGGGTCACCTCCTGCATAGATCTCTACCAGGTTGGCGGGCATGGAACCTCCCAGAGGGGTAAGAGCTCATTCTACCGCCATACTGCTGCATTGGTGGCTGCTTCCAGGATGTCCCTATCCAGGAAATCTGCAGGCTACTACCTGAAGTCAGCACACACCTTCATCACCCACTACCACATCGACCGAGTCACGCCGGGATGCTGGTTTTGGGGGCCCTGTTCTCCAGTCTTTATTTCCTAAGTAGGGGTGTGCGCTTGCCTCCTTCCTCCAGGAGAACTGCTAGGAGTCTGCCAGACAGTGTGGATGAATAACTTATCCATGTCCCTAGAGATACAGGTTACTCACCTGCAACAGGAGTTTTAGGAATGGTATATGTTGTTCTTCCACATGACCTGCCCAGCCTCCTGGGTTTGACGCACAACCTGGCTTCCAGCGGGCTAGATCTGGCATTATGGGTGGAGCCGAGAGTTTTACCACCTGTGTGGTGGGGGAGCCAGCTTGAAGATCTTCCGCAAGTTTTAAGCGCAAGGAACCTGCCAGACAGTGCGGTTGAACAACTTATACCTTCCTAGAACTCCTGTTACAGGTGAGTAACCTGTATATCTGTGTCGTCTTCACTATTCATTACTGTTGGGTATCTGGCTGGAGGTCAGGACCCCGTGGGAGTTTTTTTTTTTTTAAAGGTAGGGGTGGAGCCAACATCATTGGCGCAGTCCCTCGGGGCCCGCACTGCGTGGTGCTCTCGGGTTGGCCATTAGGCTGCGTCGACTCCGCCTGCCTGCCAGTTCTTCGCCTCCCACCAGAGGTCGTGACCTCGTGGAAGCTGCTGTTTGAGGCCCAGTTGACGCCCAAAACCTTCTATGCTGCTTCTTAATTTTACTGTGTCAAGTCCGTCAGTTCCTGCCGTTCTGCTTTTGCCATATTCTACGCCTGGTAAGATCTTTCGTTATTCTATATTTCTGGACGCCGAGTCTGTTTTTGGTGTTTTTTCCTGCAAGTCATGTCTTGGTCAGAGGGCAAGAAATCTTCTAGGACGGGTCGGCCCCATGTGGCTGAAAGTATTCCGTCACCAACCAGCACGACCGGTGTCTTTCGTGTCTTGGCCCGCTTCAACGACATGGATTCGTGTGGATGCCTGTTTCTCCATGGACCGCTGGGTCATCGAACAATGTGCGTGGAAGTTGGGCTGCTCTGCCAACTTTTGGGGTTGGGCGCGCATTTGGGCGAGCCACACTCTCTCTCGGCCTTTCCTCTGGGTCTCTTCCTCCTGGGGGCAGGACGGGGAGGTGCTGCCACAGCAGTTGGCCCTTCAAGGTGAAGGCTCCTGGTGTTGGACCCGTGGTTCTTGAGGTCGGTCGACGCTGTCCTCGATGCTGTCGGTCGGCGCCATTTGCAGCACCATGGGCCTGACAGAGTTGCAGTTGGCACCGACTGCAGAAAGTGTTGTGGGTTTGTCGGAGCTGTCATGGGCGCTGACACTGCTGGCGGTGTTATGGGAGCTGCTCGGCGCCGTTTTTGTCCGGTGGTTCCACCTCGCACCATGTCCTCGGCTCGCGCGCTGTGGAGCCGCCAGATTCTGCCGCCTGCGCTGCCTGTGCCCTCGGCGTTGTTCGGCACTGTGGAGCCGGGTGGCGCCATCCTCAGCACCGGCGGTGCGTGCCGCTGCCGTTGTCGCGCTGCCTTCGCCCTCGGTGCTGCATGCGGCACCATGGGACTGGATGGCTCCGTGAGTTGTCCTGACTCTGAGCTCCTGTTCGGGCTGGAGCCGTGCCCCTGCAATTCCGGCTGCTGCTGTAGGGGCACTGGTACCTGCCTCGGCATGGCTTTGGTTTCTGGCCCCTTGGCAAAGATGGCAGTGGGCTTCCTCCTGTGGTTTGGCACAGGGCCTTGGCCTCTACCTCCTCGGAGGCGGAGTCGAACTCTGAGTCAGACAGACAGTCTGACCCTTGGGGTGGCTGTTGAGGTGGGCAGCCCAGTAGTGTCCTCGACTAAGTTGAAGTCAGCCCCTTCTGAGTTGGGGTCAGTGGCTACCAGACTGGGGTCAGGGTGCTGACCAGCGGGCAGTGGTGCAGGCCACCGTGAGCTCTGCGGCGTGGTCTTGGTGGGTTCACTGACCCTCAGTAGTGGTACCCACACCTGTGGTGTGCCTAGATCTCCCAACTTTGGGGCCGATCAGAGCACCCACGGAAGGAGGATACTGTGGCCTGGATACCTCCTTTGGTGCTACCCAGAGCAGCCAGATACCTAGGCTGGCCTCTCGAGGAGGAGGGTCTTTCAGACTCTGAGGGGTCGGGGCGTGGGGTCAGCATGGTGGCCTTTTTCGGGGTCCACCCGGGCTCTGGGAGCATCGTGGACGGATCTCCGCTCTTCCTCCTCGGTCTCTTTGAGAGCCCCATTCTTTTGAGGTAGGGGGACCGTCTTCTGGACCTACACAGCCCCGGTCATCTCACGGGGATTCTTCCAGGCGCAGCCAAGGCAGTACCGAAATGGTTGTTCAGCTGTCGGCTGTGGGGTCTCCGGCACCTTCTTCCTGGTGCTCCCGGTCCGCTTCCTTAGCCCAGGTGAAGGTCAGCCGACATCTCTTCTCAGCTCTGTCCCCATCCCTCTGCCACATTCTCCTGCGCCCCCAGGCATCCTTGGTCCTAGTGGGCCTCTCTCCTGGGAGCATTTCAGAGCGGTGGCTGCTCGGTTCCCTGCTTACGGTAGGGCAATGGACAGCCAGGTTTTCAACCTCCTCCTTGCAGCCACCCACTGAACAGCCGGTGCCTCCAGCTGCTCATCCCCTCTTCTGGGGAGAGGAACCTTCTGTCCACATCTCTCCAGCTGCTGATCTCACTGAGTATCAGCGCCTCTTGAGGATGTTGAGGACTTGCACCTCGCCCCTGCTATTGTTAGCAATCCTGAGCACTCGGCACACACCTTTCTTGGTGATTTTGTCGAGGCCACCCTTGTGGTGCCGCCTGGCCTGCTCCCTTCTGGAGCTGCTATGCTCCTGGCAGAGGCCCTTTCTCCGGAGTTCCTGCCCAAGGAATCTCAGCCAGAGGTATTGATGCACCTCAGAGTCTCCAGGTTCCATGCCTCATCTGCAGTCTGGATTGACGAGTTGGATACTCCTGATGGGCTTTGGCCTCCCACCGTGACCGCCCCCAGATCAAGACTCCTCGGATTTTGACTTTTGGGTAGGAGGACTCTACTTGGCATGGTTATTGCTTCCATTTCTGCACATCAGGCCCACTATGCAGTCTATGACAGGTTCTTGTGGTCCAAGCTGGGTCAGCTCCTAGCCTCATTGCCTGATATGGAGCAACCAGACAAGCCATTGCGCACTCTACGCAGTAGACTGGAGCTAGCAAGGCACCAAGCGAGGGCAACCTATGATGCCAACAAGGTAGCTATCAGGGTCGAAGGACAGCTATCTGCACTAGATGGACGGCATGTTCGTCTTTCCCATTTGTCACCTTTGGCCCGGCGTGGGTGATTAACTCCGCCACCGAGAACCTATCTTTTCTCCCATAGAGCGAGACGGCGCTTTATCGGGCAACTTCCTTCATCCCGGGGACCCTGCCTGCCTCCCACTCGGCCTCCTCCAGGCCCTGAAGGTTCTCCTCTTAGTGCATCACCCACTGAGAGCTAAGGGACTTTGTCCCTAGGGTGTAAACAAACTTCTCGGGGCTCGGTATTTACTTAATAGTGATGAATGGTGAGATTGACACAGATAACATATGAAAATTACATACCTAATGTAATAATGATCTTTCTGTGTATCTTCACCATTCATCACGATCCCACCTCCATCCCCCTGGGGCCTCAGTCTCTGGTCCTCTCCTCTCTGTGCCCATCCTTCCCTCTCCTTTCTTAAGAGTGGGGTAAAACAGGGGCAGACAGGGGATAATGTTCCAGGAGAGTAGACAGCAGGGGGGCACCTTCTCCAGTTATTTGGCTCCACCCCTGTGGGGTGGGAGTTGACAGTTGCCCTCCTTTCTCTCCTCCTCCCTGTTCCCGTCCTACCTATTTCTCCTTGTTTATACATAAAAAAATTTTTCCCTTTTTTCACCAATAATCTTTCCTTGAGGGTGTTAATTCTCTGTGCCCTGTCCTTCTTCCAGAATAGCCGACTCTGGTTTCAGGAGTGTTTGCCAGTCATTCTGTGCCTTGAATTCTGGCAGAAAGCTTCGGCTGCTCTTTGCAATTGCTATGTAATCTGAAGATGGACCAGAGTCTGGGATGTTTAACCCCCCAAATTCTTTACCCACCCTACCTCCCCCTTCCTTTTCCAGAGATTGGCCCCTCTCAATCCTTCAGGTTTCCGACTTTTCTCCCTTTCTGTCCCTCAGTTGTTATTTCTCCTTTTGGTTTATATATTCTTTTCTTTTTTGTCCCTTGGACTTTCTTGTCCCACCCTCCACTCCCTTCCTCTTACCTCTCCGGTGACTCAGAACTGGCAGGCAGGCAGGCGGAGTCGACACAGCCTAACTGCCAACCCGCGAGCGCCACACAGTGCTGCTTGCTCAAGGGCGGTGCCGATGGTGTGTCGCCTCCACCTACCTTTAAAACAAAAACTCCTGCGAGGGTCCTGACCTGCTAGATACCCAACAGTGATAAATGGTGAAGATGCACAGAAAGATCATAATTACGGTAGGTATGTAATTTTCATTTCTGGTCCAGTGACTAGGGTTGGGACTCCTTTGGTACCTCGGCTTCCCTTCAGTCCTTGCTTTGCAAGCTGTATCCAGCGGGGAACTGAGGATACCAGGGACCACCCACACTTATATAGGAAAAAGGAAGCTGATGTCATGTTTTGGGCTGTCCTTGATGGAAAACTGCTTGCAAAAGGCAGTACCATAGCGACCTCTGCTGGATACTCAGCATTATCTACTGCAAGAGACATTCCTCAAAGATCTACTGTAATGGTAAGTTATTACAGTAGCTGTACTTTCTAGCAGTGGTATATGATGTTCATCCACACGGACCACCCGATGCCCCTGGCCTTGGCTTACACAGCTGCTTCCAGCGGCAAGATCCGCACAAGGGGCAGTAAGTTGAAGGAGAGTTACCACTTGTGTGGGTGGGAGAAGCCTGCTGAAGATGTTTCCGCAAGATTTAAAGGGGAAAGGCAACTTCCAGAAGTGTGGGTGAACATCATACATCACTCCTAGAACTACAGCTACAGGTGAGTAACTTGTTGTCATGTACTTAACGTAATAGTAGATCTTTGAGAGAATCTCTAGGCCATGCTGGCCTTCCTCCATCCCCTAGGGTGTATAACAGATTTCTCATGATCTTGATATGTGGTTATCCAGCACCTTCACTTGCTTTATATGATTGGTTCCCAGACGTGACAGCACTGAGTTTAATCTCTAGCAGGAACTGAAGGTGCAGCTGTCAGGTTTCTTGTCTTTTTCTTGCCCCTTTTTCAGAAAAAAAAAGGTCAGAAACATGGAGAAATGCAGTGAAGCTGAAGTGAGGGTAGATTAAGGAGAGATGTGAGGAAGTACTTCTTCATAGAAGGAGTGGTGGATACCAGGCTGTAACAGCATTCCAGCTGAGGTGGTGGGTTCAAGAATGCAAGGGAATCAGAGGGGAAAGGGAGAGGAGGAGGGAAAAGTTCTGTAGATCAAGTATGGTCTCGATGTAATAATGTAGGTAGAACAGTGGGCAGACTGGGTGGGCCATGGGTCCTTATCTGCCATCAGATTGTGTTTTTTTGTTTCTTTCTTGGGAGCAAGACAGTGAGCAGTTTAGTTATAAACCAACACCCACAGAAACCTGGTTTGTGTGTGTGAAAATACAGTTCATCTGGCTTGCTTCTTAATTCAGAATGCTGGAACTGTAGCTAGTCACTTCAGGTACAAAGAAGAAAGCATACCTGTTTAGATTTCCAAAGCAGTGCTTAATTTTATTTGAAGTGCACTAACATTCAGTTTAAAAGTCACACAGGATGCTACTATTTTCACCCGCCTCCTCTCAGTCATTAGCTGGAGGCGACTCTGACCAGACGATTTCGTGCTTGTCAGTGTTTCGTCAAAGGTACTGAGGGCCAATAGTAATGTGCCTTTTATATTTAATCTCTTAAAGGTATACACCACCAGGAAGTAGTTTGACTTTAAAACCTAGTATAACAAGTGCAACAGTGCAGTAAATAATCACTCCAGAGAGCACATCCATATATCCAACAAACTCACTAATACAATAATAGTGTGTTAAAACCTATCACAAATACAATGAATGCAGAAAAATCACCAGAAGATTATATATAATACGCTTTGAAGAGTAGCACAAACAAATAGATTCATGGTAATTCTGTTTTTATAAAAGTACATGGCGAGATAATTGTACAGTTAACACTCCATATTCAGTTGCATAAGGTAGTTGTTTTTCCAATCCCGGCAAAGTCCTTAATATTAGATCCCATTCTATAATGGAAGACAAATAAAAGTTTTTATTTACTCAAATTTTTCACTTGTTATGTACCCAGTTATCATCTGCACAATATAGAACAAGCAAAGCTAAGCAAATAGGAAATACAGTTTATACCCAATAATTGCCATGGCAAGTTATAATGTGTCAACCGTAAGACTGTGGGGGTCAGACCATATTACTATTATTTTGATTAGTATGGACCCAATTCTAACTTATCATTTAAATCTAGTCTGTTTGTTACCCCATGGAAAAAACCAATATTGTTCTCTTTTCTTCAGACCATTGTCATAGTTGCCTTTCCTCTGGTGTTTAATTGTTTTTTCAGTCCCAATAAAAGACACCTTATGGGCATCTCTGTTTTGAGTCCCTTTAATACGGACTGCCAAGGCATAACTAAGATCTTGATGTTCTGTTGCTCTCATGTGTCTCTGTACGGAACTATAACTGGCATTTAGTTTTTCTATCGCAGATACGCTTTGCCAGATACACCACGCCTCTATGATACAAGTTATGAGGCCCCTCACCTGACATGTCCTCCAGGTCTTGGGATTCATGAAGGTTTTGCTTTTGATAATGTTTAAACAATATTTCTAGGAACGTGGATGTGTTGTTCAATCCACACTTTTGGCAGGTTCCTTGCCGCTTAATTCTTGACGGAAGGTCTTCAAGTTGGCTCCTCCCACCCACCCGGTGGTAAAGCCCTTGCTCTGCCCATGATGCCAGATCTTCCTTACCGCTTGAAGCTCAGGTTCCCTCCTTAGCACTCGGCGTTTAGGCCTGGATCCCCATCCTTCAGATTTTCTGAAAATTATTTTAAAGTTCACTGATTGCCTTTATCCTCCCTCGCGCTGTGATGGATAAATCCACCCTGGCTTCTGTCGGTGCCCTTGCGGCAGAAAATGTCATGAACCGACCCACTCCACATCGTCTACTGCCTGGGTCTTGCACACGGGCCTGCGATATCTACCAAATCCTTCATAACCCGGTTCTGGAAGACCACGCTGCCAGACTCACTGGGGCCTCAAAAACGGTACCCACAAGTGAAGTTGAAGGAGGCCTGCTGGGTGGTGTCCGTGGGCCTGTGGAGCAGCTGGAGCAGTTGATCGCCTCGAGGAGGAGGTTGCCCAGGCCACATCTTCTTTCCTCGGTCTTGGGGTTTACCTTGCCTCCTTGGGCTCCTCTTACACTGCTTCTTTCAAAGAGCTTTGTCAGTTCCTTCCATAAGGGAGAAGGACCCTCGGATACTCGAGTAGGTTGAAGAAAAAGAAGGACCCTCTGGATACTTGAGTAGGTTGAAGAAAAAGAACTCAAAGGTAAGTCCCACCACCGATGTTTGTGGGAGGAAGCGGGGAAGATCCCCTTCCCGGACTGTCGCTCTTGACTTCGAGTCGAGGCTGCGGCTAAGGCGCTGGCTCTCCGCAGTGTCCCCGCCAGGTCAGCCGGCTGAGACACCTGTCAATGCGGTTAGATTTTTCTGGACCCATTGGCAGGTTGTCGACTGGAGAGGCAGAAAACCCTTCTTCACTGGTTCCCCGGTGGTTACAGAGGACTTGCCCGTGCCTCCTGTGCAGAGTCCCCAGTCAAGGAAGCTGAACGAGGGGATGGTAGGTTTCCGCCCCTTTTCAACCCACGGCGGCCCCAAAGGTCTTGGTTCTCCTCCGTGTGGGTATGTCCTGCCGACATCTCGGTCTCGGTCCAGCATCATTGAAAGTGGTGTCGCCGCTGCGTCCTCATCCTTCTCTTCGGAGGATAGGCTCTGGCCAAGTTGCTCGGCGCTACGAGGACATGATGTGGCAGCATCCTTGTTACCGGTATTGTTGACTCCGCCGCTTTCTCCGCTATTATGAAGGCTGTCACCCGAATGACTGAAGTAACCTCGTTGAAGTTGAGGAGCCACTCCAGCACCGGTTGTTTGGCTGAAACTGGCTGCTCCCATTGTGGTGGAACCACCGCCTCCTTAACCTAAGACTGGGGCCCCACCAAGGATTCTCGGTTGGTCAGGGCTTGCCCCACAGGTTGTCGGTCACCCTCACCTGTGATCGGCCTCAGTGATTGGAGGGTGGCTCAGGTGCTTGGCAGCTGTTCATGGACTCCTTGGAGTCCCACGACTCCTTGTTTTCTAGACCCCTTGACCTGGAATCTACAGGGGTCAGTTGGTGGGCGAGGCCCATCCTCGTTCTTGGGATTCCTTGGCTCATCTCAGAGTCCACTGGGATGCAGCTTGAACCCATTCAGAAATGGTCCAGATATCCTCACGGAGATACGGGACCGAGGGGATCTCCATGGAGGCGCTTCTTCCTGTACCGGCTTCATTGTTGGCCTGGCCCTGGAGTTGTGGCAGTGGCCTGCATCCTGTCCGCGCCTCTTCAGCCAGGATGGCTTGTGCACGCAGTTCCCACTGGTTCACTCTCCGCTTTTTTCGAGCACCTCTGCGGAGGGGCTGGTAACCGATAGTGTTTTGTGTTGTTCCGAAATGCTTGGAACATGGACAAACACCAACAAGGAGTCCAAAAAGCTGACTACTCGGGTGAAAAAGTGCACGCTGTTTCCTCTTTAGGTTTTCTCGACAGGCTAGCCGCCATACTGATGGCACATTTTTTCAAGCGCGCCTATGGAATCCCTGATGAAGTGATTCCTTATCTCCTGGCTGACCTTCAGACGACGGTCAAGCAGGTGGGATCAGGAAGGGCGGTGGCCAAACAGCAGCTCCAAACTGCTTTGGATATTGAGACCTATGCCCGGTCAGTAGTGGCCGCAGTAGCCATGTGCTGCAGAGCTTGGCTGCGGATCTCCACCTTCACGGCGGATACTCAGCACAAGCTGGCAGATGTTCCTTCCTGGGCACTGACTCAGTCACGCCTGCCCAGAAGGACAAAGGCCGCCAGCAGCAGCGAAAAGCTCTTTTGTCCTTCCGCCCCTGTGGCACGTCCGTCCAGGCAGCACCAGCAATAGGGCTAGCAGGGCTCACACTTGGCACCCTAAGGCCAAGTCTGCTTTCCTCAGAAAGCCTGGAGGAAAGGTCCAGGAGGGCCCTAGGCCGCCCTTCCTCCAGGTCTGCCAAGTGATGGGTTGAAGGTGTCACCCCCAACCGTGTCAGTCCTACCTGGGTTCCCCAGTGGGGTGACGGCTCCGCCACTTCTTTCCGCTTGGTCCCCATCACCACGGGACCGCTGTGCTGGTGGTGGTTGGCAGGGGTCTGCCTCTGGAATTTGGCGCAGTCCCTCCTTATCGAGCTGTCGCCCATTCAAGGGCTACGGGTTCCGGAGATTCTGTCGGCTCTTCGAGCCGACATTGCTGTGCCTCCAGAAGGAGGTGATCATTGAGGTGGCAAACCTTTCTCCAAACCCAGGGTTGTGTCCAGGTACTTCCTGGTCCCAAAGCGGACCGGGGCTGGTGCCCCATTCTCGATCTGCACAACCTGAACAAGTTCCTAAGGTCGCACATCTTCAGGATGGTCACTCTGACTCATATCATTCCATCCTTGGAACTAGGCCTGTGGTTTTCCTTTCTGATCTCCAGGACGTGTTTTTCACGTCCCCAATCCGTCCATCTCATCAACGATTCCTCCACTTCAGAGCAGAGGATCACTTTACGAGTTCCGGCCATGCCCTTCGGCCTCTCTCCAGCTCCCAGGGTCTTCACCAAATGCATGGCACTGGTGACAGCATTCACTGCATCGAGGGGTCCGGTGTACCCTTACCTGGACGATTGGCTGATAGCAGCCCCTCCAGGTTGGGTGTGGAGCAGTCCAGGGATCTGGCCCTCCAGGTCTGCTCTCAGATTGGCTTCTTGATCAACGAGGCCAAATCGGAACTCGTGCCATCATAGGTGATTCAGTTCATTGGGGCAGAGCTTGAGACTCTTCGAGCTAGAGCTTGGCTCCCCATGACAGGGCCGAGGTCCTTTCCTCCTTTTCCCAGTCATTTCTTGTTGGACAGCTGCGCCTGCCCAGGACTTCCTGCACCTTCTGGACTTCCTGCTGGCCTGCACCAGTGTGGTCCGTTGCATCCGCCTGGCATTTGTGACCCCAGCAATGGGAGCTGGCCCGCCAGTGGTCTCAGCGTCCGGTCCCTTGGACCAGCCTGTGACTGTGACCCAGAAGATGTGGCACGCCTGCAGTGGTGGCTCATCTGCAGGAGGGTATCCTGTTTGTCCGCCTGAGCCGACTGTCACTCTTACGACCGACGCCTCTGATGGGTTGGGGTGCCCATCTGGGGAACTCTGTGCCACGGCCTCTGGTCCCTCAGGGTCTCGATGTCACATCAACCTGCTGGAGGTACGAGCGGTTCGACTAGCCCTCACCACTCACTTCGCTTGTATGGGGTTAGGTGGTTCAGGTCCGGACGGACAACACCACGACCATGTACTGTCTCAACCGCTGGGGCGGGATGCACTTCTTGCCTCTGTACAAGGAAGCTCTCACATTTGGTCTCTTGTGATCAGCCTGGAGGTGGATCTCCTAGCCATCCATGTGGCAGGAGCCTCCAACAGTCTGGCCGATGCCCTCAGCCGGATAGACGCTGCATCTCGAGTGGTCTCTCCTGCCGGACGAAGTGCTAGACCTGTTCTCCCATTGGTGCACCCCTCAGGTGGACCTGTTCACCCAGGAGAATGCGATGCTGAGGCGGTTCACGCCCCACCCAAGCAGGGCTCGCTGCAGGGGATGCCTTCGAGGCCGTGGACCCCGGCCTCTTATACTCCTTCCTCCATTTCCCGTGATCCACAAGGTGCTTCTCAAGGTGAAGGAGGACAAGGTGCAGGTGATTCTGGTAGCCCAGACTGGCCTCGCCAGTTCTGGTACCCAGATCTTCTCAGCCTCAGCTCCAGGCTTCCGCGGCTCCCCAGCCCACCCGGACCTGATCTCTGTCAACAAGAGGAAGGTTCTCCATCTGACCTTCCGTCCCTGCACCTGACGGCCTGGTTTCTGAGCTGCTAGAGTTCCAGGCCTTGGGTCTTTCCGACGAGGTCCTCAGCATTGTTGAGGCGTCCTGTAAGGAGTCAACCAGAAAACGCTATGCCTTCAGATGTAAGAGATTCTCCATTTGGTGTCAGGACAAGGGTTGGACCCTCTTCCTGTCCATTGGCTAGTATTTTGACTACCTGTGGTCCCTTCTCAGCTAGGGCTTCGGTCGATGACCCTAACTGTGCACCTGGCAGCCATTTCTGCTTACTGGGCGCAGACCAGCAAGCAGTCGTGGTAGGGAGAAGGTGGTCAGGCGCTTTTTCAAAGGCCTAGACTACATATTCCCACGGTGAGAACCTCCCACCTCCGTGATCTATTGCTGGTATTAGCTAAGCTCATGGGCAAGCCATTCGAGCCGATGCACAGGTGCTATCTCCCACCTGTCGAGAAGATTGCCTTCTTGGTGGCTGTCACATCAGCCGGAAGGATGGGAGAGCTCCAGGCACTTTCCATCAAGTCTCCATATCTGGTCTTCCACAGGGACAAGGTTGTCCTTCGCCCCCACCGAAATTCCTTCTGAAGGTGGTGTCAGAGTTTCACCTTAACCAGGTGTTGACTCTGCCGTGTTCTACCCCAGTCACACCTCGGAGGCGAATATAAGCTCCATACTCTGGACCCTAGAAGAGCGCTCGCTATTATAAGGAGCAGACAGCTGAAGTTCGGGAGAGGCTTGCAGCTGTTTGTTACCCGCTGAAGTCAAGACCTGGCATACCTGCAACCAAGCGGACGATAAGAAGGTGAGTCACCCCTGCATAGATCTTCTGCTATAGGTTGGCAGGCATGGAGCCACCCAGAGGGATAAGAGCTTATTCAGCCCACCATACCGCTGCTTCGTGGCTGCTTCTAGGGACGCCCCTATCCAGGAAATCTGCAGGGCTGCTACCTGGAAGTCAGCACACCCTTTATTTGCCATTACCACATTGACCTAGAGTCATGCTGGGATGCTGGTTTTGGGACCTCAGTTCTCCAGTCCTTATTCCCCAAGTAAGTTTAAGAGTGCACCTGCTCTCCCTTCTCCGGAGAACTGCTAGAAAGTTCAGCAGTGGATTGAACAACATATCCACGCCCCAGAAATACAGGTTACTCACCTGTAACAGGAGTTCTAGGAGTGGTGTGTTGTTCATCCACACAACCCACCTGACCTCTCCAGCTTCAACGCGAACCCGGCTTCCAGCGGCTAGATCTGGCGCCACGGGAGGAGCTGAGGTTTTACCACCCGGTGGGTGGGAAGAGCCAGCTTGAAGACTTTCCGGCAAGAATTAAAGCGGCAACAAACCTACCAAAAGTGAGGATGAACAGCATATACCACTCCTAGAATTCCTATTACAGGTGAGTAACCTGTATTTACAGTTTCCACATTTAAAGCAACCTTCAGTTTTGGTGGGGAGCCACATTCTGGGTCTTCCAGTCTAGTTTTTGTGTCGCACTTGAATGCACAACCCATTCTTTCGCATTATAAGTAGTAACAAAATTGACTTGAGTGGTCCCATCTTCTCAGTAGCAAAACCTTCATGAGTCCCAAGACAGGAGGTCATGTCAGGTGAGGGCCTCATAACTTGTTATTACAGAGGGCGTGTGTCTGGCTAAATGTACCTGCTGATGCTTTTACATAGGCAAAACTAAACACCGGTTATAGTTCTGTACAGGGGAACATATGAGAGCAATAGAACATCAAGATCTTAGTTATGCCTTGGCAGTCCGTATTAAAGGGACATAAAACAGTGATGCCCATAAAGTGTCTTTTATTGGGATCGAAAAACAATTAAACACCAGAGGAAAGGCAAGTATGACTATGTTCTGAAGAAAAGAGAACAATATTGAATTTTTTCCATGGGGTAACGAACAGACCGGATTTAAATGATAAGTTAGAATTGGGTCCATACTTCTCAAAATAATAGTAATATGGTCTGCCCCGACAGTGTACAGTTGACATTATAACTTGGCATGGCAATTATTGGGTATAAATTGTATTTCCTATTTGCTTAGCTTTGCTTGTTATATATTGTGCAGATGACAACTGTGTACATAACAACTGAAAATTGTAACTAAAAACTTTTTATTTGTCTTCCATTATAGGATGGGATCCAATATTATGGCCTTTGCTAGGGATTGGAAAATCAACCACCTTATGCAACTGAATATGGAGTCGTAACTGTACAATGATCTACCCCATGTACTTTTATAAAAAAAAAAAACAGAATTTACATGAATCCACTAGTTTGCGCTACTCTTAAAAAATGTATTATATATAATCTTCTGGTGATTTTTTTCATATTTATTGTATTGGTGGTAGATTTTACCACACTATTATTGTATTAGTGAGTTTTGTGGATATATGGATGTGCTCTGGAGTGATTATTTACTGCATGGTTGCACTTGTTATACTAGGTTTTAAAGTGAAACTACTTCCTGGTGGTGTATACCTTTAAGAGATTAAATATAAAGGCACACTACTATTGGCCACCCAGTACCTTTGACAAAACGCAGACAAGCATGAAATGCGTCTGGTCAGGTGGGCCTCCAGCTAATGAGTGAGAGGAGGGTAGAAGATAGTAGCGTCCTGTGTGACTTATAAGCAGAATGTTTGTCACTTCAAATAAAATTAAGCACTGCTTTGGAAATCTAAACAGTTATATAAAATCACACATGCCCCCACAATGCAAAGCATCATGGGCTGCATATGCAAATCACCACCAATATTATGCAGGTTCATCTTTAAGAAATGCACGGTGCCAAAAGGCCTCACACAGTTTGCAAAGGGTGCCAACAGAAGACAGACACGTTTCTTAAGTCTTCCTCGGTAAGAGGGGTCAGGCTCCAAAGCCGGAGCTAGTTCTTTCTCATGTATGCAGATGATGTTCTGTTACATCTGTCAGATCCAGTAGCATCTTTAGAAGCAGCCCTGGATATTATTAGGCAGTTTAGCTCCTTCTCTGGCTATAAGTTAAACACTTCGAAATGTGAGATCTTTCCTTAAATAATTATACCTTTAAGAGAGGCTTTCTTCCTTTTGAAATGAAATGGACTCCAGCTCAATTAAATATCTGGGGATCTACTTCTCTACTGACCCTTTCTTGCTCAAGAAACTAAATTTAATTAAGATCAGAGACTCGATTAGTCAAGATTTGCAGTGTTGGGCATCCCTTCCTATTTCCTTGTGGGCAGAATCAGTATCATTAAGATGAATGTCCTTCCCGGATTTTTACCCACTGAACCTTACCAACCTCTGGCTCCTCTTTCCTTCTTCCAGCAGCTCCATAGTCTGTTTTCCACTTTCATCTGGAGAGGGAAAGGGTACGCTGTTCTATGGCTCCCTATCACTCCCTAAAGAAAGAGGAGGCTTAAGACTTCCGAATTTTCAGCTATATTACTAGGCGCCACTTGTCCAAGTTGGAAGGTGGTTCTCTGCGAATGCTGAGAATTCTTCCCCAATCTGGCTTCCTGAATCGGCCTTCCTCTCCGAGCTTAGATTTGACATATCCACTCTACCTTATCTTACCCCAAAACACTCTCACAACTGATTTCTGATGACACGGTGGCGGCTCTCTTAAAGTGTGGGCCCAATGTCTTAGGTTCTTCTGGATTTCTAACCACACGGATTTAGGGCAGCCGATTATTCTCAATCCCAATATTAGATTGGGAGATTCTTGGTTAGGACTAAACTGGCTCCCTACAACTTAAAGATTCCAAGGTTGAACATTTGTTCGCCAAGCTTTGCTTTTACTTCAAGCGATATCTTAACCAGATTCGATATCCCAAGCAGAGAGACTTTTAAGGTGTTCCAGCTCCGCACCTGGTGAGTAATAAATTGGATCGGTGTTTAAGCAATCCTGTGGTACATCCCTTTCTCCAACATTATTATGCTGGCATCAAGAGCCCATTCCATTTCGTAGATTTACTCCTACCTCTTGACTTTTAACTTGGGGAGGAGGTTGGAGGCCCTCGGTCTGGACACATCTCCTTCCGGATGATGTACCATGTGGAGAACTTTTGGCCTAACTCACATAGATCCCACACCCAGGATAGGTTTCGTTAGTGCAATATAATATTGTTAACAACTTATACTACACTCTGTCAAGCTTTTTCAACGTAAACTGATCCCCATTCCAGTGTGTTTCAGGTGTTCACAAGGTGAGGGCACTCTGACTTATGTTTTTGGGAGTGTGCTAAAGTTGCCCCACTATGGTCCTTGATTCGGATAATTTAGATCCGCTTTCTGGGTCTGAGCAGGTTTTTTTCTCCAGGAATTTGTGTATTGGGTGATTTTTTCTGATAGATAGTGTGGAGCGAGGTATCATATGGCCCTGATATCTGTGGCAGTCAAGAAGCTGGTTTTAAGGCACTGGAAGGACCAGTTGGTTCTATCATATGCGATTGGTTAAAGGAGTTGATGTCGTATCTCCAGTCTGAAAACTTGATTGCCAGCTATAAGAATCATATGGACTTATTTCAAAAAGATGGGGTAAGCTCCAGTCTCTTTGTTTACCTTAATGATAAGGTTTGGTGACCCGATCCTGGACCTCATACTATATAGCATAGTAGACGTTACCTTTTAGTATACGGTCTTATTGTGGTTTTAAGATACGTTCCTTTACTATAACTTGGACTGTTGGTTAGGTTATTAAATAGGTTGTTTAATAGTGTGGATATCCAGATTTTAGAAGCTGTAAGTCTTATGATTTTAGCGGTGCACCCTGGGAGGGTATATACTCTTTGGCACTTTGATTGATGGACAGATATCTTATGTTGCTTTTACCTCAAGTGTGTCTTGTTACTTATTACATTTGTTATGGGGGTCTTGGTTTGACCTAGGTTTACCGGTTTGTTTCTTGATTGTTATGGGTTTTTGGTTGTATTATTCTTGAAACCAACAAACTTAAATTTCAAAAAAAAAAAGAAGACAGACACGTGTTTCATCCTACCAGGACTCATCAGTATGCCCCTCGGCCTGTTTGACGCCCAGTGAATTCGAACCAGCTACCCTAAGATGGTCTATCTGGGTTATGTTGTGGTGAACCCAATTAAAATAAAACAAAGAACCTCTGTGCGCAAGCACTGAGGCAGTGGTTATCCCAAAGGGCATTTGGCCGAAGCAGAGTTTCAAAGAAATACAAAATCACACATGCCCCCACAATGCAAAGCATCATGGGCTGCATATGCCTTCTTCTTTGTACTTGATGTGACTAGCTACAGTTCCAGCATTCTGAATTAAGAAGCAAGCCAGTTGAACTGTATTTTCATATGCACAAACCTAGGTTTCTGCAAGTGCTGGTTTCCTTACCTAAACTGCTTGTTATTGTTCTGACTGAGGACCAAACCCAGGTGGGTTCCTTCCTGTAATGTTTGAACAAGACAATGGCCCAGCTGGACGTAGTGTGCAGATTCTTGAGGGCCTGTTTTACGTTGCCTCTCCAGTTCTCAGATCTGTTCCCATTTGGGACCTCAGTCTTGTGTTAGAATTTCTGACAAAAGCCCCTGTCAAGCCCACTTTTACTTTGACTTAAAGTATCTGTCTTGGAAAACCCCATTCTGTGGCTCTTGCTTTGTCCAGGCTGGTGTGTAAACTAAAGTCGTAGTTAATGGACCACCTTTTCTGGTATTTCACAGGAATAGTGTTGCATTGTGTACTTGCCCTCAGATTCTTGCCTAAGATGGTGTCTGATTTCATCTTAAATCAATGTATTGATTTGACTGTGTTCTTCCTTTCCCCTCAGAACATGGGTTAGGTTGTGAAAATGGTAGGGAGTTTCAAGCGTGCTTAGGTTAGATATAGGGAATATTAGGAAATGGGCAGAGAGTAGGAAGGTCACTGGAGACTATTTAGTGTCTGCGGCAACAGACTAGGCAGGAACCATATGGGCAGACTAGCTGGGCCAAGCAGTCCTTTTCTGCTGACAGATTCTATGCATCTGTGTTTGTGTGATAGGTTCATTACCAGTAATAATACATCTTAGAGAGGATCTCCATAGAGCCATCGCCTTCCTGCCCCCCATCCCCTCTCAGATGCGTGGAATGGCACTGCATATCGAGAGACCACTTTTATCTCGTGCTGTCACTTGCTGTATGCTAAGCAGTGTTTACTTTACTCCCAGGCCTCTGAGTAATTGGTGGGTGGCCAGAATCCTGCTGGTGGATGTTTAGAATTCTGTCCATCAGAGGTGAGAAATGAAAGTAGTTGTGAGCTGCCACCATTATATCGATGACTGACAACATGTACATAGGAACATCCTCTTGGTGTCACCATTTTACGGAAGCTTCCTGCAAGGTCCTGATGCCAGTGGCTTGCAGATGTGGTTCCATGGAGATCCTCTTGAAGATCTTACTGGCACTGGTATGTTACATACCTTTTTACTATTGTTATTTGTCTTCACTTCAGTGTAAATATTGTTGTCATTGCTCTTTTTAGCCACACTATGTTAGCCACTAGGCATAATGTTTCTGCATCTGTGTAAATATTATGTTCATGGGATTTTCTGTGTATGTATATTCTCCGGGTAACATGTTATAATGGTGAAAGAAATTGAGCGACTCAGTTTTGTGCGACTCGGTTTCAACGCCTGTGATGTGAGCTATGCTGAAAGGGTAACGAGGTGGGACAAAACTGCATATAGTAGGAGGGCGAAAGAACGAAGGGGAAGGTCTGGGAAGGAGAAGGTATGTGGGCTGTAGTTTGGGCGGTATGCTGCCAAGCTGCCGCCTGGTGTGGTGGTGAGGGAGGTCCAGGGTTCCAGGCTGGGTATGGATTTTTTTTTTTAACGTAGTGCACCTATGTGTTTTTTTTTTTTTTTACTATCTGAGTTTGTCACCCTCCCGGACATGCACACCCGGAAGTTGAGACCTCCATAGATACAGTGTTGTTTTTCCATTGCTGTTGTCAGGTTCATCATGGAGTGTATATCGCCATTTTGATTTTTGGCAATGTATATCATTGTAACAGCGATCGCTGTTTAGCGATCGCTGATTTGACATGAAATCATTCTTCTGTATATGTTGCAGCATTATTGTCCCTATCCCCATACGCCAGTTGCACCTAGAGATGAGCCATGGTTCAGTATGCCTTCCTAGTTAACAAAGTTTTAAATAAATAAAATTTGTTCTACAATTGCACTAAACTGCCAGTCATCCCTAGGTTACTAGTCCTCACTTGTTAAGTGTTTGCATGGCTTTACATCTGCTGTGGTTTCTGTTAAAAGATTACAGGCATTGTGAGGGAGGTGGGCAAGGGAGGGAGAGAAGGGGAGCTGAATCTTTAGCCAGTGGACTTTTTGAGGGCTTAGTGCATGTTTACAACACTACACAAGTATGACCGTAGAATTACTGGTATTGAAATAACAGTTGCAAGAGTAACTTTTTCTTTTGAATATTTGCACATGCTTACTGGGTTCTCTTGTCCATCTGTATGTTTGAAACTGTATACTATTGCATTTCAATACAGATTCAGTTTTGGTTTGCTTACATTTCTGTGAAAGTATGCAAAAGGACACCACTGTAAGCAAAGTTTTAGCTCAGTGGTTCTATCCAAACGACAAATTGAAATTTACCAGTGTAAATGTGGAAGGAGGCTAATCTTACTAGGCAGAAAACCATGTGAGTATTCTTTTCTGTGATTGGCATTTTGATTTTGTGAAAAGCAGACTTGCATTTGAATCAACAAGGGTATATCTTGCCCAGCTATGCCATTCAGAGCCTAACACTGATTTTTCTTTTCAGGATATTAAAGTTATGGAGATGAAAGGAAGTACCACATGTGCCTATCTGCAGTTCAGTAACATCACCAACGTCTGCAAAGCTATTATCAAAATGGATGGCTGTACTTTTGGGAGTAACCAGCTAAGGGTAAGCAGTGACTTGTCTCCTGTCATGTGGTTCTGTCATTGGTTAAGTAGTGCTTGGTTTATGAAAATAACATTAGGTCAGGTTTAGATTCTCGTAGTTAGGAATTAATTGAAATTAGCACTTATGAGTGCTTCAAATGTGGATTCAGAGCTGGGCATAGCACAGGGGACTGCCCTGGTGAAGGTGCTAAATGACCTCCTAATGGTGAGAGACAGGAGAGAACGTCGATCTTAGTTCTCCTTGATCTCTTGGTGGCGTTTGACACCATGGACCATGAGGTGCTGCTGGACCACCTCTGGGTACTGGTGTGGATTAACTGGAAATGTCATGAACAGGTTTAGATCCTACCTCATGGGCAGAGGGTGACAGTGGGGTTAGCCTCATCTAACCCGATGCCTGTGCGCTGTGGAGTTCCCCAGGGGTTGGTCCTGTCCCCTTGTTGTTCACGGTGTACATGCTGTCATTGGGAGACATTGTCAGGCGGTATGGCTGAGCTTCCATTACTATGCTGCTGATACCCAGCTGTACCTGTCCTGTGCACCTGAAAACCAGATTGCAGCTTCTGTGTTAACACTTGCCTGGAGGAGATCCAGAGATCCAGAACAGGATGACTCGCGTTTACTATTACTCACCCCAGACAAGACAGAGGTACTGGTGCTGGATCATTGGTGGGGGACTCTAAGATTCCCTTTTTAATTATGGGGTGTTCCCTGACCTCCATTTGGGTTAAGGATGTGGGGCGATCCTTGATCGTTTAATGATGCTCAGGTGTCGGCTGTCATCAAAAGTGTTTTTACCATTTGAGGAACATTTCTTGGATCCGACCCCTCTAGTCAACTGAGGACCTGACCATGTCGTCAAGGCACAGGTCAGGAAGCATAGGAAAACCAGGAGTAGTTTCAAAATTCTCAAATGGCATTTTATTTTTCCAATAACAGTAAAATAAAAATAAATGTTTTCAATATATTTACAAAGGCAGTACAAACACATAAAGCAGTTCTTCATCTGAGAATTCTCTTATTCCAAGTTTCAGACTTGCCCCCAACAGAAGCATTTCTGCTCTTTTATGAATCTTTGTTTGGGAATGCATTAAGAGAGGTTGCTTCTCACAGAGAAATAGTGAGAGGTGGAGAATTGCGATACCTTTGGAGTGATCAGTTCTAGGTCTTACAAGAACATTTGGTTGCGCAACAGACAGATGAGAAACAGAAAAGGAGAGGATAGAACAGACCCTTGCATTTAAACTCTTTCCTACATGACAAATGGGACAGGGCTTTATTCAGCCCTGTCACAGACTCCACTTGCACGCCTTTGTCATGTCCAGACTAGATTACTCCAATGCCCTCTACCTGGAGGCAATCTCTGCTGACTGCAGCTGGTGCAGAATGCAGGTGCTAGATTGTTTCGGCACTGTAAGATCGAAGCATATTACGCCTGTCCTCCCGAACTGCACTGGCTGCCAATTAGGTGGAAGATTGCCTTCAAGGTTGGATTACTGATCTATAAAGCCCTGCACTAAAGGGGACCAGCCTATCTGCAAGACCTTATTGTTCCTTACTGCCCATTCTGGGATTTCCATTCTTCTGAGGGTGGCTCCTTGTGGTTCCCAGAGTTAGGTTAAGGCATTCAGGGGACCGTGCATTTGCAATGGCGCACCAACCCTGTGGAACCTCCGCCCAGACATCTAATGGAGGCATCCTCAGTGGAAACCTTCAAAAAAGGATTAAAACATTTTCATTTAATCAGGCTTTTGTCACGTAAGAGTAGTACTGACTGTTATTTTATTGTAGTATTTTAAAGAATTATGTAAGTTGTATTATACTCATTGCTTGCTTTGTTGTTATGTTTTAAGGCCTGTGTTATGATATTATGTATGTATTGTTTTTTAAACATTTTGTTAAGCGCTCTGAGCCTCCAGGAAGGGGCACTATATAAATAAAGTATCTGTCTATCTATCTATCTGTCTGTCTGTCTATCTATCAATTGTGGATGTCTGGAGACCCAGCCCATCCTTCTATTTATGAATGTGTAACAAACCTTGAGAGACCGTTGACGCTTCCAAGCCAGATAAACTTAGAAAGTTCCTCTGAAGGGCATTCATTAGGAATTAAGAATGGGAATGGGAAGGGTCTGACATAAAAGAGGAGACAGGTAAGGATATTCATTTTAATTGTCTGCACCACTCATACAAAGTAAGTAGAAGAAGTTTCCATTTATTTATTTACTAGCTTTTTGGTAACCGGGTAAGTGCACTAGGCAACAACCCTGCCTATTTTCAGGCACGACCGGGAGAGTACAAAATAGAGAATACAGATGTGAACAGTTGAACAACATTTACAAAAGCAATAACAAATACATATACAAGGTAAAATCATAATAGTCTAGGTTGAGAATACATCAGGTGTTTGATAATGCAGAACAGATCATACAACGTAAAAATGTGTAAAGCAAAAGAATTGCTTTGGTAATGGGAGAACACGCTCATTATCGGTCCTAAACCAGGCTTAACTAAGCGCACAAACACTAAACAGTGAGGAGAGATTATACTTACATGCAGTTACAGTTACCTAGTGCATAGAGGTAGAGAGAACAGAAAACGCTTGAAAGATAGGTGGAAGTGGTGTTTTTAACCTGAGGGGAGCGAATTCGGAGTTTAGGAGCAAATGTGAGAATGCCTGTTCAACCATTTTGGTCACACATGGCCGAACTGAGAGCATGGGACGGAAGAGGACATAAGGGTGTGGGAGTGGTAGGTCATGTGTAATCAAATATTGAGCTTAGTCCTGTTGGTGTGAATTCAGTATTGTGTGATAATTATCTGAGAAAGTCTGTTGATATCTGCAGAGATATTTATTCCTAAATAACAGAAGCTATTTCTGGAGGTCCAAGGAAAAGGGAAAGTAACTTTGAAGCCCGGAGGTGGTTGACCACTGAGAATCATGGCCTCAGATTTCATTGAATTAATTTTATCGCCAGCTAGGGTACCAGACTGAGCAAGGATCTCCAGTAGTGGTGTAAGAGATGTTAATGGGTCTCCCAAGAAAAGAGAGTGTCATCTGCATATAAAGCACGTTTCTGTCCATACTCTCCAGCCATTACCTCTCTGATATGAGGATGACGACAGATAGCCACAGCTAAGGGCTCTAGACTGAGAGTGCATAATAAGGGAGAGAGGGACAACATGTCTGGTCCCTTTCTGCAATGGAAATGATGGGAGCCATTCACCCTCACAGAAGCTTCTGGGCCCTGATACAAGCCCGAAATAGCGCAGCAAAATGTTCTCCCAAATTAAACTTTCTCAGGGTTTGTTGTAGAAATACCCAATCGACCTTGTCGTAAGTTATCTTCAGTCTTATGCTCAAGTAAGCGGAAAAGGGCTCTACTTTTATTTTCAAGCTGTGATTGTACTTGAGCATTTAGTGTATCCTTGTGTTGAGACTGAAGGTCCACTATTTGCTTCTGTAAAGTAAGCTGCTGAGATAGTATTTGCTTTTAACTTTCAAGCATAAGAAATGATTTTCCTCTCAGTACAGTTTTAAACGATCCCAGTACAGGGGGTTGGGGTGTCCTATGGGTTCAACCCTAAAAAGATTTTACTTTGTCTCTAATCAGATTGCAGAAGTCCACTTATGCTCAATGTGGTTTTAAAAGCATTTTAGCTAATTAGAGTGCTAAGCTTAAGTGTATATTGAAATTTATTCCAGTGCAGGGGACAAGCCAGCTGAGGGCAGCTTTCCTGTAATGGGACTGGTACCTGTGTATGTCTAGGAGAATAACATTGCTTCTCCTCAGGGCGCATGAACTGACAGCTTTGTGGAACAGGGCAGTGATGTAAGGCTTTTAAGCTGTTTTATGGGCATTGTGAAACAGTATCTCTTTCTAAAGTAGAAACCCCAATCTGGATAGCATAAGGGCTACACAGCTACTGATGCTGCTTAACATGGAATTGCTCTACATGGATAATATTGTTTTATATCTCTCGGTACCAGATTCAGGCCTTCCAGCTGATTAAATTTTCCAACTGGTCAGGGTAAATTAAATAAAAATAAAACTGAAAGGTGAGGGATGATATGGATGTGTTGTAGGGATGTGAATATGATGTTCTATCCACACTTCTGGCAGTTACCTTTTCTCTTTAAATCTTGTTGAAAACGCCTTCGTTAGCTTCTTCCACCCATCTGGGTGGTAACTCCCTTGACTCTGCCCCATTACACCAGATCTTCCCTTCCACTGGAAGAAGCAGGTTACCTCCTTAGCTCTAATGCTTTGAGTAGGTAATTACACTTGGATTTACTTCCATATGTAAAATACTTTTAAGTTTTTGTCTTCAGTTCGATCTCCATTTGTGACTGCAATGGACGACAAATCCACTTTTTGGGATCGCTGTGCCCTTGCGGGCAGTATAAGGCCCAAAATGACCCGCACTGCGATGCGCCCAGTGCCTGGGACACAAGCATGATCCCCTAGGGTTGCGACTTTTGTCACTCAGTCCACCTGACCATTCTCGAGGACCCTCTCACCCAACTTAAGCTGCACCCCAAGGACGCCTGTTGGGTGGTCTCCACTGCTGCGGGTCCACTGCATAGCTTGCGGCTTTTGAAGAGAAGGTGGCCCTGGTCGCATCCCTCTCCTCTTTGGTCTCTGGCTTTGTGCCGCTCCAGCTGGGCTCGACTTTTATGGGTTCCTTGAAGAATTGTGTCAGTCTCTGCTGACCCTGGGCCAGGGACCCTCTAGGCACAAATTGAAGGCCAAAAGGAAAAGAGAGTACTTGCCGACATTCGTGTGGTTGGGAGCGCCTTGGTTGGAGCTTCAATTCGTGCTTCTCCAGTTCGGACTTGGCAAAATCCTCGGCCCAGGCTGCTGGCTCCACAGTAATCTTGTTGGGCCAGTTGGCCGAGATGCTGATTGAAGTCCCAGAAGAGATGTTTCTCAAACCAACTGACCAGTTGTCGCCTGAAGAGGCTGACACTTCCTTGTCCAGGACTCTGGTCCTGACTCAGACCGTTGGAGAACGCCACCTCTGGTCAGTGACCAAGACCTGCAGGAGCCTCGGCGTTCGCTGACTCCCTCTGAGCTCCGTCGCCAGTCCCTGGGCGGTTGGTTGAGGTCACGGTGCCATTCCCGTGGGTCGAGCAACTCCCGCTGGCGTCGGCACTTCTGCTCTCAACACCATGGGAAGTGGCACTGCCACTGCTCTTCGTCTCGTCCTCCTCGGGTGAGGAGAGGCTTCAGTGCAAATTGCGTTGATGCTATGAAGACCTCATGTGGCAACAGCGGTGTCCTTCAGTATGAAACCGACCCCATTTCCCACACTGGCCATCACCTGACTTTTCGCCCGACAGGCGGCGCCTTCACCACCTAAGGACGGTCCCTGCTTGGTCGACCCCAGCGTCTGCACTGATTCCGTGGAGACGCCACCTAAACAGCCTACCTCTGGCACTAAGGCATCTTGGCCGCCAAAAGATTTCCCATCGGCTGTCGGTCACCGTCACCCCGACCATCCTCGGTGGGTCAGTGGGGACTCTGGTGGTGGACCACTTTTCAATGACTCTTCGGAGTCTGAGGGTTCCTCCCTGCAGTCCTGTTCAGTTGACGAGGAGTCAGTGGGGAATCTCTCAGTTGAAGAATGTTCTACTTCCTTTCTGGGTGTTCTTTAACTGATCTCTCAGTCCTCAGGGATGAAAATTGAGTCAGTCCAGAAACATGCCCATTACCCGCTGACCGAGATCCTCGACCAGGGGATTCTCTGATGGATGCCTTCCCAATAGCTGAGATCATTCTTGGCCCTCCATGAGCTCTGGCTGCACCCATCTTCCGCCCTGCGCCGCCTTCCCGATGGCCCGCAAGTAGGTGGTACCTACTGGTTCTCTCTAGATTCACTGAACACTCCTCGGCTGAGGTCTGGTGGCAGATTCAGTGTTCAGGCGCTCAGGCAATACTGGGGATGTCGATAAGCTACCCGACAAGGAGTCCAGAAAATTGGACCACATGGCTAAGAAGGTTCACGCTACCTCCTCACTTGGTCTTCGCCAGGTGAGCTCGGCCCTTCTCATGGCCCATTTCTCTCATGCCCTGTTGGGCACCGTGGATGAGGTGCTTCCTCATCTTCCAGTGGACCTACAGACTATAGTCAAACAGGTCCAGTACCAGGGCTGGGCTATAGCAAAGCAACAGCTCCAGACTGCAGTGGATATTGGGGACTCTTGTGCCCACTCTGTAGTGGTCTCAGTGGCTTTGTGCCTCTGGGCTTGGCTGAGGATCTTGACCTTCATGGATAGCACTCAGCACAAATTGGTAGAAGTTCCTTTCCTGGGCACCGACTTGTTCAGGCCTGGAGTCGAGGGTCACCTCACCACAGTGAGAAGTCCAGTGCCACCTTGGACTCTGTGACTTCTGCCCAGAAGGACCCAAAGGGCTCCAAACAGTAGCAGAAATGGAAGCCTCTTTGGTCCACCTCTACTCCTGCGGCCAAACCAACCCAGTCCCAGGCTGGTAAACAGGCCCAGGCCTGGCAACATGGCTGAAGTCAGTGGCCCTGGTCATCTGTAAGCCGGGGAGGCTCTGGTGGCTTCTCAGCTGGACCCTCCTCCTCCTCTAAATCTGCCCAGTGACAGAAAAAGGATGCCTCCCTCATGCCTCCCTGGGTCCTCCTGTGGGCCGCCTCCACCACTTCCTTTCCGCCTGGTCCGCTGTTTCCACGGACAGGTGGGTTCTTGAAGTGGTGGGTTAGAGTCTGCCTCTGGAATTTGAGCAGTACCCTCCATGCCAAGCCTGCATCCCATGGAATGACTTGGTATCTGCAGACATTCTGTCAGCTCTCAGAGATGACATAGCCCAGCTCCTCAGAAGGAGGTAATGGTTCCTATCGTAGATCCTCCGGAACACCACTGTTTATCTCCAGGTACTTCCTTGGTGTCGAAGCGGATGGGGCTGGAGCCCCATTCTCGATCTGCACGACCTGAACATTTTTCTCAAGTCGTGCACCTTCAGGATGGTAACTCTGTCTCTGATCATACCATCTCTAGAGCAGAATGTGTTTTGCCCCTGGATCTTCAGGACACGTTCTTCCACCTCCTGATCTGTCCATCCCACGAAGATTCCTCCACTTCTGAGCTTAGTGAACCCTCTACGGTTCCAGGCTAGCGCCATTCAGCCTGTCCTCAGCCCCAAGGGTCTTCACCAAGTGCATTGCAGTTGTGGCAGCTACCTGAGGTGCCGAGCGGTCTGGGTTTACCCTTACCTGGATGACTGGCTGATAGCAGGTCCCTCCAAGCAGGAAGTGGAGCGGTCCAGGGACCTAGCCTCCAGACCGCCGTCAACGAGGCCAATTTGGAACTAGTATCTTTGCAGGTGATCAGCTTCATCAGGGCGGAGCTTGACTTTGCAGACCCATGGTCTGCTCCTGGTGGACAGGGTGGAGGTTCTCTCCTCCTTACCCAATCATTTTGGGTTGGGCAATTGCTCCCTGCCCGGACTTGCTCCACCTGCTGGGTTACATGGCGGCCTGCACTAGCTTGGTCCGATGGGCCGCTGGAAAATGTACTGTCTGCAGTGGGAGTTGGCCAGCCAGTAGTCTCAGTACAAGGGTCACTGACCAGCTGGTCACTGTAACCCAGCGGATGTGGGACGCCTTCCGTGGTGGCTAGTCCCAGAGCATCTGCAGGAAGGGATCCCTTTGTCTGCCCAGAGCAGTGGCCATCCTGATGACCGATGACTCTCTCATGGGCTTGGGTGCCCACCTGGGGAACACAGAGTCCATGGGCTCTGGACCCCCTCCCCGGGAAGTCCGCTGCCACATCAACCTGCTGGAGCTACAGCAGTTTGGCTGGCTCTGACCACATTTGCTCTTCACATTCGGCGCCAGGTGGTCCAACTCCAGATGGACAACACCACGACCACGTACTACCCTAACAAACTGGGCAGGATGCACTCTTTGTCTCTGTGCAAGGAAGCTCTCTGCGTGTGGACCCTCATGCCAAGCCTGGAGTCTGATCTCTTGCCATCCATGTGGCAGGAACCTCCAGCCAGTTGAGGGACACCCTGAACCATATGGGTGAGGCATCTACAAGTGGTCACTCCACCCAGAGGTAGTACACAGTCTGTTCTTCCAGTGGAGCACCCTCGGGGGGACCTGTTTGCCTCCAGGGAGGCATAGAAGCTGAGGCTGTTTTATGCCCTCCCCCTCAGCAGGGAACGTGCGGGGATGCCTTCTTGAGGCCGTGGACCCCAGGCATCTTTCATATCTTCCCTTCACTTCCCTTGATCCACAAGGTGCTCCTCAAAGCCAGGAGGGACAAGGCACAGGTGTTCTTGGTTACTCCGGACTGTTCACACCAGTTTTGGTAGGTCAGCAGTTGGTGGTGCAGGAGAAGGTGGTCTGGTGCTTTTCAAGGATCTTGACCACATTTCCCCTCCAGTGCATGAACCACCACCACCTGCGGGATTTGTTGATGGTGTTAGCACAGTCATGGGCAAGCTATTTCGAACCGACTGCACAGCTGTGATATGTCTCACCTGTTGTGGAAGACCGCCTTCTTGGTGGCTGTCACATCAGCCAGAAGGATCAGTGAGTTCCAGGCGCTCTCTGTGGAGTCTTCTTACTTGGTCTTCCACAGGGACAAGGTTGTCCTGCACCTCAACCCGAGTTCCTTCTGAAGGTTGTGTCTGATATTCACCTTAACCAGGTGGATCAGTGTACTTCACCAATCAAACCTCGAGGCCAAGCATTGAAAGATGCTCTGGTGAGGCTGCTTCTGAAAACAGATTTATTTGGACCCTGACAGCCTAGTAAATTACAGTTCGGTCTCTCACTTGCCCTTTTGGGCAGGTAATTGAGTGAGGTGTTTGCTCGCAGCTTGAAACACATCTCACAGCCTTTGACATCTGTGAGCCTTTCCAGTCAAGATTTGGGGCCAGGCATTGTAACGTGACTCAAGACTGGGCAGGGTGCACCTCATGATCTCCTCAGGCGAGAGTCAAAGGTGAACTGACACTCAGTTCTCATTCTCCTTGATCTGCCTTAGCTTTTGACACTGTAGACCATGGGCTGTAGTTAGACTTGCTAGGGGAATACGAGGTCTCGCTGGTGGAATCATCTGCTGTTTTGAGTCCTTTCTCGGGGCAGGACACAGAGGGTTGTGTTGGTAAATTTATCCTCTTGCCCAGTGTCACTGCCCTATGGTGTTCCCCTAGGGCTCGGTCCTCTCTCCATGTTGTTTACAGTATTCTTATGCTTGCTTGTGTACTTGTCCCAATCACGGACATATTTTTGTGCTAATCTTACTTCAAGGAAGCTCTTGCAGCAGGCCAACACTGGTAGGACTTCTAAGCAGCGCCAGGTGCCAAGACCACACGGAAACTGTTCAGCTAGTAGTGTACCACCGTCCACCACTGATATCACCTCTGGCGACAGCCTGTCCTATAAAGGTTGGTGGTCCCCACACTCGTCAGTTCTTTCACGGTGTTGACCCACGAAGGTCAAACCATTGACGCCACTGCAGGTACAGTCAACTGCCATTACCCTGGCCACACCTTTTTTTTTGTTTTTCTAGTTTTATCTAGTCTAACATCAAGTTTTTGGTGTTACCTCCGTTAGATTTATGTTTTCACCATCTGCTTCATATTCCAGATGCTCTACTAAGTGTACCTGTGGCAGACTAATTCCTGAAAAGACAGTCACTCTGCTTGCATCCTGTGCCTAGGCCCCAGCCACGACTCTGAAGCCTGCCAAATCTGCCAAAAATTCAACTAGGCCACTCAGAGATGTTGTCTAAAGATCCTGGAGAAACATCTGGTCAAGCAGAAGCTCATCTCAATGGAAAAAGGAGCTGCAGGCTAGAGCTCCTGGCTTTGCCAGTCCAGTCTTCTGGAGTTTCTTCCTCCTCTCAGTCCCAGGAAAAATCAAGTGGGAAGCATAAGCACGGGACAAACACGGGACCGATCTGCTTCCTGCTCACCATCACCGCATAAATCCTCAACTGTGTCTGGATCTTCCTCCCACTGGGGTCAGCCCGTGGCCCATCTGCCCTTATTCCTGCAGGCTACTGGTGGCCCGCTGCCTGCCCTTATTTCAGTCACAGATGGCAGCTCTTTGGGGCAGAAACTCTGTTTCCTGCTCCCCAGCCCAGTGGGCACTCCTCCTAGGCTTCCTCAGTTGGCGCCTGCTGGGCGGCACCAGTATTGCCTTTGCCACGCCTGCAGGCCCGGCACTGGTTCTCCAGTGTGCGCCTGATGGTCCTCTGCCAGGATACCCTACACCGACCTTTCCTTACCCAGTGCCGGCCTCCTCCTATCCTTCAGTCTGTAATTACCCAGCACTGGTGGATTAACAGTGCCCTCTTGCTGCATGGTGGCCTTTCATGGAGAAGCAGACCCCTGCCCCTCAGGACCTGCTTCTGGCCCCCTCAGAGACCCAGCCAGGTCCCAGTGCCCCACACTCCGGGCACAGACCCGACATCGGTTCTGGCGGTGGTGAGGATGGGCACCCACCAGTTGATAGTGAGGCAGAGGAAGAGGATGAAGATGGCTCAAACTACTCCTAGTCTTCCGCCATTCCAGTAGACTCATCTGAGGGTGAGGAACCCGCCAAGGTGGTCCCCAAGTCTCTTTCTGATGATTCTTCCTTCATGGACATCATGAGGCACATCCAGGTCACCATGGCATGGGAAACTGAGGAGCAAGATCCGGAACTCTGTCATCTTAACATTTATTTGCGGCGGCCTGATGTACTGTCCTTGGTGGTGCCACCCTTTATTGAATCTTATAAGGATGTCACTAGAGCAGTCTGGAATCACCACTCATCAGCCCTGGTAGTGCCTAAGAAAGCAGATGGGCTCTATCATGCTCCAGCTAGTAAGCCCTATCTTATCTGTGTCAGTCTTCACCATTCATCACTGTTGGGTATCTGCCGGAGGTCAGGACCCGCTGGAGTTTTTTTTTTTAAGGGTAGGTTGAGCCGATGCACCATCGGCACCCTCCTCGAGGCTGGCCTTTCCGCGTGGCGCCTCCTGGGTTGGCCGTTAGGCTCGTCGTCTCCTCCTGCCTGCCAGCTCTTCATCTCCCACCGTGAGAGTTCAGCTCGTGGGAAGCTGTGAAGAAGTCTAGGCCTGCTCGCAGTAGTTTTGCGAAAAAAGTGTTACCTTCGGCCGAAGTCCGTCGGTTTTCCTGCCGTTCTGTTTCTGCAACACCGACGCTGTCTGCAAGATCTTTCCTTATTTCTGTATTTCCGCAATGTCGGTCTCTTTTGTTGTTTTTTATCTGTGAGTCCGTCTCAGTCGGGAGGGCAAGAAATCTACCAAGATGGGTACGGCCCCTGTGCGGCGGTGCCCTTGACCGAAAGTATCTGTCACTGACCAGCATGACCGGTGTCTTTTGTGTCTTGGCCCGCTCAAAATGGATTTGTGCGATGCCTGTTTCTCCATGGAGTGCCAGGTCATCGAGCAACGCGCATGGAAAGTGGGACGACTCCACTGACTTTGGTCGGGTGCGCACTGGTGCCACACCTCTCGGCCTTTCCTGGGTCCCCTCCGGTTCTGTAGGGACGGAGGAGGGAGCCTCAGCTACTAGTAGCCTAGCCATTGCTGAGGCTTCTTCCACGGCGCAGGAGGTCTGTTCCATTCTCCCGGGAGCGAATGGGAGCGCCACCATGGCAATCGCCTTCGGGTGAAGGCCTCCTGGTGTCAGACCAGCGTTCGCGAAGGCCCAGGTTGGTGCTGTCCTTGATGCCGTCGGTCAGCGCCATTTGGGCCTCTGCGTATCGCTTGGCGCGCCTGGTGGCCATGGACGAAGTCGCCACGCGCCGATTTGATCGCCTGGCACCGCGACTTCTGTCAGGAGCCATTCGCGGTGCCGACACTACTAGTGGTGCCGTGGAGCTGCTATGGAGCCGTCTTTTTCCATGCCTGCCTCGGCACCGTTGGGCCTTCAGATCTCTGTCGGCACCATCATCAGCACTGCCTCTGCTCTTGGCGCTGTTTGCAGCACCGTCAGCGCTGCCCTGCCCTCGGCACCACTCGCAGCTCTGTGGAGCTGGGTGGTGCCGGTAGACCGTCGTCGGTGCGTCTTCATCCTCGGTGCCACGGCCCGGCGCCCGATGGGACCAGATGGTGTCATGACTGATCCCAGCTCTGGAGCTCTTGTTCAGGCTGGGGCCGTGCCCCCTGTGGATTCCGTTAAGTGGGCTGTGGGCGCTGGCACCGGCTCGGGCACAGCTTTGGTTTCTGGGCCTGTGGGCAAGGATGGCAGTGGGTGTCCTTCTATGGCTTCGCAGGGCCTCGGCCTCTACCTCCTGGGAGAGCAGAGTCAAGCTCTGAGTCAGACGTTCAGTCTGACCCTTTGGGGTTGGCTGTTGAGGTGAACAGCCCAGTAGTCTCTCGACAAGCGGAGTCAGACCCCTTTGAGGTGAGGTCGGTGGCTACCAAGACTGGGGTCAGGGGTGCTGACCAGCAGGCAGTGGTGCAGGCCACCATAGCTCTGCAACCTGGTCTTGGTGGTTTCACTGACCCCTCAGTGGTAGTACCCCCACCTGTGGTGTGCCTAGATCGCCCAACTTTGGGGCCAATCAGAGCACCTACACGAGGGGAGGTTCTGTGCCCTGGATAGCCCTTCTGGAGCTTCCCAGGATGCCAGCTACTAGGCTGGCCCTCTCGAGGAGGAGGGCTGTTTCAGACTCTATGGGGTCGAGGGCGTGGCCCACGTCGACCTTTTTCGGGAGTCCACCGGGCTCTGGGAGAAGGTAGTGTGGATCTCTGCTCTTCCTCCTCTGTCTCTTTGAGAGAATCCCATTCTTTTGAGGTAGGGGACCTTCCTTCTGGACCTATACGGCCCTAGTCGCCTCACAGGGGATTCTTCCGGGCGAGCTAAGGCAGTACCAAATGGTTGTTCAGCTGTCGGCTGTGGGATCTTCCGGGGCACCTTCTTCCTGGGTGCTCACGGTCCACTCCTTAGCCCTGGCGGAGGTCAGCTGACATCTCTCTCGGCTCTGTCCCCATCCCTCTGCCACATTCTTCTGCACTCCCAGGCATCCTTGGTCCCAGCGGGCCTCTCTCCGGGAGCTCAGAGCCGTGTGGCTGCTCGGTTCGCTGCTTACGTTAGGGCAATGGACAGCCAGGTTTTCAGCCTCCCCGTGCAGCCACCACTGAACAGCGGTGCCCTCCAGCTCCTCATCCCCCTCTTCTGGGGAGAGGAACCTTCTGTCCACATCTCTCCAGCTGCTGATCTCGCTGAGTATCAGCGATTCCTCGTGAGGATGTTGGAGGACTTGCACCTTACTCCTTCCACTGTCAGCAGTCCTGATACCGGCCACGCCTTTCTATGCGATTTTGGCGAGGCCACCCTGGCCTGCTCCCTTTCGGGAGTCGCTGCTGCTTCCCTAGCAGAGACCCTTCTCCGAGTTCCTGCCCCAAGGGACCTCAGCCTGAGGTATTGCGCACCCGGAGTCTCCAGGTTCCACACCTCATCCACAGTCTGGATTGATGCAGTTGGATACTCCTGATGGGCTTCATGCCCTTCACGTGTCGGCCCCAGATCAAGACTCCTCGGATTTTGACTTCTGGGGTAGGAGGACTTTCTGCTCAGCACGGTTACTTCTTTCTGTTTCTGCACATCAGGCCCTATGACAGGTTCTTGTGGTCCAGGCTGGGTCAGCTCCTAGCCTCGTTGCCTGATATGGAGCAAACCAGACAAGCCATTGCACTCTCTGCGTGGCCTGGAGCTAGCAAGGCCCTAGCGAGGCATCCTATGATGCCAGCGAGGTAGCTTCCTGGGGTTGTAGGGACAGCGATCTGCACTAGGTGGGCCGGCATGGCTGCGTCTTTCCCGGTTGTCACTCTTGGCCCGGCGTAGGGTGATTAACTCCGCTCACCAGGAACCTATCTCTTCTCCCATAGGCGAAGGCGGGCGCTTGTCGGGCAACTTCCTTCCCTCTGGGGACTCCGCCTCACTCTCCCCCACTCTTGGGCCTTTCCAGGCCCTGAAGGTTCCCCTCTAGTGTGTCGCCCACTGAGAGCTAAGGGATTTTATCCCTTGGATGTAAAGAAAACCCCTCGGTATTCACCCATCAGTGATGAATGGTGAAGATTGACACAGATAAAATATAAAAGTGCATCTACCTACTGTAATTATGATCTTTCTGTATCTTCACCATTCATCGATCCTCTCGTCTCCCTGGGGCCTCAGTCTCTGGGTCCCCCCCTCTCTGTGCCCATCCCTCCCCTCTCCTTTTTTTGAGTGGGGTAAAGGCTCAGCGCACAGGGGATAATGTTCCCAGGAGAGTGGGCAGTGGGGGAGGCGCACTTCTTCTCCAGTGCCTTGGCTCCACCCCTGTGGGTGGGAGTTGACAGTTGCCCTCCTTTCTTTTCTTCTCCTGTTCCCGTCAATCTGCTTCTCCTCGTTTAAAAAAACAATTCTCCTCTTTTTCAGCAATAATCTTTTCTTGAGAGGGTGTTAATTACCTGTACCCTGTCCTTCTTCCAGAATAGCTGCTCTGCTTATCTGGAGTGTTTGCCAGTTATTCCATGCCTTAAATTCTGGCAGAAAGCCTTTGCTACTCCTTGCAGTTCCTATACAATCTGGAGATGGACCAGGGTCTGGGATGTGTTAACCTTCCTTCTCTGCCTAAATTCTTTACCCACTCTACCTCCTCTTCCTTTTCCAGAGATTGGGGCCCTCCCAATCCCTTTAGTTTCAACTCTTCTCCTTCCTGCCCTCTCAGTCATTATTTCTCCTTTTGGTTCATAAATCTTTTCCTTTTCTGTCCCTTGGACTTCATTGTCCCACCCTCCTCTCTTCCTCTTACCTCTCCGGCGACTCAGTACTGGCAGGCAGGAGGAGTCAACAACGCAGCCTAACAGCCAACCCGTGCGCCACGCAGTGCGTCGGCCTCGAGCGGCGCTGATGGTGCCGCCGCATCTAACCTACCTTTATTAAAAATAAATAAATAAATAAATAAAGTTCCGAGGGTCCTGTCCTCCGCAGATACCCAACAGTGATGAATGGTGAAGATACACAGAAAGATCATAAATACATTAGGTACGTAATTTTCATTTTTTAGAGGGCAGCCTCATGCTGACTTAGTGGTCATCAACGTGGCACATGACCATACTAAGAAACCCAAAGCACCTCAGCTTTCTTCCTCTTATTGGGTACCAAGACCGCTAGACCACCTGGGCAAACGAGTCCTGCTTCCTCTACCCTAGCCATTCAGGCCATTAATTGTTTGACTGACATGGTCCAGTACCAGAATGTCCTTTGGGACCAGGCCAGCTGAGCTGTTTCAGGCTTTGCCTGATGACCTGTCCAGAAACAGCTCACCCAGGTTCCTAAGGTGGTCTCAGACATAGGGACCCATGTCCTTAGGGGCAACCTATTATGCTGTTGGTGCTCAGGCAGTGGAGCGGTGTCAGCAGTCTCCTGCACCACTTTGGCTCCGGTGTCCGGGTTTTGCTCTCTGATGTGCAGTCCAGCATTTTGGATGCCATCTTTCGGGTTCTGTCCTTTTCATGGGGTGGACCAAGATCTAATTTCCTCCCTTTAGGAGTCAGACTGCCTCCAGTCTGTTCACTCATTGTACCATTCAAACACCATGAAGTCTTGCTATATTATAACAATAGCAGTCAGCCACTGCAGCTGAACTGCCCGGAGAAGGAAGGAGTTAACTCAGAAGATCTGAGTTCTACAATGTGACTGTGTCGAAAACTCTATCTGGCAGTTTCAAATGAAACTGTCAGATTCTTTACTCCGGCTCATTGAACAGTCGCCCGGAGATCAGCTCCTTCAGCTCGGTTCATTCTCGGTTCAAGAGAGTAGTTTTCGTTCATTTGAACCGCAAAAGTCATTATTTTTACCGCATTTCGGTTCTAAAGCTCTATCTGGTAACACTGTAAGTACAAAATTCAAGTCTGTGTGGAAAATTAATTATCGGTTCGGTTTTGAATCGATCGCTTCAATTTTCTGCCTTTTAAAACTGTACTGTGGGTTTTAGAGTGTTGGTTCCCGGTTCTTATCGGTTCTAAAAACCCAAATTATTATGGTTTTTTCAAATACCCGTGACACGGTTAGAACCGATAAGGGTGTCTTTCCTGGCACTGCCATCAAAAGGGCAAGTTTTTGGTTAAGGCTGGCATTATGTCTGAGAAACCCAAAGAAAAACTGGCCCACTGGGTTTCAACACTGTGATGTCTGTGGGGACGCTTTGCCAAGGCTGACCCACACACCACTTGTGTCTATTGTCTGGGGCTGACCACCTCCTGTCAGACTGCCAGGTGTGTAAAATTTCCTGCAGCCACCCTGGAGAAGAGATTGGGCCGGCTCAGGGACGAGGCCAAGAAGTCCGCTGACCCGGATGGCCAGCCGGTTCAGTACCCACTGGACCAGAGGGAGTGCCCTCTGACCAGGGCGAGACTCCTCGGCAAAGGAAGACTGGTTCAGAGGAACCAGTCCCAAGTAAAAAGGCAAAGAAATCAGGAGGTTTGGAGTCCAGAATTGTGTCTCCAACTGCTGCAGAGATAGCTAAAGCCATTCAGATTGTCCAGTCACTGTCTCAGGGATCTGTAGAACCACCAACAGTTGGTAAAAGGTTGGTTCGTTCAGTCCCAGTGGTTCAGGATTTTGAAGTTGAGGATTTTATGAACCACAGGAGGGAGGAGGAATTTGATCAATATATGTGTGGCTGGGAGGGTCTGGACGTGCTCATTGAACGGGCATTTCTCCAGACAGACCTTTAGAATCTCCCTATTCTGTCTGAGTCCCTTCTTTCTTTATTTTTACAAAAGGTTGCAGAAACCCTCCAGCTTCCTTTAGAGGAGGCTGTGGATGAGCAAGAGGAGCCTGATTATGTGAAATGATGGATATTCCAGAGTCTAGGAGGTTGTCTATTCCTTTGCATAAGTCATTTAGGAAGCAAACAACAAAGATTTTAAAAATCCTCATTCTGTCCCTCCTGTAGATAAAAAATGGACAGAAGGTATACTTTGTCAGGCTCGGATACAGACTTCCTTATTGAGCAGTGTAGTCATGTGTGTGGTACAAGCTGCAGCCTGTGACAAGGCTAATATTCCTCTGGCCTCACATCCTCCTGATAAGGATTCTAGGAAGATTGATGCCATGGCGAAGAAACAGTATATTGCAGCTTCTTTGGGACTCAGGCAGGCAAATTATATGGCTTATGTGGCTAGATATCAGAAATCTAGGTGGGACACAGTATTGCAGTTAGCCAAGCAGGCCCATGGCCAGCTGGCTAGTGAGTTGAACAGGTGGCTGCTGATGGCATTGAAGCCTCTAAAGTTCAATTTCATACTGCTGTTGATGTTAATGATGTTTCCTCCAGGGTCTTGCCATTCTGTAGCTTTCAGAGGTTGGCATGGCTCAGATGCACTAATCTGTCCCAAGATACTCAGTCAAAGGCTATGGATTTTCCTGTAGAAATTCTCTGTTTGGGGAGCAAACAGAAAATTATATAAAAAGATGGATGAATACAGAACTACCTACAAAAGTGCCCAGGCTAAGGAGAAGCATGCCATGCCACAAAGGCATGCTCCCAGAGGTAGGGGCAGACCCTTTTCCAGGCCTTTTACCATTCAAGCCTCCTCTGCTGTCTCGAGAGGGTTTCTTCAGAGGCAGGGGTAGGCGTGGCGAAGTAGACCATCTCCTCCCTCAGCCTAAGGCTGCTGCTAAGCAGGCACCCTGATGGGGTGCCCAGGGCCGATTCTCCTGTACCAGTGGGGGCAGGTTGGCCTATTTCAGCCAGAGCTGGCTGTCCCTAACTTCGGACAGATGGGTTCTGGAGGTAATAGGCCAGGTCTGGTTCTCAGCTTCAAATATTTTCCAAAGATGAGAGCCAGGCATTTCCCACCTGCAAATCCTTCAGAAGCCCTTGCTTTGGGAAGCAGTTTCTTCTCTTCTGGTCTGCAAAGCAGTGGAAGGGTTCCTCCTTGCCATCAGGGCAAGGGCTTTATTCAAGATACTTTCTTACCCCAAAAGACAGGAGAATGGCGGCCCATTCTGGATTTAAGATACTTGAACAAGCATCTGTTGAAACCAAAGTTCAAAATGTTAACTCTGGCAATGATATTGCCTTCCCTAAGGCCAGGGGACTGGCTAGCTTCCCTGGACCTCAAGGATGCCTATTTTCATGTTCTGATCAGGCCTTCCCACTGAAAGTACCTCAGGTTCGAACTGCCCTCAGGCCACTACCAGTTCAGGGCAATGCCCTTGCGCCTTACCTCTGCGCCAAGGGTATTCACAAAATGTCTCGCTGTAGTAGTGGCTCATTTAAGAAGGCAAGGGTTGCTGTGTTTCCTACCTGGACGACTGGCTCATTGTGGTCAGTCTCCAGGTCAGGTGAAATCCACTTGCAAGTCACCCAGCAGCTTCTCACTTCTCTGGGATTCCTGCTAAACTTACCAAAGTCAGTTCTGGAACCAGTTCAGGCCCTAACTTTCATAGGCGCAGAATTGAACACAAGGTTAGCCAGGGCCTTTCTTCCCTCGGAAAGGGTGGACAGACTCATCGCCTGGCATCCTCCTTTACCCTACGGGTCTCTCGACCAGCAAGGCATTTTCTGCAACTCCTTGGGCACATGGCTGCTTCCACAGCTGTTGTGCAGGGAGCAAGATTCCAGATGAGGACATTCAGTTCCATTTGAGGGCCTATTGGTCTCAGAGGAAGGACCCCTTACCAAATTGGTCCCAGTTACTCAAACCCTGATCCTGGCCTTACACTGGTGGCAGGATCAAAGCAATCTGAAACAAGGGGTTCCCTTCATTCCATTTCTCCCTCCCTCACCCTCACCACGGATGCCTCCCTGTTAGGTGGGGGCTCACCTGGGCGACCTTACCACTCAGGAGTGTGTGGTCTCCTCAGGAATCTCTGCTCCACATCAATCTTCTGGAACTCAGAGCTGTCTTTTAGCTCTTGGTCTTTTCTGATTCTGTCCAGAACAAAGTGGTTCAAGTCAGGACAGACAATACCACCACAATGTGGTACATCAACAAGCAAGGGGCACTCGGTCTTCAGCCTTGTGCATCAAGCAATGAAGTGTGGTCTCTGGCTTATTCCCTGAACACCTCCTGATAGCGGTTCATCTCCCAGGGAAGGACAATGTGCTGGCTGGACGCCCTCAGAGAATTTCTCAGGCCATCACGAATGGGCTCTGAATCCACAAGTACTGGGGTCTGTCTTTGTCAGTTGGGGCACCTCAGATAGATCTTTTTCAGCCCCAGACAACCACCAACTTCTCTTTTTGCTGCAGGCCTCCAGTACTGGGCTCAGTCCTCTGGATGCCTTTTGTTGATTGGAAAGGGAAGTTCCTGTATGCCTTCCCCTTTCCTCTCCTTTTCAGGGTACTAGTGAAAATCAGATCTCAACCTTGCGGAGTGATTCTGATTGTCCCAGATTGGGCCAGACAGCCCTGGTACCCTCTGCTCCTGTCCCTGGTAGTCCACCTGCCCTGAGCCTGCCCAGAGTTCACGACTTACTGGCCTGTGCACAGGGGAGAGTGGTATCCGACCTCAAGTCCCTCCACCTCAAGGCTTGGCTCTTGAGGAGCTACTATTGATTTACACCTTCTCAAGGTGTTATGGATATTTTAAAGGCTTGAGGAAGCCTTCCACTAGGCCACTTATAATTCTAAGTGGAAGAGGTTTTCCATCTGGTGCTCTGAGAGGCAGATTACCCCAGAATCTGCTGATCTTCCCATTCTTTTGGACTATTTGGTCCATCTGAATTCCTTAGGCCTTAGATCAGCTACCCTGAAGGTTCATCTGGCAGCTGTCTCTGCTTTTGTGTCAGCAGGAAGCCTGCCTCCCTTTCTTCTCACCCTGTGTTCTCCAAGTTTTTAAAGGGTTACTTCACACTAACCCTCCCTTTGGAGAACCAGCTCCCGCCTGGGACCTGAATATTTGCATTGCTCAGTTAATGCAACCCCCTTGAGCCTCTGTCTTCAGCAGAACTCAAGTATTTAACTTGGAAAACCGTTTTCTAGTAGCTATCACCTCTGCCAGACGATAAGTGAGTTACAGGCCCTGTCAGTGGAAGAAGATTTTATCTCTTTCCACAGAGATAAGGTAGTCCTTAGGACTAATAGAAAGTTTTGCCTAAGGTGGTTTCTGATTTCCACCTGACTCAATCTATCTCCTCCCAGTATTTTTCACTGAGCATTCTTCCTCAGGTGAGAGGAGACTGCACAGCTTGGATGTCAAAGGGCATTAAGTTACTATCTAGAGTGCACCAGAGGTCATAGGTTGAATCCCTCCAACTGTTTCTTACTTATGGCGAGGTTGGCAAAGGAAACCTGCCACTAAGAGAACAATTGCAAGGTGGATTGTCTCTTGTATCCAATTTTGTTATCAGAAACTGGGTAGAGTACCCCCTCAGGATTGAGGGCCCCACCTACCAGTGGTTAGCTGCCGCTTCAGCGGCTGCTAGAGACATTCCTATTCTGGAGATTTGTCAAGCTGCTACCTGGAAGACAGTTCACACCTTTACCAAGCATTATTCCCTGGATGTCCAGTCCAGGAGATGCTCGGTTTGGCACAGCTGTGCTTCAGAGCCTATTTCCTAAGTAGGTTCTGACCCTCCTCCATGGAGGTACTGCTTTGTAATCTGCTATTTTATAATATAAAGACTTCATGGTGTTTGAAGAAAAATTACTCACCTTAGTAATTGCTTTTCTTCTCATGGAGTCTTGCTATATTATACCACCCTCCCTCCTGCCCTCTCAGAACTCCTACTTGGGTAGAGGTGGCAAATTGGTGCAAGCACTGTGTCATGCCATTTTAGTTTTCCCCTAACCCTGTTTTCCTTTGGGTTAGGGATCTAGATGTTCATTTAGGTTATTTTTTATTGCCCCTTCTTGGACTTGAGTCTTGGGGGAAGGGGTTCATATGTGCTTGTTGGGCAGAAACGAACCTATAATACCATCAATCTTTGTTATTATGGTTCTGGGTGTTTCTTTGTTGTTTATATTGTTGTTATTACTACTAGTAGGTAGCCATAGGCTAGTGTAGTTTTTCCACACAGACTTTTTCCGTCCTTTGATGTTGGCTTCGTAAAGATCTGACAGTTTCATTTGAAACTGCCAGATAGAAACTTTGCACTGGCCCTCGCGCTGTAGAACTCAGATCTTCTGGAGTTAACTCCTTCCTCTCCGGGGCAGTTCAGCTGCAGTGGCTGACTGCTATTGTTATAATATAGCAAGACTCCATGAGAAGAAAGAAGCAGTTACTAAGGTGAGTAATTTTCTTCCCCAGCCTAAGTGTGGTCAGAGCAGCACGTTTACCGCCTCCTTTCGCCAACAGGCCTGCTCTCTATCTAAAAGTCAGGCCAAATGAAAAGCGGTGTCATCCCTTCTGCAGCCACTGGCCGAGTTCCCAGTGCCCACCCTCCCGACACCCACCCCTACCTCCTGATTCTTTGCTGCTCTCCAGCTCCAGAAGGGGCTCTGGGGAGGCAGTCAGGGATTGATTCTCCTTCACCTTGACAGGTGATGAGGTGTTACATCGCACAACTAGGTTCTGCAGATCATAAAACACGGCCACTCTTTAGAGCTTTCTAGTGTCCCCAGAAACTCCTCTGGGCAACTCCTCCTACCCCCGACTCATGTATCCCTTGTCCTGAAGGAAATTCAGGCCCTTCTGCAAAAGCGGACCATAGGAACCAGTCCCTCCGGCTCAGTGGGACGGAGGGGTCTCTCCCACTTCTTCCTGGTCCACAAGAGATGAGGATTTCCGCCCATCCTGAATCTGAGCCATCTGAATCTATAGATAGAGTAGAAGTGCTTCAGGATGGTTACCCTGCAGGGATTGTTGCCCCGCCTGCATCGGGGGAGACTGGCTATTTTTCTCTGGACTTGCAGGATGCGTATCTGCATATCAAGTTTTTCCTTCCTATCAGCACTTCCTCCACTTCCATTTCCAGGAGCCCTCTTTCAATTCAAGGCCGCCTTTTGGCCTGTCCTCCGCCTCCAGGATGTTTACCAAGTATCTGGTGGTGCTAGAGGCTGCCTTGAGGCAGCAGGGATTCTGTGTGTTTCCTACCTAGATGATTGGTTTAGCTGCCCCATCCTGGGGACCATCTTGTCTAGGACTCTGGAGTATACCATCCACCTTTCCAGGGCCTCTCGCATCACCATCAATAGGCCAAAGTCCTGCCTGTTTCACTGCCAATGCCTCCAGAATATAGGGCAGTCCTGGCTACTTCCCAGGGCATGGCATGTCTGCCCAAGGAAGGAGCAAAATGCCTGATGGCTCATGCATGCTTGGTTTCTCCAGTCAACTGTCCCTGCCAGGGTATTCTGTGCCTCCTGGGCCACATAGCAGCAGCCATTGCCACAGTTCCCTTTCCCGCCTGCACATGTGGGTACCTAAGTATACATTGAGAGTCCAGCGGGACCAACACATGGACATTCTGGACCAGATGGTCATGGTTTCGAGCCGGGCAGAAGAGTCTTGTCATTGTGGTTAGAGCCAACCAACCTGTTTTAGGGATTCCTTTTCAAATCTTTGCCCTTGTGAAATCCTCTCAATGGATGCCTCGGATCTGGGCTGTGGAACTCACTTGGATGCTCACCAGACTCAAGGCACCTGGTCAGACATAGAACACAGAATATCCACATCAGTGTTCTGGAGATGCATGCCATTCTCTCACGCGCTGCAGGCCTTCCAGACTCATCTCCTTCCCAGTCTGCTCTTGGTGCAGACGGACAACATGTGTATGGTGTATTACATTAACAAGCAGTGGGGACTCACTGTTACCCCTGTGCAGGGAGACAATGAGGATCTGGTATTGTTTCATCGAGCACGGTCTCAAACTCTCGCCATCCATGTTCTAGGCATCCTAAACATCCACGTGGACAGTCTGAGGCGCCTCCGTCCAGTGCTCATATGTGGAAGTTCTTACTCCGTAAACGAAGATCCTTCTACAGATGGGTCGGTTAGAGTTGACATTTTGCATCGCTATTCAATGCAAACTGTCATTTGTTTGCTCACTTGATCCCTGGCTCTGCGTTTTCTGGTGAAACACATTGTCCTCTCCTGTAAGAGGAGGTTTCTGTACCTTCCTCCCTTCCCACTCCTTTAGAGAGTGCTGCTCAAATTTCTGTTGGAGGGGTCAGAGATGATCCTCAGCCCCTTCTGGCCACATCAGATTTGATTCTTTTCAGCAGCAGTTGGCAGTTGAACCTCCAGTGTCCTTGCCCTTGTGCACAGTCTCTCTCTCTCTCTCTCAGGATCGGGCATCCTGGTCCATCTGGATCTAAAATTGTTGCATCTTCATGCGTGGCTCCTGCGGCTTAGCCATATCCCACTTAGGAGTTTCTTCTAGGGTTGTGGATGTCCTGGTGGCCGCCAGGAAACCCTCCACTATGCCATGAAATGGAAGCGCTTTTACCTTTGGGCCGCTTCACGCCAGTTGGACCCTTCACCTATCTGGTGGATCAAGTGTTGGAGTATCTTCTCTCCTCTGACTCAGTCTTGGGGTACTCCTCCCTTATGGTGTATCTTTCTGTCATCTCGAATCACCATGCACCTTTGCATCTGAAACCTTCCATTTGGGATCCAGTCCTCCATGGGACCCTAATTTTATGTTGGAGAAACTCTCGTTACTCCCTTTGAACCGCATTGAGTTGCGAGCTGCGCTTTCTGTCGTGGAAAGTGCTCTTTTCAGTTGTTGTTACTTCTGCTCCACAAATTTCTGAGCTTCAGGCTCTCATGTGTAAGAGCCTTACTTGGGTTTCATAAAGACAGAGTATCTTTGCATAAAATGCTACGTTTTTCCCAAGGTGGTGTCAAGAGTTCATACTGAGTCATTTCATCCACCTTCCCGCTTATTTTCTTGAGTATTCTAATCAAGGGAGGCTTTGCTCCATATACTGGATGTACATAGAATCTTATGATACTGTAGACACTGGACCAAAATTTTTAGGAAGTCCGAGCAGTTATTTGTTTCTTTGCCCCAAGGGAGAGAGAGAGAGAGAGAGCGCTGCAGTATCCAAACAGTATTTGTCTAATTGGTTAGCCAATTGTGTTGTTTATTGTTACTGCACGCTCAACAAGGATCTTCCGGACGTGGTTATGGGCCATTCCACCAAGGGTATGGCTGCCTTCACGGCATGCTCTCGCAATGTGTCTGCTAAGATGCGCGCAGCCGCCACCTGAGTTCTCGCCATACTTTCACCAAGCATTATTGTCTGGACATTGCTTCTAGCGCGAGGGCCAACTTCAGCCTTGCTGTCCTGAGGGCCTCCTTTCTAAGGCCACAGGCTGCACTCTGTCCTCCTCCCGTGCTGTTTCTTATAAGCTGCTGGTACTGCATGGGACTCTGTCCTACAGGTGTTGGTCTGCTGCAAGAGCTTCCTCAAAGTAAGATAGTACAGTTACATAAGAATTTACTGTAGCAGTAGATCTTCGAGAGGAGCTCTTGCAGCAGGCTGTGATTTTCCTCTCTCCTCCCCTTTCTTTGTGCCTTCTTTCTGCAACCTCCTCCATATGAACGAGTCTTTTGTCCTTTTTCCTTATCTCGCTTGGCTCTTGGGAACCTCCTTAGTCTCTTCTGCTACCTGCTTTGGGTCTCGGTAGGAGAACTGAGAGGGAAGGGGTGGGACCACCCACCTTATAGGATAGGCCAACTATCAGAGGTGATGTCGGTGTGAGTGGTCCTCCACTGTACACTGCTAGCTAGAAAGTTTCTGTGTGGTCCTGGTGCCTGGTGACTAAGTCCTACTGTGTTGGCCTGCTGCAAGAGTTCCTCTTGAAGCTCTACTGTTACAGTAATTATTAGGTTATTTTATACAACATTCAATTGTGATATGCTTTTGTTAGATTTTGAATGTATTCGATTTTAAGACTGGACCTCCTTGAAATTAGTTTTTCACTCAATGGAGATTATCCTATCTTTGTTCGTACTATTATGAGTAAGAATAACATTTTACTAAACTAAACAGTAAGTTCTTACATAACTGTACTTTTGTATCTTGTAGCATACTTGTTGCATTTCACAATGTATTCAATGGTAATTATTTTGATACGTTCTCCATCTCGCAGTTACCATGAGGTGTGCTTACTGTTTTGTTTCTACTCTGGAGCACCATTTATTGCCTGTACCTGTCATCTGTTTGCTGTATGTATACAGTGATGTTACTGTGTTGCTTTGTCCTTTATGACCGCCTAGGCATGCTCCCAAAATAGGCATTCGCTTTGACTAGCACAGTTACCCAGTAAATAAAACTAAAGGAAAACAAAAGAATTCCATGTACAAAGTGCTAAAGCAGACTCAAAATGGGGAGTAGCAAAGGGTATCTTACAAGACAGGAGATAAGGCAGTCTAAAATAGAACAAAAAGTATAGGTCAAGAGTTTGACTGTTAGCATCACTCCTTATTTTTAAATAAATTTCTTTATTTCCTCAGCGGGGAGGGTTTGCCCCTTTGGTCCCCGTTCCAGTCAACCTTCACGTCCACTGCCCTGGTCTGGCCAGAGCTCACCCCTGTCGCAGCCTTTCCCAGGCCGCATCGCAGCAGGTACGACGCACGCCATCACTGCGAAGACCTGGAGGCAGGCACAGGAGGGAGCTGACTTGTGTGTGTCCGTGCGGCGCCATTGAGACAGCCGGCCACACTGCTGAGGGATTTTTTTGTAGATTCCCTACTCCTCCTTCAGCATGGGTGTACAGTGGCATCAATGACGCTGCAACGACGCTCCGTATGTTGCACATCTGATGCCGCCCATGCTGCCCCATCCAGTTGGCCCCGGAGGGGATACACCAGTCGCTGCCAGGAGTCTGCACCTCAGTGGACCTTCCTACCCAACCTCTCCGCCGGAGGAGAGCTGTCCATGGGATGCTCAATCCTCCTCCTCCTGACCGACCCCCAGCAATCCATGCCCGCTCCTGAGCGGGTTGCTAGCGTGGCGCGAGGTGTGGTGTCCAGCACTTCAGCCCTCAGCACCACTGGGCTGGCTGGCATCACTTTTGTAACGAAGTAAGCTCAATCTGCAGAGCCCAGCTCTGTGTTCAGACATTGAATATATTGGGATTGTTAGTGAAACTTCTGTGCAGAAATGGTCTGGTGTTGCTGCAGGGTGCATATTCCAGCTGGGTTACTTTTTCATTCTCTCTTTCAGCTTCGCTTGGAAGGGGCCAACCCAGATCCTGCCTGTGGCTTTGACCTCCCGTAGATGCAACCCAAGATAAACTGATGACGACTTCACCCGGTATGGGACGGTGGAGGAGGTATGTACATTTGGTTAGCAGCTGAGATTTTCCTTTTACCTGCCATAAATTCCAAGTAAGCATCAGTAGACCCATACTAAATAAAATCTTCAGAAACTCCAATTCCAGCAATCTGGATTGAGTTCACTATCTGCTGTTAGGCAGTCTTCCATTGAGCATGCTCAGTCACAGGAGGTGCTTTCAAGCTTGACTCCACCTACAAACCTGTGGTACTCTGGTTCCACTGCGTGACTATAGATTGTTTCTTCTGCTGGAAAGAACAGGTCTTCTTCTAGAGCTGCTTGTGAATAAAGAATTTGCTATGTTTTTAAGGTGTCTTCCAGTTTCTTCATGAATTTTGAACTTTTCTTGTGACTCTGTCGCGTGCACCACAGCGTTGCCTCATTGCTGTGTCAAGCTTGCCATGGAGGAGTATCAAAAGCCAGGACATAAAAGGTGTGTCATCTAAAGGTTTATACATGTGCAAGGAATAGGATGCCTACGATTTCAGTCAGCCTCAGTGGCCAAAATTAGTCTGAAGGAGCGCTCACGAGGAAGTAATCCAGAGAGTTTTAGCAATGAAGGTTCAACTCATATGTACAGAATTAAGTCTCTTTATCTTCACCAAAACAACACAAAATGTTGTGGCTATGACATTTTCTCAGGTAGGAGGTTTCTAATGAGAAAACGAAACAAAATTTATAGCAAACAAATTGGTTCAGTTTGTGTACAACATTAAAAAATCCAGTGGCACGTCCCGCTTTGTACTGTCAACAAAATTGTTATTCTCATTAGTGTCCACTTGAACTACATGTATTATAAGGTAGAGCTACAAAAATATCTAAACCCAATGTTGCAACATGGTGATAAGAAAACTTTCTAGGGCGTGGATATAGTTCATTATTCACACATTGGCACTTCCAGTGGAAGTACTAATTCATTGGACGTCTTCAAGATAAGTCCCACCACTGGGCTACCACAGTAAAGTGCCTTTGGTGAATTTGTTTCAAAACTACTTTCTTCAGGGTTGCTGTGTTTGTTGAGGCTTTCCTCTCCTCGCTTTGTTTCTGCCTCGTTGACGGAAGATGGACTTCGAGGAAGCAAAACCAGTTTATGCGCTTCAAATTCTGCGCTATGTGTTAGCAGAAAATATTGATGACGGACCCACACGCATCTTTGCCTCTACTATCGCCTAGGGGCCGCCAGAGATGATGTCTCCTGCTGTGGCCTATGTCAGGCAATGCTTTCTTCCTCCTTGAAGATTGCGTGGCCCATCTTCTGTCTGACTGGCTGACAGGGATCCTAAATTCCAGTTGGAAGTCTGTAAGATGGCCTTCTGTTGCAGCAAGGCCTGCTGCTCAACTTACAACCATAAAAGAAGTGACATCGGCTGCCACAGTGGGCACTTTGTCAGCCTTGGCGCTGCTCCTGGCTGGGACCAGTGTTAGAGGGTCTTTCAGGAAAACTTTAATGAATGTGTAGGGCCTTTCAGGCTCACGAGGTGAGCCCTGCCACCACAGTACGAACACAGGCGGCTGCCGGCGCCAGTCATGAGATTGGGAGAGATTGCGGTCCTCCTATTCTTTCAACTCCTCCAACTACTGATTCTAGTCGCTGCCCTTTGATCGAGAATCGGCTGACAGATCCAAGATGGCCTGGTAGGGCTTGTTGACAGGCTGTCAGGATTTTTCTCGACCCTGTTGACCAGTTGTCGAGAGGAGATTGATGAGGAGTTCATCTCCAAGACCCTGGTTTACCAAGTCCTCACCCAGGAGTATGTGGACCGGTCTGTGTCTCTGACCAGCTCCTGGGGATCTGCCATCAATGGTGGTCATGCTACCAGAGCTGCTGCTTGTTGGTGCAGCTTGGCATGTGGTCTGTACTGACTCTTCGGTGGCTCTTGGTCAACATTCGAGGTTGTGGTCGAGGCGTGGCTTACACTGTCAACCCTGCTCGATTAGGGAGGCACTGCCTTTGACACCCCTCATCCTCCTTGTCCTTTGGTGAAGAGCGGCACTGCTGCAAGATGTACTGCCACTACAAGGAACTCCTTTGGCAGCAGTGGACCATTGCGGTGGGGTAGGTCTCTTCCCCTTGACCTCTGGTTGATTGGCAAGGTCAGTACTGCCCAGGCTGGTCCACCCTCGGCAGATGTCTCTGTTGTCTGTCTCTCCGCCCTTGCAGGTGGAACCATCTCCACCATAGCCTATGGTGGGACCCCTCGACCATGGACTTCCGTGTTGCTGCTGACTTGCCAGTCGGCTCTCGTGGAAATCACCTATTTGGAAGACCCCAGGGTTGTTCAAAGCAGCAAACGGCCACAGACTGTCTTTGAAGTGTCCTCAGACTCATCGCTCATCCATGGTATTGTCATGGACCCACACTTTCAACCACGCTTTTCAAGGATCTATTCACTGACTATGGGCCAGTGTCATTTGAGGCTCTCCCTCGCTCAGTATCGAAGTCCTTGTAAGTGTCCTTGGAACATGTCCATAAGCTGGCTAAATACCTCTTCTTGAACATTTTGGACAGAGACGACTCTTTGGGGTTGCCTGTCCCATGGCTTAGCCATTTTGAGACAGGCCCTGGAGCTTTGGCATCATCCATCATTCTATCTAGCATCCTTCACCCATATGGTGTGCAGGTATGCAGTCCCTACTGGATCCCATTTGGGTTCTCGGACCATCCTCTACCGAGGGACTGGTCTTGGACTCAGCCTTCCGGAAGTCCAGAGGCAAGGGTATGTACAAGGTCCACCCTCTGAAGATCCAGCCCAGGTCCCATCTTGACTGCCTGAGGAGGACTCTTCTTCAGTGGGCGGGGAGGGGCTGGGTTGGCATCTGACTCAGTTTTACAACCAGTGGAAGTCAGTCACAGTGGACAAGTGAGTCCTCAGGATAATTCCTCACTTCTGAGATTCAGGGCCTTCTGAACAACAGGGCAGTAGAAGTGGTTCAAACACCATGAAGTCTTGCTATAATTAGGACCATTGCAGTTAGCCCCTGGCTCTGAACTGCCCCGAGAGGAAACAGTTAACCCAGAGAGATCTGAGTTCCACAGCGCGAGGGCGCTGTTCAAAGTTTCTATCTGGTCAGTTTCAAATGAAACTGCCAGATTCTTTACTCCACTTTCACTGAACAGTCGCCCGAGATCAGCTCCTTCAGCTCAGTTCGCTTGTTTATTCGTTCATTTGAACCGCAAATGTTTTAAAATTACCGCGTTTTGGTTCAGAAGCTCTATCTGGTAACACTAAGTACTAAAATTAGAGTCTGTGTGGAATTGCTATCGGTTCAGTCTGAACCGATCGGTTTGCTTATTTTGACTTTACTGACTTTAGAAGTGCGGTTCCCGGTTCTTATCGGTTCTAAAAAACCTTTAATTTTTTGTTTTTTCCAATACCCGCGACACGGTTAGGAACCGATAAGGGTGTCTTGCTGGCACGGCCGCTTAAAGGGCAAGTTTGTTGTTAGGCTGGCATTATGTCTGAGAAACCCAAAAGAAAATCCGGCCCACTGGGTTTCAACACTGTGATGTCTGTGGGGAAGCCTTGCCAAGGCTGACCCACACACCACTTGTGTTCTATTGTCTGGGGTTGACCCACCCCTGTCAGACTGCCAGGTGTGTAAAATTTCCCTGCAGCCACCCTGAAAAGAGATTGGGCCGGCTCAGGGAATGAGAGGCCAAAAAGTCCGCTGACCGATGGCCAGCCCGGTCCAGCTCCTACTGGACCAGAGGGAGTGCCCTCTGACCAGGGCGTGACTTCCTCGGCACAGGAAGGCTGGTTCAGAAGAACCAGTCAAAGAAAAGACAAAGAAATCAGCAGGTCTGGAGTCCAATATTGCTCTCCTACCTGCTGCAGAGATAGCTAAAGCCATTCAGATTGTCCAGTCTTTGTCTCAGGGACTTGTCAAACCCCTATAGTTGGGAAAAGGGGGGCTCGCTCAGGTCCAGTGGTTCAGGATTATGATGTTGGGGATTTTATGAACCACAGGAGGGGAGGAGGACCTTGATGAGTGTATTTGTGACTGGGAAGGTCTGGAAGTGCCCATAGAGCCGGACATTCTCCAGACAGACCCTTTGAGTCTCCCCTTTGCTGTCTGAGTCCCTTCTCATTTCAGGTTTTATAAAAGGTGGCAGAAACCCTCCAGCTCCCTTTAGAGGAGGCTGTGGATGAGCAAGAGGAGCCTGATTATGTAGAAATGATGGATATTCCAGAGTCTAGAAGGTTGTCTATTCCTTTGCATAAGTCATTTAGGAAGCAAACAACTAAGATTTTAAAAATCTCATTCTGTCCCTCCTGTAGATAAAAAAATGGACAGAAGGTATACTTTATCAGGCCCTAATACAGACTTCCTCACTGAGCAGTGTAGTCATGTAGGTGTTGTTCAAGCTGCAGCCTGTGACAGCAGTATTCCCTGGCCTCACATCCTCCTGATAAAGATTCCAGGAAGATTGATGCCATGGCTAAAAAGCAATATATGGCAGCTTTGTTGGGACTCAGACAGGCTAATTATATGGCTTATGTGGCTAGATATCAGAAATCTAGGTGGGACACTGTATAGTAGTTGGCCAAGCAGGCCCAGGGCCAGCTGGCTAGTGAGTTGGAACAGGTGGCTGCTGATGGCATTGAAGCCTCTAAAGTTCAATTTCATACTGCTGTTGATGTTAATGATGTTTCTTCTAGGGTCATGGCCACTTCTGTAGCTCTCCAGAGGTTGGCATGGCTCAGATGCACTAATCTGTCCCAAGATACCCAGTCAAAGGCTATAGATTTTCCTGTGATAGGAAATTCTCTGTTTGGGGATCAAACAGAAAATTACATGAAAAGATGGATGAATACAGAACTACCTACAAAAGTGCCCAAGCTAAGGAGAGGCATGCCACCCTCAAAGGCATGCCCCCAGGGGTAGGGGCAGGCCCTACCACAGGCCTTTTACCAATTTCAGGCCTCTTCAGCCTTTGCACAGAGGGTTTTTTCAGAGGCAGAGGTAGACGGGCACAGGCAGGCCCCTCCTTCTCCTCAGCCTAAAGCTGCTGCTGACAGACACCCTGACGGGGTGTCCAGGGCCGATTCTCCTGTACCGTGGGGGCAGGTTGGCTTATTTCAGCCAGAACTGGTTGTCCCTAACTTCGGACAAATGGGTTCTGGAAGTGGTAAGCCAAGGTCTGGTTCTCAGCTTCAAGCAGTTTCCAAAGACGAGCCAGACATTTTCCCCTCAAATCCTTCAGAAGCCCTTGCTTTGGAAGCAGAGGTTTGTCTCTTCTGGACTGCAAAGCAGTGGAAGGGTTCCCTTGCCATCAGGGCAAGGGCTGTACTCAGGTACTTCCTGACCCCAAAAAGACAGGAGATTGCGCCCATTCTAGATTTAAGATTCCTGAACAAGCACCTTTGAAACCAAAGTTCAAAATGTTAACTCTGGCAATGATTTTGCCTTCCTTAAGGCCAGGGGACTGGCTAGCTTCCCTGGACCTCAAGGATGCCTATTTTCATATCTTAATCAGGCCTTCTCACCGAAAGTACCTCAGGTTCGAGCGCCCTCTGGCCACTACCAGTTCAGAGCAGTGCCTTGGTCTCACTTCTGCTCCAAGGGTTTTCACAAAATGTCTAGCTGTGGTAGTGGCCTCTTTGAGAAGGCAAGGTAGCTGTGTTTCCTACTTGGACGACTGCTCATAGTGGGTCAGTCCCCAGAGCAGGTAAAATCCCACTTGCAAGTCACCCAGCAGCTTCTCATTTCTCTGGGATTCCTGCTGAACTTTCCAAAGTCAGTTCTCAACCAGTCCAGATACTAACTTTTATAGGTGCAGAGTTGAACACAAAGTCAGCCAGGGCATTTCTTCCCTCGGAAAGAGTGGACAGAATCATTGCCCTGGCATCTTCCTTACCCCTCGTGGGTCTCTCGACCAGCAAGGCACTTTCTGCAACTCGTAGGGCACATGGCCGCTTCCACAGCTGTCGTGCAAGGAGCAAGATTTCAGATGAGGGACATCCAGTTCCACTTGAGGTCCTACTGGTCTCAAAGGAAGGACCCTTACCAAATTAGTCCCAGTGACTCAAAACCCTGATCCTAGCCCTTCAGTGGGGCAGGATCAAAGCAACCTAACCCAGGGGTCCCATTCTACTCGTTCTTCATTCCCCACCCTCACCACGGATGCCTCCCTGTTAGGTGGGGCTCACTGGGCGACCTTTCCACTCAAGGAGTGTGGTCCCTCAGGAATCTCTGCTCCACATCAACCTGTTGGAACTCAGAGCTGTTTTCTAGCTCTCCAAGATTTTCAGATACTGTCCAGAACAAGGTAGTCCAAGTCAGGACAGACAACACCACAACAATGTGGTACATCAACAAGCAAGGGGCACTCGGTCATCAGCCTTGTGCAACAAGCAATGAAGTTGTGGTCTCTGGCTTACTCCTGAACACCTCCTGATAGCAGTTCACCTTCCAGGGAAGGACAATGTCCTGCGGATGCCCTCAGCAGGATTTCTCAGGGCCATCACGAATGGGCTCTGAATCCTCAGGTGCTGGGGTCAGTCTTTGCCAGGTGGGGCACCCACAGATGGATCTTTTCGCAGCCCCAGACAACCACCAACTTCCTCTGTTTTGTTGCAGGCCTCCAGTGCTGGGATCAGTCCCTCTGGATGCCTTTCAGTTGAATTGGGAAGGGAAGTTCCTGTATGCCTTCCCCTTTCCCCTCCTCTTCAGGGTACTGGAAAGATCAGAACTCAGCCCTGCAAAGTGATTCTGATTGCTCCAGACTGGGCCAGGCAGCCCTGGTACCCTCTTCTCCTGTCCCTCACATTTCACCCTCCTGACCTTGCCCAGGACCCACGACCTGCTGACCTGTGCACAGGGGAGAGTGTGTATCCGGACCTCAATTCCCTCCACCTCAAGGCCTGGTTCTTGAGGAGCTAGAATTTGCTGATTTACACCTTTCTCAAGGTGTCTTTGATATTTTGAAGGCTTCTAGAAGCCTTCCACTAGAGCCACTTATAATTCCAAGTGGAAGATGTTTTCCTTCTGGTAGTTCTGAGAGGCAGATTGTACCAGAATCTGCTGACTTGGCTATTTTATTGGACTACTTGGTCCACTTAAATTACTAGGCCTCAAACCAGCTACTTTGAGGGTTCATTTGGCAGCTGTTTCTGTTTTGTTTCTGCAGGAAACCAGTTTCCTCTCCTCTCACCCTGTGTTTTCAAGTTTTTCAAGGGTTGGTTCACACTAACCCTCCCTTTCGGGAACCAGCTCCTGCCTGGGACCTGAATGTTTGCATTGCTCAGCTAATGCAACCCCTTTTGAGCCTCTATCTTCGCAGATCTCAAGTTTTTAACTTGGAAGACTGTTTTTCTAGTGGCTATCACTTCTGCTAGGCGATAAGTGAATTACAAGCCTTGTCAGTAAAAAAGGATTTTATTTCTTTCCACAGAGATAAAGTGGTCCTCAGGACTAACAGAAAGTTTTACCTAAGGTGGTTTCAGATTTTCATCTTAACCAATCCATCTCTCTCCCAGTATTTTTACTGAGCATTCTTCTTCTGGTGAGAGGAGATTGCACAGTTTGGACGTCAAAAGAGCTCTTAGTTACTATTTGGAGCGTACAAGGGTCATAGGTTCAATCCTCCAACTCTTCCTTACCTATGGAGAAGTGGGTAAGGGAGACCGGCTACTAGGAGGACAATCGCAAGGTGGATTGTCTCTTGTATCCAGTTCTGTTACCAAAACTAGGTAAAGAACCTCCCTCAGGACTGAGGGCTCACTCCACCAGGGGTATAGCTGCATCTCTAGCGCCGCTAGAGATATTCCTATTTTAGAAATTTGTCAAGCTGCTACCTGGAAGACAGTCCACACTTTCACCAAGCATTATTCTCTGGGCGTCCAGTCCAGGAGAGATGCTCGTTTGGCACAGCTGTGCTTCAGAGCCTATTCCTAAGTAGGTTCTGGCCTCCTCCATGGAGGTACTGCTGTATAATCTGCAATGGTCCTAATTATAGCAAGACTTCATGGTGTTTGAAGAAAAATTACTCACCTTAGTAATTGCTTTTCTTCTCATGGAGTCTTGCTATATTAGGACAACCCCCTCCTACCCTCTCAGAATTCCTACTTGGGTATGGGGTTGGCAATTTGGTGCAAGCACTGTGTCATGCCATTTTAGCCTTTCTAGTTTCCCCTTTGTTTCATTTGGGTTAGAACTAGGTAATTCTGTTTTTGTTATAGTAGATGGCCCTCTCTGGACTTGAGTCTTTGGGGAGAGGGGCCTATTAGTGCTTGTCAGGGTGATCCTAACAATAATAGGTATATTGTTTTATTCTGTGTTTGTTGTTGTGTTTTGTTGTTCTACTACTAGTAGGTAGCCAATGGCTAGTGTAGGGCTTTTTCCACACAGACTTGCTATATTGTTAGTTTAGTCAGAAGAACCTGGCAGTTTCATTTGAAACTGACCAGATAGAGGCTTTAACAGCCTCGCTGTGGAACTCCAGATCTCTGAGTTAACTGTTTCCTCTCCGGGGCAGTTCAGAGCCAGGGGCTAACTGCAATGGTCCTAATATAGCAAGACTCCATGAGAAGAAAAGCAATTACTAAGGTGAGTAATTTTTTCTTCTGCAAGAGGAACGGGACACAGGTTTCTACTCTTGTTACTTTGTAGTTCCAGAGAAAACTGGTAGTATGCTCCTGTTCTAGACCTAAGGAAATTAAACAGATTCCTTGTCAAAAGCTCAAGGTGATATCACTCAGCACGCTTCTGCCTCTAATTCATCAAGACGATTAGTTGGCCTCCTGGATATGCAGGATGCCTACCAACATGTTCCGCTGCACCCAACTCACCACAAGCATCTCCGCTTTTGTGGCTTTGGGCCAGCACTACTAATTCAGAGTCCTGCCCTTTGAGCTTTTCTTGGCGCTGCAGTCTTTACAAAGTGCTTTTGCAGTACTCGTGGCACATCTCATAAAACTCGGATTCAAGTTTCCCTGATCTGGACTACTGGCTACTAGCAGGTTCCTCCAGATAAGGGATGCAGGAGCAGTGGCTATGGCTTCCAAATTCCTCATGTCCGTGGAAATGCTGTTGAATCTGGAAAAGTCACAGCCTAGCCTCCCAACAATTCCTCTTCATAGGAGCTCTCCAGGACACCTCCAGGCAAGGGTTTTCCCAGAGGACAGGAGAGATGACGTCCTCCAGATAGCCTACTTCATCAAGGAGAATGACTTGGTTCAAGCTCTCTATACTGCGGATGCTGGGCCTCATGGCATCAGCAGTGTACACAGTGTCTCTGGCTCGCCTGCACATGAGGACCACTCAGTGGATGCTCAGACTCAGTGGTCTCCACCACACATCCACAGACCTTGCATATCAGCTGACAGAACCTCTAAGGAGATCACTCACCTGGTGGACCCAAGAGGACAACCTTCTTTAAGGCATTCCTTTCACCTGCTGGAGACATAGATCACTATCACTACAGATGCATCTCTGATCAGCCGAGGAGCTCACTGTTAGGATCTCCACACCCAGGGTCAGTGGAGTCGGGATGAATCTCAACCACATAAAATGTCCTTAAATGAGAGCTGCCCTGTTTGCTGTCCGAACCCTGAAGGATGTCCTCTGTCACAGAGCAATTCTCCACAGACAGACAAGGCAGTGATGTATTACATCAGCAAGCAGGGTGCAGCACATTCTTATCTCTATGCAGAGAAGCTGAGAGTGTGGAATGGTGCCTAGAGCACGGCCTGATCCAGGCAGTCTTACCTGCCAGGAGTCCAGAATGACCTAGCGGATCGCCTCAGCAGAATGGAGGCATATCCACATGAGGGTCTTCGACTCAGACGTCAGGCAGTCACTCTTCAAAGTGTGGCACTCCAGACCTGGACCTTTTGCGTCCCCCATTCTACTCTAAACTGCTCTGTCCTGCTCCAGAAATCCAGAACCTGGCATTTTCTGTCAGAATGCATTCAAACTGCAGTGGACAAGACGCTTTCTGTCACGCATTTTCTCCTCTTCCCTTAATTCAGAGAGTGCTGCTCAAGCTGGAGGCACAAGCGGAAGAATGATTCTCGATGTCCCATACTGGACCTTGTCAGATTTAGTTTCCATTAGTCAACAGATTATCGGAAGCTCCACCGAGACAACTACCACTTCATATGGACCTTCTGACCCAGTGCCCGGTGATCCATTCCCAACCTGAGGTCTCTTCATCTCCACGCTTGGTGCCTGAGGAGATAGAAGTAGGTAGATTTAATGTCTGCCACAGAATCTCAGAAAGTCTCCTAGCAGCATGTAAACTGACTACTAGAAAGACTTACACTGCAAAGTGGAAACGCTTCTCCATCTGGTGTGCAAAGTCCTCCCTAGACCCCTTCTCTTGCCCACCAAATAAAATCTTAGAGTATCTGCTAGATCTGTTAAAATCAGCGCTACAATACTCAACAGCAAAAGTACACCTATGTGCGATTGTGGCTTACCACAAGCATATCCACATATGTCAGTGGCTCAGCTGCCCTTGGTTAAGAGGTTCCTTAAGGTATCCTTCACGCTAAGCCACCATTCAGAAGACAGGTAGACGCTTGGGATATCAACCTTGTGCTAGACATGCTCACTGTGAACCCTTCGAGCCACTAGCAGCCTGTGAGTTGAAGTTTTTGACATGGAAGGCTGCCTTCCTTGTAGCCAGTACTTCCACTTGCAGAGTATCCGAAATACATGCTCTGGTCATGGATCCCCCAGTACACAGTATTTCACAGGACAAGGTGGTTCTCAGAACCCACCCTAAATTTCTTCTGAAAGTAGTCTTGGAATTCCATCTGAACCAGCCCTTGGTACTTTGACCTACTTTGCTAGCTTTCAGAAAGAGGGAGAATGTACCCTACACTTTCCAGGCGTAAACAAGTTTTTAGGAGTGTGGATATGTTGTTCATCCACACTGTTTGCATGTTCCTTTCCCTTTAAATCTTGCCGGAAGTCTTGTTGCTTCTCCCACCCACCTGGGTGGGTATATACCTCGACTCCGCCCATGATGCCAGATCTTTCTTCCTCTGAAGATTCAGGTTCCCTCGTGCTACTTTCTCAAGTACTGTAGGCCCTGGAGTCTAATCGACTGTTTTCACCGCATTTGCTTTCTTTAAAACTCATTAAGAGTTTACAAATCCGATCTGAGTGCATCAGACATAGAGGAAGTCGCTCCCTGGTTTTCTCCGGTGTCCTTGTGGACAAAAATATCTCGCATCAATCCCCACCTCTGACGCTTATTGCTTGGGTGTCGTGCATGACACCACTGCTTGCACCCATTTGTCTGGCCTTCCATTCTAACGCGCCTGGATGATCGCAAGGTGCGCCTACAGCTAGGAGACAGGAGCTTCTCAATCCACTGGTGAAATCGAAGGAGGCCAGGTGGGCGGTTTCCACGGTCAAGGGATCTGCCGAGCAGCTCGAACAGATGGCTGCTTTTGAAGAGGAAGCTGCCCAAGCTCGCCAGCCAAAGTTTTTCATGCCGCTCAACCTGGGCTCCACCTTTACTGGGTCCTTCGGGAGCTGTGCTAGTCTCTCCCTACCAAGGGTGAGGCGCCCTTGGGCTTGCCTCCTCCTACCCCAAGAAAGGGACAAGGACCTAAATCATCTTCTTCTGGCCGAAGAAGGCGTTCCTGGGACGAGGCGGTCCAGTTCACAGAACCAAGCGGTCTCGGCCTCGGTCCAAGATCGCTTCCCCTCGACCGCCAGCTTCTCGGACCTTCCGTCAGGCCAAGGCACCACGGCCAGGATACGGCAAAACCGCTGAGATTTTCCTAATTCGATCGAGCCCTTGTTGCCGACCCCATCGATGACTCTTTGGAAAGGACACCCATCATTTCTTTCCCGATGAGGAGACCCGCCCTCGTGGCATCCGATCGAGGGACAGGAGCCGGATCCTCGGTTTTCACCGAATCCGTCCTGATCGAGTAGTAGGACCCTGTCGGGTCGAAACCGAAAGGGTCATAAACACTTCCGAAGAGGAGCCACCGCAGTTCCTCATCCTCCTCGGACGAGGAGAGATTTAGACGGAAGTCTGCTAACGCTACGAGGACCTCATGTGGCAGCAACTCATCCTGACTGGTCAGAAGCCGGCCACACCGGCCATTACTTGGCCTCAGCCTCTTAGGGCCGACACTGACTCCTCCGTCCTCCCTCCGCAGGACCGGCTTGCATTCCTGCTTGGCCTGTTCTGGTCTCCCCACCAATTCTGGTGGAACCACTGCCTAAACAGCCTCAGGGAGGGAGCTCCTCAAGGAGGATCGGGCAGGTACGGGCTTGCCCCGGCCGCCTGTCCATCACTGTGGTTCCCGATCGCCCAGGGTACATTGAAGGGGACATAGGCAGGAGACCCTGTATTCTGACCCTCAGACTTGGATACTACTGGTCTTCACCACACCCTGATGATGAGTTGTTAGTGACAGGCCTGGAGGAAGGTCCTTCATCCTTCCAAGGCATCCTTCGACTTATATCTGAGTCCACGGGTATGCCATTGCAGCCTATCCAAAAGAAGGCGGAATATCCTCTCACGGATATCCTTAAGAGGGGATACCCTGACGGAGGCCTTCCCAGTGGCCAGAGCCATTGTTGGCCTGACCTTGAGCTATGGCAGCGCCCTGCCTCTTGCCCAGCTCCGCCTGCCCACGCGGGCTCACAAGCATATTGTACTCATGGGGTCCTTAGCGGGCTTCATTGAGTATCCCTCGCCGAAAAGCCTTGTGACTGCTTCCAGTGTTTCAGCATCGGCAGCTCAGCTGATACTGACCGCCTCCGACAAGGAGTCCAAAAATATGGACCATTCTGCCTGGAAGGTATATGCGGCCTCATCCTTGGGCCTTTGTCAGCCCAGCTTGACTGTAATCATGGCACACTTCTCTCATGCCCTCTTGGGGTCACTAGATGAAGTCCTCCCTCATCTCCCAAGCGGACATGCAGACCACGCTATTAAGTCCGTGACCAGGGCTGCGTTGTTGTGAAACAGCAGCTCCAGACGGCCCTGACATTGAGATTCCTGTGCCCGCTCCTAAGCAGTCAGAGTGGCCACGCCGCGAGGGCATGGCTGAGGTTATCCTCTTCCTGCAGATACTCAGCATAAATTAGCTGACGTGCCCTTCCTTGGCACCCACTCTTTGGTCCCGGAGTGGCAGGTCACCCTAGCATATAGAGCAGCCCAGTGCCACCTTGGATGCTACCTCTGCAAAAGGTTCTTCGAGCAAGAACCAGCAGAAGCGCAAGAAGAAGCCCTTTCGGGTCTCTTCCCCTGCGGTTAGGTAGCCTCCCTATCAGGGAGGTAGCAGCATCAGCAGCAACAGCAGGCTCAAGCTTGGTGCCCAAGGCCCAAGCAGGGTCCCCGACAGTCCCACAAAGGAGGACGAGGTGCCGTCCAGAAGCCTCCTGTAAGCCTGCACAGTGATGGCCGAGGTGGTCAACCCTACTCCTCCACGCCAGTTCTGGGTCCTCCCATGGGGGCCTGCTCCGCCACTTCTTTCTGCCTGGTCCGATATCACTCGGACAGGTGGGTTCTGGAAGTGGTCGGTCGGGGACTGCCTCTGAGTTCGAGCAGTACCCTCCCTGCCGAGCTGCGTGCCCCACGGGAGGAAAGGATCTCGGTGTTCAGTCGGCCCTTCGGCAACAGCATTGCTCAGCTTCTCTGCAAGGAGGTGTAGCTCCATTGCCAGATCCTCCTGTGGACCCAGGCTTGTGTCCAGGTACTTCCCGGTGCCCTCGGACGGGGTTGGCGCCCATCCTAGATCTCCATGACCTGAATCAGTATCTCAGGTCTCGCACCTTCGGATGGTAACCTGAACCAGATCATGCCATTCTCTGGAGGAAACATGTAGTTCTGTTCACTGGATCTACAGGACACATTCTTTCACGTCCCAATCCGTCCATCCCACCAGCGGTTCCTCTGCTTCAGGGTGGAAGGACCCTGTACAAGTTCCGAAGCCATGCCGCACGGCCTGTCGTCCTTGGGTCTCACCAAATGCATTGCAGTGGTGGCAGCCCATCTGTGGCCAAGGGTTCGCATATACTCCTACCTGATGACTGGCTCTTGGCGGGTTCCTCCCTGCAGGAGGTGGAGAGGTCCAGGGACCTGGCCTCCGAACCTGTTCCATATTAGGCCTCCTGATCAACGAGGCCAAGTCAGAACTCGTGCCTCTCAAGTGATGGGCTTTATCGGGCAGGGCTTGACTCATCAAGCCATAGCTCGGCTTCCGGCGGACAGGCGGAGGGTCCTTCCTCCTTTGCCAAATCATTTCTGGTTGGACACTTGCGCCCTGCCCGGGACTTCCCATGTGCTTGGGTTACATGGTGGTGGTGTTCACCCCAGTGGTCCGCTGGGCCAGGCTGCACATGCGCCCTCCAGTGGGAGCTGGCGCCAGTGGACTCAGCGCCAAGGCCTTTTGACCAGCTGGTCACTGTCACCCAGAAGATGTGGGATGTTCTCCAATGGTGGACCATCCCAAGTCATCTGCAGGAAGGGATCCGCTTGTCTGCCCTGAGCCGACGGTCGCCCTGACTACCGATGCTTCTCTCGTGGGCTGGGGAGCCCACATGGGGATCACAGAGCCCACGGGTTCTGGACCCCGAGAGTCCTGTTGCCACATCAACCTGTTGGAGCTCAGAGCAGTCAGACTGGCACTGTCAGCTTTCGGCTCCTCAGCTCTGGGGTCAAGTGGTTCAAGTCCAGATGGACAATACCATGACCATGTACTACCTCAACAAACAGGGCGGCACACACTCCCATCTGCTGTGCAGGAGGCACTCGAATCTGGACCTTCGTCAGCCGGTTGGAGGCGGATCTTCTTGCCATCCATGTGGCAGGGGTCTCGAACCAACTGGCGGATGCTCAGCCGCTTAGGCCAGACATCCCACAAATGGTCTCTCCTTTCAGAGGTAGCTACATGTCTGTTCTCCTGTTGGGTCAAACCGTTGGTGGACCTGTTTGCCTCCAGGGAGAACACCAAGCTGAGCTGTACCATGCCCACCCTCACAGCAGGGTTCGTTGCAGGGGATGCCTTCTCAGGCCGTGCACCCCAGGCCTCCTCACGCCTTCCCTCCATTTCCTTGATCCACAAGGTGCTTCTCAAGGTGAGGAGGGACAAGGCTAGTGATCCTGGTGGCCCCAGATTGACCCCGCCAGTTCTGGTATCCAGATCGCCTCAGCTGCAGGGCCCCGGAGCCGCTTTGTACACGCCTGGCCCTGTTATCATTGAACCAGGGAAGGTATTCCACCCGGCCTTCAATCCCTGCACCTCATAGCCTGGTACCTGAGTGGCTAGAGCGGCTAGAGTTCCAGGCTCTGGGTCTTTCTGAAAATGTCTACACCGTGGTGGAGGCATCTCATAAGGAATCGACCAGGAGATGTTACGCTTTCAAATGGAAAAGTTTTCCATTTGGTGTCAGGGTAAGAGTCTGGACCCCTTATCCTGCTCTGTGGCTAACATATTAGACTACCTTGCTCCCTCTCCAAGGGGTCTTGGTCATCGACCCTTAGGGTGCACCTGGCAGCCATCTCTGCTACCTGGCACGGGCTTGGCACAGGAGACTGTGGTCAGGTGCTTTTTCAAAGGCCTGGATCACATATTCTCTCCAGTGCGTGAACCTGCACCTCCGTGTGATCTTCTGCTGGGTTTGGAAAAGCTCATGGGCAAGTCATTCAACCCATGCACAAGTGTGAGCTCACACTTGTGGAAGACCGCCTTCTTGGTGGCTATCACGTCATCCAGAAGGACAGGGAGCCCAGGCACCTCGGTGGACTCCCTTATCTGGTCTTTCTCAGGGACAAAGTTGTCCCCGCCCCCACCCGAAATTCCTTCCGAAGGTGGTGTCAGAGTTTCACCTTAACCAGGTGTTGACTCTGCCGTTATATTACCCCATTACACCTCGGACGCTGAGTACAGGCTCCATACCCTGGACCTTCGATGTGCTCTCTCCTACTACGCAGAGGAGGGCGGAAATTCGGGAGAGGTTCGCCAGCTGTTTGTCACCCACGCTGAAGCCGCTCTGGCAGGCCTGCAGCCAAACGGACCATTGCAAGATGGATTACATCATGCATATGTCTGTGCTATGAGTTGGCGACAAGGAGCCTCCCAGAGGGATAAGAGTTCATTCTACCTGCCATATGGCTGCATTGGTGGCTGCTTCCAGGGACGTCCCTGTCTAGGAAATCTGTTGGGCTGCTACCTGGGAGTCAACAACGACCTTTATTACCCACTACCACATCGACCTTGAGTCATGCCGGATGCTGGTTTGGGGCCTCTGTTCTCCAATCTCTATTTCCCAAGTAGGGGTGTGCTTGCCTCCCTCCTCCCGGAGAACTGCTTGAGTCTGCCAAAGAGTGTGGATGAACAACATATCACGCTCCTAGAAAAACTGGTTACTGACCGTAACATTAGTTCTAGGAGTGGTATATGTTGTTCATCCACCACCCACCCGACTCTCCCGGCTTTAGGCACATCACCTTGCTTCCAGCGGCTAAGATCTGTTGTCATGGGGCGGAGCCGAGGTATATACCACCCGGTGGGTGGAGGAGCCAGCTTGAAGACTTCCGCAAGATCTAAAAGGGAAAGGGACATGCAGAGAGTGTGGATGAACAACATATACCACTCCTAGAACTACTGTTATAGGTGAGTAACCTATTTTTGCCGTCTCTGCATTGATGGGACAAAAGAAATCTGCAAACGTAAGCAACTCTTTGTCTCGTTTCACCTGGCCCAGCTGGGTCAGCCTGTTGCCATCAGGTGTATTTCAGCATGGCTGGTAGCATGTCCCGCCATTGCTGTTCTATGGCGCAGGTCAAGCTGGAAGGCAGGGTCTGCGCCACCCTGCCAGAGCAGTCACGGTATCTCTGGCAGAAATACCGAAATGTGCCCATTGCAGACATCTGCAGTGCAGCTACTTGGAGCTCTGTGCACACCTCTGTGAAGCACTACGCTTTGGATGTCCATGCCAGATAGCATCCGCCCTTTGGCAGGACAATCCTCAATGGACTTCTTTGCTGAGTAAGCTCTTTTCTGTCCTGCTGCCCTTTCTCGGGGATTATTTTAGCTTGGTACTCTCCCAATGGTATGAATGAGTGGTGGAGACTTTATGTCCAGGAAGATATGTAAATTACGTACCTGCTGGATTTCTTGGTGTTCTTGGATGAAGTCTCCACCACTCATTCACACGCTTAGTCTACCATCCCCAAACTCACCTGTCTTGTTAGGTCTTCAATCCCTCGATTGACCGGGCTGTGAGGACACTGTTGTAGGGACCCACCTTACACAGCTCATATGGACTATCTATGTCCAACATAGGTCAGTTTCACTAAGTTAGTTTACTCTGCATCTCCTCGGTAAAAAAGGTACTGAGGCGGTTGGATGGTGACACCAGGATAGCCTAAGGCACAAGCCAGTCTTGCGGTGTTACGTGATGCGTGGGTCCTACCCTGGCACCGCCCTCCTGAAGATATTTGGCCTCACTTGTCCTAGTGCCTCCAGTGTAGTCCCACTGGTGTGAATGAGTGGTGGAGGCTTCATCCAAGAAGATCGAGAATTACAGTAGGTAATGTATTTACATTTCTATGCTCGTGGATATGTTGTTCTATCCACACTGTTTGGCATGTCCTTTCCCTTTAAAAATCTTGCTGGAAGGTCTAAAAGCTGGCTCCTCCCACCCACCCAGGTGGTTTATCACTTGGCTGTGACCCTGACTCCAGATCTTCCTTTCTGCTGGAAGATTCAGGTTCCTCCTTATCACTCACATGTTATAGTAGGCCCTGGCATACAAATCTTTGGATTGCCTAAAATTAAACTCATTCGAAGTTTCTCCATATCTGCCATGATCACAAACACGATGGAGGATAAGTCCTCACCGGTTCCGCTGATGCCTGTGCTGGCAGAAGATGTCTTGCACTGACCGTGCCTTATGCATCTATTGCCAGGCCATGCCCATGACACCCAGGCTCATGATTTTGTTGCGTGTTCCAACCCAGTATTTTGGATGATCATCTCACATGACTTCAGCTGGGCAGACCTGAGAAACAGAACCCACCGTCAAATCGAAAGAGGCCCATTGGGCGTCTTCGTGGCTGTGGGGTCTGCTGAGCAACCAGAGCAGACAAAGGCCTTCGAAGAGGAGGTGGCGGCCGCTGATCAGTCCCTCTTCCATGTTGGCCTTTGTCCCACTCAATTTGGGCTCCACCTTTTAGGCTCCTTTAAGGAGATGTCAATCTTTCCCACCAAAGGTGGTGTCCAATGGCTCACGCCTCGGGCCCGTAAAAGGACAAGAGTCGGAAGAAGGTTTGTCTCGCCTACAGCATTCTTGGAATCGAGAGAGAGATCTCAGTCCCAGGAATCTGCCGTCTTGACTTTGGTCTAGATTGCGGCCTCTGCTGCTGGTTTCACGGTACCCCCCTCAGGCCAGCCGGCTGAGATGCGGATGACAAACTGGTTGATACTGTGCTCACCCTGTCGCCGCCGGGACATGAGGCTGACAATTCATTATTCAGCACACCAGTCCTGACTGGACTCGCTGAAGAGGATACCCAGCTCACTGGGGACCTCTTTATGGTCCTGGTGCCAGACCTGGGCGAGCCACGGTTTTCCCCTGCTCCTTCTGGAGCACCCCGTCAGCCCCGACGGTCAGAGTCAAAGTCTTGGACTCCTTCAACCGACAGGCTGAAGAAATCGCATAAGTGTTCCAAGAAGCGGCGCCTCCTTGTCCTCTTCTGAAGAGGAGAGACTTTGATGCAGATTGCATTGATACTGCTAGGACTTAGTGTGGCAACAGCTGATTATGGCTGGTCTGAAGTCCACTCTGGCTTCCACTCCAGTCATCACTTGGCTGTCACCTCCAGGCAGACACCAACTCCCCAGGAGCCAGCTGACACCATCCCTCCACCTGCAGAACCAGTAAAGATTCTACTGGCTCGGCGAAACCAGCCTTTCCACCATTTGGGTGGACCCGCCACCCTAAACAGCCTCCCGCTGGGGCTCCTTCCAAGGGTCTCTGTCACCCCTCACTCCTGGACCGCCCCAGGCGGGTCGAATTAGACACGGTGGCTGGCCAGTCTATCTGGACAACTGACTTGCATTCACTTTGGATGAAGATTCCATTGTGAGTCTCTCAATGGAGGAAGGTCCCACGCCCTTCATGGGCATCCTCCATCTCATTTCGAATCCATGGGATGTCCTTGGAGCCCGTTCAGAAGTGGGCCAAATTTCCTCACTGATATCCTCAAAAGTGGGGATTCTCCGACAGAGGCCATCCTGTGGTTGAGGCCATTGTAGGCCCGGCCTTGGAGCTGTGGCATCACCCTGCCCTCAGCCCGGATGGCCCGCAAGTATGCAGTTCCCACTGCCCTTTTGGGATTCACAGACACCCCTCGGTTGAGGGGTTGGTGACCGACCTCTGTTTTCGCACTGGCAATTCAGGAGACACTGAATACCCTGGACAAAGAGTCTAGGAAACTGGACCATTCAGCCAGGAAAGTCTGTGCTGCCTCTTTGCTTGGCTCACAGGCAAGCTCGCCATCATCATGGCGCATTTTTCTCATGCCTCATGGGCTTTCTGGACAGGGTTCTTCCTCATCTTCCCACAGACCTCCAGACCATGGTCAAGCTGCTCTATGACCAAGGTCGGTGGTTGCCAAACAACAACTCCAGATGGTTCTGGACATTGGGGATTCTAGCGCCTGCTTGGTGATGTCTGTGGTTGCCATGCCACAGGGCCTACCTGAGGGTCTCGACCTTCGCATCAGACACTCAGCATAAGTTGATGGATGTTCCTTCCTGGGCACCGATCTTGTCGGTCCAAGAGTGGACAGTCACCTCAGTGCATAGAGAAGTCCAGTGCCACCTTGGACTCCGTGACTTCTGCCCAGAAGGAATCCCAGGGTTCCAAAAAGCAGAAGAAAGCCTTTTGGCCTACTGCCCTGTGGCCAAAGCAGCCCCTTTGTCGGGCAGCAACAGCAGCAGGCCCAACCTTGGTGCCCTGCCCAAGCCAGAGACCCAGTGGCCCATAAGCCCAGAGGGAAGGTCCTGGTGGTCCCAAGCCATATCAACCTCCTACAAGCCTGCAGAGTGACGGGATGGGGTCGCCAACCCCATACCCATCACACCCACTCTGGGTCCTTCCGCGGGTCCACTCCTCCACTTCCTTCCATCTGGTCCGCTGTCACAAAAATAGGTGGGTCTTGGAAGTGGTCGGCCAGAGGCTTCCTCTGGAGTTCGAGACATTACCTACCAAGCTGAGCCCCTTCCTTGGGAGTAAATAGTTTCTGTGCACACTCAGTTTGCTCTCCAAGACAACATCGCCCAGCTCCTCTGCAGGGAGGTAGTGGTCAGAGTTGCGGATCCCCTGTCAACCCAGGGTTTGTTTCCAGGTACTTTATGGTCCCGAAATGAATGAGGGCTGGTGCTCCAGCTCCGGATGTGTACAACCTGAACCAATTTCTCAGGTCTTGCACCTTCAGGCTGGTAACTCTGTCTCAGATCATACCATCCCTCGAGCAAAACATGTGGTTTTGCTCACTGGACCTGCAGGACACATTCTTTCACGTCCCGATCCGTCCGTCTTACCAAAGGTACCTCCGCTTCTGAGCAGAGGGACCTTCTTTGAGTTCCAAGCCATGCTGTTCTGCTGTCACCGGCCCCGGGTCTTCAGATACATTGCAGTGGTGGCGGCTCATCTTCAGTGTCGGGGTCAGGAGTGTACCCCTGTCTCAACGATTGGCTCAGAAGCGGTCCCTCCAAGCAGGAAGTGGAGAGGTCCAGGACTGGCCCTTTATACCTGCAGTGAACTTGGTCTCCTTATCAACGAAACCAAGTTGGAACTCATGCCTTCACAGGTGATCTGCTTCATGAGCAGAGCTTGACTGTTGCCAAGCCAGAAGCCAGGCTCCGACGGACAGGTGGAGGTTCTCTCTCCTTTGCCCAGTCATTTCTGGTTGGGAACTTGTGCCCTGCCCAGGACTTTCCGCCTTCTTGATTACATGGCGGCCTGCACCTCCATGGTCCATTGGGCCTGGTGGCATATGCGCCTTTAATGGGAGCTGGCCAGCTAGTGGACTCGGCGACACAGCCACTTCAACCAGCTGGTCACGATGACCCAGAATATGGGATGCTCTCCAGTGGTGGTCTGTCCTAGAACATCTGCAGGAGGGATCCTTTGTCTACCCTGAGCTGACGGTCGTTCTAATGACTGATGCCTCTCTTACGGGCTGGGGTGCCCACATGGGAATCACAGAGTATCTGAGCTCTGGATCCCCAAGGAATCCCGATGTCATATCAACCTGCTGGAGCTCGAGCAGTTCGAAGGCACTGTCTATATTCACTCTGTTCCTGCGGAGTGAGGTTGTGCAGGTCCAGATGGACAATACCATGACCATGTACCATCTCAACAATTAGGGCAGGACACACTCTTGGCCTCTGTGCAGGAAGCGCTCTGTATCTGGACCCTTGTGAGCCGACTTGAGGCAGATCTCCTGGCCATCCATGTGGCAGGAGCCTCAAATCAACTGGCGGACACTCTCAGCCGGGTGAGCAGGTGTCCCACTAGTGGTTTCCTTCCAGAGGTAGTACACAGCCTGGTCTCCCTCTGGGGCAGACCTCAGATGGACCTGTTTCCTCCAGGAGAATGCAAAGCTGAGGCTGTTTCATGCCCACCCTTCAGCAGGGCTCACTGCACGGGATCCTTCTCAAGGCCGTGGCCCCAGGCCTCTTCTGTGCCTTCTCTCCACTTCCTTGGTTCACAGGTGCTCCTCAAGGTCGGGAGGGACAAGGCACAGGTGATCCTGGTCGCCCAAGACTGGCCCTGCCAGTTCTGGTATCCAGATTTCTCAGCCTCAGCAACAGGCTACTGAGGCATCTTCCAGCACGCCGGACCTGCTCTCGATTGATATGGGAAGGTATTCTATCTGGACCTTCAATCCTGCACTTAACAGCCTGATTCCTGAGTGGCTAGAGTTCCAGGCTTTGGGTCTCTGATGGTGTCCTCAGTGTGGTTGAAGCATCTAGGAAGGAGTCGACCAGGCGGTGCTGTGCCTTCAAGTGGAAGAGATTCTCCATTTGGTGTTGGGATAAGGGCCTGGACCCTTCATCCTGTCCAGTGGCTAGCAGCCTCGACTTCTTTGGTCCCTCTCCAAAGGAGGTCTTGGTCTACGACCCAAGTGCACTTGGCAGCCACCTCTGCTTACCGGGCGCTGGGCAGGTCAGCAGACAGTGGCAGAGGAGAAGGTGGTCTGGTGTTTCTTTAAAGGCCTCAACCACATTTCCCCTCGTGTGAACCACCACCTCCATGGATCTACTGCTAGTACTGGCAAAGCTCATGGGCAAGCCATTGAACTGATGCACAGGAGTGAGATGTCACATCTGTCGTGGAAGACTGCCTTCTTGGTGGCTATCACATCAGCCAGAAGGATTGGGGAGCTCAGGTGCTCTCTGTTGAATCTCCTTATCTGGTCTTCCATAGGGACAAGGTTGCCCTATGCCCCAACCCAAGTTCCTTCTGAAGGTGGTGTCGGAGTTTCACCTAAAGCAGGTGATGACTCCGCTGGTGTACTACCCTAGTTACACCTCTGAGGCCGAGTATAGGCTTCATACTTTGAATTGAGATGGGCGCTCGTCTTACAAGGGCGTATGGCTGAAGTTCGGGAGAGGTTCGCCAGCTGTTTGTCACCTACACTGAAGCTGTACCTGGCATACCAGCAGCAAAGCAGGCGATTGGCAAATGGATAACATCCTGCATTGATCTCTGCTACTGGTTGGCAGCAAGGAACCTCCGTAGAGATAAGATCCAATTCCGCCCCCCATACTGCTGCGTTGTTGGCTACTTGTAGGGTTGTTCCTATCCAGGATATCTGCAGGGCTGCTACCTGAGTCAGCAAACACCTTAATTTCGCACTACCACATCGATGTGAGTCACGCTGGGATGCTGCGGTTTTGAGACGCCAGTTCTCCAATCTCTGTTGTCCCTAAGTAGGTGTCGCCTTGCCTCTTTCCTCCCGGAGAACTGTTAGGAGTCTGCTAAACAGTGTGGATAAGAACAACATATCACAATCCTAGAAAAAACAGGTTACTCACCTGTAACAGTCGTTCTAGGAGTGGTATATGTTGCTCATCCACACGACCCACCCAACCTCCTGGCTTTGATGCAAAACCTCTGCTTCCAGCAGGCAAGATCTGGGGTCGGGAGAGGAGCCGAGCGATGTACCACCTGGGTGGGTGGGAAGAGCCAGCTTTAGACCTTACAGCAAGATTTTTAAAGGGAAAGGACATGCCAGACAATGTGGATGAACAACATATACCACTCCTAGAACTACCGTTACAGGTGAGTAACCTGTTTTTGTACAGCACTTAGTAGTGACTTTTGTATGTATTAAATTGTTTTCATGGTGGAGGTTTGCCACTGGATTTTTTAGGGTTGCACATACTGGACCAATTTGTTTCCTGTACATTTTGATTGTGTTTTCTCATTAGAAACCCTGTACTTGAGGAATGGGGTAATCACTAAAGAACAGGTTACTCACCTGTAACAGTAGTTCTAGGAGTGGTATATGTTGTTCATCCACACTCTCTGACATGTCCCTTTCCCTTTAAATTCACCAGAAAGTCTTCAAGCTGGCTCTTCCCACCGCTCGGGTGGTATAGCTCGGCTCATTAGACAATTATATTATCTTAGTCCATTGAAGCAAGGTGATGCCTAAAGCCGGGAGGTCGGTGCGTGTGGATGAACATATACCACTCCTAGAACTACTGTTACAGGTTAGTAACTTGGTTTCTAGGAGCTGAGATATGTTTTTCATCCACACTTTGGCAGACTCCAAGCAGTTCTCCGGAGGAGGGAAGCAAGGCGACACCCCTATTTAGGGAACAGAGTTTGAGAACCGAGACCCCAAAGCCAGCATCCCGGCGTGACTCAAGGCTTGATGTGGTAGTGGTAATGAGGTGTTTGCTGACTTCCAGGTAGCAGCCCGACAGATCTCTTGATAGGGATGTCCCTGGAAGCAGCCACCGATGCAGCCTGTATGGGGTAGAATGAGCTCTTATCCCTCTGGGAGGCTCTTGCCCGCCAGCTCATAGCACAGACATATGCATGTTGTAACCCATCTAGCAATAGTCTGGCTTGGCTGCAGGTCTGCCAGAAGTGGCTTCATGTAGGTGACAAACACAGCTGGTGAACCTCTCCTGAATTTCCACCATCTCTCCTTATAATAGGAGAGAGCACGCCTGAGGTCCAGAGTATGGAGCCTGTACTTGGCGTCCGAGGTGTAGTTAGGGTAGTATACCTGCAGAGTCAACACCTGGTTAAGGTGAAACTCTGACACCACCTTCGGAAGGAATTTCGGGTGGGGCACATGACAACTTTGTCCCTGTGAAAGACCAGATAATGGGAGTCCACTGAAAGCGCCTGAGCCCTGTCCTTCTGGCTGACGGATAGCCACCAGGAAGGCCGCCTTCCACGACAAGTGTGAGAGCTCACATTTGTGCATGGGTTTGAATGGCTTGCCCATGAGCTTTGCCCAGAACTAACAAGAGATCCCACAGAGGTGGAGGTTCACGCACTGAGGGATATGATCCAGGCCTTTGAAAACGCCTGACCACTGTCTCCTGTGCCAGTAGTCGCTGACCGCCCTGTGCCCGTAAACAAAATGGCTGCCAGGTGCACCCAAAGGGTCGATGACTCAAGACCCCTTTGGAGAGAGACCAAAGGTAGTCTAGAATGTTAGCCCAGAGCAGGATAAGGGTCCAGACTCTTACCTGACACCAAATGGAAAACCTGTTCCATTTGAAGGCATATAATTTCCTGGTCGATTCTCACGAGAAGCCTCCACTACAGGTGTAGACATCCTCGAGGAATCCCAGAGCCTGGAACTCTAGCTGCGCAGGTACCAGGCTGTGAGGTGCAAGGATTGACGGTCCGGATGGAATACCTTCCCTGGTTTAATGATATCAGGCCCAGGTGTGTACAAAGCCTCTCAGGGCCCTGCAGCTGAAGCTGAGGAGATCTGGATACCAGAACTGGCGGGGCCAGTCTGGGGCTACCAGAATCACCTTTGCTTTGTCCCTCCTCACCTTGTGGATCAAGGGAAATGGAGGAAGGCATAGAGGAGGCCTGGGGTCCACGGCCTCGAGAAGGCATCCCCTGCAGCGAGCCCTGCTGAGGGGGCGGGCATGGTACAGTCTCAGCTTGGTGTTCTTCCTGAGGCAAACAGGTCCACCAGAGGTTTGCCCCAACGGGAGAACAGATTGTAAGCTACCTATGGATGGAGAGACCACTTGGGATGTCTGGCCTAGCGGCTGAGAGCATCCGCCAGCTGGTTCAAGACTCCTGCCACATGGATGGCAAGGAGATCTTCCTCCAGCCAGTTGATGAGGGTCCAGATCCGGAGTGCTCCACGCACAGCAGATGGGAGTGCGTGCCGCACCTGTTTGTTGAGGTAGTACATGGTTGTGGTATTGTCCGTCTGGACTTGAACCACTTGACCCTGGAGCTGAGGGTCAAAGCTGTCAGTACCAGTCTGACTGCTCTGAGCTGCAACAGGTTGATGTGGCATCGGGACCTCGGGGTTCAGAACCCATGGGCCCTGTGGTCCCCATGTGGGCTCCCAGCCCACGAGAGAGGCATCGGTCATCAGGATGACCGTTGGCTCAGGCGGACAAACGGATTTCTTCTTGCATTCGGTCCGGGATGGTCCACCACTGGAGAGCATCCCACATCTTCTGGGTTACAGTGATCAGCTGGTTGAAGTGACCATATCGCTGAGTCCACTGGGTGGCCATCTCCCATTGGAGGGGTGCATGTGCCACCTGTCCCAACGGACCAACAAGGTGCACGCCACCATGTAACTTGGAAGGCACAGAAAGTACTGGGCAGGGTGCAGGTGCCCAACCAGAAATGATTGGGCAAAGGAGGAGAGACCTCTGCCCTGTCCACTGGGAGCCGGCTCTGGCTTGACGAGAGTTGAGCTCTGCCCCATAAAGCATATCACTTGAGCAGGCATGTGTTCCAATTTGGTCTCATTGATCAGGAGGCCTTGCTGGGAGCAGGTTCGGAGGGCAGATCCCTGGATCCACTCCACCTCCTGAAGGGAGGAATCCGCAGGAGCCAATCGTCGAGATAGGGGTATATTCATACCTCGGCCGAAGATTGGCTGCCACCACTGCAATGCACTTGGTGAAGACCAGAGTGACCAATGACTGGCCAACAGCATGGCTCGGAACTCGCACGGGTCCCTTGACCCTGAAGCGGGAGGAACCGCTGGTGGATGGACGGATTGGGACGGAAAGAACGCATCCTGTAGATCCAGTGAACAGAACACATGTTTCGCTCCAGGGATGGTATGGTCTGGTTCAGAGTTGCCATCTGGAAGGTGCGAGATCTAAGATATTGATTCAGATCGTGGAGATCTAGGATGGGGTGCCAACTCCCCCACCCCCGCCTGCTTGGGCACCAGGAAGTACCTGGACATGAAGCCTGGATCTGTAGGAGGATCCGCACTGGAGCTACCACCTCCTTGCGGAGGAGCTGAGCAATGTCGTCCCAATGGGCCAACTGAGTGCGAGCTGAGATCCTTTCTCCCGAGGGCGCAGGCTCAGCTGGGAGGCTACTGCTGGAATTCTAGAGGCAGTCCCTGGCCGACCACTTCCAGAACCCACCTGTCTGAAGTGATACCGGACCAAGCGGAAAGAAAGTGGCAGAGCAGGCCCTCCACGGGAGGACCCAGAGCTGGCGTGATGGGTGTAGGCATGGCAATCCTGACCCGTCACTAAGCAGGCTTAGAGGAGGAGGAGGAGGAGGCTCCTGGACCGCACCTTGGCCTCCTTTATGGGGCTGTTGAGGACCCTGCTTGGGGCTGGGGCGCAAGCTTGAGCCTGTTGCTGCTGCTGACCTCCTTGATAGGAGGGCTGTCTAACTGTAGGGAAGAGTGCCGAAGGGCTTCTTTGCGCTTCTGCTGGTTCTTGCCCAAGAACCCTTTGCAGAGGTAGCATCCAAGGTGGCATTGGACTGCTGTATACGCCAGAGGTGACCTGCCACTCCTGGACTGAAGAAGGTTGGTGCTGAGGAAGGGCACGTCAGCTAACTTGGCAGAGTATCTGCTGGAAAGGAGGATAACCTCAGCCAGTCCCTGCGGTGAGTGGCCACTGCGCGCTAAGGAGCGGCACAGGAATCTCCAATGTCCAGGGCTATCTGAGTTGCTGTTTGGCAACAGCACGGCCCTGCTTAACCGTGGTTGGCATGTCCGCTGGGAGATGAGGGAGGACTTCATCTAGTGTCCCCAAAGGGCATGAGAGAAGTGTGCCATGATTACAGCCAAGTTAGCCTGGACGAAGGCCCAAGGATGAGGCCGCATAAACCTTCTGGGCAGAATGGTCCATATACTTAGACTCCTTGTCCGGAGGGTGGTCAGTGTCAGCTGAGCTGCCCATGCATCTAAACATTGAAGCAGTCACAGGCTCTCGGTTGAGGGATGCTCTGTGAAACCCGCCATGGACCCCATAGGTACCATATACTTGCGGGCCATGCGGTAGACGGGAGCTGGGCAGGAGGCAGGGCGCTGCCAGAGCTCAAGGGCCGGGCCAACAATGGCTTTGGCTACTTGAAAGGCCTCCATCGGGTATCCCCTCTTGAGGATATCCGTGAGGAGGTACTCTGCCTTCTTTTGATAGGCTCCAAGGGCATTCCGGTCGATTCTGAAATGTGGCGGAGGATGCCCTGAAAAGAGGAAGGACCTTCTTCCAAACCTGCCACTGATGACTCGTCATCCCGGATGCTGATGCACACCAATAGCATCCAGGTCCGAAGAACTGCGATATAAAGGTCTCCTATGTCCCTCAATACGCCGAGGGCGATCGGGCCCACCATAATGGACAGGCGATGGGGGCCGGTGTCTGTCCTATCCTCTTTGGAGCCCTCCCTGAGGGTGCTTAGGCGGTGGTTCCACCAAAATCGGTGGGGAGACCAAACAGGCTGAGCTGGAATTCTTGCTGGCCCTATGGGTGGAGGAACCGGATCTTCGGTTCAAGGGGTCAGCGGCGTCCCTAAGAGGCTGGGGCCAAATAATGGCCAGTGTTGCTAGCGAGACGGCTTCTGACCATTCAGAATCCGCTGTTGCCACATGAGATCCTCATAATGTCGATGGAGCTTCCGTCTAAGTCTCTCCTCGTCGAGGAGGATGAGGATCGGTGCGCCCGCCTCTTCCTAGAGTACTTGTGACCTTTCTGTGGTTTTTCGGGCGAAGGGTCTTGGTCCATGATCGAGACCAACAGGGTCAGCTGGTTCGATCAGGAGAAGCTGGAGTCGGGAGAACCGAGGTTCTGGCACCTTTCCTCGATAGGGCTACCCGAGGGCTGGGTCTTCTCATTGGGGAAGGAAAGGATAGGTGTCCTTTCCATGGAGTTGTCAATCGAGTCGGCGACAATGGCTCCATCGGATCGAGAGAAATCTCGGCCGGTTCAGCCGTGTCCTCGGCCTCAGTGCTGGCCTGACGGAAGGTCCGAGCTGGCGGCCGAGGAAGCGATCTCGACCGAGGTCGAGACTGCAAGGTCCTGAGAATCAGACCGCTCTCAGTCCCAGGAATGTCTTTTTTCGGCAGAAGAAGATTTAGGGTCCTTGTCCCTTTTCCTAGGGGAGGAGTGTGAGCCAGGTCGCCTCACCCCTGGTGAGGAGAGACTGGCACAGCTCCCTAAAGGACCCATTGAAGGTAGAACCAGGTTAAGTGGCACGAAAAAACTTGGCTGGCCAAAGCTTGAACTGCTTCCTCTTCGAAGCCACATCTGGCTAGGCTAAGCTTACGGATCTCCGCGTCGCGGAAAAACCGCCCACCTGGCCTGGTTCGATTTCACCAGTGGATTGCAAAAGTCTGGTCTCCCCAGTTTTAGGCATGTCTTGCGGTTGCCCAGGATGTTGGGATGGAAGACCAGACAGATGGTGCAAGAATTGGTGTCATGAATGACACCCAAGCAGTAGACACACGAGAGGTGGAGATCGGTGTGAGACATTTTCTGTCTGCAGGGACACTAGAAATCCAGGGGACGACTTGTCCTCCATGTCTGATGTGCTTGGATTGGTATCGTAACTCTGATGAGTTTTAAAAGCGATTCTTGGTGAAAACCGTCATTGAGAATACAGAGCCTCACAGACACCAGATGTAGCCTGACGGAACCTGAATCTTCCAGCTGAAAGGAAGATCTGGGGTCGTAAGTGAGCTAAGGTATTTACCAACCCGGTGGGTGGGAGGAGCCAGCTTGAAGACTTTCCGTGAATTTAAAGGGAAAGGGACATGCCAGAGTGTGGATGAACAACATATCCATGCTTCTAGAGCGAAAATTTTTTTTTTTGGAAGACAAAAATAAAAACTATTCTATACATAGGAGTTGAACCTTCATTACTAGTACTCCTTCGATCACCTGCATGTTTACCATATCTGTCAGTGACAACTATGATGCTTGTCTGGTGATTGCCTGTGAGATTGAGAATAGTCGGTGATGTCTGGCCATGCAAGCCTAGATGACACAAGATCGTGGAGTGCAGTGCTTACAGGCCACCCAAGTGCCGATCAAGGGTCATTGCCACAAAGACTTGGCCTTGTGGATCTTCTCCTTGTCAGTCTTCACCATTCATTACTGCTGCTGGGTGTAGTTGAGGCGCCATTCGCACGAAACTTTCTTTGGGGTGGAGAAGTTGGCATGCCCACGGTAGGCGACACACACCGTGTGGTGCATCAGGTTGGCCGTTAGGTGCCGCAATCTTCCACCCCATTTCTGTTTTCTCCCACCATCAAGGTAGTACCTGTTGCATCAGTCTCCAGAAGTTACTGCATCACTAGGCCTTGCCTGCTTTTCAACGCCATGTTCCTACCACTCTGTTTTCTCCATCCCAGTTCTGAATATCCACCTGATGCCATTGATACCCGCAAGCTTGCTCCTTTTAAATCCCTTACTGATGGCGCTGGGTCTATTTCTGTAGTTTTGGTAAAGTGTTTTTCGGTGTCATGTCTGGTTCAGGGGCTAGGAAGAAATCCTGCAGGCCGTGCCCCATGCCTTGGTGTCCCTGTGGCTGGCATTATTCCGTAACGGACTAGCATGACGCCTGCCTTCATTGCCTGGGTCTCAACCTCGATATGGATAATTACTATGCCTCTTTCTCCTTGGAATGCATTCTTGAGATTCATAAGATTTAAAGTCGGCAGGGTCTTGCCGACTTTCAGAGGATGGCGCCATTGTAGGTAGTTGGGCTTCGGGTCGCTAGTCTGGTGGTATGTGTGGTCTTCGTTGTTTGGATGCAGATAACTCACTTGCTGATCTGAACTGGCGCCCCAACCCCTCGGAGTCAGGGGTCCTCTTAGACGGGCACCAGGCGGCCAAGTGTTCACCTCCTGGGCTTCCAAGAGTCTGTGGGCTCTACGGCCCCCATGCTGACTCTGGTGTTGGTGGTACTGTGGTGTATAGTGGTCCCGGAGAACCTGGTGTAGCACTCGACCTCAGGGGCCAGGGCAGCTGTCATCTCTGGTGCAGCTATGGCCTCCTTGATAAGGACAGGGATCTTCTCTTCTGTGGCCTTCCTCGGAGGTGGGGATTGTTGGACCCTTTGGCACAGGGTTTGAGGAAGAGGCCAGGGTAAGATGTGGAGGCTTCTTCCACTTCCCTACAGGGGTGGGGAGGAGCCGCAGTGCTGAGCCCCACCTCCTCCCTCTGAGGCTTGAGGGGCGTCCTTAGTGGGCAGCACTGAGGGTTACCCTTCTTGGAACCATGTAGCCTCAGTCGCACCACAAGGGAGATCCTCCTCAGGGCTCAGCCAGCATTTGTTTTCACATTCGCAGCATTCGCTGACTGGATCAACCCACAGATCCCCTTTTGTGGGAGGTTCTACTGCAGGGTCTCAGAGACTGGCACTTTTGGTGAGGTGCCCTTCCCCAATCCTCTACAGACACCTCCCCTCCCAGGCCATGTGGGCCCTATGAGACCTTTAACCTGGAAGACGTTCAGGGTCACTGTGGCGGCCTTCCTTAGATATGTTAGAGCTATGGACGAGCAGGTCTTTGCCTGTCTTCCCTGCCGCAGGAGGACTCTGAACATCCAAGCTCCTCCACTTTCTTGGCTTCCTCATCCGAGGAAGAGGAACATTCTGTCCACCTTTCCTCCGCCTGATTTCTCCGAATATCAGCAATTCCTCTGTAAGTTAGTTCATGAACTCCATATCTCCCATCTGGTAAGATGCAATACCTAGCAGGATAGGCGCCTTTTCTGAACGGATTCAGTGCCAACCACCTAGTGGTGCCTTTCTGGTCTATTCTCTCCCAGGAAGTGTCTGTCCGCACCTGGCAGTCACCAGCTACCTCATCTCCAGCCCCAGCATACTGCAGGAGGAAGTATTGTGCTCCCGTCCTCTGCCTCACCCACCCTTGGGGCTGATGGCTTTAGACTCTCCTTCCTGGCTTCAACACCGGCACATGACTGACCACGGATACAGATTCCATGGCGCTCGAACCGTGGGGAAGAATAGTTTCTCCTCAGCACGTGTGTTATTCTGCATTAGCTCACATCAGGCTCACCACGCTGCCTACAACAGACAGTTGTGGTCAATGCTGGTGCAGGTTTTAGCATCTTTGCCTGATTCAGAGGAATCTAGGCAGGCCATTGCCCTCTCTGCACAGGGTCTGGAGCTTGCAAGGCAGGCGAGGCATCGTATCGACACCAGTGAGATGGATTCCAGTCTGGCAGGAACAACGATCTGCATCAGGTAGACGGCATGGCTTCATCTGTTTAGGTTGTCACCTGTTGCCCGGTGTAGGGTGATTTCATCCGCTTTCGGGGACCCGCCTTTCTCTCGCAGGGGTGAGGAGGAATCTTCAGGGCGTCTTCCGCCTGCCCGACCACAGGGTCACCTCCTTGGCCTGAACAGTCCCTAGGCCATGTTGACCTAAAATGGTAGATGGGTCTCTCCTTCCTCGTGTTTCCCCTCAGGAGGCTGAGGGAATATGTTCCCTCAGTACAGTGCCTGGTCCCTCTGGAGGCTTGGTACTCACCCAGCAGTAATGAATGGTGAAGACTGACAAGGAAAATATGAAAATTACATACTTGCCGTATTTCTTGATCTTTTCTTGTATCTTCACCATTCATTATTGATTCCTGCTCACCTTCCCCTCTTGGGCCTCAACTCGGCGCCACCTCAACCCTGCTCGCCATCCACTTCTTCGAGGCCAGTTGGGGCACAGTCTGCCTGGTACCTCAGGGTCCTCTGTTTCCTCTCTAAAAAAGTCAAGAGTGCCCATCCCAGGAGGGTAGCAGTAGGGTCTTCGCCTGGCCTCTGTGGAACTCCTGGGATTCTCAGTGGGGTGCACTGTGGTGTCCTCCTTAACTTGGCACAGCTATTTCATTTGTTTTCCTCCTCTTGACGTGGGGACTGTACATTTCATGGGAGAACCCATAGGATTTTCCTCCTCCTTTTTCTTTGTCACTTCCACTCTACCTTTAAGGTCATCCTGGACAGAGTCCTCTCCTGTTTAAAGGGTTTTTCCTTGACTAAGCCATCAGGTGATAAACTGTAGAGGCCATGTTCCAGGAATTTCATCCTAAATGTGGGTTTAAGGTTGGGGAGGGGTGGCTGACTCCAGAGTGCTCTATATTCTCCAAGACCATTTCAGATTCACTTGTTCTGGACCGCTGTCCAGTGGTCCCTGAAGTTCACGGGATCCTTGCACGTGTGTCTTCATACCTTTCAGATTTTGAGGCTAGACTAAGCCAGTGGTCTGTCAGCTCAGCACAGCGAGGGCCCTCTTTCTTCCCCTGCATATGTCATATCTTTCTTTTCTGTCTCTTTTTCTCCCTTTTTCTTTACTGCCATCCAGGGTTGGGTCAGATGACACTTAGGGAAAAGTTAAACCTCTGGTCGGCTTCTTCCTTTTTCAGTTTATATCCTTTCTTTTCCCATCTCTCAGCTCTGTTGCCTTACTTTGTTTTTCTCTATCCCCTTTTTCCTCTCTCATCTCCGGCAGGACAGAACTGGGGTGGAGGAGGAGTCTGACGCCCTAATGGCCAGCGTCATGTTCCACGGTGTGTCGGCCTTGAGTGCCATTGGCATTGACTCCTCCCCCACAAAATCAAAGCTCCTGTGAGCGCTTCCCTCAGTACACCCAGGAGTATTGAATGGTGAAGATACAAGAGAAGATCAAGAATTACAGTAGGTAGGTAATTATCATTTTTAGTTGCTATTACTTCTGCTCAGAAGGATTTCTGAGCTTCAGGATCTAAGTGCAAAAGGCCTATGTTGGTTTTCCGTAAGGACAGGAGGGTGTCTTGCGGACTAATCTAGAGACGTCTTCGGAGGTAACCCAGTCATCAGGTACCACCGTAGGAACTTCACTGTCGGTAAATGGAAATCACATGGAAGATTTTCAGCAGTACAACTGGGGACACCCACGCTGTCGACTTCAGCCAATGTCACCAACCCTATAAAGGTGTAAGCGGTTCATATGCTCCTCAGTTCTTTCCTGTTGTTGACTTGCAAGCACAATCTCAGCAAAAGAGCCATCACAGTGTTTGCATTTTTCGGTCTCACGGCTGCTTTTTTACCAACCCACTTTTAGTCTCTCTTCAGAGATATATTTTTTCAAACAACATAAAGTATTGCTGTTTCTAGGGATGTGGATATGTTGTTCAATCCACACTGTCTGGCAGATTCCTTGCCGCTTTAAATCTTGCCGAAGGTCTTGAAGCTGGCTTCTCCCACCCACCTGGGTGGTAAACCCTCGGATCAGCCCCATGATGCCAGATCTTCCTACCGCTAGCTCAGGTTCCCTTCTTAGCGCTCTGCGTTTAGGCCTGGATCCACACTCTTCAGAATTTCCAAACTAATTTAAAAATTTACAAGACTCTGGTCTTTGTCTTCCCTCGCTGATACGATAGACAAATCGACTCCGGCTGTTGGAGCCGTGTGGGCAGAAGGTGTCCCGGACGATCCGCACTCCACATGAGTCTACTGCCTGGGGCTTGGCCACGATTCACAGGCTTACGAATTGTGCAAGTCCTTTTCCGGCCGGTCTTGGATGTCGGCTGCCAGACTTCTTCTTGGGTGCCTGAAAAATGGTATCCGCCCGGTCAAATCTAAGGAGGCCGTTGGCGTGTCCTGCAGCTGGCTCGCAGAACAACTGGATCAGTTGATCACCCTCGAGGAGGAGGTGGCTCAGGCAGCTTCTTCTTCCTACTCAGCTGTGGCATTTATCCTGCTCTCTTTGGGTTCCTCCTACACTGCTTCATTTAAGCAGTTTGTCAGTCCCTCTCCACCAAGGGAGAAGGGCCATCGGACATACCTGACGGTCCAAGAAGAAGGACTCTAGGGTAAGTCCCACCATCGACGCTCATGGGAGCGGGAGAGATCCCTTCACCGATCGTCGACTCTCGACTTCGGTCGAGGTGCACTGCTGCCTCTGCTTCATGGTGTCCCCATCAGGGCAGCTGGCTGAGACATCTGTCAACGCAGTCGGATTTTTCTTGATCTGTTGGACAGTTTGTCAACTGGAGAATCTGACAACCTTCTTCATCGGTTCCCCAGAGATTACCGAGGACTTGCTTGTGCCTCCTGTGCCAAAGTCCCTGTTAAGGTCCCTGCACCGAGGGAGGCGGGTTTCACCTGTTCCCTCTGACCCGCCTCGGAATCCTGAAAGTCTCGGTCCTCTACCAGGTCAGCCGGTCCTGCCCGATGTCGGCGATCTCGGCACCATGGAAAGCGTCGTTGCCCGGCTCATCCTCGTCGTCCTCTTCAGGATATTCTCAAGCGCAAGTTCTTGACAGCGTTACAAGTTTGATGTGGCAGCAACTTTTATTGACAGGTAACAAGCCAGCTCTGTTGCCTTCTCCGACCATCAAGTGGCTGTCACGGCGTGGCGAAACAACTCCTCATGGTATCGAGGACCTGACCCCAGCGCGGTTGTTTGGCCAAAACCGACTGCTCCACCTATTTGTGGTGGAACCTCCGCCCACAAATCAAGACTGGGGCCCCACCAAGGATTCTCGGTCGGGTCAGGGCTTGCCCCATAGGTTTTCGGTCACCCCTCACTCCCGATCATCCTCGGCAGGTGGGCGTTGGCTCAGGCACTTTGCCACTGTTGCAGACTCCTCAGAGTCTGACGACGACTCCTCCCTGTTCTCCAGGCCAGTTGACCTGGAGTCTGCAGGGGCCAGTCGGTGGACAAGAGCCCATCCTCGTTTTAGGTTTGCTTCAGCTCATCTCAGAGTCCACTGGTATGCAGCTCGAACCTGTTTCAAAGCGGGCCAGGTATCCCCTCATGGAATACTGGACCAAGAGGATTCCCTCAGGCCTTTCTGGTGACGAAGCCATTGTTGGCCTGCCCTGGAGTTGTGGCAGCGGCAGCATCTTGTCCCGTGCCTTTGGCCAGGATGGCTCGCGAGCACGCGGGTCCCTCACCAGCTCACTCTCCGTTTCTCGGAGCACCACTCTGCTAAGGGTTAGTGCCCGATAGCATTTTCCCGCATTCCAGGAACATTCGGGACGTGGACAAACCACCTGATAAGGAATCCAAAAGCTGGATTACTCTGGGCAGAAGGTTTATGCTGCTTCTTCCCTGGGCCTTCGTCAGGCTAGCTAGCTATTCTGACAGCACATTTCTCCTGCATACTATGGGTTCCCTAGATGAGGTGATTCCTCATCTCCGGCTGACCTTCAGACGACGGTCAAGCAGGTGCAGGATCAGGGAAAGGCGGCAAACAACAGCTCCAAACTTTGTTGGACATTGGTGATTCTTGTGCCTGATCAGTAGCGGCTGCAGTGGCAATGCTGCAGAGCTTGGCTGCGGATCTCCACCTTCATGGCTGACACCCAGCACAAGCTGGCAGAGGTTCCTTCCTGGGCACCGACTTGTTCAGGCCGGGGTGGAAGGCCATCTCCAAAGGATCGAGAAGTCCAGTGCCACCTTGGACTTGGTGGCGTCTTCCCAGAAGGACAAAGGCCACCAGCAGCAGCATAAGCCCTTTCGCCCTTCCGCTCCTGTGGCACGTCCAATCCAGCAACACCAGGGCGAGCAGGCTCATACTTGGTGCCTTAAGGCCAAGTCTGCCACTTCTCAAGTAGGAAGCCTGGGGCAAGGGTCCAGGAGGTCTCTCAGCGGGCCTTTCCTCCAAGCCTACCCAGTGATGGGTTGAGGGGTGTCGCCCCCAACCTTGTCACTCCTCCTGGGTTTCTCCCTGGGGCAGGTCTGCCCACTTCTTTTCCACCTGGTCTGCAATCACCACCGCACTGCTAGGTGCTAGAAGTAGGCAGGGGTCTGCCTCTGGAATTCGAGCAGTTTCCTTGTATCGAGCTCGTACAGCCACAGAGGCAACGGTTCCTAAGAGTCTCTCTGTCGGCTCTTGCCGAGCCGACATTGCCTTGCTTCAGAAGGAAGTGATCATAGAGGTGGCGGACTCTCCTCCAGACCCAGGGTTTGTGTCCAGGTACTTCCTAGTTCCAAAGCGGATGGGGCTGGGCCCCATTCTCGACCTGCGACCTGAACAAGTTCCTAAGGCGCGCATCTTCAGGACGGTCACTCTGGCTCAGATCATTCCATCCTTGGAACTAGGCATGCGGTTTTGTTCTCTGGACTTTCAGGACGTGTTCTTTCACGTCCCAATCCATCCATCTTATCAGCGATTCCTCCGCTTCAGAGCAGAGGGATCTCTTTACTGAGTTCCGTGCCATGCCCTTCAGCCTCTCTCCAGCTTCCAGGTTCTTCACCAAATGCATGGCAGTGGTGACAGCATTTCTGGGTGCCGAGGGTCTATGTGCCCTTACCTGGACGACTGGCTGATTGCAGCCCCTCCAGGTTGGAGGTGGAGCAGTCCAGGATCTGGCCCTCCAGGTCTGCTCTCAGATTAGCCTCCTCATCAACGAGGCCAAGTTGGAACTCGTGGCTTCGCAGGTGATTCACTTCATTGGGGCAGAGTTCGACTCACTTCGGAGCAGAGCCTGGCTTCCGGCGGACAGGGCTGAGGTCCTTTCCTCCTTTGCCCGATCATTTCTGGTTGGGCAATGCGCCTGCAGGGGACTTCCTCGCGCCTTCTGGGCCTCATGGCCTGCACCAGCGTGGTCCGGCTGGGCCGCGCATACCGTCCTCTGCAGTGGGACTGGCCTGCCAGTGGTCACAGCGCTCTGGTCCTCTGACCAGCCGGTGATGGTGACCCAGGAGATGTGGGACGCCTACAGTGGTGGCTTGTACCAGCTCATCTGCAGGAGGGTATCCCGTTTGTCTGCCCCAGCCGACAGTCACTCTTAACAACTGACCTCTCTGATGGGTTGGGGTGCCCATCTGGGGAGCTCAGGGCCACGACCTCTGATCCCTCAGGAGTCTCGATGGCACATCAACCTGCTGGAGCTTCGTGCGGTGCGTCTAGCCCTCACCGCCTTAGCTCCATTGTACGAAGTCAAGTGGTTCCGGGTCAGGCCGGACAGCAACACCACGACCGTACTACCTCAGCCATCAGGGGCGAGATGCACTCCTTGCCTCTGTGCAAGGAGGCTCCGCACTCTGGTCTCTCATGATCAGCCTGTAGCGGATCTCCTAGCCATCCATGTGGCAGGAGCCTCCAACAGTCTGGCCAATGCCCTCAGCCGGATAGGCGCTGCATTTCATGAGTGGTCTCTCCTGTCGGAGGTAGTACAAGATGTGTTCTTCTATTGGGGCACTCCTCCGGTGGACCTGTTCGCCTCAGGCAGTATCGCGAGGCTGAGGCTGTTTCATGCCTGCCCCTCAGCAGGACTCGCTGCAGGGGATGGCTTCTTGAAGCCGTTGACCCGGGCCACTTCTCGCCTCCCTCCATTTCCCTTGATCCACAAGGTGCTTCTCAAGGTGAAGAGGGACAAGGCGCAGAGTGATTCCTGGTAGCCCCAGACTGGCCCGCCAGTTCTGGTATCAGATCTCCTCAGCCTCAGCTCCAGGCTCCCGAGGCTGCTTGCAGTTGCCGTCTGGACCTGATTTCAGTCAACAAGGGAAGGTTCTCCATCCGGACCTTCAGTCCCTGCACCTGATGGCCTGGTTCCTGAGTGGCTAGCGCTCCAGTACTTGGGTCTTTCTGACGAGGTCCTCAGTGTCGTTGAGGCATCCTGTAAGGAGTCGACCAGAAAAATGCTATGCCTTTAAAGGGAAGACATTCTCCATTTGGTGTCAGGACAAGGGTTGGGCCTTCCTCCTGTCCATTGGCTAGCATTTTGGATGACCTGTGGTCCCTTTCTCAGTTAGGGCTTTGGTCGATGACCCTTAAGGTGCACCTGGCAGCCATCTCTGCTTACCGAGCAAAGGACCAGCCAAGCAGTCTGCGGCGCGAGAGAGAAGGTGGTGGGCGCTTTTCAAAGGCCTTGATCACATATCCTCTGGTGCGAGAACATCCACCTCTGTGGGATCTACCTCTAGTACTGGCTAAGCTCATGGGCAAGCCATTCGAACTGATGCACAGGTGCGATATCTTCCACCTGTCGTGGAAGACCGCCTTCTTGGTTGTCCTGTCTACCGAAATTCCTTCTGAAAGTGGTGTTGGAGTTTCACCTTAACTAGGGTGTTGACTCTGCCGGTGTTCTACCACAGTCACACCTCGGAGGCCGGAATGTAGGCTCCATACTCTGGACCCTAGAAGAGCTTGCTTATTATAGGGAGCTGACGGCTGAAGTTCTGGGAGAGGTTCGCCAGCTGTTTGTCACCCACGCTGAAGCCGCACCTGGCAGACCTGCAGCCAAGCAGACGGTAAGCAGGTGGGTCACCTCCTGCATAGATCTCTGCTATAGGTTGGCGGGCATGGAACCTCCCAGAGGGATAAGAGCTCATTATACCCTCCATACCGCTGCATCGGTGGCTGCTTCTAGGGCGCCCTTTTCAGGAAATCTTCAGGGCTGCTACCTGAAAGTCAGCACACACCAGTTACTTAACAGAGGTCTCAACAGGTCAAGATTACCAATACCTCATCTGATGGCCGACAAGTCTCTTCAGGTATACCTCAAGGGTCTATTCTGGGGCTGCTCTTATTCAGCCTCTTTCTTAACGGACTCCCCTCTGCCTGCAGCTGTCACCTTCTCTATGCAGGCGATGCCGTACTATTTACCAGTGACTCTAACCCTGTCGCTCTTGAAGTCAAACTCCAGGCCAACTTTTCAGCAGTGGAAAGATGGTTTAAAAGAGCAGAAACTGGTAATGAACTACACAAAGACTAAAACTATGTTGACCTCCTCGGCCAAAAATCGAACAGAGCCCACTCTCTTCTGATCACCAACATGGATGGAACTCCCTGGAACTCGTACAGAGTTTCAAATACCTGGGATCTGCTGGACAGCACTATGACTTTCACTGCCACATTTTATTTATTTGCTTTTGTTAACCGGGTAAGCACACTAGACAGCCAAGTGCCTATTTTCAGGTGCACCTAGGAGATTACAAGGTAAATACATAAACATCAGACAGATACAAGTGAAGGATTACATTAAAGAGAATCAGCACACAAGGACATTACAAGCAACAGTACCAGCAGGGATTTACATTGCAGGCAGTAGGAAGAAGTACAGTGTGGTTTCATTGTTCAGGCAGCAATGTTGTAAAGGCTTGCAGGTAGGCAAAGGGAATCACATTGGGATAGAGTGGGCCCAGAGCAAGATAAGGAGTGCACAGTAGTAGCGCTCACCCTGTTGAGGCAGATGGGCCTAAGTGGTCTATTTTCTAGTGAGCTGTGAGTACAGGAGGTGTATAAGCACAGATGTGCTATACCCAAGTCATATTGTTTAGGTAGCATCTCAGTTTGTTTGGGCGTCACTGGCTGAGAGGGTTTGTCTAGTGCAGAGACAGGTGGAGGCAGTTTGAAAGCCCCAGAGGGAGGCTTTAAAGCTCTTGTGGGAGGAGAGGAGGCGAGTGTCTTGATGGAAGAGAGTTCAAACCCTGGGCATAAGCAGCGAAGGTTGGTCACCCATTTGTGTAGGTTTAGGTACCATGAGGGCATGGAAGTCACTGGATTGCAGGTTGTAGGAGGGAAGTAGCTAGAACGAGGGACTCTGCAATGTTTAAGGGGTGGCAGTTCTGACAATACTGTCTGTGAAGTTGCCCATGACATAGGAGTGGTGAGTTTCCGGTGGGAGCCATTCAAGCCGGTGTAGAGCTCACAGCGGTGAGTGAGGCGGGGCTGAGAGCAAAATGGCATATGTTGTTGTACGCTGAGTCCCACTTTACTAGACTAGTTTTGCAACGTGAGCAAAGGTGACTAGTCCATAGCAAACGTGAGGTAGGAGGACTCCCTGGCTAAGGCGGGGCGGGCAGCTGGAGTGAGACAACTTTTGCTCTGTGGCGTGACCCAACTTGCAGTTTGAGGTCTTACATGAATTACGTATGTGCATGTTCATATCCAGTTATGGTCAAGAGTCACCCCAGGTACTTGACCGAGTCTGCAACTAGCAGTGGTGACCCATCGCCTGGAAATCTGTAGTGAATTGGGCAGCTTTTAACTTGGCTGCTGAGCCAAAGAGCATGGCCTGCATCTTCTGCAGGTTAGTCATATCGCTTATGGTCCTGCAACCAAGTTTGGATACGGTCAAGTCCAGTTTAGTCTGGTGTTGATGGTAGAGATGTCCTGGGAACTGGACATGATGACTAGGTCATCTACGTGACAGCACTGAGGACCCAAGAGCCGGAGCCGAGGGTAGCTCATTTACGAAGAGAGAGAACAGAAGAGGCCCCAGGACAGAGCCCTGGGGGACTCCGTAGTTTACCTGGGCAGGCTCAGACAGGACCTTGTTGAACTTGGTGTACTATTGCCTGCCCGTGAGATAATTACTGATCCAGGCAAGAGCGGAGGAGAAGCCAAGTGGTAGGAGAGAGCACAGTAGTGTGAGGTCTCCGATCAAAGGCTTCGCGAGATCAACAAAGATGGCCCGGTCAGTTCGCCTCAGTCAGCAGCAGACCTGATCTCAGAGGTAACAACTGCTAGGGGCTGGAGTGCCATGCACCTTTCTGAACCCATGCTGTGCGGGGAGAGTAGGTTTTGGGTCCGTGGGTAATGGGTGACCTGAGGCGACTACCTTTCAGAAGTTTGCTGATCGCTGATAGGATTACTATGGGGCAGTAGTTCTTAATGTCTTTTGGGTCTCCTTGTTGGGCAAGGTATGACCTTAGCCATCTTCAGATGTCCGGGACTATACCCGAGGTAAGCGATGCATTGAAGATGTGGGCTATGAGTCGGACTAGCCTCAGCAGCTTGGGCTCCAGGCAGTCATGCCCAGCACCAGTGTGTGAGGAGAGGCCAGCAAAGACCTTCTGGGCCTCCATGTCTGATACAACCTTGAGGTAAAGGGCAGGAGGGGTTGTCCCACTGGGTGAAGAGGCCCGATCTACGGGGTAGTGAGGCAGTTTGGGAGAGCTGGCAAGTCAATGAACTGAGAGTTGAAGGCATTGGCAGTAGTGAGGGGTTGTTGCAGTTTACCCGTCAATGAGCATGTCCGTGACCTGAGCTCTAGTAGCCCCACCAACCACATTCTTAATGCTCTGCCAGAATGTCCTCGGATTATTGGCTGTGGAGAGCAGGATGGACTGACAAAACTCACTTTTGGCAAAGTCACTAAGGCTGTAAATCACGCGCTCTGACTGCTGCACAGGCACAAACATAACCTCACCCTGAGGCCCTTAAACTAGCAGTGCAAAGCTCTCTTGTGACCCTAATTGTCTATGGACTGGTAATATATGGGTGCGTACGAAACTGCCCTACGTCATATTAAAGTTGCTTAAAACAAAGCCTGTCGGCTTACCACTGAGCTGCATGCATGATGCACACATATGACTTGATGCCCAGGCTAGCTGGCTGCAGTTCTCTGATATACTTTGTTACCAGTCCTGCTTACTGGTGAAAAGGCTAGTCTAGGGCTGGTTCTAGCAGGGGTTCATAATCTTCCTCCCCAATACCAACATTTGCAACACTTGAAGTGCTGATTGTCGCCTATTTAAAATTCCCCACCATCGCACCTCCATGGGCCAAAGGTCCTTCGCTTCCATGCCCCAGGGTGACTAAACTCCCTACCATCTGACATCTCTTCACTAAGGTCGATTGGTCCCTTTAAAGACTGCTGCGGGCAGCGCTACTCGAGAATGCCAGCTGTACCTGCTTCCAATAATGTCTTCCCATGACCTCCTGACCTCTGATTACCGTGCTCAAACCCATCCCGCAGTGCATTCCTTTGTGGCTCCTACCCCATATTATCTCACCTCTGCCCTCAATTTTCCTGCTCACTCCATCCCCCCACCACCCTCCTACCCCCCTTTACCACTCCTCCATATCCTCATCCACTCCTTCCCACCCTCAACCTCCTCCTCTCCCTCCTGCTTTTCTTAACCCTTTCTCCCCTATGTTAGCTTCCTCTCCTCACTCCTTCCCCTTACACTCAGCTGTCATGTCTTCTCCCTAGTTCCTGCCTCTCTCTCCCTTCTCCTACCACCCCTCTCTCACTCCCTCCCCACTCTCTCTCTCTTCCTATAACCCTGTTCAATTCCTGACTTCTGTTCTTGACTCTGGTTACCTACATAACCTCTGTACAAATGTCTACCTACTGTAACTTAACAAACTCAGGCTATCTTGATTAGCCTGTGACCTTGTATATGCTGTGCTTGCTCTTCTCTGACACTGAAGAATAATTGTGTAGTAGTTACTTATGTTTTGCTGCTCTGCTTGTCTAGACACGGAACCTATTTAATGAGCTTGTGCTAAAAGGTATTATCCAAGAGCTCAATAAATAAATAAACACACCTTTATTTCCCATTACCACATCGACCTTGAGTCACGCCGGGATGCTGGTTTTGGGGCCTTGGTTCTCCAGTCTTTATTCCCTAAGTAGGGGTGTGCGCCTGCCTCCCTCCCCGGAGAACTGCTAGGAGTCTGTCAGTCAGTGTGGATTGAACAGCATATCCACGTCCTAGAATACAGGTTACTCACCTGTAACAGGAGTGCTAGGAGTGGTATATGTTGTTCATCCACACGACCCTCCCGACCTCCCTGGCTTCCAGCGGGCTAGATCTTGCATCATGGGGTGGAGTCGAGGGTTTTACCACCAGGGTGGGTGGGAGGAGCCAGCTTGAAGACCTTCCAGCAAGATATAAAGCAGCAAGGAACCTGCCAGACAGTGTGGATGAACAACATATACCACTCCTAGAACTCCTGTTACAGGTGAGTAACCTGCATATTCTGACTATATGCAGTTAGCCCTTCCAGTTCAACTAACCCAGAGATAAGAGTTAACTCTATGCAAATGCATAGAACGCTGAGCTCGAGCTCAGTTTTCAATCCTCGTCCGTGGTACATTCTGTGTAACCATCAGATTCTTTATTCCACCTGTTTGTAGAAGTCGCCCAGAGATTTCTCCTCTGTCACTTTGGTTGAGAGTGGTGTGTTTTGTTGGTTATTTCAACCACTTTTGTTTTCAGTTCTTCAAACCTCTCTAAGCTAGAGGTTAAACTAGATTACATTACATCTCCATTTGGTAAGTCTCCGTCCTTTTCGTCCGTAAATTGAGAGAGGACCGATTTGATTATTTCTTGAGGTAAATTCTTAGTTTATTTGTCTTTTCGGATTCAAGCGGTTTTCGGTTTAAAAATAAAACAAGTTTTCATTGGTTTGTTCTATCGACTATTGAACTGGTCGTTAACCAAAATGAAATTAGTTACCTGGTCTGACTGCCCTCAAAGGATAACTTTGGCTTCAGTGCATTGTGTCTGAGAAACCCAAGACCGGACCCCTGTGTTTCCAGCACTGCACAGAGTGTGGGAGGTGTTTGCCAAGGTGGACCCCCACCTGATGTGGTGTTCCTTGTCTGAGTTTGACCACCTGAAACAGACTTCAAATTTGCAAAACTTTCTTAAGGCCATGCTGGATAAGTGTTTTGCCAGGCTGAATAAAAGAATGGCCAAAAATACACTGACCTGATGGTGGTCCAGTTCTGCTCTTGAAGGTGCAGAAGAACTGGAGGAGGTGCCTTCTGACGAAGGATATACCTCTCGACCAAAAGAAAAGCATATACCGAGGCTTCAGTACCAGTAAAAGAAGCAAAATTCGCCGGTTCGAGCCTGTTTCCGCTCTCCAACTGTGGAAGAAATAATCTAAAGCAATTAATATTATACAGTCTTTACAATCAGAACCAGGTGAACCAAGACTGAGTACTACCACACGCCTCGGTTCTGTTGTCTACCGGTTCTTTTCCATTGGTTCATATGACCTGGAGACTTACTGTGAACTTGAGGCGAAGAAGAGGAAGGCTTGGGGAACCCATTGAGCCTGACATTTCTGGATAGGCCAGACTCTGTCTGCCCTCCCAGGCAACCTGGGGAGTCCTCCTCTCATTATTCTTTTTATAACAAGGTTGTTGAAACTCACAGCTCCCTACTCTGGAGGCAGCTGAGGAGGAGGAGGAGGAGGAGCCTGATTTCAAAAGACTGTCAGTTCCTCTTCATAAGTCCTTGAAAAAGCAGACTATACGATTTTGCAGATGCCCACCTCTGTTCCCCTGTTGATAAAAGGATGGCTAGGAGGTAGTCACATAGTTTCTCTATAACCACTGTAGTCATATGGGAGTTATCCTGGCTGCTGCCTGTGACAAGGCTGGTATTATCCTAGCTTCTCATCCTCCTGAGAAGGACTCGAAGATTGGACACCATGGCCAAGAAGCAACATTTGGCTTCTTCTCTGGGGATTGTGGGCAAGCCTCCACATGGTAATAACATGTAGCCAGATAGCAGAAGTCCAGATGGGAGTCTGTTCTGGATCTGGCAAGACTGCTTCACCCCAGCTGGCCAAAGACCTGAGCAGATAGTCAAGGATGGCATTAAGGCATCCAGGGTCCAATTTCATGCTGCAGTGGACTCCAATCATGTGTCCTCTAAGAGTCATGGCTATTGCGGTTTCCTGAGGAAATTTTCCTGGCTCAGGTGTACCAGCCTCTCTCAGGACACCCAGTCAAAGACCATGGATGTTCCTGTTGTCCAAAATTATCTGTTTGGGAGCAAACAGAGTCATACATGAAGAAAATGGACGAGTATGGGGACCACTTAGAAAGTGCAGCTGCAAAAGAAAAGGCTGCAACCCCTCAGAAGCAACATCCTAGGCCTGGTGAGGCAGGCCTTATCAAAGGCCTTCTACCAGACACAGGCATTCCCTACTTACCAGCAGCAGAGAGTTTTTCAGGGACATAGGTAGGAGAGGTGTGAGCAGAGCTGCATTCACCTCCCTGCCTAAGACTCCTGCCAAGCAGACACCCTGATGTGTCTGTCAGGGCTGCCTCCCTCTGCCAGTAGGAGCAGACTGACTCACTACTTCCAGACCTGGAAATCCATTACCACAGACAAATGGGTCCTGGAAGTAGTGACTCAGGGACTTGCTCTAAATTTCAAATGGTCCCCAAGAACCAGAGCAAAGTCTTTCAAACCTGCCAGCAGTTCAGAGGCAACTCTGTTGGAGGCAGAGGTTTCACACTCTTAGAGTGGAAAGCAGTGGAACCTGTTCCTGTCCTTCACAAAGGAAAAGGGTTGTACTAAGATACTTCCTTACCCTATAGAAGACTGGGAGTGGGGGCCATCCTAAATTTGTGGTATCTCAACAAGCACTGACAAAACCCAAATTCAAGATGATGACCTTAACCAAAATCCTTCCCACTCTCAGACAAGGAGATTGGTTAACTTCCTGTATCTCAAGGATGCTTATTTCCACATACCTATCAGACACTCCACAAGTATCTAAGGTTCAAGTTGCCCTCAGGCCACTGTCAGTTCAGGGCAATGCCTTTTGCCTGACTTGTGCTCCCAGAACATTCACAGTGTCTGGCAGTGGTCGTGGCCCACCTGAGAAGGCACGGTTTGTCTGTGTTTCCCTACCTGACGACTGGTTGGTCGTGGACAGTCCTCTCAGCAGGTGAGGGAGCCTTGGCCCTGGTGCTGGATACTCTTGTGTCCTTAGGATTTCTGGTAGACCTAAGCATATCAGTGCTGGATCCTGTCCTGATCCTAGTGTTCGTAGTAGCAGAGCTGGACACGGTTCAGGCAAAGGCTCTCCTGCCAGTGGGATCGGTGGACAGCCTCATCCATCTGGCATGTTCTTTTTGCTTGCAGGTGTCTTGGCTGGCAAGACATTGTCTTCAGCTTTTGGGACACATGGCAGCCTCCACAGCAGTGGTCCCAGGAGCCAGGTTTCAGATAAGGGACATACAATTTCATCTCAGATCCTTCTGTTCCCAGAAAAGAAGACCACTATCCAAGCTGATCCCAGTGACAACCACCTTGGTACAGGGACTACAGTGGTGGAAGGATAAGGACAATCTCAGAGAGGGTGTTCCTTTCCTCCAACAGTCTCCTGCAGTAGTTCTCACCATGGGTGCTTCACTCCTGGGATGGGGGCTCACCTAGGGGACCACACTGCTCATGGAACATGATCTCATCAGGAGTCTTGTTCCATATCAACCTGTTAGAGCTCAGGGCAGTGTTCTTTGCTCTCCAGTCATTCTCAGAGATATGGTATGAGGGAAGTTGGTTCAGGTACAGACAGACATCACCACCACTATGTACTGCATCAACAAGCAGGGCGGGACAAGGTCATCTGCCCTCTACATGGAGGCAATGAAGATCTGCACTCTGGCATACTCTCTTCAGACTCCCTCTCAGCTGTGCACTTGCCAGGCAAGGACAGTGTACTGGCAGATGCCCTCAGCAGAATAAATCAGAGTCACCTATAGTGGTCTCTGAACAAGGGAATACTGCAAGCAGTGTTCTGGATATGGGACACACCAGAGATGGATCAATTTCCAGCCCCAGACAATCACCAGCTGCCCTAATTTTGTTGCAGACCTCCAGTTCTGAGCTCTGTGCCTCTGAATGCACTGATTTTGGATTGGACAGGCAGTTTGGTCCATCGGCACTCCTAGATCTTCGCCCCTCTACCCTGAAAGTGCATCTGGCATTTGTGTCTGCCTATCTCGTCAGGGAAGGATCTTCCGTGGCATCCCATTCAGTCTTCAAGAAGTTTTTAAAGGGTTGCTCCACTTACTTCCCCTCACAGGAGCCTACCCCATCTTGGAACCTGAGTATCTGCATAGCTTAGCTAATGCAGCCCCTCTTGAACCCTTGTTTTCGGCTGAGGTTTAAATATTTGACATGGAAAACTGTCTTCTTGGTAGCCATAGCCTCTGCTAGGGGATCAGTGAGCTATATGCCTTGTCAGTGGGACCTGACTACATAGCATTCCATAGAGACAAGGTCATCCTTAGGACAAACAGGAAATTTCTCCCAAAAGTGGTCTCAGATTTCCATTTGAACCAGTCCATGACATTACCTGTCTTCTTTACCGAACACTCCTGCTCAGGGGAATGGAGACTACATAGCCTGGCTGTAAAAAGGGCTATTAGCTACTACATAGGTCAGACAAAGGCCCACAGGAATGACTGTACCCAGTTGTTCCTCACCTGTGGGGAAGTAGATAAGAGTAAGCAAGCCAGCAAAGGATCATTGCTTGGTGGATCATGTCTTGCATCCAGTTCTGCTGTGGCAAACTGGGGAAGGAGCATACCTACGGGCCTCAGGGCCCATTCTACCAGGGGAACAGCTGCTCCATTGCAGCTGCTAGAGACATTCCCTGCTCGAAATTTGCAAAGCAGCTACCTGGAAAACTGTTCACACATTTACCAAGCACTACTGCCTGAACACCCAGGCCATGAGTGATGCCAGGTTTGGCACAGCAGTACTGCAGAGCCTATTTCCTAAGTAGGTTCTGTGTCCACATCCACGGGCACTGCTTGGTAGTCTCATATAGTCAAAATACAGCAAGACTTCATGTTGTTTGAAGAAAAATTTACCACTGAAATCTTGTTTCTTCTAATGGAGTCTTGCTGTATTCTGACCTCCCTCCCTGCCTCACCTCCCTGACAGAACCTGAAAGGGCAGGTCCTGCTTATCAGTAGAAATTTATTTGCTGCACCTCTGGAGTGCCATGTTTTTCTTGGGCATTTCTTGACTTGAATCTTCTAGTTGCCCTTTGTCTAGTTTTTAGCCATGTTGGGCTATTTATTAGTCAATATAGATAGGATTAGTAGTTACTATTTAGTGGTCATAAGAATCTGACGGTTACATAGAATGTAGCAGGGTTTGAAAACAGAGCTTGAGCTCAACATTCTATGCAGGTACTAGTGGGGTACCGCGATGGTTCACTACTGGGTCCAGTCCTTTTAATGTCTTTATAAGTGACACTGCAGAGGGACTGAAGGAAAGTATGCCTCTTTGCAGATGTTACAAAGATCTGCAACAGGGTTGATACACAAGGAGGCGTGGAAAGGATGAGAAGGGACTTGGCAAGATTGGAGGAATGGTGAGAAGTATGGCAGCTTGGATTCAATGCAAATAAGTGATAAATATTAGCCTGGGAAACAAAAACCTGGTGAAGATTACAGGGGGTAACAACAACAAAAATGGAAAGGGACCTGGGGTAATCATATCAGATGACCTTAAGGTTAGCAAGCAATGTGAGAAGGCAGTAGGGAGGGCTGGGGGATACTGGGATGTATAGGAGAGGCATCACCAGCAGAAAAGAGGAAGTTGTTATTCTTCTGTGCAGACAGTTGGTGAGACCCCATCTGAGTACTGCATCCAGTTCTGAGACCCCATCTCCGCAAGGACATAAACATGATGGAGGCAGTCCAGAGGAGGGCAACTGAAATGGTGCAGGGTCTGCAAGAGAAGCCATGTGAGAAGAGACTAAAGGAGCTTAATATGTATACCCTTGAGGAAAAGGGGGGCCTTAATAGACACTTTTAGGCACTCAGTGGAATCAACAAAGTCCAAGAGGGCAGCATGCAGCTGAGGTCCTGGAATCCTGCTCAGCTATTCTCTACGCTGATGACCTGATCATCTATACTAATTCTTCTAGTATTGCCTGCATATGCATCACTTACTTCAGACTTCAGTATGGTCTTAGACTGGCTACTAGACCGTAGCTTGTACTAAATGAAAAGAAAACGAAAACCATGCTCCTAGGTTCTGCACTGAAGATTTAGGCCTGTTCTAGTTTGCTGGAGGTTCTTCACCCAGGAGGATTTCCACTTGAAAATGTTACTTTCTAAGGACATGGATATGTTGTTCATCCACACTGTCTGGCAGGTTCCTTGCCGCTTAAATCTTGCCAGAAGGTCTTCAAGTTGGCTCCTCCCACCCACCTGGTGGTAAACCTCGCCCGCCCCATGACGCCAGATCTTCCTTATCGCTTGAAGCTCAGGTTCCCTCCCGCTCCGCGTGGTAGACTGGATCCTAACTCTTCAGTTTGTCCAAACTCGTTTAAAATTTTCAAGACTTGGTCTTCCTTTTCCCTCTGGGCTGCGTGGACAAATCGACTTCCGGTTTCGGCGGTGCCCTTGTGGGCAGAAGATGTCCAGGACGGATCCGCATTCCACGTGCGCTCTACTGCCTCGGCCTAGAACACGACCTACAGGCATGCAAGTCATGCTGTTCGTTCTCGGCCAGCGTCTTGGAGGACCGTCGCCCGGTTGAAGCTTGGGCGCCCGAGGCGCTGGCCTCCGCGGTAAAGTCGAAGGAAGCCCGTTGGCAGGGCGTTACCGGCTGGCTCGGCTGAGCAGCTTGAGCAGATGATCGCCCTCGAGGAGGAGGTGGCCCAGGCCGCATCTTCCTCCTCCTCGATCGTGGCATTTATTCCGCTGTCTTTGGGTACTTAGTATTCTGCTTCATTCAAGGAGCTTTGCCAATCCCTTTCCACACGAAGGAGAGAGCCATTGGACATTCCTCTCGGTCCAAAGAAGGATTCAGGATAAGTCCCATCGTCGGCATTTGTGGGAAGTGGGAGAAGTCCCCTTCCCTGGACAGCCGACTGTCGACTTCAGTCGAGGTTGCGAATGAGACCGCTGGCTTCCGCGTGTCCCCGTCAGGTCACCGCCGAGACTCCTGTTGATGCGGTCGAGACTTTTCTCGACCCGCGGACGGGTTGTCGACTGGTGAAGCTGACAACCCTTCTTCGCTGGTTCCCCGGTGGAGACGAGGATCTGCCTGTGCCCTCAGTGCAACAGTCTCTGGTTAAGGTGTCTGAGCCGAGGGAAGGCGGGTGTCCCTGCTCCTTCCCAGGCCCATCCTCGGACACGCCGAGATCTCGGTCTCGGACCTCTTCTCGGTCCAGCCGATCCCGCCCATTTGTCGGCGGTCTTGGCACTGAGGTGGCCAGCGCCCGCTTGTCCTCGATCTTCCTCCTTGGAAGAGGAGAGCTTGGCGCAATTTGCGTCCAGTGCTGCGAGAACTGATGTGGCAGCATTTCTTGTCCAGGAGCAAGTTGACACCGATGCCTTCCCGGCCATCAAGTGGCTGTCACCCGAACGGCCGAAACAACCTCTCGCTGCAGTCGAGATGCCCAAGTCTTGGCGGTTGTTTGGCTGAAACCTGCTGCCCACCGATTGTGGTGTAACCTCCACCTCCACAACCGAAATCGGGCGCCAACCAAGGACTCTCGGTGGGTCAAGGCCTGCCCCATGTTGTTGGTCACCCTCACTCCTGACCGTCCTCGGCAGGTGGAGGTGGCTCAGGCCCTAGGCAGCTCTTCATGGACTCTCGGAGTCTGACGATGACTCCTCCCTGTTCTCCAGGCCGGTTGACCTGGAGTCCTCCGGGCCAGTCACTGGATGAAAGCCCATCATCCTTTATGGGTCTGCTTTGGCTCATCTTGGAGTCCACCAGGATGCAGCTCGAGCCGTATCCAAATGGGGCAAGTACCCCCGGACGGAGATACTGGACTGAGGGGATTCTCCCATGGAGGCTTTCTGGTGGCTGAGGCCATTGTCGGCCCAGCCTTGAGCTTTGGCAGCGCCTGCTTCCTGTTCTGCGCCTCGGCCAGGTTGGCCAGGAAGTATGTGGTCCCTACCGCCTCTTTGCCCGGTTTTGGAACACCCTCTGGTCACCGACAGCGTTTTCTGGCTCTCGGGAACGCTAGGGATGTGGACAAGCCCCCGCCAAGGGAGTCCAAAAGCTGGACTATGCCGGGCACAAGGTGCGCTGCTTCCTCCTCGGCCTCCGCCAGGCCAGCTCGGCAGTGCTGATGGCACACTTCTCCCACGCCTCATGGGCCCCTGGATGAGGTGATCCTTCATCTCCCAGCTGACCTGCAGACCGCGTCCGGCAGGTTCGGGACCAGGGTAGAGTGGTGGCGAAGCAGCAGCTCCAAACAGCTCTGGAAATGAGGGACTCCTGTGCCAGATCAGATTCCGTCCGCAGTGGCCATGCGCGCAGAGCATGGCTGAGGATATCCACCTTCACGGCGGATACCCAGCACAAGCTGGTGGACGTCCCCTTCTTGGGACCGACCTCTTTGCCCTGGAGTGGAAGGTCACCTCCAGCGGATCGAAAGTCCAGTGCCACACTGGACTCCGGTCACCTCTGCCCAGAAAGACAAAGGCGCCGACAGAAGCAGCACAAACCCTTTTGTCCTTCTGCGCCGCGGCACGTCCCGCCCAGCAGCACCAGCATCAGGCCAGCAGGCTCACGCTTGGCATCCCAAACCCAAGCCCATGGCTTCCTCCAACAGGAAGCAGAGAGGTAACGTCCAGGAGGTCCCTCGGACGGTCCCTCCTCAAGCCTGCCCAGTGACAAGTTGAGGGTGTCGTCCCCAGCCTCGTCACTCCTCTGGGTTCCCCATGGGGGCAGTTCCACCACTTCCTTTCCGCTCCGCTATCACCACGGACTACTGGGTGTTGGAGGTGGTAGGAAAGGACCTGCCTCTGGAGTTCGAGCAGGCTCCACCCTTTCGAGCCATCGCCCTCGAGGGGCCACGGAGTCTGCAGCCTCGCTGTCGGTCCGCCAAGATGATATTGCCCTGCTCCTCGAGAAAGAGGTGATCAGGAAGGTGGCGGATCTTCTTCCAGACCCAGGGTTTGTGTCCAGGCATTTTCTGGTCCCAAACGGACAGGGGCTGGTGCCCCATTCTCGACCTGCACGACCTGAACAGGTTCCTAAGTTCTCGGAACTTCAGGATGGTCACTCTGGCTCAGATAATCCCATCCTTGAATGAGGCATGTGGTTCTGTTCCCTGGACCTCCAGGACACGTTCTTTCACGTCCCAAGCCATCCGTCTCATCAGAGATTCCTCCGCTTCAGAGCGGAGGGATCCCTTACAGTTCGGGCCATGCCTTCAGCCTCTCCCTAGCTCCCAGGGTCTTCACCGAATGCATGGCAGTGGTGACAGCATTCCTCGGCGCGAAGGGTCCAGGTGTACCTCACCTGGACGACTGGCTGATTGCAGCCCTCCAGAGCGGAGGTGGAGCGGTCCAGAGACCTGGCCCTCCAGGTTTGCTCTCAGATTGGCCTCCTCATCAACAAGGCCAAGTCGGAACGCTGCAAAAGCAGGTGATACAGTTAATCGGGCAGAGCTCGACTCTCTTCAGCCAGAGCATGGCTCCCGCAGACAGGGCTGAGGTTCTTTCCTCCTTGCCCAATCATTTCAGGTTGGGTAATCGCGCCTGCCCTGGACTTCCTGCCTCCTGGGCCTCATGGTGGCCTGCACCAGCGTGGTCCATTGGGCTTGCTTGGTACATGTGTCCCCTTCAGTGGGGACTGGCCAGCCAATGGTCACAGGCGCTTGATACATTGGATCAGCTAGTGGCAGTGACCCAGGAATGTGGGAACGCTCCAGTGGTGGACCGTTCCGGCACATCTGCAGGAGGGCATCCCGTTTGTCCGCCTTGAACCGACGGTCTCTCTGTCGACGATGCCTCTCTGATGGGTTGGGGTGCCCATCTGGGGAGCACAGAGCGCACGGCCTCTGGTCCCCTTGGGAGTCCCGATGTCACATCAACCCGCTGGAGCTTGGCGGTTCGTCTAGCCCTCACCACCTTCGCCCGTTTCTATGGGGTCAAGTGGTTCAGGTCCAGACAGAGAATACCACGACCATGTACTACTTAAACTGCCAGGGCGGGACGCGCCCATGCCTCTGTGCAGGGAAGCTCGCATTTGGTCTCTCGTGGCAGCCTAGAGGCGATCTCCTCGCCATTCACGTGGCAGGAGCCTCCAACACCCTGGCTGATGCCCTAAGCTGGATAGGGGCTGCGTCTCACGAGTGGTCTCTCCTGCCGGAGGTAGTACAAGATCTATTCTCCCACTGGGGCACGCCTCAGGTGGACCTGTTTGCCTCCAGGAGAATGCAAGCTGAGACTGTTTCATGCCCCGCCCTCAGCAGGGCTCGCTGCAGGGGATGCCTTCTGAGGCCATGGACCCCGGGTTCTTCTGCCTTTCCCATTTCCTTGATCCACAGGTGCTTCTCAAGGCAAGGAGGAACAAGGCGCAGATGATTCTGGTAGCCCCAGACTGGCCCCATCTGTTCTGGTATCCAGATCTCCTCAGTCTCAGCTTCAGGCTCCTGAGGCGGCTTCCAGCCCACCGGACCTGATCTCAGTCAGTCAGGGAGGTATTCCATCCGGACCTTCAATCCCTGCACCTGACAGCCTGGTTCCTGAGTGGCTAGAGTTCCAGGCCTTGGGTCTTTCGGACGAGGTCCTCAATGTCGTTGGGCGTCCGTAAGTCGACCGAAAATGCTAAGCCTTCAAATGGAAGAGATTCTCCATTTGGTGTCAGGGCAGGCCTGGACCCTTCCTCTTGTTCCTTGGCAAGCATTCTGGACTACCTATGGTCCCTTTCTCAGCTAGGGCTTTGGTCGACAACCCTTAAAGGTGCACCTGGCAGCCATCTCTGCTTGCGGGCATGGCTGGGAAGCAGTCAGTGGCGCGGGAGGAAGGTGGTTGGGTGTTTTTCAAAGGCCTTGATCACATATCCTCGGTGCGAGAACCTCCACCTCCATGGGATCTACTGCTGGTATTGTCTAAGCTCATGGGCAAGCCATTGAACTGATGCACAGGTGTGACATCTCTCACCTGTCGTGGAAGACCGCCTTCTTGGTGGCTATCACGTCAGCCAGAAGGATGGGAGAACTCCAGGTGCTTTCCATAGAGTCACCTTATCTGGTCTTCCACAGGGACAATGTTGTCCTGCGCCCCATGAGAAATTCCTTCTGAAGGTGGTGTCGGAGTTTCACCTTAACCAGGTGTTGACTCTGTTGGTGTTCTACCCCAATCACACCTCGGAGGTCAGATATAGGCTCCATACTTGGACCCTAGAAGCGCTTGCTTATTACAAGGGCGGACGGCTGAAGTTGGGGAGGTTCACCAACTGTTTGTCACCTCGCTGAGCCGCACCTGGCCGACCTGCAGCCAAGCGGACGATAGGCAGGTGGATCACCTCCTGCATAGATCTCTGCTATAGGTTGGCGGGCATGGAGCCTCCCAGAGGATAAAGCTCATTCTACCCGCCATACTGCTGCATCGTGGCTGCTTCCAGGGCGTCCCTATCCAGGAAATCTGCAGGGCTGCTACCTGCAAGTCAGCACACACCTTCATCACCCACTACCACATGAGCCTTGAGTCATGCTGGGATGCTGGTTTGAGACCACCGGTTCTCCAGTCTCTATTCCCTAAGTGGGGGTGTGACCTTGCCTCCTCCTCCCGGAGAACTGCTAGGATTCTGCCAGACAGTGTGGATGAAATACAGGTTACTCACCTATAACTGGGAGTTCTAGGAATGGTATATGTTGTTCATCCACCACGACCCACCGACCTCCAACCCGGCCTTTAACCTGGCCTGGCAGCGGCTAGATCTGGCATCATGGGGTGGGCCGAGAGTTTTACCACCCGGTGGGTGGGAGAAGCCAGCTTGAAGACCTTCCAGCAAGATTTAAAGCGGCAAGGAACCTGCCAGACAGTGTGGATGAATAACATATACCATTCCTAGAACTCCTGTTACAGGTGAGTAACCTGTATTTCTTCAAGTACCTTGGGATCCGCTGGACCAGTCCCTGGATTTTAATCTTCACATTCGGTCCTCTTGCAAAGCGTAAACTCGAAACTGGAGTAGCTTACAAAGCGAGCTACATGCTTACACCCTCTGCCAAATTAGCAATTGCACAAGGTATTCTGCTCCCAACCCTTACTTATGGTGCCTCTATTCTTACCTCTGCCCATAAAACCTCCCTACTAAAATGGGATGTAACTTACAACAATATATGCTGATTTGCCTCTTCGTCGCCTCGACTCAAACATCACTGCCTTCTTTATAGGATCTGAATTGCCTCTCACCCTCTGCCAGTAGACAATACTACCTTGGATCACTAATGGACTCGATCATCTGGGAAAAAACCATCCCAGCTGGCGGCATTGCTGGTCCCGCAACCATCCTCCCATGGCCTGTGATCAGCTGACAAATCCTTGCTCTATGTTCCGAGGCGTCGGATGACTATAGGCACAGGGGCCTTCCAATTCTCCGCTGCCAGGCTATGGAATTCTCTTCCACTCAACCTCCGCTGTCTCAGACTCACTTTGGATTTAAAAGTGAATATCGTATATCTATCCTTAGCTGATGCTTGTACATGCTTTGACCCAACCTGAAGCTCCTGAGACTTTACCAGTAATGTCACCCTGCTCTAATCCAGCTCCAAGACTGTCTCCTCTTCCCTCCCTATATTTTCCTTCTCTTTGTAAATAACTTCTTGACTACTAGCTCTCTTCCTTCTCAAGCTTATGCACCTGTTCTAGGGACATGGATATGTTGTTCATCCACACTGTCTGGCAGGTATCCTTGCCACTTTAAATCTTGCCGGAAGGTCTTCAAGCTGGCTCCTCCCACCCACCCAGGTGGTAAAACTCTCGGCTCCGCCCCATGGCATAGATCTTCCTCGGCTTGGAAGCTCAGGTTCCCTCCTTAGCAGCTCTGCGTAATAGACTGGTTCATAATTCTTGGTTTTCCAATTTTAAAAAGTTTTGCATTGTAGACTTAGGTCTTCTATCCCTCGCGGCTACGATGGACAAATCGACTCGGTTTTGAGTACCCTTGCAGACGAAGATGTCTCAGATGGATCCGCACTCCGTGTGTCTACTGTTTGGGCCTTGAGCATGACCACAGGCTTGCGACCTGTGCTCTTCCTTCTTGGCCTCGTCCTCGAGGGCCGTGCTGCCCATTACAACTGGGCGCCACAGAAGCGTTTTCCTCGGTGGGAGTCAAAGAGGCCGGTTGGCGGTTTCAGCGGCGGGCTCGGTGGATCAGCTAGAGCAGATGATCGCCCTCGAAGAGGAAGTGAGCGCGGGCGCATCTTCCTCGACCATGACGTTATCCAGCTCTCCTGGGTTCCTCTTACACAGCTTCCTTTAAGGAGCTTGTCTGTCCCTCTCCACTAGAGGAGAGGGACCAGCGTCTTCTGGACCTTCTTCTCGGTCCAAGAAGAAAGACAAGGGTAAGTCCCTCCGTCGACACTCTTGGGAGCGGGAAAGGTCCTCTCCTCGGTTGTCGGGCCATCAACCCGGTCGATCGTTAGACCCGCCACTGGTCTCCCGGTGTCCCCGTCAGGTCAGTTGACCGAGACTCCCGTCGGCATGATCGAGATCTTTCTCGACCCGTTGGGCGGGTTGTCGACCGGCGAGCTGAAAATCCTCTCACCGGTTCCACCGTGGAGTTGAAGATCTCGTGGGCTTGCCAGTGCCTCCGGTTCCGGAGCCTCGGGTGAACCCTCCGAGCCAAGGGGAGACGGTTCCACCCGTCCCTCCCTGCACCGTCCTCGGAAAGGCCGAGGTTCTCGGTCTCGGTCTCGGACTTCTTCGCAGTCCTGCCGATCCCGCCATCATAAGCGGTCTCGGTCTCGGCACCGTATGCCGGCGCCGCCGCCGTCTCGTCCCTCCTCCTCGGATCGAGGAGGCTTCAACGTGGTTACGTCGACGATATGAGGACCTCTATGTGGCAACAGCTCCTTCTGACCGGGAACAAGCCGACGCCGCCTTTCCCCGCCATTATGGTTGTCACCGAGGCGACAAACACCTCGCCTTACCTGAGGAGCCTGTTCCCAGGCTGGTTGTTCGCCAAAACCAGCTGCTCCACCGATTCCGTGGAACCTCCACCTCCACAGCCGCTGTTTGGGGCTCCGACCTAGAACTCTCGGTCGGCTCAGGGTCTGCCCATGGGCTGCCGGTCACCCTCACTCCCGATCGCCCTCGGCAGGTGGAGGTGGCTCAGGCCGAGGCAGCTCTTTGCGGACTCTTCTGAGTCCGACGGCGATTCCTTCCTTTTCTCCAGGCGAGTGGACTTGGAGTCCTCTGGAGGTCAGTCGCTGGACGACAGCCCTTCGTCCTTCCTGGGTTTGCTTAGGCTCATCTCGGAGTCCACCGGGATGCAGCTCGAGCCTCAGTCCAAGCGGGCCAAGTATCCTCACACGGAGATATTGGACCGAGGGATTCCCCTACGGAGGCCTTTCCTGTGGCCGAGGCCATTGTAGGCCCGGCCTTGGAGCTCAGCAACTCCTGCTTCCTGCCCTGCGCCTTCGCCAGGATGTCCAGGAAGTATGCAGTCCCTGCTGGTTCCCTGTCCGGTTTCTCGAACATCCCTCAGCTGAGGGTTAGTTACCGACAGCATTTTCCGGCTTGCCGGAAGCGCTAAGGGCGTGGACAAACCTTCCAACAAGGAGTCCAGAAAGTGGACTATGCCGGGTGAAAGTCTACGCTCGTCCTCCCTTGGCCTTCGCCAGGCCAGCTCGGCCGTGCTTATGGCACATTTCTCCCATGCCCTGTTGGGCTCCTGGACGAGGTAGTCCTCATCTCCCAGCTGACCTGCAGACCACGGTTAGGCAGGTGCGGGACCAGGGCAGGGCAGTGGCCAAGCAGTAACTTCAGGCGGCTCTGGACATTGGAGACTCATGCGCCAGGTCAGTCGTGGGCGCAGTGGCTATGCGCCGTCGGGCATGGCTGAGGATATCCACCTTCACAGCGGATACGCAGCACAAATTGGCAGATGTCCCTTCCTGGGACCGACCTCTTCGGCCCTGGGTGGCAGGCCACCTCAGAGGATCGAAGAATCCAATGCCACACTGGACTTGGTCTCATCGGCTCAGAGGGACAAGGGCCGCAGACCGCAACCCAAGCCTTCGTCCTGGCCTGCGCCTCATGCACCAGCCCAGCAGCATCAGGCTAGGCAGGCTCAAGCCAGCATCCCAAACCCAAGCCCGCGGCTTCCTCCTCCAGGAAGCAGGGAGGTAAAGGCCCTGGAGGTCCCTCGGCCGTCCTTCCTCAAGCCTGCCCAGTGACGGGTTGAGGGTGTCCCCCAACCCCGTCGCCCTCACCCCAGGTGCCCCCGTGGGGGGCGGCTCCGCCACTTTCTTTCCGCCTGGTCCGTTATCACCACAGACCCGTGGGTGTTGGAGGTGGTGGGAAAGGGCCTGCCTCTGGAGTTCGAGCAGGTCCCACCCTTCCAGAGCCGTCGCACCTCGGGTCCGATGCCTCGCTGTCAGCTTGCCGACATGCTCTCCTCCTCGAGAAGGAGGTGATAAGAGAGTGTCGGACCCTCCCTCAAACCCGGGATTCGTGTCCAGGTACTTCCTGGTTCCGAACGGATGGGGGCTGGCGCCCATTCTCGACCCACGACCACCTAAACAAGTTCCTAGGGTCTCGAACCTTCAGGATGGTCACTCTGGCTCAGATAATACCATCCTTGGAACACGGCAGTGGTTCTGCTCTCTGGACCTACAGGACGCGTTCTTTCACGTCCCTGTCCATCCGTCACATCAGAGGTTCCTTCGCTTTCGAGCGGAGGGATCCCTTCGAGTTCCAAGCCATGCCCTTCGGCTTATCTCCAGCTCCCAGGGTCTTCACCAAATGCATGGCAGTGGTGACAGTCTCCTGCCTGAGGGTCCAGGTTTACCTTACCTGGACGATTGGCTGATAGCAGCCCCTCCAGACAGGAGGTGGAGCGGTCCAGACATCTGGCCCTCCAGGTTTGCTCTCAGGTCGGCCTCCTCATCAATGAGGCCAAGTCGGAACTCGAGCCAAGCAGGTGATTCTTTCATCGGGCAGAGCTCGCCTCTTCGAGCCAGGGCACGGCTCCAGGCGGACAGGGTCGAGGTTCTTCTCCTTTGCCCAATCATTTCTGGTTGGGCACTGCGCCTGCCCGGGACTTCCTGCGCCTCCTGGGTCTCATGGCGGCCTGTACCAGCGTGGTCCCTTGGGCCGCTGGAACATCACCCTTCAGTGGGGCTGGCCAGCCAGTGGTCCCAACGCTGCGATCCATTGGACCAGCTAGTGACGGTGACCCAGGGGATGTGGAACGCTCCAGTGGTGGACCGTTCCAGTTCATCTGCAGGAGGGCATCCCATTTGTCCGCCCCGACCTGGCGGTCTCTCTATCGACCGATGCCTCTCTGATGGGTTGGGGTGCCCATCTGGGGACACAACGCACGGCCTCTGGTCCCAAGGGAGTCCGATGCCACATCAACCTGCTGGAGCTCCGAGCGGTCCGCCTAGCTCTCACCGTCTTTGCTCTGTTTCTTCGTGGTCAAGTGGTCTGGGTCCAGACGGACAACACCACAACCATGTACTATCTAAACCGCCAGGGCGGGACGCTCCATGCTTCTATGCAAGGAAGCTCTCTGCATCTGGTTACTTGTGCACAGCCTGGAGGCGGGTCTCCTAGCCATTCATGTGGCAGGAGCCTCCAACACCCTGGCCGATGCCCTAAGCCGGATAGGGCTGTGTCCCACAGTGGTCTCTCCTGCCAGAGTTAGTACAAGATCTGTTCTCCCATTGGGGCACACCTCAGGTGGACCTGTTTGCCTCCAGGAGAATGCTAAGCTGAGGCTGTTCCATGCCCGCCCCTAGCAGGGCTCGCTGCAGGGGTGCCTTCTCGAGGCCGTGGACCCTGGGCCTCTTCTCGCCTTTCCCCATTCCCCTTGATGCACAAGGTGCTTCTCAAAGCAAGGAGGGACAAGGTGCAGGTGATTCTGATAGCCCCAGACTGGCCCGCCATGCTGGTACCCAGATCTCCTCAGCCTCTGCTCCAGGCTCCCGAGGCAGCTTCCAACTCGCCGGACCTGCTCTCAGTCAATCAGGAAGGTATTCCATCGGACCTTCAATCCCGCACCTGACGGCCTGGTTCTCCTGGCTAGGTTCAAGCGGTTGGGTCTTTCCGGCGAGGTCCTCAGCGTGGTTAGGCGTCCCGTGGGAGTCGACCAGAAAATGCCTTTCGCCTTCAAATGGAAGAGATTTTCCATTTGGTGCCAGGGCAAGGGCCTGGACCCTTCCTCCTGTTCCTTGGCGAGCATGTTGGACTACCTTTTGGTCTCTTTCTCAGCAAGGGCTTGAGTCAGCGACCCTTAAGGTTCACCTGGCAGCCATCTCTCGCCCGGCAGTATGGGCAGGGGAAGCAGTCGGTGATGCAGGAGAAGTTGGTCTGGCGCTTTTCAAAGGCCTTGATCACATTTCTCCCGAGCAGAACCTCCACCTCCGTGGGATCTACTGCTGGTACTGGCAAAGCTCATGGGCAAGCCATTCGAACCAGTGCACAGGTGTGAACTCTCTCACCTGTCGTGGAAGACCGCCTGCTTGGTGGCTATCACATCAGCCAGAAGGTGGGAGAGCTCAGGCGATCTGCATCGAGTCTCCTTACCTGGTCTTCCACAGGGGCAAGGTTGTCCTGCTTCCCACCAAATTCCTTCCGAAGGTGGTGTCGGAGTTTCACCTTAACCAGGTGTTGACTCTGCTGGTGTTCTACCAGTCACACCTCGGAGGCGAATATAGGCTCCATACTTGGACTCTAGAAGGGCGCCGCTATTATAAGGAGCGCACGGCTGAAATTCGGGAGAGGTTCGCCAGCTGTTTGTCACCTACGCTGAAGCCGCACCTTGGCAGACCTGCAGCCAAGCGGACGATAGGCAGGTGGGTCACCTCCTGCATAGATCTCTGCTATAAGTTGGCGGGCATGGAGCCTCCCAGAGATAAGAGCTCATTCTACCCGCCATACTGCTGCATCGGTGGTTGCTCAGGGACGCCCCTATCCAGGAAATCTGCAGGGCTGCTACCTGAAGTCAGCACACACCTTCATCACCCATTACCACATCGACCTTGAGTCACGCCGGGATGCTGGTTTTGGGCCTCGGTTCTCCAGTCTCTATTCCCTAAATAGGGTGTGCGCTTGCCTCCCTCCTCCCGGAGAACTGGTAGAGTTCGTTAGACAGTGGATGAACAACATATCCATGTCCCTAGAAATACAGGTTACTCACCTGTAACAGGAGTTCTAGGAATGGTATATGCTGTTCATCCACCCACCCACCCGACCTCCCCGGCTCGACGCACAACCTGAGCTTTCCAGCCGGCCAGATTCACGCCATGGGGCGGAGTCGAGTTTTACCACCCGGTGGGTGGAGGAGCCAGCTTGAAGACCTTCCAGCAAGATTTAAATCAGCAAGGATACCTGCCAGACAGTGTGGCTGAACAACATATACATTCCTAGAACTCCTGTTACAGGTGAGTAACCTGTATTTACTGACCACCCACTGTTGTTTTACCAGTTACCACCCTGACCTTTCTTCTGTCAGTCTTTCTTGTTATGTTTGAACATTCCTCACATTTCTCTCTATGTAACCTTACTATCTTATTAACCCTTTCACTCCACAGGTTGGGTCCATGGTTTCTGCACTTATTATATATCTTACTGCCATTATCTATATAATGCTTGTCATTAATTTTGTTATTTCTACCCATTGTATTTTTGTAGCACTGCTGTACTGTTCCTCTATTTGTATTATTGTACCCATGTTGCTGTTGTTCAACTGTTCTCTTTTGTTATACTCTCCCAGGTCGTGCCTGAAAATAGTCATTTTATGGCTAGTACACCTACCCGTTAACAAAAACGAAATAAATAAAATAATAAATATTTCAGAAAAGAGATGTCCAAGAACAAGGGGACACAATTTGAAGATAGAGGGAATGGCTCAGGGCAATGTGAGGAAGTATTTTTTCGCAGAGAGGGTGGTGGAGCATGGAACAGCCTTCCTGAGGAGGTTGTGGGGTCTAAAACTGGGAGAATTCAAGAATGTAACAGACATAAGGCAATTCTTGTGGGGGTAGGAAGAAATAGGGTGTTGGTTAACTAGGATCTGCAGCTTATCCTGTAGGTAGGGAACTGGGCATACTAGGTGGGCCAAATGGTCCTTATCTGCCATCAAAGTCTATGTTTCTAGTTGCATAGAGTTAACTCTTTCATCTCTGGGGCAGTTGAACTGGAAGGGCTAACTGCATATAGTCATAATAGTAATAATCTAATAATAATTTTCATTTATATGACGCCTTTCTATTTTCTAGACGCTGTACAGTTTAAAACAATTAGAACAGCCATTATAAAATCCAACAATACTTGATACAGTCAAAGGTTGTATCAAATAAACATTTCAAAGCTCCAAGAAGGCTTTTTGCCAAAGAAAGGTTTAATTCCTCCACAGAAGTGTACTCCCTTAACCGATGGGGTAGAGAATTCCAAAGGGTGGGAGCAGCATCAGAGAAAGCTCTAGCACCAGATGATTTCAGATTCACCCATAGAATCTCTAGCAACCCGTCATCAGCTGAGTGGTGTGATCGGTTGGGCAGTAGGGTACCAGAAGTTCTTTCAGATAGACTGGACCCTGACCGTAGGGGCTTTGAAAGTCAGTAAACCGACTTTAAAGGTGATCCGCCATCAGATTGGCAGCCATTGCAGTTCAAGCGCACTGGAGTAATATGGCAGGATCTACCGAGCCCACTCAAAAGCCGGGCTGCAGCATTCTGCACTAGCTGCAGGCGACGGATTTCAACCCCTGAAAGCCCTAGATAAAGGGAGTTGCAGTAGTCCAGGCGCCGACACACAAAGGCGTAGACCAGAGTTGGAAGGTCGTGAGACGGAACCAGATGCTTAATCCTGGTGATGTGCCTAAGATGGCAAAGAAGGTCTTGGCGACGGTCGACACTTGCGACTGCAGTTTCAGTCTGTCATCAAGAACCACCCGCAGGCTACACACCTATTCAGTGGTCGGGAGAGAAACGTCGCCAAGAATAATTCCAGAGGTGCACAACACCCGACCCTCTATCTGGCGACCCGGTCCACAGCCAATATCTCTGTCTTTCCCAAGTTCAACTTCAGCCAGCTAGAGTCCATCCACTCCTGGATTTCTTTCTGACAGTTATTAAAGACAGAGATAGCTCCATCATGGTCGAAGCAAAAGAAGGGTATAGCTGGGTATCATCTGCATAACATTGAAACCTCAGCCCATATTTTCTTACAGTGTCTCCGATGGGTAGTATATACACTCGAATAACATGGGTGACAGTGCTGAGCCTGAGGAAGTCCACACAACAAAGCAGTTGGGTCCAAGGAAAACCCTGGACACAACTCTTTTTACCTCCCGTGAGGAATGAGGTGAACCATCTTAAGACGGTTCCCGATATTCCACATATATGCCTCAGGTGTTCTGTCAGCACCACGTGATCCACGGTGTCAAAAGCTGAGGAAAGATCAAAAGAACCAAGATGGAACCGCTTCTTCCGATCTCTCGCCATCAGGAGATCATTGAGCACTCGATCCAGCGGTGTCTTGGTGCTATGTCTTTACAAAAACAGACTGGAGGGTTCATAGATGTCATGGATGGTCAAATGGTCCTCCAGTTGAGCTGCCACTACTTTCTCAGTCACCTTCCAACAAAGGGTCTGGGTTACGTAGCTTTCTTCAAGAGTGGTGTCACCACCGCCTCTTTCAGGGAGCTAGGAAAGTCACCGGATTCCAAGGAGCAACAGACTGTCCGCATAAGGACTGGACTGATGACATCACCACAACCCAAAATTAGGAGGTCAATCCAGGGTCCAAACTACAGCAAGTAGGCCACACACTCTGGATAATTCTCATGACATCCATGAATTCTGGTTGGCTGAAGGAACTCCAGGAAAACTGAGGCACAGTGATCTCGCACTGCTCCTCACAACAACCCCTAGAGTGTGCTGGTTGCAAACCGCCCTGATGTCAGCCACCTTATTTGCAAAGAATTAAGCAAGCTCATTGCACTCTAACTGGTCGAAAAGGTTTTCTGAACTTGCAGACAGGCTGGGTTGCACAGTCTGTCCACAGTTCGAAATAGCTGAGCTGGTCAGCAAGACTCCATTGGAAGAAACAACATTACTGTGGTAAGTAATTTTTCTTTTATGTCGAGAATTAATCCTTCTTTATCTCTCTTCCGTCGCTGGGAAAGAAGATTGCCTCCAGTGATGAGCACTCAATGTGTGTCTTCTGTCTTGGGCCTGACCACGAAGCATCGGATTGTAAGCTCTGCCAACAGTTTAATTAAACCACCCTTAGGCAACTAAGAGAGGCTCAGACTCTTCATGGAAAAGCAGGTAGCCAGCCCAGAGTAAGTGTCCTTTGGGGTGCTCGGCCCACCAGTCGCCCTTTGGGTCCAAGTGCTCCAAGGCCTCCTAGGAAAATGATAAGTCCTCGGGGTCATAAATGACTGGGGTCGTGGACTGCTCCTCCGTAGCTACCCCATTCCCTGTCGGCTTCTCCTCCTCCTCACGGGGATCTCCGCCGTACATTGGTACCCCAATGAAGAGGCCTGCTGTCCGGGACCTGGTTAACTCCCGACCCATACCAACAGCTGCTCTGCCTGCTACTCAGTGCACAAGCCATCGACTGGGTCATCTGATCCTCATCTATCGACAATGGGCACGTTGTCGCCGACCACCCTTCAGGTTCTGCTTCTTGCCAAGGCCAGCAGTCCAGGTCATCTGCCTCTAGTGCCGGGCGGCTCCTCCTCTGATGACGATGGACTTGAATGTCATTCTTGTCCATTCTAGTAATGTTATTGTGCAGCAGTTTACTGCCTTTAACAAGCCGCCGACGTTGACTCCTATTCACCGCCCGAGCCTGCCCTGGCCCTGCCGACGACGGACCTCAAGGAAGAGGTTGACATTGAGGAAGAGTACTATCCTGACCTCATGCTTCCAGATGAGGTAGAGGAGGGGAACCAGTACTATATCTCTGACAAGTCCACTGCCTGTTCAGTCAGTGAAAAACTGGTCAAGCATACCCCCAGTTCTCCACCAGAGGATGCTTCTTTATTTGCCATTTTGAAGCAGCTGTCTACCACCATGGGGTTCCAGACAGAGGAGGAGGAAGATGCCACCAGAGATCTGCTGATTATCTAGAAATCCCCAAATCCCCACTCAGGATTATCTCTTCTATGCTTCCAGCCTTAACGCTACCATGGCTACTTGGCACAGACCAGATATGGTGCTTCGGACCCTGGAGTGGACTCTCCAGTTGTTCCAATGCCCAGGCATAACAGTCAACCTGCCCAAGTCTGTCCTCATACCATCCTAAAGATTATAATATATTGAAGCATTTATTGACTCAGAACAGTAGGCCTTCTTATCCCAGAACAGGACATAGTGCCTCATAACTCCGGCTCAGAAAGTCTCTCACAGTTGGTATGTTCCTGCTGGACTGTACCTCAGGCTGTTGGGCTAATGACAGCCACCATTCCCACTGTGCCTCTGGCCAGGCCCCATATGCGTGTACACTTCAGTAGACTCTCAGAGTGCAGTGGAACCAGCGTGCGGATGAACTGAACGGCAAGTCCTGGTTTCTTCCCCTGCCACAAGGTACTGCAGTGGTGGATGACTCGTATCTTCTTCATGGGGTAACTTTTCAGGTCCCCTCCCCATATCAGATCCTAACCACGGATGACTCGGGTTTCGACTGGGGAGCACACCTGGGTCCCTCCCAAACTCAAGGTTCCTGGTCATCCGCCCTGCACATTAGTGTCCTGGAAATGAGAGCAGTGCTCTATGCTATGCAGGCCTTTCCAGGACCATCTGGCTCCTGGCCAGTTACAGGTGCAGTCGGACAAACTGAGTGCTGTCTACTGAGTGTGCCTTGAAAAGATCAGCTGCTGCACACAATGTCTGTTCCACCCCCGCTAGCAACATCAATCTGACTGGGGAACAGTGAACTGCAGTGCTTGCTGTGTACATATAATTAAATGTGCTTGTGCCAGTGCTCCTGCCTCTGAAGCCAGTGTGTTGCAGGTGGAACCATGAAAGCTCCTGGTACACCCGAGATATTGCCTAATGCTGGAGCAAGAGGGAGGCATGAACCAACGTCACAGAGAGGAGGAGGGTAGTTCACTTTAAAGTTCCTCGCTGCTCACAACGTGAGCTCACCGTGGAAGAAGTGCCAAGGACTATCTTTTTGTTGGTGAGCCCAAAGACTTTATAATACTAAGGTTTCAGCTGTATTTAGTACAACAGCAGCTTAATATAGTTTTAATAAAGTAGGAAGGTAGAGCAAAGTAGTCAGTATTGGGAAAGCTTGTGTTTTGTGTAAAGGAAATGCTTAAATGGTAGATGTTATTTGAAACACATTTTAAAGTTCAGTTTATATAGATTAATGGTAATCTTTGAAAACTAGTTTTATTAAGAACTTTTACAACAAGTTTTGACACCAAAACATTTTGTCTGGTGCTTAGCTTAGATTCAAATGGTAAAACTGCTGTTATAACAAAGTTAGTTTGATATAGGTTATAAAAGTAGAATTATTGTATAGCTTATAGCCATCAAGTGTAGTAGTGAAATTGTAGCCATCATATGTTAAGTAAATTGTTTATACATGTTAATTTTAATGACAGTAATTCAAGGGAGAAAATTAAAAGACAACTTATTTTTGAGAGTAAAACTGTGATACAGTCAAAGTCATTAGTGGGTGTTCTCACAAGGGAGTATATTTTATAATCATCTTTAACTCTTGCTCAGAAATGGGGATAGGTATTCTTGGGGCCTCAAAGGCTCTAATGGCCATAGTTATTCTGGTCTCTGTGTGTGCTCCAGCCAAGGCAGACAAATTCAGCAAGGGAAGAGTCGCAGAGTTGTTTGGGGCTAGGTCTGTGGTTTATTGACTGAGGAACGCCACTATTAAAACGGAGAAATTCTTTTTTCGGTGAGAGTTTGCTGAAGAGAAATGTCTCAAATTGAGATTCAGCCTATCTCCCAAACATGCATTCTGGCTAACTTTACTCCTTTGTGGAGGTGTGGAACTGAATCCTGGCCCTGGGGAAGAGCCCATAAAGATAATGCATGACAACGCTTAGGAGTTTGGTAAAAAGATGGACATTTTCAGGGCCTGGATCAGTACAGAGATCTCCTGACATTATCATGTTAACAGAAACATGGTTACACTGGGGAATTAGTTACGATGACATTGATTTACAGGATTATTGCCATCATAGACAGGACAGGGGTCGCGAGGAGGGTATTTTGATGTATATCAAACACACTGGGGCACTCAAATGTAATGTACTCTGGTAACATAGAAGGAGTGGAATGCTTAGTGGTTTATAAGGAAGTTTTTGATCTGGTAGTGGGAGCAGTTTATTCTCCACCAAAGTTAAATCCTAGCTGCTTTGAGAGTTTATGCCATGTTTTGACAGATTATGTTAGTTTAAAAATAAAATTATCCTCCTGAGCAACTTTAATGCTGCCTGGGCGTGTCCATGAGGACAGAAGTTGGAGAATGGAATGCAATCTTTGCAACTTGTTCAAATAATAAATTCCCCACTAGAAAGGATAAATTAACAAGTCGAGGAAACATTTTGGATCTAATTTTGTTTCTTCTGAACTGACAGTAGAGGGTTTCATTCTAGAGGCCCCAATCTATTTTTATTTATTTATTTAGTTTTTTTGACCAGGTAAGGCACTAGACAAATCCTGCCTATTTTCAGGCACGACCGGGGAGGGGATACAGATGAATGCCAACTGACCTTGAACCAGATTAAGTTGTTGGTGGTATTTATAGTGAATGAGGAAATTTGGCTAGGACACGGGAAATTCTCACTCTTTCGATAAGTGCATGGGATCTTTAACATCCACCTGAACTACCACCAATCCAGGCAGATGGGACCTCGTTTAACGCTCTCATCCGAAGACGGCACCTGGAAGTGCAGCACCCCTCTCATGCTGCACTACAGTGTCAGTACTGGATATTAACCCAAGTGCCAGATGTGGGAACTGAACCCACAGCCCTCTGATCTCCCGGCCTCAGAGGTGAGTGTGCTACCCACTGAGCCACTGACACTGCAAAAGGAGACCATAGTGTGATCCAGTGCACCATAAGAACTGATGAAACATTAACTGAGTCTAAAAATAATTCTAGGGACATGGATATGTTGTTCATCCACACTTATTGGCAGGTTCCTTGCCAGAAGGTCTTCAAGCTGGCTCCTCCCACCCACCCGGGTGGTAAAACTCGGCTCCGCCCCATGACGCCAGATCTTCCTTACCACTTGGAAGCTCAGGTTCCCTCCTTAGCGCTCTGCGTTTCGACTGGTTCCTGGAAATTTTGGTCTTCGAGTTCAATTGAAGTTTTTGAACCTTCGATCATCTTCTTCTTCGCCAGGGCGATGGCTCATTCATTTTCCTGCTCGGAGGCGCCCGGCATTTTCCTCAGAAAAGACCCGCACTCACGCGTGCGTTACTGCCTTGACTTGGATCATGATCCTCAACTGCGATTTTGTTGTGCCCTTCGGCCAGCTCTCTGGAGATCGCGGGGCCCGTTCGGGGCTCGGGCGACGGAAATTTTGCCGCTCGGATTTCCTCGAGACTCGTTGGGCAGTGTCGCATCGGCCTCGGCTGAGCAGCTTGATCTTCCTCCCTCTGGGGAGGAGGCCACCCCTCCCTCTTCTCGGTTGCGGAACTTATCCCGCTCTCCTTGAGTTCTCCTCATGCAGCTTGCTCAAGGAGCTTCGCCAGTCCCTTTCCTCGAAGGGAGAGGACCTTGGGGACTTGCCTCTGGCCCCAAGTCCAAGGTGCAGGCTCAGTCCCTTGATCGGCACCGGAGGGGCGGGGAGGTTCCCCTCCTGCCCGGTCGACGATTGACCCGGTCGAGGATGCGGCTCTGACCGTTGGCCTCACGGTGTCCCTGTCAGGTCAGCCGGCCAGGACTCCCGTCGGCGTTATCCAGTCTCGACCCATCATCTGGGCTGTCTTCTGCTGGAGCCACCATCCCTTCGCGGTTCCCCAGCGGGCTGAGTTCTGCCTGTACCTTGGTCGACAGACCTCGGCCCTTTCTTCCGAGCGAAGGAGGGGCGGGCGCCCCGCTCCTTCCAGGCCCGCCTCAGTTCCCCAGTTGGGTCTCGGTCTCGGTCCTCCTCTCGGTCTAGCCACTCACGCCGACCTCGGCATTTTCGGTCGGGCACGAGTCAAGTGGCATTGCCGTTCTTCCCGTCCCCCTCCTGGATGAGAGTGGCCCGATGCCGTTGGCGTCGGCGTTACGAGGTTATGTAGCGAGCAGCTGTTGTTGTCGCGAATCAATCGACCCTGATTCATTCTCCAGCTAGTAAGCAGCCGCCCGCCTGTCGGTCGACGAGCCGCCGAGGCAGTCAAGGTGCCCTCTCCGGGGCCGGTTGCTCGTCCGATCCCTGCTGCCCCACCGCCCTGGTGGAACCCAGGCCAGCTCATGACCTGTCCCTGGTTATCTGTTCCCTCACTCCCCGCCTGCCTCGGCGGGGCGAAGAGTGACCTGGCCTCTGCGGCTGCAGACCCTCGGAGCTTGAAAGGAACTCCTCATGTTTCCTAGCAGGGAGGACCAGGGTCTTCTCCGGAACATTCTAGGATGACAGCCCATCGTCCTTTATGGGTCTGCTCCAGCTCATCTCGAATTCACGGGATGCAGCTTGAGCCGTTCAAATGGGCCTCGGAGATTCTAGACCGAGGGGTCTCACCGGAGGCCTTTCCCGGTGGCTGAGACAATTGGGGCCCAGCCCTGGAGCTCTGGCGGGTGCTCACTTCCTGCCCTTCTGCGCATCGGCCAGGATGGCCAGGAAGTACTCTGTCCCTGTCGGTTCTCCGTCTGGTTCTCGGAACACCCCTTGGCTGAGGGGGTAGTTACCGACAATGTTTTCCAATGTTCTGGAAATGCTAGGATGTGGATAGGCCCTGACAAGGAGTCCAAAAGGATGGACTATGTCGGGTGCAAGGTTTACGCTATGCCCTCCCTAGGCCTCCGCCAGGCCAGCTCGGCTGCACTGATGGCACAGACGGCTCTGGATCCGCGACTCCTGTGCCAGATCGGTGGTGGCCGCGGTGGCCATGCGCCTCAGGGCGAGCTGAGGTTATCCTCCTTTCTTTGGAAACCCAGCACGAGTTGGTGGACATCCCTTCTTGGGACTGACCTTTTCGGCCCTGGAGTGGAGTGACACCTCCAGGGTCCGAGAGTCGATGCCACTCCGGACTCGGTCACTCCTGCCCGCAGCCTTTCGTAAGCCCCTTGCCCCGGTTCCTGCGGCTCGACCGGCCCAGCACGAGGGCCAGCAGGCATGCGCTGGGTGGCCTGACTCCAAACCAGTGTCTTCCTCCAAAAGGAAGCAGGAGGGTAAAGGTCCGAGCTCCTCAGCCTCTTCCTCCCCAAGCCTGCTCAGTGGCCAGGCTAAGGGCGCTGTCCCGGCCCCGCGTCCCTTGGTTCCCCGTGGGAGGCTCCACCTCCTCCACTTGGTCCACTTCCGGACCTCTAAGGGTCGGAGGTGCTAAGGGAAGGCCCTGTCTCGGAATTGCAGCAGGTCCCACCCTCTCGAGCCGTTGCACCACGGGATCTTGGGGTCCACAGCCTCTTCGCTGGCCCGCTGAGCCGACTTGCCTGGCCCTCTAAATAGAGGTAATCAGGAAGGTTGCGGATCCTCCTTCTGACCCTGGGTTCGTGTCCAGGTATCCCTGGTCTCATACGGACGGGGCTTGCGCCCATCTTCTGCATGCCTGGATGATCTCTCGTTTAGATATCCCATCCTTCATAACGGTGTGTGGCTTCGCTCCTCGCGCCCAGGACGCACTTACCCTCGTTCCGTCCATTTCTGGGGAGATCCTCCTTTTCCTAGCGGGATCTCCTTACGAAGTTCCTGGCCAGGCCCTTGGGTCTCGGCCCAGCAGCTTTCGGCATTGAGGGGCCCGGGCGAACCCCACCCGGATGGCGGCCTGACTTCTACCCTTTCCAGGTGGAAGGAGTCGATCCAGAGTTCTGGGTCTCAGGCGGTCTCCTGTTACTGGAGCCACATTGAACCGTGCCTTAGCGGGTGATCCTTCTGGGACCAGGTCTCGACTCTTGAGTCCGAGCTCGGCTCCCGCGGACAGGGCTGAGGTTCTTCCTCCCTTACCTGGTCAGGTCTGACCAGGCAAAGGTAATCGCGCCCTGCCGGACCCTGCTCCTCCTAGCCTCGTGGGCGGCCGCCCAGCGTGGTCTGTTTCATGCGTCTCCCTGGGGACTGGCCAGCCAGCGGTCACAGGGCTGTGTTCCTTCGACCAGTTCGTGGCTACGGCCCAGGAGTTGGGAACGCCTCCTTTGGACCGCTCCAACTCTTGCAGGAGTACATCCTATCTGGCCCACCCGAGTCGACGGCCGGCTCGACCGATGCTTCTCGGATGGGTTGAGGTGCCCATCAAGGGAATACAGAGTGCTCCGCCTCTGGTCCCTCGGGAGTCCCGATGTCGCTTACCTGCTGGAGCTCACGGCGTCCACATGCTTGCACTGCTCGCTCCGCTTGTGCGGGTCCAGTGGTTTAAGTCCAGGCGGACAACACCACGACCATGTGCTACCTACCCCGCCAGGCTTGAACGAGCCCCTTGCATCTCGTAGGAGGTTCTCCTGTCAGGTCTTCGCAGAGCTGGGAGGCAGTTTCCTCAGCCATTCGATGGCAGGAGCCTCCAGCACTCTGGCTGATGCCCTAAGCCAGGCATAGCTGCGCCTCACCAGTGGTCTTCCTGCCAGAGGTAGTACAGGATCTTCCCTCCTTCCTCCAGGAGAATATGAGGCCGAGACTGTCTCATGCCCGCCCCTCAGCAAGGTTTGCTGTAGGATGCTGTCGAGGTCATGGGACCCCAGGCCTTCCACGCCTCTCCCATTTCCCTTGACCCACGGGCAAGGCGAGGAGGACTAGGCACAGGCAATGCTGGTAGCCCCAGACTGGTTGGCCAGCTCTGGTATCCAGCTCTCCTCAGTCTCAGCCCCAGGCTCCCGAGGCGACTTCCAGCCCGCCCGGTCCTGATTTCTGTTTTCTGGGAAGGTTTACCATCTGGACCTTGATCCCTGCACCTAAAGGCCTGGTCCCTGTGCTGAGGGGCCAGGCCTGGGGTCTCGGCATGGTCTCGATGTTTTTCACATGCCCTGCCGAGTCGGCCCAACATGCTGCCTTCAATGGTAGAACTCTCCATTTGATTTTGGGACAGGGCCTGGGCCCTCTCCGTCCTCGGCGAGCATTCGAACCATCTTCGGTCCGTTCTTTTGAACCAGGGCTTCAGCCGATGACCCTCTGGGTGCTTCTGTTGGTTACGCTGTCTTCCGGGCGTGGGCGGAAGGCAGTCGATGGTGCAGAAAAGGTGGTCTGGTGCTTTTCTAGGCTCGATCACACCTTCCCTTCGGGAGAGTATCCCACTCCTGTGGGATCTTCGCTGGTATGGGTTTAGCTCACGGGCAAGCTGCTTGAACCTTTGCACAGGTGCAGTTCCTCACCTGTTGTGGAAGAACACTTCTTGAGCTACTCTGCCATCCAGAAGGAGGTGAGTTCCAGCTCCTTTGAGTCCCCCTATCTGGTCTTCCATGAGGACAAGATTGTCCTGCGCCGCCCACCAGTTCCTTCCGTTGGCGGTGGCGGAAAGTTTTTCCCTACCGGTATTGCCTGCTGCTGTTCGTCCTATTCATGCCTCGGAGGCCGTGAGTATAGGTTCCTTTGGGACCCTATTTAAACGCTTGCCTACCCAGGGGCCGAGGGGCTGAAGTTCGGGAGAGGTTCGCCAGCTGTTTGTCATGTCGCTGAAGCTGCACCTGGCAGACCTGCAGCCAAGCGGATGATAGGCAGGTGGGGTCATCTCCTGCATAGGTTCTCTATGAGGTGGGCGGGCATGGAGCTCTCCCAGAGGATAAGTGCTCATTTTACCTGCCAGAATGGGTAGCTGTTTTCCGAGGATACCTTGTTCAGGAGTATCCGTGAGGGCTTCTACTCTGGAAGCAGGCTTTACCGCCTTCCACATCGACCTTTTACGGTCTCTACAGGTTTACACTTCACAGTTTTATCTAACATTAGGATAAGCTTTCAGGTTACTGCATTTGTTGTTGACTGATTGTTTCTGCTCCTACCTCCTTGTTCTTTATCGTCCGTGGTTCTTCTTTTTTCGGCAGGGGAAGGGCCCAGCCACCCACCCCCATCCCCAACCACCCCACACTACACTGCTTTTATATGGTACCACAGTTGTGACATTTCCTGTGGCAGAGCAGGAAGGGGTGGATCAGTGGGGCCTCCACAAGGTGAGCTCATTTACAGGGGCACTAGTAATTTAACTTGTTATAACAAGTAAACAAAACACAATCAAACCATTACTTGCATTTTTTTTCATTTTTTTCCTTCTAATTACTCTGATCTAGGTTATAAACCCAGCAACTTATCTGGAATGGATATCATTAACTGCAGGTACTGTGGAACAATTTTAGAAGGACAGTCTTACAGGATTTAGGACACTGTCCTACATGCTGAGCCTTTGGAGATCTTAGGGCTTAGCTCCGGGCAGCATGGGCAGAGATTGCCGCCTCAAATTTCATATTCAAGAGGAAATACATTATAAGAACCACCCGCCATTTCCCCAGCATCCAACAGAAAAACCTCGATCGCAGAGGGTAGTTGGTCCAGAGGTTGCAGGTGGTTAGGAGGCAAATCTGAAGTGCCCCATCACTCTGCTCTCCAACATATTACCTCCAAAACCATATAAACACTACAAATAGGTATCTGCCTCTATCTCTGAAATCAAACAAAGAGGCAGAAGACACTGCAGAGCAGGACACTGCAGCACAGGAGCTAGCACAACAAAACTCACCCAAATCAGGAACCAAAACAAAGAAAGCAAAGGAAATCCAAAAACTTCTGATCATAGGAGACTTCATGATTCGGGAGTTGATACCCATCTCCAGCCGAGGGTAATGGTCAGATGTCTCCCAGGTACATCAGCATGGAGAGACACTGACCGCATTTTAAAATTGTTCACAAAGCAGGAGAAAACATTGATGTCCTAGTGCACATAGGGACTAGGATCTCGCCAGCCGGTCAGTTGTGGAGACCAAGGAACACCTGACCAGGCTGGGTGACAACTGTCATCTATTTGTCTGCATCTCTTCTGAGATCCTGCCAGTCTGGGAGAGGGAGCAGATGGACGGAAGGTCAGAGAACAGGAGTAGGGGAGCTAAACACGTGGCTCAAGGGTTGGTGCCAGGAAAGGACACAGATTTGTGGGAACTGGCAACAGTTCTGGGGGCGAAGTTCTTTAAATTTGATGGACTGCATCTGAATAAGGAGGAGTCAGTGCATGGGGCAGAAGTTTGGCGTCTTTGCAGAATATTTAAACTAGCAAATGGGGAGGGGTGCAGCACCCCATCGTCGAATGGAAGAACACCCCTCCCCTCAGCTAGTATGGTCAAACAGTACCCAGTATGTTTGCAGTTCATTTCATCACCAGGTAAGAAAAAGGTTTGCTCCCCTCACACGCACAGGGGTGATGCCCAACAACTAACACACCAAAATCTGGCCAATGGAAAACCATGCACAATGCTCACAGCCTGGGAAATAAGATCCCAGACCTGCAGGCACATGTCAGAGGCTAAACTGGACATAGCAATTAGTGAGATGTGGTTTACCAGTAACCACACTGAGACTTCAGTACCTGGCTATGTATTGTTCAGAAGAGACCAAGGTGCAAAGGGGGGAGGAGTGTCAATGAAAATGTCAAAGCTACAGAAATTGAATACATAATGAGCCAGAAGAACTGTGGTCACCCTGGAAACAGGAAATGAGCCATAAGAACGGGGTTGTCACGTGTCCCCCAGACCAGGGAGGACATGGACACACTACTGTTAGAAGATATACAAAACATGACAGCTAAAGGGAGGTTCTGATAATGGGAGACTTCAACATGCCGGATGGAGATTGGTCAATACCAGCAAGACATCTGCCAAAACTAGACACATAGTGAATTTCTTGGGGAGGGCCTCAAACAATTGGTGACAACCCACAAGAGACAGGCTATCCTAGATCTAGTACTGACTAACAAGGAAGGATCACAGATCTCAGGTAGAAGGTGTCCTGGGGGCCAGTGACCATCACATGGTATGGTTCGATTTGGCTACTACATCTAAATCATCCTATTCCAAGGCAAAATATGGGACTTCAGAGGAGCTGACTTTGATGAATGGCCAACAGAGTTAAGCTAGTCCCTGCAAAAGACACAGATGAGGGGTACAGGCAATTGGGCAAGCATTAAGGATGCAATTGAAGCAACATCCCATTGTAAGTATAGAAAAGGAAGTGCAAAAGAAGAAGGAAACCACTTTGGTTTCAGATGCAGTAGCAGAAAAGGTCAGAGCCAAAAGGCTGGCCTTTAGGAAATATAAGGGAACACAGTGGATGAGATAGGAGGCATACCAAACTGCCCTAAGGGAAGCAGGTGAGGCAGTAAGGCAGGCAAAGTCCTAAACCGAGGAAACACTAGCACTAACAGTGAAAGAAGGTGACAAGACTTTCATAGATACATTAGTGAAAGGAGAAAGTCCAGAGGGGGGTATTGCTAAGCTAATGGAGAAAAGGGAGCATGTGAGGAGGAGGACCCTGAAATGCATCTATCCTAAATGGATACTTTTGCTCAGTATTTACTGAAGAGAGGGTAGGCAGGCCACAGCTCAGCATCATGGACACAGGGGGAGTGAGAGCTTTTCTCCCTTCACAAAACAAAGGGTCCCATGAGCTACAAGCCCAGGGTGGATAAGGCAATGGGACCTGATGGCACATATTCAGGGTACTCTCATATGAGCTAAAGGTGGGAACTAGCAGGCTTGGCAGAACTGTTTAGTGAGTCTCTGAGCACAAGAGAGGTCCCAGAAGACTGGAGAAGGGTTTATGTGATCCCTTGTCCTCAAGAGTGGTAGTAGGAGGGGCTTAGGACAAACAGAAATTTCTCCCAAAAGTGGTCTCAGATTTCCATTTGAACCAGTCCATGACATTACCTGTCTTCTTTACGAACACTCCTGCTCAGGGAATGGAGACTACATAGCCTGGCTGTAAAAGGGCTATTAGCTACTACATAGGTCAGACAAAGGCCCACAGGAATGACTGTACCCAGTTGTTCCTCACCTGTGAAGTAGATAAGAGTAAACAAGCCAGCAAAGGATCATTGCTTGTGGATCATGTCTTGCATCCAGTTCTGCTGTGGCAAACTGGGGAAGGACGTACCTACGGGCCTCAGGGCCCATTCTACCAGGGGAACAGCTGCTCCATTGCAGCTGCTAGAGACATTCCCTGCTCGAAATTTGCAAAGCAGCTACCTGGAAAACTGTTCACACATTTACCAAGCACTACTGCCTGAACACCCAGGCCATGAGTGATGCCAGGTTTGGCACAGCAGTACTGCAGAGCCTATTTCCTAAGTAGGTTCTGTGTCCACATCCACGGGGCACTGCTTGGTAGTCTACATATAGTCAAAATACAGCAAGACTTCATGTTGTTTGAAGAAAAATTTACCACTGAAATCTTGTTTCTTCTAATGGAGTCTTGCTGTATTCTGACCTCCCTCCCTGCCTCACTTCCCCTGACAGAACCTGAAAGGGGCAGGTCCTGCTTATCAGTAGAAATTTATTTGCTGCACCTCTGGAGTGCCATGTTTTTCTTGGGCATTTCTTGACTTGAATCTTCTAGTTGCCCTTTGTCTAGTTTTTAGCCATGTTGGGCTATTTATTAGTCAATATAGATAGGATTAGTAGTTACTATTTAGTGGTCATAAGAATCTGACGGTTACATAGAATGTACCAGGGCAGGGGTTTGAAAACAGAGCTTGAGCTCAACATTCTATGCAGGTACTAGTGGGGTACCGCATGGTTCACTACTGGGTCCAGTCCTTTTTAATGTCTTTATAAGTGACACTGCAGAGGGACTGGAAGGAAAAGTATGCCTCTTTGCAGATGTTACAAAGATCTGCAACAGGGTTGATACACAAGGAGGCGTGGAAAGGATGAGAAGGGACTTGGCAAGATTGGAGGAATGGTGAGAAGTATGGCAGCTTGGATTCAATGCAAATAAGTGATAAATATTACGCCTGGGAAACAAAAACCTGGTGAAGATTACGGGGGTGGTAACAACAACAAAAATGGAAAGGGACCTGGGGTAATCATATCAGATGACCTTAAGGTTACAAGCAATGTGGAGAAGGCAGTAGGAGGGCTGGGGGATACTGGGATGTATAGGAGAGGCATCACCAGCAGAAAGAGGAAGTTGTTATTCCTCTGTGCAGACAGTTGGTGAGACCCCATCTGAGTACTGCATCCAGTTCTGAGACCCCATCTCCATAAGGACATAAACATGATGGAGGCAGTCCAGAGGAGGGCAACTGAAATGGTGCAGGGTCTGCAAGAGAAGCCATGTGAGAAGAGACTAAAGGAGCTTAATATGTATACCCTTGAGGAAAAGGGGGGGGGGCCCTTAATAGACACTTTTAAGTACCTCAGTGGAATCAACAAAGTCCAAGAGGGCAGCATGCAGCTGAGGTCCTGGAATCCTGCTCAGCTATTCTCTACGCTGATGACCTGATCATCTATACTAATTCTTCTAGTATTGCCTGCATATGCACATCACTTACTTCAGACTTCAGTATGGTCTTAGACTGGCTACTAGACCGTAAGCTTGTACTAAATGAAAAGAAAACGAAAACCATGCTCCTAGGTTCTGCACTGAAGATTTAGGCCTGTTCTAGTTTGCTGGAGGTTCTTCACCCAGGAGGATTTCCACTTGAAAATGTTACTTTCTAAGGACATGGATATGTTGTTCATCCACACTGTCTGGCAGGTTCCTTGCCGCTTTAAATCTTGCCAGAAGGTCTTCAAGCTGGCTCCTCCCACCCACCTGGGTGGTAAAACTCTCGGCTCCGCCCCATGACGCCAGATCTTCCTTATCGCTTGGAAGCTCAGGTTCCCTCCTTAACGCTCTGCGTGGTAGACTGGATCCTAACTCTTCAGTTTGTCCAAAACTCGTTTTAAAATTTTCAAGACTTCGGTCTTCCTTTTCCCTCTGGGCTGCGATGGACAAATCGACTCCCGGTTTTCGGCGGTGCCCTTGTGGGCAGAAGATGTCCAGGACGGATCCGCATTCCACGTGCGTCTACTGCCTCGGCCTAGAACGACCTACAAGGCATGCAAGTCATGCTGTTCGTTCTCGGCCAGCGTCTTGGAGGACCGTCGCCCGGTTGAAGCTTGGGCGCCCGAGGCGCTGGCCTCCGCGGTAAAGTCGAAGGAAGCCCGTTGGCAGGGCGTTACCGGCGGCTCGGCTGAGCAGCATGAGCAGATGATCGCCCTCGAGGAGGAGGTGGCCCAGGCCGCATCTTCCTCCTCCTCGATCGTAGCATTTATTCCGCTGTCTTTGGGTACCATTATTCTGCTTCATTCAAGAGCTTTGCCAATCCCTTTCCACGAAGGGAGAGGAGCCATTGGGACATTCCTCTCGGTCCAAAAAGAAGGATTCCAAGGATAAGTCCCATCGTCGGCATTTGTGGGAGCGGGAGAAGTCCCCTTCCCTGGACAGCCGACTGTCGACTTCAGTCGAGGTTGCGAATGAGACCGCTGGCTTCACGGTGTCCCCGTCAGGTCAGCCGGCCGAGACTCCTGTTGATGCGGTCGAGACTTTTCTCGACCCGTCGGACGGGTTGTCGACTGGTGAAGCTGACAACCCTTCTTCGCTGGTTCCCCCGGTGGAGACCGAGGATCTGCCTGTGCCCTCAGTGCAACAGTCTCTGGTTAAGGTGTCTGAGCCGAGGGAAGAGCGGGTGTCCCCTGCTCCTTCCCAGGCCCATCCTCGGACACGCCGAGGATCTCGGTCTCGGACCTCTTCTCGGTCCAGCCGATCCCGCCCATTTGTCGGCGGTCTTGGCACTGAGGTGGCGGCAACGCCAACGCCGCTTGTCCTCGTCTTCCTCCTTGGAAGAGGAGAGGCTTCGGCGCAATTTGCGTCAGTGCTGCGAGGAACTGATGTGGCAGCATTTCCTTTTGTCCAGGAGCAAGTTGACACCGATGCCTTCCCCGGCCATCAAGTGGCTGTCACCCGAACGGCCGAAACAACCTCTCGCTGCAGTCGAGATGCCCAAGTCTTGGCCGGTTGTTTGGCTGAAACCTGCTGCCCCACCGATTGTGGTGTAACCTCCACCTCCACAACGAAATCGGGCGCCAACCAAGAGACTCCGGTCGGGTCAAGGCCTGCCCCACAGGTTGTTGGTCACCCTCACTCCTGACCGTCCTCGGCAGGTGGAGGGTGGCTCAGGCCCTAGGCAGCTCTTCATGGACTCCTCGGAGTCTGACGATGACTCCTCCCTGTTCTCCAGGCCGGTTGACCTGGAGTCCTCCGGGGGCCAGTCACTGGATGAAAGCCCATCATCCTTTATGGGTCTGCTTTGGCTCATCTTGGAGTCCACCAGGATGCAGCTCGAGCCCGTATCCAAATGGGCCAAGTACCCCCGGACGGAGATACTGGACTGAGGGGATTCTCCCATGGAGGCCTTTCTGGTGGCTGAGGCCATTGTCGGCCCAGCCTTGGAGCTTTGGCAGCGGCCTGCTTCCTGTTCTGCGCCCTCGGCCAGGTTGGCCAGGAAGTATGTGGTCCCTACCGGCTCTTTGCCCGGGTTTTTGGAACACCCCTCTGGTCACCGACAGCGTTTTCTGGCGTTCCGGGAACGCTAGGGATGTGGACAAGCCCCCCGCCAAGGGAGTCCAAAAAGCTGGACTATGCCGGGCACAAGGTGTACGCTGCTTCCTCCCTCGGCCTCCGCCAGGCCAGCTCGGCAGTGCTGATGGCACACTTCTCCCACGCCCTCATGGGCTCCCTGGATGAGGTGATCCTTCATCTCCCAGCTGACCTGCAGACCGCAGTCCGGCAGGTTCGGGACCAGGGTAGAGTGGTGGCGGCAGCAGCTCCAAACAGCTCTGGAAATAGGGACTCCTGTGCCAGATCAGTTCCGTCCGCAGTGGCCATGCGCGCAGAGCATGGCTGAGGATATCCACCTTCACGGCGGATACCCAGCACAAGCTGGTGGGCGTCCCCTTCTGGGGACCGACCTCTTGGCCCTGGGTGGAAGGTCACCTCCAGCGGATCGAAAAGTCCAGTGCCACACTGGACTCGGTCACCTCTGCCCAGAAAGACAAAGGCCGCCGACAGAAGCAGCACAAACCCTTTTGTCCTTCTGCGCCTGCGGCACGTCCGGCCCAGCAGCACCAGCATCAGGGCCAGCAGGCTCACGCTTGGCATCCCAAACCCAAGCCCATGGCTTCCTCCAACAGGAAGCAGAGAGGTAAACGTCCAGGAGGTCCCTCGGCGACGGTCCCTCCTCAAGCCTGCCCAGTGACAAGTTGAGGGGTGTCGTCCCCCAGCCTCGTCACTCCCTCTGGGTTCCCCATGGAGGCAGTTCCACCACTTCCTTTCCGCCTGGTCAGCTACTCCGGACTACTGGGTGTTGGAGGTGGTGGAAAGGACCTGCCTCTGGAGTTCGAGCAGGCTCCACCCTTTCGAGCCATCGCCCCTCGAGGGGCCACGGAGTCTGCAGCCTCGCTGTCGGTCCGCCAAGATGATATTGCCCTGCTCCTCGAGAAAGAGGTGATCAGGAAGGTGGCGGATCTTCTTCCAGACCCAGGGTTTGTGTCCAGGCATTTTCTGGTCCCAAAACGGACAGGGGGCTGGTGCCCCATTCTCGACCTGCACGACCTGAACAGGTTCCTAAGTTCTCGGAACTTCAGGATGGTCACTCTGGCTCAGATAATCCCATCCTTGGAATGAGGCATGTGGTTCTGTTCCCTGGACCTCCAGGACACGTTCTTTCAGTCCCAAGCCATCCGTCTCATCAGAGATTCCTCCGCTTCAGGCGGAGGGATCCCTACAGTTCGGGCCATGCCTTCAGCCTCTCCCTAGCTCCCAGGGTCTTCACCGAATGCATGGCAGTGGTGACAGCATTCCTGCGGCGCCGAAGGGTCCAGGTGTACCCCTACCTGGACGACTGGCTGATTGCAGCCCCCTCCAGAGCGGAGGTGGAGCGGTCCAGAGACCTGGCCCTCCAGGTTTGCTCTCAGATTGGCCTCCTCATCAACAAGGCCAAGTCGGAACGCGTGCAAAAGCAGGTGATACAGTTAATCGGGGCAGAGCTCGACTCTCTTCGAGCCAGAGCATGGCTCCCGGCAGACAGGGCTGAGGTTCTTTCCTCCTTTGCCCAATCATTTCAGGTTGGGTAATCGCGCCCTGCCCTGGACTTCCTGCGCCTCCTGGGCCTCATGGTGGCCTGCACCAGCGTGGTCCATTGGGCTTGCTGGTACATGTGTCCCCTTCAGTGGGGACTGGCCAGCCAATGGTCACAGGCGCTTCGATACATTGGATCAGCTAGTGGCAGTGACCCAGGGAATGTGGAACGCTCTCCAGTGGTGGACCGTTCCGGCACATCTGCAGGAGGGCATCCCGTTTGTCCGCCTTGAACCGACGGTCTCTCTGTCGACCGATGCCTCTCTGATGGGTTGGGGTGCCCATCTGGGGGAGCACAGAGCGCACGGCCTCTGGTCCCTTAGGGAGTCGCGATGTCACATCAACCCGCTGGAGCTTGGCGGTTCGTCAGCCCTCACCACCTTCGCTCCGTTTCTATGGGGTCAAGTGGTTCCAGGTCCAGACAGAGAATACCACGACCATGTACTACTTAAACTGCCAGGGCGGGACGCCCCATGCCTCTGTGCAGGGAAGCTCTCCGCATTTGGTCTCTCGTCGCAGCCTAGGCGGATCTCCTCGCCATTCACGTGGCAGGAGCCTCCAACACCCTGGCTGATGCCCTAAGCCGGATAGGGGCTGCGTCTCACGAGTGGTCTCTCCTGCCGGAGGTAGTACAAGATCTATTCTCCCACTGGGGCACGCCTCAGGTGGACCTGTTTGCCTCCAGGGAGAATGCGAAGCTGAGACTGTTTCATGCCCGCCCCCCTCAGCAGGGCTCGCTGCAGGGGGATGCCTTCTCGAGGCCATGGACCCCGGGCCTCTTCTGCGCCTTTCCCCCATTTCCCTTGATCCACAAGGTGCTTCTCAAGGCAAGGAGGAACAAGGCGCAGATGATTCTGGTAGCCCCAGACTGGCCCCATCTGTTCTGGTATCCAGATCTCCTCAGTCTCAGCTTCAGGCTCCTGAGGCGGCTTCCAGCCCACCCGGACCTGATCTCAGTCAGTCAGGGGAAGGTATTCCATCCGGACCTTCAATCCCTGCACCTGACAGCCTGGTTCCTGAGTGGCTAGAGTTCCAGGCCTTGGGTCTTTCGCAGAGGTCCTCAATGTCGTTGGGCGTCCGTAAGTCGACCAGAAAATCTCGCCTTCAAATGGAAGAGATTCTCCATTTGGTGTCAGAGCAGGCCTGGACCCTTCCTCTTGTTCCTTGGCAAGCATTCTGGACTACCTATGGTCCCTTTCTCAGCTAGGGCTTTGGTGCGACAACCCTTAAGGTGCACCTGGCAGCCATCTCTGCTTACCGGGCATGGCTGGGAAGCAGTCGGTGGCGCAGGAGAAGGTGGTTGGGTGTTTTTTCAAAGGCCTTGATCACATATCCCCTCCGTGCGAGAACCTCCACCTCCATGGGATCTACTGCTGGTATTGTCTAAGCTCATGGGCAAGCCATTCGAACTGATGCACAGGTGTGACATCTCTCACCTGTCGTGGAAGACCGCCTTCTTGGTGGCTATCACGTCAGCCAGAAGGATGGGAGAACTCCAGGTGCTTTCCATAGAGTCACCTTATCTGGTCTTCCACAGGGACAATGTTGTCCTGCGCCCCCATGAGAAATTCCTTCTGAAGGTGGTGTCGGAGTTTCACCTTAACCAGGTGTTGACTCTGTTGGTGTTCTACCCCAATCACACCTCGGAGGTCGAATATAGGCTCCATACTTTGGACCCTAGAAGAGCGCTTGCTTATTACAAGGAGCGGACGGCTGAAGTTCGGGGAGAGGTTCACCAACTGTTTGTCACCTACGCTGAAGCCGCACCTGGCCGACCTGCAGCCAAGCGGACGATAGGCAGGTGGATCACCTCCTGCATAGATCTCTGCTATAGGTTGGCGGGCATGGAGCCTCCCAGAGGGATAAAAGCTCATTCTACCCGCCATACTGCTGCATCGGTGGCTGCTTCCAGGGACGTCCCTATCCAGGAAATCTGCAGGGCTGCTACCTGCAAGTCAGCACACACCTTCATCACCCACTACCACATCGACCTTGAGTCATGCTGGGATGCTGGTTTTGGGGCCTCGGTTCTCCAGTCTCTATTCCCTAAGTGGGGGGTGTGCACCTTGCCTCCCTCCTCCCGGAGAACTGCTAGGATTCTGCCAGACAGTGTGGATGAAATACAGGTTACTCACCTATAACAGGAGTTCTAGGAATGGTATATGTTGTTCATCCACCACGACCCACCGACCTCCAACCCGGCCTTTAACCTGGCCTGGCAGCGCTAGATCTGGCATCATGGGGTGGGCCGAGAGTTTTACCACCGGGTGGGTGGGAGAAGCCAACGAAGACCTTCCAGCAAGATTTAAAGCGGCAAGGAACCTGCCAGACAGTGTGATGAATAACATATACCATTCCTAGAACTCCTGTTACAGGTGAGTAACCTGTATTTCTTCAAGTACCTTGGGATCCGCTGGACCAGTCCCTGGATTTTAATCTTCACATTCGGTCCTCTTGCAAAGCGTAAACTCGAAACTGGAGTAGCTTACAAAGCAGGCTACATGCTTACACCCTCATGCATTATTAATTGCACAAGGTATTCTGCTCCCAACCCTTACTTATGGTGCCTCTATTCTTACCTCTGCCCATAAAACCTCCCTACTAAAATGGGATGTAACTTACAACAATATATGCTGATTTGCCTCTTCGTCGCCTCGACTCAAACATCACTGCCTTCTTTATAAGGATCTGAATGCCTCTCACCCTCTGCCAGTAGACAATACTACCTTGGATCACTAATGGACTCGATCATCTGGGAAAAAAACCATCCCAGCTGGCGGCATTGCTGGTCCCAACCATCCTCCCATGGCCTGTGATCAGCTGACAAATCCTTGCTCTATGTTCCGAGGCGTCGGATGACTATAGGCACAGGGGCCTTCCAATTCTCCGCTGCCAGGCTATGGAATTCTCTTCCACTCAACCTCCGCTGTCTCAGACTCACTTTGGATTTAAAAGTGAATATAAATCGTTATCTATCCTTAGCTGATGCTTGTACATGCTTTGACCCAACCTAAGCTCCTGAGACTTTACCAGTAATGTCACCCTGCTCTAATCCAGCTCCAAGACTGTCTCCTCTTCCCTCCCTATATTTTCCTTCTCTTTGTAAATAACTTCTTGACTACTAGCTCTCTTCCTTCTGAAGCTTATGCACCTGTTCTAGGGACATGGATATGTTGTTCATCCACACTGTCTGGCAGGTATCCTTGCCACTTTAAATCTTGCCGGAAGGTCTTCAAGCTGCTCCTCCCACCCACCCAGGTGGTAAAACTCTCGGCTCCGCCCCATGGCATAGATCTTCGCCCGGCTTGAGCTCAGGTTCCCTCATAGCAGCTCTGCGTAATAGACTGGTTCATAATTCTTGGTTTTCCAATTTTAAAAAGTTTTGCATTGTAGACTTAGGTCTTCTATCCCTCGCGGCTACGATGGACAAATCGACTCGGTTTTGAGTACCCTTGCGAGAAGATGTCTCAGATGGATCCGCACTCCGTGTGTCTACTGTTTGGGCCTTGAGCATGACCACGGGCTTGCGACCTGTGCTCTTCCTTCTTGGCCCTCGTCCTCGAAGGGCCGTGCTGCCCATTTACAACTGGGCGCCACAGAAGCGTTTTCCTCGGTGAAGTCAAAGAGGCCGGTTGGCGGTTTCAGCGGCGGGCTCGGTGGATCAGCTAGAGCAGATGATCGCCCTCGAAGAGGAAGTGAGCGCGGGCGCATCTTCCTCGACCATGACGTTATCCAGCTCTCCTGGGTTCCTCTTACACAGCTTCCTTTAGGAGCTTTGTCTGTCCTCTCCACTAGAGGAGAGGACCAGCGTCTTCTGGACCTTCTTCTCGGTCCAAGAAGAAAGACAAGGTAAGTCCTCCGTCGACACTCTTGGAGCGGGAAAGGTCCTCTCCTCGAGTTGTCGGCCATCAACTTCGGTCGATCGTTCGCCTTCGGCCACTGGTCTCACGGTGTCCCCGTCAGGTCAGTTGACCGAGACTCCCGTCGACACAGTCGAGATCTTTCTCGACCCGTTGGACGGGTTGTCGACCGGCGAAGCTGAAAATCTCTCTCACCGGTTCCCCCGGTGGGAGTTGAGGATCCCGTGGGCTTGCCAGTGCCTCCGGTTCCGGAGCCCTCGGGTGAACCCTCCGAGCCAAGGGGAGCCGGTTCCACCCGTCCCCTCCTGCACCGTCCTCGGAAAGGCCGAGGTTCTCGGTCTCGGTCTCGGACTTCTTCGCAGTCCTGCCGATCCACGCCATCATAAGCGGTCTCGGTCTCGGCACCTTGATGGCAGCGCCGCCTTCGTCCTCGTCCTCCTCCTCGGGCGGGGAGGCTTCACACGTAGTTACGTCGACGATATGAGGACCTCATGTGGCAACAGCTCCTTCTGACCGGGAACAAGCCGGCGCGCGCCTTTGACCGGCCATTAGGCTGTCACCGGGCGGCCGAAACAACCCCTCGTCTTACCTGAGGAGCCTGTTCCCAGGCTGGTTGTTCGGCCAAAACCAGCTGCTCCACCGATTCCGGTGGAACCTCCACCTCCACAGCCGCTGTTTGGGGCTCCGACCAAGAACTCTCGGTCGGCTCAGGGTCTGCCCCATAGGCTGTCGGTCACCCTCACTCCCGATCGCCCCTCGGCGGGTGGAGGTGGCTCAGGCCGAGGCAGCTCTTTGCGGACTCTTCTGAGTCGCGGCGATTCCTTCCTTTTCTCCAGGCGAGTGGACTTGGAGTCCTCTGGAGGTCAGTCGCTGGACGACAGCCCTTCGTCCTTCCTGGGTTTGCTTAGGCTCATCTCGGAGTCCACCGGGATGCAGCTCGAGCCCGTATCCAAGCGGGCCAAGTATCCCCTCACGGAGATATTGGACCGAGGGGATTCCCCTACGGAGGCCTTTCCTGTGGCCGAGGCCATTGTAGGCCCGGCCTTGGAGCTCTGGCAACTCCCTGCTTCCTGCCCTGCGCCTTCGGCCAGGATGTCCAGGAAGTATGCAGTCCCTGCTGGTTCCCTGTCCGGTTTCTCGGAACATCCCTCAGCTGAGGGGTTAGTTACCGACAGCATTTTCCGGCTTGCCGGAAACGCTAGGGACGTGGACAAACCTTCCAACAAGGAGTCCAAGAAATTGGACTATGCCGGGCGAAAAGTCTACGCTGCGTCCTCCCTTGGCCTTCGTCAGGCCAGCTCGGCCGTGCTTATGGCACATTTCTCCCATGCCCTGTTGGGCTCCCTGGACGAGGTAGTCCCTCATCTCCCAGCTGACCTGCAGACCACGGTTAGGCAGGTGCGGGACCAGGGCAGGGCAGTGGCCAAGCAGTAACTTCAGACGGCTCTGGACATTGGAGACTCATGCGCCAGGTCAGTCGTGGCCGCAGTGGCTATGCGCCGTCGGGCATGGCTGAGGATATCCACCTTCACAGCGGATACGCAGCACAAATTGGCAGATGTCCCCTTCCTGGGGACCGACCTCTTCGGCCCTGGAGTGGCAGGCCACCTCCAGAGGATCGAAAAGTCCAATGCCACACTTGGACTTGGTCTCATCCGCTCTCAGAGACAGACGGCGAGACCGCCAGCCAAGCCTTTAGTCCGCCTTGCTCACACCCAGCCCAGCAGCATCAGGGCCAGCAGGCTCAGCAGCATCCCAAACCCAAGCCCGCGGCTTCCTCCTCCAGGAAGCAGGGAGGTAAAGGCCCTGGAGGTCCCTCGGCCGGTCCTTCCTCCAAGCCTGCCCAGTGACGGGTTGAGGGGTGTCGCCCCCAACCCCGTCGCCTCACCCCAAGTGCCCCCGTGGGGGGGCGGCTCCGCCACTTTCTTTCCGCCTGGTCCGTTATCACCACAGACCGGTGGGTGTTGGAGGTGGTGGGAAAGGGCCTGCCTCTGGAGTTCGAGCAGGTCCCACCCTTCAGAGCCGTCGCACCTCGGGGTCCGATGCCTCGCTGTCAGCTTGCCGACATCGCTCTCCTCCTCGAGAAGGAGGTGATAAGAGAGGTGGCGGACCCTCCCTCAAACCCGGGATTCGTGTCCAGGTACTTCCTGGTTCCGAAACGGATGGGGGGCTGGCGCCCCATTCTCGACCTACACGACCTAAACAAGTTCCTAGGGTCTCGAACCTTCAGGATGGTCACTCTGGCTCAGATAATACCATCCTTGGAACACGGCGTGCGGTTCTGCTCTCTGGACCTACAGGGCCGCGTTCTTTCCGTCCCTGTCCATCCGTCACATCAGAGGTTCCCTTCGCTTCCGGCGGAGGGATCCCTTCGAGTTCAAGCCATGCCCTTGACATCTCCAGCTCCCAGGGTCTTCACCAAATGCATGGCAGTGGTGACAGCATTCCTGCGGCGCCGAGGGGTCCAGGTTTACCCTTACCTGGACGATTGGCTGATAGCAGCCCCCTCCAGACAGGAGGTGGAGCGGTCCAGACATCTGGCCCTCCAGGTTTGCTCTCAGGTCGGCCTCCTCATCAATGAGGCCAAGTCGGAACTCGAGCCGAAGCAGGTGATTCTTTTCATCGGGGCAGAGCTCGACTCTCTTCGAGCCAGAGCACGGCTCCAGGCGGACAGGGTCGAGGTTCTTTCCTCCTTTGCCCAATCATTTCTGGTTGGGCAATTGCGCCCTGCCCGGGACTTCCTGCGCCTCCTGGGTCTCATGGCGGCCTGTACCAGCGTGGTCCCTTGGGCCCGCTGGAACATGCGCACCCTTCAGTGGGGGCTGGCCAGCCAGTGGTCCCAACGCTGCGATCCATTGGACCAGCTAGTGACGGTGACCCAGGGGATGTGGAACGCTCTCCAGTGGTGGACCGTTCCAGTTCATCTGCAGGAGGGCATCCCATTTGTCCGCCCCGAGCCGACGGTCTCTCTATCGACCGATGCCTCTCTGATGGGTTGGGGTGCCCATCTGGGGGAACACAGCGCGGCCTCTGGTCCCCAGCAGGAGTCGATGCCCATCAACCTGCTGGAGCTCCGAGGCGGTCCGCCTAGCTCTCACCGTCTTTGCTCTGTTTCTTCGTGGTCAAGTGGTCTGGGTCCAGGCGGACAACACCACAACCATGTACTATCTAAACCGCCAGAGGCGGGCCAGCTCCATGCTTCTATGCAAGAAGCTCTCTGCATCTGGTTACTTGTGCACAGCCTGAGGCGGGTCTCCTAGCCATTCATGTGGCAGGAGCCTCCAACACCCTGGCCGATGCCCTAAGCCGGATAGGGGCTGTGTCCCACGAGTGGTCTCTCCTGCCAGAGTTAGTACAAGATCTGTTCTCCCATTGGGGCACACCTCAGGTGGACCTGTTTGCCTCCAGGGAGAATGCGAAGCTGAGGCTGTTCCATGCCCGCCCCCCTTAGCAGGGCTCGCTGCAGGGGGATGCCTTCTCGAGGCCGTGGACCCTGGGCCTCTTCTACGCCTTTCCCCATTCCCCTTGATGCACAAGGTGCTTCTCAAAAGCAAGGAGGGACAAGGTGCAGGTGATTCTGATAGCCCCAGACTGGCCCCGCCATGCTGGTACCCAGATCTCCTCAGCCTCTGCTCCAGGCTCCGAGGCAGCTTCTAACTCGCGGACCTGCTCTCAGTCAATCAGGAAGGTATTCCATCGGACCTTCAATCCCGCACCTGACGGCCTGGTTCCTGCGGCTAGGTTCCAGGCGTTGGGTCTTTCCGGCGAGGTCCTCAGCGTAGTTGAGGCGTCCCGTGGGAGTCGACCAGAAAATGCCTTTCGCCTTCAAATGGAAGAGATTTTCCATTTGGTGCCAGAACAGGCCTGGACCCTTCCTCCTGTTCCTTGGCGAGCATATTGGACTACCTTTTGGTCTCTTTCTCAGCAAGGGCTTGAGTCAGCGACCCTTAAAGTTCACCTGGCAGCCATCTCTGCCCGCAGTGCGGGCGGGGAAGCAGTCGGTGATCAGGAGAAGTTGGTCTGGCGCTTTTTCAAAGGCCTTGATCACATTTCCCCTCCGGTGCGAGAACCTCCACCTCCGTGGGATCTACTGCTGGTACTGGCAAAGCTCATGGGCAAGCCATTCGAACCAGTGCACAGGTGTGAACTCTCTCACCTGTCGTGGAAGACCGCCTGCTTGGTGGCTATCACATCAGCCAGAAGGGTGGGAGAGCTCCAGGCGATCTGCATCGAGTCTCCTTACCTGGTCTTCCACAGGGGCAAGGTTGTCCTGCGCCCCCACCCGAAATTCCTTCCGAAGGTGGTGTCGGAGTTTCACCTTAACCAGGTGTTGACTCTGCTGGTGTTCTACTAGTCACACCTCGGAGGCGAATATACTATATCTGGACCCTAGAAGGGCGCCGCTATTATGGGCGAGCGCACGGGTTGAAATTCGGGAGAGGTTCGCCAGTTGTTTGTCACCTACGCTGAAGCCGCACTCTGGCAGACCTGCAGCCAAGCGGACGATAAGCAGGTGGGTAACCTCCTGCATAGATCTCTGCTATAAGTTGGCGGGCATGGAGCCTCCCAGAGGGATAAGAGCTCATTCTACCCGCCATACTGCTGCATCGGTGGCTGCTTCCAGGGACGTCCCTATCCAGGAAATCTGCAGGGCTGCTACCTGGAAGTCAGCACACACCTTCATCACCCATTACCACATCGACCTTGAGTCACGCCGGGATGCTGGTTTTGGGGCCTCGGTTCTCAGTCTCTATTCCTAAATAGGGGTGTGCGCCTTACCTCCCTCCCTCCCGGAGAACTGGTAGAGTCTGCCAGACAGTGTGGATGAACAACATATCCATGTCCTAGAATACAGGTTACTCACCTGTAACAGGAGTTCTAGGAATGGTATATGCTGTTCATCCTCCCGACCTCCCGACCTCCCGGCTCGACGCACAACCTGAGCTTTCCAGCCGGCCAGATTACGCCATGGGCGGAGTCGAGTTTTACCACCCGGTGGGTGGGAGGAGCCAGCTTGAAGACCTTCCAGCAAGATTTAAATCAGCAAGGATACCTGCCAGACAGTGTGGCTGAACAACATATACATTCCTAGAACTCCTGTTACAGGTGGGTAACCTGTATTTACTGACCACCACTGTTGTTTTACCAGTTACCACCCTGACCTTTCTTCTGTCAGTCTTTCTTGTTATGTTTGAACATTCCTCCATTTCTCTCTATGTAACCTTACTATCTTATTAACCCTTTCACTCCACAGGTTGGGTCCATGGTTTCTGCACTTATTATATATCTTACTGCCATTATCTATATAATGCTTGTCATTAATTTTGTTATTTCTACCCATTGTATTTTTGTAGCACTGCTGTACTGTTCCTCTATTTGTATTATTGTACCCATGTTGCTGTTGTTCAACTGTTCTCTTTTGTTATACTCTCCCAGGTCGTGCCTGAAAATAGTCATTTATGGCTAGTACACCTACCGGTTAACAAAACGAAATAAATAAAATAATAAATATTTCAGAAAAAAGAGATGTCCAAGAACAAGGGGACACAATTTGAAGATAGAGGAATGGCTCAGGGGCAATGTGAGGAAGTATTTTTTCGCAGAGAGGGTGGTGGACGCATGGAACAGCCTTCCTGAGGAGGTTGTGGGGTCTAAAACTGTGGGAGAATTCAAGAATGTAACAGACATAAGGCAATTCTTGTGGGGGGTAGGAAGAAATAGGGTGTTGGTTAACTAGGATCTGCAGCTTATCCTGTAGGTAGGGAACTGGGCATACTAGGTGGGCCAAATGGTCCTTATCTGCCATCAAAGTCTATGTTTCTAGTTGCATAGAGTTAACTCTTTCATCTCTGGGGCAGTTGAACTGGAAGGGCTAACTGCATATAGTCATAATAGTAATAATCTAATAATAATTTTCATTTATATGACGCCTTTCTATTTTCTGACGCTGTACAGTTTAAAACAATTAGAACAGCCATTATAAAATCCAACAATACTTGATACAGTCAAAGGTTGTATCAAATAAACATTTCAAAGCTCCAAGAAGGCTTTTTGCCAAAGAAAGGTTTAATTCTCCACAGAAGTGTACTCCCTTAACCGATGGGGTAGAGAATTCCAAAGGGTGGGAGCAGCATCAGAGAAAGCTCTAGCACCAGATGATTTCAGATTCACCCATAGAATCTCTAGCAACCCGTCATCAGCTGAGTGGTGTGATCGGTCTGGGCAGTAGGGTACCAGAAGTTCTTTCAGATAGACTGGACCCTGACCGTGTAGGGCTTTGAAAGTCAGTAAACCGACTTTAAAGGTGATCCGCCACCGTATTGGCAGCCATTGCAGTTCGCGCAGCACTGGAGTAATATGGCAGGATCTACTCGAGCCCACCAAAAGCCGGGCTGCAGCATTCTGCACTAGCTGCAGGCGACGGATTTCAACCCCTGAAAGCCTAGATAAAGGGAGTTGCAGTAGTCCAGGCGACGGTACACAAAGGCGTAGACCAGAGTTGGAAGGTCGTGAGACGGAACCAGATGCTTAATCCTGGTGATGTGCCTAAGATGGCAAAGAAGGTCTTGACGACGGCGACACTTGCGACTGCAGTTTCAGTCTGTCATCAAGAACCACCCGCAGGCTACACACCTATTCAGTGGTCGGGAGAGAAACGTCGCCAAGAATAATTCCAGAAGGTGCACCAACACCCGACCCCCCTATCTGGCGACCCGGGTCCACAGCCAATATCTCTGTCTTTCCCAAGTTCAACTTCAGCCAGCTAGAGTCCATCCACTCCTGGATTTCTTTCTGACAGTTATTAAAGACAGAGATAGCTCCATCATGGTCGAGTGCAAAAGAAGGGTATAGCTGGGTATCATCTGCATAACATTGAAACCTCAGCCCATATTTTCTTACAGTGTCTCCGATGGGTAGCATATACACTGCGAATAACATGGGTGACAGTGCTGAGCCTGAGGAAGTCCACACAACAAAGCAGTTGGGTCCAAGGAAAAACCCTGGACACAACTCTTTTTACTCCCGTGAGGAATGAGGTGAACCATCTTAAGACGGTTCCCGATATTCCACATATATGCCTCAGGTGTTCTGTCAGCACCACGTGATCCACGGTGTCAAAAGCTGAGGAAAGATCAAAAAGAACCAAGATGGAACCGCTCTTCCGATCTCTCGCCATCAGGAGATCATTGAGCACTCGATCCAGCGGTGTCTTGGTGCTATGTCTTTTACAAAAAACAGACTGGAGGGTTCATAGATGTCATGGATGGTCAAATGGTCCTCCAGTTGAGCTGCCACTACTTTCTCAGTCACCTTCCCAACAAAGGGTCTGGGTTCAAGGTAGCTTTCTTCAAGAGTGGTGTCACCACCGCCTCTTTCAGGGAGCTAGGAAAGTCACCGGATTCCAAGGAGCAACAGACTGTCCGCATAAGGACTGGACTGATGACATCACCACAACCCAAAATTAGGGAGGTCAATCCAGGGTCCAAACTACAGCAAGTAGGCCACACACTCTGGATAATTCTCATGACATCCATGAATTCTGGTTGGCTGAAGGAACTCCAGGAAAACTGAGGCACAGTGATCTCGCACCGTTCCACAACAACCCCCCTAGAGTGTGCTGGTTGCAAATCCGCCCTGATGTCAGCCACCTTATTTGCAAAGAATTAAGCAAGCTCATTGCACTCTAACTGCGAAAAAGGTTTTCTGAACTTGCAGACAGGCTGGGTTGCACAGTCTGTCCACAGTTCGAAATAGCTGAGCTGGTCAGCAAGACTCCATTGGAAGAAACAACATTACTGTGGTAAGTAATTTTTCTTTTTATGTGAAATTAATCCTTCTTTATCTCTCTTTCGTCGCTGTGGAAGAAGATTGCCTCCAGTGATAAGCACTCAATGTGTGTCTTCTGTCTTGGGCCTGACCACGAAGCATCGGATTGTAAGCTCTGCCAACAGTTTAATTAAACCACCCTTAGGCAACGAAGAGAGGCTCTCAGACTCTTCATGGAAAAGCAGGTAGCCAGCTCAGAGTAAGTGTCCTTTGGGGTGCCGGCCCACCAGTCGCCCTTTGGGTCCAAGTGCTCCAAGGCCTCCTAGGAAAATGATAAGTCCTCGGGGGGGGGGTCATAAAATGGACTGGGGTCGTGACTGCTCCCCCCCGGTAGCTACCCCATTCCCTGTCGGCTTCTCCTCCTCCTACGGGGGGATCTCCGTCGACTGCTGGTACCCCAATGAAGAGGCCTGCTGTCCGGGACCTGGTTAACTCCCGACCCATACCAACAGCTGCTCTGCCTGCTACTCAGTGCACGAAGCCATCGACTGGGTCATCTGATCCTCATCTATCGACAATGGGCACGTTGTCGACGACCACCCCTTCAGGTTCTGCTTCTTTGCCGAAGGCCAGCAGTCCAGGTCATCTGCCTCAGTGCCGGCGGCTCCTCCTCTGATGACGATGGACTTGAATGTCATTCTTGTCCATTCTAGTAATGTTATTGTGCAGCAGTTTACTGCCTTTAACAAACACAGACGACGGTGACTCCTATTCACCGGCCAGAGCCTGCCCTGGCCTGCCGGCAGACGGACCTCAAGGAAGAGGTTGACATTGAGAAGAGTACTATCCTGACCTCATGCTTCCAGATGAGGTAGAGGAGGGGAACCAGTACTATATCTCTGACAAGTCCACTGCCTGTTCAGTCAGTGAAAACTGGTCAAGCATACCCCCAGTTCTCCACCAGAGGATGCTTCTTTATTTGCCATTTTGAAGCAGCTGTCTACCACCATGGGGTTCCAGACAGAGGAGGAGGAAGATGCCACCAGGAGATCTGCTGATTATCTAGAAATCCCCAAATCCCCACTCAGGATTATCTCTTCTATGCTTCCAGCCTTAACGCTACCATGGCTACTTGGCACAGACCAGATATGGTGCTTCGGACCCTGAGTGGACTCTCCAGTTGTTCCAATGCCCAGGCATAACAGTCAACCTGCCCAAGTCTGTCCTCATACCATCCTAAAGATTATAATATATTGAAGCATTTATTGACTCAGAACAGTAGGCCTTCTTATCCCAGAACAGGACATAGTGCCTCATAACTCCGGCTCAGAAAGTCTCTCACAGTTGGTATGTTCCTGCTGGACTGTACCTCAGGCTGTTGGGCCTAATGACAGCCACCATTCCCACTGTGCCTCTGGCCAGGCCCCATATGCGTGTACACTTCAGTAGACTCTCAGGTGCAGTGGAACCAGCGTGACGGATGAACTGAACCGGCAAGTCCTGGTTTCTTCCCTGCCCACAAGGTACTGCAGTGGTGGATGACTCGCATCTTCTTCATGGGTAACTTTTCAGGTCCCTCCCATATCAGATCCTAACCACGGATGACTCGGGTTTCGACTGGGAGCACACCTGGGTCCCTCCCAAACTCAAGGTTCCTGGTCATCCGCCCTGCACATTAGTGTCCTGGAAATGAGAGCAGTGCTTATGCTATGCAGGCCTTTCAGGACCATCTGGCTCCTGGCCAGTTACAGGTGCAGTCGGACAAACTGAGTGCTGTCTACTGGAGTGTGCCTTGAAAGATCAGCTGCTGCACACAATGTCTGTTCCACCCCGCATAGCAACATCAATCTGACTGGGGAACAGTGAACTGCAGTGCTTGCTGTGTACATATAATTAAATGTGCTTGTGCCAGTGCTCCTGCCTCTGAAGCCAGTGTGTTGCAGGTGGAACAACGAAGCTCCTGGTACACCGAATATTGCCTAATGCTGGAGCAAGAGGGAGACGTGAACCAACGTCACAGAGGAGGAGGGGTAGTTCACTTTAAAAGTCCCCTGCTGCTCACAACGTGAGCGCCACTCGGTGGAAGAAGTGCCAAGGACTATCTTTGTTGGGTGAGCCCAAAAGACTTTATAATACACAAGGTTTCAGCTGTATTTAGTACAACAGCAGCTTAATATAGTTTTAATAAAGTAGGAAGGTAGAGCAAAGTAGTCAGTATTGGGAAAGCTTGTGTTTTTGTGTAAAGGAAATGCTTAAATGGTAGATGTTATTTGAAACACATTTTAAAGTTCAGTTTATATAGATTAAGGGTAATCTTTGAAAAACTAGTTTTTATTAAGAACTTTTACAACAAGTTTTGACACCAAAACATTTTGTCTGGTGCTTAGCTTAGATTCAAATGGTAAAACTGCTGTTATAACAAAGTTAGTTTGATATAGGTTATAAAAGTAGAATTATTGTATAGCTTATAGCCATCAAGTGTAGTAGTGAAATTGTAGCCATCATATGTTAAGTAAATTGTTTATACATGTTAATTCTTGCTGACAGTAATTCAAGGGAGAAAATTAAAAGACAACTTATTTTTGAGAGTAAAACTGTGATACAGTCAAAGTCATTAGTGGGTGTTCTCACAAGGGGAGTATATTTTATAATCATCTTTAACTTCTTGCTCAGAAATGGGGATAGGTATTCTTGGGGCCTCAAAGGCTCTAATGGCCATAGTTATTCTGGTCTCTGTGTGTGCTCCAGCCAAGGCAGACAAATTCAGCAAGGAAGAGTATACGAGTTGTTTGGGGCTAGGTCTGTGGTTTTATTGACTGAGGCGGCCACTATTAAAGCAGGAGAAATTCCTTTTTTGGTGAGAGTTTGCTGAGAAATGTCTCGTAAATTGAGATTCAGCCTATCTCCCAAACATGCATTCTGGCTAACTTTACTCCTTTGTGGAGGTGTGGAACTGAATCCTGGCCCTGGGGAAGAGCCCATAAAGATAATGCATGACAACGCTAGGAGTTTGGTAAAAAAGATGGACATTTTCAGGGCCTGGATCAGTACAGAGTCTCCTGACATTATCATGTTAACAGAAACATGGTTACACTGGGGAATTATTCACGATGACATTGATTTACAGGATTATTGCCATCATAGACAGGACAGGGGTTCGCGAGGAGGGTATTTGATGTATATCAAACACACTGGGGCACTCAAATGTAATGTACTCTGGTAACATAGAAGGAGTGGAATGCTTAGTGGTTTATAAGGAAGTTTTTGATCTGGTAGTGGGAGCAGTTTATTCTCCACCAAAGTTAAATCCTAGCTGCTTTGAGAGTTTATGCCATGTTTTGACAGATTATGTTAGTTTAAAAAATAAAATTATCCTCCTGAGCAACTTTAATGCTGCCTGGGCGTGTCCATGAGGACAGAAGTTGGAGAATGGAATGCAATCTTTGCAACTTGTTCAAATAATAAATTCCCCCACTAGAAAGGATAAATTAACAAGTCGAGGAAACATTTTGGATCTAATTTTTGTTTCTTCTGAACTGACAGTAGAGGGTTTCATTCTAGAGGCCCCCAATCTATTTTTTATTTATTTATTTAGTTTTTGTTGACCAGGTAAGTGCACTAGACAAATCCTGCCTATTTTCAGGCACGACCCGGGGGAGGGGGATACAGATGAATGCCAACTGACCTTGAACCAGATTAAGTTGTTGGTGGTATTTATAGTGAATGAGGGAAATTTGGCCAGGACACCGGGGAAATTCCCCTACTCTTTTCGATAAGTGCCATGGGATCTTTAACATCCACCTGAACTACCACCAATCCAGGCAGATGGGACCTCGGTTTAACGTCTCATCCGAAAGACGGCACCTCGGAAGTGCAGCACCCCTCTCATGCTGCACTACAGTGTCAGTACTGGGATATTAACCCAAGTGCCAGATGTGGGAACTGAACCCACAGCCCTCTGATCTCCCGGCCTCAGAGGTGAGTGTGCTACCCACTGAGCCACTGACACTGCAAAAGGAGACCATAGTGTGATCCAGTGCACCATAAGAACTGATGAAACATTAACTGAGTCTAAAAATAATTCTAGGGACATGGATATGTTGTTCATCCACACTTATTGGCAGGTTCCTTGCCAGAAGGTCTTCAAGCTGGCTCCTCCCACCCACCGGTGGTAAAACTCTCGGCTCCGCCCCATGGCGCCAGATCTTCCTTACCACTTGGAAGCTCAGGTTCCTCTAGCACTCACGTTTTCGACTGGTTCCTGGAAATTTTGGTCTTGGGTTCAATTGGAAGTTTTTGAACCTTGATCATCTTCTTCTGCCAAGCGGCGATGGCTCATTCATTTTCCGGCTCGGAGGCGCCCGGCATTTTCCTCAGAAAGACCCGCACTCCACGCATGCTTACTGCCTTGACTTGGATCATGATCCTCAACTTTGCGATTTTTGTTGTGCCCTTTCGGCCAGCTCTCTGGAGGATCGCGGGGCCCGTTCGGGGCTCGGGCGACCGGAAATTTTGCCGCTCCGGAAGATTCCTCGGAGACTCGTTGGGCAGTGTCCGCATCGGCGGCCTCGGCTGAGCAGCTTGATCTTCCTCCCTCTGGGGAGGGGGCGGCCACCCCTCCCTCTTCTCGGTTGCAGAACTTATCCCGCTCTCCTTGAGTTCTCCTCATGCAGCTTCGTTCAAGGGCTTCGCCAGTCCCTTTCCTCGAAGGAGAGGGACCTTGGGACTGCCTCTGGCCCCAAGTCCAAGGTGCAGGCTCAGTCCCTTGATCGGCACCGGAGGGGCGGGGAGGTTCCCCTCCTGCCCGGTCGACGATTGACCTCGGTCGAGGATGCGGCTCTGACCGTTGGCCTCACGGTGTCCCTGTCAGGTCAGCCGGCCAGGACTCCCGTCGACGTTGTCGAGTCTCTCGACCCATCATCTGGGCTGTCTTCTGCTGGAGCCACCATCCCTTCGCCGGTTCCCCCAGCGGAGGCTGAGGTTCTGCCTGTACCTTCGGGTCGACAGACCTCGGCCCTTTCTTCCGAGCCGAAGGAGGAGCGGGCGCCCCACGCTCCTTCCAGGCCCCCCCTCAGTTCCCCCGAGGATTCGGGTCTCGGTCTCGGTCCTCCTCTCGGTCTAGCCACTCACGCCGACCTCGGCATTTCGGTCGGGGCACCGAGTCAAGTGGCATTGCCGTTCTTCCTCGTCCCCCTCCTCGGATGAGGAGTGGCTTCGATGCCGTTGGCGTCGACGTTACGAGGAGTTTATGTGGCAGCAGCTGTTGTTGTCCGGGAATCAATCGACCCTGATTCATTCTCCAGCTAGTAAGCAGCCGCCGCCCGGTCGGTCGACGCAGCCGCTCGAGGCAGTCAAGGTGCCCTCTCCGGGGCCGGTTGCTCGTCCGATCCCTGCTGCCCCACCGTCCTTGGTGGAACCCAGGCCAGCTCATGACCTGTCCCGCAGGTTATCTGTTCCCCTCACTCCCGCCCGCCCTCGGCGGACGAAGAGTGACCGGGCCTCTGCGGCAGACCGCGAACCCCTCGGAGCTTGAAAGGAACTCCTCTATGTTTCCTAGCAGGGAGGACCAGGGTCTTCTCCGGAACATTCTCGGATGACAGCCCATCGTCCTTTATGGGTCTGCTCCAGCTCATCTCGGAATTCACCGGGATGCAGCTTGAGCCCGTTTCCAAATGGGCCCCTTACGGAGATTCTAGACCGAGGGGGGTTCACCCTCGGAGGCCTTCCCGGTGGCTGAGACAATTGTGGGCCCAGCCTTGGAGCTCTGGCGGCGGCCTACTTCCTGCCCTGCGCCATCGGCCAGGATGGCCAGGAAGTACTCTGTCCCTGTCGGTTCTCTGCCCGGTTTCTCGGAACACCCCTTGGCTGAGGGGGTAGTTACCGACAATGTTTTCCAATGTTCTGGAAATGCTAGGGATGTGGATAGGCCCCCTGACAAGGAGTCCAAAAGGATGGACTATGTCGGGTGCAAGGTTTACGCTGCGTCCTCCTAGGCCTCCGTCCAGGCCAGCTCGGCTGCACTGATGGCACAGACGGCTCTGGATCCGGCGACTCCTGTGCCAGATCGGTGGTAGCCGGTGGCCATGCGCCTCAAGCGTAGCTGAGGTTATCCTCCTTTCTTTGGAAACCCAGCACGAGTTGGTGGACATCCCTTCTTGGGACTGACCTTTCGGCCCTGGGTGGAGTGACACCTCCAGGGGTCGAGAAAGTCGATGCCACTCCGGACTCGGTCACTCCTGCCCGCAGCCTTTGCGTAAGCCCCTTTGCCCCGGTTCCTTGCGGCTCGACCCGGCCCAGCACGGGGCCAGCAGGCATGCGCTGGGTGGCCTGACTCCAAACCAGTGTCTTCCTCCAAAGGAAGCAGGAGGTAAGGTCGAGCTCCTCAGCCTCTTCCTCCCCAAGCACGCCTGCTCAGTGGCCAGGCTGAGGCGCTGTCCCGCCCCGTCGTCCCTACTGGTTCCCCGTGGGACGGCTCCCCTCCACTTGGTCACTCCCGGACCTCTAAGGGTCGGAGGTGCTAAGGAAAGCCCTGTCTCGGAATTGAGCAGGTCCCACCCTCTCGAGCCGTTGCACCACGGGATCTTGGGGTCCACAGCCTCTTCGCTGGCCCGCTGAGCCGACTTGCCTGGCCTCTAAATAGAGGTAATCAGGAAGGTTGGGATCCTCCTTCTGACCCTGGGTTCGTGTCCAGGTATCCCTGGTCTCATACGGGACGAGGGCTGCCCCATTCTTCTGCATGCCTGGATGATCTCTCTGGCTGAGATATCCCATCCTTACTAGCGTTGTGGCTTCGCTCCTCGCCTCCAGGCCCTTCTTACTCCTCGTTCCGTCCATTTCTGGGGAGACTCCTCCTTTTTCCTAGCGGGGATCTCCTTACGAGGTTTCTAGCCAGGCCCTTGGTCTCGGCCCAGCAGCTTTCTGCGGCATTGAGGGGCCAGGCGCAACCCACCCGGATGGCGGCCTGACTTCTACCCTTTCCAGGTGGAAGGTCGATCAGAGTTCTGGGTCTCAGGCGGCTCCTGTTACTCGAGCCACATTGGAACTCGTGCCTTAGCGGGTGATCCTTCTTAGGGACCAGGCTCGACTCTTGAGTCCGAGCTCGGCTCCCGCGGACAGGGCTGAGGTTCTTCCTCCCTTACCTGGTCAGGTCTGACAGGCAGTAGGCAATCGCGCCCTGCCGGGACCTCCTGCTCCTCCTGGGCCTCGTGGCGGCCGGCCCAGCGTGGTCTGTTTCATGCGTTCCCCTTGGGGGGACTGGCCAGCCAGCGGTCACAGGGCTGTGTTCCTTCGGACCAGTTCGTGGCTACGGCCCAGGAGTTGAGAGGCAGCTCTCCTTTGGACGTTCCAACTCTTGCAGGTACATCTATTCGTCCACCCGAGTCGTGACCGGCTCCGACCGATGCTTCTCGGATGGGTTGGAGGTGCCCATCAAGGGGAATACAGAGTGCTCCGCCTCTGGTCCTCTCGGGAGTCCCGATGTCGTTCCTACCCGCTGGAGCTCACGGCGGTCCACATGCTTGCACTGCTCGCTCCGTTTGTGCGGGGTCCAGTGGTTTAAGTCCAGGCGGACAACACCACGACCATGTGCTACCTACCCCGCCAGGCTTGAACGAGCCCCTTGCATCTCGTAAGGAGGTTCTCCGTATTGGGTCTTTCGCAGAGCTGGGAGGCAGTTTCCTAGCCATTCGATGGCAGGAGCCTCCAGCACCCTGGCTGATGCCCTAAGCCAGGCATAGGCTGCGCCTCACGAGTGGTCTTCCCTGCCAGAGGTAGTACAGGATCTTCTCCCTCCTTCCCTCCAGGGAGAATATGAGGCCGAGACTGTCTCATGCCCGCCCCCTCAGCAAGGTTTGCTGTAGGGGATGCCGTCGAGCATGGGACCCCAGGCTCTTCCACGCCTCCCCATTTCCTTGACCCACGGGCAGGCGGAGGAGGAGACTAGGCACAGGCAATGCTGGTAGCCCCAGACTGGTTGGCCAGCTCTGGTATCCAGCTCTCCTCAGTCTCAGCCCCAGGCTCCCGAGGCGACTTCCAGCCCGCCGGTCCTGATTTCTGTTTTCTGGGAAGGTTTACCATCTGGACCTTGATCCCTGCACCTAAAGGCCTGGTCCCTGTGCGGCTGAGGCCAGGCCCCAGGAATCTCGGCATGGTCTCGATGTTTTCAGGCGTCCTGCGGAGAGTCGGCCTAACATGCTCGCCTTCAAATGGTAGAACTCTCCATTTGATTTTGGGACAGGGCCTGGGGCCCCTCTCCCGTCCCTCGGCGAGCATTCCGAACCATCTTCGGTCCGTTCTTTTGAACCAGGGCTTCAGCCGATGACCCTCTGGGTGCTTCTGTTGGTCACCGCTGTCTTCCGGGCGTGGGCCGGAAGGCAGTCGGTGGTGCAGAAAAGGTGGTCTGGTGCTTTTCTAGGCCTCGATCACACCTCCCCTTCGGGGAGAGTATCCCAATTCTGTGGGATCTTCGCTGGTATGGGCTTAGCTCACGGGCAAGCCGTTTGAACCTTTGCACAGGTGCGAGTTCCACCTGTTGTGGAAGAACACCTTCTTGGGGCTACTCTGCCATCCAGAAGGAGGGAGTTCAAGCTCCTTTGAGTCCCCCTATCTGGTCTTCACAGGGGACAAGATTGTCCTCGCCCCACCAGTTCCTTCCGTTGGCGGTGGCGGAGTTTTTTCCCTACCCGGGTATTGCCTCTGCTGGGGTTCATCCCCATTCATGCCTCGGAGGCCGTATATAGGTTCCTTTGGGACCCTATTTAAACGCTTGCCTACCCAGGGAGCGTAGGGCTGAAGTTCGGGAGAGGTTCGCCAGCTGTTTGTCATGTACGCTGAAGCTGCACCTGGCAGACCTGCAGCCAAGCGGATGATAGGCAGGTGGGTCATCTCCTGCATAGGTCTCCGCTATAGGTGGGCGGGCATGGAGCCTCCCAGAGGGATAAGTGCTCATTTTACCCGCCCTTCTGCTGCATCGGTAGCTGCTTCCGAGGATACTCCTGTTCAGGATATCCGCAGGGCTTCTACCTGGAAGCAGGCTTAACCGTTTCCCCTTCCACATCGACCTTTTACAGGTCTCACAGGTTTTACAGGTTTCACAGTTTTATCTAACATTAGGATAAGCTTTCAGGGTTACTGCATTTGTTGTTGACTGATTGTTTCTGCTCTTACCTCCTTGTTCTTTCGTCCGTGGTTCTTCTTTTTCGGCAGGGGAAGGGCCCAGCCACCCACCCCCATCCCCAACCACCCCACACTACACTGCTTTTATAGGGTACCACAGTTGTGACATTTCCTGTGGCAGAGCAGGAAGGGGTGGATCAGTGGGGCCTCCACAAGGTGAGCTCATTTACAGGGGCACTAGTAATTTAACTTGTTATAACAAGTAAACAAAACACAATCAAACCATTACTTGCATTTTTTTTCATTTTTTTCCTTCTAATTACTCTGACTAGGTTATAACCCAGCAACTTATCTGGAATGGATATCATTAACTGCAGGTACTGTGGAACAATTTTCAGAAGGACAGTCTTACAGGATTTAGGACACTGTCCTACATGCTGGGCCTTTGGAGATCTTAGGGCTTAGCTCCGGGCAGCATGGGCAGAGATTGCCGCCTCAAATTTCATATTCAAGAGGAAATACATTATAAGAACCACCCGCATTTCCCAGCATCCAACAGAAAAACCTCGACCGCAGAGGGTAGTTGGTCCAGGAGGTTGGCAGGTGGTTAGGAGAGCAAATCTGGTGCCCCATCACTCTCTGCTCTCCAACATATTACCTCCAAAACCATATAAACACTACAAATAGGTATCTGCCTCTATCTCTGAAATCAAACAAAGAGGCAGAAGACACTGCAGAGCAGGACACTGCAGCACAGGAGCTAGCACAACAAAACTCACCCAAATCAGGAACCAAAACAAAGAAAGCAAAAGAAATCCAAAAACTTCTGATCATAGGAGACTTCATGATTCGAGGTTGATACCCATCTCCAGCCAGGGTAATGGTCAGATGTCTCCCAGGTACATCAGCATGGAGAGACACTGACCGCATTGCTAAAATTGTTCACAAAGCAGGAGAAAACATTGATGTCCTAGTGCACATAGGGACTAAGGATCTCGCCAGCCGGTCAGTTGTGGAGACCAAGGAACACCTGACCAGGCTGGGTGACAAACTGTCATCTATTTTGTCTGGCATCTCCTTCTCTGAGATCCTGCCAGTCTGGGAGAGGGGAGCAGATGGACGGAAGGTCAGAGAACAGGAGATAGGGGAGCTAAACACGTGGCTCAAGGGCTGGTGCCAGGAAAAGGACACAGATTTGTGAGGGAACTGGCAACAGTTCTGGGGCCAGAAGTTCTTTTAAATTTGATGGACTGCATCTGAATAAGGAGGAGTCAGTGCATGGGGGCAGAAGTTTGGCGTCTTTGCAGAATATTTAAACTAGCAAATGGGGAGAGGGTGCAGCACCCCATACGTCGAATGGGAAGAACACCCCTCCCCTCAGCTAGTGGTCAAACAGGATTCAGCATGTTTGCAGTTCATTTGCATCACCAGTAAGAAAAAGGTTTGTCTCCCCACTCTGACGCTTTTGGGGTGATGCAAACCTCACCCAACAACTAACACACCAAAATCTGGCCAATGGAAAACCATGTACACAAATGCTCACAGCCTGGGAAATAAGATCCCAGACCTGCAGGCAATAATGTCAGAGGCTAAACTGGACATAGTAGCAATTAGTGAGATGTGGTTTACCAGTAACCACACTTGGGAGACTTCAGTACCTGGCTATGTATTGTTCAGAAGAGACCAAGGTGCAAAAAGGGGGGGAGGAGTGTGTCAATGAAAATATCAAAGCTACAGAAATCGGAATACACATAAGAGCCAGAAGAACTGTGGGTCACCCTGAAACAGGAAATGGGACAGCCATAAGAACGAGGGTTGTCACAGGCCCCAGACCAGGGAGGACATAGACACATTACTGTTAGAAGATATACAAAACATGACAGCTAAAGGGGAGGTTCTGATAATGGGAGACTTCAACATGCCGGATACAGATTGGTCAATACCAGCAGGAACATCTGCCAAAACTAGACACATAGTGAATTCCCTGTGGGGGAGGGCCTCAAACAATTGGTACAGCAACCCACAAGAGACAGGGCTATCCTAGATCTAGTACTGACTAACAAGGAAGGGATCACAGATCTCAGGTAGAAGGTCACCTGGGGGCCAGTGACCATCACATGGTATGGTTCAATTTGCTACTACATCTAAATCATCCCATTCAAGGCAAAAATATGGGACTTCAGAGGAGCTGACTTTGATAAGATGGCCAACAGAGTTAAGCTAGCCCTGGCAAAAAACACAGATGAGGGGTACAGGCAAAGTGGGCAAGCATTAAGGATGCAATAATTGAAGCAACATCCCATTGTGTTAGAAAAGGAAGTGCAAAAGAAGAAGGAAACCACTTTGGTTCTCAAATACAGTAGCAGAAAAAGGTCAGAGCCAAAAGGCTGGCCTTCAGGAAATATAAGGGAACACAGCAGGATGAAGATAGGAGGCATACCAAACTGCCCTAAGGGAAGCAGGTAAGGCAGTAAGGCAGGCAAAGTCCCAAACTGAGGAAACACTAGCACGAACAGTAAAGAAGGTGACAAGACTTTCTATAGATACATTAGTGAAAGGAGAAAGTCCAGAGGGTATTGCTAAGCTTAATGGAGAAAAGGAGCATGTGAGGAGGAGGACCCTGAAAGGCATCTATCCTAAATGGATACTTTTGCTCAGTATTTACTGAAGAGAGGGTAGGGCAGGGCCCACAGCTCAGCATCATGGACACAGGGGAGGGAGGTGAGCACTACTCCCTTCACAAAACAAAGGTCCTACAAGAGCTTGCTAAGCTCAGGGTGGATAAGGCAATGGGACCTGATGGCATACATTCCAGGGTACTTAAGGAGCTAAAGGTGGAACTAGCAGAGCCATTAGCAGAACTGTTTAGTGAGTCTCTGAGCACAAGAGAGGTCCCAGAAGACTGGAGAGGCTCATGTGATCCCGCCCACAAGAGTGGTAGCAGGAGGAGGCGGGAAACTACAGACCAGTCAGTCTTACCTCAGTAGTGGGCAAGATTATGGAGGCACTCCTTAAGGAAAGGATAGTGCAACACCTGGAATCCATAGGGGCACAGGATCCAAGACAGCATGGGTTTACAAAGGAAGGTCTGTCAAACTAATCTCATAGATTTCTTTGACTGGGTAACCAGAGTGGTGGACCAAGGGGCAGTTGATGTTGCCTACCTTGACTTCAGCAAAGCTTTTGACACTGTTCCACATGGAAGATTGATAAATAAGCTGGGTAGGCTCGGGTGGGTCAGAAGTTGGTCAACTGGGTGGCAAACTGGTTGTAGGGCAGAAAACAGAGTGGTGGTAAGTGGTATACAGTCAGAAGAGATGCAAGTCACAAGTGGGGTACCTCAGGGATCAGTCCTGGGGCCAGTCCTCTTCAACATCTTCATTAGTGACCTTGCAGATGGACTAGAGGGTAAGACTTGTCTGTTTGCAGATGACACCAAGATCTGCAACAGAGTAGATGATCCAGATGGGGTGGCAGAATGAGAAGAGATCTGGATAAACTGACAAAATGGTCAGAAGAGTGGCAACTGGGATTTAATGCAAAGAAGTGCAAAATCATGCACATAGGAAGAGAAACCCTGAAGCCACCTATAGGCTGGGAGGAGTTGCTAGCAGTCACAAGGAAGAAAGAGACTTGGGTATCATGATCACTGATGACCTGAAATCATCCAAGCAGACCTCTAAAGCAGTAGGTAAGGCTAGGGGTGTTAGGGTGTATTAGTAGGGTATCACAAGTCGTAAGAGGAGGTAATAATCCCTCTTTACAAGACACTGGTTAGGCCCCATCTGGAGTACTCGTGCAGTATTGGAGGCCACACCTTCACAAGGACATTAACCAAATTGAGGCAGTCCAGAGAAGGGCAACCAAAATGGTGCAGGGACTGCATCAGAAGACATATGAGGACAGATTAACAGAGCTCAATATGTATACCCTTGAGCAAAAGGAGGAGAGGTGATATGATCGAGGCATTCAGACACCTTAAGGGCATTAACAAGGTGAAAGAGTCTAACATGTTTAAATATAAGAAAAATAGCAGGACAAGAGGACACAGCATAAGATTAGAGGTGGGCCGATTAAGGGGAATGTGAAATTCTTTTCACAGAAAGGGTGGTGGATGCATGGAATGGCTTACAACAAGTGGTGGCTATGAATACAGTGCAGGGCTTCAAACAGGCATGGGATAGGCATAAGGGAGCAATACAAATGACTATGAATAGATAGGCCACTGACAGAGCAAAGGCCGATGGCACATTTATAAGGTAGAAAAAGAAATGGGCAGACTGGATGGGCCTTGCAGTCCTTATCTGACGTCAACTTCTATGTTTCTATGACCTTGGGTCACGCTGGGATGTTGCTCGGGGCCTCAGTTCTCCAGTCTTTATATCTAAGTAGGGGGTGTGCGCCTTGCCTCCCTCCTCCCGGAGAACTGCTAGGAGTCTGCCAATAAGTGTGGATGAACAACATATCCATGTCCCTAGAAATACAGGTTACTCACCTGTAACAGGAGTTCTAGGAATGGTATATGTTGTTCATCCACAATGACCACCCGGCTTCGACGTGACAAACTGGCTTCCAGCGGGCTAGATCTGGCGTCATGAGGCGGAGCCGAGAGTTTTCCCATCCGGGTGGGTGGGAGGAGCCAGCTTGAAGACCTTCCGGCAAGATTTAAAGCGGCAAGGAACCTGCCAATAAGTGTGGATGAACAACATATACCATTCCTAGAACTCCTGTTACAGGTGAGTAACCTGTATATATCCCACCTTCAAGAGATGCTGTAGGAAATGTAACAAGTTGCTGTTTTGTGGATATTTGTCAAAACTGCGCTAGCACCGAGTCTTTCTCATGCGTCATCTTGACCTGGCAGTGAGTGAATTCATTGGGATGTTTCTTGAGGCACGGAACACATTCGCACCAAAAGAAGTAGTTAAAAACAAATCTCCTCCACCCCCATGGTTAGAACACAAAATAGGTAAATTGATTAGATTAAAAAAGCAGTTATGGAAGAAAGCAAATAAATCTTTGTGTCCAGATACCTGGGCTAAATGTAAAACTACAAGGAACAGAGTTATTACTGTTATTAGAAACACTAAAGCTTTTTACTACAAACAAAAATTACAGGATACAAAAAATCCCAGGGACTATTGGTCGCTGATGAATAGGTTAAGGACCCCTGTTAGAAACAATCCGGTGGTACAATTAAAGAAAAAAGGAATTCTGCAGCAGATAGATTCTACTGCAGATCTGTTAAATCACTACTTTATAGATCTTCCTGAAATAGAAATGGTAGGTACAAATAATGAACAGAAACCATTTTTTGAAGAAGGTAGTGGTAAAAGTAGTCCACATTTTAGATTTCGTAGAATTACTGTTAAAAAGGTTAAAATTATGATAGACAAATTGTAAACACAAAAAGCTAGTGGTATTGATGGAATAGAAAATTATTTCTTAAAAGAATCAGTGTCTGAAATAGCACCTATTTTGACCGGTTTGTTCAACTGGAGCTTGAGAGAGGGGATTTTTCCTACAAATTGGAAATTAGCAAATATTGTCCTTCTTTCTAAAGGAGGAGACCCCACCATCCCCATAAACTACCATCTTATTGCCCTACTGTCTTAAAAATATTAGAAAGAATAGTCCACAGGCAACTAATGGACTATTTAGAAAAATATCGAAAGTTGTCTCCACTTCAGTCTGGTTTTAGAAGGGGCAAGTCCACGGCCACCGTACTCACGGACCTGTTAGATCTGGTTGCTATCCCTCAGGGAGAAGCAAGGTCTGTGGGCACAGTGTATATAGACCGTCGAAAGCTTTTGATCTTGTTAATCATAATACTTTGTTGAACCTACTGGAAAAAATGGGGATGGCAAAGGAGCCATGTTAGTGGTTCCATTCTTATTTGGAAAACAGGACTCAGATTGTTAGCATAAATGGAATTAGTTCTAAGCCACTACATGTTACCCAAGGGGTACCGCAAGGATCAATATTAGGCCCCTCTTTTATTTATTGTATACATTAACAGTTTACCTGATTAAGAAATACCTCTGTCCATCTATATGCAGACAATACTGTAGTGATTGCAGATGGGAATCATCATAAGGAAGTAGAGGGGAAAACTACAAGAAGATTTTTTGATTATGCAGAAATCTTTTTCCGATTTAGGGTTAATAATAAACGGTAAACAAACTCAAACAATGTTGTTTTCTCCCAAACAAGATGAAGAACACTTGGAATTCCAAGTTAATTGTTAGAACTAGGGAAGGGAATATTTTAGGATAAACTGAGGTATACGAATACTTAGGAGTTCTCAGAGATCAGCATTTGAAATTTGATCACCATACAAATGAACTGGGGAAAAAAGTTAATGTGAGATTAGGGGCAGCAACACAGTTATCACATTGTACAACCAGGAAAGTACATCAGACTATGGTAAATAAATTAATATTGCCCATTTTGGACTGTGGAAGCCATGTTGATTGTCATGCAAATAAACAGCAAATGGCAAAATTGGATTTGGTCCAAAATAGGCTTGCCAGATTTATATTGAAGTGTGATTTGATACCCATCACTGTGTCATGTTTTGCTCCCTTGGCTGGAGCCCACAAGAGACCAGAAGAAAATGGGCATGGGCCATACAAGTTCATGTGATTTAAAAAAAGAATTTGATATGTGGGTTAGTAGAAAAGTTAGAAAAACAAAACATGGCTGTAATTTGAGAAAAGAAACGGCTAGAGAGTTAGTAATTCCTAAATACAAAAATAAATTTACATCCATGACCTTTCAGTATAAAGCAGCTGTTTGTTGCAGTCAACTTCCCCTGTATCTTAAAGAGCCACAAATGAAATCAGATGTTTTTAAAATTGCTTTTTACAGGGAAATTGAGTATTGTTGCACATGTATTAATAGATAGTCTAAATGTTATAGGAGCAGCATATGAGGTGACTAGTTGGCTACAATGCATGGTAATATAATAGTGTGTATTTTTTTTGCCATCTCGGAAATAAAACATGTGGGTTTGCTCCCTGGATCTTCAGGATGCGTTCTTTCACGTCCCAATCCGTCCGTCCCACTGGAGGTTCTACTGCTTTCAGGCCGAGGGAACCCTCTACGAGTTCTGGGTCATGCCTTTCGGCCCGCAGGGTCTTCACCAAATGCATTGCAATGGTGGCAGCTTACCTGAGGCGCCGAGGGGTCCGGGTGTACCCCGACCTGGATGACTGGCTGATAGCAGGTTCCGTCAGACAGGAGGTGGAGCAATCGAGGCCCCTGGCCCTCCAGATTTGCACTTCCCTTGGCCTACTGGTTAACAAGGCCAAGTTGGAACTCGTGCCCTTGCAGGTGATCAGCTTCATCGGGACAGAGCTCGACTCTTGCCAAGCCAGAAGCCGGCTCCCTGCAGACAGGGTGGAGGTTCTGTCCTCCTTTGCCCGATAATTTTGGGTTGGGCAATTGCACCCTGCCCGGGACTTCCTGCACCTTCTGGGTTACATGGCGGCCTGCACCAGCTTGGTCAGGTGGGCTCATTGGAATATACGCTTCCTACAGTGGGAGCTGGCCAGCCAGTTGTCTCAGTGCAAATGTCACTTCATCCAGCTGGTCACTGTGACCCAGAAGATGTGGGACACCCTCCAGTGGTGGCTAGTCCCAGAGCATCTGCAGGAAGAGATTCTGTTTGTCGCCCCGAGCCGATGGTCATCCTGATGACCGATGCCTCTCTCATGGTCTGGGGTGCTCATCTGGGAACACAGAGTCCATGGGCTCTGAACCCCCAAGAAGTCCCGATAGGTGACAAACCTCCTGGAGCTCTGGGCAGTTTGGCCGGTGCTGACTGCATTCACTCCGTATGTTCGGGATCAAGTGGTCCATGTCCAGATGGAAAATACCATGACCATGTACTACCTCAACAAGCAGGGCGGGATGGACTCCCTGCCTCGTGCAAGGAAGTTCTCCATGTATGTGCAGCCTGAAGGTGGCTCTCCTAGACATCCTTGTAGCAGGGCCTTCAGTCAGTTGGCAGATGCCCTCAGCCGGGTAGGCGAGGTGTCTCACTAGTGGTCTCTCCATCTGGAGGAAGTCCACAGCCTGTTATCCCAGTGGGGCACCCCTCAGGTGGACTTGTTTGCCTCCAGGGAGAATGCAAAGCTGAGGCTGTTCTGTGCCTGCCCCCTTCAGCAGGGCTTGCTGCAGGGGAATACGTTCACAAGACCTTGGACCCCAAGCCTCTTCTGTGCCTTCCCTCCACTTCCCTTGATCCACAAGGTGCTGCTCAAGGTCAGAAGGAACAAGGCATGGGTGATCTGGTGGCTCCAAACTGGCCACGCCGGTTCTGGTACTCTGGTCTCCTCAGCTTCAACAGTAGGCTCCCGAGGTGCCTTCCATTACACCCTGACCTGCTCTCCATCAGTCAGGGGAAGATACTCCACCCAAACCTTCAATCTCTGCACCTTATAGCCTGGTTCCTGAGCAGCTAGAGTTCCAGGCTTTGGGACTCCTTGAAGATGTCGTCACAGTGGTGTAGGCATCTAGATAGGAATCGACCAGAAAATGCTATGCCTTCAAATGGAGGAGATTCTCCATTTGGTGTCAGGGCAAGGGGCTGGACCCTTTGTCCAATCTGGTGACCAGCATTTTTGACTACCTGTGGTCCCTCTCCAAAATAGAACTTCGGTCGACAACCATTAAGGTGTACCTGGCAGCCATATCTGCTTACCAGTCATGGGGCTGGTCAGCAACTGTTGACACAGGAGAAGGTGGTCTGGTGCTTTTTCAAAGGCTTGGATCACATTTCCCCTCCAGTGCGTGAACCACCATCACCACCATGGGACTTGTTGCTGGTTCTGGCAAAGCTCATGGGCAAGCCATTCGATCCGATGCACAGGTGTGAAATGTCTCACCTGTCATGGAAGACTACCTTCCTGGTGGCTATCAACATCAGCCAGAAGGATCAATGAGCTCCAGGCACTGTCGGTGGAGTCTCTTTACCTGGTCTTCCACAGAGGCAAGGTTGTCCTGCGTCCCAACCTAAAGCTCCTCTCGAAGGTTGTGTCAGAGTTTCACCTGAATCAGGTGATGACTCTTCTGGTGTTCTTTCTGAATCACACCTCGGAGGCCAAACACAGGCTCCATACTTTGGACCTGACTCAAGCGCTCGCTTATTACAAAGAGCTCATGGCTTGAGTTCGGGGAGAAGTTTGCCAGCTGTTTATCACCTGTGCTGAAAGCTCACTTGGCAGACCTGCAGCCAAGCAGATGATTGGCAGGTGGATCACTTCCTGCATTGATTTCTGCTATAGGTTGGCAGGTAGGGAGTCCACCCGTCATACCGCTGCGTCGGTGGTTGCTTCTAGGGATGTCCCTATCCAGGAAATCTGCAGGGCTGCTACTTGGAAGTCAGCACACACCTTCATTTACCACTACCAAATTGACCTCGCATCATGCTGGTTTTGGTGCCACAGTTCTCCAGTCTGTGTTCCCTAAGGAGGGGGTGTGCGCCTTGCCTCCCGCTTCCCAGAGAACTACTAGGAGTCTGCCAGTAAGTGTGGATAGAACAACATATCCATGTCCCCAGAAACAGAGCTTACTCACCTGTAACAGTAAATCTAGGAGTGATATACGTTGTTCATCCACACAAACCCACCTGACTTCCCCTGGCTCAGGTGCACAACCTCTGCTTCCAGCGGGCAAGATCTGGTGTCATGGGGTGGAACCAAGGCATATACCATCCAGGTGAGTGGGAGAAACCAGTTTTTAGACCATCTGGCAAGATTTAAAGGGGAAAGGACACTGCCAGTAAGTGTTGGATGAACAACATATACCACTCTTAGAACTACTGTTACAGGCGAGTAACCTCGTTTTCTTTCACCCGGAAGGCTGAAGGGGGCTCCAGTTTCTAAGCAGACTTTATCCAAGTGGTTGCTTAGCAGTATTGTTTATTGTTACCAAAAGTATGACAAGCCTTTACCAGGCCTGGTTGAAGGCCATAGAAACAAAAAAACATAGAATTTGATGGCAGATAAGGACCACTTAGCCCACCTAGTCTGCCCATTTCCCCTACCTATTGGATAACCTCTAGATCCTAGTTAACCAATAGCTTACTTCCTCCTAACCCCCCACTAGAATTGCTGTATGTTTGTCCCATGCATTCTTGAATTTCCCCACTGTTTTTGACTCCACGACCTCCTCAGGAAGGCCGTTCCATGCATCCACTACCCTCTCCATGAAAAAGTACTTCCTCACATTACCTCTGAGCCTTCCCCCCTTCTGTCTTCAAATTGTGCCTCCTTGTTCTTGCATATCTCTTTTTCTGAAAGATGCTGCCCTCTTGGACTTCACTGATTCCCTTGAGGTACAAAACAGTTTCTATCATGTCCCCCCTCTCCCTCCTTTCCTTGAGGGTCTGCATATTAAGCTCCTTTTGTCTCTCTTCGTATGGCTTCTGGTGCAGACCTTGCACCATTTTAGTTGCCCTCCCCGGACTGCCTCCATCCTGTCTATGTTCTTGCGGAGATGGGGTCTCCTGAACTGCATACAGTACTCCAGACAGGGTCTCACCAACTGTCTGTACAGAGGGAAAACAACTTCCTATTTTCTACTGGTGATGTATCTCCCTATGCATCCCAGGATCCCTCCAGCCCTCCTTACTGCCTTCTCACATTGCTTACCCACCTTTAGGTTGTCAGATGTGACTACTCCCCAGTCCTTTTCCATTTTTGTTGTTAGTATCTCACCCCCATTGTGTACTCTTCCCTGGATTTTTGTTTCCCGGGTGCATTACTTTGCACTTCTTTGCGTTGAATCTAAACTGCCATACATTTGACCATCCCTCCAGCCTTGCCAAGTCTCTTCTCATGCTTTCCACCCCACCTTGTGTATCAACCCTGTTGCAGATCTTTGTGTTGTCTGCAAAGAGACATACTTTTCCTTCCAGTCCCTTCGCAATGTCACTTATGGAGACATTAAAGAGGTCCGGTCCTAGTACTGAACCCTGCGGTACTCTGCTAGTAACTTCCCTTTCTTCATAGTGGACTCTGTTTACTATTACACTCTGCGCCCTGTTGTCCAGCCAGTTTTTTTACCCAGGCTATCACCTTGGGACCCACTCCAAGGCTGGCTAACTTGTTTATCAGTCTTTTGTGTGGGACTGTGTCAAATGCCTTGCTAAAGTCTAGGTAGGCCACATCCACACCCTCTCCCTGGTCTACTACTTTGGTCACCCAGTCAATGAAATCTATTAGCTTTGTCTGATATGAGCTTCCCACTGTGAATCCATGCTGCCTTGGGTCCTGTGCCCTGCTGGCCTGCCTCTAGGTACTCAACAGTTCTTTCCTTCAGAAGTGATGCCATCATTTTCCCGTACCACTGAAGTCAGACTAACAGGTCTGTAGTTTCCTGCCTCTGCCTTGCTCCCACTTTTGTAAAGTGGAATCACATCCACCTTCCTCCAGTCTTCAGGGACCTCCCCACCCTCCCGTGATTTCTTAAAGAGTGTTGTCAGTGGTGTCACTAGTTCTCCCCTTACTTAGTTCTTTTAGAATTCTGGGGCAAATCCCATCAGGCCCCATTGCTTTGTCCACCTTCAGTTTTAAAAGTTCTTTCAGAACCCTTTCTTCTGTGAATGGACTGGTATCAACCCCCCTATCCAAACTGTTTCTATTGTTTGGTTTAGGTACCTCCTCCTCCTCTGCTCTTTTGAATACTGAGCAGAAGTATTCGTTCAGTATCCCTGCTTTTTCACTGTCACCCTCTTCCCACATTCCTTCCCCTTTATTAAGCCTCAGTATCCCTCCTTTGGTCTTTCTTCATTCCCTGATGTACCTATAAAAGGTTTTATTCCCCTTCGTAACAGAGTTGGCTGTCTTTTCCTCAGTTTGGGCCTTTGCTATTCTGACTGTCTTCCCTGCCTCCTTCTGCTTTAACTGATATAGTTCTCTGTCCTGCTTCTTCTGTTTCCATATATTTCCTGAATGCTATACTTTTCTCCTTAACCTTTCCTGTCACCTCTTTTGAGAACCATAGTGTTTTTTTTCTTTCGTTTCGTTGATTTGCTTTACACTAAGGCTTGTTGCCTCTGTGAGGGCAGTTTTGATTTTTTTCCCATTGTTCTTCCACCTCTCCTTCTTGCCTGTTCGCTAGTGCTTTTCTGAGGTACTCTCCCATTTTGCCAGAGTCAACCCTCCTAAAGTCCAACACCCTTGCATTTGTATGGCTTGACTCTACTGCTGTGTTTATTGTGAACAACAGTTTGGTGGTCGCTTGTTCCCAGATGGCTACCCACTTCTAAATCTGAGATTCTCTTTCCATCCCCATTTGAGATTACCAGGTCTAAGATTGCTCCCTCCCGAGTGAGTTCCAACACTAGCTGTCTGAGGCATGCCCCCTGTACGGCATCGAGAATGACCATGCTCTTGGATGTGGCTGCAGTAGAGGTGCTCCAGTTTGTTACCAAAAGTATGACAAGCCTCTACCAGACCTGGTTAAAGGCCACTCTACCAGGGGTGTTGCTGCCTCTTTTGCATCACTGAGGAATGTGTCAGCAGTGCACATCTGTGTGGTTGCTACCTGGTGTTCCGTCCATACTTTTGTCAAGCGTTACAGTCTGGACATTGCCTCTAGGAGCAAGCAGGTTTGGCTTTGGCCGAGCTGTCCTCCAGAGCATGCTCTCTTGAGAGCTTTTTCCTGACTTCAGTACCGCCGCCTGTCTGACCTGGGTTTATTCTCTGACTGTTTGGGACTCTTAGACAGTGTAGTCTACTGCAAGAGCTCACCCTCATAGTAAGGTAGTACGGTTACGTAAGAACTTACTGTAACAATAAATCTTCAAGAGGAACTCTTGCAGCAGCCGATGTCTCCTGTGATACAAAGGGAGTGGTCTCCGAGCACCACCTCAGTTCTTATCCCGCCGTCGACCCACAGACACCTCTATCGCAGTCGACCGCCATTTTGCGCCTCACGCAGTTACCATTCGTTTGTTTGTTTCTCTTTGATTTTTTTCTAGTACCAGTGCATTTCTCCTTCATCTTAACAGTGGCGGAAGTTGAAGTGTGCATGCGGCAAGCAGATCCGTCAGGGGACGATCACTTAACCTGCCTGATCTGCTTAGGCCCTAACCACCGGCCAGATGACTGCTTGCACTGTCAGAAACAGATGACTGCCTGCACTGTCAGAAATGTAACAATAAAACTTGCATCCGCCTCCTCAAGATGCTCAAGGCCTACCTACTGGAACAAAAAGTGGCCGCCATGCAGAGGACCCATTCTGGACACAGCTCTTCTTCCTCAGCTAGGGATTCCTCCCCAAAGAGAAGAGATTGGGTGGGAAACAACACCGCAGGGATAAGGAGAGAGCCAGGTCAGAATCCTGTCCTAGGTCCCCTCATAAGACCTCTGCACTTTCCACCTCTAGCGGGAGTTTGGAATCTATTCCCCTGTGGTTCAGCGGCTGTTACCGGGACTTCCTCCAAAAAGAGTACAGCCTCCACTCACTCTAAAGCTAAAGAGTCTTCCAGTCATGAGTGTGCGTCCTCCCCCATGTCCCTGTCTCTTAGGCCCCATAAACAAACACTTGGGTTGGCCCCAGAGGGACAGGCATCTTCTTTGCGTGGGTGAGCAGACTCTGCTGCCCAAAAGTCTGCAAGGTTGTCTGACAGGGGCAAGGGGTCGGACGACTCCTCCAGACGCCAGGAGGCCATCAAACACTGAATGCCTCCTCCATCCGAAGGTAGGGGGACGTCAGCATAGGAGGGTCAACAGACAGATATACTATGTTATCTGAAAACTCGATATCCCGACGCTCAGAATACCGAACCCAGATAACCGAAATGTACAATTCTGACAGCACCACTGCCGTGACGTAATGTCGGGCAACACGGCAACAAATACCATTTCTTTTAATGCAGGGGACTGCACCCCCCACCCCCCCATAACTAAAATATCTAACTCTGAGGGGGAACAGACCCCGGAGTAAAAAACTTAACAGTTATGGGGGGGGGGGGCAAAAGTATGTGGCCAGACCAGAACCCTTGCCCAACAGTGCATGTTGGCCAATCTGCCCTCCACACCATGGGGGCAGGTCCGCTAGCTTCCAGATCCGATGGTGTTTTTAGGGGTAAAGTAGCAAGCCGTCACATCCGCTACCTTACCCTGTACCATAACACCGTTGTGCATGTCTCCATTGGTATAATTGCTATCGGGACACTGCATCTGTCAGGCAGTAGTGCCCGGGCAGGTGGTGTCGGGATAGTGAGCCACGAGACAGTATAATGGTACCCGACGGACTGTGGGCCCCGTCTGACTCAGCATTGGACATGGACCTGGTGCCCCCGCCGAAGCGGCTGTCTGCTCCGAAAAAGCAGGCATCGGATCAGACTCCCAGCGCGCCAAAGGATCGGACGTCCAGCTTGTCAAAAGATTGAATGCCAGGGCCTATAGATAACCGGCCACTCTCCACTTCCTCCCAAGGAGCCGAATGTCAGATCCCAGGGAGGCTTGGCACCACCGGATAAGGCCTCACCTGCTCCCAGTGCCCGACACACCTGAAGGCAAGGAGTCTGAGGACCAGGCATTGGCTCCTAAGGCACCACAAGGACCGCCACCAGGCCCCTCGAATGTCCCTACCCTGCCACCACCACAACCGATCATACCCTTGGCGAAAGTAGGGGCCCTATTCAACTCTTGGGTGGAACACCATCAAAGGGGACTTAGTGCCAAGACCAAGGGAACCGTCCCCCGCCTCTAGGAGTCCACCGCCTCCAGCTCCAGCTAGGGAGCCCTCACCTCAGAGACCCAGACGACCTCCCCCTCTGCCAGATTGTCCGACCAGGGGTCACCCACCTCAGTGATTGCAAAATGTACCCATCGTCCATTCCGTCCTCCTGGGGACGTCCGCACTCTTCCTGAGGGGAAGATGCAGGGACTCTCCCTCAGATTATTCATCAGAGGACGAGCTGCCCTACCCTCTCCAGATCACAAGACGGCTCCACAAGGTCGCCTCCGGATGGATCCGTCTTTCCTGGATGTGATGAGACAGATCCAGGCCCTAAATCAAAGGGACACAGAAGAGCTTGACCCAGAACGTTGCTGTCTGGCCAAGAGCCTGACCCAGAATTTTGCTGTCTGGCCAAGTTCTTCAGGGCGCACGACTCTAAACCTCTGGTCAACCCCCCTCTTGTTGAACCTTTCCAGAATGTCACAGAATTGGCCTGGAAGTATCCATGAACCACCGGAGCCATGCTCAGAAAAGTGGACCAGCTTTACAAAACACCAGAAGGGGTGCCCCATCCTAGTGAACAGCCAAAGGTTGACTCTGTAGTGCTTACGGCAGCACACGGTAGAGTGCAACAGCCGAGGCACATGAGCTCTCAGCCTCTAGACTGTGAATCGAAGAAGCTGGACCAGATGGCTGAAAAGTTTGCTCCTCAGCCACCTGCACCATCAGGTCACTGAATTTTCTAGCTCATATGGTTATGTACCAGAAATCCCTATGGAGTAAGGCTTTGGATTTGGTGAACGCCCAACCAGACTCTGAGGGCAAATCAGAGCTTATGGCTGTCATCCAATTAGGAATCGATGTTGACAGGTATGTGCTGTGAAGCTCTTATGATTCAGCAGACTTGGCAGCCTGGGCAGGAGCAACAGATATGCATGAGCATTTCAGATAGTACTCCCAACTCAAAGGGGCAGGGGGTATTACTCACACTTCTTCATCGTCCCAGAAAAGACGGGGCCCTCCATCCCATTCTGGATATAACCAGCTGAACACCTTCATTGAGTACAAAATGTTCAGAATGGTGACTCTGGCAAGCCTGTTGCCCATGCCCCGTCAAGGAGATTGGCTGTGCTCCCTGGACATATAAGTATGATGCTTACATGCACATAAAGATTCTGCTGTCCCACAAGAAGTGTCTCTACTTCAGCTTCCAAGGAGAACAGTTATTAGTTCCGGGCGCTGTTTTTTGGCCTTTCGTTAGCACCAAGGGTCTTCACCAAGTGCCTGGCAGAAGTGGTGGCAGCTCTCAGGAGAAAGGATCACTATGTTTACCCTTACCTGGACAATTGACTTCTAACAGCTTTGTCAGGAGACCAGCTGCTTCAATCACTGTAGGAGACATTCAGTCTTTTTTAAGCCCTAGACATTACTCTGAATCTTTCTGTCATGCCCTTGGCCTACCCAAAGGGTACGGCACATTGGAGCGGTTCTGGACAACATCCAAGGAAAGGCCTTTCTTCCCAAGGACCGCGCAGTCAGACTGCTGGCGGTCGCTCGCAGAGTGATGTCTTCCATACCGATTCCAGCCATGGTAGTGCTCCAGCTCCTAGGCTATATGGTAGCAGCCATCGCCACATTTACCCTATCTCGTTTGAACATGAGAGTCTTGCAGTGGAACATCAGAGTTCAATGGGACCAAGACGCGGAATTACCTCAACCAGCTGGTCCAGGTCTCCAGTGTGGTCCGTCAGTCCCAGGATTGGTGGGTCACCCCAGCTCATCTGGACGCTGGAGTTCCTTTCAAACATCCCAGTCCTCAGCAAATTTTGATGGCAGATGCGTCAGGCCTTGGCTGGGGGGCACACATGGCATCTTATCAGACAAGGGGCTCTTGGAACTCAGAGGAGCGTACTCTTCATATAAGCAGTCTAGAGATGAGAGCTGTTCAGTACGCCTTACAGGCATTCCAAGGGGTACTCTCGCCCGGCCCCGTGATGATCCAGTCAGACAACACCCTGGTGGTCTTCCATCTCAGCAAGCAAGGGGGCACTTATTTTTTACCCACTATGCAGAGAGGCTGTGAGAGTACGGGTTTGGGCAGTGGATCACAACCTAGATCTCATAGCAGTCCATGTTCCAGGGATTCACAACGTCCTCTCAGACAGCCTAAGCCACTCTCGAGCTCAGAGCCACGAATGGGAGCTACTGCAGGAGGTCGCAGATGACCTATTCGAAGGGTGGGGTCAGCCAGAACTGGACCTCTTTGCGTCCCCACACAATGCCAAACTGCCCAATTTCTTCTCGCTAGACTGAGGGCCTGGTATTTTCTGGCGAGACACATTGTCCCTTTCCTGGACAGGGAGATTTCTGTATGCCTTCCTTCCCTTTCCACTTCTTGAGAGGATTCTGCTCAAGTTGCAGGCAGAAGGTGCCCGCATGATCCTGGGCATGCTTTTCTGGCCTCAGCAGATTTGGTTCCCACTGTTGCAGCAACTGGCAATGGGACCTCCAGTTCTGTTCCCCTGTCCATTCACTTGCTCTCCCAAGAGCAGGGAGCCCTAGTACATCCGGATCTTCAGTTTCTGAACCTGCATGCATGTCTTTTGCAGACTTAATCAGGGACATATTTGGAGTATCTCCCAGAGTGGCAGTGAGAAAACCCTCTACCAGGGCAACGTATGCCACAATGTAGAAGCGTTTCTGCTTGTGGTTATTACTCCCCGGTTCCCTAGATCACTTCCACTGTCCGGTGGAATCTATGCTAGAGTACCTTCTTTCCCTGTCAGATATGGGTCTTGGCTGCTCATCCATTAAGGTGCATCTCTTCAGTGGCGGAGCCAGGTTTGGGAGGCGGGGGGGGGTGGGATTCAGTCAGTCATGGGCTCCACAATGGGCACTAAACAGTGAATAAAGATGGTGGTGGGGCACCACTACTCACACTGGGGCAGCCAGGAGGAGCAACCGACCCCCCAGCCCCCAGCTCCACCACTGATATTCTCTGTGCGCTTTTAGCTTATCACGCACCACAGGATGGGAAAGCTCTGGCACAACTGGACTTGTGCAAGATGTTTTTAAGAGGCATCTTGCACATCAAACCCTCTAGGAGAGATCCTGTTCCTCCTTTTAGTTTTAGGGAAGCTTACTTTGCCTCCCTTTGAGCCGGCCGCAATTTGTGAGCTTCGCTTTCTCTTTTTAGAAAGCATTGTTTTTAGTTGCCATTACTTCTGCTGGAAGGATTTCTGAGCTACAGGGTCTGATGTGTAAAGAGCCTTACCTGATTTTTCACAGGGACAGAGCAGCCGTTAGCATAAACCCTAAGTTTCTTCTGAAGGTAGTGTCTGAATTTATTTAAACCAAGACATTCAACTACCAGTTTACTTTCCAGTGTACTTTAACAGAGGGGAGGCCTTATTACATACTCTGGATGTACATAGAATTCTTCGGTACTGTGTAGACTGGACTAGTTCCTCTAGAAAGACTGACCAGTTGTTTGTCTCGTTTGCTCACAGATTACCGGGTGCCGCTATGACCAAGCAAACGATGGCCAAGTGGCTGGTCAATTGCATTACTTTCTGTTACCAGAAGTTTGATGAACCCTTACCAGTACCGGTTAAGGGTAATTCCACTAGAGGGGTTGCTACTTCTTTTGCTTCCCTCAGGAACGTTTCGGCAGCAGATCTTTGTGCAGCTGCTATTTGGGGGTTCAGTCCACACATCTGTTAGGCACTACAGTTTGGACATTGCTTCCAGAAGGAGAGCAGGCTTTGACCTAGCTGTCCTCCTCTCCTAAACGTGCCTAGAGCTTGTCTACAGTCCTCCACCCTTCTGACCTGGGTCTCTTTATACTGCTTGGGACTCAGTCCTAATGATGTTACCTGCTGCAAGAGCTCCCCCACGAAGTAAGATAGTACAGTTATGTACGAACTTACCGTAACAGTAGATCTTCGAGGGGAACTCTTGCAGCAGGTGGTTTTTCCACCCACCTACCCCCGAGGTTATGTAACTGTACTTCTCTCTGGGGGATGAGAGATCCTCCTCGGTTCTCTATCCTTTACATCAGCCGGTCTCCGGCGGAAGAACTGAGGTGGTGCCGGGGGACTGCCCCCTTTATACCACAGGGGACATTGGGGCGATCCCCCACCTGGACAGCTAGCTATAAGTTTTCCATGGGGTCCTGGTGCCTTGTGGCATAGTCCTAATGATCTTACCTACTGCAAGAGCCCCTCTCAAAGATCTACTGTTACGGTAAGTTCTTACGTAACTGTACTTTATGATACATGTGCTTGATTTTACTCATTAGAGTCAGCCATGATATATGGGGATTATACCACTTGTCTCTTAGTCTGTCATGCTTTATTTGGGTAATACCACTTGTCCTAATGCCTGTCAAAACAAACCGCTTATACTAGGTTGTGCCCAACATTGTTCCTCATCACTGTTCACTGTTGTTTTTTACAGGTCGTGCTGGACAAGAAAAGAAGAAAGGCGTTGATTAAGTTTGCTGAAAAGGATGACGCGATAAATGCTCTAAAAGAGACCAAGTTCATGAACATTGGTGGCAAGAGAGTTATGGTGCGTATGAAGATCAATAATATAACTGAATATTCTTCCTTGACAGCAACATTCTTATTCAGATTTGCATATGAAGCAGGGGAGGGCATAAGTGTAATAGTGTCCCTTCCGATATTAAAACATTGATGACTGATGAGAGCAATGAGCGAGGACTTGAAAGCATGTGAATAGTGGTCCACGATATGGCAGGTGAGAACCAGTGCTAAGAAATGTAAGGTAATGCTCGTCAGGAAAAATAACCTGTAAAATGCAATACCTGATGGGGAAGAGTGGTAATAGAGAGCACCACTTAGGAACGGGACCTTTGGGTGGTTTTGAAAAGCTTGAAATCTATGGCACAGTGCAGCAGATCAGGTGGTATGGGAAAACAAGATGCTGGGTTGCATAGGAAAGGGGAATCAGTTGTAGAAACAGGGAGGTGATCCTACAACTGTATAGGTCTCTGGTGCACCCTCACCTGGGGTACTGTGCAAGTTTCTGGAGCCCACAACTCTACAGAAAGACTGAAAGGCTAGAGGCTATGCAGAGGCAGGCAACGAAAATGACACGGGCTGGAGGAGAAAGCATACAAAGAAAGATTGAGGGAGCTTAACATGTACACCCTGGAGACAAAAAGAAAGAAAGGGATAAGATAGAAGCATAGAAATATTTATTTTCGATTAAGTGGGTGGACAACAATGAGTCATTCACCCTGAGTGCAAAGACAAGCAATAGGGAGAATCCACTAAAGCTGGATGGGGGGAGATTTAGGAGGGATGTCTGCAAGTACTCTGTCACAGAACGAGTGGTAGATGGGTGGAATAGACTGCCAGAGGAGGTGGTCTGTACCAAAACAGTGAGTGGATTCAGACATGGGTGGGACAGGCAAAAGAGCTTAATATGGGCAGGTGGAGAGGTAAAGGGGGAGATTTACAGGGAGGAGGATGGCCACTAGGGCCATCGCACAAGTGAAAGGTAGGGTTGGCAGAATGGTTGGGCCAGTGGGCTTTTTTCTGCTGGCAAGCTCTATGTTTATAAATTACGATGTCACCCGAATTTCATGTTTTCATTAAGGAAAAACTACAGTAGTCCTTGTAAACATTCTTGAAATGAGTTGTGCTTATCTCAGTAGGTCCTTCATGGTAAAACCTTTAAATAAATATCAAGTGATATTATTACAGGTTTCGTTAGAAGGGGATGCTGTAGTAATGAAGAGTTATCCTAAAAACCATTACAAGAGACTTTTAGTTGAAAAGACCACTGTACTACAATAGTTCTGCCTTTTAAAGCTGTTAGTGGGAGACGAGCAGCTTGCAGTGTTGCAGTGAGGTGTTAGGCCATAAACCACACCGAGGTGTGGTTTATGGCCTGATAAGAGCACGCCCCAAGTGTGTAATGAGACACGAGGCACTTCACCAAGTGTCTTTAGCACCTGGAAAGTGCTTTTATAGGGCCATAAATCACATCTCAGACCACTTATAAAATATGTCCCCATGTAAAAAGTTTGATTTAAAATTTCAGATACTAAGTTTAAAAAAGTTTTGAAAACTATCTTACTATAAATTAAAAAAGTCCATATCCTTGTACTGTTTGTAATGTGAGCATATGCAAAAGGTGGCCACTAGAAGGCGCTGTTGTCTGTCTCACCTCCCCACCCTGTCTGTCTCTCTCCCCCCACCACACACACACACACACACACAAATACGTTTTATTTCTTTTTTAATTTTTTTTTTTTAAGTGTCTGTTTCTGTTTTGTCTGCAGCATGAGACAGTCAGATTTCACTGGAAGCTGGTGGGAAGTGAGCATGTCTTTGGCAGCTACTGTACCCACTTTAGCCAAATCCAGTTTTGTGGTCGGGTTGTATTTATTTTCTAATACTTGTGTCATTTGTTTTTATGTTGTGCTTCTATGACTCTTCATGCTGGTTTTATTTCTTTTTTTTTAATATCACATTTTTACCTCCTTTGTCTACGGAGTGGGCTGATGGGTCATCCGGCACCCCCAGACCTGGGTTTGGTCAGCGACTCGCTCTCCTCCACACAGGCTGGCACACACAGTATCCCCTCCCCCAAATGGGGACCCGTATCCAATACTTGGGGGCTCACCTCTGTAGGTCCAGGGATGCAGTGCACGACCATCAGCTGCCACGACCGCCCCTCAATTTTCTACGTGATTTTCTGACCCTGAAGCCAAGCGTGCACGGCGCCAGCGCACCATGTGCCGCAGCCCGCCACACTCCAACCCCAGCTGTACGCTGCTCCTTGCAGTGCCCCTGACTTCCACCAGGTGCCGCTGCAGAGTGACGTTAGCCCCTTACCCACCCCAGAGGGAGGAGATGTCATGGGACACTCGATCCTCCCCTTCCCCTGCCGATCCCCGACAACCGGAGTCCATTCCCGGGTTGCCAGCTTAGCGCATGGTGTGGCGTCCAGCACCTCAACCCTCAGCTCCACCAGGCCGGCCCCTTCATGCTGGTTTTTATGTATAGTCTGGCCGGGGCAAGGACGATGGAAACAAGGGCTCCAACCATTGAATGAGCTGAGTTGGCCTCTGAGCATGCAACTTTTGGTTTTGCGGCCAGCTTTTACTATCACGGTTAGATTCTAATGCGTGCTAGATGCTGGGTGACGTTTCTTTTAAAAGAATATACACAGCAGTTGTGTTCCTTAATGTAAAAGGGGCGGCTGGAGACTCATGATCGGATAAACGGGAGTGCTACAGAGATCAGGGTCTGGAGATTCGTGGTTGGATAAATGGCAGTGCTATGGAGATCAGAGAGAAGGCATGTGTTGGAGCTGGTTGTTGAGCATAGATGGACTCGTGGAGCTGTAGCTACCGAGGAACCATGGATCAGCGTCCTACCATAAACATTTAAGAACAAATTGTCTAAGAAGGGTCAGGTTGTAGTTTAAGTGTCAGGAAAATGATATTGGGGTTTATTTTTTGATTTTACTCCGTGGTAGTTTTTTTTAAATGTGAGAATTGAATTTTTAAAAATAGGGCAGTAATGTTTTTACAGTAAAAACATGGCTGACACAGAACACAAATTTTTAGAAGGCACTGGTCTCTGACTTTTGATTAGCATGAGTAGTACCAGTTGCCCGTATATGTCCTGATAAGGACACGGCAAATTGTACTTCTTCGCCAATCAAATCGCAGGAAATTTTCTTCCCATTTTATAACAAGAATTCTAGGGACATGGATGTGTTGTTCTATTCACACTTACTGTCAGGTTCCTTGCCACTTTAGATCTTGCCAGAAGGTCTTCAAGCTGGCTCCTCCCACCCACCTGGGTGGTAAAACTCTCGGATCCGCCCCATGACTCCATATCTTCCTTACCGCTTGGAAGCTCAGGCTCCCTCCTTTGTGCTCTGCGTTTTAGGCCTGGATCCTACTCGGCGGTTAATCTGAAACTCATACTTAAATTTACTAGACTTTGGTCTTTTTCTTCCTTCGCGGCTGCGATGGACAAATGGACTCCCGGATTTCGGTGGTGCTCTTGTGGGCAGAAGATGTCTTGGACCGATCTGCACTTCACGCGCTTACTGCCTTGGCTCGATCATGATCCGCAGGCCTGCGACCAGTAAGTCCTTGGTCAACGCTTCGAAGACTGTGCTGCCAGACTTCAACTTGGGCACCCCGAGAGACGTATTCTCCGGTAAAGTCAAGAGGAGGCCCAGCATGTGTCCGTAGCGCATGGGTTTGATGAGCAACTTGAGCAAATGATCGCCTCGAGGAGGAGGCGGCCCAGGCCACATCTTCTTCTTCCTCGGTCGCTGCATTTCTCCCGCTCTCCTTGGGCTCCTCCTACTCGGCTTCATTTAAGGAGCTTTGTCAATCCCTCTCTACTAAGGGAGAGGGGCCATCAGGACACTCCTTTCAGTCCAAGAAAAAGGACCCAAAGGGTAAGTCCCACCGTCGATGTTCGTGGGAGTGGGAGAGGTCCCCTTCCCTGGATAGTCGACACTCGCTTTCAGTCGAGGTTGCGGCTAGGGCCGCTGGCTTCACAGTGTCCCCGTCAGGTCAGCCAGCCGAGACACCCATTGATGCAGTCGAGATTTTTCTCGACCCGTCGGATGGGCTGTCGACTGGAGAAGCCGACAACCCTTCTTCAACGGTTCCCCTGGTGGAAACCGAGGACTTGCCTGTGCCTCCTGTGCTGGAGTCCCCGGTTAAGGTTCCTTAGCGGGGGGAGGAACGGGTTTCCCCCACTCCCTCCCAGACCCACTCTCGGAAACACCGAGGGTCTCGGTCTTGGATCTCCTCTCGGTCCAGCCGATCTCGCCGACATCGGTGGTCTCGGTCTCAGCACCGAAAAAAACAGCGGTGCCGCTCATCCTCGTCGTCATCCTCGGAGGAGGATAGGCTCCGGTGCAAGTTGCATCGGCGCTACAAGGATCTGATGTCGCAGCAGCTCCTTTTGACTGGGAGTAAGCTGACTCTGTCACCTTCCCTGGCCATTAAGTGGCTGTCACAGGAGCGGCTGAAACAACCCCTCGTGGTCATCGAGGAGACGAAGCCAGTGCCGGTTGTTCGGCCAAAACCAGCTGCACCACCCATTGTGGTGGAACTCCGCCTCCACAACCAAAAACTGGGGCTCCGACCAAGGATTCTCGGTCGGGTCATGGGTTGCCCCATCGGTTGTCAGTCACCCTCACTCCCGATCGTCCTCGGCAGGTGGAGGGTGGCTCAGGCCTTCGGCAGCTGTTTGCAGACTCCTCGGAGTCTGACGATGACTCTTCCCTGTTCTCCAGGCCTCTCGACCTGGAGTCCTCTGGGGGACAATCGGTAGACAAGAGGTCATGGGTTTGCTTCGGCTCATCTCAGAATCTACTGGGATGAAGCTTGAACCCATGTCAAAGTGGGCCAAGTATCCCTTCACGGAGATACTGGACTGAGGGGATTCTCCTACGGAGGCCTTTCCTGTGGCCGAAGCCATTGTTGGCCTGGCCCTGGAGCTGTGGCAGCGGCCGGCTTCTTGTCCAGCTCCCTCTGCCAGGATGGCCAGGAAGTATGCCGTTCCCACTGCCTCACTCTCCGGATTCTCGGAGCACCCCTCTGCAGAAGGGTTGGTGACCAACAGTGTTTTCCGGTGCTCCGGAAACGCTCGGGACGTTGACAACCCACCCGATAAAGAGTCCAAGAAACTGGACTGCTCCAGGCGTAATGTTTACGCTGTGTCCTCCTTAGGCCTTCGTCAGATCAGTTTGGCCGTACTAATGGCACACTTTTCCCACACCTTTTTGGGCTCCCTGGATGAGGTGATTCCTCATCTTCCGGCTGACCTCCAGACTACGGTCAAGCAGGTGTGGGATCAGGGAAGGGCGGTTGCAAAGCAACAGCTCCAAACTGCTCTTGACATTGGAGACTCTTGTCCCCGGTCAGTAGTGGCCGCAGTGGCCATGCGCTGCAGAGCTTGGCTGCGGATCTCTACCTTCACGGCGGATACCCAGCACGAGCTAGCAGATGTTCCTTTCCTGGGTACCAACTTGTTCGGTCCCGGGGTGGAGGGTCACTGGCAGAGGATTGAGAAGTCCAGTGCCACCTTGGACTAGGTCACGTCTGCCCAGAAGGACAAAGGCCGCCAGCAGAAGCTTAAGCCTTTTTGGCCTTTTGCCCCTGTGGCACGTCCGGCCCAGCAACACCAGCATCAGGGCCAGCAGGCTCGCACTTGGCACCCCAAAGCCAAGTCTGCAGCTTCTTCCAGCAGGAAGCCAGGAGGAAAAGGCCCAGGAGGTCCCTCGGCCGGTTCTTCCTCCAAGCCTGCCCAGTGCTGGGTTGAGGGGTGTTGCCCCCAGCCTCGTCACTCCCCCCTGGGTTCTCCCCGAGGGGGGATGGCTCTGCCACTTTCTTTCTGCCTGGTCCGCTATCACCACAGACCACTGGGTGTTGGAAGTGGTAGGAAAGGGTCTGTCCCTGGAGTTCGAGCAGGCCCCGCCCTTCTGAGCCGTCGCCCCATGGAGGGCTATGGGGTCCGTGGCGCCTCTGTCGGTCCGTCGAGCCGACATTGCCCTGCTCCTCCAGAAGGAAGTAATCAGGGAGGTGGCGGATCCTCCACCAGACCCAGGGTTTATGTCTATTTCCTGGTCCAGAAACGGATGGGGGGCTGGCGCCCCATTCTAGACCTGCACGACCTGAACAGGTTCCTAAGGTCTCGAACCTTCAGGATGGTCACTCTGGCTTAGATCATTCCATCCTTGGAACGAGGCATGTGGTTCTGTTCTCTGGACCTCCAGGATGCATTCTTTCACATCCCAATCCGTCCGTCCGACCAGCAGTTCCTCTTCTTCAGAGCAGAGGGGTCCATTTACGAGTTCCGGGCCATGCCCTTTGGCCTGTCTCCAGCTCCCAGGGTCTTCACCAAATGCGTGGCAGTGGTGACAGCATTCCTGTGGTGCCGAAGAGTCCAGGTGTACCCTTACCTGGACGACTGGCTGATTGCGGCCTCCTCCAGACCAGAGGTGGAGTGGTCCAGGGATCTGGCCCTCCTGGTTTGCTTTGCTCTCAGGTTGGCCTCCTGATCAATGAGGCCAAAATCGGAACTCATGTCAAAGCAGGTGATTCAATTCATCGGGGCAGAGCTTGACTCTCTTCAAGCCAGAGCACGGATCCGGGCGGACAGGGCTGAGGTTCTTTCCTCCTTTGCCCAATCATTTCAGGCTGGGCAATTGCGCCCTGCCTGGGACTTCCTCTGCCTCCTGGGCCTCATGGCGGTCTGCACCAGCGTGGTCCATTGGGCCCATTGGCACATGCGTCCCCTACAGTGGGGACTGGCAAGCCAGTGGTCACAGCGCTCCGGTCCTTTGGACCAGCCAGTGGCAGTGACCCAGGAGATGTGGAACGCTCTCCAGTGGTGGATCGTTCCAGCTCATCTGCATGAGGGCATCCCGTTTGTCTGCCCCGAGCAGACGGTCACTGTGTTGACCGACGCCTCTCTGATGGGTTGGAGTGCCCATCTGGGGGAGCACAGAGCGCGTGGCCTCTGGTCCCCTCGGGAGTCCCGATGCTACATCAACCTGCTGGAGGTTCGAGCGGTCCGTCTATCCCCCACCACCTTCGCTCCATTTGTACAGGGTCAAGTGGTCCAGGTCCAGATGGACAATACCACGACCATGTACTACCTAAACTGCCAGGGCGGGACGCGCTCCATGCCCCTGTGCAAGGAAGCTCTCCGCACTTAGTCCCTCATGCGCAGCCTGGAGGCGGATCTCCTAGCCATCCATGTGGCAGGAGCCTCCAACATTCTGGCCGATGCCCTAAGCTGGATAGAGGCTGCGTCTCATGAGTGGTCTCTCCTGCCAGAGGTAGTACAAGATCTGTTCTCCCACTGGGGCATACCTCAGGTGGATCTGTTTGCCTCAGGAGAATGCAAAGCTGAGGCTGTTTCATGCCTGCCCCTCCATCAGCAGGGCTCACTGCAGGGTGATGCCTTCTCAAGGCCGTGGACCCTGGGCCTCTTCTATGCCTTTTCCCCATTTCTCTTGATCCACAAGGTGCTTCTCAAGGCGAGGAGGGACAAGGTGCAGGTGATTCTGGTAGCCCCAGACTGGCCCTGCCAGTTCTGGTATCCAGATCTCCTCAGCCTCCGCTCCAGGTTCCCGAGGTGGCTCCCAGCCCGCCCGGACCTGATCTCAGTCAACCAGGGGAAGGTTCTCCACCTGGACCTTCAATCCCTGCACCTGACAGCCTGGTTTCTGAGTGGCTAGAGTTCCAGGCCTTGGGTCTTTCCGACGAGGTCCTCAACTTTGTTGAGGCATCCTGTAGGAGTCGACCAGGAAATGCTATGCCTTCAAATGGAAGAGATTCTCCATTTGGTGTCAAGGCAAGGGTTGGACCCTTCCTCCTGTTCCTTGGCCAGCATTCTGGACTACCTGTGGTCCCTTTCTCAGCAAGGGCTTCTGTCGACGACCCTTAAGGTGCATCTGGCAGCCATCTCTGCTTACCGGACGCGGGCCGGAAAGCAGTCGGTGGCGCAGAAGAAGGTGGTCGGGTGCTTTTTCAAAGGCCTTGATCACATATCCCCCCCCCGGTGCGAGAACCTCCACCTCCGTGGGATCTACTGCTGGTATTGACTAAGCTCATGGGCAAGCCATTCGAACCGATGCACAGGTGTGACATCTCTCACCGGTTGTGGAAGACCGCCTTCTTGGTGGGTATCACATCAGCCAGAAGGATAGGAGAGCTTCAGGTGCTTTCCATCGAGTCTCCTTATCTGGTCTTCCACAGGGACAAGGCTGTCCTGCGCCCCCACCCGAAATTCCTTCCGAAGGTGGTGTCGGAGTTTCACCTTAACCAGGTGTTGACTCTGCCGGTGTTCTACCCCAGTCACACCTCAGAGGCCGAATATAGGCTCCATACTCTGGACCCTAGTAGAGCGCTCTCTTATTATAAGGAGCGGACTAAAGTTCAGGGAGAGGTTCACCAGCTGTTTCTCACCTACGCTGAAGCCGCACCTGGCAGACCTGCAGCCAAGCAGACGATAGGCAGGTGGGTCACCTCCTGCATAGATCTCTGCTATAGGTTGGCGGGCATAGAGCCTCCCAAAGGGGTAAGAGCTCATTCTTCCCCGCATACCGCTGCTTCGGTGGCTGCTTCCAGGGATGTCCCTATCCAGGAAATCTGCAGGGCTGCTACCTGGAAGTCAGCACTCACCTTCATTACCTATTACCACATCGACCTTGAGTCACGCCAGGATGCTGGTTTTGGGACCTCTGTTCTCCAGTCTTTGTTTCTTAAGTAGGCAAGGCAAAGTTTATTTAAAAGACGCCCAATCCCAAAGGCTCTGGGCGCCGTACAAACATTAAAACAGGCATTTAGATATAATAAATATAAACATTACACATAATAAATACAAATCTTACAAAAACCAAGCCATAACTATAAATATTCATCTAAACATTAAATGCTTTAGAAAAGAAAAACGCTTTAAGCTGGGCCTTAAAAACATCCACTGATGAAGCTTCTCTGACCATAGTTGGTAAGGAGTTCCACAGAACAGGGGCTGCGGCGCTAAATGCTCTATCACCAGCAGATTTCAGCCTAGTTCTGGGAATGGTCAGGAAGCATTCACTGGAGGAACGTAAGAGGCTTGCAGGAGAAGGCAGGTGACAGAAGGTCTAACAGGTAACCAGGGCCTGCCCTGTAGGGGCTTTTATGGGTGAGAAGACCCACCTTAAAGTGGACCTCCACCTGACTGGCAGCCAGTGCACCACGCAAAACTGGTGTAATATGGCTAAACTTTGCTGCCGGTCAACAACCGGGCAGCTGCGTTTGCACCAGCTGCAATCTGCGGAGAGATCTCCTGCGACCCCAAGATAGAGCGATTACAGTAATCAAGCCTAGATGTGACTAAGGCATGTATCAGAGTGGAGGTCCAGAGGCGGAACAAGGGACTTAATCCTGGCAATGTTTCTAAGATGGTAAAAACAGGTACGAACCACTTGAGGATATTTGATTCCATGGTTAGATCTTTGTCCAGAATCACCAAGATTTCGCACCCAAGAGGAGGCCTTCAATGGCACAGATCTTAGGACAAGCCCAGTTTCTGTGTCAGATGCCATCCCATCACTTAACTCTGTTCTACTCCACTACTAATACCTCCGCTTATCGGGTTCAGCCGCAACCAGCTGGAGGCCATCCAGTCATTTATCTCGCCAGACAGATATTACACATCCACTGCATTTGATGTCTCCTGGGGCAAAGGAAAATACAGCTGAGTATCATCCGGCATAGCAATGAAAACTCGAGCCAGATTTCCTAATGATCCCACCCAGAGGCAGTATATACACTGCGAACAACATTGGAGCCAATACTGATCCCTGAGGAACTCCACAAAGAAGTAGGCTGGGTAGATGAGAAATTTCCCATCATGACCCGCTGCCTCCTGTTGGTAAGAAAGGACTCAAACCATTTGATGACATTACTGGTGAGTCCGCATGAAGGTCCCCAAGCAGCAAGCAGCACACAATGGTCCACAGTATCAAATGCTGAGGAGAGACTGAGGAGAACAAGAATTGTCTTGTCTCCCCATCTCTAGCTCTGAGCAGGTCATTCTGCACCCGAACAAGTGCAGTTTCAGTGCTATGTCTGGCAACGAAAAGCCAACTGGAAGGGTTCATACAACTCATGAGATATGAGGGTGCTCTTCCAACTGAAGCGCTACCACCTTCTCAATAACCTTTCCCAGAAATGGAAGGTTAGAGATTGGACGGTAATTTGCCTTGATCTCCAGGTCCAAAGATGGCTTCTTTAAGAGGGGTCTCATCAGAGCCTCCTTCAAGGCATCCGGAAAGACACCCTCAGAAAGGGAACACCTTCAATCGAGGCAAACACCGGGCCAACAGAGTCAATGCATCTCATTAAAAAACCCGTTGGCACTGGGTCCAGTTCACAAAAGGTATGCTTCATATTGGTTGCTACCTCAATAACCTCACTAACCTCCACTGGTCTAAACTCTCCCCAACCAGACGGAGTGCACTCAGAACACATCAGCGCATTCACTGCCAGCTATGTCATTGCTGACTGAAGGAGCCTGGCCGATCGTGGACACCCTGTCTGAAAAGAACCGAGCTAAAGCCTCACAATCAGTATTAGAAGAAACTCCTCCCGAGCCGTAGACAGACTGGATGTAGAAGTCTGTCGACAGTCCGAAAAGTGAGGCCGGTCGGTTCCTTCCGCAGCAATCTCCTTAGACAAAAACACTGTCTTCTTACGGTTGATTGCCTCCTGGTACCCAGCATAGTGGGCACGAAGGGCCAGTTTGTCCACGCCAGGCGGGATCTCCTCCAGCAGCGCCTCCATCTCCGACCCGTCTTCTTCATCTCCCTGAGCTCGCCATCAAACCATGGCGATCTCCTGCACGGAGTTCTGGGTTGTACACGGACAGGTGCGAGGGAGTTAATAGTGTCGGATAACCCCATTGTAGGCGCAACCCACCACAACACCTCCCGCGCATGCATCACCCACTGTAGACAAATTCGCTGCCGCCAAAAAACCCTCAGGGGTCAAACCCCGTAAAGGGTGACAGCAAATCATCTCAACAGGGGAAGGGCTTATGGCAGGAGCCCCAAGCGTGAACTGCACCATGCAATGATCGGCCCAAAGGACCGGATTGATCTTAAAATCATTAATATCAAATCCCAGTGAGAACACCAGGTCCAACATATGGCCATCTCGATGGGTCGGTGAAGTAACTGCCTGCATCAGACCCAAGGAGGACATAATCTGAAAAAATTCATAGTAAGGGGGTTCAAAGTAGAGTTTTGCCTCCCCTCTTCTCCCGGAGAACTGCTAGGAGTCTGCCATGAAGTATGGATTGAACAAGATATCCATGTCCCTAGAAATACAGGATCTTACTTCGAGACACAGCTCTTGCAGCAGGTTACACCATTAGGACCGAAGCCACCAGGCGCCAGGACCCCACGGAAAAATTCTAGCTAGCTAATCATAGCGGGGACCGCCCCCGACGTCGGTCCTGCCTCCGATTATTGTGGCGGGTCAAAAGGGAGGGTCCCACCAGATTCCCCAGTTCTTTTCCCCGCACGACTTAGCTACCTGACCCCTTCGGTTACCAGTCTACGCTGACGACGTGAATAGTTCTTTTTCGATAAAATTTCTCAAAATCTTCAGAATCCTCTTCAAGCAAGATCTTGATGTCATCACCAACTCGGGCCATCCTTCAAGTCGCTTGTGGAAAGCAGATCCTGCTCATGACCCCACACGGCTCATGCCCGTGCCTAGGCCCAGACCACCATACCCGGCCTGTCCTTCTGCCAAGGGTTCAACAGCCTCACTCGGATCCAGGGCCAGAGGGCTTTTGCAGGCTGCTTCTCCGAGGAACAACTGAAGACCATGTCCTCCAAGGGGAAAGCTCCAGGGTCCACAAGCACGCTGAGAAGAGAAGGGAGAAGGCCCTTCCAGGTCCCCTTCTAGGGGTTCGAGTCCCTGTAGTCCGTCTAAATCTCCCCGCTGCAATCAAGAAACCTTCATCTCAGGAGAAATACGCAGGCCTTCCTCCCCTTCCAGGGCCTTGGTGAAGTCCGGGAACGGCACCATCACCACCGCAAGTCGGGTTCCTCGCCCGTACCCGACATCAGGTCTTCGCCGGTGCCTCCACGCGAAGACGCTGGAGCTCACGCCTTAAAAAGGCCTGTAGCCCAGACGCCCAACAGCTGTCAGCCGTGCGCCTCTTCCTCTGGAGTCGCGTCGGCCACGACCGACGCCGCCATTACATCCCAGCCGACGCCGGTAGGGGACCGACGCCCGCCCTCCTGAAAAGAAGAAGGCCCTGTTGCCTCCGGACCGACATCGGTCAGGAGCTCTCATCGGAGGAGGACCTAGAGCAGCTCGAGGACCAGACGGGCGACTCCGGGTCCTCAGAGGTACTCCCAGGGATCCCTCGCCATTACCAGAGCCCCTGTGGAGCCGACGCTGACTCGACGACCGCCCACCGCACCCTGCCGCGCCTCTCTCTAGTGGAGGTGAAAGATCTGTTCACCTACTGGTGGGATACCATTAAAAAGACATGGTTCCCCTCCTCCTCCCTCCTCCTCCCTCCTCCTCATTCCCGGTTCCTGCCCCCTCGCCATCGGGGTCGGCAGGCCGTAGTTCCTCCTCCCGGAGCCTAGAACCCTTCCCAGGGGAGACCTGATAAACGGAGACCTCCGTCAATCCTCTTCTGGATCACCCAGCCCCAAGAGATCCAGGAGACGCCGACGTCACTTTCAACGGAGGACACGGATCAGACTACTCCACCTCTAGATCCCCATCTCCACTCTCCATCCCTTCTCCGGACCCACGTGAGATGCCTAGATCTCCTCCTGATGATCCCTCGCCCTTGATATTATGAGACATATACAAGAGAACATGGGATGATGCTGAAGACTTAGACCCAAAAGAGTGCGACTCGCCAAATATCTTCGCAAAAGGACCCCAAGCCTGTGGTGGTACCACCCTTGGTTGACACTTTCGTGGACGCCACCAAGGCTGCGTGGAAGTTGCCCCACACCTCCCGGCGGGACCAAGAAAGCTGATCGCTTGTACAAGGCTCCTAAGGACGACTCAGTACTTGACGCAGCATCCTCAGGCCGATTCTCTGGTCATCACAGCTCACATGACCGGTCACAGAGGCCACAACATTTGAGCACCCTGCCACCAGACCCAGAGTCCAAACAACTGGACGATTAGACAGGCGCACGACAAGCTTCCGCTACCTGCGCCATCAGATCCCTGAACTATTTAACCCACATGGTTCAGTTCCAGAACGCTTTAGGGAACAGGGTCTGGAAGCGGCTGAAGATGCCCGGGTGAGCAGAAGGAGAGATGCTTCAGCCTCCCCACGGGTTCAGACGTGGGACCCATGGTGCAGAGTCACGACTACCAGCTGACTCATCGCCCGAGCAGCAGCTTCGGCGTTTCCTCGGAGACACTCTTGGTGCTGCGTCTCGGTTTACACCGGACGTCCAAAGAACATCTTGGGCGCCCTTTTGAGGGAGAAGTATTGTTTGGTAATCCTACAGAAAAGATCCTACCAAACTCCAAGAGGTCGGAAGGCGGTAAGGTCGGTTCAGGCCATGTACCGACCTAAGCTTGGTTCCTTCGTAGGAACCAAAGCTGCCGCGCTGGACGCAGAGGCAACAGACCCACCTCGCTGCACCTCAGAGGGGCTCTGGTTTGTAGAGCCCAGGGCAACACCCCGCCAGCCGAGGCCAGTTTCCTCTAGGCAGGCCCAGCCAGCGGGTCCATCTGCCGCCACAGCCTGACTCCTTGCCGCCCCGCCTCAGGATCAACGGGAGTTTATAGTCGGGGTCGCATTAAACTTCCTGCCGGATGGCAGGCCATTACCACCGACAGGTGGGTTCTTCAGTTGGTCAGTCTGGGCCACTTTATAGAATTCAGAGGAAAGCCACCCTCGAGGCCTCTTTGCTCTCCCGGTATCAGGGTCAGCACAAAGCCTTGATCTGGCAAGAAGTACTCGCGATTACTGAAAGGGAGCGATAGAGAGTACGTCCCAGAGAACCAGAGAGGACTAGGATACTATTCCCACTTCTTCCTGGTTCCCAAGAAAACAGGGACCTCCGTCCAATCTTGGACCTCAGCGACCTCAATGTGCCGGTCACTTAAGAGATTCCGATGGTGACCCTTCCAGGTCTTATCCCATGCTCAAACAGGACGCCTTTTTAGCTCTAGACATGCAGGATGCCTACCTGCACATCCCTATGGCTCAGGCGCGACAGGAGGTTCCTAGCGCTCGAGTTTCTCGACCACCACCTTCAGTTCCAGCCCTTCCTTTCGGACTGTCTTCCCACCGAGGTCTTTACCAAGTGCATGGCAGTCGAGCAGCGCTCTGAGGAGACAGGCCACTACGTGTTCCCGTACTCTGGACGACTGGCTTCTCATGGCCGCCTCCAGAAAGACGTTGTTTTGCATCAAGAGCACCCAGGATCTGTTCCGATCCCTGGGCATCCTCATAAATTACGAGAAGTCTCTCCTGGTACTGTCCGCAGAAACTGCAGTTCATAGGAGCAGTTCTGGACACTGTTCGGGAAGAGCCTTTCTTCCGGCCGACAGAGCGGAGCGCATCAGATCCCTCATAAGGGACCTATCACTAAGCAAGGTTGTACCTGCCAGGTCGGTCCTTTGCTTGCTCGGACACATGGCTGCGGCATTCTCTACTGTCCCTTCAGCAAGACTCCACATGCGCATTACTCAGTGGATGCTCAAAGTGCAATGGGACCAAAGGCAAGACCACTTGCAGCATCCGGTCAGACTCACTAATTCAGTGATTCAAGACTGGCAGTGGTGGCTAGCCCCAGGTCGCTCTCATCAGGCATCCTGTTCATTGCGCCTGGCCCCGGAGGTCACCTCACCACAGACGCCTCGTCTTGGGTGGGGGCACACCTGACGGGTAAAGTCCCAGGGTACGTGGACCCAGATGAGCTCACCTTCACATCAACGTGCTGGAAATGAGAGCGGTCCTATGCCCTGCAGGCCTTTCAGTCAGTTATCCCACGTGTACTCTTCTACTTCAGACAGACAACACGCGGTGATGTATTACCTCAACAAACAAGGAGGCGCACACTCTTACCCCCTTGCAGGGAGGCTGAGAGGTGGGATTGGGTAATCAGACACGGGCGAATCTGATCACTGTGCACGCTCCTGAGTGGTACAACACGGTTGCAGACGGCCTGAGTCGCTCAGGCCAGAGTCCACGAATGGGAACTCTTCAAGAGGTAGCAGAGGATCTGTTTCTTCGATGGGGAACTCCAGATCTGGACTTGTTCGCCTCCCCATCCAACACAAAACTGCCCAATTTTTGCTCGCTAGATCCAGGGCCTGGTGTTTTCTGGCGAGACGCGTTATCCCTCTCCTGGGCCAACAGATTCCTCTACGCTTTCCCTCCTTTCCCGTTGATCCAGAGAGTTCTTCTCAAACTGCGCAGGGAGCACGCAATAATGATCCTAGTGGCCCCATTTTGGCCCAGACAGATTTGGTTCCCTTTGTTGATTCAACTATCTCGGGAACCCCCGCTCCCGTTGCCGCTCAGCTCCCACTTACTGTCTCAGGAGAAGGGTTCACTTGTCCACCCGACCTACGCTCCTTGAACCTGCATGCTTGGCTCCTAGAGACATAGCCATTTTGCCACGGGTCTCGCAAGAGGTTGCAGAAGTCCTTCTGCAGCCAGAAAGCTCTGCAGCAACGATAAGTGACGACGCCATGAAATGGCGCCGTTTTTGTGTATGGTCGCGAGCACGCAACCTTTCCCCTTTAGGTTGTCCTGTGGGAGTAATATTAGAATATTTGCTCTCCCTCTTTCATTCGGGTCTAGCCTACTCCTCTATTAAAGTGCACCTCTGTGCCATTTCGGCTTACCACCTCCCGGTGGGAAATCGTACAGTGGCTCAGGTGGACGCCTCTCGGGAATTTCTTAGGGGAGTGTTGCACCTTAGGCCTCCTATTAGAGACCCTGTGCCTCCATGGGATTTGCTTTTTGTCCTTGAACAGCTCACGCTTCCCCCCTTTGAACCTGCCGCGGATTGCGAGCCACGCTTTCTGTCGTGGAAAACGTTGTTTTAGTTGCTGTTACCTCGGCAAGAAGAATTTCTGAACTTCACGCCCTCATGTGCAAAGAGCCTTATTTAGTTTTCCACCGACAGAGTATCCTGAGACTAACCCAACCCTGCCTAAGGTGGTTTCTTCACTCACTCTGAACCAGGATATCGACCTTCCGGCTACTTCCGAACTACTCTAATAGAGGAGAGCTCTGCTCCATACCCTGGATGTTCACCGCAGCCTGAGGTTTTACCTCAACAGAACTCAGTCCTTTCGTAGTTCTGAGCAGCTTTCATTTCCTTCTCTGAGAGAATGATGGGCCCTATCAGTATCCAAACAGTCCCTTTCTCGCTGGCTTGTCCAGTGTATTTCTCACTGTTATGGTATCAAACAAAGCCCTCCCGGTACAGTCCGGGTCATTCCACTAGAGGGTGGCTACTTCCTTGCAGCGCTCAAAAATGTTTCTACTTCTGCTATATGCGCTGCAGCCACTTGGAGTTCTGTCATACCTTTGTCAGGCATTATAGCCTGGACACGCCTCTCGGCGAAGGGCTGGTTTGGTTTGGCGTACTTCAGGGTCTCCTGTCCTAGGTTCAGGACCTGGTTTTTATCCTTTAATTTCCTCCTCCGGATTTTCTGACAGCGTTATCTGCTTGGGAATCAGTCCTAATGGTGTAACCTGCTGCAAGAGCTGTGTCTCGAAGTAAGATAGTACAGTTACGTAAGAATCTCACTGTACAGTAGATCTTCGAGAACAGCTCTTGCAGCAGGTACTCTTCCGCCCACCTTCCCCTTGAGGAAGCATGGCTCAGTCTTTCTGAGCAGGAATTGTTATCTTTCTGTCTTCTGACGGCAATCCTAGGTCTCCATTTTGATGTCAGCCCTGCGGCAAGAAGTCTCCGCGTAGGAGAACTGGGGAATCTGGGCGGGACCGCCCCTTTTGTACCACGCCTGACGTCCGGAGGCGGACCGACGTCAGGGGTCCCCGCTGTAGTTAGCTAGCTGTATTTTTCCGGGGGTCCTGGGCGCCTGGTGGCTTGGTCCTCATGGTGGAAACCTGCTGCAAGAGCTGTTCTCGAAGATCTACTGTTACGGTAAGTTCTTACGTAACTGTACTTTACTCACCTGTAACAGGAGTTCTAGGAATGGTATATGTTGTTCATCCACACAACCCACCTCGACCTCCCAGCTTTGATGCACAACCTGGCTTCCAGCGGGCTAGATCTGGCGTCATGGGGCGGAGCCGAGAGCTTTACCACCCGGGTGGGTGGGAGGAGCCAGCTTGAAGACCTTCCGGCAAGATTTAAAGTGGCAGGGAACCTGCCATGAAGTGTGGATGAACAACATATACCATTCCTAGAACTCCTGTTACAAGTGAGTAACCTGTATTTATTGTAACATGGTGCAATGGAAGAGGATGCCATAGTATAGAAGACCTCTCCTAATTTGTGTTATATGTGAGCACTTCATATGGAGAAACTGCTGCACTACAGCAGTCCTCCCTTGTAAAGCTGTCCGTGTGGAGCTAGGCAGATTTGTTGTTAAAATGAAGAGTTACGTCAAAGGGAATTATGTTTGTATGGAACAGTATGCCATATTACAGCGGAATGATCATATTTATATTATAAGTGAGAACTTTATACAGAGAGACCACTGTATTATAGCAGTCCTACCTTCCAAACCTGGTTCTAATTACCTGAATTCAGTTCCCTAGCCACACTAAGGCAGTGTTCACTAGGCATAGCTCAGGTACTGGAGCAGCCTTAAAGCTTAACTGTTCCCATCACCCTTGGTATCAACCTCTGGGCCCCCGCTTGACTTCATATCTTTCTGCCCACTGAAGGGACCAGTCATCTTCACAGGTACTGCAATGTTTAAATTTGCTTTTTTTATTAGAATTTTAGTTCAAACCCCAGAAAATCCCGCACTTATGCTTAACAAGTGCAGTCATTCACTTGGATTGATCTGCTCCAGAGGTTAGAATTTAATGCTATTTAGAGAATCTTGGAATGAAATTCAAACTCTGCTGTGTGCTCATGCTCATCCTAACATACTGATGGCAGATTTATTTCTCCACCTGAAGAAAGCAGTCACTCCAGAGTCTTCTCTTCAACTTCAGAACAGTTTTTGGGTTATTATTTTGTAGTAGTATATTATGTAGTTATTATTTAGTTATTTTATTGGTACCTCTGCATAGTTAGGTCATTTTTAATTTTTTTAAACTTTTTCCCAGTTCCCCATTGGTTACCAGGAACTGGAGAAAGTCGTTTTTCGGCATGGTTTATGCCTTTAGGAACCAGCTTTAAAACTGCTTTATTTTTTACTAAATTACTAAAAAAAATTATCCACTTTGTGGTTTCTACTGTTTATTATTCTATTTTTCTGTTTATTTGGGAACTATGCCAATATCTTACGGTTTAGCCTAACTGAGTCATCAGTGAGGCTGCTTTTATTTGAATTTAATTTTTAAGGGAACCAAACTGCATTTCATATGTTTTATACCCCTTTTTTGTACAGGATATACTTCTCATTCAGTTCATCAGTGTTTGGCCCATCAACACCAGCATGAGGGCCAGCAGGTTTGTGCTGGGCATCCTGACCCCAAGCCATCGGGTTTTAGCATCTCGCCAAGTACCAGCCAGGTCCTTCCTATGGCACCTGGGGCACATGGCGGCGGCCATAGTCACTTTTCCTTTAGCCTGCCTGCACATGAGGGTGTCTCAGTGGTGTCCTTGGGTTCAGTGGGATCATCGCACAGACTGTTTGGAGCAGTTAGCATTGTTCTTCAACCCTGTGTGACAAACCTTGGACTGGTGGTTGAACTCTTCCAACCTATTCAGGGGGAGGGTCCACTTCTGAGCAGAATTGCCACGGCAGAGTCTTGCAATGGATGTATCGAACCTGGGCTGGGGCGCCTATCTTACAGGCTGTTAGACTCAAGGGACTTGATCACAGCATGAGCAGCATCTCCACATCAGTGTCTTGGAGATGAAGGCCATCCTGTATGCTTTGCAGGCCTTTCAAACTCACCTGATCCCTGGCCCTCTTCTGATTCAGACAGACAAAATATCAGTTGTCTACTACATAAACAAGCAAGGGGGGGGGACTCACTCTTACCCCTTTGCAGAGAGGCCATGAGAGTATGGTACTGGACCATCAAGCATGATCTGGAACTGACAGCAGTATATGTTCCAGACATCCAAAACGTCCTAGTTGACAGCTTAATCAGTCCAGATCAAAGGCACACAGATGGTAGCCCCTGTCCTCCGTGATTGAAGATCTCTTCGACAGATGAGGTTGTCCAGAGCTAGACCTTTTTGCGTCCCCACACAGTGCAGAACTGCTCTATTTCTGCTCACCAGATCCAAGGCCTGGTGCTTTCTGGTGGGATGCGTTGTCCCTCTCTTGGACAGGGATGTGTCTATACGCCTTCCCTCTCTTTCCACTCCTGCAGAGGGTTCTTCTCAAGTTGCAGTCAGAGGGAGTGAAGTTGATCCTTATAGCTCCCTACTGGTCAAGCCAGATATGGTTTCCACTGTTGCAGCAAATGGTTGTGGAGCCTCCACTTCCATTGCTCCTTTGCTCTGACCTCCTCTCTCCGGAAAAGGGCACTCTTATCCACCCAGACGTCAGATCTCTACTTCTCCATGCGTGGCTCCTGCAGACTTAGCCATTACCCACTTTGGAGTTTCCTCCCGGGTGGCGGATGTTTTAGTGGCTACTAGGAAGCCCTCCACTAGAGTCACTTTCACCATAAAGTGTAAGTGGTTTTCCATTTGGGCCACTGCTCGGCACTTGGACCCCTTCACCTGTCTGGTGAATCTCATCCTGGAGTACCTTCTTTCCCTTTCGGACTCAGGTCTGGGTTACTCCTCACTTAAGGTGCATCTTTCTGCCATTTCTGTGTACCATGCACCTGGTGAAGGCAAGACTATTGCCCCATTGGATTTCTCCCACACCTTTCTATGGGGCATCCTTCACTGGAAACCTCCCATAGGGATCCAGCCCCTCCATGGGATTTATTTGTTTTAGAGAAACTTACTCTGCCTCCGTTTGAGCCAGCTGCAAATTGCAAGTTTCGCTTTCTGTCCTGGAAAGCATTGTTTTTGGTTGCCATTGCTTCTGCCCAGAGGATTTCCGAGCTCCAGCCTCTGATGTGTATAGAGCCTTATTTAGTTTTCCACAAAGACAGGTGTCTTTGCAAACCAGTCCTACGTTTTTGCCTAAGGTAGTGTCTGAGTTCACGTTGAATCAGTCCATCCACCTGCCGGTTTATTATCCAGAGTATGCTAATCAAGGAGAGGCCTTACATCATACTCTTGATGTTCACCAATTTCTTAGATTTTATCTGGACTGCATCCATCTTATTAGGCAGTCTGATCAGTTGTTTGTTTCATTTGCCCCCTCTCTAAATTCCTCAGGAAAGCCACTTTTACAGTCATGTCAGCACCCACCTCAGTTGCTGGCATGGTTTAAAAAAAAAATGAATAAATATCGGTTGACAGAGTTCTTGTTACCTGTACTCCGACATTGAACATGAGGGAGTGGACCAGACTGCTGCTTGGGACAGGGCCAAAGTGCCCCTTTCCTCCCAGTCTCCTGGAAAAGATTCCAGGAAACTGGATGCAGGGACAGAAAAAAAGTGTATTCTTCAGCTTCCCTGCTCCTAAGGCAGGCAGCTTACCTGTCTATACAGCACCTTACCAGTGAGCTGTACAGAAGTCCATTCTGACACTGAGTGAAAAAGTTACTGGAGGCTTGGTACAGGATATGACTGGCACAGTGAGATCAATCATACATGCTACAGAATACCCATTCAAACAACATGAAGTCTTGCTATATTATGACATATGCAGTGAGTCCCAACCTTCGAACTGCTCCGGAGGTGAAAGAGTTAACTTTCCATGCCAGGCATGGAACTTTGAGCACGAGCTCGGTTGAAAACTCTGTCTGTTGTTCTTCAAACTCAAACTGTCAGATTCTTTACTCCGCCTCACTGAACAGTCGCTCCAGAGATTCCTCCTTCTGCTCGGTTCATTTTGTCAGTTAAAGTATTAATTTCTCGGTTTTTTGACCGAATTTAAACTGCAACCGGTCGGTTCAAGCTCTGTCTGTGGTATCGTAAGTACTAGATAGGTTTTACATTCTTTCTGTGTGGAACTTGTAAATGGTATTATTGGTTCGGTTTGAACCGATCAGGTTGTTGTAAAATTCATTAAATCTGTCTTTTAGAGTGTGGTTCCCGGTTCTTATCGGTTCTAAAAAAGAACGGATTTCATTATGGTTTTTTCCACGACCCGTGACACGGTTGGGAACCGATAAGAGAGTCTTGCTTGGCGGATTGCCATAAACGGGCAATTTTTGGTTAGGTTGGCACTATGTCTGAGAAACCCAAAAGAAAAACCGGGCCCACTGGGTTTCAACACTGCAGTGTTTGTGGGGAAGCCTTTGCCAAGGCCGACCCCCACACCACCTGTGTTTATTGTCTGGGGTTTGACCACCTCAATGCAGACTGCCAGATTTGCAAAAATTTCCTGCAGCTACCCTGGACAAGAGAGTTGGTAGGCTCAGGGAAAGAGGCCAAGAAGTCCGCTGACCCGGATGGCTAGCCCGGTTCATTGTAATTGAACCGGAGGGCGCCCTGACCAGGCGTAGACTTCCTCGGCAAGGAGAGCCACCTGGAGGAGTCGGTTCCAGCAAAAGGACTAGAAAATCAGCAGGTGTGGAGTCAAAATTTCCATCTCCAACCGCTGAAGAAATAAAAGCCGATTAAAATTGTCCAGTCACTTTCTCGGTTTGACCGAATCGGCACTATCTGGTGAGCGTGATTGTTCGGCCGGGTTCCACCGGTTCAAGAATATGATTTAGAGAATTTTAAGTGAACCGGAGGAGGGAAGAGGAGTATGAGAGAGTGAATGTGGATTTGAAAGTCTGGATGTGCCCATTGAACCGGACATCTTCCCAGACAGACCTTCAGAGTGTCTCCTCCTAGGCTTTCTGAGTCCCTTCTCATTTTATGTTTATAAAAAGTGGCTGAAACCCTCCAGCTCCTATGGAGGAAGCTGTGGATGATCAAGAGGAGCCTGACTATGTAGAAATGATGGATATCCCAGAGTCTAGGAGACTGTCTATTCCTTTGCATAAATCTTTTGAAACAGACAGTAAAAGTTTTAAAAACTCCTCACACTATACCTCCTGTGGATAAAAGAATGGACAAGAGGTACACATTGTCAGGCTCTGATACGGAGTTCACACAACAATGCAGCTCATGTTAGTAGTAGGCTGCAGCCCAGACAAGGCAAATATTCCTTGGCTTCACACCCCTGACAAGGACTCTAGGACGATTGATGCCATGGCAAAGAAACAGTACATGGCAGCATCCTTGGGACACAGACAGGCAAATTATATGGCTTTTGTTGCTAGATATCAGAAATACAGATGGGATACTGTTATGGCTCTAGCAAAACAGGTCCCTGGCCAGCTTGCCAAGGAGCTGGAGCAGGTGGCTGCTGATGGTACTGAGGCATCCAAGGTGCAATTCCATGCTGCAGTGGACTCTAATGATGTGTCATCAAGAGTCATGGCTACATCTGTGGCACTTCGCAGAATGGCTTGGCTCAGATGTACTAGCCTGTCACAGGATACCCAGACTAAGGCCATGGATTTTCCTGTTGTGGGTAATTCTCTGTTTGGGGAGCAGACAGAATTACATGAAGAGAATGGATGAGTATAGGACCACCTATAGGAGTGCACAGGCCAAGGAAAGGCAGGCCACTCCTCAAAGGCAGCAGTCCAGGGGCAGCGGCAGACCTTTTCATAGGCCTTTTTACCAAGCCCAGGCCTCCTCTTCAGCTTATGCCCAGAGGGGGTTCTTTAGAGGAAGAGGCAGACGGGGTACAAGCAGACCTGCTTCCACCCCTCAGCCTAAAGCCCCTGCCAAGCAGGCACCCTGATGGGGTGGCCAGGGCCGATTCTCCACTACCTGTAGGGGGCAGACTGGCTTACTTTGTCTAGGACTGGAAGTCTTTAACATCAGACAAGTGGGTCCTGGAAGTAGTAAGCCAGGGACTGGTTCTCAGCTTCAAAAAATTTCCAAAGATGAGAACCAGGTCCTTTCCACCTGCAAATCCGTCAGAGGCACTTGCCCTAGAAACAGAAGTTTCTACCCTCCTGGCTCTCAGAACTGTGGAAAGGATTCCACCCCTACACCAGGGCAAAGGGTTGTACTCCAGGTACTTCCTTACCCCAAAAAAGACAGGAGAATGGCGGCCCATCCTGGATCTCAGATACCTAAACAAGCACCTTTTAAAACCAAAATTCAAAATGGTGACTCGGGGAATTATTTTACCTCTCTAAGGCCAGGGGACTGGTTAGCGTCCCTGGACCTCAAGGATGCCTACTTCCATGTTCTTATCAGAAGCTCCAATCGAAAGTACCTCAGGTTCGAACTGCCCTCAGGCCATTACCAGTTCAGAGCAATGCCCTTCGGCCTCACATCTGCCCCGAGGGTATTCACAAAATACTTGGCAGTAGCAGTTGCCCACTTAAGAAGGCAAAAGATTGCCATTTTTCTTTACCTGGACGACTGGCTCATAGTAGGCCAATCTCCAGAACAAGTCAAACTACACCTTCAGGTAACTCAGCAACTGCTCACATCTCTAGGTTTCCTTCTCAATCTTCCAAAGTCAGTTCTAGAGCCTGTCCAGCTTCTCACCTTCATAGGTGCAGAACTGAACACAAAAGAGGCCAGAGCCTTCCTTCCTCTGGAAAGAGCAAGGACCCTGGTCTCTCTGGCCTCCTCTTTCACCCTTCAGGTCTCTCGACCAGCAAGGCATTTTCTGCAGCTCCTGGGGCACATGGCTGCTTCTACAGCAGTAGTGCAGGGAGCAAGATTTCAGATGAGGGACATCCAGTTCCATCTGAGAACCTTTTGGTCTCAAAGGAGAGACCCTCTAACCAAATTGATCCCAGTGACTCGAACCCTGATCCGAGCCCTTCAGTGGTGGCAGGACCAGAGCAATCTGAGACAGGGGTTCCCCTTCACCCCTCAGTCTCCTCCTTAATCCTTACTACAGATGCATCCCTCTTGGGGTGGGAGCTCATGAGGAACTCACTACCCAGGGATTGTGGTCCCCTCAGGAATCTCTGCTCCACATCAATCTGTTGGAACTCAGAGCAGTTTTTCTAGCACTTCAAGTTTTTTCCACATCTGTTCAGAACAGAGTTGTACAGGTCAAAACAGACAACACGACTACAATGTGGTACATCAACAAGCAAGGAGGCACTTGGTCTACGGCCTTGTGCACCGAAGCAATGAAGTTGTGGTCTCTGGCTTATTCCCTGAACACCTCCCTTACGGCAGTTCACCCCCCAGGCAAGGACAATGTCCTGGCAGATGCTCTCAGCAGGATTTCCCAGGGCCACCACGAATGGTCACTGGATCCCCTAGTTCTGGAGGTAGTATTTGCCAGATGGGACACCCCGCAGATAGATCTTTTTGCAGCCCCAGACAATCACCAACTTCCCCTTTTTTGTTACAGGCCCCCAGTGTTGGGCTCAGTCCCTCTGGATGCCTTCCTTCTCAGTTGGAAGGAAGTTTCTCTATGCTTTCCCTTCCCTCTTCTGTTCAAGGTGCTAGTCAAAATCAGATCTCAACCCTGCAAGATGATCCTGATTGCTCCAGATTGGGCCAGACAGCCCTGGTACCCACTCCTTATGTCCTTAGCAGTCCATCTTCCCCTGTGTGTTCCCAGGAATCACAACCTGTTAACCTGTGCTCAGGGGAGGGTTTGGTACCCAAATCTCAAATCTCTCAATCTCAAGGCCTGGCTGTTGAAGAGTTAGAGTTTGCTGACCTACACCTCTCCCAAGGTGTATTGGATATCTTGAAAGCTTCTAGGAAGCCTTCCACCAGGGCTACTTATAATTCCAAATGGAAGAGATTTTCCATATGGTGCTCTGGCAAGCATATTTCCCCAGAATCTGCTGACTTACCCACAGTCCTGTATTATATGGTGCATTTGAATTCTTTGGGGCTGAGACCAGCTACCCTAAAAGCGCATCTGGCAGCCGTGTCTGCTTTCTTATCAGCAGGTAAACCCTCTTCTCTTTCAGCTCATCCTGTATTCTCAAAGTTTTTCAAGGGGTTGCTTCACACCAACCCTCCATTCAGGGACCCTGCCCCTGCCTGGGATCTTAATATTTGCATTGCTCAGCTTATGCAACCCCCTTTTGAGCCCTTGTCTTCAGCAGAGCTTAAGTACTTGACTTGGAAAACTGTGTTTTTGGTAGCCATCACTTCTGCCAGGCGCATAAGTGAATTACAAGCATTGTCAGTGGAGCCTGATTTTATCTCCTTTCATAGAGATAAGGTGGTCCTCAGGACTAATAAAAAGTTTTTGCCTAAGGTGGTTTCAGACTTCCACCTTAATCAATCTATGTCCCTCCCTGTGTACTTCACTGACCATTCCTCCTCTGGCAAGAGGAGACTACACAGTTTAGATGTCAAAAGAGCCCCTAGTTACTACATGGAACGTACCAAGGGTCACAGGTTTGACTCCCTCCAACTGTTCCTCCCTTATGGTGAGGTTGGTAAAGGGAAACCTGCCACTAAAAGATCCATTGCCAGGTGGATTGTCTCTTGTATCCAATTTTGTTATGAAAAACTGGGTAAGGTTCCTCCCTCAGGCCTGAGGGCTCTCTCTACCAGAGGTACAGCTGTGTCTCTGGCTGCTGCCAGGGACATCCCTATTCTAGAGATATGTCAAGCAGCTACCTGGAAAACAGTTCACACTTTTACCAAGCATTACTCCCTGGACATCCAGGCTAGGAGTGATGCTCGGTTTGGCACAGCTGTTGGACCAGCATAACATTCTGTGGTGATTTGCATATGTAGCCCATGATGCTTTGCATTGTGGGGGCATGTGTGATTTTGTATTTTCTTGAAACTTGGCTTCACACCTTTACCAAGCATTACTCCTGGACATCCAGGCTAGGAGTGATGCTCGTTTAACACAGCTGTGCTTCAGAGCCTATTTCCTAAGTAGGTTCTGTCCCTCCTCCATGGAGGTACTGCTGTGTAGTCTGCATATGTCATAATATAGCAAGACTTCATGTTGTTTGAAGAAAAAATTACTCACCTTAGTAATGTTGTTTCTTCTAATGGAGTCTTGCTATATTATGACCTCCCCTTGCCTGCCCCTCTCAGAACCTCTGCTTTTGGGATGTGGGTGGGCAGTGCAGTGTTGGCACTTAGTAGATGCCCACCTTGTTTTTTCACCCCTCCTTTGTGGGGTGTTTGGGTGTTGTGTTTTTCATTTTTTGGATCCCCTGATTTGAGTCTTTGTTTTAGGACCAAAAAATGTGTTATTTAGTAGCCAGTTGGCTAGTGTAGGTTTACAGCTTCCACACAGAACCTTAGTGAGTTTTGCTCGTAAAGATCTGACAGTTTGAGTTTGAAGGACAACAGACAGAGTTTTCAACCGAGCTTGTGCTCAAAGTTCCATGCCTGGCATGGAAAGTTAACTCTTTCACCTCCGGAGCAGTTCGAAGGTTGGGACTCACTGCATATGTCATAATATAGCAAGACTCCATTAGAAGAAACAACATTACTAAGGTGAGTAATTTTTTCTTCTAGGGAAGTGGATATGATGCACTATCCACACTTAGGCAGTCATTTTTTGCCAATAAATCTTGCTGGAATGTCTTTATGCTAAGCTCCTCCCACCCACCCCAGTGGTATCCTCCCCTCCTCTGCCCTGTGGCATCAGATCCTCCTTTCTGTTGGAAGCATCAGGTCTCCTCTTTTGCAACTCTTATGTTCGGGGTAGGCACTTTTTTTGTCTGTTTTCTGTTGATCCTTTTTTCTATAGTTTTACCTTATTGGTTTCATATGGCACGTAACAACCCGGACGGAGTCTTGTCCCGGGTTCAAGCGGTGCTCCACTTGTAACCAGAAGATCTTCCCAGAATCAGTCTTCACCATTCATGACTGGTGGGTCATAGCTGGAGGCGCCGAACCCTCTCTGGAGCATTAGTGTCAAGATTTTTTTGGAGTGGGGAGCCGACCTCAGAGGTGGCGCTGCCCATGAGAGGGACGTATTATGTGACACTCATGGACTGGCCAGTAACTGACGTTAGTACCCCCTTCTCCTCAGTTCTGCTTTTCCAGCCATTGGGGGAGCATCTGCAGAAGAGTTTCAGCTGCATGAGTTCTGCTGCCACCACTGTATTACTCAACACTGTACCAGTTCGACTTCGGAATTCTGGCTCCGTTTCTCCCCTTTATTTTCTGTGCGTTGTAGAGAATTTTGCTTTGTTTGTTTTTATTGTCTGTTATCCGGTCATGTCCATTTCGGGGCCTTCAGAATCCAAAAAATCTAAATCGGGGCTTGCCTGGTGCATCGGTGCCCCTGTTGCATGTCCATGACCCTTACAGATCAACACAACCGCTGTCTGGCCTGCCTGGGTCCAAACCACAACATAGATTCACAAGCCCGCCTATTTCTCCATGGAGCTTCTTTGGAGGACAACATCACACTCAGGACACCAAGGTCAGGTCTCTGGGCCCTTCCTCTGGGCCTCTCCCCATTACTACACATAACGAGGGAGAGCAGGCCTCCATTGTCCCTAATCTCGCTGGGACCAGGGGTCTGAGTGAGGGGTCGTGTGGACAGTTGGTTCCCTCCCAGGACTTGGCTGAGCACCCCTTGCTGTTTTTGGTTCCCTAGGAGATGCGGACACCCCCAGTGTCAGGGTTGCAGATATATACTTGGCCTGACCCAGTGGTTTCCTCTGTGCCTGCCTGGCACCACCTCCAAGCGCCCGACGCCACCTACGGTGTTGGGAAAGGGGGGTCTCGGATGTGGCTCGCTTGGAGAGCACCCTGATCTCTGAATCTAAGGGGAGTAATCAGGATGATCCCGATTGGATCCCTGGCTCTCCGGAGCCCTTAGACTCCTCTAGACCCAGCTGAAGGGTTCTTGGACTTTGGATTTAGGCCACTCTGCTTCCAGCAGTTTCTCCGTTGCCACCCCCTCGTCACCTCATGGTGCTGTGTCATGGCCTGTGGACGATTCAGGAACTGAGCCTGATTCTGGCACCTCCCTGGTGCTGATTCGGGCCTTGGTGCCTGATCTGGTCCTGGTGTAGACTCTGATGCTGCTTGCAGTGCTGGGTCTGACTCCTCTTCAACATGACCGACTTCTGGTCCCAGTGCTTTCCTGAGGGGCAGAGCCATAGCTCGTGGGTTGGGAATGGAGAGGTCGAGGTCAGTGCCGAGAGTCCTCCCTAGAGCTATTGGAAGCTTTGGGAGGGCTTGAAGTGCAGATCCAACCATCCTTTCCCCTCCTGATTGGGTGGGATCTGCCATTAGTGGGGACAGGAGCCACCTGCAAGTGCCTGTTCGGCTCTGATCTCCTCACATGGGGACCTCCCCTCGTGTGTACCATCATGCTCACCCCTTGCCAGGTGGGTGCTCATTGGTGGGCGGACTGCACAGCGCCCTCCCTCAGGACAATTCCCTTGCTTACTCCTGCAGCCCCAGCAGAGGATCTGCTTTGCTCTACCGCAACCCTTTTCCTCCTCCTCCTCTGCCACTGCTTCCTCGCCCAGGTTTTTTTGGCCCTACGGTACACCTGACCTGGGAACAATCCTGGGCCTCGGCAGCTACATTTCCTAGATACCTGAGAGCATTGGATGAGATCATTTTCAAACCTGAACCCCCAGCACCGCCAAGCCTTGATCCCAGCTCCTCTGCCTCTTTGTCTTCTTCATCTGAGAAAGAGGATCCCTCCATCCACCTTTCCTCCAACTCTGATCTCATGAGCTATCAGTGGTTCCTTTCAGAGATGTTGGAGGAGCTGCACATCTCACACTTTGCAAGTCACAATCGTGCTCATGCAGAGCATGCATTCCTAGGGAAATTCAGTGCTGACAACATTGTCATCCCTCCATAGCCTCAGCCTTTCACAGAAGTGTCAGACAGTGTCTGGCATCATCTCTCCACCCTGCTTCAGCCCCAAGGGATTGCCAGCTCAGGTATTGCACACCTGTGGGGTCTCCTGGTGCTATACCCCCCCCCCCTTCCTCCAGTGTGGAGCTCCTTGACACACCTTCTGGGCATCGTCACCACAGTCACAACCGCCCCCCCCAGGGTCTGACTCTGCTGAGTTTGACCGCTGGAGAAGAAGGGTGATGCCAGCACAGCCTATATAGGAGGGCAGTCTCCCACTCCACCCTTTTTTTTTTTTTTTTGCATAATATTTTTATTGTTGGATTTTTTCATAATACCACCACAGGTACATACATTTATTCCAATTGTCTTAGTCCATTCACATTAATCCCTTATCCATCCCTCCCCGCCCTAAAAGATAGAAAAAAAAACAGACACCCCCTCTGTAAAGTCCCCCCCTTTACTCATCTCTCTTGCCATCCGTGCCTTCTCTTCTCTACACCCATCGCTCAGTCATTGATCTTGATTTTACAATAACTCCAAGGTTCATACTACCTCTTTGGTTCATAGTACCCCAGCCACAGGCTTCTCTGTCAGTCCATTTTCCCCCTCTTTGTTTCTCCATTGGCCTTTCACCCTGCCACCCCTTAGACCTCCAGTCTCCCGGCATTCCGAGCCACCCCCTCAACTCTTCAACCCTTTTTCCATAATTTCCCTTTCAACAGGGGAGAGCGAAAATACATATGCACCCCATATTGCCCAATATTGCTTTTCCCTGTTTTTCGCTATATAATAAAGCTTCTCCATGCCGAGAGCCTGCATGCACAAGTTCCTCCATTGCTGCAGGGTAAGGATATCCCCTGAAATCCATGTATTTAATATACAGTGCCTAGCCATTGCAACCAGAACTCTCACCCACCTCGGAAGGGGTTCCCACTCCTCCTCCACTGAATCATCTACTCCAAATAAAAGAAAAAACGGATTTTTCCCCACATGCCCTCCCAACACCTTACCTACTTCTTGAGCCACACCTTCCCAGAGTTGTGTCAGTTGTTGGCACTCCCAGAAGCAATGTATATAGGTACCAACTTCAGTTTTGCACCTTTTACATAGGGGTGAGATCTCCGGACGATACTTATGTACCAAATTTGGGGGGCAGTATATCCTATGTAGAAACTTATAAAAAGATTCCTGGTATTTATTACAGATCAATAGACCCTTATGTTGTTGTACCAATACCTCCCAGCCCTGATCAGGGATCTCTTTTCCCAGGTCTCTACTCCAGAGTGCTCTAGTTTTACAAACCAAAGACGGCCTATGTTTCTGCCCTACCTTCGCCGCCCTTCCTATGATACCCTTCGCCTGCTTCCGGGTACTAAGCACTAATTGCTCAACCTCCTCGAGGGGTGAGTCCCCCCCCCGGCTTTTCCTAATGTTCTTGGCATAGTCTCTCGCCTGAAAAATACGGAACCTTCGTATCCCCTTCTCCCCTCTCAACTCTGCCCCTACCCCTTCCCCACTTACCCTCCAAAAGTCCCCCACACTCTTCACCCCTTTTTCTTCCCACCGCTGAAACTCAGTGTCTTCCATACCAGCTAAAAACTCAGGGTTCCCCCTAAGCGGAAGCAACAATGTCTCTTCTTTCATACTAACCCCCATCCTTTTCCGCAGTTGCTCCCAACTATCCAGCACTGCACCCCAGTTTTCTTGCTGTCAATCTGCGCACGTCAGACCTTAGCAGACACCGCAGCTACAGTTGACCACCATTTCCCAAGCTTACTGCTTGTGTTTTTTCAATGACTTTATATCTTCTCCACCAGCCTTGTCTTCTGATCAGTCCACTAAGTGTGCCTACAGTAAACAGAGTCCTGAAAAGGACAGCCACTCATGTGTTTTTATTTGCCTAGGCCTCAGCCACGACACCGAAGCCTGCCAGTTCTGCCAGAAATTCAACCAGTTCACTCAGAGACGTCGTTTGAAAACCCTGGAGAGACATTTTTTAAAGCAGAAGTTGATCGCCATGGAATAGGAGCTGCAGGCCAGGAGCTCTTTGTCCTTGCCGACCCAGTCCTCTGGGGCCTCTTATTCTCATAAAGAGAAACACAAACACTGGGACAAACATCGGGAACTGGTTGGTCGGCTTCTTGGTTGCATCTCCCCACAAGTTTTTGACTACGACGGGGCTGTCCTCCCGTTGGCGGGGTCGGCCCCTCCAGCCCTGCCCGCCCTCTCTTCCTCCGTGCTCTCAGTGGCTCAGCCACCTGCTCTCATCTCAGTCTTGGGCAGCGGTTCCCTGGGGCAGGGGACTTAGTCTTCTGTCCCCCAGCCCCTGATACTTAGGCCCTTTTCCTCCATGGGCTCTCAGCCAGGTGGCTTGGCTGGTCTTAGTTCTTCAGGTGGCAGCTCTTCACCATCACCCCTGGCCCAAGCATTGTCTTCATCGGCTCCCATCTTTGGGGCCACTGCCAGTCAGGCCAGGCAACAGCCGCAGCAGACCAACACTGTCTCCTCTCCGGCATAACCTTTGCCTCCTTCTAGGGGGTCTCCTTCACCCGATGTGTCAGATGACAGTAGAGCTGGCGTGGTGGACCCTATTATGCATCTGCGCCTAGACTGGCACTCGCCACACCGCCAGTCCTGCCGCAGAACCCCCAGCCTTTTGGGTCCAACACTGATGTCACTACTGCTGCAGCCTATGCCAGCTGACGCCATTTGCCTGTTGCCGGATCACTACCCAGTAACAGGTGGGCCAATGCCGGGGTACCCTTTGCCAGCTTCTCAGTCGACGCTCCAGAACCCACCATCTCTTCCATCCCTGCCAGTGTATAACACAGCACCTCAAGTGGACTATAACGACCTTTTTTGGGCGTGGTGGGCTTTCATGCAGAAGCATAGAAACATAGACTTTGACGGCAGATAATGAGCACTTGGCCCACCCATTCTGCCCATTTCCCTACCTACTGGATAAGCTGCAGATTCTAGTTAACCAACAGCCTACTTCCTACCACCCCCCACTACAATTGCTTTGTGTCTGTCCCATGCATGTTTGAATTCCCCCACTGTTTTAGCCCCAACAACCTCCCCAGGAAGGCAGTTCCATGCATCCACCACTCTCTCCATGAAAAAAGATTTCCTCACATTACCCCTGAGCCCCCCCCCCAATCTTTAACTCGGTTCCCTTGTTCTTACACATCTCTTTTTCTGAAAGATGCTACCCTCCTGGACTTTGTTGATTCCCTTGAGGTACTTGAACATTTCTGCTATGTCCCCACTGTCCCTCCTTTCATCAAGGGTATACATATTAAGCTCTCTCAGTCTCTCTTCATATGATTTCTGATGCAGACCTGCACCATTTTAGTTGCCCTCCTCTGGACTGCTTCCATCCTATCTTATGTCCTTGCGTAGATGAGGTCTCCAAAACTGCACACAGTACTCCAGATGGGGTCTCACCAACTGTCTGTACAGAGGGATAACCACTTCCCTTTTTCTACTTGTGATGCCCCTTCCTATGCATCCCAGTATCCCCCTGGCTCTCCTCACTGACTTCTCACATTGCTTACCCACCTTTAGATCATCTGATATGACTACCCCCAAGTCCCGTTCCATTTTTGTTGTTGTTAGTACCTCCCCTGCTATTGTGTACTCTTCTCCTGGGTTTTGTTCCCAGGTGCATTACTTGCACTTCTTTGCATTGAATCTAAGTTGCCATATGTCTGACCATTCCTCCAACCTTGCCAAGTCCTTCTCATCCTTTCTACCCCTTATGTATCAACTCTGTTACAGATCTTTGTATCATCTGCAAAGAGGCATACCTTTCCCTCCAGACCCTCTGCAGTGTCACCTATAAAGATGTTAAAGAGGACTGGACCCAGTACTGAGCCCTGAGGTACTCCACTAGTGACCCTCTTTCTTCGGAATGTGTTCCACTCACTATTACCTTCTGTGTCCTGTTGTGCAGCCAGTTTGCAACCCAGGCTACCACCCTGGGACCCACTCCCAAGCTGGCTAACTTGATTATTAATCTTTTGTGCGGGACTGTGTCAAATGCCTTGCTAAAGTCTAGGTAGGCCATATCCACAGCCCCTCCCTGGTCTATTACTTTGGTCACCCGGTCAAAGAAATCTATTAGATTCGTCTGACATGACCTTCCTGCTGTAAATCCACCCTGTTGCTGGATCACTACCCAGTAACAGCTGCCACCTGAAGCAGACCCCCTTACTCCTCAGGGCCCACCTGTGGTACTCCATGACTACCCTCTACAGGACCCACAGCCCAGGAATTCTGACCGGTTTGGTCCCAGTGGACCCTGGACGTCAAGGTCTTCAAGGGCACAAGCTGACATTGGTTCAGGCTCTAGAAGGAGTGATCGCCGGCCTCTAATGGCAGTCCCAGACAACAAGACTACAGAGGATGACTCCAAATCTTTTGGGGTCTTCCTCTTTTCTGGACAAATATTCAGAGGGGGAGGACCAGGCTGAGGAAGTGCCCAAGTACGTCCCCCTTCCCCGTGATCCATCCTTCATGGATGTTATCCATCACATCTAGTCTGTGATGGGCTGAGAGACCGAAGAACAGGACCCAGAGAGATGCCGCCTGGTTATCTTCCTCAGGCAGTGGGATTCCCACTCTTTGTTGGTGCCACCTCTGATTGACTCCTATGAGGATGTCACCTAGGCAGCCTGGGCCAACCCTTCTACTATCCCACTTGTACCTAAAAGGGTGGATCACCTTTACCTTGTCCCAGTGGGTAAGCCCTTTCTGGGCAGTCAACCTAAGGTAGATTATGTGGTGATTAATGCGGCGCACAATCGTACCAAGAAGCTCAAGCACCTCAGTACTCTTCCCCCAGGCAGTTGGATCACATTGGCAAACATGTTTTTGCCTCTACTACACTGCCTGTTAGGGCCATCAGCTATTTGGCACATATGGTCCAATATCAGAATGTCCTCTGAAAACAAACCGGGTATTTGGTCCAACGTTTCCTGAAGATGCCACTAAGATGCAGCTCACCCAGCTTCTAAAGTTGGGCTCGGACGTAGGCAATCATGTCTTCCTTGCGGCTTATGTTGCTGTAGACGCCTCTGGGCATGGGGCAGCTGCTAGAGTCAGCCTCCAGCGCCATTCCTGGCTCAGGGTGTCCGGTTTTGCCCCAGATGTGCAGGCTAGTATTTTGAATGCCCCCTACCACGGGGTGGTCCTTTTTGGGGGTGGTGTCCAGGACATTATTTCTACTTTGCAGGAGTCTGTCCATTCACTCTCCTGGGACCGATGAATTACTGATCCCCTATCATAGCAATAAACTCACCTGAACGTCAAGCAGTAAACTTCTCCTTGTCCCAAGATGTCTGACAACGCAAGGTCAGCTATCATTCTCCCATAGAGCTTCACTCTAGCTAAATGCTGTGGATCTAGAAATATCGTCCTCACTGAAGCTAGGTCATTTCAAGTCCCTGCTCCAGCAGTATCTTGTATCTAACAGCTTCTGTGACTGCCTTGCCTAGTGACAACCTGCTGCTTCCCTGTTGACACCTGCTGCTTCCCTAGGGTCCCTATTCTCCACCACCCTATTTGCCTCAGGTAGTCCTTTCACCTCCTCCCCCACCTTTCCTCCCCTCCCTGTGCACCTCTCCTTCCTACCCCACCCATCACGCCCTCCTTCACTTCGACAGCCTAGTTGGACAAGGCCGCTGGTGCCTCTCCCTTCCCTGCTGTCACTTCTTCCCCTTCCCCCCATTGTCTCTCCTATTCTCCTACCTTAGTTTTCTACTTTCTTAGTTAGCCCATTTGAATTAAGCTAGTTACAGTACTGTCGTAGTAATTTTTGTTCTTGAATATGTTATTGCTAGTTAACAGTTGTTAGTTCTCCTCTGTTGTTTGTAACCCTCCCCTATGATGTGGAACCTTTGTAAACACACTGCTCTGTGCTCAAAGGTATAACAATCCTAGACTGAATTAAAGAAAATTAAATAAATAAATCTATCACACCCAGCCTAGAGCAGGCCAGTGTGAGTCCTCTCGTCTGCCATCCTGCAAGGAAACTCGGGGCCAGCCGTCCAAAGGTCAGCAGAAGCGCAAGGTCACAGCAGCCCCTGCCGCTGCCAGAGCCGCTAGAGCTTCCACGGCCCCTTTGCCTGCGCCCACCCCACATCTTGACTTCTTACCTGTCACAAGAACCATAGAACCCATCCCGCAGGCTCAGTGGGAAGGGGGGTTTTACTCCCACTTCTTCCTTGTCCCCAGAAAGACAGGGGATCTCCAGCCCATCCTGGACCTGAGCCATCTGAATTTGTATTTCTAGGGACATGGATATGTTGTTCATCCACACTTTCTGGCAGGTATCCTTGCCGCTTCAAATCTTGCCGGAAGGTCTTCAAGCTGGCTCCTCCCACCCACCCGGGTGGTAAAACTCTCGGCTCCGCCCCATGACGCCAGATCTTCTTTACCGCTTGGAAGCTCAGGTTCCCTCCTTAGCGCTTTGCATTTTAGACTGGATCCTAATTCTTCGGTTCATCCGAAATTGGTTTTGAAGTTTTCTAAACTTCGGTCTTCATCTTCCCTCACGGCTGCGATGGACAAATCTATTCCCGGCTTTCGGAGGTGCCCTTGCAGGCAGAAAATGTCCCAGCGGATCCGCACTCCACGTCGTCCCTACCCTAGGCCTAGATCACGACCCGCGAGCCGCCTGTGAGTTGTGCGCTGTTTCTCGCCAACGTCCTGGACGATCAGCTGCCGATTGAGCTCGGGCGCCCCAAGAAACGTTTCCCGCTGGTAAAATCAAAAGAGGCTCGTTGGGTGGTGTCCGCGGCAGCTGGCTCGGCTGAGCAGCTCGAGCAGATGATTGCCCTCGAGGAGGAGGAGGCCCAGGCCGCATCTTCCTCCTCCTCGGCCGCGGCATTTATCCCACTTTCTCTGAGTTCCTCATATACGGCTTCGTTCAAGGAGCTTTGTCAGTCCCTTTCTACGAAGGGAGAGGGCCCAACGGGACATTCTTCTCGGCCCAAGAAGAAGGAGTTGAAAGGTAAGTCCCACCGTCGGCATTCGTGGGAGCAGGAGAGGTCCCCTTCCCAGGACAGCCGACCATTGACTTCTGTCGAGGTTGTGGCTGAGGCCGCTGGCTTCACGGTGCCCCCGTGAGGGCAGCCTACCGAGACTCCCGTCGACGAAGTCGAGATTTTTCTCGATCCGTTAGACGGGCTGTCGACTGGAGAAGCCGACAACCCTCCTTCACCGGTTCCCCCAGTGGAGACCGAGGATCTGCCTATGCCTTCTGGGCCGCAGTTCCCGGGTAAAGTGCCCGAGCTGAGGGAGGAGCGGGTGTCCCCCGCCCCTTCCCATACCCACCCTCGGTCCCCGAGGGTCTCGGTCTCGGACCTCTTCTCGGTCTAGCCGTTCCCGCCGACATCGGTGGTCTCGGTCTCGATACGGAAGTAAGCGGCGACACCGTTCCTCCTTGTCCACTTCCTTGGATGAGGGGAGGCTTCGGCGTAAATTATGCCGGCGCTACGAGGAGCTTATGTGGCAGCAGTTGCTGTTGTCCGGGCCTAAGCCGAACCAGGTCCAAACCCTGGCCATCAAGTGGCTGTCGCCTGAACGACCAAAGCAACCACTCGCACCAGTCGAGTTGCCCGCTTCAGGGCCGGTTGCTCGGCCAAAACCAGCTTCTCCACCGATTGTGGTGGAACCTCCGCCTCCACAACCGAAGTCGGGAGCACCGACCAAGGATTCTCGGTCGGGTCACGGCCTGCCCCACAGGTTGTCGGTCACCCTCACTCCCAACCGTCCTCGGCAGGTGGAGGGTGGCTCAGGGCCGAGGCAGTTTTTCGCAGACTCTTCGGAATCCGACGACGACTCCTCCCTGTTCTCCAGGCAGGTCGATCTGGAGTCCTCCGGGGGCCAGTCATTGGATGATAGCCCATCGTCCTTCTTGGCTTTGCTTTGACTCATCTCGGAGTCCACCGGGATGCAGCTCGAGCCCATGTCCAAATGGGCCAAGTATCTCCTGACGGAGATACTGGACCGAGGGGATTCCCCCATGGAGGCCTTTCTGGTGGCTGAGGCCATTGTCTGCCCAACCTTGGAGCTTTGGCAGCGGCCTGCTTCCTGTCCTGCGCCTCGGCCAGGATGGCCAGGAAGTATCAGCGTCCCTACTGGCTCTTTGCCCGGTTTCTCGTAGCACCCCTCTGCAGAGGGGTTAGTCACCGACAGCGTTTTTCGACGTTCCGGTAACGCTCGGGATGTGGATAAGCTCCCCCAACAAAGAGTCGAAAAAAACTGGACTTTGCCGGGCGCAAGGTGTACGCTGCGTCCTCCTTTGGCCTCCGACAGGCCAGCTCGGCCGTGCTGATGGCACACTTCTCCCACGCCCTCTTGGGCTCCCTGGATGAGGTTGTTCCTCATCTGCTGACCTGCAGACCATGGTCCGCCAGGTGCGGGACCAGGGTAGGGCGGTGGCAAAGCAGCAGCTTCAGACTGCTCTGGACATAGGTGATTCCTGTGCCAGGTCAGTAGCGGCCACGGTGGCTGTGTGACGCAGGGCGTGGCTGAGGATATCCACCTTCACAGCAGATACCCAGCACAAGTTGGCGGATGTCCCCTTCTTGGGGACTGACCTCTTCGGCCCTGGAGTGGAGGGACACCTCCAGCGGATCGAGAAGTCCAGTGCCACCCTGGACTCGGTCACCTCCACCCAGAGGGACAAAGGCCACCGTCAGCAGCAGAAGTCCTTTCGTTCTTCGGCCTCTGCATCTCGACTGGCCCAGCAGCACCAGCAACGGGGCCAGCAGGATCGTGCTTGGCGTCCCAAACCCAAGCCGGCGGCTTCCTCCAACAGGAAGCAAGGAAGTAAAGGCCCAGGAGGTCCCTCGGCCGGTTCTTCCTCCAAGCCTGCCCAGTGACGGGCTGAGGGCGCCCCTAGTCTCGCTCCCCTGGGTTCGCCTGGGGACGGCCCGCCACTCTTTCCGCCTGGTCCGCTATCACCACGGACCGCTGGGTGTTGGAGGTGGTGGGAAAGGCCTGCCTCTGGAGTTCGAGCAGGCTCCTCCCTCGAGCCGTCCGCCTTTGGGAGCCACGGAGTCCGCAGCCTCACTGTTGGCCCGCTGAGCCAATATTGCCCTGCTCCTCGAAAAAGAGGTGATCAGGAAGGTGGCAGATCCTCCTCCAGACCCGGGGTTTGTGTCCAGGTACTTCCTGGTCCCAAAACAGACAGGGGGCTGGCGCCCCATTCTCGACCTGCACGACCTGAACAAGTTCTTAAGGTCTCGGACCTTCAGGATGGTCGCTCTGGCTCAGATAATCCCATCCTTGGAACGAGGCATGTGGTTCTGTTTCCTGGACCTCCAGGACGCGTTCTTTCACGTCCCAATCCGTCCGTCCCATCAGCGATTCCTCTGCTTCAGAGCGGAGGGATCCCTTTACGAGTTCCGGGCCATGCCCTTCGAGCCTCTCCCTAGCTCCCAGGGTCTTCACCAAATGCATGGCAGTGGTGACAGCATTCATGCGGTGCCGAAAGGTCTGGGTGTACCCTTACCTGGACGACTGGCTGATTGCAGCCCCCTCCAGACTGGAGGCGGAGCGGTCCAGAGATCTGGCCCTCCAGGTTTGCTCTCAGGTTGGCCTCCTCATCAACGAGGCCAAGTCGGAACTCATACCAAAGCAGGTGATACTATTCATCGGGGCAGAGCTTGACTCTCTATGAGTCAGAGCACGGCTCCCGGCGGACAGGGCTGAGGTTCTTTCCTCCTTGCCCAATCATTTCTGGTTGGGCAATTACGCCCTGCCCGGGACTTCCTGCACCTCCTGGGTCTCATGGCGGCCTGCACCAGCGTGGTCCATTGGGCCCGTTGGTACATGTGTCCCGTTCAGTGGGGACTGGCCAGCCAGTGGTCACAACGCTGCGATCCGTTGAACCAGCCTGTGGCAGTGACCCAGAAGATGTGGAATGCTCTCCAGTGGTGGATCGTTCCGGCACATCTGCAGGAGGGCATCCCGTTCGTCCGCCCCAAGCCAACGGTCTCTCTGTCGACCGATGCATCTCTGATGGGTTGGGGTGACCATCTGGGGGAACACCGAGCGCACGGCCTCTGGTCCCCTCGGGAGTCCCGAAGCCATATCAACCTGCTGGAGCTCCGAGCGGTCCATCTAGCTCTCACCGCCTTCGCTCCGTTTCCACGGGGTCAAGTGGTTCAGGTCCAGATGGACAATACCACGACCATGTACTATCTGAACTGCCAGGGTTGGACGCGCTCCATGCTGTTATGCAAGGAAGCTCTCACCATATGGTCCCTCGTGTGCAGCCTGGAGGCAGATCTCCTAGCCATTCATGTGGCAGGAGCCTCCCAACACCCTGGCCGATGCCCTAAGCCGGATAGGGACTGCATCTCACGAGTGGTCTCTCCTGCTGGAGGTAGTACAAGACCTGTTCTCCCACTGGGGCACGCCTCAGGTGGACCTGTTTGCCTCCAGGGAGAATGCGAAGCTGAGTCTGTTCCATGCCGGCCCCCCTCAGCAGGGCTCGCTGCAGGGGGATGCCTTCTCGAGGCCGTGGACCCCGGGCCTCTTCTACGCCTTTCCCCATTTCCCCTTGATCCACAAGGTGCTTTTCAAGGTGAGGAGGGACAAGGCGCAGGTGATTCTGGTAGCCCCAGACTGGCCCCGCCAGTTCTGGTATCCAGATCTCCTCAGCCTCAACTCCAGGCTCCTGAGGCGGCTTCCAGCCCGCCCGGACCTGATCTCAGTCAACCATGAGAAGGTATTCCATCCGGACCTTCAATCCCTGCACCTGACGGCCTGGTTCCTGAGCGGCTAGAGTTCCAGGCCTTGGGTCTTTCCGACGAGGTCCTCATCGTTGTTGAGGCATCCTGTAAGGAGTCGACCAGGAAATGCTATGCCTTCAAATGGAAGAGATTTTCCATTTGGTGTCAGGGGAAGGGCTTGGACCCTTCCGCCTGTCCTTTGGCAAGCATTCTGGACTACCTGTGGTCCTTTTCTGAGCAAGGACTTCGGTCGATGACCCTTAAGGTGCACCTGGCAGCCATCTCTGCTTACCGGGCGCAGGCCGGGAAGCAGTCGGTGGCGCAGGAGAAGGTGGTTGAGCACTTTTTCAAAGGCCTTGATCACATTCCCCCTCCGGTGCGAGAACCTCCACCTCCGTGGGATCTACTGCTGGTATTGGCCAAGCTCATGGGCAAGCCATTCGAACCAATGCACAGGTGCGATATTTCACACCTGTCGTGGAAGACTGCCTTCTTGGTGGCTATCACGTCAGCCAGAAGGATGGGAGAGCTCCAGGCGCTTTCCATCGAGTCTCGAGTCTCCTTATCTGGTCTTCCACAGGGACAAGGTTGTCCTGCGCCCCCACCCGAAATTCCTTCCAAAGGTGGTGTCGGAGTTTCACCTTAACCAGGTGTTGACTCTGCTGGTGTTCTACCCCAATCACACTCCGGAGGCTGTATAGGCTCCATACTTTGGACCCTTAGAGAGCCGCTTTATTATAAGGAGGCAGACGGCTGAAGTTCGGGAGAGGTTCCCAGCTGTTTCTCACCCACGCTTGAAGCCGCACCTGGCAGACCTGCAGCCAGTGACGATAAGCAGGTGGGTCACCTCCTGCATAGAGCTCTGCTATAGGTTGGCGGGCATGGAGCCTCCCAGAGGATAGAGCTCATTCACCACCCTTCCATACACATGCTTGGTAGCTTCTTCCAGGGATGTCCCTATCCAGGATATCTCCAGGAGGCTGCTACCTGGAAGTCAGTACATACCTTTATTACCCACTACCATATCGACTTTGAGTCACGCGGATGCTGGTTTTGGGGCCTCGTTCTCCAGTCTCTTTTTCCCAAGTAAGTATCGGGGTGTGCCCTCCCTCCTCCCGGAGAACTGCTAGAGTCTGCCAGAAAGTGTGGATGAACAACATATCCATGTCCTAAATTACAGGTTACTCAACTGTAACAGGAGTTCTAGGAATGGATATGTTGTTCATCCACGACCACCCGACCTCCCCAGCTTCGACGCACAACCTGAGCTTCCAGCGGGCCAGATCTGTCGTCATGGGGCGGAGCCGAGAGTTTTACCACCCGGGTGGGAGGAACCAGCTTGAAGACCTTCCGGCAAGATTTAAAGCGGCAAGGATACCTGCCAGAAAGTGTGGATGAACAACATATACCATTCCTAGAACTCCTGTTACAGGTGAGTAACCTGTATATCGAGTACAAGTGCTTCAGGATGGTCACCCTTCAGGGACTATTGCCCCTTTTGATCTAGTGGCACTGGCTCTGTTCTGTGGACATGCAGGGTGCTTACCTGCATATCTGGGTCTTTCTTACCCCAGGAATTCGTCACTATGCTTGATAGGTGCGGAATACCAGCTGGGCTTAGCTGCCCCGAAGAGAGTTAATGCTAAAGATTTTCTTTTGCATCAGCAAATCAGAGAACAGCAAAGAGAGTGCTGCCTGAGCTAGAGTGGGAGGTCAGTCAGATTCATTTCTCTGCTGACTGGACAACACTGCTTCAGAGTCCTCTCTGCTCAACTACAAGAAGTTTGTTTCTTCCGGAGTTGGCAAAAAATTCTTACTTTGGGCTGCCTTAATGTTTTTGGGGGGGAGGGGGTATTTTACTTTGTTTTTTCTGTTTTTATACCGGTTCCTTCGGTTCGCAGGAACTGCTAATTTTTTTACTACCGCAGTTCTTATTAAGGTTCCTGTTCTTTTCCTGAGGTAAAAGGTTAGTCCTTGTGAACTAAATAAACAGCCTTTTCTTTATTTTACTTCATGGTTCCCTATTTTTGTTTTATCTGAACTGTGATTTTAGACAAGGTCTTTTTATTTTTAGCACTTTATGAAACCGTTTATTCAAGATTCCATAACAATTGGGAACCAAACAAATTTAATTTCTTTTCCATTTTGGGAATACTTCAAGTTCTTCTGACAAACTGGCATGTCAGATAGACCTAAAAAGAAAACTGGACCAACTGGTTTTATAAAGCTTGTGTTAAGTATGCTAAAACAGTGGCCAAGGCAGATGGTCACAATCTGTGTATAAGTTGTTTGGGTACAGGCCATACCTATGAAGTTTGCTCTGAATTTTGTTCTAAAACAGTTAAAAACGAGCCAAAATATTGGAAATTATGGCTTCTTAGTCTGCCTCCCCCTCTAATAAAAATCCTATAGAGGGGTCATCCTCTCATAAATCTAAAGGAAAGTCTGATAAAGACTCCCTAGAAAATGAGCCTGAGAAAAATAATTCTGGCCTAGCCAAAAAGAGACACAATTAACAGGTTTCTGATCCATTGCCTGCAAATAAAGTAGCAAAAGGAAAAACATATCACTGCCCCTCCCGCTGAAAAGCAAAGGGAGACATGAGAGACACAAAAAGATACGCCCTCTGATGACAAGATGGCTAAGGCTTGGCATTTATACCAAACCTTATGGGCAGTGGGCAATATCTTTAATGCCCCGCCTGACCCTGCTACCCCTCACACTTCAGATCCTGGACTTACCCAAGGTTTTTACTGTGAGGGTGGTGATGATGAACAAGAGAGTGAACCCCTAGAATCTGATATATCCCCTGACCAAGAGTTTGACTCTATCTCAAATGGCCAGGAGGATTTTTCCTCTCACTATACCTTCATTCAGCATATGGTGGACACTCTGGATCTCACTATTTAAGAGACCACTGACCAGGAGGTGGAGGAAGACTTTTTATTGTGATAGGTTTCCTGCCTGCGAAAAAGTTGCTTTTGCCCATACATAAATCACTTGGCAGAACAACTTTAAAAATACTTGAGACTCCCACTTCCATTTCCATTTCTGGAGTGGTCAAGAAAATTGAGAAAAAGTACCAACTGGCAAGGAGTAGTGCTGAATTTCTGTATACATGCTCTGATCATGAGGGGGTGGTAGAGGCTGCTGCTTGTGGCAAGACCAAAGTGCCCCTTTCTTCACAACCTCCCGAAAAGAAATCTAGGAGGCTGGATTTTATGGGGAAAAAATCTTACACAACAGCCTCGCTGCTGCTTCGTCTGTCTACTTATATGGCTTATGCAGCCCAATATCAAAAAGCTGTTTGGAATTCTGTGCTAGCTATCAGCCAGCAGGCTCCAGATAAAGTAGCCCAGGACCTGGCAGAAAGTGTAAAAACGGCTCTGGAAGTTACAAAGTACTAGTTTAACATGGCAGTGGACATTAATGACACTGCTTCCAGAGCCATGGCTCAGGCAGTCTCCCTTGGGCACCTTGCCTGGCTAAGAGGTACCAATCTCTGGTAGGACTCCCAGACTAAAGTTCTGGATTTTACTTGCAAGAATAATTCTCTGTTTGGAGACAAAACTGAAGCTTATATGAAAAAGGTGGAAGAATCCAAAATCACCTACCAAAGTAATGCTGCAAAAAAAAAAAAAAAAACTCCACTTCCCAGACATCTCAGAGTAGGGGGAACAGAGTCAGAGGCTACTGTCCCTGGGCCTTCTACCCTATGCCAATGCCCCTGGACTACTCTCAGACCATGAGAGTTTTTTTCAGGGGAAGAGGTAGTAGAGGTCATAGGTGGACTGGTTCCCTTCTTCCCTCTAACACTCAGGCTAAGCAAACCTCCTGACTGCAAAAGCCAGGTTGCCTCCCCTCCACCAGTAGGAGGAAGGCCGATCCACTACCTCTACCAGTGGCACCTCATTATCACAGATAAGTGGGTTCTTGAGGTAGTGAGTCAAGCACTCACCCTGTAGTTCAAAAAAATTCCCCACTCGACAGGGTCAGAAGTCACTAAAATCTCTAACTCCTACAGAAAGGCTACTGTTCGATCTAGAAGTAAAGTCCCTTCTGTCTGCAAAACCAGTGGAGAGAGTTCCCCTTCCCCAATGGGCAATGGGTCTCTACTCCAGATACTTCCTCACTCAGAAAAAAACTGGGACCTGGCAACTTATTTTAGACCTCAGGTACCTGAAAAAATACCTACTCAGTCCCAAATTAAGGATGGTCTCCCTGGCTGTGGTGATTCCACTACTGCAGAAGGGGGACTGGTTAGCCTCCCTAGACCTAAAGGATGCCTATTTCCACATTCCAGTCAGGCAGTCCCACAGAAAATTCCTCAGGTTCAAACTGCCTTCTGGACACTATCAGTTCACAGCACTGTCCTTTCTTCAGTGCCCAGGTTCTTCACAAAGTGCCTGGCAGTTGTGGCAGCCCATCTCAGGAGGCAACAGATATCTGTCTTCCCCTGCTTGGATGATTGGCTGATAGTGGGAAATTCTTCACAAGCAGTCAGAAACTCTGTCAGCCTAACCAAGAGTACCCTGGAGTCCTTAAGCTTCCTACTCAGTGCTCAGAAATCCCATTTCAAACCATTACAGTTGCTGGAATTCATTGGGGCAGAACTGGACACACGGAGGGGAAAGGTCTTGCTCTTTCTCGACATGGCATACAACCTTCAGAACTTAGCAAACTCTTTTGTACTGGGATAGCCAAGACCAGCCAGGTACTTCTTTTTGAGGCTTTTAGGCCATATGGCTTCTACCACCACTGTGGTACTGTGCACTAGATTACAAATAAGGGACATTCGGTATCACCTAAGGGCTTACTAGTTCCAGAAAAAAGATTCAATGTCAAAACTCATTTCAGTCACAAGGACTCTGCTACAATCCCTAGACTGGTGGAAATGTAACCCCTGCTCAGTCTACCGTTTGTATCTGACAGCAAAACCAGTTGGGCTGGGTTTGGGGAGGAATAGGTCATTCGACACAAAGGCTAGGTATGGCTACTCTGCACAGGGGCACCCAAGTAACTCCAAACACAGGAAGCAATAACTGTAATGTCCAATACCAGAAGTGGGATTCTAAAGTGTGGCTTTTTTTTCACATCCAAACAGAATAAACAAAGCATAGATGGACCCCCATGGGGTTACACTCCTGGTAATGCAGACTAAAAGAGACCAGAACACTTCCTCAACACTTCAGCCCTCAGGCTGTGAACCCACTGGGCACACAGCCTGGACTTGCATGCTGCTTTGGGTTACACAGCCCAAACTTGTACACAGTTCTGTGTTTTCCCTGGCTCAGCTCCCTTGCCAGCCACTTGGACACATTCCATACTTCATGGAAACATTTTCTGGTGGCTCCCTGAACCACCTAAGAGCACCACGGCTCTATCAGGGAATCTTCTTTTCAATCCCACGTCTGGGTACTTTTCTCAGGCACTAGCCAAAGTACCTGAGAGAAAGCAAAAGGTGTCTGAGTAAATCCATAGAGGTAAATTTAGTTACTACTGATTGGGGGGGGGGTGGTCTCCCACCTCTTGCTCCCACAGTTCATACCCGGCCATTTTTCTGGACAGTAAATGCCTCATCCTGTAAAGCTTTCCAATGTAGATTCTTGCTAAATGTATTTCACATTCCATCTACTTGTCTTGCTTTCCACTTGTGCTCGACTTGAACACTCACTTATGGTTTTAACTTTAGTTGTGTATTTTACCTAAATGTTTTTCCTGTTTCTGCCTCTTACTGTAACATTATCTCTTATATTCAAATGTGGCTTACTCTTTGAATTAACTATTTAGTTGACTTGTTGCTGGTCACATTCTAACTGTGTTCACCAATCTCATGTGCTGTGTCACATGTATGCTCATTTTGTATGTTCAATCTGTCTCTCTCCCGGGTCGTGCCTGAAAATAGGCGTTGCTATGCCTAGTGCACTCACCCAGTTACCAAAAGCAAATAAAATAAATAAATACTTTTAAGTGGCATCATCCATTACTCTAGACTCCCCATTGAGTTAAGCAGTCCAGTTCCCAATTTCCTTCACTCTTTGTGCTGGACTTGAACATACTTAATTAAGTGGCATTGTCAATTACTCTAGACCTCCCGCAGATTAAGCAGTCCAATCCCCACTTTCCAACTCTACTTGGCTGTCTATTTCCTGACCCCACAGTAACAGTCCCTTTAGTTTCCTTCTGTTCAGGTGAAAACACTTGGCCCTTTTTCAGAGCACACTCACCCTTTGGTTGCAGGTGCCCCACAGGCGTTTCCTCCACAGGGAATCTCTCTCTTTCTCCCAGAGCTTCTGGTGCCTCAGCACAACTTGAACAGGCAGCTTCTTTCCCTTAGCTGGACCCAGGAGCGTTGCTCCTGGAAAACAAGCAAACAGCTTCCTCCCATCCCCTCAGGGATGGGGCTCTTGAACCATTGACAGTGGTCTCCACCACTTCAATTACCAGTTCCTGTGTTCCTCTTCAAGTGGAAGCACACACCTTACCCAAAAGTAGCTCTAAAACAACAGAGTTTAAAGCTCTGAGAGCCTGCACACACTCTGCTGCACTACATTCTCTCAGTCTGACCGGACACAGACTCTGGCTTCAAATTCCCCAGTGTTCTACTCTAACCTCCAACTGCAACATTCCAGTGTGGCTTATGCAGCTGTGAAAGGTCTATTATGATGTCATCCCTCAGTCTCAGCTGAGACTGAGAACAGCGTGAGACAGTGTGAAATCCGTTTAACTGGAGTTTCTTAAGCTGCCTTCCCTGCCTACCACTAGGTCTTACTGGGATTCTAGTAACCCCGGGTAACGGGGGTTACAGAAAGAATTACAGAATCTCAGGGAAGGGGTCCCCTTCCAGCAAAGTGAGCCATCCAGAGTACTCACTACAGATACTTCCCTCCTAGAATGGGGGACACACCTGGCAGACCAGTCCATTAGCTGGACATGGTCCACCAAGGAATCCGCCTACCATATAAGCTTCCTCACACTCAGAGGTGTTTATGTGGCAATAAAAGCCTTTGCTCCTCTCCTAAAAGGTCAGTCTGTTCAAATCAGAATACAAAACACCATGGCTATGTTCTACATCAACAAACGGGGGCACAAGGTCCACACAACTCTGCATAGAGGCAGTGAAACTTTTGTCTCTGGCTTATTGTCTGGAAATTCAGCTCTTGGCCATTCACCTGCCAGGCAAGAACAATGTGCTGGCACATGCTCTGAGCTGCATCAGCCAGGGCCATCACGAGTGGGCCCTAAACAGACAAGTACTTGCCACAGTTTTTAGGAGGTGGAGCACATCAGAGATAGATCGCTTTGCCTCCAGCCTCAGTCACTAGCTACCACTGTACTACCACAGGCCTCCAGCTCTTGGCACAGTACCAGTGGATGCCTTAAACCGGATGGTCCCCTTTTGACTGACACCCCGACGGCGAAACACGGAAAAAGACCACTACAGCGACACTCACTGTAATGGTCCATTTCCGTGTTTCGCTTTCCCCCAGTGTTCTGCCCCCTCCCCGGACCAACTCTGATCTGGAGTTGAGAATCCTAAAGTCTGGGGGGTGCGGGGGCAGAGTCCCCTGCATGGGGGTTGTGGGGGACGTAGCCCCTCCAATGAAAACACTGGGGGATTGAGTGGTACAATATCTGCGTCGGTATTGTGCCATCGCTATGCGGGAGGTCGGCAGATTTACTATTGACCTAACTTGGTGCTTCCTTTAAACCTGGACTGGACAGGGAAGTTTCTGTTCACTTTCCCTCCCTTTCTTTTGATTCTCAAGGTTCTGCTGATGCTCAGAACCTAGCCTGCCACCATGATTCTGATGGTACCAGACTGGACAAGGCAATCTTGCTATTCCCTGCTTCTGGCCCTGTCGGCCAAGCAACCAGTTCATCTGCCTTTGAGCCACAGTCTCCTGACTCTACCTCAGATAGGAATAACGTACCCCAACATAGTCTCTCTTCCCCTCAAAGCCTGGAACTTGAACAACTACAGTACCCCAACTCTCAGTACTCTGAACAAATCCGGAGAATTCCTCAGCTGGCTAAGAAGCCTAGTACTAAAAAGACCTATGCCTCAAAATGGAAAAGATTTTCCCTGTGGTGCAAGGGTAGGCACATTCACCAACTAAAAACTTCCCTCTTTTCAGTGCTTGACTACTTAGTGAACTTACAGGCCTCAGGCCTATGTGCCTCATCCTTGAAAGACCACCTAGCAGCCATTTCTGCATATATTTCCACTGGGAAGAAAAGGTCTATAATTTCTCACACCATCTTTAAGAAATTTTTCAAGGGCCTGTTACATCTTCAACACCCACTTAGGGAACCTGTCCCTCCTTGGGACTTGAACCTCTGCATCACTAAACTCATGGAGCCTCCCTTTGAGCCAATGGCTACAGCACTGCTAAAGTACATCACTTGGAAAACTGTCTTGTTAGTGGCAGTCACCTCAACTAGATGGATTTCAGTGCTACAGGCACTCTGCACTGAACTTAACTACACATCTCCCACATGGATGAGGTAGTTCTCAGGACATATAGGAAATTCCTTCCTAGTATAGTGTCAGAACTCCACCTGAACCAGTCCATAACACTTCCTGTCTTCTTCACAGACAAAATCCACTCCTGGTGAGTGAAAGCTTCATAGTTTGAATGTGAGACGGGCACTGACCTGCCACAAACTCACTCTTGGAGGTCAGGTCCACTGAGCTCACAGTGCCCTCCCCTAAGTGCAATCCGTGATAGGGAGGGAGAAAATAGGAATACCCTCCATGTGCCCTTCTAAGAGTGCACGCTGAGTCCACAACTGAACACTCGCCACGAGGTCCCAGGTCTCCTTTTTTACTCTGAATAAGGATGCAATCCCAGTCTGTAGCCAAATGAGAACCCTTTTTGGCTGTTGTACAATGGGGGAAAATCCAGCCGTTACGATCTCTTCGCGGTAGCCTCATAACCCTGATTTTGTCTTCTCTCACAGGGCATGCAGTAACCTGGTTCAAATCCCTACAGACTCTTCCCAGAGACTTTGATATTATCCCTATCTTTACCCAGATTTCCCTTTACAGATCGTTGTTCGATTGGCAGGTTATAGTGGAACCCCTTAGCAATAGCAGTTTGGTCCCAGATTATTAATAAACGTCCCACAGTTACACACAATATAAAAATCTCACTCAGGCAGGTTTCTTAAAAACAAATGTTTTTACTAAATATTTCATTATCATACAGTTAGAACTAAAGGTTTTGTAAAATTTGGTCACAGAATAACACAAATAAAAAGTGGACATGTACAAGAAAACCACACTATAAACTTTTATCTGATTTCTACCTTAAGTCATAGTGAATTGAAATCCAGAAGAATAAGTGAAGCCTGAAAAGTCCTTTCCTTCTTTTCAGCCACTAACTTTCAATGTCTGCTGGCAGTGTGTCTTGTCAGGAAGAGTGTCCTTTAAAATGCTCCAGGAAAAAAAAGAGTTTGCTTCTGTTTCAGAGCCCCTTAAATAGGCTGCCAAAATTCCTGGACTGGTCCTAACATTTAGGCCAGTATGTTGTTACTCTTGCCCTTTCCCAAAATTGTGGGGAATTATTATTTCTTATTTAGGTTCTTATATCACCATTTCCTGGTACATTAATAACATTGCAGAGGGGGCGCTGTGGAGCAGCATACTGGCAAGATGCACACCGTAACAGCTCTGTGCATAATTGCGATTAAAACATTAAAAATAGTTATTTGTTGCAGGAAAAACTGAAAAATAGTGTTTGCAGTGAACAGCTCATATAGTGCAGTGTCGTGGGATACTAAATATAACTATGGGTCACAACCAAAAAGTATCTGGAAGCAGATCCAGAAATGCAGCAGCGGCCACTGACCAGGCCGCGAACATCCTAATGACTATCGCTAGCAGGGAGCCCCCATGGAGAGCACTACAGGCCTCAATGCAGGCGATCGATTTAAAAATAGAATTGATCATCCAGAGATTTTTGGAGCAAGACGCAAAATTGGAGGCGGTTAACCTGACATCGACATCAGCAGAGAAAACAGTTGCTCAAGCGTTAGTGACAACTTCTAAATTAGTACAGGAGAATGTCCAATTAAGATGCAGGATGGATGCATTGGAAAATTCAAAACCAGGCATCGCATGTGCGCATCATAGGTTTTCTGGAGGGGAGTAAATAAGATCTTCTCACCTTTGTACAGTCTTGGTTACCAGATGCTCACAAGTTACCCAGGGAAGTTATGGATTGCCAGTTTTGCAAGGCATACCGGATTACTCCTTGAGCAGCAGGACCGCGTGGCGAGGCATCAAGGGCAATTCAGTTAGTGATGGCTAGTTCCCTCGTCAGAGACCGCATCTTGCAAACCGCCATGTCTACCGAAAATCTTAGCTATAATGGTGCAACCATACATTTGTTTCTGGACCTGTCACCAGTTGGACATGGCCAAAGAAATTTGATGCAGTACGAGCACGACTTAGAAGCCTGGGGGTCTCTCACTCCCTCCTATTGCCGGCTCAACTCCGCATCCATTATGGAGGCCATACTTTTCAGTTTAGTAATTCAACTGAAGCGGGGAAAAAGGTAGACTCTATTACCCGAGAATTTCAATCGGCAGAAGGACATCAGCTACTTGAATCTGACAAGGAAACCTGAACTTATTTCCATATGGACATAGTATGGATACTAAAGCATCAGCATCTTTACTTGCTGTAAATAGTTTATAATAATGCTAGGAGCTGAAATGTTCACTGGGGCTCCTTCTTTTCTAGTACTTTCCTGCTTATGAAATAAGAATGTGTGTAGTTTTAGTTATAGGGGTGCTAACCATGTTAGGAGCGCCTTTACTTGGATTGGGGGACATATCAGCACTGGATGTTGAGTTATAATGCTTGGACTATGAACATTATGGACTAGACTTTAAAAGCCTTAGTAAGCTGTAGTTGTATGGACTACAACAACTTCTTTTATAGAAGTTTCATTTAGATTGTCCGCTTTATCCTAAATCCAGATTGTTTAGGTTCTATATCCTGGGTTACATTGGATGTATATTGTATATTAAAGATGCCTGACAGGCGATTATACAGTGTGTTGTTGGTTTTATGTAACTGCAGTAAACATAAAGTTAAAAAAATAAAAATAACATTTCAGAATTGGTTCCTTTGTTGTCCCACTGTAAGACAAATCACCCTAGCCTGTCAGGATTGACTATTTCCCAGATCCTGGTACCCAAGCATCCTGCCTTTAAAGTGCAAAGATTTATCTCGTGGAACCTTTTATTACCTCTGTTTCCCTCAGTGAAGTTTACAAGGCATTTCCACTACTCTGGGCAAACAGGCCTTTCTCGGATCACAGAATACCAATTTCCTATGTGACCTTTTCGGTAACACAGACATTCTTATGGCATTTCTTGTAGTATTTGACATACACAAAATCGCATTAAAAAAAAAGAGAAATATATCTGCAAATAATGACTGGCAGTGCCTAGCTCGCAACATCCCTCCCTCCTAGACTGAATTTGTGGGAATATGCCCCCTGGTGCATGGTAAGGTTTTCACAAACTCTGTTACTGTTCTAACTGGCAAGATAGGCCATCTGCATTAGTGTTGACTGACCCTGTTTTATATGTATTGGTCATATCATAGACCTATAGAGCAATACTCCATCTTAAGAGACAACTACTGGTTTTACTCATCTGATTTAACCACACCAGTGGGTTATGATTGGTCTGCACCTCGAAGCGTCTTCCATAGAGGTACGGCTCTAATTTCTTCAGGGCCCATACCAGCGCAAGACATTCCTTTTCTATCATGGAGCATGCCTGCTCCAGGGGGAAGTATCTTTTTGCTCAGGTAAACGATTCGGTGATCTTTTCCCTGATTAGATGTCTGACTGAGGACTGCTTCAGTCCCCACATCCAAGGCATCTGTCTGGACTACAACTTGCATGGTGTAATCTGGACTGACCAACACGGGGGCACTGCACAGTGCCCGATTTAGCCGTGCGAAGGCCTGTTCACAGGCTGGCTCCCACTTTACCTTTTTTGTCTGTTTTTTCTTCAGCAAACTAGATAGGGGGACTGCAAGGGTACTGTGATTGGGCACAAACTTTCAGCAGTATCCTGCAGTCCCTAAGAAGCTCCTAACCTGCTTCTGGGTTTCCGGGCATGGGCCACACCTCTATTGCCTCAGTTTATGCTTGATTAGGGCTAAGCTGCCTCCGCCCCACTACATGACCTAGGTATGCCACCTCTGCCATAGCCACCTGGCACTTTTCAGCCTTTACAGTGAGCCCTGCCTCTGTATCTTGTCCAGCACTTCCTTCAGGTAGGACAGGTGTTCCAGCTCATACTGAAGATGGCAATACCATCCAGATAAGCCACTGGATACTCTTTAGTACCATGCAGGACCTGGTTGACTAACCTTTGGAAGGTGGCAGGGGCGTTCTTCATACCAAAAGGCATTACCCGGAATTCGAATAACTCTATTGGAGTGATGAAGGCCAACCTCTCCCTGGCTCTGGCAGTTAACTCCATCTGCCAGTATCCTTTAGTAAAGTCAGTTGTGGTAAGGTATGTTGCCCGTCTCAACTTGTCCAGAAGTTCGTCCGTCCATGGCACTGGGTGGGCGTCAGACTTCATGACTGCGTTGAGTCCATGGTAGTCCACACAAAAGTGAGTAGAGCCATCTGGCTTGGGAATGAGGACCACGGTTGTGGCCCAGGGACTGTGGGATTTCTGGATTACCCCTATATCCAGCATCTCCCTCCTAATATCCTTTAGGATGGTTTCAAACACCCGGTAGGCTGTCCACCGTATGGGCGCTTGCATCCCTGTGTCTACATCACGTGTCACTAAGGGGGTTCATCCAGGCTTGGCCGTAAACAAAGGGGCCAAGTTCTCTAAAACGGCCCACATTTCCTGGGACTGTTCTGGGGTCAACTAGAGCGACAGTTTGATTGCCTCCATAGACGACTCCCACTTGCTTTCTTCTAGCAAGTCCAGGAGAGGGTCTTTCTCGTCTGTCCCCTCCCCAGGACTACACACTGTGAATACCATGTCAGCCGTGTTTACATATGGTTACATTATGTTGATATGGTACATCCTATGGATATGTCTCTTGTCAGGCAGTTCTATAATAATTCACGTTATTAACCTGTCGGACTACCTTTTATGGTTCCGCCCACTCAGCCTGCAGCTTGTCCTTCTGGTCTGGAATTAGAACTATTACTTCAAACAACATGAAGTCTTGCTGTATTATGACATATGCAGTGAGTCCCAACCTTCGAACTGCTCCGGAGGTGAAAGAGTTAACTTTCCATGCCAGGCATGGAACTTTGAGCTCGAGCTCAGTTGAAAACTCTGTCTGTTGTTCTTCAAACTCAAACTGTCAGATTCTTTACTTCGCCTCACTGAACAGTCGCTCCGGAAATTTCTCCTTCTGCTTGGTTCATTTTGTCGGTTAAAGTATTAATTTTTCGTTTTTTTAACCGAATTTAAACCGCAACTGGTCGGTTCAAGCGCTGTCTGTGGTATTTGCAAGTACTAGATAGGTTTTACATTTACTTTCTTCGTGGAACTTGTAAACGGTTTATCGGTTCGGTTTGAACCGATCAGGTTGTTTTAAGTACATTTATCTCTCTTTTAGAGTGCGGTTCCTGGTTCTTATCGGTTCTAAAAAAACTGGATTTCATTACGGTTTTTTCCACGACCCGTGACACGGTTGGGAACCGGTAAGAGAGTCTTGCTTGGCGGATTGCCATAAATGGGCAAGTTTTTGGTTAGGCTGGCACTATGTCTGAGAAACCCAAAGGAAAAAATGGGCCCACTGGGTTTCAACACTGCAGTGTCTGTGGGGAAATCTTTGCTAAGGCTGACCCCCACACCACCTGTGTTTATTGTCTGGGGTTTGACCACCTCAATGCAGACTGCCAGATTTGTAAAAATTTTCCTGCAGCTACCCTGGAGAAAAGAGTTGGTAGGTTCAGGGAAAGGGAGGCCAAAAAGTCCGCTGAACCGGATGGCCAGCCCGGTTCGGTTGAAACCAAACCGGAGGGAGTGCCCTCTGACCAGGGCGAGACTTCCTCGGACAAAAGGAGAGCCGATTCGGAGGAGTCGGTTCCAGCAAAAAGGACTAGAAAATCAGCTGGTGTGGAGCCAAAACTTCCTCTCCAACCGCTGAAGAAATAGCCAAAGCGATTAAAATTGTCCAGTCGCTTTCCCCGGTTCCGACCGAACCGGCACCATCAGGTAAGCGTATGGTTCGGTCGGTTCCACCGGTTCAAGAGTATGATTTAGAGGAATTTTATGAACCGGAGGAGGGGGAAGAGGAGTATGAGGAGAGTGAATGTGGATTTGAAAGTCTGGATGTGCCCATTGAACCGGACATCTCCCCAGTCAGACCTTCAGGAGTGTCTCCCCCTAGGCTTTCTGAGTCCCTTCTCATTTTATGTTTTATAAAAAAGTGGCTGAAACCCTCCAGCTCCCTATGGAGGAAGCTGTGGATGATCAAGAAGAGCCTGACTATGTAGAAATGATGGATATCTCAGAGTCTAGGAGGCTGTCTATTCCTTTGCATAAATCTTTTGGGAAACAGACAGTAAAAATTCTAAAAACTCCTCACACTATACCTCCTGTGGATAAAAGAATGGACAAGAGGTACACATTGTCAGGCTCTGATACGGAGTTCCTTACACAACAATGCAGCCATGTTGGGGTAGTGCAGGCTGCAGCCTGTGACAAGGCAAATATTCCTTGGCCTCACACCCCCGACAAGGACTCCAGGAGGATTGATGCCATGGCAAAGAAACAGTACATGGCAGCATCCTTGGGACTCAGACAGGCAAATTATATGGCTTATGTTGCTAGATACCAGAAACCAGATGGGACACTGTTCTGGTTTCTAGCAAAGCAGGTCCCTGGCCAGCTTGCCAAGGAGCTGGAGCAGGTGGCTGCTGATGGTATTGAGGCATCTAAGGTGCAGTTTCATGCTGCAGTGGACTCTAATGATGTGTCATCAAGAGTCATGACTACATCTGTGGCTCTTCGCAGAATGGCTTGGCTCAGATGTACTAGCCTGTCACAGGATACCCAGACTAAGGCCATGGATTTTCCTGTTGTGGCTAACTCTCTGGGGAGCAGACAGAGAATTACATGAAGAAAATGGATGAGTATAGGACCACCTATAGGAGTGCACAGGCCAAGGAAAGGCAGGCCACTCCTCAAAGGCAGCCTTCCAGGGGCAGGCCTTTTATAGGCCTTTTTACCAAGCCCAGGCCTCCTCTTCAGCTTATGCCCAGAGGGGGTTCTTTAGAGGGAGAGGCAGACGGGGTACAAGCAGACCTGCTTCCACCCCTCAGCCTAAAGCCCCTGCCAAGCAGGCACCCTGATGGGGTGGCCAGGTCGATTCTCCACTACCTGTAGGGGACAGGCTGGCTTACTTTGTCCAGGACTGGAAGTCTCTAACATCAGACAAGTGGGTCCTGGAAGTAGTAAGCCAGGGATTGGTTCTCAGCTTCAAAAAATTTCCGAAGATGAGAGCCAGATCCTTTCCACCTGCAAATCCATCAGAGGCTCTTGCCCTAGAGGCAGAAGTTTCTACCCTGCTGGCTCTCAGAGCTGTGGAAAGGGTTCCTCCCCTACACCAGGGCAAAGGATTGTACTCCAGGTACTTCCTTACCCCAAAAAAGACAGGAGAATGGCAGCCCATCCTGGAGCTCAGATACCTAAACAAGCACCTTTTAAAACCAAAATTCAAAATGGTGACTCTGGGAATTATTTTACCCTCTCTAAGGCCAGGGGACTGGCTAGCGTCCCTGGACCTCAAGGATGCCTTCTTCCATGTTCTCATCAGAAGCTTCCATCGAAAGTACCTCAGATTCGAACTGCCCTCAGGCCATTACCAGTTCAGAGCAATGCCCTTCGGCCTCACCTCTGCCCCAAGGGTATTCACAAAATGCCTGGCAGTAGCAGTTGCCCACTTAAGAAGGCAAAAAATTGCATCTTTCCTTACCTGGACGATTGGCTCATAGTAGGCCAATCTCCAGAACAAGTCAAATTACATCTTCAGGTAACTCAGCAACTGCTTACTTCTCTAGGTTTCCTTCTCAATCTTCCAAAGTCAGTCCTAGAGCCTGTCCAGCTTCTCACCTTTATAGGTGCAGAACTGAACACAAAAGAAGATAGAGCCTTCCTTCCTCTGGAAAGAGCAAGGACCCTGATCTCTCTGGCCTCCTCTTTCACCCTGCAGGTCTCTCGACCAGCAAGGCATTTTCTTCAGCTCCTGGGACACATGGCTGCTTCGGCAGCAGTGGTGCAGGGAGCCAGATTTCAGATGAGGGACATTCAGTTCCATTTGAGAACCTTTTGGTCTCAAAGGAGAGACCCTCTAACCAAATTGATCCCAGTGATCGAACCCTGGTCCAGGCACTTAGTGGTGGCAGGACCAGAGCAATCTGAGACAGGGGTTCCCCTTCGCCCCTCAGTCTCACTCCTTAATCCTTACTACAGATGCATCCCTCTTGGGGTGGGGAGCTCACATGGGCGACCTCACTACCCAGGGATTGTGGTCCCCTCAGGAATCTCTGCTCCACATCAATCTGTTGGAACTCAGAGCAGTTTTTCTAGCACTTCAAGTTTTTTTCCAAATCTGTTCAGAATAAAGTTATTCAGGTCAGAACAGACAATACCACCACAATGTGGTACATCAACAAGCAAGGGGGCACTCGATCTCCGGCCTTGTGCACCAAAGCAATGAAGTTGTGGTCTCTGGCTTATTCTCTGAACACCTCCCTTATGGCAGTTCACCTCCCAGGCAAGGACAATGTCCTGGCAGATGCTCTCAGCAGGATTTCCCAGGGCCATCACGAGTGGTCACTGGATCCTCTAGTACTGGAGGTAGTATTTGCCAGATGGGGCACCCCGCAGATAGATCTTTTTGCAGCCCCAGACAATCACCAATTTCCCTTTTTGCTGCAGGCCCCACTGTTGGGCTCAGTCCCTCTGGATGCCTTCCTTCTCTGTTGGGAAGGGAAGTTTCTCTATGCCTTCCCCCCTTCCCTCTTCTGTTCAAGGTGCTAGTCAAAATCAGATCTCAACCCTGCAAGATGATCCTGATTGCTCCAGATTGGGCCAGACAGCCCTGGTACCCACTCCTTATGTCCTTAGCAGTCCACCTTTCCCGTGTCTTCCCAGGAATCACAATCTGTTAACCTGTGCTCAGGGAAGAGTTTGGTACCCGAACCTCAAATCTCTCAATCTCAAGGCCTGGCTCTTGAAGAGTTAGAGTTTGCTGACCTACACCTCTCCCAAGGTGTATTGGATATCCTAAAAGCTTCTAGGAAGCCTTCCACCAGGGCTACTTATAATTCCAAATGGAAGAGATTTTCCATATGGTGCTCTGGAAAACATATTTCCCCAGAATCTACTGATTTACCCACAGTCCTGGATTATATGGTCCATTTAAATCCTTTGGGGCTGAGACCAGCTACCCTAAAAGTGCACCTGGCAGCCGTGTCTGCTTTCTTATCAGCAGGTAAATTCTCTTCTCTTTCAGCTCATCCTGTATTCTCCAAGTTTTTCAAGGGGTTGCTTCACACCAACCCTTCATTCAGGGACCCTGCCCCTGCCTGGGATCTTAATATTTGCATTGCCCAGCTTATGCAACCCCCTTTTGAGCCCTTGTCTTCAGCAGAGCTTAAGTACTTGACTTGGAAAACTGTGTTTTTGGTAGCCATCACTTCTGCCAGATGCATAAGTGAATTACAAGCATTGTCAGTGGAGCCTGATTTTATCTCCTTTCATAGAGATAAGGTGGTCCTCAGGATAAAAGAAAGTTCTTGCCTAAGGTGGTTTCAGATTTCCACCTTAATCAATCTGTGTCTCTCCCTGTGTACTTCACTGAGCATTCCTCCTCTGGCGAGAGGAGACTGCACAGTTTAGATGTCAAAAGAGCCCTTAGTTACTACATAGATCGTACCAAGGGTCACAGGTTTGACTCCCTCCAACTGTTCCTCACTTATGGTGAGGTTGGTAAAGGGAAACCTGCCACTAAAAGATCCATTGCCAGGTGGATTGTCTCTTGTATCCAATTTTGCTATGAAAAACTGGGTAAGGTTCCTCCCTCAGGCCTGAGGGCTCACTCTACCAGAGGTACAGCTGTGTCTCTGGCTGCTGCCAGGGACATCCCTATCCTAGAGATATGTCAAGCAGCTACCTGGAAAACAGTTCACACTTTTACCAGCATTACTCCCTGGACATCCAGGCTAGGAGTGATGCTCGGTTTGGCACAGCTGTGCTTCAGAGCCTATTCCCTAAGTAGGTTCTGTCCCTCCTCCATGGAGGTACTGCTGTGTAATCTGCATATATATAATATAGCAAGACTTCATGTTGTTTGAAGAAAAAATTACTCACCTTAGTAATGTTGTTTCTTCTAATGGAGTCTCTATATATATGATCCCCGCCTGCCCCTCTCAGAACCTCTGCTTTTTGGGATGTGGGTGGGCAGTGCAGTGTTGGCACTTAGTAGATGCCCACCTTGTTTTTTTCACCCCTCCTTTTTGGGGTGACTGGTTTTGTGTTTTTCATTTTTTGGGTCTCCTGACTTGAGTCTTTGTTTTGGGACCAAAAAATGTGTTCTTATATTTAGTAGCCAGTTGACTAGTGTAGGTTTACAGCTTCCACACAGAACCTTAGTGAGTTTTTGCTCCTAAAGATCTGACAGTTTGAGTTTGAAGAACAACAGACAGAGTTTTCAACCGAGCTCGAGCTCAGAGTTCCATGCCTGGCATTTAAAGTTAACTCTTTCACCTCCGGAGCAGTTCGAAGGTTGAGACTCACTGCATATGTCATAATATAGCAAGACTCCATTAGAAGAAACAACATTACTAAGGTGAGTAATTTTTTCTTCCTGACCTGCACTATTTGAGCGAGCTCTGGGTCTGTGGTTGTACCAGACTTTCTGCTTCTGCTGGGCAGCTGACAGGCTGGTTTGGGACACTCCAATAGGCTCCTTCAGCTTCTCCCTAAACTTAACGACATACTCCACTATGGGAGTTCCCTGGGTGGCGTGCTTGCTTTCCCAGTCTTCCTAGATCAAGTCTAGGGGCCCACACACCCTACGACCGTATAAGTGTTCAAAGGGGGAGAACCCTGTCAACTCTTGGGGAACCTGTATGCGACAAGAGGTGGGAAAGGTATTTCTCCCAGTCCCTCCCATGCTGTTCAGGATACGCTTGAAGCATCAATGTTAGGGTACCATTAAACCTTTCCACGAGCCCATTGGCTTCTGGGTGGTAAGATGTCATGCATCTCTGCACCACCTCACACTTCTCCCACAAACACTTCATCAGGTCCGACATGAAGGTACCCCCTTGATCAGTGATAACCTCCTGCGGAAACCCGACATGGGAGAAAATCCCTAGCAAAGCGGCTGCCATTTTGTCCAAAGTGAGGAGAGGGTGACTGCCTCTGAGTATGAGGTGGCATAATCGACCACGGTCAGGATAAACTTTTTCCCGTAGTAACTTGGGTACTCAAACATCCCACGATATCCATTCCTACCCTCTGGAATGGCTCCTCCACAATGGGCAAGGGAATTAAGGCAGCTTTGTTTTTACTACCTGCCTTCCCTCTCTGTTGGCACTGGTGACAAGACCTGCAGTATTCCTTCACCTGCTGGGTGAAGTGCAGCCAAATAGAAATTCTGGGCCAATCACTGCGTGGTGCGCGTGATGCCAAAATGTCTGGACATGGGGATGTCATGAGTGACCTTGAGCAATTACTCACGATATCCCTGGTGAATGACAAGCTGCCTGCCCATCACCTCTCCCTCTGTCCTTACGTCCTGGGTATACAACAGGCCGTTGTCTCAAAATACCCTTTGTTTCATGTCACCTCTCAGTGTCCCGTCAGGTTCTGCACAAGCCCTTAGCCTTTGCAGACTAGTATCAGTCCTCTGCGCAGTGGCAAATTCCTCACATTTTCCCAAAGCATGGGGCATGTACCCCATAGCTTCTAAACTAGGGTTCATAGCTCTAGTGTCAGGGCATTCAGAGTCACTGTCATCCCTAACCTTCTGACCAATTGTTACTCCTCCCTCCTCAGAGTAACCTTTTTGAACATTGACTAGTTAATTAGTCCTCTTGGGAGGGAAACCCTATTGAACTTTAAAAGACTGACATCCATTTCCCATGGAACACCCAGTAGTATGAGGGTTTTCTCCTTCCCCAGTGAATCCCCTCACCTTTACAAACTGATTAGGTATAAGCTGTTCAGGCCCAATCAAATCCCCTTTTACTAAGGTAAGGCACGCCCCTGTGTCCCTTAACCCATGGGTCTGCTCCCCATTTACAGTAACCGGATGTATGTGCCCCCTCATGTTTACAGGCATGCTTTCAGGAATACAAAGTGCACCCAACTCTGTTCACGCACCACTTTGTCCATTCTGTGCCTTTTTAGGAAACTGTCTAGCAAGATGCCCTTGCTGTTTACAAAACCAGCAGTCATCATTTCTTTTATCCGAGAAATCCTTTTATGGTAACTAGGGGCTTCACCCTTTCAGCATAGGCACTGAGGGTTTTAGCTGCCCTGAAGGTGCGCTTTTCCCTTTTTGCCATGCCACTCCCGCTGCCCCACTTCCTTTCAGAGCAGGCCTGCTCCTGGCATAGCGATCTGAGAGCTTAGCAGCTTGCTTTGCTGTTTTTGGATCTCTGTCCTCTAGCCAGGTTTTCAGTTCTGTTGGGCAAGCCCAAAAGAACTGCTCAAAAAGTACAACCTCTTCAGTTTTCCCCACAGAATTTGCTTCCGCTCCTTCCCACCAGCGGTTTAAAAACTGGCATTGCTTTGTGTCAAGTTCCTCAAAGCTCATGTCAGAGCTTTTTCGGAGTTTACGGAACTTAACTCTGTAGGCTTCATGAGTTAGTTTGTACTTTTTAAGCAAAGTACCTTTAAGTTTCTCATAATTGCAACTGTCCTGATTGTCTATTTGGCCTAGCACCTCACACCCATTATCAGTAGGTAGCAGGGATAACTGGAAGCTCCAGGACTCCTTGGTTATTTTGGCCTGGGTACAGACCTTCTCAAACAAATTAAATAATGCATGCATATCCTCCCCCCTCTTTAAATTCAGCTATTAATTTGGGATTTAACTTAAGCCCCAGCCTTAGAGTTTCAGGTTCACCCCTGCCACTTTTCCTCCACTGGCACTGGTCATTGTTTCTCCAGTTCAAACTCTCGCTGAAGCTGCTTTTCTTTTTCCTCTCTGTGGTGCCGCTTTTCCTTGGCCTCTTTCTGAAGCTGCCTTTCTTGCATGGCAAGTTCCCGCTGATGCTGTCTTTCTTGCTTCACTAGTTTCCTCATCTCCAGCTATATCCTGACCTGTTCCAGCTCCAGTTTTGTGGTGACCTCCCCCCTGGTGCTGTGGCTCTGGGTTCCCTCTGGTCTTGCTGTCATGCTGCCTGGGACTGGAAACTGCAACGTCCCCTGGCACCCCCCACGCCCAAAGTCTGGTGCCTTTCAGTCACTTGCTGTGACTCAAGGTTCGGGGCAACTGCTTGCTCATTGGCTGCCATGAGAGCCTCCACGAGGTTCTTTTTGGTTCGCCCCTCGTACTGGACCCTTCTTTCCTCACACAACTGCCTTGGGTGGTCTGCAGTGTATTTGCTATAGTTGGAAGCCATCTTCTTCCCGCACTACTGCTACATTCACACTGAAAAAAACCCCCCAAAAAAACAGGGTAGGGAACTTTATACTGTAACTGAATTGCTTTTTTCCAAATCTCTGCCCTGTTTGTGTGTGTATTGTTTTCATTTTATCATTCTGATACACTGGTCTTGAATCCAACTGTTATGCCTGTGCCGCCAGTGTCTCTCGAATCGCAACATTATGCTACCAGATCTCTCGGATCCCACCACTGTGTACCAGATCTGTCACAAACCCACTCCTGGGGTCAGGTCCACTGAGCTCACAGTGCCCACCCCTAAGTGCAGTCCATGACAGGGAGGGGGAAACAGGAATACCCTCATTGTGTCCTAAGAGTGCTCGCTGAGTTCACAACTGAACACCTGCCACGAGGTCCCAGGGCTTCCTCTTTAGTCTGGATAAGGGTGCAATACCAGTCTCGAGTCTTGTAGTTAAATGATAACTCTTCTTGGTTATTGCACATGGGGAAAATCCAGGCATTACAATCTCTTTGGGGTAGCCTCGCAACCCTGATTTTGTCTTCTCCCACAGGGCATGCAGTAACCTGGTTCAAATCTCCACAGACTCTTCCTAGAAACTTTGGTATTCTCCATATCTTTACCCTGATTTCCTGTTACAGATCCTTGTTCGATTGGTAGCTTGTGGTGGCACTCCTGAGCAATAACAGTTTGGTCCCAGATTATTAATAAATGACCCACAATCACACACAATATGAAAATCTTGCTCAGACAGGTTTCTTAAAACCAAATGTTTTTACTAAATACTTAATTATCACACAGAACTAAAAGGTTTATACAGTTTGGTCACAGAATAACACAAAAAGTGGATATGTATTTATTGATTATTTATTTGCTTTTGGTAACCGGGTAAGCACACTAGACAGCAAGTGCCTATTTTCAGGTGTGACCCAGGAGAATCACAGGGTAATTACATAGGAGAGATACACTGACAACATTACAGTCAGGAGCAGACATACTCCAGTAGTGAGACAGAGTATCAGTTATAAAATAACATAACAATAGGGAGCAGAACATACTCCAGTAGTGGGATAAACAAAAAGGGATTATTAAGGTGGGAGAACAAGCAACGGAATTGCATATCAACAATCACAGATTACTAAACATACAGGCCCAGGGGCTACAGGGTGGTATGAGACCTCCCCCAGGTTGAAAGACACACAAAAAAAAATTGTCTAGTTACCTAGTAGAGTGCAGCACCGAGGTGGCATGGGGGACAGAGCCTGGTTGGGGTACTAAAGCAGATTGGTTGTGGGGCTGGGCATTAGGCGGCACACAGGCAGGTTGCAGCAGGTTTCAGGAAGCTCCAAAGGGAGGTTTTGAAGGTGGAGTGGGTGGGGGAGGCTCGAACTTGTTGGGGAAAGGAGTTCCACAGCTTGGGTGCGTGAGAGGTAAATGCCCTATCACCAGTGAGGGCGCGGGTCTTGGGGACCAGGCGGGGCTGGGACGCACAGGACCTAAGGTGGTAGACGGGGGAGGGCGAGCGAGGCAGGGGTGGCCGTTCAAATCATGTTGTCAATGAAGTTGCCCATGGTGTAGAACCGGTGTTTTTCAGGGGGGAGCCATTCCAGTCGAGAGTAGAGCTCATATCGGTGACTGAGACAGGGGGGACCGTGAGTGCAAAGCGGCATATGTTGTTGTACATGGTATCCCACTTAGCTAGGCATGAGGAGTGGGCAGAGGCAAAGGTGATGAGACCATAGGAGAGGGTGGGCAGTAGTATCCCCCTAGCTAAGGCCATCCGGGCGGCGGGGGAGAGGCAGTCCTTAGCCCTATAAGCAAGGCCACGTTTGCCATTGGTAGCATTGCAAATGCTCCTGATGTGCCCGGAGAGGTCCAGTTGATGGTCGAGGGTGAATCCAAGGTACTTTGCAGAGTCGGTTGTTGGCAGGAGGGAGTCGCAGGTACCATGAATTTTAAGGGGCATAGTGCAGGAGGAGATTTTTTACCACGGTGCCAAATAGCATTGCCTGGGTTTTCTTAAGGTTGACTACAAGTTTGTGCCCATCCAGCCATACTCTGATGCGAGAGAAGTCAGAGTTGAGTTGGGCATTGATGTTGGTAACATCGTGGGCACTGGCTAATAAGACAAGGTCATCTGCATACATGGTAAGGTGCCCTTCAGTAGCAATGGAGGGTAAACCATTGACAAACAGGGAGAACAGGATCGGTCCAAGGACAGATCCTTGTGGTACCCCACTATAGACGGGTAGGAGGGGCGAGAGGGTACGGTTGAAGCAGGTGAGTTGCTTCCTGTCCCCAAGGTAGCTGGAGAACCAGTCGAAGGAATGGCGGGAGAAGCCGAGGGTCTAGAATGTGCCGAGGAGGAGGAGATGACCTACATGATCAAAGGCTTTGGACAGGTCCACAAATATAGCCCCCATCAACTTTCCCATATCGGTTGCGGTCCTGTTTCTGGTTGTGACTTCAGCAAGCGCCGTCGAGGTGCTGTGGTTTTTACGAAAGCCATGCTGACAAGGGGAGAGGACATTATATTCCTGGATGTAATGGACAAGCTGCGACACTACTGCTTTTTCCAGCAGTTTGCAAGCAGATGAGAGTATGGCGATAGGACGATAATTGTTAATGCTCTTAGGGTCACCATTTTTCAGGACGGGGGCAACCCTAGCAATTTTCCATAAGTGGGGATGACCCCTATTATGAGCGAGGCATTGAATATGTGGGCTAGTGGTCTGGCAATGTAAGGAGCCCCCAGGTTGAGAAGCCTGGGTTCAAGGCCATCCTGACCCGTCCCCGCATGGTGGGAAAGACAGACAAGGAGAGCCTGGGTCTCCCTCACAGTGATCTTCTTGAGGTAGAAGGGCAGGCGGGGAGTCTGGGGGTCGCAAACGAGGGCTGGGGCAGCTGGCAGTGGAGGGGTGGCGGCCAGCAGATCCGTGAAGAGATGGTTAAAAGAGATGGGGTAGGTACAAGAAAACCACACTACAAACTTTTATCTAATTTCTACCTTAAGTTTGTAGTGAATTGAAATCCAGAAGAATAAGTGAAACCTGAAAAGTCCTTTCCTTCTTTTCAGCCACTGACTTTCAGTGTCTGCTGGTAGTACCTCTTGTCAGGAAGGGTGTCCTTTGAAATGCTCCAGGAAAAAAAAAATTTGCTTCTGTTTTTCTGTCTCAGAGCCCCTTAAATAGGGTGCCAAAAATCCTGGACTGGTCCTAATGTTTAGACCAGTATGATGTCACTCCCTTTCCCAAAATTGTAGGGAATTATTATTTCTTATGTCCCTCTGTAAGACAATTCACACCATCCTGTCAGGAATGGCAATTTTCCAGATCTTGGTACCCAAGCATCCTGCCTTTGAAGCGCAAAGGTTTGTCTAGTGAAGCTTTTTAGTACCTCTGCTTCCCTCAATTACGTATACAAAGCATTTCCACTACTCCTGGCAAGTAAGGGGGCCAACCCTGGTGCCAGCTTCTCTCCCCTTAGATCAGTGGCCATTGTGGGACCTCGTCAAGGGCAGGTCTCGTCCTTCTCCGCTGGGGTTGGTGCCTGGTCCGCCTCCTGTTCTGCTGGGGTGACCCGGTCACTCCTGGGCAGAGTTGGAGCGTTGGGCTGGGCACCCCTCCCTCTAGGGGGTGGAGTCCTGAATTGGATGGGGACAGGGGCCACCCTATTGTGTTTGCATTGCTCCGGCCTCCCCACCAGGGGTCTTTTCCCCTTGGGCTTCCCTCCTCTGACTTGGGGATGGTTGAGCAGCATTTGGGGTATGGGCAGCGCACCGCCCTCACTGCAGAGGGGTCTCCTGCTTGTGTCCACAATCCTGTCAGGGAGGGTTCATTCTCTCAGGGCCATACTGCCAACCTTCGCCCTCTCTGCAACCTCCTCCCCTTCTCCCAGGTCTCTCTAGTCCCTTGAGACCCCTCACCTGGGAGCTGTATAGGGCTACGGTAAGTGTTTTCTCCTATTATAGGGCCATGGACAAGTTTGTGTTTGCATCTTGTCTTTTCTTACCATCGTTCCCTATACAGAGCCCCTCCGCTTCATCGGTGTCCTCCTTTGAGGAAGAGGATTCCTCGTCATACTGGTCTTCTGATGCTGACTTTACAGAGTATCAGCAGTTCCTGGCGACGATGTTGGAGAAGCTCAATCTTGCACCTTTGATCCAACGCAGTACTGCGCGTGCAACTGTGGTGTACCTTGGGGAGTACAGCCAGGAATCCTTAGTGATCTCTCCATGGCCTTGGCTCTTTATGGAGGAGTTGCACGGTGCCTGGCAGTCGCCCACTTCCGCTTCCCAGCCCCTGGGGACTGGGTCTGCAAGCACAGGTATTGCACTCCCTTGGGGTCTCCATAGTCTTTGCCCCACCCAGTATCAAGCTTGGAGTGGCTGGGCACCCCTTCTTGGTGTCTGCACCTGACAAGAGATCGTCCCCTGGACACGGACTATGCTGAGTTCAATCGCTGGGGCAGGAGAGTTTTTGCCTTAGCTTGCCTTGTGTTACAGTGGTAGTCATACAAAGGTTTCTTAGTACTGAGGTATACCTGGGTATAGTGAGGCAGAATCACATTACAGTCAATGCAAATTAGCCTCAGTATACCCAGGTGTACCTCAGTACTGAGCAGCTTTTGTATGACTATCTCTGTATCTATTGCAGCACATCAGGAACACATACAAACATAGGAGAGAAAGAAGTAGGTGCCTCAACTGGGACTTGAACCCTGGCGGCCCTTTCTCGCCTCTGTTTGTATGTGTTCCATAAATATGCACACCACACTCTTGATTGAAAATGAAGTAATTATTTGTGCAGAACCTGGTTGTACATTAGAGAAAGAGTAATATGTGCTCCGGGACAGCTTGTGTTCCAGTTCCCTTGGTGGTGCAGCTGGTTAGCGTGACCAGAATGGTATTCCGGGTGGCATGAGTTTTAGTTCCAGTTGAGGTGCTTACTTCTTTCTCGCCTCTGTTTTTATGTGTTCCATAAATATGCACACTGCACCCATGTGATTGAAAATGAAGTAATTATTTGTGCGTCACCAGGTTGTGCATGAGAGAGCGATGTGTGCTCCGGGACAGCTCAGGTTCCAGTTGCCTTGGTGGTGCAGCTTTTCAGCGCCGCTGGAACAGTATTCCGTGAACCCTGGGTGCAAGTCCCAGCCATCTTAGACCTCAAGGAGCTGAACATTTTTAGCCAGTACAAAAGTTCCAGATGGTCACTTTACATGGCCTTCTTCCTCTGCTCAGGCAGGGCGACTGGCTCTGCTCCCTAGATATGCAGGATGCCTACCTGTATATCTTGGTTTGCCCCTCACTTCACAGATGATACCTGCAGATCTGACTTCGAGATTCACTCTTGCAGCAGGTAACATCTGAAGGACTGAAGCTGACAGGTGCCAGGACCCCACGGAAAACTTCTAGATAGCAGTATACAACTGGGGACTGCCCCTTACATCGGCCCGCCTCTGACATCACATGTGGTCATTTCATAATGTCAGTGTAATCGAATACCAGGAGAATCATTTTTGTTATCACATCGCAGTGAACTGGGAGGGAGAGGCAGTCTCTATTACAATGTAACACTCCAAGCTTGGGACAAAGTATGACGTGGATGGCACCTATAAGGGTTGAGAAGTTGAGATTTGAGTCAAGCAACATTTACCTACATGTGTTTGTAAATGTTGATAGTTATGTATGTGTTAATGGTATCTACTGAAAATGAGCTTCTCGCTCAGTTGGGGTTGACCATGTTCATGGTATTTTGTAAATCATGAAAAAAAGTTTTACTACTGCTACTACTAATCATTGGTAACCTCAGGTAGGAGATCCTGTCCCAACAGGAGACCTGAAATCTTTGTATTGCCCAGCTCATTGGGGCTTCTTTTGAGTCTGTGGCAGCTGCTGCTTTGGAGTATGTCACCTGGAAAGCCATTTTCTTGTGGCACTGACATCTGCTAGAAGGGTGGACAAACAGCAAGCCCTCTGCACAGCTCCAAACTGTATCATATTTCATAGGGAGAAGCTAGTCCTAAGAACTAACAAAAAATTCCTCCCTAAAGTGCTGTCTGAATTTCATATGAATTGGTCAGTTACACTTCCAGTTATTCTTTACAGCACAATCCAGCTTAGTAGAGCAAAAGCTCCACAGTTGAATGTAAAAAGAGCTCTGTGCTACTGTTTGGACCAAACAAAGGTGTAAGGTCCACTAATACTCAGTTACGCGTCACCTGTGGTGAGGTGGGAAAGGTAAGCCAGCATCCAAGAGAACCATTTCTGCTTGAATAGTTTCCGGCATACAGTTCAGGTCTAACAGGTTGTCACCTGAAGACCTTAGGGCTTACTTCACATGTAGCACCTCTGCCTCTGTGGTGGCTTTAAGAGGTGTTCCTTTGCAGTGAATCTGTAGAGTAGATACCTGGAGAACAGTACACATTTTCTCTAAGCACTACTGTCTGAACATACAGTCCAGAAGAAATGCCAGCTGTGGCATTGCCATCTTGCAGAACCTTTTCCCTAAATAGATTCTGTACCCAGCCTCCCAAGGTACTGCTGTGGAGTCTGTAGTTGTTAAGCAGAAGTGAGATATTCCTGGGGTTTGAAGAAACAAATTACTTACCGTAGTAATGCTTTTTCTTCCAACGGATCTCTCGCTGTGCTTAACAATCCCAGTCACTGCCTCCCCTTCCAGTACCTGAGGAAAGATTTACACTAAAATCACTTCATGTCGCTTGAGCTTTACTTGTTACAGTGTCTTCACAGCTTTTACTCAGTGACCTGAACCTTTTAAATTTTTCATCACATTTAAAAAGTATTTTTGCTATACTTTAGGTAGCCATTTAGCTAGTTTAGTGCTTGCTGCTCACTGTAGCTCTAGACATAAATCTGCTGTTAGAATGTTAGAGTGAGCATGAGCACCCAGCAGAGTTTGAATTTCATTCCAGGATTCTCTAGTTAGCTTAACATTCTAAGCTCTGGGGCAGCTAATTCCAGGTGAATTATTGCAGTTGCTAAGCATAGTGGGGGATCCTTTGGAAGAAGCAACATTACTACAGTGAGTAATTTTTTTCATTGGACTGATTGTGTTCACTTCCGATTACTGCTCTGTTGACAACTGCAAATATGAAAATGAAGAAACAAGGATTCAGTAATTGCATTCATGCAGAAAATGTCTGCCATGGATGGGCATCCATGATACAGTACATGTGTTTGCTGCCTGGGCCTGACCCCAATATTGGAAAATGTTCATGCTGCCGGACATTGTATCACTCATCCCTAGATGAGGAAATGGCACATTTCCTTAATGGCAGGCCTCAGTGGCCACAGGTCAGCAATCCAGCTTCAGGTAATGGGAGAAGAGGTGGCAGGGGCTTATGCAGCCCATGCTTTGGTCCCAGTTGGGTTGGTCATGGAACAAATTCCATCAAAGAGCACCCAGATTTAATGGTGTTTTTTCTCTTTGTGGAAACCTTCAATGAGAGGCCTCCATACTGAAGGAAGTATGAGAAGCGCCATTGTCGTTGAAGGTTTTTGCTGCCCTTGATCCCTGGCTCAACAGATCAACTACAGGGCTTGTTCTAATAGAGGAGTCGGTCAGCACTGCAGCAGTAACCCAAAGGAGTTGGTGATCCAGGCAACGTGGGTTGATGATCTGGTCAAGATTGTCATTGACCTGGAGTCATAGAAGATGAAGATTCAACCCTTTGTCATACATGGGTGCTGCCAGGGCCTACTCAGGTCGAGGAGCAGATTCAGACTGTGCCCTCATTTGAACCAACACCTATGCAGACTGCATAGATGGTTACTATGCTGTTACGAACTCCAGTTTAGCCCACTGTGGTCAAGATGCCCCAGTAAGTGGTATACGCCACTCCATGTCCATTCCCATATTGACCTGTGTATTGATCTTTGAGATAGAGGTCCCAGCTGAGGTCCCTGTCCCTCACTTGATCTTTCTCGATCAACATTAAAATGCAGGCAAATGCAACAAAAAGAGTTTCTCCTTCCCATTGGGGAAAGGGCCTTTACTGAAACATAGAAACATGGAATTTGACGGCAGATAAGGACCGCTTGGCCCACCTAGTCTGCCCAGGTACTGCCCTAGTCTGAAGGTACTTTCTCACTCACAGGAAAAATAGTTAGTGGTGACCCATTTTGGACCTTAGGTTTCTGAACAAACATCTGAAAAAGGATAAATTCTAAATGATCACTGTCCATAGTGATACCATCCTTCCAACAGGGAGACTGGATGGGATCTTTGGAACTGAAGGACACGCATTTCCACATTCTAGTCAGTCCCAGTCACAGGAGATACTTAAGGTTCAGGCTGGCATCTGGTCACTATCAGTTCACTGCCTTCCCCTTCAGTCTCTCATCTGCTTCCAGGGTGTTCACAAAGTGTTTAGCTGTGGTGGCAGCAAATCTCAGGAGACAAGAAGTTCTCTTTTTTCCCTTCCTGGATGACCAGTTGGTTGCAGGAAGGTCACACCAGCAGGTCAAGGGTTCTGTCCAGCTAACTCAGAGCATTTTGGAATCATGGGGATTTCTTATAAATACTCAAAAATCTAAAGCAAAACCCATCCAGATCCTGGAGTTCATAGGAGCAGAGATAGATGCCCTCTAGTGCAAGGTGTTCCTACCTCAGGAAAGAATGGGAAGCCTAAGTCTGGCAAACTCCTTCATCCTGTGCCAGCCCAGGCAAACATGGTATTTTTGTCAGCTCCTGGATCATATGACTTTCAACACAGCCATGGTACCAAGAGCCAGATTTCAAATGAGTGACATCCAGTATCACTTAAAGGCCCATTGGTCCCATAGGTGGCACACTCTTTCAAGGCTGGTACCAGTGACAAAATCTCTGTTACAGGCCCTGTGCTGGTGGAAAGAAAGGGGCAACCTCAGGGAGGGAATGCCTTTTCAGGAACAGCCCCCACAGTTGTCTTGCTAACAGATGCCTCCTTTGTGTTCTGGGGAGCCCACCTGGGCGACCTGACAGTAGTGCAGTGTGGTCCCCCCAAGAAGCCAGAGAACACATAAATCTCCTGAAGCTAAGGGCAGTTTTTCTCACTCTCCAGTCATTCACTTCCCATGTAAAAGGAGTGTCAGTCTAAATCAGGACAGACAACACCACTACCATGTATTGCAACAGCAAGCAGGGAGGCACACAATCCTCAAAGCTATGCACAGAGGCTGTGAAGATCTGCAGCCTGGCTTACAGTACTCCATGGAAGTGCAGCTCTCAGAAGTTCATCCCCCAAGGAAAGACAGTGTCCTGGTGGATTCCCTCAGCAGGATCAGCCAGGAACATCACAAATGGTCTCTGAAGAAGCAGGTGCTGGCCACAATCTTAGGGAGATGAGGCACATCAGAAATAGATCTGTTTGCTTCCAAAGAGAATCACCAGCTCCCCCCCCTCTTCTGTTGCAGGCCTTCAGTGGTGAGTACGGTCCCCATGGATGCCCTGACCCTGGACTAGTCAGGAAAGTTCCTGTTTGCCCCCCGTCCCCCATTCTATTACTTCAAGCTCTCCTGAAATTAAGGAGCCAGTCTGCAACCATGATACTAGTAGCTCCAGTCTGGGCCAGACAGCCCTGGTATTCCCTGTGTAACCCTGCGTTACTCCTAGAGTTACTACCCCTACCTACTATCTAGGATGTAGGTTGAGGGGCCTGGGTTCCCAAACTTTACTTTAAAAGTGATTCTTTCCATCCTATTACCTTTGCACAGTGCCTCCACCCAGAGTTTACCTTTTAAGTGGGCTAGCTGTTACCTGGTACAACCCCCCTGGGATGTCACACAACCCACTTTTACCATTAGCCACCCCAACACAAGACCCAATAACATTTCTCCCACATTTCAGACATTTTAGTAAAGACTCTCTCTCTAATAATATGCTCACGACAGCATAATTACAAGCAACAATAACAACATTTATTTAGGGGGCATAAGGATTAGGAATCAGGAGACGCCAAGAATAGAGGTTATGCAGTGATTCTTAATATTTACAAAATTTACATTTGATTTGTTCGGTTCTGATTGGGTGCTGGTGAAACCCCTCCAGCTGGGTAGATACCAGTTAAACTAGAAGAAGCAATCACTTTGTACTAATGAGGATATCCAGAGCCCTGTCTTAAATCTGGTGGAACACATTATTATTTTTCCCACCACTGGTACCAGTTCCCCAGATTCAGTATGAAACCCCGCAATCTCATACACTTTACCCTGGGTGCCCAGTTACCAATGTCCCTTAGATGGTTGCAGGCCTGGTGGATGGTGCAGCTGTGCGTTGACTAACTTGATTTAGAGGACAGTAGCACTGAACTTGAAGCAATTAAATAAACAAGCAATTTTAGATCCTTTGGGGTACGCAGGGATTGCACTGCATTTTGTAGGCTGAACAAAGTCAGGAAGTAACCAGCCGGTTACGTCGGTTGGGAAATTATTATTTCTGAACATCCATCACATGTATATGTTTTAGCACATTCAGTACATTTACATGGCAGACACATCTGGTACATTCAGTGAAGGGATAGCACCTTCCACCTAGGGCCAGGGTGGCCGCTCTGGTCATATTTGCATAAAACAGTCCTTTTTCAGGTTACAGTAGTCAAAATCAGTAGACCTGGGGTCTCAGTCCTGTTCGTGGTACATGGCTGTGGCTTGCAGCTCCACTGAATATCTTGACCATAGCAGACAATTGTAGACCAGATGTGGAAGGGAGGGCTAGCACCTGGGGGACATTATATACATTGATAAACCAGGAGGTCTGTTTCTGCTGGCACATTTGAAATTACATATTAGCACATTTAGATGATACTTTGGGCTCACTTGCATCCCCCAAACAGTTAGACGATACTTTGGGCTCACTTGGGTCTCCCTGACAGTTAGGTCCACCTGCGCTGGGCACGGTTTAGGCACAGCAAGATGCAGGGTACAGAGCAGTAGAACAATAAATCAGGCAATCTCTGGGCATTGGCAGCCAGTCATTCTTGCACCGATGGGTACAAGAATGATGGGCTGTGTTGGGCCTTACACAGGTTGTTACCTCCCCGACCCATATTGGTAGTCATTTATTGGACTTGATATTCCTCCTGGGGATGGAGATATCCGATTTGATGCTGGAGCTAGTCGGGTGGTCTAACAATTACACCATTGGGTTCAGTTTCATGGCTCCCCCCAGTAGGCCTACCCCTATGGAGATGGTCCATTACACCTTTGAGGGGTGTTACCCCAGATGGCCTAATGGCAGTGCTGGATCTATCGGGTATACAGGGTGAATGCATGGATCCAGGGGATCTAGTACTTGCCTGTAATAAGGCGATGGTGGCGGCCCTAGATTCCATAGCTCCTGTTCGTGTTCGTCCCCTCACCCTCTGTTCAAGGTCTCCTTGGTTTGATGAGACCTTCAGGGTTTTATTTAACTCTAAAAATTTTAGCATTTTGCTCATAAAAGTGCTAAAACTTTGTGAAAATGAATAGCTCTTGCCTCACTGTGTTTAACAAACACAGCACTTCTAGAAAATCTGTATAAATACTTTCTGTACAGTTAGTATCATCCCAAGAAAAAAACTGCTAATCAATTATTTAAAACCCTGGACATTGAAAGGAGTCGAAGAGAGTGGGACGAAGGCTAGAGAGGAGTGAGCAGAAGTCGGGTCTGGAGTGTGACAGACTTAGATTGACGGACCATTATGTGGCCTATCAGTCGGCAGTCACCCATAAGAAGGCAGTATTCCTGTCCAGGGAGATTGCTGCTGCGCAGAATTGACCAGCTCAGCTGTTCCGGACTGTGGACAGATTGTGCAGTCCAATCTGTCTTCAGCCTGGGGAAGCTTTTTCACAAGAACGGTGTGATGAATTTGCTCCATTCTTTGCAGATAAGGTTGCCACAATCAGATCTAGAACCTGTCTGGCCCCCTCTAATGGGAGCTGCAGTGGTCAGCAGGAGATGTTGGGTCCTTGGTTTACTTGGTCTGATTTCAGCTGACCTGCAATCACTGACAATTGTGATGGTCATCCAGACGCTGTAACCAGCCTGCTGTAGTTTGGATCCTGGGCCCACACGCCTCCTAGTAGTATGGGTAGATAAATCTGGCCTAGTCCTTGCCAAAATATTCTGGAGGTCATTGGAGAGTGGGATCTTTCCAGATCCCCTGAAGGAGGCAGTTGTTCAGCTCCTCCTTAAAAAAATCCTCCCTTGACCCGGACTGTTCGGCAAACTACAGACCTTTCTCTAACTTACCCTTTGTTGGTAAGGTTATTGAGAAGGTGGTTGCATTGCAGTTGGATGATCATTTGACCAGCCACAATGTCTATGATTCTCTCCAGTCAGGATTTAGGAAGAGACACAGTACTTAGACAGCCCTTGCCTGAGTACTAAATGACCTCCTGATAATGAGAGATTGTAGGACCTGTTCCATCTTGGTCCTTCTCAATCTCTCTGCTGCATTCGACACTGTAGACCTTGGTATACTGTTGGAATGCCTGCTGTTCACCTGTGAACTGTCTGGTACAGATCTCTGATGGTTTTGTTCTTTTGTGGAGGGTAGGACTCAGAGAGTGGAGTCTGGAATTTATTCCTCAGTCCCTCTTCCCTCTATCCTGTGGGGTACCGCAGGGTTCCTTTTTGTCTCCCATGTTATTTGCAGTGTATGTGCTGCCATTGGGAGAGATTATTAGGCGGTATGGTTTGAGTTTTCACTGCTGTGCAGATGACACTCAACTGTACATGTCATTTGTACCTGGTCAGGATGTGCTCCTCTCAGTGTTTGACAACTGTCTAGCTGAGATCCAAGACTGGATGAGTGCAAGCTAGCTGAGGTTGAACCCAGCTAAAACTGAGGTGCTGGTCATGGACCCAGATTGTCAAGAGGCGGGTTTGTCAGCGGGATTATCCACTGGGGCTGTGGCTTGGGGGTGTTCAGTTGACTGCCTCAGACTGGATGCGCAACCTGGTCGTTATTTTTGATGATGGCCTAACTCTGAAATCTCAGGTGGCGGCAGTAGTCAAAACCTCTTTTTACCATCTGAGGAATATCGCCTGGGTGAAACATCTGGTTCCTCCCGAGGATCTTCCAACTTTGGTCCACGCCTTCGTTACCTCCCCCCTTGACTACTGCAACACCCTTTGCCTAGGGCTACCAGGAGTTGATATCCACTGCCTGCAGCTAGTGGAGAATGCGTCAGCCAGGCTATTGACTGTTTTTTCTAGGACCAGTCATCTACCACCTGTGCTCCTCGAACTGCACTGGCTGCCAGTACAGTGGTGGATCACCTTCAGGGTTGGTTTGCTGACCTATAAAGCCCTACACGATCAGGGACCTAGTCACTTGCAAGATCTCATTCGCCCTTACTCTCTCCTCCGCCCTCTCTGATCCACCGATGAGGGATTGCTAGAGAGTACCAGGGTACGTTTAAAGGCATCTGGGGCCTGATCTTTTACTTTTGTGGCCCCAACCCTGTGGAATTCTGTACCTCGTTGGGTGCGAGAATGCTTGACCATCCAGAGTTTCAAAACTGCAATGAAGGCACATCTATTCAGCCTGGCCTTTAGTGGCCCTTAAACCACCTATGCATTAGTTTAAATTACGTTTTTTTTTTATTTTATTAATGGTGCTGCTGTGTTTTATGATGTTTTTATGTTGCTTATTTTATATACAAGTGCCTTGGCTGCAGAAAGGTGCTTTTTTTTTTTTTTGCAAATAACTGCCCTTTATTGCACCAACAACATTAATAATAACAACTTGTACATGATCCAGACACACGTAGTACCTTTACAATAGGATATAAAATTGGATACAGTACAATAACAAAATGGAATAAAGCAAGATAAAAGAACTAAAACCGATCCTAGACGAACCCTCCCAAACCCCTCCACCCCCTAGGTCTGACAGCCCAACAAAAAAAAGAGGAATATTAAATTTACCTCAAAACTCCAGAAGGGATCACTATATGTAGATCAGAGAAAGGAAGGATAATCCAAAAAATCGAAAAGGAAGTGATCCCTATTTGGAGCCGCCCCAAGTGGGGAAAAAAAAAAACCAAAACCAGAAGTAAAGTGATAATTGAGGTAGGAATCTTCTGGGGCGGATTAATGTGTATAATGCCGAAAAAGGAAAGAAACAGGTAAAAGGGGAAGAAACAGCCTCAGCTGTGTTGGAGGGAGAGATAGCAGAACTTCAAATAACCTCATATCTAAGTGCCTTTATCCACATTATATATTGCAGGGTTGGGATACCTTTCCCCTTTTGAAAGCTCAGAGCAAAACTGCACAACTGTTGAACTAGCCACCCTATCAGCCTTAAATATTCGAGTTATATTGCCCCAGCATTTTTCAAATTTTACACCTGAGTTAAACATCCAGGCTACCATTCTTTCTGCATTTAGAGCTTCTAGGAAAGTGTCCCACCATTCCATATGTGAGGGAGCACCCTCTCTGCACCAATAACGGAGAAGTAACAGTTTGGCCACTAAAGATATTAATGCTAACTGACATTTGTAAGTTATGGACGGAATATCAGCCAAGTTGCCCAGAACGCAAGTCTCTAGACTAAAAAACACCACTACATCAGTGAACGGGGTCATCCAAGAACGAATAGAGTCCCAGAACTTAGTTGCCTTAGGGCACTCCCAGAGTTTATGTAACGTGGTGGCCCACGGGTAACCACAGTCCTGACATACAGGGGATCTATTTCTATAAATGCATGAAAGCTTAGCTGGAGAAAGGTACAAATCATGCAGGATATTAAATTGTAGACCCCTCAGCCTATCTTGCTTGACGAAACTATATAAATCCCGCCAAACTCTCAACCAGGTCTCATCTGGCCAATTTGGGAATAAGTTCACTTTCCAATAATGAGGGGCAGGGGAGGCCTTGGCCTCCCTAAGGGAAAGAATGAGCTTATAAATATTAGAGACCGCTTTCGAGAACACAGCAATAACTTTTATCTTCGCTACCAGATTCCCCGCCTGATCCTGTCCCTGAGCATCTTTGAGGAATGAATGAATACAGTTCTGATTTGATATAACCGATAACTATCCTTGGGGTTGACTGAAAACTTCTCTATCAAATCTGGAAGAGAAATTAGGTGACGCCCGACAAAAATCAGCCATCCTGGGTTTGCTGGGTGGCACCCACCATCCTTTTATCGGCCGATTAGCAATTAACAAGTTCGGGTTACTAAGCAGGGGTTGTAATAAGTCCTTTTAAAAGGGATATTTGTAGCGCATAAAACTGGAGAGAGGCTCTAATGTCCCATCCCAGTGGGTATCTTTAATTTTTAGAGGATTCTGCGCCAGGAGTGAAGAGGAGGCTTCAGATCCAACTTAGCAGTTTTGGCTATCAACTCATCTATGGCGCCGCTAGCTGAGGATGCTGGCATGTCGGACGCCCACTTGCCGACCTTGCCATATGGCTTGTTAAATAATAAATATAAAATCAGGCACCTGTAAGCCCTCTTCCTACGACGGCTGTTTACGAGTAGGCCTAACAGGGGTTTAGCATTCCAAATAAAATCGTACAGTATTTGTGGCAAAGATTAAAAAGACTTGGGCAAATATATGTTGAGATTAAAGAGATAGTAAAAGACTTTCGCCAAAACCATCATTTTAATGGTGTTGCTCTCCCCAAAAGGAGAGAGGCAGTTGGGACCACCTGTTAAGGTCATCTCTGATCTGTTTAAGAAGGGTTTAAAATTTAAGTCGTATAGTTGTGAAAAGTCTTTAGAAACTTTAATACCTAAATATGAGAACGAACCGGTCTGCCAGGATAAGCCCAGCGAGTCACACCAAGCACGATGTAGGTGAGGAGATAATGAGTAGACTGATGTTTTTCTCTTATTAAGCTTGTAGCCAGAAAATTCCGAAAATCGTGAAATAATGGAGAAAAGCTGTGGAAGAGAGGATCGACTGTGCCAGATGTGGACTAGAAGGTCGTCTGCAAAGGCAGACACCTTAAAATCAGCGTTTTGGATACTTACACCTTGGATATCATTGTCCAATTTGATTGCTCTAATTAAGGGTTCCAAATATAAATTAAATAAGTATGGTGAGAGGGGACAACCTTGTCGGGTACCTCGCGTTAACTTAAAGGAAGATGATATCAGATTGTTGCAAGAAATTCGTGCAGAGGGACAGGTATACAAAATCTTAATATAACTCAGAAAGTTATCCGGAATACCGAATTTGGAAAGCACTTAGAACATAAATTCCCATTCCACCCTATCGAATGCCTTCTCCGCGTCTAGCGCGACCAGAGAGGCTTCTTTATCTGGGCTCAAAGATTCATGTATAAAAAAACAATTTCCTAAAGTGGTCTGCTGATGAACGGCCGGCCACGAACCCAACTTGTTCGGGGCTTAATAGCTCCATCCATACTGATTTTAGTCTATTGGCCAAAATCTTTGCAAAAATTTGTACGTCAACATTTAATAGAGATATTGGCCTGTAGTTTCACAAGGTCCGGCGGCTTGTCTGGCTTTGGTAAAAGGATAATCCTTGCCTCAAAAGAGAAGACTCATAGATTCCTTCCTGTGCCAAAAGGCAAACAGTTGCCATAATAACGGGCAAGGGTGTCTTTAAAAGTCTTGTAAAACAAAACCGAAAACCATCCGGCCTGGTGCTTTATCAAGTTTTAATGTATCGATAGCTTGCAAGATTTCCTTAGTTCTCAACGGGGCCTCTAGCTTACAGCTGAGGTCCGGGGGGAGTTGAGGCAAGGAAATCCCTGCAAGAAACTCTTTCATTTTACAAGACGCCTCTGAGGAAAGGGGCTCACTCGCATATAAATTCTTATAAAACCCAGTAAAGGCGGTCATAATATCGTCGGGGCCTGAGATTATGTCACCTGTCTCAGGGTGCCTTATGGAGGCAATCCACCTTTCCGCTGCCAAGCCAACAATTTCCCTGCTTTACTACCTTGTCCTATGTAGGAAGCCCTCAAGTTGGCGGCAGATCTCTCTACCTTCTCTTTCATGTATGACTGATACCAAACTCTTAACGTCGCGAGCTCTTGTTTCCTGGGAGGGAGATCTAAGATCTCCATTTATGGCATCTAAAACCCTTATTCTATCAAGGCAGTCCACCGCTTATGCGGTAATTTTCTTTTACGGATTGTCGCCAATCTAATAAATTCACCTCCATGTGGCCTTCAGTGCCGCCCACACTCGGTCAATTGCTTGGAGGGATCCCAGTTTACTTCAATGGTATGAAACATAAAGTTCGGAATATCTCGAATGAAGAGGGTCTTACAGGTGATTATTCAGAGCCCATGAGTATGATCTGAAAGGTAGAGAGAATGGGAGGCACCGGTCAATAGGTGAGTGATCAGAGATTACTGACCAAAATAGAGGCCTCTTGAATTAGGGAAAGTATCTGATGGCTTACTAGAAAAAGTCTATACGAGTAGGTTTGGTGAACGTGAGAGAAAAGGTATACTCCTTAGACTTAGGGTTGATTAGACGCCATGGGTCTGACAAACCCAGTGAGGACTTAAACTCAGATAATGCCGATTGTGCAGGGGATGAGCGAACGCTTTTAAACCATGAACGATCCAGGCAGCTGGATTGGACTAGGTTCCAGTCCCCACCTAAAATTAAAGGTTTATCAGCTATAGGCGCAAGGAGAACTGCCAGCCAGGTAAAAAAGGTAGGGGATTCCTGATTGGGACCATAAATAGACCCTAGCACTACATCTATGCCCGCTAGTTTACCCAAAACAAGGATATATCTCCCCTCGGGATCAGAGATTACTTCTGTCGACAGAAAGGGAACACTCTTAGCCACAAGAACTACCACCCCCCTTTTGCAAGTGGAGAAGCCCGCTCCAAAAACTTGGCCCACCCATCTCTTTTTAAAAAAGGAAAGTTGTTCAGGTAGCATGTGTGTTTCCTGCAAAAGCGATTGATGGGTTAAAAGCGTGCCAATGATTAAGGACGATGTGTCTCTTTGTTATCTCCCCTTTAATGTTCCAGAAATTATACTCAACTCAGACGCCATATAACAACAGCAAAAGAACACGTCCACTGTTGGGCTGTCAGACCCCCCCCAATATCCCCAACAAATATAAAGCATGAAAGAAAAAAGAACCTACCCACCAAACAACCCAAACCACTCCCCCCAGCTTAAAAAAACAACTTGACCCCGGCCCTAAGCCGCCTCCGACCTTCTGGACCATGACACGCTCTAGCGATGGGGCCTCTCGCTACCTTAGAGAGTCGGTTAATTACCCTTGAGAAAAACCGAGATAATGTAACTGCCACAGTAACCTCCTAGAATGCTACACTAATGTAATTAACATGCAGCAAGCTCGAATTAACTAGAGGAAAGTAAACTAACAACCCTAATACCAAATTCTTCCGTAGCCCCTGACAAGGAATAAATAACTGTTAGAAATAACAGCTATATAATGTCAGAACATTGCTGCTGAACTGAGCTCTTTCATCAGCTCTTAGATTCAGGCCTAAGCAAGTTGGTAAAACAAACCAGAGTAAAGGAAAAAAAAATACCCTATTAGGTGCCAAAACCAGACAGAGCAAACAGCTACCAGGCAAGCACAGTAATCATATAGCACCCCAAGAAAAGAAGGAAGAGGAAAAGAGGGGAGGTAGGGAAGAACAAACAAAAACATATAGGCCTAACTAAGAGGGGAGCTTAAAAATCCTGTACTGCAGTGCCTTAAAATATTTCAAATTAGGTGATGAGGGCAGCCTGCATAGAAAAGCAAATTGTCCACCACAGGTCGGTCTTTTCCCCCTAAAGCACTGCTTAGGATACAACCCCATAGCAACCAACAGTGAAAAGGATCAGTAACATTACCCTATGCCCAATAGATAGAGTCTTAAACCATACCCATTAAACATGTTGAAGCTATTAATGTCGCCCAGCAAAATGGCACCTGGTGCTTATAGCGAAATACTAAAAACAAGAAATATAAAAATTAGAATTAAACACAATATATCAATACGGGAGAGGTTAGGGAGGAGAGGGGAAGAAAGGGGGAGGGAGGGGGAATAGGGGAAAGGGAAACTAGGGAAGTAGAAAAAGGGTAAGGTGTCCATTGTAAGTCCCAAAAGTCCAGCATCTAAGTGACCGACAGAGGAGAAAGTCCTTGCTGAACCGCTGTGTACTCAGTCTTCCTTTCATGAAAGGCTGGAAGCTTGCCAGAGGACGACATTCAGGTTTTGTGGAAGAGGTCCGGGAACCAGTCCTTTAGCACCTTCAGGGCTTCATCAGACGTCTCGAACAGCTTTTTCCCCTCCTTGTGGGTGACTTCTAGTTTAGCAGGGTATAACATGCGGTGCTTCACTTCAGCAGCCCAGAGCTTGGATGTAATAGGACGAAAGCTTGCTCTCGCCATCCTGCTTTTGACTGTAAGATCTGGGACTAGACAAAGTCTCTTGCCCTCCCAGAGAATTGCTGAGAGCTTCCTTGCTTCCCTCAAAATCTGCTCTCGATCGAGATAATTCAGAAGCTTGAAAATTATGGGCCTCGGGGCATCAGCTGATGAGGGTTTTGCTCTCAAGGCCCTGTGACCCCTCTCGATGATGTATTCTGGGCCATTAGCTGAAGGGCCTACTGTTTTCCTCAACATTTTTTGCAGAAAGGCAATCATATTAGGCCCTTCCTCCCTCTGGTAAACCTAGTAGGACCAAGTTGTTCCTGCGATTTCTGCCTTCAAGGTCTTCAAGGCGGTCCTCTAGTTTAGAAACAGCTCTCCTCAGCTCAGTCATTGCAGGCCCCTGTTTGTCAGCATTGCGCTCCAAAGAAGAAACCCTTGCTTATATATGCTGATACTAGTGGTTAGAGCTTGCAGAGAGGTGTAAAATTGAAGAAATAAGCGCGATTAGCTAGTGCTAGCCCCACGAACGTCCGCTACGCTTCCCCGCGCATCACGTGACCCTAGAAAGGTGCTTTTTATAAATAAAATTTTGATTGATTGAAGAGTACTCACTCAGGCTCCTCACAGTAGAATCTCCACAATCAAGGTTCCTGGAATCTTCAGTCCTCTCACAGCTGGCTTGATGTCATCAGGTTGCAGGTCCACATCTTTCCCCAACGTGGAAGGGAGGGCTAGCACCTGGGGGACATTCTGGCAACCCCCCAGGCTAGCAGGTACTACAGAAACTAACTTTAAAAATTTTACTGTTAAGAAGGCAAACACCCCCTCATCGATGGAGATGATTAGCTGGATCTCCGGGCTTGGATGCATGGCTAGGGGCCAGAGCCCCACCCCTGTAGGGGTTCCCGCTCAAATCTGGCAAAATGCTGGAAAACACAGTCTCTTATAGGGCTCTCCTGAGTGGCTAAAGCTTTTTGGTGCTTGGCCTCCGATCGGTGGGAGGGCCTGCCAGTCAAGAAAATGTTTTTTTCCCCCCCAATTGTTTAACCAGGTGAGACACACTAAGCTGAAAGCTTTTTTACAGGTGCAACCTGGGAGCACAGGGAAGTTAAGTGACTTGCTCAGGGTCACATAGTATATGCAAGTGGGGGCTGTGGGATTCAAACCCAGGTCTCCAGATTTGCAGCTCAGAGCCTTAAACCACTGCGCTATACTGCCTTCCAAAATGAATTATGCATGAACCTCACTCGATGCACAGTTGGTTTACTGTTCTGGCGCCTGAAGTTGGGTCCCTGCAGTTTCCTATGAGTGCTTGGAAGTTTCCCATGAGCTTTGGCTAATGTGCCACAAGTCCTGGCTTTCCGATTGGCTGTGCTGCTTTGTAGTGGCTGCTGAAAATATACAGTCCTGTGAGCAGATCAATACAGTCTCAAAGTCCTGGTGCAGCCAGAATAACGTGAATGTTTGTCCAAATGCCCCACAGTTCATTAGCCCTGGTTATGTACTTGCTGTCAATGCACAGAATTAATAGATTGCTCAGTCCATTTTCCTGTCGCTGCTGTCAATATTTAAGGATCCCTTGCAGCAGCAGCAGGCTGTTTCATCCGAGTCCCAATAGTTACTGATGCAGCCAGAATTAAGCATTTATTTGTTTTAAATACATTTCCCCCCTTATAACACTTTTCCCCAATCACACATTGCAGTTACATTCTTTATTTCAAACATTTTCTTTTTTCCTTTTACTTTTCTTGGCTGTAGTCAAAATACAGTTTCCCCAAGGGCAGAAAAAGCCCTCATTACTATTCATGACGATCGCGGCTCCAGATAATTAATATTCATGGGCTCTGATCGTTACTACCTCATGGATCTTTTAATTTTCTCTGAAAGCCGGGCTCTCTTGGCCCTGTCCGTGATCACCGGGTCCCACTGATCAGTCAGGGAGCCCGGGACCACCGAATACTTTCTCACATTGACCGTAAGGCGAGCAATCACTAGATCCAAGGTGCCCTTCGCGCCTATGTGATCCCTGCCTCACTGGAACGTTTTGGCAGTGCGGGTGATTGCGGTGTGTACTTTGGAGCCTTGTAGGGCTTGTATTAACATTGGGGCTAGTTTGGGGCACCAGAAAGGGCACAGAAGGACTCGAGGGACAGAAAAACATGCAGGCATTTCCTGGAGGTGCTAAGAGGAAAGCAGAAATAGGAGCTACGTGCTGAAGGTAAGCCCCCGATTTGGTATAGGGGGTTACACCTGCTTCTGGCCCTCTCCTTCAAGCAGCTCATTCGTCTCCCAGAGACACAGTATGCTAACTATTTCTCAGGACAGAGTAACCTTTCCAGGTCTGAGGTCACTGCCCCTCAAGGCTTGGTTCTTGAGGAATTGGAGTACTCTGACTTTCACTTTTCAGAGGACATCCTCAAGGTCCTTAAAGTTTTCAGGAAGCTTGCTATTAGGAAGACATATGCTTCTAAATGGAAGTTTTCTCTGTGGCATGCTCCTAAGCAGCTCGAGCCCTCACAGGCAGATCTGTCCATACTTTTGGACTACTTGGTTCCCCTGCAGGCTTTGGTTCTCAGGCCCTCAAACTTTAAGCTACACCTGGCAGCTATTTCTGCCTGTGTTTCGGTGGGTAAGGTGAAAACAGTGGCCTCACACCCCATTTTCATGAAAATTTTCAAAGGCTTGCTGCATCTGTATCCCCAAGTTAGGGAACCAGTCCTTCCCAGGGATCTGATTTGGTGTATAGTCAAGCTCCTGGATCACCCCCTTTTTGAGCATATGGCTACTGAGGATCTGAAATATGTCATCTTAAGTCAGTCTTCTTGTTGGCCATAACTTCTGCCAGGAGGGTATGTAAACTACAGCCCTCTGCACTGACCCTAACTGCATTATCTTCCGTAGGGACAAGGTATGAGGTAGTCCTTTTTAACTAACAGGAAATTCCTTCCCAACGTGGTGTCCAAGTTCCATTTGAGTTCCATGAGAACCAGTCCATCGCCCTTCCAGTGTTCTTCACAGAGAAGTTTTGCCCTGACATTCCTGTCCTGGTCCCTCCATTGTACCTTACTCTAACCTCTTAATCCTCCCTTTCTTATAGGCTGCTGCACATTAAGATCTTTAGACGTCCCCCCCCCCCTTGCACAGGTATGAATAGACTCTGTGTGGAGCTGAGCTAACCTGTTGCCGCCTTGTGGCAGCTGCCCCTCACCCCCTCTCTCAGCCTGGGCGTTCCTTCATTTTATAGGTAGTGGAATCACGTGGCTGATACCTGTTTCACAACTCTAAATCCCCCTTACCAAGTTATACCACCGAGCCATTTGGGGACACTGTGCTCGCCACCACTAACTCTAATAGAATTTGTTTAGCCTTGCCCTCAGTCTGCCCCTGACTGTTTCTACCTCCTGCCCGCCACCCCTTGCTACCTGCCCCATAGCACCCCCCTCCTTCTCTCCCCTTCACTCCCCCTTTCTTTCCTTACTTGGACTTGAACCTAGGTCTGAAGGTACCCAACCTGCTCTTTTGTCTCCAACTCTATACACTAGGCCACTCAGCCATCTAGTATTCCTGTCTGGAGAGATCCTAACATACCTTGTATTCACCCCCATAAACCCTTGCAGACTTGGAACATCTCTTCTGTCTGGTTGCATTTGCATCCACCTGGGTCCTAGCTGCCCCCTTGTTTAGTATCTTCACATTCCCTAACTGAACAGTCTACTACATCTTCTGCTGGGTTGTGCTTCCTCTGATCCCAGCACCTGCTACTTATCTAAGTCTCACCTTTCTGACCATCCTCCCTTCATACCATATTTTTGCATTTCCCCTGCTCCCACCATACTGCTTATTATAATCTTCCCTCTTCTCTTCTCCATCTCCTCATTTTGCCCCCTTCCTCTACCCTATACCTCCTCCGCCTGTATCATCACCTCCTGACAGTTTCCTTCCTCCTATTGCCTTCTCTTCCCTTTACACCTCCATTTCTCCCGTCCCCCCATGTCCCATAACACATGGTTTATAGGACCATCCGTTGCCCCCCCATCTGGCCCCTATATTTTTGTATCCTAAATTCATCTCTTTTAACTACCCTTCTCACCCTTCCTGCTGCTTCCTGTCCCTCCCTGCCTCTCCAAGGCGACCCGCTGGCTCTACTAAGCGCTAAGAGTATAATTGCTATCCTTCTGCCTTTTTTTTTTTTAATACTTATTATTTGTACACCTACCTCCTCAGCTGGGGGTGTACATATGGATCTTACTTTGAGAGGGTTCCTTTGGTAGGTCATAACATGTAGGACTACTGCCACCGGACATCTGGATCACATGGCAGACTTTTCCAGCAATGCCTGATGTGGGACTGTCCACCCAGCGTCACGTGACTACCCTATATAGTGGGTGGTCCCCATGCCCACCCTCCAGTTCTTTCCCATCGTCGCCTTGTGTCAGTATACCTAGCAGTGGACTTTTACAGTGTTTGTCATTGAAAGTTCATTGGTAGTTCTTCCTACCTTTTTTCTCACCAAATACCTTGCATATACTGTGTCTTCTCCACAGAAGAAGTGTCAGACTTGTGGCAAGCAAATTCCACATAAAGACGACCACTTAAAGTGCATCATCTGTCTAGGCCCAGACTATAGGACCACAGCCTGCCCTGACTGCCAGCCTTTCAGCCAGGTCACACGCAAGAGAACACAGCAGGCTCTGGAGGCACACCTTTTGAAGTCCCGGTTGGCGTCCCTGGAGAAACAGATGGAACGCATTAGAGATTCTTCTTCTTCTTCTCCCTCCAAACATTGTAAGGAGAAACACAAGGAGTGGGAGCGCTCTTCAGAGGGTTCTCGGGCCTAATCCAGTAGGCCCTCAACCAGCAAGGCCTCTTCCACGCTGCCTTCTTCCAAGGCTTAGTCGGCGGCAGGGGACTCTGGGAAAAACCCCGAAGGCCTCCGCAATGGTTAAGTCATCTGCTGGCTCTTCCAATGGACACATCGTCTCGGCCACTAAGTCAGCCCCTGGCTCCTCTTGGGACCGCCCGGCCACTGTTAAGTCAGCTCCCCAGGAGATGGGGACCCGCCTGGGAACAGCTCATAAATATGCAGGGGGCTCCTCCCCCTCTCACCTGGCTCCTCCGTCTGGTCAGTCAGCCGCCTCCGGCGATCACACAGACACGGCTGTCCCGTCGGGACCTAACAGCAGCCCTTCCGACGTCTGGACGAGCCCCGGGGAGACTGCCCCTCTCCTCCGCCGGTAGCCATTTCCTCTGTGGCAGCTGCCCCGGGCGATGATAGTTTGGGCCCCCTTGATGTGGAGTACACTTCAGGATCTAATACCCGCTCTCCTGCCGGGATCTCCGGGACGGAGGTCCCGCCTCAGCCTTTGGGCTCTTTGCCGGAGGCACCTCCTGTTCCTTCTGGGAGGATTGATCCTGTCCCAGTGGTGGTTCCCCCACCAGACACTCTTTCTCTGTCGGATCTGGCGAGGCCTACCCCAGCGCCGGACCCTCCACCGTCAGTCTCTGTGCCGGAGCTTTCATATCTGCCTCCGCTGTCAGTCCCTCCAGCAGGACAGGCCCCACCACTGGATCCTGACGCCAGCCCCTCTGACGCCGGATCCTATTCTGACACCAGACCCGGTGGTGCTGGTTCCAACAACAGCAGCCCCAACGCCAACAGCAGCCCCGATGCCAGACCTGCCTCCTGTATATACTTCAGCAGGCCCTGCGTGGGTTCCTCCATCATCAGGTCCACTGATACTGGGTCTCTAATCAAGACCCCGCACTGTTCTGCATTGCCCTTAGGGGTATCTTTTGGACCACTACCCAGCAGGTTCTCCTCCAGATTGGAGTGGCACAGGGCACTATTTTCTGGGTTACACTCAGTACCCCAGCTATGGTTACTTGGGATACCAGGGTTAACGCTATCCTCCTCCCCATGTTAGCCCACCTTCTCCTCCTCTTCTGGTGTCACAACCGGATTTCAAGACGTTTATTCAGTCTTGGTGGCAGGAGGAGCGTTTGGAGTTGGTGACGGACCTAGAGAGCAGATTCCCATTCCCCCACTCTCCTAGGTCCCCTTCCATGGTGAGCTTGCTCCTATCCACTGTTCATGTCATGGGGACTACCTCCCAGGATATTGCTCTTCCGGACGTAGGAGACCATCCGGATTCGTCAGTAGATTTGTCGGAGGAGCCCTCGGACCACGAGTCCCAGGTCCCTAAAGGCAAGGATTCTCCCAAATCTCACCCTTCCCCCTGCGAGAATCCTTCCTTTTCTGACCTATTGAGGTCCATTCAACAGCATTTTGACTGGGAGACTGAGGAACGGGACCCCTTGTAACAGAGACTCGCTGAACATCTACACTTGGAGTCTCCGTCCCCGATTCCTGTTCCTCCACTGATCGGACATCACCAAGACCTCACCACTATGGTCTGGCAGATGTCTCATTCAATCCCGGCTGTCCCCAAGAGGGCAGACAGAACTTACCGGGCGCCTAAGGATGCCCCCTTCCTTAATGCGCATCTGGAGGCGGACTCCGTCGTAATCGCTGCTGCCCATGACTGCTTCACTGCACCCAAGCACATGAGCACTTCTCCTCTGGACAAGGAGGCGAGGCAGATGGACCAGTTCAGGAAAAAAGTATTTTCATCAGCCACATGTGCATTACGGTCCCTTAATTATGTGGCCCATATGGTGTCTCACCAAAAAGCTATCTTGGTCAGGCTTGAGGCCCGAGTCCAATTCATGGACCCTCCGGACCTACAGGAGGAGCTCACCAAGTGCATCCACCTGTCCAAGATATCTTGCAGGCATGCGTTGCACGTCACTTACAACTCCGTCGATTCGATGACACGCGCCTTGGTGACTGCCGTTTCCTTTTTTTTTAAACTTTATTTATTTATTGATTTTATAAATACAGATACATACAGATTACATTCATCCTTCTGTCATACACAGTTACAAGAGAGAGTTCATAGGCAAGTTCAGTGTGTACAAACAGTTAATCAGGCGTTTCGGGAGAATAAAAATATTAAATTAGTCATATGGATCAACTGGTTTCCCATACATAGAGGCGACCCTAACTACATCAATTATCTCCTCAATTTTAGGTTTCTGTTGTGAGGTCTAGTAGTTAAATATGAGCTGGGGGATTCATAGTCCATATCCAGTAGATTGCATAAGAAGGCCCTAGGTTTCAGTGTGGGCCCACACAGTCCCCTAGATGTTTCTCACATTAAGAAATAAAATCAGGTCTCTCCCCTGCCATATATAGGACCCAGTGTCTCCACAAGATTTCAAATTGAGGCAATCTTTTATTCAAGGCGGCTGATTATGCTTCCATCCTATATATATTTATCATAATATCCTGCCATTGATTTAAGGAAATGGGAGTAGGAGATTTCCACTTCTTAGTTGTCACCTTCTGGGCGGCCAGGAAAGCTATTCTCAGCAACTTCACTGACAATGGATCTCTAATTCTCTGCGGAATCTCTAGAAATATGTAACACATGGGAGATAGTGTCAGGTCTGAAGTAAATATTTTCCTTAGGGCCTGCTGCAGCTCTGATAGGAAAGTGGAAAGTGCTGGGCAGGTCCACAACATGTGTAAGTATGATGCCTGCAATTGACCACATTTCCGCCAACACTCTACGTGGTCTTTAGTTAGCATCTGACTCATCCTGTTTGGGGAATGGAAGTATCTGGCAAAAATTTTCCAGGAAAATTCCTGCCAACCTACAGCTGATAGACCCCAGTGTTATTTAGATTGGGCACAGAGCCAAACTTCTTCTGAAATATGGCTGCCCAAGTCCTTTTCCCAGGCTCTCTTTATAGACTCCGTGGAGTCTCCTTTCCAAGCCAATAGATCTCTATATATTTTGGAAATAATATGTGCTCTGATGGGTGTCCCTTCTAACGCAGTTTTAAAGGTGAGGGCGATTTGAGGAGGTGAAGTTGTTCCCCAGTTAAACTCTGAGATAAGCTCTTTTATAAAATTCCTAACTTGAAAGTATCTAAATCTATCCTGCCAAGGAATATTGTATCTGTCTACAAGTGTCTCAAAGGAAACAACCCCCCCCCACCATCTAGGAAGTGCCAGACTAGGTGCAGACCTCTCGCCTTCCAACTCCTGAACCCTCTATCCCAAACCCCAGGGGAGAAGTTGACTAAATGCGGGATAGACGATAACAAGAATCTTCAGTTTCCGGCCCTCTTGTCCCTTAGAATACTGTACCATACTTCTAGGGTTAGCACTGTGAGGGGATTCTCCCACTGACCCAGGCAAGACCTTCCCCCCTGCCCGAGAAGCATGCTATTCGGGTCAGGAAGGACCCCTTCCATAAGCTCTAGCTTTTTCCATTTTGAAAAATATGAGTTACCTAACCAATGCATAACTGTCTGCAACTGAGCTGCAAGGTAATATAGTCTAAAGTTGGGTAATGAAAGCCCCCCACATTGTTTCGGGATTTGGAGGCCTGAGAGTCAGATCCTTGGTTTATGTGGGCCCCACAGGAAGCGAGAGACCACTCTGTTCAGTATATCGAAATATGAATCTGGTATTCTGGTAGGAATTGTCTGGGCTAAATATAAAAATTTGGGAAGAATTATCATTTTTATGGCTTCCACTTTCTGGATCAGGGTGATAGGAATAGTTGACCATTGGTCCAATTCCAGCTTAGTCTTTGTTAGAATTGAGGCAAAGTTGAGTGAGAATAGATTATCTATTTGAAATTCCATTTGTACCCCCAGATATTTAATGTGGGGAAGGCTCCACCTGAAAGAGAACTTCTGTTTGACTTTATCTGATGCTTCATAGTGCATTTTTAATGCCTCTGTTTTGGAGATATTCATCTTATATCTGGCTAATTGACTGAATTCTGTCAAGGCATCCCATAGCCCTTCCAAAGACTGTTCCGGGTCTTGGAGGTAAACCAGAAGGTCATCCGCATAAAGTGCAAGTTTATGCACCCCCCCCACCTCCTAACCCCATATCTCCTCTTTCTGTCTCAAGGCTTGAGCCAAAGGCTCAAGGTAAAGGGCGAAGAGGAGAGGAGAAAGAGGGCAACCCTGCCTTTTGCCACGTTGCAGGGATATAGGGTGTGAAACCCTGCCATTTATTTTCTCATAGGCCTTTGGGTTAGAGTATATCCTGGTTATGGTCTTTACGAATGCCCCTGAGAAGCCAAATTTATCCAGAGTCAGCCCCAAAAATTTCCATGCCACCCAATCGAAGGCCTTCTCCGCATCTAAACTCAGGATCATGCAAGAGGCCCTCGACTGAGTGGCATGGTGAATTATATGTAATGTTCTTTTAACATTATCTTGTGTTTGCCTGCCTGGAATAAACCCTGTTTGATCATGGTTAATTAACTTGGGAAGGATCCCCTCCAGCCTCCTCACTAGTATCGAAGAATAAAGTTTATAATCAATATTCAATACCGATATAGGGTGATACGACCCACAATGGGTAGTATCCTTTCCTGGTTTGGGGATACTCGATATGACGGCATAGTTCCAGGAGTCTGGAAAGTCCTCCCCCAACTGTGCTAATTTGCAGGCCTTTCAAGAGTGGGGCATTTAACTCCTTACGGAAGAACTTAAAGAACTCAGGAGTGTAACCATCCAGTCCAGACTTCCTAGTTTTTAACCGCTTGATTGCACATACCAACTCTGTTGAAGATATAGTTGAATCAAGGGTGTCTCTAAGTTCCTGTGGTAACTCAGGCAATTTTAAACTGTTTAAATAGGATTTAATCTGATTTCTTTCTGGTGAATGCTCTGAACTATACAATTGTATATAGTAATCCCTGAAACTCAACAAGATTTTTTCCGAGGTTTTTAGTAAGCCTCCCTTCTTGGGGTCCCTAATCTGTATGATTGTGTTCTCCACCAATTGGCGTCTAAGTCTATGTGCGAGTAAGCGAGAAGCTCAGGGGCCAGACTCATAATACCTCTGCCTTAGGCGTTGCAATGCCTGCTCTGTTTTAATGTCAATAATTTTTTGGATCTGTTGCTTGACCCTCTGGATTTCTGGCTGCATCGAGGCTTTCCCCGCTGCATCTTGATCCATCAGACTCTGTAGCTGCCCTTGCAGTTGTTCCATATGTTTATTTTGTTGCTTAAAGTGTGCGGCAAATTTAATGCATTCCCCCCTGAACACCGCCTTAATAGTGTCCCATAACACCGTATCAGGGGTTTCCTCGGGTTCATTGTCCATCTGAATTTGAGAAAGTCTATTCTTTGCCATATCCGTAAATTCTTTCAAATTTAAAAAATAGTTAATGAATTTCCAGAGGGATATGCCCCTTTTAACTGTCCTGCTTAGGGTCAGACAGACCTGGGCACTATCCGACAGGACCGATGGAATGTGCCCACAATCTAGGACCTGTTCTTGATGTTCCCCTGAAATTAAGATGTAATCTATCCTAGCATACGAGCCGTGTGGATGTGAGTAGTGGGTGTATTCTCTTTTGTTAGCATTCTGACGTCTCCATGCATCAATCCAGAATGCTCCCTTTAAGTGTCTCCTGATTAGTTTTCCAGCCGGGGTCTGTCTGAACACCTGATCTCTAGAAGTGTCTTTCTGATCCCATAGCTGGTTCAGGTCTCCTCCCACCACCAGCGTTCCAACCTGATATTCCAGAATTCTGTGAAATAAGGACCTCATAGCCTCTTTTGTAGAACCTGGTGGGGCGTATATTGAAGCCAGGGTGATAGGGGCCCCCCCTCCAGGGTTCCCACTAGGATAGCCAAGCGGCCCTCTGGGTCTGCGTAAGTATTAGTTTTCTGAAATTGGGTTCCTTTAGCCACTAGTACTGCCGCCCTTCTCTACCCCTTTTCAAAAGAGGCCGCTACCATCATACCATATCCAGATTTCCCTAGTTTTTGATGCTGAGATCTATTAAGGTTTGTTTCTTGTAACAATATAAAGGAGGGGTTTTCTCTTTTCAGGGTCAACATAACCCTGTAACGCTTCACAGGGTTATTGAGACCGTTGACGTTATGTGAACTAATTTTGATCCTTTTACTATCTCCCATTTATATATGTTAGTATATTACCTCTCCCGTATACTAGGATGTTTTACTCTGCCCCAGTGAGTTTTTTAGCATTTCTCTTTCCATTCGACTCTCTCCCGCTTAATTACCATCTCTCCACTGCCCCTGGAGGTACAACAAGCCATGAAACTTCTCTTGGTACATATGAACGATTTGCCTATGTATCTGTATGTGCAATAGAAAACTGTGTAACCTTACATCAACAAAATGAAAATATGCAACTTCATACAACCTAGAAGGCGCCCCCAACTGAGCAACTCGAACCTCCCAATAAACACTATTTATAGTGTGACTCCCAAGGTAGGAGAGCAGAGTATTCTGCTCCCTGCAAAATCGAGTGAGCAACACTTGATACGGAGGGTAAGGGGTTATGTATACAACCCGTTCCTCCTGGACTCTGGAACAATTGAGTCCTGGCCAGGTGTAATGGCATATCATCAACAGCATCATTTTTATTAAGATCGAAGAAATGTGGGGTATCCCCGTACCGCACCAACCTCGTACTGTTTTAAACTTCCTCATTTAACCTTTTTTCCCCCTCCCCGAATCCATATTTAAACTGCCCTGATATGGATTAGAGATTCCTCTTATCTGAGAGCCCTATTATCCTATGATGTGGCTCAAGACCTCAGATCTGGCTCCTTGAAGTATCTCTACACTCCTCGCAAGGGATCCGGAAATCTAACCTACATATTATTATAGAAGGACAAGATTACGCCTAGATATACAGCTCGCCTGATGAGGAGCCCAGGCAGAGCTTCATTATCATAACCTAGACTCCTCCCGGCGATGCTCTTCGACCACTAGGGTCATTTATGGGCATGAGATCTCGATTAGAGCCTAGTAACGTGATAGTGATCCCCGGGGGGGGGCAGGAAGGGACCTCTTCCCTCCCTCCCACCATTGAGGTGAAGCCTCTGTATCTCTGACACCCCAACCCCCCAATACTCAGGTGTGCTCCAGCACATCATAAGGTCAGGACAATCCGACCTTTTCTTTCCCTTCCCCCATTTGCCTGCCATTTATATTTCAAGTCCCTGTGCAATGGGCTGCCCCATTCAGCGTTACCTCTTGACCACTCCCTCACAGATCCGCTTCCCCATACCCCTCAAAATGCGTTCAATCGGAGTGTAATAACCCTGAGCTATTCTGCCCCTGCGAACCCGCCTCCCTCACGCCCCTCTCCAGAGCGAGAAACAATAGTAAAAAGGCCTCCTTGGACCTCTGGTGATGCTTACGACATTTTACTTGAAGATTTGTGCTGATTCTGTGACTGTTAACTTCCATCTAAATGGAAATAGCATATTGGTATCCTAAACTTATAAGATAGTATACCTGTGTTGCTAACATTTGCCTTCTATAGCTTCTCGCTGGGTCTGTCAGCTTCTTCGACTGAGCGGGTACAGCGGCTCTGGTATTCATAAAGGAGCTACTGCAAGTAGTAACCACCCTTCCCCCCAGTCCCGCATGATCGTGGCTCCATCCCTTAAAACTCATCCCAAGTATTGGCAAGGTGTCCTCCCGTGACTCTGCGCTATGTTCTGATTTGTTCCCCTACATGGCTAGTCCCAACTCAAAACACCCTACCAAATCATCTTCTCCACAATAAGGAAGAACAATGCGAACTCCTCCATTGTTGCGTCGCACCATTCCTCAAAAGCAGAGCTCTGCAGTTCCCCCCTTCCCGCTTTCCCATGACTTTTCAGAGTGAGTACTCCTTTTATTTAAAATAACACATTTCTAAATGCTATTAGGAAAAGAGTCATTAATGTGGAAAGTTTCTAGTAATCCAAAAAACTTCACAGAGAGGGGGAAACTATCCGAGAGTCCTGCACGCCATTAAAAGAAAGATCTCACCAGGGAGAATGTTCCTTCAGGTGTCTGAGAGGTTGTTCCGTGGAGGGTCTTCTATTCCTTGAGAGTGTGTTAGATGAAATAGCATTTTTTTTAATGTCCTGTAAAATTGTATCTGCCAATTTCTTTCCCTCTCTGTTACTCCTTCGAGAGCTGCTCCTCTGCCAGGGATTCTGCATCACTTGCGGTGGATTTCTGCGTTGGGGAGCTAATATGATATCATGCCCTCAGTCTCTAAGGGCTTGGAGGGCCTCCTCAGCTGTGTGATAAAGTTCAGTTCCCGTATCCCAGTTCACCCGCAGCCGCGAGGGATAGGGTGTCTGAAATTTAATCTTGCTTTCGTTCAGCTTTCTAAGGATGGGCGCATATGCCTGTCGTTGCTGCTGAATCAACTGGGGGTAATCTTGTTCAAAGATAAGTCTGGCCCCATTGTATATCACTTGACTCTGCTTCCACGCTGCCCGTAATATCTTTTCTTTATCCTTGAAACTTGAAAATTTTACAATTACTGAGCGTGGCATGGCTATGGGGGAGGTTGGCTTAGGCACGAGCGCTCTGTGTGCTCTCTCATTCTTGAACGTAAATGGCTGCGGTAAGTCCACAACGTGCCTCAGCAAGTCTTCAATAAAATCGCTCATCGCCCCAACCTCGGCTGATTCTGGGAGGCCATAGATCCTGATGTTATCTCTTCGGGAGCATGCCTCTAAATCCAAACATTTGGCTGAGATACTTTCATTTTGGTGTATAAGGTATTCCACTGCCCTTGAAATCTGCCGTAAGTCATCCTCCGCTGTCGACACTCGATCTTCTGCTCCTGTAAGTCTGGACTCTAGCTTAGTTAGATCAGTGTATAGTTTACTGAATTCGAGCTTTGTTTCACCTCAGAATTGTTTGATTTCCACCAGGAGTGTCTCAGATCTCGACCTAGAGAGATTCTCCATTTCAGTTTCTGTGTCGCCACCAACCTTGCTTAGCGGAGATTCTCTCCCGCTCATGACTATGCTTGTTAGGTTCAATCCCAGGCGATCCTGCTTTTCTTTAGAGTTTTTGGACCGTGATCTCCTTCTAGATGTATTTCCATGATTTATTTTATCCATTTTTATCAAAATTAGTCGGTGTTCAGCTGAGTGGAAATCGATTTATGGGTTCAGAGATAGGGAGCTCTCTGACTAGACTTCCATGTTGCCGATGACGTCACCAGAAGTCCCGTGACTGCCGTTTCTAGGATCGTGAATATGTTGTTCCTCCACACTATTTGGCATGTTCCTTTCCCTTTAAGGATCACCGGAAGGTCTTCAAGCTGTCTCCTCCTACCCACCCGGGTGGGATGTCGTTCAGCTTCGCCCCATGATGCCAGATCTTCCTTTCCGCTGGAAGATTCAGATGGCCTGTTTTTGTGCTCCCGCATTTTGCAGGTCCTGGCTTCAAAATCTTCGGTTATTCCAAAAATGGGTCCAGTTCGCATTAGCGATCGTAACTGCTTATCTTTGATTATGGAAGACAGGTCTTCCCTTGACTTTCGACAGTGTTCGTGTAGCCAGAAAATGTCATGCACCGATCCTCTCACTGCTTGCGTCTATTGCTTGGGTGTCGACTGTGACATCTTGAAATGCAATTTTTTTTTTTCTTGCATTTCACCCTAATGTCCTCGACGACCATCTCGAATGCCTGAAGTTGGGGAGGCTGGAAAACGGAACCCTCTGGTGAAATCAGTGGAGGCTCAGTATGTCAGCGTCGCTGGGATCCATCAAGCAGTTGAATGCATGCAAGCCTTCATGAGGAAGTGGCTCATGCCACGGAATCTTCCTCTTGGAGCTTCTTCGTTCCGCTCAACCTGGTCTCCACCTTCTAGGGTTCCTTCCGAGAGTTGGGCCAGTCTCTAACATCTAAGGGAGAGGGTCATGCGGGCATGCACTCCTCTCGGTCTCGTAAGCAGGAAAAGGACCCAGGATCATCTTCATCTCGGCGAAGACGTTCTTGGGATTGGGAGAAACCTCGGTCCCAGCAACCAGCAGTCTTGATTTCGGTCGAAATTGCCTCTTTGGCCGCTGGCTTCTTGGCTTTGCCAACCGGCCAGTCGACTGAAGTGTCGATCAATGAGGTTGAAATATTCATCTACCCATTGTCGCCGACTGTAGTCGACGATTCTCTTGATCGGACTCCGGTCCTTTCTTTCTCTGATGGGGAGACCCAGCCCACTGGGAATCCCATTGAGGAAGTGGTCCCCGACCCTGGGAAATCACCGGTCCCGCTGGTGTCTCCCGAGCAACTGAATCGGCCTGTCCGATCTCGATTGAGGTCTAGGTCCCCCTCAGCTGACAGGCCGAGGAAGAGCCACAAGCGCTCGAAAAATAGGTGACGCCATCAGTCACCCCTGTCCTCCTTGGCTGAGGAAAGGCTCCGGGGGAAACTTCATCGGCGCTACAAGGACCTCATGTGGCAACAGCTGATTTTAACTGGGCATAAGCTGACCCTGGCTTCTACGCTGCCATTACTTGGCTTTCTCCTCCCAGGCTGAAGCCGACTCCTTCGTAGCCGATTAAGTCAGTTCCCCGGCCCACGGAGCTGGCAAACCTCCAGTTCAGCCTAAACCGGTCTCTCCACCGATTATGGTGGAACCACCACTTAAGCAGCCTTTGGGGGGGGCTTCTTCTAAGGAAGACAAACCAGACACTGGGCTTTCCTGGCATCTTTCGGTCATTGTCACCCCTGACCGCCCTCGGCAGTTCGAAGGTGACCTGGGCGGTCGACCATTGTATCTGGATTCCTCAGATTTGGATGAGACCGGCCTACATTCTCATCCCGGGGATGACGAATTGGCTGGTGGGATAGAGACAGAGGAAGGTCCTCCGTCCTTTCAGGGCATTCTTTGCCTCATCTCTTTGTCTACAGGGATGCCCCTAGAACCTGTCCAGAAAAAGACGCAGTACCCTCTCATGGACATCCTCAAGAGAGGAGATACCCCGACAGAGACCTTTCCTGTGGCTGAGGCCATAGTTGGCTTGGCCTTAGAACTTTGGTATCGCACTGCCTCCTGTCCAGCTCTGTCTGTCTGCAAGTATGCGGTGCCCATGGGGTCCCTTGCGGGGTTGACAGAGCACCCTTTGGCCGAGAGCCTGGTGACTGCCTCTGTGTTCGGGCATACTGGCAGTTCTGCTGACACTGACCGACCTCCCGAGAAGGAATCAAAAAACTTGGATCATTCGGCTCGAAAAGTCTATGCTGCCTCATTTTTAGGCCTCCGTCAGGCAAGTTTGGCCATCGTCATGGCACACTTCTCCCATGCCCTCTTGGGGTCTTTGTATGAAGTCCTCTGCCACCTCCCCATGGACGTGCAGACCACGGTCAAGCAAGTCCGGGACCAGGGCCGGTCTGTTGCCAAACAGCAGCTTCAGTTGGCCCTGGACATTGGGGATTCTTGTGCCCACTCGTTGGCAGCTGCAGTTGCCTCTCGCCACAGGGCTTGGTTGAGACTCTCCTCTTTCTCGGCAGATACTCAGCACAAACTAGCTAATGTGCCTTTCCTGGGCACCAATCTTTTCGGCCCAGGTGTGGCTGGTCACCTTCAGCATATTGAGTAGTCCAGTGCCACCTTGGACGCCACTTCTGCTAAAGGTTCTTCCATTAAGAAGCAGCAGAAGAGGAAGCCTTTTTGGCACTCTTCCTCTGTGACTCAGCAACCCTCCTTTCAAGGAGAGCCGCAGCAGCAGGCTCAAGCTTGGCGCCCCCGACCCAAGCCCAGGCCCTCCCGAGTCTGTAAAGGTGGCTGAGGTTCAGGTCCTGGATCCTCCTCCTCCAGGCCTGCTCGGTGACTGGGTGGGGGCTGCCACCACCCCCCCGTCACACCAGCTCTGGGTCCTCCTGTGAGGGCGGGGCCGGCTCCGCCACTTCCTTTCCAGCTGGTCTGCTATCACCACAGATAGGTGGGTCTTGGAGGTGGTCGGTCAGGGACTGCCTCTGGAATTCAAGCAGTACCCTCCAAGCCGAGCCCGTGCCCCACAGGAGGAAAGAGTATCCATCCATATTCAGTTGGCTTTCCGAGATGACATCACTCAGCTCCTCCTCAAGGAGGCAGTAGCTCCAGTGGCAGATTCTCCAGCAGACCCAGGCTTTGTCTCCAGGTACTTCCTGGTGCCCAAGTGGACAGGGGGCTGATGCCCCATTTTAGATCTCCACGACCTAAATCAGTATCTCAGGTCATGCATCTTTCGGATGGTCACTCTGTCCCAGATCATTCCATCCTTGGAGCAAAACATGTGGTTCTGTTCACTGGATCTGCAGGACGTGTTCTTGCACATCCCAATCTGTCTGTCTCATTGGCAGTTCCTCCGCTTGAGAGCTGAAGGGACCCTATATGAGTTCCGAGCCATGCCATTCAGCCAGTCATCAGCCCCACGGGTCTTCACCAAATGCATCGCAGTGGTGGAAGCCCATCTCAGGCTTGGGGGTGTCAGAATTTACCCCTGCCTCAACAGTTGACTCTTAGCAGGCCCCACCCAGCAGGAGGTGGAGAGGTCCAGTGACCTGGCCCTCCAGACCTGCTTCCAACTCGGCCTCCTGATCAACGAGGCCAGGTCGAAACTTGTGTCTTCCCAGGTGATGTGCTTCGTCGAGGTAGAGCTCGACTCTCATCAAGCCAGAGCTCGGCTTCTGGCGGACAAAGCAGATGTTCTCTCTTCCTTTGCCCAGTCATTTCTGGTTGAGCAATTGTGCCCTGCTCTGAACTTTCTGCATCTTCTGGGTTACATGGCTCCGTGCACCTCCGTGGTCCATTGGGCCCGGTGGCAAATGCGCTCCCTCCAATGGGAGCTGGCCGCATAGTGGACTCAGCACCACGGTCATTTGGACCAGCTGATCACTGTAACCTAGAAGATGTGAGACGCTCTCCAGTGGTGTCCCTCCCCAGACCGGTTGCAAGAAGGGATCCGTTTGTCTGCCCCGAGCCCATGGCCACCCTCATGACCGATGCCTCTCTCATGGGCTGGGAAGCCCACATGGGAGACAAAAGGTCCCATGGGTTCTGGATCTCCAAGAAGTCCCGATACCACATCAGTCTGTTGGAGCTCAGAGCAGGCAGACTGGCACTGTCAGCTTTCGCTCCTCAGCTCTGGGATCAAGTGGATCAAGTCCAGATGGAAAATACCACAACCATGTACTACCTCAACAAACAGGGTGGCACTCATTCCTGTCTGCTTTGCAGGGAAGCACTCCGCATCTGGACCCTTGTCAGCTGTCTGGAGGCAGATCTCCTAGCCATTCATGTGGCAGGAGCCTCAAACCATCTGGCAGACACTCTCAGCCACTTAGGTGAGACATGCTATTAGTGGTCTCTCCATCCAGAGGTAGCTTACAGCCTGTTCTCCCACTGGGGCAAACCGATGATGGACCTGTTTGCCTCCAAGGACAACACCAGGTTAAGGCTGGTTCATGCCCCCCCCCAAGCAGGGCTCGCTGCAGGGGGATGCCTTCTTGAGGCCATGGACCCCAGACCTCTTCTTTGCCTTCCCTCCATTTCCCTTGATCCACAAGGTGCTCCTCAAGATGAGGAGGGACAAGGCGAAGGTGATCCTGGTAGCCCCAGACTAGCCGCACCAGTTCTGTTATCCAGATCTTCTCAGCCTCAGCTGCAGGCCCCCGGAGTGGCTTCCAGCATGCCCAGACCTGATCTCACTCAACCAGGGGAAGGTATTCCATCCGGACCTTCAATTCTTGCACCTCACAGCCTGGTATCTGTGCGGCTAGAGTTCCAGGCTTTGGGTCTTTCCGAAGATGTCTACACACTGTGATGGAGGCATTCAGAAAGGAATTGACCAGGAAATGTTATGCCTTCAAATGGAAAAAGTTTTCCATTTGGTGTCGGCAAGGGCCTGGACCTTTTGTCCTGTTCAGTGGCTAACATTCTTGACTACCTTTGGTCTCTCTCCAAAGGGGGTCTACGGTCGTCGACCCTTAGGGTACACCTGGCAGCCATGTCTGCTTACTGGGCACAGGCCAGTCAGCCGACAGCACAGGAGACAGTGGTCGGGCGTGTTTTCAAAAGCCTGGGTCACATATCCCCTCTGGTGGTGTGAACCTCCACCTCTGTGGGATCTACTGCTGGTACTGGCAAAGCTCATGGGCAAGTCATTCGAACCAATACACAAGTGTGAGTTGTCACACTTGTCGTGGAAGACAGCCTTCCTGTTGGCTATCACGTCTGCCAGAAGGACAGGGGAGCTCCAGGCGCTTTCGGTGGACTCCCCTTATCTGGTCTTCCACAGGGACAAGGTTGTCCTACACCCTCACCTGAAATTCCTTCCGAAGGTGGTGTCAGAGTTTCACCTTAACCAGGTGTTAACTCTGCCGGTATATTACTCTAATTACACCTCGGAGGCCAAGTACAGGCTCCATACTTTGGACCTGAGACGTGCTCTTTCCTATTACAAGGAGAGGATGGCGGAAATTTGGGGAGAGGTTCGCCAGCTGTTTGTCACCTACGCTGAAGCCGCTCTTGGCAGACTTGCAGCAAAATGGACTTTTGCAAGATGGATCACATCATGCATAGGTCTGTGCTACAAGTTGGCGGGCAAGAAGCCTCCCAGAGGGATAATAGCTCATTCTACCCACTATACTGCGGCATCGATGGCTGCTTTCAGGGACATCCCTATCCAGGAAATCTGTTGGGCTGCTACCTGGAAGTCAGCAAACACCTTCATCACCCACTACCACATCGACCTTGAGTCATGTCGGGATGCTGGTTTTGGGGCTTCCATTCTCCAATCTTTGTTCCCTAAATAGAGGGTGTGTGTCTTGCCTCCCTCCTCCTGGAGAACTGCTAGGAGTCTGCCAGAGAGTGTGGATGAGAAACATATCCACGCTTCTAGGAAAACAGGTTGCTCACCTGTAACAGTAGTTCTATGAGTGGTATATGTTGTTCATCCACATGGACCTACCCGACCTCCATGGCTGCAGATGCACACAACCTGGCTTCCAGCAGGCTAAGATCTGGTGTCATGGGGCGGAGCTGAGGTATATACTACCGGGGGAGCCAGCTTGAAGACTTCTGGTTCATCTTAAAGTGGAAGGGGACATGCCAAAGAGTGTGGATGAACAACATATACCACTCCTAGAACTACTGTTACAGGTGAGTAGCCTGTTTTTCTTCGCCAATTCATAGCAAAAAAAAAAGGTTTAGGAGTTAATGGGCTGAAATTTGCAGGGTGGCAAACCCTGGCCCAACTGATGTGCCTTTTGGTGGTTTGGTCATTAACATGGTTCCAAAGTTATGGCACTCAGAAATTGAGAAATATCCCATAGGATAATATTCCGGCACCCGTGGTGCCTTTTGGCGACCACATCTCGAAAATGATTTGAGATACAGATTTTTCGCTCTGGTGGCTTTGGGTGGACTAAGCCTGCATGGAGGTTTCCAAGTCTTGATTACAACTGCAGTGGAATTTTTTTCATAGTTGCCATAGTTGCTGAGATATTGCCAAATTAGTGTTACAGGGATTCCTTTTTAGTACTGTAGGCTGCTGTGTGTCCCTATACTTGTGTGTAAGTGGGAGTGCAGGGCCCATAGGGCCCCGTGATCCCACAACCACATAACAGTTACATTATACTTACTCAAAAAGAAGGAAAAGTAATTTAAAAAAACTGCGTTAATGCATCAGTTAGGGTTGCTAGTACAGCGACAAATGTTTGGAAATTCAATGCTAGGGTTACCGCCGCTACCACTGCACCCCACCCCTCACATACCACCAGATGGGGTGTGCCTTGGGGTCATCAGGCCTAACTCTTACCCCATTCTCCTATACTGTAGCATGTTAGCTTGTTTACACATGGAATGGGGTGAGAGGTCTGATGACCCCATGGCACACCCTGATGTCTGGTGGTGTGTGGAGCAGTAGGGGTGGTAACCCTAACATCAAATTTCCAAACTTTTCTCGCTGTGCTAGCAACCCTAACGGATATACTAGCATAGTTTTTTGCAATGGATATATATATATATATATATACAGTCACGGAAAACAGGCATGGCTCAAGTTTTAAATAGAACGATTTTCAGCCAGTATGTAAAAAAGGGTGCACCTTACCAGGACTCTAATCAAATCTCAGCACACTTCCAAAACTTGGAAAACAGCACTCCTTATGGTGATGTACGCTTGATGTGTGATGTGGCTGGCGTCCTTGCTAAATTTAGTCCACGGAATATAAGATGCATTTCTAACCGCAGTAATACTCAGAATATTCCTAACTTTATGCTGTAAGCCTGGAGGGTTAGACTGCCCGGAGAGATAGAACACATGCAAATGATGGAACACTTTGCACGTGAGCATCTTTCAAACACTGCCTGTACTAACCGCCTGTGTTCCAAACCTCTTCAGATTTTTCTCTCCGCCTGAAAAGTCTGGTCACTCAGAGTTTTTGTTCGTCCACTTTCTCCTGCATGAAGAAAACTTCAGCTACTACTATAGGTATATTTTGTTTTCATTTACTGCCTCTACTATTTGTTTTGTATTATTTATATAGTTTATGGTTAAATTTGTTACTTTTCCTAGTTCCTTTCCGTCCGGTATAACCGTGGGGGAACCGGGTTAGTTTCTGTTAAAATTGGGGTTCTCTGATTAAAGAACCACCTTAGTTATATATTTAAAACTTGTTTTATTTAATTTTTTGTAACCGATAATTCTCGGTTACCTGAACTGCTGTGCCAGTTTCATACTGCTACATTGGTTCCATTCCATCGGTTTCTTCTCAGTTCCAGAACCAATCATTAAAATAAAAAGGTTTTCTTGTTAGCGGTTGGGTTTTTTCTCTTTTTAAACATTATGTCTGAGAAACCCAAAAAAGGGGAACCAGTGAACCTGGTTTTAAGAACTGTTCCCAGTGTGCGGAAGTATTTACTAAAGCAGATAAGCACACGTTATATGTGATATGTTTGGGTTTTGACCACCTTAAAGAGGAATGTGAAGTATATAAAACATTCCCAGATGAAACTCTGAAAAATGCATTGAAAGGCTCAAGAAAAAGTTTGCACAGGGTCCCTCTGGCTCTGACCAGCCGATACCCCAAGCATCTGTTTCTGAACCCACATCTGCTTCTGTGCCTGCCCCTGAGACGGGCGGAAAGGGCATAAAACAAACAAATGAACCTGCTGACTCCCTGGTTCCTTCTGAAAAAAATAACAAGCTAAAGCACACAGAACCCCCACCTGCCAAACCGTGGACTTCTGTGTCTGCTATGTCTGTACCAGTGGCTCAAGAAATTGCTCAGACCTTTAAAATAATTCAATCTTTACAGGCAGTAGTTCCTCCTAAGCAGCCTCCTGCCCCTTCCCAGGGTCCTGAGGCTGGCAGCAGTGTGCATCCACCCCCTCAAGATGGAGGGGACCAGTTTGATGATGATGAGTGCAATGATGAGGAGGGACCAATCGAACCAGAAGTGTCCCCTGAACAGGACTTTGGTTCACCTCCAAGGGTGACTGAGCATTTTCCATCCCATTTTACTTTTATAAGGAAGATGGCAGATGCACTAGACATCTCCACTACCGAACAAGTTGAGGATGAAGAGGAGGTAGAGTACTTGGAGATGATGCAACTGACACCCACAAAGGCTCTTCTCCTACCGGTGTACAAATTCTTTAAGAAGGATGCCTTAAAGAGCCTCAAACACTGAATTCCACTCCTCCCATAGACAGGAGGATGGACAGAAAATATCAGTTGGAGAGGGAGGGAGCTGAATTTCTCTTTTCCCATCCAGACCATTAGGGGGTAATTCAGCAAGCTGCTTGTGACAAGGCCAGGGTCCCTCTGTCCTCACATCCTCCAGACAGACAGCATGGCCAAAAAAGGGTACCTGTCAGCCTCTCTGGCTATGTGTTAGGCTACCTTCCAGGCATATGCTGCCCAGTGTCAGAAGTCACTGTGGCAGTCAGTCCTGGCTATGTCCCAGAAAGCTCCCTCGCCCTTGTCAGTTGACCTGGCTAAAACTGCCAGGTTTGGGTTAGAGGCAGCTAAGTACCAGTTTCAAATGGCTGCTGACACCAGTGACACTGCAGCCAGATGGATGGTGAATATGGTGGCACAGGGGAGGCTTGCATGGCTCAGGGCCACAAATCTTACTCAAGATACCCAGTCTGAGGCCTTGGATTTTCCTCTAGAGGGAACGTCCCTCTTTGGGGAGTCCACTGTGGCATACGTAAAGAAG